>OY754328.1:56915747-58256815 GCA_963573305.1 Pyrrhosoma nymphula
AAAATGCTGTGTGGCATATTTTTTTGCTATCATGGGCTCCTGTGGTAGGCAGTCGATCCATTCTTAGCCAATAATCTTACCAGATAAGACAATCTGGCCTACTCTAAGGTTGAATGTGGAATTTAATCCGTATTCATAAACAGATGTAATAGTGGTTTTGAATTTTGTATTAACTGGATGACGCTCTGGACGTGCTCAGTGGTAGTCGAGGATCGTTATCTCTCTGAGTACGTGTGATTACTGCTGAGCTAGCCAAGATTAAACCAGCCGCTGAATGATGGCATTATATGTGGCCTATTCATTAAACTTCAATTATATCGCGTGGGGAATTTTTGTTTCAGAGGATGCGAGTTTACGGTGGATAAACATGACGGAAGTTATCGAATGCGATGAAAATTCTTTCTTTACCTTAAGTCAAAATGAATCCGTTGACTAGAAAAAGTTAACTTTGCTTGTTAGCAATACGTATCGGTGATATGGCTCTTCGGAGTAAGACTGAAATACAAATCCTTGAATCCTAGTCAAGGTGTTTTTGGAAAGATTGACATCAAAACGTACGCAGTGTCCTAAAAATGAATTCTACCGATGTTTTTCATTTACAGCTAACTCTCTTCGGTGTGTAGCCGTGACCTTGCTGAACTTCCATTATTATATGCTGTTTATAGGTGCAAAAACAATCTATGCCACCCTTCATTTGCTATTTCAATAACTGATATCAATTTTTAGAAGTTTTTTCCTCGCCGGAGTGTTGCCAGTCGGGATATTATATTACTTCGCCTTGTTCCAATGAATGGCTCCTGGAATTATCGAATATATTTATCGAATCTTAATTCTTTTGTGGATTCTTAAAATTGTGCTTTTTTTAGAAGTTCACTTGTAGAAATACCGTGGCAAGTTCGTTTACGACGTTTTCCCCTCCTCGTCTCTATTTTTAATGGATTTGCTTGTGTGTACCTTTGCAGTCGCAGTTGGATTGAAACATCATACGGTAAGATGTGACGCTCCAGGATACTATCTTACTTCGCTGTGAGGGCAATATATGTATCTGATAATATGTGAGTTACGTATTTAGTCTAAGGCGAGAGAATCATTTTTACTGCCAGATCATGCATGTACTGTAGCTGTTAGGTGAATTAAGTACCTACAATAAGTTCTTTCCTGATACACCTCTATCAAATTTTCTCTCATTCTTTTCTTCTGAAGTTCCTTCCTAGTCGTCAGTATTGTAATAATTATTTAAATTATTTGAGGTGTGAAATATAAAACCTTAATTTAAATATATCCATAAAGTTTTGCTTATAACCACCCTCTCGGCGGTACTTTTATCCTGTAGGGGTATTTGAGAAAACGTACTATGTTATGTAGTACCTACCTTGTCGCTATTGCTTTAACAGTGTGTACACGTTAACTATCCTTTCATTTTACGGTAAAATTTCCTTTTCGCAAGAAAGCCATTCTCTGGGTAAATCTAAGATTCCAATAGCAAAAAAATTCTCGCCGTACTAAAAAAATACGGAAAAATAAGGTATCGCACTTGATGTAAGTGCCCGTTGGTCTTTTTATGTTCTCCCGATAGGTGAGCTCTCGAGATGTTTGCGTTCGATTAAGGCCCTTACGGTTCGCGGATACTTTCCTCCCGGAAGACCGAAGGTTTTTTTTTATCACTCCCATAAGAAAGATATTTCGCCGATTTTTTCCGTCAAAGCGCAAATCTCGGCTCGTGATCGCAATTTCGGAAGGATAGTGGGGCCTCAGTTGGGCCGAGGCGACCTCTCTGTCTCCACCTCTTCATTCAACATGACTTGCCGAAAACGAGGCATTATTCTCCCAGCCAGTGTCCCCGTAACGCGAAGAGCCATCACCACGGCTACCCATCTCGTTTGGTTCTGCCGCTTTCCTTCTCGATCCCTGTCTCGAAATTCTTATCGTTGACGCCGTTCCGCTGAACTTTATTGATATATTGTTTTGGTATTTGCTTCCGGTTATGTTCGGGTCTCGAGGTTAACTTTTTATTAGTCTTGCGTGTATAAATTACAGAAGAGAATGGAGCCATACGATGCGTGGGAACATTGGAATTTTGAAGGCATTTAAAAGCGGCTATCGTCCATATTGATTGGTTCAGTTATGGATTAGTTGCGGTGTTGTCGCGGTACCGTAATGGTTTAAGTATTAAAACTAAAAACGGAAACAGCTTACAAAAAGCAATGCATTGTTCGTATAATTTATGGACGAATTACGCGCGATAGCCATGTTAGTTGGATAATTTTCTGCAAAATACACCGGACTTCACTTTCGTTCGTCAGGGTGCCATTTACTCCCTTTTTTAAATGTATAATCTTGCAAAAATTCCTTTTTTTTCGAATTTTGAGTCCTAGAGTTGAATTTGGCGATCTGATGTAGATACCATCAAGATGAAAGTACATATTTGAATTCTAATTTTTCCTCTCAAGCACCACGAGTGCTCTGGAAATTTTTGTTTCCTTTGTGACATTATTTCGCAGCTATTGACAAATGTTGGAAAGATATTCGATGTGGCTGATTACAGATTTTTACTTGAAGTTAGAAATGTATGGTGAAAGATATAGTAGAGAGAAGCACGTATAAATAAATAACGTAGCTATATAATGGCGAATGCGGTTGGTTAATACACGGACGTTGAATTAAATGTATCTAAGGTTTGGGGACACAAAATACATTATTCAACTCTATCCTCTGGGAAAGCCCCGAATCTTTCAAATAAATCTGTGTGAAATGACTATAGCATACGTGTCTTTGTGTTTTTTGCATTTGAGTTCATTCTCCATAACGTGTATGCAGTTCGTCATGGTCTTCAGTAAATAATACTAGACTAAATTCCTATCTTTTTTCCTGTTTTTTTTTAACTCACTTAAGATTGGTTGTAGTTGTGCTCCAGTGGGTAATCGTGCGCACTTCATGCATGTGCAATCTTGTGAGCAAATTCTGCCTTCTATCCTGAATGACTGATTCATTTTGTTGCCGAGAAGGTGTCTCAGTAAAAAAGAACTTTGTTTGCATGATTTGGGTAAAATATATATGTACATATACCTATGTATGTTAATTTTTGAACGACAGTGAAAGTTGAGCGGATTGAATCGCCGTAATATTTACTTTCAAATTCTCAAATGAGAATTTAATTCCAATAATATGTGAAAATATTCATCATCCAGGATTTTGTTTTGTTAATCTTGAGGAAGCCAATGCCTCCATTAAGTTTCTCCCTCGATCAAAATTGACTTTGTGGCTGGAAGTTGAAAAGGAGCAGTCGCTGATAGTATGACCTCGTTTTCTATGGTTATTGACGGAACTTTCTGATAATTTCACATAGGACCGGATGGTTTTTTTTAAATCCTTGGTGGCAATGCGGTGGATGTAATTTATCTCGAGTTAGAGTAATGAGACAGCGGTTCATTATTCTTCCTCGAACCTAATCGATTCTTCAGTGCGTTTTATGTCCTTCCCAATTAAGAATCTGCTTTAGTTGGTAATGTTCACCTACCCGAGTGTAATGTGCTCCAAATGCTATTCAAATATGTCGTTATGTTATATAAGGGATTGTCTGGCTTATCATGGTGGAAATAATTTATTCGTTAAATGAATTTTCCTAATTTTCTGGCTTTTCAAGTATCATTTTTCATTATTCAGCTCTTATTTCAACCTTTTAATCGTGTTTTTAAGTGTGAGTTTACGTTCTTCCTCGATAATTTTCAACTACGTCCCATCCACTCAGTTTTCCTTCTTTTGCCGGCTGGCGGGTTATGCTTTTTTGTATATTCTGAGTGTAATCTTAAACAATTATTGATTATATTTCGTCATACTTTGCAAGTCGTCATCGAAATTTTGATAACTTTTCTAAACGAATTCGTGCGGTAAATATTTGAGTCCTTTCTCGTCTTGAGTTGAGAATTTGTCTGTCTGTAAGTAGCGGTAGTGCTCCAAAAATAATTGACAGTTATTATTGGTCATTCTTCGCTGAGACCTTTCTGTCCCTCTGTCTAGACCAAATTTGTCATTTTATAAAAGATATTTCTTATCTATGAAACCATAGTTGTATACTTTGCTTTCAAACATTATAAAGGAAGTGAAAAGCTATTATGTTTTCCTTAGATTGATAAAAATAGTTATTGGCTTGGCATGATTTTGAAAATTTGTTTTATATGGTAAGTACTTAAGTTTTTCTCTCTCTTTATCTGTTTGTCAAAATTTGAATTTTTCGGTTTCTAATAGTACCTAAAGTGTTTTTCTTTCTCTTTCGTGCAAATTTTTTTCTCATGAATATGCATCTCATATGCTTCTTTTTTCTTGCATGCACATTTTTAACTTGGCTGATATTCGACTGAAGGATCTCTAAACACAGGCAAATGGCTTTCTGGGGTACCTAACTTCCTATTTGCTTGAAATAATGTGCATCTTTTGTCTGGAAGAATGAAATAATAATAATTATTACTTCTTCTTAAGCTGCGTGGCACTTACATTTGTCCCGTCCAATAGCACCACGATCGTTGTGACCCCATCAGGTTACACATTCACACCCTTTCTGCGCTTTTAATACTCGGTATGGCCTTCCCTGTGTCGCATCAAGCCTTGAGATTACATCTTTCGGTTCCGCCAGACGAGTCGTATGTCTACTTAAGTCGTTACAGCATCACCTACAGCCGTGGCTGCACTAACACTCTCTGCCGAAAGGGTCATGAAAGCGATTTCTCAGCTAGCTTTGGCGAAACATATTCTTCGCCCTTTTTTATCTCATAATTCTGTCGTAAGTCCTCTTTCAAAGAATTACATCAATAGTTGCAGGCGTAACTTTGTGGCACCGAGTAATAGAAATGACTAAAAGAACTTAGGGTATTGCACTCTAATAATTTAATAAAGACCTAGGCTTCAACTGCCCTTCAGTCATTGTCAAGGTCAGAACAGTGGCCACCTTGATAATGACTGCAGGGCAGTGGAAACCGAGGTCGGTATTAAATTATTAGAGTGGAGTATACAAAGTTCTTTCAGTCATGTCTCTTTCAAAGATGTAAAATGCACAAGATATCTTCCAGTCGTTTGTGTCTCGACTTGTCCGAATATTCGCGCTTGCAACCCTCAGAGGGCTTTAGATGCGTCACACCATCAAAAGACCATTGCACTAATGGCTATTTCCTTCGTGTGCCCACACCCATTGAGGTGCCACGAGCTCATGTCTGTCTACTGGTTGGGAAGCATTTGTCGAAATTCCTGCTTTCTCGCCAATATACATCTTCTTAAATGTACGTTATGTGTGCAGTAAGTACCTCAGTTTTCTGCAACACTTTTCAATATAAGATCCAAAAATCGTATACCTTGATCAGAACATAGATAATGACGAGACACCTAGATCTTTAAGGTTTGACCTTTAGGACCGCAATGTCTTTCCACTGCAACTTATGGCACCGCGAAAACAAATGAAGTACAAACGCGGAAGTTAAAATATAATTTAACTTTAAATTCGAAGTACGTGTTATATCCGTTTTCACGGATGTTGTGATGAAAAAGTTGAGTATATATCTGATCGATGCATGTTTCGTGAGGCTCAAATTTGGACTCCCTGATATTTATAGCGAAAACTCTGCTTATATTCCACGATGTTAGATGTTTTGCTTCCGACTTTCAGCGTATTATGTTAATAGTTTGCATTTTATCTCCTTTTATGGCTTCGTGGTGAAGCTGAAAGTATTTTGAAAATGGCGTGAAAGTATTTATGTTTCCTTTCTTCAACGAATTTTGTCCATCCCTATTGTTTCTCTTTCAACCGATTTGTCGTTATTCATGAACTAATGAATCTCTGTTGTCTGAATGAAAGTACAAAATAGAGAGTTTTGTTACGTTTTTGAAATTATTGTAAAGTAAAAAGTAGTGTGTGCCTGTTTTCAATTACTTTCTTTAAAGTGAAACGGAAAACAAAGTCTAAGTAAGGTTGCTTTTTGCACATGGGACGCAAAGGAAAATTTTATTCCCAGTTCAGTGGTAGTGATTTCCTCGATGGCACTGTTAGCAAATTTACTTGGCCAAGCTTAAGGGTCTGATTAAATGTATTGCGTATTCAATTAATTTGACATTTACATATAAGATAGAGATATGATTTGTTAACTAAGATTGTTCACCTTGCCGGGCCCAGCATTCATGGTGTAAATTGACCTTTTTCACTTCGTGATAATGGGGTATTTCAACATTGACTGTCTTAACGGCATATTTTTACGGTTATCTTAAATTGTCATTGCATATATTTTAAATATCCGGAGGTGAATTTACATCGGATTGTAGTTTTTATTAAATGAAATTCCTAAGGAAATCGCACGTGTTGACCGAATTAATATTTGGAATGGCGTTGAAAAATCGCTGAAAGATAACGTATTGTTCGCTATATTTCATTTGTTTATGCATAAATCCTTAAAAATATCGCATTGCTACGGTATGTGTAATCCATTATCTTTAGTAAACAAACGCTTAATCGTGAAACCTCAAATGTTTCAATGGCTGCGACCATGGTGCTAATCTTGAAAATGGCAATAAAAGCACCAACATTGTGTGTTTTATATTAACTATCGTTATTACAGTAGGTAAAAATAGTATTAGAAAGTAAAATGTTAACTTTCTCAAGCACTCTAGTCCAACTCTCACTGTTGAATGTTTATTTACCGTGTTTTACTGTCGTAATGTAAAATACTCAACCTTATAAAATCTCCATTATTTAATTACCCATGCTTTTCATAATTTGTCCCAGAAATCTATTCTGGGCTTAAACTCGGTCCTTCAATGAATTTTCCTGAAAATCGGACCCTATCCCAATGAGTTTCTCGTACCCAAAACCTTCGAGATGCAATGTCGCATCGAAATCGTTCTATCCGTTTTCGAGATACTTTTTACATGTACATATAATTATTGCTCGCATTAGAGTGCTGGATGTATTAGCTTATCAATATTAATAGCTAGGTCCAATGTTTCTACTCCGAAACGAATACACTTCGTAGCCAAGAAAAAATCCACCACGGGCGGCGCGACGTCGCGCCGCTTTCGGAAGAGCCGCCGCACCGGCAGAATTTGAATTCCCGCCTCGCGCGGTCATTGGCCGGCGCTCCAGAAAACGTTATATTCCCCAACTGTCGTAATATACTATATTGTACGGTTAAATTTTTCATTCCATAATAGAGAGAAACATTATTGCCTTCAAATGGTCACGAGTATTTTTCGCATTGCGGCGAAACCTTGGGGAAAACGAACTATTTCCAAAGTCACTACTCGATAACGCATGAAAGTCTGGGGTATAAATACGGGGTCCCGAGCTCTCCGCCTTTCGGAAGCGGGAGTCTTGTGATGGTTACAGCTGGGCATTGATCGCGTTCAATTTAGCAGATCTGCTCAGTTCTTGTGTCCGTTGCGTGTGTCGCTTCTATGTTCGTGGAACTCCCGTTGCCTTCAGTCGCACGGTTGAGGTCCCCTCCTTGCATTCCCGCTCTGGGAATGCACGGGTATATAACTGACGCGATTTCCAAATTGGGTTCGAGTAGGTCAGTAGCATGATAACGTAATGTGCGCTTCCAATCGAGTTAGGCACTGCTGAGCAGTATGCCCTTTTTTGAATTTTTTAATCTTAGATTGGTTATATTATCTGCATTATATTTTCTGCATTTTGCTCCCTTGCCCCGTTCTGATGTTGCTGTTTTGGTTTTCTTCCTTCATTTTGCCGTTGGTTCCTGGGTACGCTGTTTCCGTTCTATAATTTTGTAGACTTACGCTCTCTCGGAATATTATCCTTTTCAGTGTAAGTTTTAATATTCCTACGATTTTTTTAATGAATCGTAATTGTTGAAAATTATTCCAGTCTCATAAAATAACCTTTTGTGCATATCCTTTTGCCATTTGGATATTTGATGCGGCATATTTATTTTTTTAATATCTTTATTTTGATATTTCGCTATTTTGCAGCAGTATTGGTGAGAACTTATTCTTCTAATGAAATTGGTAGGTTCTTTGTTGATCGTTGATTGTTTAGTCAGTTCATTGTACATTATTGATAAATTTCGGCCACTGATATGCTTGGTTTTTGTTAAAAAAAACGGAACTTATAAGTATTCCATTTGCGTTCTTATAACGTTTTGAAATATTTCGCTTTTAGACATTTTTTTTACGCTTCAATTTTTTATAATTCAAATGTTTAATTCTTTCATTTAAGTCAAATTTTAGTTCCATATTTAAATTCATTTATGCGTTCCTCATTATTCAGATTTCACAACTCAAGCGTGAAATGAATGTCTGGAAGAGAATGTTTAGATATTCATTAATTCTATCCTTCGCCTTCATGTTCTTCAAAATTCGCACTCATCCGTGTAACCTCTATCGATTGGGTTCCTACTGTGCAGCCGTAATGATGTAATGATGAAGCCGATGTAATCGTGGACTGGTTTATTTTTAATTCTTATTTTAAGCTTAAAACCTTATTACAGTATTGAATTTGACTTTTGATGCTCGGAATACGAGGGATGTTATCTTCCTCTACCCTTTGGGTATTTTATTTCTGTTAAACGGAATATTAAAAAAAGCGTTTTCCAACCACACAGGATGTATTGTGATTAAAAAAGGTCATACGTCCGCTCATTTACCCGGAAGCAGCAGATGGCTGTAGGCTTTTCATACTGTGAGCGGTGTCGGACTCATATTTTAAAATTGTTTTTCCTGAAAATGTATGTTCACGCTGTGACCACATTCCGTACAAAATTACAAGATTGATACTTAAGCGGCGTATTTATAAATAGAGAAGTCATATGTGTAAACGGGTACGACATCGTTTAAGAAATTTTCTGTGACAATTCCATAATGGTTTCGGACATTTCATTACGTTTAATTTATGATTTAGCCATTGTTCTTAGGTTCGATCCAATAAAAGTGCATACAAGTAAGTGTCGTGTTTAACTTCGTTATTAACTTTTACTTTGGGCCTATTGTAATAGGACTGATCATTTATGTTGCTTATTTGCGAATATTTAGCCATACCGTAGTACACATTGCCTTTCCACGAGATTGCATTAATTTTTAACGAGTACGTCTACTTGTACGGGGTACCTTTAAAGCCACTTCAATGGTGTGTGTCTCAAGTTTGTCAACCTATACTTTTTGACTTCCACTGTATTGCGCCCCGGTATGCTTATTTGCTTTTTCTTCTCCCGTCGATTTACGTACAAATGTTCAAATACGCCTTGAACGCTTCTTCTTTTCCTCGGGGGAGAAAATGACATCATTGAGAGTAAATGATATTTGCTCTTTGATATCGAAGAATTTCCGTAATTTGTCATCCATTTAAGTTTAAATTTTTAAGGGTTGTCCCTTATATTTTTATGGTTCGTTGAAAATGTCAATTTGCATGATGAGTGTGTTGAAGTGTTTGCTCGCGAGAAATTGAATTTCTTTCGCTCTCTCTCTCTCGCAAACAAGACTGCTTTTACGTTTTCCTTGTCCCTGTGGGTGTTCGCCCGAAGCTTTAAGGTAATTTGAGCGAAAAATCACTTCACCTAGAATTTGATGAATTTGGCCTCATTTTAAAGTAAAAACTCATCTTTCCAATCATATCAAAATATCAACCCGTTGCCGAGCTGCTTTTCGAGCAAATTGTCTGAAAATACAAGCTGTTTTACATGGGATAGATTACGGCTGTGCGCTACAGAGGGAGAATATTAAACAAATTAGGAACTATTATCACCTAGATTTTGTCCAAAAACTAACCGTGTGTAGATTAAATGTTTTCTCAACTATTTATAAAAAATAAATTATTACCCACCACAGTAATTTCTACAGAATCGCAAAAAAAACCTGCTGTTTTGAAGGGTTATCAGCCGTACGGCGGGAAGAAATGAGTCAAGTTAGAGACTTTTGTAGCTTTATTTATTTAATTACTGAAAATTTTGGTATAACTATCTTTGCGCCATTAATATTAAAATATTTATTTCATACTTCTTACAGACGCTGAAATAAAAAAATTAAATTTGAATATGGTCTCTATTATGACTAGGGATCTCTGAACTCGCTCGCTCGCTCAAACCACCTTAAAACCCTTTAGGGATCCGAATGTTTTTCCACCTCCTATTCCCCTCCGATATATCTCCTACGTGGGAGTATTTCTCTCTTTAGAATCTTTCACGACGGCGCGACGAGGGTTTTGGTGCTAGTGTTCCTTTGGAATTCGCTTTATTTGCTTCCATTCCCAAAGCCTACATCCACACGTTGCCCTGGGAGAAACCTCAATGAGAGTGTGTGAAATAGACTGATTTTTCTCCAGTCACGAACAACATCATTAAGAGTGATGAACTTCTCGGTCACCACAATATTTTGATTCCATAGTCAGTAAATTACGAAGTGAAACGAGTACTAGCGGATCGCATGAATTCCTGGCGTTTTTGTGTCGGGAACCGCTGCCCGTTAAAACTTTTAAAATTATTCTTGGATAGGAAACTGAGGTGTCTTCTGGTTTCGGTAACCAAAGCTGCCACTTTAACGCATTAATTTGGCTTTTGTCCTTACCACATGAGGGCAAACGTCTTTGGGGCGCTAGGCAGTCATCATCTGTGTCAGAACCTCTGAAATACGAATTAGGCTGCGTACGTTAAATAATTGAAATCATTCTAATCTGGAAACCAATTATTTTTCTGATTTTATACATTCCAATCCATCACCACTACACTCTGACCATTGTTTTGAATTGTTTCGACGGGCCTGCCAGTGCAACGTTTGCCAGTTCCGTCGCATTGCTAGACCTAACTTCAGTTGAAGAAATCAAGCGAAGCGAAAAAACATTGTCCTCAAGGCTGATAAGGGTAACAGTATAGTGTTGATGAATAGGAGTGGTTAAATTCAGATGTATAATCCTTTTTAAGATACTAATGAGTTCAATTCGTTAACGATGGACACCGAGCTCAAGATACCAGAGGGACTTTAAACAGAGTTAGGGTTACATGCTATAAAATTCCTCGGAACCATTTTAAAGTTAACTTGTTCTCTTGGGTTAAGCATATATACACGTGCTCAGAGGTATTTAGTTTCGGAAAGTTAATTATTAATGCGAGCTGTGCTGATAGTTGTGGTTAGGTTGTTAAATGAAGCTTTTTGCTGAAATTCAGCAAAAATAGGTTAGCTGCCCAATGACCTATTTATCAAGTCTTTATCTCTGTTGTTATTACCATTTCTAATTTCTCGCGGATAGGAAGACATTCTAAACTTATCCGCTCGGCATTCGCATTCCCTAATGTGTATGGTCTACTCCACTATAGTGTGCTGTTACTTACAATATGTTTTAGCGCCATCAGAGTTGAGATCGGTTTCGAACTTACTCCGTAGTTTCTCATTCCGTTGACTGCGGTGCTGGAGACCGGTGAACAGATAAACTTAGGCAAGCAGTGAAAATCATAGGTTTTCCAATGTTATGTATCCTAAGTGGTCGCGTCGCTTCCGAAAGTATTTCGTCATGAGATATTGTCGCGGAGAATGTTATTATATTGATTGCATTTGCTCTTCTTAGCAGATTTTGTGTCATTTTCAATGCTCCATTTCAATTAACGGAATGTAAAATGAGGCTGTAACTCTGTGTCTCTTTTTTATCAAGAAGTAATTACTTGAAACATCGTCTTACAATTAGTAAGATATGGCTCATGGCAGGTAGGTTGCACGACTTTCAGCTCTTGCGTGGACGTTTGGGGATGCTTTCTAAAAAGGAAATGTTTTTCTCAGTTAGGAGGGGAATGTTTAAATTGACCTAAAACATATGGATGTGCTTATTCTTGAAACGGCACTTCCCGTGGAACGTCTAAAAGTCTTGGGAACTAGGTTAATGAGAGTCCAATGGATAGTCACGTTGTTGTTGTGTTGCAGATAATCGTTTTGTGAGCATTAGCTTTGGAGAATTTCTTGGATTTAACGTGTTTCCACCGTAAAGTGATACAAATATCCTTTTAGTTTGGCTTCTTTTAGCTAAACGTGTCGTTTTTTTGTTTGAACATGCGGCGCCACTGTCAGTGTGAATATCCCAATGTAATCAAACGTAGATCCGCTTTTTTTTCTTTTTGAACCGAGGGAAATTACGGCTAGTTAGGAAGCAACTAATGGTTTTTTCCGTCAGATGGTAATGTTAACTAAATATGATATCAATATGATCACAGAAAACCCCTTCAATAGCCTATCAAGGTATCAATAGCCTATCAGCCTAAAAGTAGACAATGTCTCATAAATAAGCTATTAATAATGAAATGTTTGTTAGAACGATCACGACTACAAAACAAAATCATTAGCGTCTGTATGGGTAATAAGCGTAATTAACGAGCACTTGACTTCGGTAATACATACTTTCAATTATCACGTCCAGTATATTTACATCACATAGAGATGAAAATCCAAAAGCTGTCAAAATAATAATAGTTCTGCAATAGATACATAGGTAATCATCAGCATCGACCATGCCTTGCTGCACGGTAACGTGAAGAGTAGAACAGAGTTCTTACATTAGCCTTAAACAAGCTGTCTGTTCTTCACACCTAAAATGTTGTTCTTTCTCACGGTTACGGATTACCCTTTGGAGCATCCAGGAACAAAGGAAGATCTCTTACCCATTTTTAGTCGAGTTATCAATCTTTTTCTATACCAAAAATTGAAAATCCCCATAAGCCGCCATCCTGCCATGCTTAAACAAAGTGAAAGTGACAATGACAGTAACAAAGCGTAAACAAACAACCTCAGAAGCCTCACTAATGGCACCTAATGAACGACTTCAAAAATTTTAAACTTAAATTTGTTTTAGGAACAAATATTAGAACGATTTTAGGAGATTTATTGTATCAATGTTTATTTTGAGCGATAATATTTCTTTTTCGCCGTATATTCTGGTCCTACTAAGTGTTTATATGTGAATAATTTTTTTTGTTTTTTATTTCTGTGGTTGCTATAAACAACTTAATGAAAAATTAATCGAAGAAACTATATTGGAGAGAATCCCTATGAGAGATACATAATTGGAGTTATAACTTTGCGTTAAACTTTACATAAATTTGCACTAGGTAGGATTTTACTGGGTTTATCTTTAAATAGATTGTTTTATGAAACTAAAGGACGTTCACTTTAGCATTTTTATTGACACATTAACCCAATTAGTACAGAAGTTTCACTTCTGTCGTGCGTCCACGAACCTACACCATTTTTTTTTGTCTGTGAATGATCACTCGCGGGTGGCTTCGGTAAAGTTGGCTCCAGCTAGTTCTTTGAATTGTTTTCGAGAATCAGGCGGAATGTTTCCTCCATCTAGCTCTATAACCTCCTTGATTTTATGATTTCCCGGACTGCTTTCGCGTGATAGCAATGTTGGGATGACCGTTTTTCACCAAAACAGGCTTTTGTTTGTTGCGCATCATATTCTTTTGTTTATTATGATGAGTGTGTGTTATTTGTTATTTTTTTATTATTTGCTTCCTTCAATTTCCTGGTTGATTATCTGTTTTCTCCAGTGTCCTTAACACCACACTTTTGATTCGAGCTAATCGAATAATATTTGTCAATTTTCATTTTGATTATATTTTATTTTGCGATTATGTGTTCCCTTCAGCGTTCTGGCTGATTATTTGTTTCCTTCAGAGTCCTGAACACCGCATTTGTGATGCAAGCAAATCGAATGAAATTTATGAGTTGTACCATTCTATGAAATTCATTTTATAATATGACACTTGCCAGATTCGGTGTTGTAATCGTTACAATTGTTTTAATTCTCTTTTCCCAATAGGGTTCTTTAGTTGATATAATTACCACAGTTTGTGTCATTTTTTTATTTTTTTGTATTGCATGAATTACCCCATGGTGGCATGTATTTTGAATTTGCGTTCCAAGCGAATTTGTTCCCCGAACAATAAAAGTTGTTTCTATTTCTATGTACTGCTGCAGACCCTCCAACCTTGAAAGAGAATGTCCGCTTCCTTGGAAAACGATGCTGCCGAATATTTTTTGTTGTATTTCTTTTCGAATCGCACCAAGCAAGCCTCTTGCTAGCCATCCCTGCATCTCTATGCTTCGGGGTAAGCGTGTGCGTTGAAAATCTATATGACTTTGCGCGCCGGGAGTGGGGGACTGAAGTTCAGATCACGTGGCTCCCGCTTCTCGTGTAAAGTGGGGAAAAAGAATGTCCTTGTCCCCTTTGGGAATCGAAGACTCGGCCTCGCCTAGTTGCCGGCCGGCCGGCCTCTTGAAACGCCCACGTCGACGCTGCACTCCCCACTGGCTCGATCTGATCTTCGCTCTTCTTTAATCATCGGCGAATTGAACGGGAATGCTATTATGAAATTACCTGTTAGATCTTGTTACGATTATGGGGGAGAGATTTACTGAGCATTCGCCGCGACCGATGTTGGTCGTGTGTAATAGAATGAGCACGCATTGCTGTATGAATTGCCAAGCGTAAATAAAGTTCCGATGATTATGTCGCATGCGGTCTATAGGAAATTATTTTCTCTTCAGGTAGGTTTATATTGGCAAGTTTATTGCGCAAGTTACTTGCAGCAAGCGACTTTTGACGTAAGTTATTGGTGTGAACGGCTCTGCAAGTCCGCTTGCAGTACTTTTGAAAGTTTCGGCAAGTCGCTTGCAGAAGCACATTGCTGGTAGAGCAAACGGTAACCAACCTGGCTCTACTCTAACTTATGAAAAATATTTCGTTAAGGTGGCTGGTCTAAAAAACCAAAGTGAACAGATTTTCTTCAAAATTTCCAAATATGTTCCTTTTTGGATATTCTATGGAATATCGAAGAAAAAACGGGGGATCATCGACATACTTTTTGCGATATTTTAGATTCTTTTAACATGGAGCCTTATGGCGCTCTCCACTCCAATAAGATAAATTACGCACTTTCTCCATTCCTACTGAACAGATTTTAACCAAAAACTGATATGATGTAGTTCTAATAAATTAAAATCTATTCTGAAAAAATTGTTTTATATTATCGTCTGAAATTTTTCATAAATACGATTAAAAAATATGTATGCGAGAATTTCAAATGTCGCGCGCGGCTATGTGGTGTAAAGTTGGCATCGTGGCACACGAAAGTACGGGACATGCTAAGCAGAGACACGTGTTGCAGCGTGTTGCAGAATGGACGCTGTTGCCGGATTAAACAGGAAAGATTAATTAATTTATAGAAACATATTTGAATACTAGTTCTCATTCGAGTGACAATACATCTTCATGAAAATACTTATTTTGAATTCTATGGCGACGGGTGTGAACTGTTTTCGGAAAATTAATTTCGCAAGAATGACTTAAGAAATGAATCAAGTCTGCATCTAAGCAAATTTTTATGGCAATGCGTAAATTTAAAGGACAATATTGCAGAATGTACCTAAGACATAAGTCATTCCTATTTAATATAGTATAACTATGACCTATTATTTAACTTTTAAACGAGCATAAAAATTTAAGTAACTAAATTTCTCAATGACTAACGATTACCCGACCAGCCACCTTAAACTCTCCCGCAAGATCTTGCAGAAGTAACTAGCAAAAGTAACATGCCAGTGTAAATCCTACCTTTAACTAGAATGTATTTAATTGTTGCGCTGTTTATAGAAATATGTCTGTGTTGTTTCGTTGTTCATATTTTACAAACAAAATATAATTTACCCTGCCTATACTGATTGACGTGCTCGTAAGCACGCATGCGAAGGAACCTTACGAATTTATTTGAACCGCACTACCGGGATTCGCGTTCCTAAATTAAGGAAACTGAAAGAGGATGATCGCGATGTTTCATTGTGTCATGTGTGTGAGGAGCAACCATGTTTTTTACAATGAAGAGAACGAAGTAATGAACGTG
This sequence comes from Pyrrhosoma nymphula, assembly GCA_963573305.1. NCBI lineage: Eukaryota > Metazoa > Arthropoda > Insecta > Odonata > Coenagrionidae > Pyrrhosoma > Pyrrhosoma nymphula. The sequence goes on from OY754328.1 coordinate 56,931,617, forward strand.
TTGGTATTTTTTAAATATTGAGATTTAAAACGTTTTTATTTATTTATAATGTATCTGTTTAACAATTTTATTAATTGAAATTATTTATTTTATTATAATATTATTCTTCCCTCATCAAATTTGATAGCAAAACTATTGTAGGTATACCATAAACAACCTGTGGACCATATACGACATGTGTACAAATGTTTCTTTGTGTGTACCAGTATCGTGCTCGAATTCATAAGCGTTGTCTGTATGTACCAAATCTTATTAATCAGTACAACTTCGGCACATACTATTTTTTGTAGCTAGCAAGGTTAAAAAAAGGAAAAATGTTTAACGTACGCGTTCAAATTCGGTCAAACCACCAGCCTCGGTTTGAGCCTTCCAAGACTTACAAATCAATGTAAACATTGCGGCGAGTGCGGATGCCGAGTGTGTCTTGTTTTATAATGCCCTATGCAGGTGACTATCGAGGTGGTACATTCAAAAGTCAGCTCAAATACCTGGGATCGTGACGTCATTTCCTTAATTTTGGGAAAAGAAAAAGTGTCCCTCCTTAGGCGTTCACTGGTTTTGTCACGGTCTGCTCACCGCATGGCGTCGGCTCTCGTATCGGAGGTCGCCAACCCTTTTTCTCCTGCCGTGTGGCTAATGGGTGATCTCGAAGTTTTGAAGCATTATTCTTTGCTTTCACTTTGGGTTGGCCGTTTACGTAAGCTGTATTCCCAGTGGTATTTTACCTGAATCTATGGAGGGAGATCTTTTTGATTATCTCGCGATTTTTGTGTGGGTGCGGATGTGCTTAGTTCTTGTGTATATACTTAAGCGTAAATATTCAACCCCGGGGGAGTCTTAAGGAGGTTCCTCTGCCGCAACTGTGTGAGTCCAAACAAATATTTAATTCCACCTTTTCGGGTGTATTGTTAAAAAAGATGCTGTTTTCACTAATGCCATGGCTTAGCTTATGAAAAAAATTATGTTACAAAATATACAGGATTAAAAAAAAATATTTTGATAAAAATCAATAGGTTGTTCCACCCACATTCTAGCTTTTAATTTGTAAGATATTGTTCAGCAGGCGTTTTAACTTCGAAATTGAAATTTGTCATATTTACGATGGAACCACCTATGGTGCTTACTAGTTTTTCCCTTATTCTCTGAAAAGCGCGAACGAAGGAACGAACCTCCGTTTTTAGCTCACTTTTCTCGTGTTGCCTCACAGACTCTTTGCGTGCACCGTAGATGTGTGATTTAGCTTCTGCTTTTAAAAAATGCCAACAACCAATGCTTGCTTAAATTAACAAGTACCCTTGTGGAGGTTTTGGGCGAGATTTTTCCCCAGTCTTAATAAGTAACATGTTCAAATTTCATTTTTAAATTTAAGCAACGGCAAAAAGCATGAAGTAAGTGTAGTAATATTAATGGCGCAAAAATATTGTTATATATGACTGAAATTCTCAGTAATTAACTAATTGTACTACATTTAAAAGATTTTAACTTGACTCATTTTTTTCATGCCGTACGCAAAAAATTTCTTCACAACCGAAGATGTTGTTTGCGATTCTGTAAAAAGAACTGCTGTGATTGATTGACGTATTTTTAAAAATTAATTGAGAATCAATACGAACTACTCACCTTTAAATTCCTGACAAGTTCTATGCGTAATACATTCTTCATGTTTTAAATATGGCCTCTCCGGAGTGCTTATGCGTACCATTTACCATGGAAATCAGCTGGTATGTTTTGGAAAATATCTCGGAAAGTACAATGGTAAGTGGCTGATGTTTTTTAATCATTAGAAAGATGATTTCGTTTTCTTTATAATGTGGCTAAATTAACGGAATTTTAATCAAAGTGCTATCTTTCTTAAACTAACGGTCCACTGCGGTTTCAACGCATGAGCGTCATTATGAAGACAGTAATGACGCCCATGCGTCGAAACCATTTTAAATCGTGTGGACATTTAAAGTGTTTTCTTTCATTTTGTAATGGATTTCCACAAAGTAGATCCTTCAACCTTTGATTATCTCATAAACTGCCTTAATTAAAACGATATCTTAATATTATCCACCCTAAAATATAATATGTACCGACTGTGGTTTCAGCAATTCATTGCCTTTATCAAGGAAATTATATCATTACCTTGATAATAGCCATTAATCGCTGAAACCATGGTTGGTATTAAAATATAGTGTGAATAGGAGCTATTAAGCTATCGATTTTATTTATGATGACTTGGTTCAACTAAGTTAGACCTGAAGCAGTTTGTTATACAATTAACCATCGCAATTCAGATTCATTTTTCACTTCAACATTGTTTTTAATTTCATGTTTTATTTATCAAGTGTATTTTTCTCGTATTTTGACGCGCCTGCAGTTGTTCTCCTGTTTTTAATCATCCACGTTGTGAGTTGCCTACTTATGATGAAATTGTACCTTTTGGATCGTTCGTTTTATCAAGTTTAGACATTTCGTACTCTCTCAGTACCCTAAGAACCCTTTCTTGTCTGAATTCTTTTTAGGTAAGTATACAGCGGAAGCCAATAACTGGGCCGTTAGGCTTATTTTGACAGCACATAGAAACTGACGCACGTTGAACGTTGAAAAAAATTATACTTTTTATTAGATGTAAAGTAATTATCGTGACTTATTGAGAGATTGCCTTACATTCGCGAGAAGTTTGTTTTGACAAATCACTCTTCTTAGATCTCATTCACATGAAGACCCATGGTCGCACTTCAGGCACATCCTAAATACAGCGGTGCATATGTCATTGACGTAATTTAGCGACAGTGGAAGGAGCGCACCCTTGGGAATAAACTGAACCTTATGGTTTGAGGTGGTTCGAGCGACATTTTTCCCAAGTCGTAATAGAGGCCGTATTCGAATTTTATTTTTTTAATTTCAGCAGCTGGAAGAAACGAAGTAAATATTTTAATAGTGATAACGCAATAATATCGTTTTCTTTGACAGAAATTCTTATAAATACGCATACACATGTCTTTAACTTGACTATTTTTTTCACTTCGTACGGTGAAAACACCTTCACAACTAGGTTTTTTTGCGATACTGTAAAAATTACTGCGGTGAGTAGTTAATTTATTTTTTTAAATAGTTGAGAATTAATGCGAAGTACACAGATTAAAATTTCTGACGAGATTTCTGCTTTATATATTCCTCATTTTTTAAAAATATATTATATTTATTTTAAAAAATATATACATTTCCTCTCTGGAGTGCATACCCGTCCCATCTCCCATGTGAAGTGACATATATTTTGGCAAATAACTCGACAAGTATAGAGGTAAGTGGCTGATATTTTGTTGTATCATTGGAGAATTTTATCCGAAGTGATAACTCGCTCAAAATAACTTAAAAAGAGTTCTCGTCACGCAGGCGATTCTGCTTGCAACGCCAGGCCTTCCCACTCGTTTTATAATTTGATTAAGCCGTTTCAAGGAAGTTTGAGCGTCTCTCGCATTGCCTAACTTCCGAGATGGCGATGCAGGGGGGAGTTGAAGGGGGGGGGGGGGGTTAATACTGTTTGCCAATGCCACGCCAACCTTGAATGCAAGCAGCCAAGTAATTTCTCCGGGGAGAGCTTTATTTGCGAGTCGGACCGCGTGCCGCACGCTCACGCCCGGCTGGGGGGATGGGGTGCTGTCTCCGGGGAGGGGGAAGAGAAACGGGAGGAGGGGTGTAACGCTATGTCTCGGTGAGGGTCGAAGAAGGTACGTAGTTGTGGGAATTAGGCATTAGCCGTAAAGTAATCCGATGGGCTGGAGAAAGGGTTGGGTGCCTGCGGTGTTTCGATGCATCTACTGTAATATAAAGATCGGGAGCAGGATTGATGTGCGCAAGACAACAAAATAACGTCGATAATCGCACCCACGATAAGTAGTTGTTTTTGTGTGGATTTTCTGCAAAGGCTTGGAGTTTAAACTTGGAGTTTAAAGTTTTTCCGTGGCAGAAATATTACGTTTTAAAAAAAAATTAATTTTCAACAAATTCGTTAGATATGCACAAAACATTCGGTCGTGACTGTCGTGCACACTACCTTTCGTTGGGTTACCAAACGTTTCGCCAGCCTAGATCACTCCATTCAACCTCTTTCGTGTGCGCTAAAATACGCTGATGTGTTCCGATGTGTGCTAACTTCAACTCCTTGAATGAAAAGCTCCCATCTATATTCCCAAGATGTGTGATGTAATGCATACTCTAAGAATTTAAGGATGTAGTGCGACTTTCTTGTGACTTACGGCTTGTTCCCTCGATCCCTTATAATTCTTCTGATGAATGTAATTTTCTCTTTGTTTGTCATTTGTATTTATCCCTAAGCCTTCCTCTTGGGATCTTCCCTCTATTTTTCTTCCAATTATATTTCTACAATCCCACTGTGCCTCAAGAGTGAGCCCAATCCATCTGATTCTTCTTCTCTGTTTAGTGCTCCGTGTGGTCATTTCCTCTTCTACTATTCTGTATACATCTTCATTTTTTATTTTATCCGTCATTTGTTGTTTATCATTCGCCTCCAACAGCAGATTTTAAGAGGTTTTCTTTTATGAGCAGAAATAAATCTTTTGTGGTCTGCTTTTCCGTATGTGCATGTACCCGAGCCATAGAGTACCACGCTACACAAGAATGTTTTCACATATTGTTTCCTCGTTCGTAGTCCTGTATCCTTTGAACACACGGTACATAGTTGTATTTTATTTCGTGGGATATAAGTCGTACTCTGCGATAGGTTCATCCAATGAAATGTAAAACATCGCGTCTTTTTTCATGCAAAATTCATATCGCAGTGCGATATTTGAATTAGATCACCTAGCAGCCGTACGGTAAGCCGGTGTATCACGGGACGTTTTCTCTTGCATTGCGACTATGCGAGCCGTGTCTACCTTGGAATCTGCTGTGCGTACAAATGAAAGGGAACCCCGAGTTTTTTTCCTGGTTAGGTAGGATGCGTAATGTCTCCGCGGTAACTCAGTGTTTTGCGGATAAATGTTCTTGGGAAGCGAAAATCGCAGTGTACAAAAGTGTTCTCCTCTCGATGTTATTGTGTGGCAGCGAAACCTGGTGGTTTAAGGATATGCATTAGAATTGGCTGAATGCAGTGGGAATGCGATGTCTGAGAAATATTTGCGGTAAAAGCAGGAGGGGATTGGGTGAGGAAATGAGTAGAGTGAGCATGAAAGAATGTGGAATGAATGGATGGACATGAATGATAGGACCGTGGTTCGTTGGTGTGGCCATTTCTAGAGAATTGATGAGATTAGAATAACTAAACTGTTTTATGATAGTGGAGAGAATGGTGTGAGACGAAAGGGGTAGACTGCGAAAGTCATGGGTGAATGTGGTGGAAGAAAATCTTTAGAGAAGGCATATCAAGAATCTTAAGTACAGGAGGGCGCGTATGATGAAGCAATGCAGGAGCGTAACTGAAGCAAAAGAGGTATGCAAGGATAGGGGACATTTGTCGGAAAAACTCCACTGTAGGGAAACACCCACGAAGGATGGGGGAGGGAGGGAGGGTGAAAAACCGTCAAACCTACTAATTCAAAGATAATATATATATAAATTTCTGTTTGAGGCTTTCGCAGCGCTGTTGTGATGGTATCTCCATGTTTTTCGGGCAAAGCTGCGTCGGTGTATCTTTACGATGACGTTTCGTAGCCAATACAGGCCACATCTTCAGATCAAGTCCGAATGACTTGATCTGAAGATGTGGCCTGCATTGGCTACGAAACGTCATCGCAAAGATACACCGACGCAGCTTTGCCCGAAAAACATGGAGATACCATAATATAAATAATATATTTCTTATTGAACATGTGTAGTACATTTACATCAGGATAAAGAAATGGTGGGATAAAATAGAAAGATTAAAAAAGCAAAATGAAAATAATATGCAGATGGTATTCGTGTATGGAAAAGGAAATAAAAAAAGGAACATATAAATTACAATGTGCCAACAATAATTGTGAATTAAAATGTAAAATAAATTTGAGGTATCGTCTGACCTATTTCGCGCTGACTGTGAGCGGAACGCGGGGTGGACCAAGTTGCCACAACGCCGGGAACGAGGAATAATGCAGGAGACAAGTCCCATGTGACGTGGAACGCTCGAACGGCGGCCGGGGAGTGGGAAGGGAATCACGTGGTTTTTTGTTGGATTCGTGACATTGGGCGTTCTTTCGTTCCGTGCGCGGAAGTGTTGGCGAGGACCTTTTGGCGATGAAACCGTCCCAGGAGCAAACTTGTCGCCCTCCTGTCACGAAATCGCATTCCGTGCCACGGAGGTTCAACAGGTGCGAGAGACTCGTCCCTTCCCTGGGACGACCTTACAATGTCTGATAGAACTTAGCATTGATTTTATCCGTCCCAAAAATTTCGTAGTAGTGGTAAGTAGTAATTTTGACGTGGCAACCGTTGGCTGAAATCATTTGTATTTTGAGGGATAGGTTGGTGGATTGATAAGAATTTCTTAATGGAGTTAGGGTGGAGAGAAACCTGGTGACGGCTCCCGTCTCCTCTTAACAAGAGGCGCCAAGGGGTCCATAGTTTAGCGTGCCATCCAACGGGCGGAGTACTTGCTATATTACACACACAATCTTTAGGATAACTGTGGCTCTAGCCGTAGCTTACGCCTTTACCAGACATTTTTGGTATATATTTAAATGTGAACAGTATTGATGAGAAACCTATACCATTACCAGCACACCATCCTGATCCTATCACTAACGGTAAGTTTTATAATCTACAGTTCCGTCAATTGCGGACGATGAAATTGGTTGCTGACTTTTAGATTTGTGTTTTTATTTTATGGGGTGGACATGTTTCCCTTCCTTCTCCCAACGTCTTTTTTCGTTGTTTAAAAACAAGGCTGGCATAAATTAATGTTTTTTTGGGTTAAGGCTATGCAGTATTCGTTAACAGCATACATAATGTAGAATCAAGCCCAAATATTCGTCAAGAGAATCCGGATAGGCGAAATTGACAATGGTAGTATACATCTTATTGCAATATAGGTGCGTTATCATTCTTGCCTAACGCGAAACACGACGTTTAAAAAATAAGTTAGACCTTTGTAGGAAATAATGAAGGGTTTTACTTCAATCCTTAACTAAATAAGGGAGAAGGGAGAAGCAGTAGGGAAGCACTCGCTTGGGAATGGGAATTGAAAATCAGCGAATCCTTCTGACTGAGAAGACTGGAAACGATTTTATGTTACAATTTTTGAAGACGTCATATGGATATCTATAATTATTTTTTAAATCATACTATTGTCGATAGGTTTCCAGAGGTAAGAGTGTTATTGCACTTTTTCCTCTGCCATTATTCCTGTAAAACTGTTACCATTCATATAAACTACTTAAAAATGTTGCGTTGTGATTTTATCATTCCGTTGGTCTTTCATTTGTTGCGGATATCCGGCGGCATGAGAAGTGGGATGGATACGCTCTAATCCTCAAATCTTAAGTTAACTCCCCAGAGTTTGCTTCTGGAAGCACTTGGGAACTGTCGTTGATCTCCACATTAGCAGTAATCAGTAGATTAATTGACAGAATTCAGATGAGGTGAGTTTCAGGATGACACGGTGTATAATATTTTAAACCCCGAAATTTATTCCGTACAATCGTCCACCTCGACTGATGTAATTAATACGAAGCTAATAATTAAATCGAGGCTTCAACAAATTCAAATCGCTCCTAGCTGCGGCGTCACAACGTATCGTATTTAGAAGGGGCAAGAATTTTGGCGCCCCCACGGCCGTCTGGCGCACTCCATTTCAGGCAAATTTTTTCAAGCTGTAGAAAAATCCTTTTAAAATCCTAAAATCTGTAATTTTCGAATTCGGAGTCGAGGTTTTCCTTTCGATTCAGATATCACTTGAATCGAAGTCCCGTCTCTTTGGGTTGTCGGGTAAAATGAGGGTGCCTTCTGCACCCCCTTCTTGATTCATTTTGACGCTCTATTTATGGTGCCTTTGAAGCCCTCCGCAACATTTTATAAGGGGGGGGAGGGTAATATACCTTATACCACCCTCCCCTTTGGTTGTTACGCCACTGGTTTCTAGTAAATCGTAGTTTATCTCCTATGAATTCTGACGCGCGAATCCAATCGTGCCAAATTTCCTCGCTTCCTGCGTACCTACGTCTGCTAGCACAGTGCTAAACCCGGGGTGGAGGGATGAACACGTTGTGAGACGAGGCACAAGCCACCTTCACACCATGAACAATTTCTCCTCCCTCTTTCTCCGCCTCACCCTTTTGGCCCAATCCCAAAGACATTAATTCCACTCTCTCATCCACGTTTTCCGCGCACTATACCTACCACGCCCGGAATAAAAAAAAGATGAATGCCGATCGAGTATGACGCACGTTCCCTCCGCCATCAGGAAATCTAATTCCTGGAAGGTGACTCGACCGAAGCTCGATATTGCCAACCCTTCCTTAGAAGAAGGGACGTCCAACTGTGAGAAGTCTTTTCGCGCGCACGCCATTGGAGGGAAGGCTAATTCCGCGAGGCCCGGGCCCTTTATCAAATCCTTTCCCCCTGCCTTAATCCTACTGCCACCCAATGGAATTCATGCATTGGTAATGGGACATCCAAACGGTCACGAGATTGAAACTCCTCCCACAGTAGTTACCACTGACTTTTCGTTGCCGGGAAACCAATATCCCATCTCCGACAGGTGTTGATAACATATAGGGTGAGAACATGTAGACTAGACTTTGTACTTGTGTTTAATGACGTATCATTATTAGTACTAACTTCTCACCCCGCTGGAAAAAGTCCCGCATGATTTTATTTTCTGCATGAATCAGTATCTCGTGGTATTCATTAATTATTAGTCTTACAGTTAGTTATAAAAACCAGTAGTTGTATCTTAACCAGTGAAATGCACATTAGCCTGTTCGCCGACTTAGCACTCTCCTAGTTTCTGGTTTGGCCGTGCATTGTTCTCCTTACTGCTTTATTGTCTGTGCCTAGCGAGTAGGGGAGCATTCGGGGTTTCGCTCCTTGAACTGGGACGAGTGGCTGGTGTGGAATCACCCCGTGCCACTCACCCTGGAGGTGGCTTGCTCGGTACTTTGTAGATGTAGATCCCACCATTTAGATGTAGAAATCACCATTTTAAATTATCAGTCCTTCTTCTAATGTGTGATAAGTGACTCTCTACATCTACATTGTACCCCGCAAGCCACCTCTTGGGTCTGTGCAAGGGGTACGCAACTTAAAAAACAAGTGTACACCGCATTTCCATTTCAACCATTTCCATCTATTTCCGTCCATTTCTGTCCATTTCTTCCATTTCACGACATTTCTGTCCATTTCCATCCATTTCTGTCCATTTCTATCCATTTATGTCCATTTCTATCCATTTCTGTCCATTGCTGTCAATTTCTATACATTTCTGTCCATTTCTATCAATTTCTGTCCATTTCTATCCATTTATTCTATTTCCATGTTTTTGCGTGTACAGTTTCCCTCACTTATTCGCCAATTTGGTTCACTGCCAACCATTTTCGCGCATTACAGCTTATTTCCTCCATTTCTGCCCTTGAACGCCCTCTTTGAATTCTGAAAAAATGGGCTAGCTCACCGGTACACTTCCATCCTTGACCTGCGTCAATGAGTGGAGGGGAGAGCCGGCGGTATTGGTCCCTTTAGCTGCTAGAAGTCTCGCTTCCGTTTGTTGTGAAGGGAATCCGAGTTCTCAAACTGCCATACCTGGTTTGAAATGGTGAAGAAAATACCCTTACGCTGCACGGCCCGCCAGAGTTCGCTTCAAGCTCGCCCGAGCCCGGCTCAGCCTGTAGCCTATATCTGCCGGATTGAAATCCAAGTGTTTGGCCAGGCTGCCGAATTCAAATTCGTGCCATTTAAAAAATTGGCCGATATTTTTAAAACACACAATATTTCCTGACATGATAGCATAAAAAAAAGAAAAATTATTTTGTTATTTTAGTCAGTAAATATATATCTTATGAAGGTTAATTTAAAAATAACCCCCACGGTTGCTGTAACAGTGAATTGTTTGTATTTTTTGGGCATATTAAGCCTTAAGCAGGATGTACCCAGCAATCGCTATTATTATTACACACAGTAAAATCCTGACTCTAGCTTGGGACGAAAAACTAATTGATTTGAGACTACTCTCCAGCCCACACCACGACACTTTCTTCTCGGTAGGTATAAAAGACGAGCCACTCTCTAATGCACATTCAATTCATCGCTAGCATTGTCATTTTAACCATTTTCTTATCAATATTTGGATATTTTAGCCGATTTCAACACTATCCGCACCATTTTGATAGCATTCCCAACAACCTACGGCAATCCCTCGCTTTTTAGGTCTTTTCTAGTTATTTTCATTACTGTGTGAATTTTTCATACATTTCATTCATTTCTGCCAATTTCTTAAAATTTCCGCCCATTTCTTCCGATTTCTTTCATTTAGCGGTATTTCTACCATTTCTTCCATTTTTCTATTTCATCCGTCTCCAGCCCATTCTTGACCAATTCGGTCTATTTTCGTCTATTTCCGAGTATTTCTGTCCATTTCCTAGTATTTCTGTCCATTTCCGACCATTTATTCCATTCCTGGCCAATTCTATCCATGTCAACCATTTCTATCCATTTCGACCATTTCTGTCCATTTCTAATAATTTCTGACCATTTCGTCCATTCCTGACCATTTCTATCCATTTCAACCATTGTTTTCCATTTCAGCCATTTTTATCCAATTTCTGTCCATTTCTAACCATTTCTGGCCATTTCTTCTATTTCTTGGCATTTCTTTCAATCCTGAACATTACTATCCATTTCAACCATTTCTATCCATTTCAACCGTTTCTATCCATTTCAACCATTTTTATCCATTTTAACCATTTATAGCCCATCTATGGCCATTTCTAATCATTCCTGGCCATTTCTTGGCATTTCTTCCATTCCTGACCATTTATATCCATTTCGACCATTTCTATGCCATTTCTCAACAAGCGTACATCATTTCTCAGAGTTGCATACCCCTCGGGTCTGTGGCAGCGGTTGAGTTTTCATCAACATGTTACCTATAGAATTATCCTATATCCTACAAAATGTAGTGAAACTACGACCATTAATGCAATACTAAAAGTATGTAAATACCTGTCAGGAGATGAATATTCTCCAACATTCACTACGTTATATCCTATCGATGTTATCGAAACTATGAGAATTAATTTGTAACCACAGAAACGCACATTGCAAAGAGTTACTCAGGAAGCATGCGAGCCTTGCTGTTAGCATTACTTAGCAAATTAAGACAAAAGCGTCGGAGAGCAAATCAAATACTTAACTACACTAACTAACGGAAAAATTAATTATGGTGTCTCAATAGTATCTATTATGATCTCGTATCATTCGCGAGAAAAATAACATTTCATACCTGTCCATTCTGCAATCCATTTCCCTAATTTTATTTTCATGAGGAACTCTACCGTGGTGTGTCGGGTTTTGTAAAAGGTTCTTCACTTAATCAGAAGATATATCGGCTTGGAACTCACTTAAAAAATTTCTAAGTCTAAATTTTAATTGACGGTCTGATAGCAATTCCCATCCTAGTTGTTGCATTGGGCCTGTAACACTAATTATCTGAAACTAACAGACATTATCGTAACGACCTTTTACATATCTTGCCGATCTATGCTGCCCCGATTCTCAGCAGGTCACTGTAAGTCAACTATAGACCAGAGCTTTTTAACCTTTTGAGATTTCATAGAGAACTCCGCTATCTCCCAATTCCAAAAATCGGACTTTAGAAAAGTCCACTATCTTTATTCTCACTGCTTTCTTGACATAATACCTACCATAATTCCATTTTTCGCGTACCTCTACAGTGTAGGCTTACCTTAGGTTGTGACCCGATGCTGGAAGTCAGCGGTAGTCAAACGTTTGAAACGTTAGGGCCTGAAAACAATTATTAACCCTAAAAAAAATTTGAGATCATTCGGGAGCCAATAATTTATTTTTACGGATAAGAAAACTTTTAAGACTCTAAGTATAACAAGAGTTAGTGGAAAGTTGGAAATCGCGAAGATGGAGATGCCCAGGCTAATGAAATGATGATGCTTTGATACCCGGACTCCATAATGCGTACCTCAAAGCATTTAGTTAGTAGTGTATTAGCAAAATATTCTCATGCCAGTAGGTATAACTGTACTATTTTTTACTGAACGTAAAAGGTGGAAATTATATAGGTGGAAACTCACGAGCGACCACCCGTTTGCGTTACTGTTTTTACTAAAACTGCCGTAGGCACAAAAAAAAACATTCACGTCCAACCAGCGCCAACCTCCTGCTACGCCCGTTGTTCAGTAAGTATACCCTGAGTAATCGGGACCCTACTGTGCCTCTGGGTCGAGGGAGTGCGCTTGGATAGGGTCAAGGATAATGGCTCTGACCCCAGCGACCACGCCGCCTCGCCTTTTTTCTCTCTCTTTCTCTCGCTCAGCGCTTTTCCATTTCCCTGCATAATACGTCCCGACCTCGTTTTTCTCTCCCCTTTGGTCACCGTAGCGAATTCGCTCGGCCGCTCGCCCCGCTGGGGTCGTTAGCGTTAATGCGTCAGGCTGTTAATAGAGGGAGAGAGCGTGTGAACATGTGATTCGATTATCTAGACGGCGATTGCAGGGCTTGGCTTTTAAGGTTTCTGCAGTAATGAAACAAAAGACTGGGAATTTGAACGATCATCATAATTTTCGGGAACAAATGAAGAGCGGAGAGCGCGTCGACTTCTTCATGTTCTCACTTGGTGGACGATATTGAAATTTATGTCGTGCGGCGCTGAAAACTTTCTCTTGTGATTAAGAGTTCTCTGATTTTTCTCTGAATACCAGAACATTTTTAGTCTCTATTTTGAAACAGTTTCTCCGGTGAAAAATATTTTTAACATAACAATAGGAGTGAAAACTATACAAAAGATAGTCTAGCTACTTCTAGCTCATTGACTACTGAAGGAAAGCCGACATTGCGAACCGCTATCTTAAATGCTGGTTCTAATATCAGGTTTTCGCCGGAAAATATCCGACCTAACCTTAGTACGTAGTGACGTTTTTTCGGAACTAATCCTGTCCCGAGGCACTAATGAGGAATCACAAGAATATTTGGTCATGGGAAATTTGCTATGATTCTTTTGAGCTCACGCTTAAAAACAAATTATTCTCCGTTGGACCGTATTCCACCCGGCTCTAACTCCGTTAATATCATAGCTAGATGAAGTTAACTTCTGTGAACAGGGAGTAATACTGAAACCCTGGTCTTCATTATGATTTTTCTGGTTGGTCATTGTGTCCAGTAAGAAGTTATAAACATATGAACGTAAATGGGAACATGAAGTTATGAATGAATGAGACAAACTGTATGTTTTCTACTTTGGTTCGCTCCAAGCTTTCGAAAAAGCAAATTAAACTCTTCTTTGCCGAATATCATTTCCGTTGCAAGAATGCAACATCTCACGTACCATATTGGATCTCTTCCAGAAGCGTTTTGCACAACTTCTTTATGCGTTCCCTATGATCAGTAAGTTGGAATTTACTCAGCGCCTCACGAGAGCTGATAATTCTAATGCGTTGAGCAAAAATCCCCGATGGCAAATTGAAAGAATCGGAGACTCGAACTGCTGTTTGCCTCCGAGTGAGGTAAACCATGTATTTACTTTCACGGCCAACAATAGGACTGCATTTTCGAGTAAAAATGCCATCTCCACTCGAGATGTGTCATACAGGTTTCATTGGTCCAGCGATGTACCCTTAGTTGTGTTCGGGATATTCGTCTGGACATGAATAGAACGATCTCCTGAGAACTGTTTGGCAGAAGGTCCGTTCGTCCACTTTTAGTTGTAAATGGCCGGGAATCTGTACCTAGAAACATTTAAATACGGTGATAGGACTCACCATACAGTCAGTGCAGACGAGTGACCTCTTAATAATTGTAGTGATAGCTTAAAAAGATGTGCTTTTGGAATATGTAAATAGGTTTCCATCCTAATTTTAGCAGCCCAGTAATGCAGAGGGATACCAAAAACATGCAGGATATGAGTATGACATTGTGGCTGCATATGTGGGGACATACGTCGTCCACACATTTGCGCCGTGCTTGCCCCGCGAAGAAAAAAATCGCAATTACGAACGACTTCCCGCACAGTTACTGACAAGTATATTTATCAAGGTGTAGGTATCTGAGCAAGCGAATATTGTGATTCTGCCACTTTTTAATAATTCCCAATTTCACTGGAATTTTAAGCAAAACTCATAAATGCGTGCCAGCAGGCTTTCCTTGGTGTTCACCCAATGCACCGTGCCAAGACGTTTTTCTTCAGCCCACGAGGCTTGCAGTCCCTGGCGTGGGACGTTACTCCAAAACTCTTCTGAGGCTCATCTCCAGAAATCGCCTCTGACGCATTAATCTTGGCATTCGCCTTTTATATTTGAGATCTTAAAAAATATTTTCCATAATTTCAACGAGGAAGTAGCTTTCGTTATCACCGTAATCATAATAAGTTACAGTAATACTATGGATTTGTTTTTTTCTACGTAAAGGTGCTTAATCCATCCACTGAACTCTCATTTCCTGTCTCCATCTGTATACTACCCTGGGAGTCGGTGTAGAGGCGTGTGGCAAGGGGTGTTAGAGCACCAGCTAAGAAATTTGGGATGGAATAGGGATACGAAGAGGGGGGAGGGAAAAAGTGTACTCTATGTTGACGGAGATCAATGTATCCTCTGCTTTGGTTGTAATCTCTCAGGGTGCGTGGAGAGAAGGGATTTTTGTACTTATCAGTTTGGCAGTGTATCTCTCTTATTTGGCCGCTTCTATCTGTTCTAGAGATTAGAGATATAACGAGAGGTAAAAATAATATCCTCCGTGTCATACTGGAACTCTTGTGATTTGAACATTTCAAGTAACTTAAGCTTGTCTGTATATACCCTCCGTATTTCTAGCGACTCCCAACCTAGTCCTTCCATCGGCGTGGCTATTTTTCCGGGATGTCCTCCGCGTCGATGTATCTTCGTGCGACAGTTTCGCCGGTGTTTCATCATGCGTCTTCAGGTATGAAGTGTGGACGCAAGTTTTTGTCCTTCTTATATAGGCGTTGGTTTTCCCGCCCTACGTTCTAATTAGCCGGACGGTGAAAGAGTCTCTTCCAGGCGTTTAAGAGCGGATAGCCGTCCTCCCTGTTGGATGTAGGTGTTTTTGCTATTTCGATGGCCTCTCGAATGAGTCTTGGATGGTACTTCTTCTATTTAGCAATGAGTTTAGCATTCTCGAAGTCAACGTTGTGCGTGGGCCCTTCCCAAACGTGTTCAATGATAGCAGATGAGCGAAACTGCATGTTCCTTGTGGCCCTTTGGTGTTCCTTGATTCGTCATTTCATGGCTCTTGATGTTTGGCCGATGTACGATTCTCCGTGATTACTCCTTCCATAAGCTATGTTATTTATCTCTTCGTATATTTTTATTCTTCGCCTCGTTTGATTAATATTGTCTTATCATTCCTCTGTAGATGTCCCCTTAAATTTTCTTTCCGAAGGCCCTGCTACAGAAACTGATCAAATTCGAGAGCTTTAAGAGTGCTAGATTTTGATGAATATTGTATTTCTCTGCTTTCGGAACGCCACGTGCGAACAGCGGTATTGTTTGAGGAAACTCTGTGGAAAAGACATGCATGCTTTTCTAGAATCTCAGTCCATTACCATCTGGTAATTCCATTATTCCGTAGATCGTCCCATCCAAGATCGTCGATATTTGCGTGTACTGGTTTGAAAATGATGGCACTCGTTAGCTCAAGTCCCAGGAGAGTGTTTTTTACTCGTTTTCCAGCCAATGGAATATTATTTGTCACTTATTTATATTAATATTTATGTAGCTTTTTCGACACAGCGTTGGACTCCCAACTGGAACGCGCCGAGTTCATGTCAAGCCGATGTATCTGTATTTCTACATATTGTTTGATTTACTGGTTTCGACACTTTTATAAAAGGAACTGGTCCTGGGTCCAGTTTTGACGTCGTCCAGGAATAAATTACATTCATATCTATCGCTGGCTAACAATATTTATACCGTGGTAATTAGTCTTAATTTCTCTATTCTTCTCTCCAATCTAGGACTATTGGCTCTCAACCTTCCTTCTCCAATATTTATCCCCAAGTAGCAATGCTCTTTGTCTTTTTAAACACGTCACTAGAAAACCAAGAACTATATGATAATCTACCTATTGCTGTTAAAATATTGCACAGAAGTACTGAGTGTTTTGCATAAGTATGAATACGAAAGTTCAGAGATTCTACGTAGTGAAGCCTGAAGCAGTAAAGTTTATTTAAAGTGATTTGAGTTATTAACCTATGATTTGCCAGTTCACAAATTTGATATGCGACACTTTGAATACCAGACGTCGTAGGTTCCATGCCCCCAATGCCTGGTACACTCTATATTACCATTCATCATATTCATCTTTGAATCAAAAAGAAGCATTTTTTCTTAATATTGTCTATCCATAATAGTAGCAGGTCAATTTTGTAGTAAATATATATCTTATTGAGTATATTCGCGACGACCTGATGAGCAATATGAAAATTACTCTTTCATCTTCCCTTGGAATTTTGGGAAGCTTGAACCGTAAAATGCTGTGGCGGCCCATAGGCTGATAGTTGACAATCTGAGAAATGATCGTAATGCGGAGAAATTCATTGAGAATATCGAAAAATATATGTTTATGGTTTTAGAGAAACGGTGTACCTACTTAAGTAAAATATGGGAACATTGATTGCTCTAATTAACACATCGCTGGTTCAAATAATAATTTTCCTTTTTTTACTTTTGTATTTCATTTGAAAAACTGTGAGACTGTGTATCTCTAAATTTACATTAATAATGCATTTTTTTTTAAATCCATCGATTTACTCTGTCTTATAGTCCTCGTTTTAGTTAACACCATTAAAAATGAGGGAATTCTTTCGGTTATATTTATTTTAGCAATCTCCATTTCCACAATTGGAATTCAACGTTGGATAGTGCATCAGATTACGAATCTGTCGTTTCAAGGAGGAAATAACGTATTATTATCGAACAAGAAAAACCCCAGTCACGCAGCATATAAATTCAAAAAAGTCACGCCAAGGTTTTTTGCTCTCAGTTTGTGAAATTGTTCTAGCCTCAATTTCAGTTGAGCGTGGTGGTTATTTTAATCCATTATCGAGAAATAACCCTGAATTTGGTGCTTACCAAGAGCGAATTAAATGTCAATGTCATTATTGTCATCCTGGATGGGAGGGTGTAATATACATTCCGGCCATCATGCGGGAAAGCGCGACATTAATTATTGTTATGATGGGGATAATTCGCAATTTTGTCTTCATTTCCTGCTTTTAATCCAAAGCACTACTTCTCGGCCTGTATTGGAGGTGGTAGGTTTTTCAATTGTGTCTAACTTGAAGCATAAGTTTGAGTGTATTTTAATTATTTTTTTAACCACGACGCTAAAATTGTTATAATTAATTGGATGAGCATTTTCGCTCGTGTTAAACTGTCCTGGCTAATTATTCATTCCATCCTGTCTTTTAGATTTTAATTTTTTCGTAGTGTGTACCTACTCATTCATCAGCATTTTCTTGTGAAACAAATTAACCATGACAGTATAGTCCAAGTATTTTCACCGATTCTGCGTACGTTCTTCGTCTGATTACTGGAGTTTTGAATATGTATAATTCTCTTGGAGTTTTCTAATGTAGAATTTACCCTTGGGAACATTGGGGTCTTCTGCTTAGGCTTCTTATCCATCGTACAGTGGATACTGACTAGATGGAGGGCAATTTTAAATTTTATATTCGTGGAATGCATGAACATTCGAGGAAGGACGTGATTCTTTCGTAATTTCAGCATTTATTTCATGACTTAACTCCTTAGCACTCCTCTGCATTAAAGAAAAAAAATGTTTCTCTCAAAGCGTTGGCACATGCAGGGAATAATCTCCTAGGATAATATTTTGTATTTACGAAGGAGACGTGGCATCCTATGTTAGTGGCATCTTCTGTTTTTATTATACTCTTTATGCGTTTTCTGGCGTAGAATATTTCTTCCTTCTGTGAGATTTTAATACTTTATGAGGCATGCCTTATTCCCCAATTGCTCATCCATTTTACTTGAGAGACCCTGTTTGCATGGCGCGGCGAACGCGGTCGAACATTGATGAACTTTTTAGTCCTTATATCGTCGAAGAGGCGCCACCAGCCTAAAAATGGTTGATTTTGTGAATTAGTATGTATAATAAAATGAATCTTTGTACATAGAAGCCATGTTCTGTAAATGCCCTCAATGAAAATAAATCCACTCCGACTTATTTTAGAAATGTCGGCAGTTTGGCCTATTACACTCTTCTGCCTTTTTGAAGAAGGTGAAGAGAAACCGTTAGTCGGCGTTATTCTACCCTGAACAAAAGGTGTCTTAGGGACCACTGTTTAACGTTCCATCGAACGGACGGAGCACTGTACCCGCGGTTCAACGCACACGCAACCAAGGCCCTATTCGGATAAAGTTAAACTCATTTAAGAGCTCAGAATTTGCATCCATGTAGCGAATAGCTAATAGAAACCTTGAAATTTGTCTCGTTATTACAAAAATATAATTTTATTCAAACTCTTACCATTATATCGACATTTATTGGAGTCACAACTCGGAGCTTCAATTTGCGCTAACTTCAGGTATTCGAAGCCCTCTATCTTTATTAATGATTAAGATTCAGGGTTAGTATTTTTTCAACGTACATCTTTTCATATCACAGTCTTCCATTTTGCGAAAAATCGTGAGAATCGAAGATTATCGGGCCACGAGTGTGTAGCCATTTGATTTGAGTTTGTGTGGAATGGTTCGTACTGTCGGGTTCCCCCTGAAAAATCTCCGCCCCCGAACCCGGACCCCCGCGACGGGAATCCTCCTCACTCCAGCCACCTCACCAATCCCATCCCCGCCACAGTTTCTTTTGTACGCTTACTTTTACCCAGGACGGTTATCTCCTCAACGTGCTGCGTTGAAATTTTGAAATGAAAATCATCACTATAGTATTGAACGCAAAGTAAACGGGTTTCTTTTGTAATCCACGCCGGAGCCTTCTCCGTTCTTTTTTATCGTGTAGTTTCCATCGGTCTTTATATACATATACGCGGGACTCTGCTCTGAAAGGGAGTACGGACGCCCCCTACTGCCTTTGATGTGGATCCTATTCTCCTTGCCGAGCTCATTCCACCGCGCGTATTTTTATTGACTTTTCGCATGCCAGCCCCGAAAGCACCCCCCTCCCCCACCTCTCTTTCCCGCCAACATCAAGCTTTCCTCAAGAACTCGCCTCTTGCGTTAACATTTTTTTTCATCTGCATCCACTCTCTCCTCCCTTTCGTTCACTCCCGAATGGGTTTCTGAGAATTGCTCCACGGGGCTTCCTTCGTTTCCATCCACATCCCTCTCTGTAATCCCATCCCTAGTGTCCTGTACCCCATCCCCCGTCCTGCCCTGTTGAGTTAGACCGTTTCCCTTTAAGTGTGCCATTTCCATCTCTCTCTTTCTCTCCGCTCCTTGTTTCCAGATACTCCGCGATTATCGCTCGTCTTTAGTCGGTCGATGGATAAGATGAATATACAGTGTTTTTTTTTACATTTTATGTCGAGGAAATGGTCAGAAAAGTATGGGAAAAGCTAGATGTGGGTAGAAAATTAGGAGACCGGCCAAAAAATTCAGTTAGAATCGCGGACGAGCAGACGTTGGTTAGTCGATCATTCCAGAAATTGGAAACTCAGTGTTGATACGTTAGAAAATCATTGAAAGACTTGAAGGTATGGAATTAAGATTAATCATGATTGAAAGTAAGTAATGAGATTCTCGAGGACAAAGAAGGCGAGGCTGGCTATAAAAGTAGAAATTTCTGGAGTTTGTAGAACATTCTACGTTGGAGGAAAATGTGCATAGTATTAAAAGCACTAAAATGAAAATTGCGCTAGTGAAGGGGGTGTTTATTAGTAGGAGGAGGCTGATGACGGGGACTTGGTGTAAGGATGTAAAGAAAAGGTTTGTGAAGAGTTTAGCATAGAGTTCAGCGTTGTGTGGCGCAGAAACGTGTACTCAAATAAACGAGGACGAATAGGATGCAGGTTTTTGAGATGTGGTTTGGAGGAGAATGGAGAAAGTGCGGTGAACGTGAAGGAAGACAAATGAGGAAGTATGCAAACTAGGATGTTATGGTGGGTGAGGAGAGAAAACTTCTGGACGAGATTAGAAGGCAGAGTAGGTGATTGGAATAGATAAAAAGGAGCGAAAGGAAGCTGAAGGCCATGATAGAGGGAAGTATGTTCGGTGGACGCAGGTGGGGAAAAAAGAGATAAGGTTTTATGGACACCATGAAGAGAGATAGTACGTATGCTGAGACGAAGAAAGCAATCGTGTAAGGAGATAAGGGCCTTCGCCGGCAAAACCCTTAAGGATTTTTAATATCTTCCATTTAAACCCACCTTAACCGGTGAACTATCCTAATTATTATAAATGATGTATATACTATTAATTCGCCCAAAGGTCTCTTTTAAATTTTAGAAGCTGAGGGGCTGGGGCATGAAAACTAAATTACGGTAAAATTGAAGGACTGTTGACGTCTTTTCGTCTAAAGCGTTTTGTTTGATTCAGAACTTGCCTTTGATCGGTAGAATTCTGTGGATGAACGTATTATGTTTTCGACTCCCGATTTTATATGAATTTTGAGATGAAATTCTAGATTTCAGCGGATCAAACTGGCCCTCGCATAGGTCACGTAATGAGTGAGATTAGCCCTAAACCTAGCTTTGAACCGAGAACTTCATTCCTAAATCCCATGAATAGGTAATTTGAATGTTTTTACGACGTTCAAGAAAATAGAACGTCATCACATTCCAAAAAGTGAATCTGAAAATTTTTCTATTGACCAGCTCTATGTTGACTTGCTTTGCTTTCCTCGGACCTGACATGATAGATGGCGTCTAGCTTAGGGCTCTTTTGATTTGTCGCTAGATTTTATGTCGGTAATCGGCCATAGCATCCACGAAAGATTTCCAATAGAAGAGCTTCTTGGAGGATTGGGATGGTGTGGTATCTAAGAGTACTGGCTTCCCATCTTGAGGTCCCGGGTTCAAATCCTGGCAATAGCAGAGATTTTTCGGTGGAATCCCGATCCTTACTTCGGTGATTGGAGGAGATCACTCCAAGTACTGTACTCCGTCCATCGGATCGGACGTTAAACCATGGCCCCCTAGGTGCCTTTCGTTGAGAGTAGGCTAATGCCGACGCCGGGTTTCTCTTTATCCTTCCATCACTCCCCAAACAATCCTTCCCTTACCGAATAACTTACCTATCCTTAACGGCACCAATCATCTGTCGGTTGCCTTCCCAAATAACCTACCGACCAAGAGTTTCATTTCGAAATGAACATGTCTCTTTCACGCTGGTAACACTATTGATTGAACTGAAAAATCTTCATGTCAGCCTAGATGCGCCACTGGGTCATATCGGCGTCGAATCAGTCGTGGTATTCAAACTCGATTTCGCTCTTGCATGCAAGATAGTTTTTTCGATTTCTAAAGATAACGCTGTAGGTACATGTCTCAGGGACCTGTGTATGGCATTTGAAGTAACTTTTTTGCCTTCTTTTAGTCCTTATACCAGCGTCCAAGTTGGTCGTAATTTCAGCCAAATAGAACGTCACACTCTATCTCCATATATAGTAACATTCAGTTGATTACGGATGGTTAGGTGTTCATTATAATATCCAGTTTCCTGCTCTTTCACTCGGAGCTGGCATCGAAACGTGACTTCAGTATTCATTCAGACGGTCGGCTTCACTTATGGAGCTCTCCTGGAGGAAATTAAGCTAAACAGATTTTGAGGATACTGGGACTAGGCACGACATTACCTTTACGGAGTCACCCGAAAGTGCACATAAGTGCGAAATTCTACAGAAGAAGAATCATTCGCCTTGACCGGGACTCGAACCAGGATCCCTCGATTTCGCACTTAAGTGCACTTGCGGGTGACTCCGTTAAGGTAACGCCGTGGCTAGTCCCGGTATCCTCAAAATTTGCCAAAAGAGCGAACACCTCATTGTGTTCCACATTAGGCTTTATCCACGCGGACTTGGCCGCTTAGCGCATGCTTTGGACCGCTTCTGAGACATCATAATTATGCCCGGAAGTCCTGAACAATTTTTTCTTATAAAGAAGCCCTGAAACAATCCATAGTGGAGGAGGAGGTCTCGGCTGGCTGACGAAAGCACTCGGCACGATATCGAGGGATCCGGGTTCGAGTCCCAGTCAAGGCAAATGATTTTTCCTCTGGGGAATTTCGCAATTAAGCTCAACAGCGTGTAAACTTGCAAATCGATTGGTAACGAGAAAATTTATTTCGGTGTGCCGACTGAGGCCCCATATAGTTATTATTCCGAAAGTTTTGTATTTAACTTAAAGTCTGTGTAGGCATCGTCCACTTCCTACAACCGGGCATCCTACCGGTTGGTTACAGGTACCCTTTGCTCACTGGTCTATGAAGCTCAAGTCGCGAAGAAGCTACACTCATTGTCTTGGTGCGCATTGCATGTTAGTCGTGCAAATGCCGAGCATTTTACTCGTTACCTTTTCCCCTAGCTTGTCTCACTTTACCTCCCCGTTGGCTGTGATGCAATACGTTGAAATCCCCTTACCGAGTTTGCCGTCCGTCCCAACCTTGACTTCCTTTCCTTCACCCATGCCTATATCTTATTTGGCTTCTCTCCCGCCGTACGAATCTGTGAATTTGAATGGCGTTTAGTATTCGTGATCCGTTACACATGTGACGCCCATTGTTATTCTAGAATGCGAATCGTATGCGAAGTGCGCTCTTTCATGTCAAAGTCACTTATTCCTTCGTCCATCTCGGCAAATGAAATTATAAGTTGAAAACCCACGTAGCCAACTAGTACTTACACTCATCCTTTTCGTGTCTTCCCCATTTCTGGGGCATTTTCCACTTAACCTCTTCTTACTTGCTCACAATTGGGTCTCTCTCAAGTGCCTCATTCCCTCTACTTCTCCCTTTGAGGTCCAAAATTATTCCTTTTCATCAAAACTCTCTTCCTTCCTCTTCCACGCTTCCCCAGCGTTCTCTCCTCTATGTTTCGCCCTCTATTCAACATGCCTTCTCCCCTCAGCATATCCTACATCC
This sequence comes from Pyrrhosoma nymphula, assembly GCA_963573305.1. Classification (NCBI taxonomy): domain Eukaryota; kingdom Metazoa; phylum Arthropoda; class Insecta; order Odonata; family Coenagrionidae; genus Pyrrhosoma; species Pyrrhosoma nymphula. The sequence continues at coordinate 56,954,851 of OY754328.1, forward strand.
ACCTTTTCTGCCTTCTTCTAATCTACACGTACTAAATTCCTCTCCTCTCCCACCATTTCCGAAACTTCCTCCTTCGTCTTCCTCGCTATCCAGATCCCATTCCTCACCATTATTCTCCAAACCTTCATCTCAAATACCTCAAGTTAACGCACATATATCCTCTCACCGCAACTACCACGCTTCCGATCCATGTAGCGCCACGCTCCATGTTAGAGTTTCCACAACTCTTTTCACCGACCCATTTAGGGCCACGCTCCAATTAACATCTACATACTACCCTGTGAGCCGCCACAGTGGCGTGTGGCAGGGGATGTAATCACACCAGCCATGTAAAGGGAGGGAGAGCAGGGAAATGGAGAGCAGAGAGGTGAATTGTGTGTTAACGATGTGTCCTAAGATAGTGTCACGCTGTTTTTGTGATAGTCATTAATGTTTTTTAAATTAATTTATGCCTGTAAGTTCGGCAATGTATCTCTCTTATTTCGTCAGTCCTATCAGTTCCAGAGTTATAGCGCGGGGTTAAAATAATATTCTCCATGTCGTTCTAAACTGATCGCCTGATCGGAGTTTTTCAACGTATTTAATCCTAGTGTGTAGCCTCCGAGTCTCTCTAGCGGCTCCCAACCTAATAGTCCTTCCATCAGCTGTGTGACACTTAGCGTGTTTGCTCGTGGCAGTTTTAGCTAAGCGTGCGGCTTTCCATTGTATTTTATTCACTTCGCGAATTAAATCTTTATATGCAGGGTCAAAATTTAGAGTTCTCTTAAATATTTTCTTTGCCTCTCTCCTCGGACCTTCCTCCTCATCAATTTCCCTCGCTTATATCGGATAGATTTTGATCGCTTGGAACTCAAAAGCGTCGTCCTGTGCGATACTCTTCCGGCGCTGGGTGAATATTTGGAATCACCTTGGGGATTCCTTTCCCTTCGTTATTCATGAGTTGACGCTAACGATTATTTGCAAAATCGCGGGGTTGGTTAAAAATAGCCCGGCGTTTCAAATGACCGAAGGACACCAGTTAACATTCACGGACGTGTAGATTATTATTGGGTGTCAATTTTCCTTAATAGCCCCTTATTCAATTAGCTGGAGGTCGTTTCCAGAAATCGTTGGAACTATGTGAATTTTTCTTTCTTCCAATGGTGAAAAGTGGCCGCTTTAATGTTTTATGCTTTTCTCCTATTCAGGGTTTTCTTCCCCTTTCTGAGTCCCCGAGTTTAGGACGTAATAATCATCCGGATTCAAATAACTCCCGTTCATTTTACGTTTTGACATTTTAATGCATGGGACAGGTTTTCTCTGGGTTTTAAATTCAATTTTTATTGCATTGTTATTATCTGCTATGAGGAATTTTCGAGTCATAAGATGGAAGAGTGTATGCATTCTTCTCTCGACATCCTCATTCTTAACATCTGGAGAAAAGATTCGCTGGCACTCTTGGCTTGGGGTGCTCATTTGCTGAAGGATAGAGTGCACTAGCGGTAGCCAAAGATAGTACGTTTGAAGGAGCGAGCCAAAGAAGTTGCTTGAATGACTTTTTTTTGGTATCGTTAACGTTTTGGAAAGTAGTGCTGGCCATATCTCGAGAATAACGAAATTACGTGGTGCCGATTCGATCTTGGAGTAGTATACTGTTCTTCATGTATTTTAACGTGTGCCGATTGGATCTTGGAGTAGTATACTGTTCTTCATGTATTTTAACTCAATTTTTTTTTTAAACAGGGATAATTATTTTAAAGACATTAAATTATATAATTATTAGTACTCATGATTAATTAAAATACTTAGTACTTTTCTACAAAAAATTTTATTGTACGACGCGTTTGGAAAAACTTTCTGTACCTGACGATGCCGTAAATCGGTGAAACGTGTCGTAGAGTAAAACATTTTTTGAAAAGTACAAAGTATTTTCATTAATCATGAGTACTAACATAATGAACTTCTACGAAGTGAAGCCTGCCATTGTCAAGTTTATATAATTATATTTCGTGAAATCGTTGCGATTTCCACAGCGCCTCGATGGAAGTGATCACTGTGTGGAAGTGATCATCACAGAAAGACGGCAGCACAATACTGAAAGGGAAATTGATGTTCTCCTGGACTAATATGCCAGCAAGACAATTCAAAGGAGGATGCATTGATTAAAGTAACGTTCTAGACATGTATGAAATGTGAGTAAACTCTTCACCAGAGGTCACCAGCATTTCTACTACGGTAAACTGGAAATCGTGGGAACTTAATTAATACCATGTTAATCGTCATTAAGCCCTAATTGTGCAAACGGGGCGTTATTAACAGTTCTTCGCGAATATGGCTTATATATTAGATGGAGAAGCATAATTTTCTCCATGTTTCGATCTATCTCGCATTTAACAATAAAGGACTTTTTATTCATGAGTATCCATAACATGATTTAAATTACGTTTAATTCAATTTAATGTGGATCTACCTTAAAATCCATGTCTACTCGTATACTACTTGGTCACGTTTCTTTCATTGTTTTCTCATCATGCTGTTATTAAATTTCCAACGCGTACATTCCTGCGGAAACAACTCTGCAATAGTTTATATTCTTGTTGGTTTGGCGAGATTGTTTTGCCCTCGCATATGAATGCAAGGCCTACATTTTCGTCTGTATTTCCATTTTTAATATGTGGGATTTGTTGTTTACAAAATAGTTGTGTTAAAGCATTTCCCTTTGTTTGAAATCACAGTTGAGTTCAATAGGTGGAGCATGAATTCGCTACCTCGCTATTCTTCTCGACGCCGTTATAATATTTTCGTCTACTACTATTGTGGCAGGAATTAATAGTTTTGTGGTTGTGGCTGATGTTTGTTGACATATATTTAGTTTTAAATGAGCTGTTTCAAAAAATGTAATGAGCGGAATCAAATCTTCTTACGTATTTTTGGACCTGTTTTAAAACTTCAGTGACTCGTTAATCCTTTGCCTGAGGCGTACGGTTATAACCGAATGAACATTGTAATCCGCTGAATGCTGAGTACGTCTTTACCCGCTAGCTTAAAAAATATATTTTTATTTATAATATTTAATTTTAAAACTTTAGTGACTCGTTAATCCTTTGCCTGAGGCGTAGGGATATAACCGAATGAACATTGTAATCCGCTGACTGCTGAGTACGTCTTTACCCGCAAGCCTAAAAAATATATTAATTTATTGCGGACATGGAGAGTATCCCCAAAGGTATTGTATCTTTTGTGGTAAATTTTCTACCATGCAACAACGCTTTACGGTCATTTTGCAATTTATAAACAAAACAATGGGCACTTTCAATTCTCTCCAGTGCGCTGCTCATTTCGCAACTCTATGGTACCGTTTATTTTCTTTCGTTTGAGAACCTGCGCACTAGGCAGCGCACTTCAAAACAGACAGCAGAGCTGACAATAAACCAACTTCAATAAGCGTATCCGCGATTTTTGTCCATTTGTTTCTTCTCATTGTCAGTAAAGGCGACAAAAATGGACATGCAAAGTTTTGCATTACTCCTTGGTTATAAAGCTTACTCTTTAAGTAAGTAATTTGAACGAATTCTTTCTTTATAAACTAAATATTCGGCCATTATTATAGTGTACCTACAGAAGGTCACCTCCCGGTAGGTCACCGAACGCTTTCCCTGCACACATAGTTCCATTGAGCGTAGCTTTCGAGATGTGCAGGCCGTAACACTACCGCGCCACTTGTATTTAGTAGTCCTACGATAAACGCGGAAAATGTGTACTCTGACCTTATGGCGAGGTTTAAAAAAGTTTAGCAAGTATTTCTTGTCACATGCCGCATTACATGGCTCACATTACTTTTAACAAAAATATGTTTGCAATATTTTTGCGACGCATTTTAGGAAATTATGTCCATTATATTCGTGATGGATAAACATGATCTGACATCAAATCGGAGGGAATAAAAAGACGATTTGGCAGTAATTAATGAAAGTGATGATAAATACATATTGACCTCTCTATATCATGTGATATATCTATGGGTTCTAGAGTAGGTAGATGGCCTTGGCAAAAAGCTACACGAGTCAATTGCTACCTTTTTGTCAATAAGTTATATAACTCTTTAAACGATTCCCTCCGCAACACAACCGATTGCCGCTTTCATGATACGCTAGGCGCTATTTATTTGAGAGGCATGTGATCAAGATAAGTCGCCAAAGAAGATCTTTTCACCTGGAATAAGCTTCCTTAGATTACGTGTCCTTATACTGTTATAGGAGCACATTCCAGCGGTTTAATAATTTCTGCATCTATCAGTGACGATTCATTATCTTATTTAAAGAAAATTTACGGTATTAACGAAGTCTTACGTGCCATTATAGCCTTTTATTCCAATTTCTTCTCTAAGCTCCGCAAGGGCATTTAAAAGTGTAGGCCTACTATTAACAAACAGATGACATTCGAAATTCGGATGATCTGTCTCAAAGTTCCATTCATTGTCGTTCGTATACGCTGAAAAAGCGCTGTTGTGTTCCAATCCGCGCTAACTTAAACACCTAGAATTGAAAGTTTCCAATGCTAATTGCCATTTTTTGTTGCAAAAACATAGTGAAAATATTTGTGTGGAAGTTTGATATACTTAATGAGTGAAATCTGAGATTAACTTCACGCAGTGAAATGATTAATAGACGACTTTTTCGTCCCGTATCAGTTATCGTGGTAAAACTTTGCTCCTCCATCTGTGCCTCAGAAGTAACTTATTTCAATCCCCTGGACCAAAAATACACATACCCTGGGGGGATAGTTCTCAAAATGTGCTGCGCTCAAGCGGCCGCTCGTCGAAATGTTTGGAGTCTCCTTTCGAATTTTTTTCCATCACAACTGGGCCAAAAATGTGCTTTGCTACAAGCCGCCATTCCACCCTGTTGAATTTGTAGCCGGGGTCGTCGCGATTTGCGAGTTCATCGTCTAGATGTCAGTACATGCTTCAGTGCGAAAATTTGTCCTGATATCGTATTATTTCAAGCAATGAATCGAGAAAGACTTTAGTTTTGACAGTGTTTAGTTTATCTAGCATTATTTTTGTAAACTACACATCCGCGAACCATCAAAATCAAAAGGTCTACACTCTCCTATTGGATTGAGCATTGAGTACTGAACAGAGTGCAGCATTACCGATCACGCCATTTTCCACATTTTATGACGTATTCTCACTTAACTGAGATAACAAAATAAACCCCTGTTTTGAAGTGCGCTACCTAGTGCGCAGGATCTGTAACGAATGGAAGGCAAGTGCGGTGTTGTATTACGAAGTGATTAGAGCACTAGAGCGAATGGAAAGCACCGTACGCTGTCGTCGTACGCTGTCGGAAAGTACGCGTACGAAAGTCGTACGCTGATGTGCTCCGATCTGCGCTAACTTCAAACACCTTGAATGGAAGCTCCTATTTTCACGGTGCTCGTATCTAAAACTACGCAGTATTTTTTTATACTTAGGGAACGAGAGACACATACTTGTGCGTATGTAATCTATTCAGGGGATATATTGTCATCGTTCCATCACCACCGAGCTGCTGTTTTCTTTTTCGGGGACGCTAACTCGCATTTACTTTTATCGTTTTTAGATGTGTTTATCTAAGAGGAAGTAAAATTTAACATTAATAGGAGAATTATGGGTGATAAATCTACTATGAGGAGTTCCACATTTATTCGACTGTGTGGGCCATAAGTAGAACGCTATTGCCAAACTTACTGTTCGTGTACTCACCCCTAGGCCACGTAGACAATTATTTACTACACCGCGTTAAATTGTAGCAAGTTACTCTGGGGAATAATTTTGGCTTATTGGAAAACTCTTACATGCGCACTTAATAAACCGCACAGGACTATGTTAATTTTCCTGTCGCTATTGGCATCATAGCGCCTCCGGCCTTATGGAGATATTCACAGGAAACGTATCTCCATAAGAGGCCACGCTGTACACTAAATTTGGAACGCCCTATATCGTAGTTGAGGAAAGGTGTCACATTCGAGCGCTGATGCACTGGGTGCTAGTACTTCTTGATCCTGTCTATGGCATGAGTCTTTGGGAGCTTTCCATTCGCTCTAGGGCGCTAATCACTTCGCAACACAACAGCGCACTTGCTTTCCATTCATTCCAGACCCTGCATACTGGGTAGCGCATTTCAAAACAGATCTGGGGGTTATTTTGTAATCTCGCTTTAGTCATTTTTCGTAGGTCCACTCCACCACCCAGGTGGATTGACCATCTCCGGCTCTCAAGTGGTGATCTGCAGGCACGGACGTATATTTGAGAGCAGGTCTTTAATTTGACTCACCCGCTCTTTCGACTCTTGATCCGTTTCATTTGCCTCCGCATTTCATTAGTTCCATCTCACCTGTCGTAAAGAACGTGAAATGGAGCCACCATCGGACCTTGGGGCCGATTCTATAACTTTACGTTTGAGCGTAAAAGAGTCATTCCCGCTGGATTCTGGGCAATATTTCGATTACAATTGCCGATCGCGATTCTGTAACTCACGTTCGAACGTTTTTTTGCCTCACGCTCGACTCCTCGGCTTCGGCATCAAAATACATGCCGATGCGGCCATTATCGATCGAACAAAAGTTTATTTTTGTTTTTAATTTGAATGATATTTGAAGAAGTATTGCAGTGTGATATATTTTGTGAAGTACAAATCATTTAAGCATACTATTTTTGGACTTCAAATGTGAATAGTGGTCTAGAATGCTGTGTATCGTTATATTGGAAGATAGTTTCGATGGCACGTCTTGTGTTGGGTTTTTAGCAATGAAGATTTAAAGAAAATTATCCCAGTGGAGCATTTAATTTCAATTTTAAAATAAAGTTTGCGTCACTAGGTTTTAATGTGCAAAAAAAACCGTGTCATTTTTTGTGGTAACATTTAAACGAAGGTTTATGTAGTGTTTTAACTGTGTACATTGAAGCATACCAGTGATTACAATTTTATTTATGTGCTGTGCTGTGCTGGATTGCGTGTGTCTAATTGTAAGTGGTGATATATTTACGTAAATTAGCTAGACTAGTTCTCTTTAAATAATGTGTTATGACAGGAATTGTATTAAAAGAGTAACAAATACGTGGTAAGTCTTGGAGAAGACGTAACAGTAATCAGTTCGTTGTTTCCAATATTTCCTAAATTAAGATGTGGAATCTGTGTGAATTGAAGTGAAGTTGGTGACTAGGTAGATTGCTCTTGTCTTGTTAGTGTCGTTGTTTACGTCCCAGTGAAGAGATAAACAGTGTAATGTTTTACTATTTTTCCCTTACAAGTGTCACTTTGCCAGTGAATTGTGCCACCTCAAGTGTCATCATCATATTTCATTGCAATGCTGTGTCCAATTTGATTTTGTTGAAATAATTAATCCGTCTTTGTTTAAGGCAGGTAACGATTAATTAGCAATAGGAATTAGGATTTTCCCTTGGCTGGGATTACTGTTTTATTTTAAAGTATCTTAAATTGTGTGTGTAGTTGATTACGTCCAAGTGAAAGGGTGATGATTGCTATGGCAACTTATGCAATGAATCTTGTTGCAGAATGCTTCTTTCATTAAATTTTGCCTCTCAAATCTCAAAACTTGTATTTTCATTTACTCGACGTGATGTCATAAGAAAGTATTGTTCCTTTATTTGAGTGCCCCTGTGTGTTCCTGGAGAATTAGTGGAAATGATTAAAAGCTGCCTTATGTATCTCACGGTAGGTAATTATAATTACATGCTATATATATGCTACAAGAAATACCATGAATGCTCTTCGATGACGTTCTACGTCGAATCTTAGGTCTCCTTGTTGTCAATGTATGTAGAATAACGAAGTCGCTTTTTTCAATTAAATGTGGAACGCCTCAAAGTAGAACCATCCCGAGATCTGACCACACTAAGTACCGGCATTACGAGATCTGGCACGCCGCGAGACGATTATTCGATGAAATTCCAGCATCTCTTTGAGTCGGCGATTCCCGAGCTCCGGGGCATGAGTGATGATGATTCCCCTCCTTCCTCGAACGTACGGATGGGGGGAGGGTGGGAGGACTCACGCTCCGCGCTCATTAACGATGCGACGCAGGTGTCCGCTGACAGCAGCGACGAGGGCGTTGGGGTCGTGGAAGGCGGAGGAGGAGAGACATGCCCCGCGGAATCGGCGATGGCGGTGGAAAAATATCCCCGGCGCGTCGAGACTGCTTGACCGCCCTTCGCGATCGAGCGACGGGCGATGGCGGTGTGGATGACTACCTCTCTCCCTCGTCTTGTTGCTACTTGGGGGCGAGGTCACGGATCTAAATAGCGAACGTGTTGGAGTTGGGGTGATCTCAAAGCGTCAATAAAATGAAGATAGAACTCAGCCATTTGGGGAAACTTGTGTGTTTAACAGAAGATAGCGCAAGCGCCTGATCACACGTTCACCGTGCCAATGCGGGGCAACGTCTGTTGTGGCGATATCGCTGGTAGAGGTGAATATATATTCAGGAGCAAGCATAAAATAGTCCTTCACAAATATCCCACGCGGTGAACTCAGGATTTGACTATCGGATAGGTAACCCTCCGCTCGAGATAACACATGTAACTCAATTCAACTGGAAGATCTATCAAACGCTCTCCCGTTTACGTTTTTTTCTTGTAAAACTCCTCTATATGAAGGGACCTTTCCAAATCACCTTCCGGGGATAAGCGTGTGAGGGTGGTCTTGAAGTGTCGAGTAAAATGAAGTATTTACCTACTCTGCCATTTAGGGAAACTAATGTTTTTAAGAGAGAAGGAGAAATTGCCCGTTCACGCGTTCAATGCGGGACGTCTTCCAGTCTAAAGAACACAACAGCTGACAATTGTATGAAAAATCCCGCCGCTCGACGTCAAGCATGGAACTCCTTTCAAAAAAAGAATCCCACCTAACAAGCGGACTTTTGTGGTGACGCATGGGTGCGATCTGCTCTGATGTTCTTCCAGCATGGAGAACCTGATTTTTCGTGAATGCATTAAAGTACGAAATGTTGTGAAAATTAACTCTTATATGTTCGATGCGGTGGATAACTATAAGGCCTTCGTTGAAGTCTTTAATCTCAGAAATTGATGAGTCCCGATTAGTCTGCAACTTGTTCCACCGTCGCACGTGTTATCTGTTGGCGTACGTTAGTGCAGATAAACCATGGTGAGAAGTTGTTTTAACCCTCTACTGCCCATTTTTTATTTTAAAGTTATTATTTTTCTACTTCCTTATCTTTATTTTGATATTTTGAAAGCATGTACCTACTACTTAGTTTGTTTTTTAAATTGTTAAAACCATATATAAGATTATTTTAATGGACAAATTAGTCTATTTGGGAAAGAGAAGAACATTTTCATAAGTATCTCCATACAAGAAAATGAGCAGATAAATAGCAAAATGATTAAAAACTTTATTTCGTAATAAAGACAGCGAAACAATTATTTTTTATTTTAGATATAAATTTATGTTACATTGAGTGCACATAATTATTTTGCGTGTTTTGCACATATTGCAGTAGTGGATTCGATTGTTACACGATGTGAGCTATGCAGATCTTTTGAGTGCACTTTTTAATTATTTTTTAAGTAAGCTGAAAAAAATTCTTGAAGCTCATTTCATTAAAGTGCATCTGTTTATGCGTTGAAACTTGTCGTAGTGGCAGTAGTAGAAAGTATACAAGAATAATATTTCAATTTATTTTCCGTGATCAAAGCATTTTATGACGAGTTTTCGGCGCGGTATTCGAAATTTAGACGAAATTATATTGAAATATGTTTTTTCGAATATGTGACCCGACGAGATCCCTTGATATTAATTGTTAACAACAATTATAATTATAATAAATTTATTATTTCACGTGTAGAAGAATATCTGTACAAAGTAATCGAATTATTATGAAATACCTATATGCCATGCGCCATAAAAGTACGTGTTAAAATAGCATTGAATTGCCAAGAAACCAAATCGGTGTGTTCCAATTTTTTCACTTTTATCTATAGGTATCCCATAAAGAACGCGTGTGTGAAGTTTCACGCAAATCTGTCCTCACACAAAAATCTCTCCAACCGCCTTAACTTGACCGTGGCCTCTCAATTGCCGGTCTCGTATGTTAACCGAACCAGTTGCACCGCCAGGGCCTCCTAATTCAAGGTGGATTTCTGTTTGTTTTTATGCAAACTATAGAAGCTGTTTTTGCATACCTTCGACGATGCATCCCTGGGGGTAAGGTCGTGCTTAATATGACACTGTCGCAGCAGGATATATCTGGTTATTTTTTCGCGGTGAATTTCAATATTGGTTGATGTTATATCTTGCTCTCGTACGCGTGACTGAGTTTTCAATGTCCCATAGTGCATTTTGCGTTTGAATTAGTGTTTGATGACCATTCGTTACCTCTGGAACAGTCTCTACGTGCAAGAGAGCTATCATTTTAAAGGAAAGAGTGCAGGGCAATAGTGAACCGATCCTCCGATTGAGCAACTGATGGTGATGATAATTAGGCGTTACTTAGCCAGTCATCCATAGCGTTGCAGTGCCTGGTTGTTGCATTAGAAAAACGATATTGGAGGCACGGGATGGATATTAATCATTAATGAGATTTTCTGCTTCAAATACATAGAGGTTGCTTATAAAAATGGAGGATACAAACAGGAGTAGGTACATCATCATCATGAGTAGTCGTCAATCCAAAAATCTGTTTGCTGCAGCATTCCACTCCTCTCTCCTACCAGCCAACCACTTCATTCTGACATAATTCTTCCACTTCATTTATCCTTCCATTATTGATTTCAACGGACTGTCGTGCCGAAAAATGACCCCAATGCGTTTGTTTTCTTTACAGTTTTGCTTTACAGTTGTGTACAGTTTTTATGTACTTATTTTCCCTCGAACCCATCGTAGCACTTCTTCGTTATTGGTTCTCACCCGTCCACTTGATCATCATCATTCTTCGGTAACACCGCATCCCGCATCTACATAATAATAATACAACTTTATTGGGGCGAGATTGAGACTGGGGCAGTCCCTTCTTCCATAGACTAAATTCTTCACGGGTTTCCAATCAGGTCAGGAGTTCAGGTTCGATGACTATCTCCGCCATCGAAACTAACGTTCCGATTAATTAAAGTAACCGATGTAGTACGTCCACTTTATTTAAAAATACACTACACGTGTTTCAGCTTTATACTAAGCCAACTTCAGGTATGAATTACAATCCAGTTTAGCGGTTTATATATATACACACACATCCAGTTCAACAGTAGTAGGGGGGAGGAAGGGGGAGGTTAAAGGGGGTTAAAAGGAAGGCCGTGTGAGAGGGAGGGGGGGAAGGAGGAGAGGTTTGGGGGTTAAGTTTGGGTTGGTTTGGAGGGGGGAGGAGTGAAGTCATGTTTTGGGTTCTCGGAAGGAGGGGTTTAGGATGGGGGAGTGGCATTCAAATTCAATATAGTTTAACAATTTTATTTTCTTTTTTTCCTTTTAATGATTTCCCATTGTTCCAAGGCATCCAGGCGACGACCTTTGTTTTCAACACTTAAAATGTTCACTTTAAAATCTGTACGGTGGGATTCTTCAATGAGGTGTTTAGCCAAATGGGCTTACCTGAAGATGGCTTAGTATAAAGCTGAAACACGTGTAGTGTATTTTTAAATAAAGTGGACGTGCTACATCGGTTACTTTAATTATTACGATGTTCCACCAAATCTCGCCTGACACCGTTGATTTCATAACGTTCCGATGGTGGAGTTAGTCATCGAAACGTCGGTACCTAAACTCCTGCCCCGGACTCCTGCCCATGAAGAATTTACTCATATAATTCGCCGGGATAATCCAGATCCTCCACCTCATCTCCTTTGCTTCCAATCTCTTTTGCTCTGCAGCTGTTATCGTTGAGACTTCACCACCATATAAGAATATGCTCGAAATATATGCTGTAATAAAGTGCTCCCTTACTCCAGACTTATGTAGTTGGCCGGTAGTAGAATCCTCTTATGGTAGAATTCCTTCTTTGCTTTGACTTTTCTACTCACCTTGTCTTTCTTTCTTTTTCCTTCGCTGGTGATATTCCCTGATAGCAAATTTCTTCCACTAGGTTCTGTTTCCCAAGTCTTTCGGTGATTCTGTTTGAGGAGTAGGTGTAACTACGGATTTATTTGTGTCGTATCTCGGGGAAAAAAAGCTTTTTGCGGAGAATTATGTCCGCGAAAGTTGGATTCTTCCAAAGCAGAGACCGATTACAGGCACCTTGCTTGAGGATATTATGAAAAGAAACTGAAGTGTAGGGTGGCGTTGTGTGATGCAGTGCCTGAACCCTGAGTAAAAGTGATGAGAATAATTTGTGGGTTTCCAAGTCACTGCGAAATGCACAAAGGTTGGTACGCAGTCATGAGGACGGGTGCAAAGATATTCACCCAAGTGGATGAAAGTCGCCATGAAAAAATAATTTGATTTTACCAGGATTCGAATCCGAATCTCTGTTTTCGGTCTGGTATGTCAAATAATTACATGACCAAGCTTTATTAGTTCAAGGAGAATTTTAGCAGGGGCTTTACGAACTAATTGTGTTTCGGATTCGGGTTAGGATCTTGGCCAAGTCAAATAATTTTTTCATAGCGAATTAAATCCCTTTGGTAAATGAACTGTAGGTGTTTTGAGATATGATTCTTGGAGGATAATGGAGAAGTTGCTACGGAAGGATAGGAACAAACGAAGGAGTGCTGGGGGTGGTAGATGAAAGAATGCTGCAAGAGGAAATTAAAGGCCTATAAACAGCCTGCAAGAGGAAGGTAACTGACCCCTCTTCCCGGTATGATTTCGTTTTCACGCGTTTCAGGGCTTATTAGTTGATGAACTCTACCATAACCTTTCATACCTACTTTCGAGTTTATGATTTTTTTAAAGTGTTAACCTTCTTAATTCGAGACTCGTATCCAGTTCCGCTTCAAGTTGCGAAACCGTTTCTCTGCACTGCATGCTGTGCTGCGAAAAAAAGCGATTCGGGCGCGCGGTGAAGTATGTGTAGTTGCTTAATGGTGTTGTTCGAACTAGGAAACAGCGCTCTCTCGCGGTGCCATAGCCAAAGGGTCGGTGGCATCTGCTCACCGCAGCATCTGGCCAATAGCCCCAATTTTCTCATCTCCTGCACCCCACTTCCACGGGGAATACCATCTGTCCGGAAGGCTATTGGAATCATTATCCGTTAGATGTTCCAGCGTAAATGAAGAGCTAAAGGGCGCATTCGTACAAAATTATCGTTTTCAGATGTTACGTCAGATGTACTTAGAATTTAAAGACGTGGTACATTGACCCATCATCGAATTTTTAAATCTTATAAATTCGAAATATAGCATAAATAAATCTGCTTAACGCTTTTTTTTCGAGAATTAAATTCGCAAATTGCTACGCGATCTGATCCCCCTTGGAATGCAATGCACAGCCAAGGGAAGAGCTAACCGATTACTCTGGGACATTGATTCCTCGTCAAATATGGTCATAATGTTGATAAACTATTATTTACATGGAGAAATGAAAACTTTTGAGGGATTTTTTATTTGGACTAATTATTTATTTATTGATGGCTTAATAGCTAGGAGACATTTGTGAAAAATATAGAATTATCTGCTTGGGAGGGTAGGAAATAATAGTACCTTTTTCAAAGGATGATTGATACAGTATTATTCTTATTGGGGGAATCTACCGATTAAGGTAGGTTTAGATGGAACATGCACAACATTAAACGCAGCGTGCGTGGGTGTACGTTGAATATTTATTCAAAATATTCATCGTTATCATATGCCAAGGATTGAGTGTAGTGTTATGATAAAGTGGTGATAGTATTTTTTTGGCACAGTTGGTACATTGAGTTTGACTCGCTGTCATTGTTAATGGAAATTTGTTTAAAATTTCCTGATTCCTTTTATAGAAAGATATTTTACATGGCTCTACGTGTACCTAACTTGGTGACGAATATTTTTAAGATGCAGTAATCAGTTCCGTAGTCGTACTAATTGTGCTGGAGTACCCCTTCTTATTTTATTGGGAAAGTTCTTTATTTGTATAGTTGTAATCATCTTTGTGCCATACCGTTCAATTGTTTCGCATGGACTTACTTACGCTTTTCACCCGACGTTTCACTTATTTCTGTGGATGCGTTTGCTTTTAATTGGTGATTTTGATATAGTGTGAGAGAGAAGACGGTTGAAAACTTGATCTTGCAATTGAGATAAAAAATGAGCTGAGAATATTCCTGCGATATAAGGTTGTAGGGTTCCCGTATGCCGTCTTAAGTAGGTGGACACGCGCCATTTGTCACCCTTTGGGCCCCCGGGGATGTCTTTTGGCACGGGCCATCCAAAGGGAAAATTTCTGGCGTGTGGTCAGGAATTATTTAAGGGGAGGGAGTGTTGGTGTGCTGCTCACATTCATATTTTACGGGTAATCCAATGTGAAATGTCACATTTAAGTTTATAAGCGTTTTTAGCTTTTTTGGATGATTGGAATTCATTTATTTCTCTTTCTAAGAATGAATTATGTGCAAAATATGTGCTCTATTAAAATCACATTACTATTTTACATTAAAAGAATTTCTCAAGCGTTGTAAAAATAATTAAGATCGGTGTGGAGGAACCAAGAAGAGAAATGTGGACCGGAAAGAGCTCGGATGCTTTTTTTTCAAATACATCCTGGCTTTGGGGAATATACTCAGCGGATTCCTAGCTGCCAACTGGCTCCAGTAGAGGTAATCGCCCTCTTGATTAAATCTATTTTCTAGTCGCCAATCAACCAACCCTTGACGCATATCATTCTCCCTGGCCACGTGTATGATGAATAGCGGCACCGCTAATAAGAGCAAGCTTTCTTTACAGCGTTTGCAAATAAGTTGTATAGCTCTTGCAGAGAGCAACTGATGGTGATGATAATTAGGCGTTACTTAGCCAGTCATCCATAGCGTTGCAGTGCCTGGTTGTTGCATTAGAAAAACGATATTGGAGGCACGGGATGGATATTAATCATTAATGAGATTTTCTGCTTCAAATACATAGAGGTTGCTTATAAAAATGGAGGATACAAACAGGAGTAGGTACATCATCATCATGAGTAGTCGTCAATCCAAAAATCTGTTTGCTGCAGCATTCCACTCCTCTCTCCTACCAGCCAACCACTTCATTCTGACATAATTCTTCCACTTCATTTATCCTTCCATTATTGATTTCAACGGACTGTCGTGCCGAAAAATGACCCCAATGCGTTTGTTTTCTTTACAGTTTTGCTTTACAGTTGTGTACAGTTTTTATGTACTTATTTTCCCTCGAACCCATCGTAGCACTTCTTCGTTATTGGTTCTCACCCGTCCACTTGATCATCATCATTCTTCGGTAACACCGCATCCCGCATCTACATAATAATAATACAACTTTATTGGGGCGAGATTGAGACTGGGGCAGTCCCTTCTTCCATAGACTAAATTCTTCACGGGTTTCCAATCAGGTCAGGAGTTCAGGTTCGATGACTATCTCCGCCATCGAAACTAACGTTCCGATTAATTAAAGTAACCGATGTAGTACGTCCACTTTATTTAAAAATACACTACACGTGTTTCAGCTTTATACTAAGCCAACTTCAGGTATGAATTACAATCCAGTTTAGCGGTTTATATATATACACACACATCCAGTTCAACAGTAGTAGGGGGGAGGAAGGGGGAGGTTAAAGGGGGTTAAAAGGAAGGCCGTGTGAGAGGGAGGGGGGGAAGGAGGAGAGGTTTGGGGGTTAAGTTTGGGTTGGTTTGGAGGGGGGAGGAGTGAAGTCATGTTTTGGGTTCTCGGAAGGAGGGGTTTAGGATGGGGGAGTGGCATTCAAATTCAATATAGTTTAACAATTTTATTTTCTTTTTTTCCTTTTAATGATTTCCCATTGTTCCAAGGCATCCAGGCGACGACCTTTGTTTTCAACACTTAAAATGTTCACTTTAAAATCTGTACGGTGGGATTCTTCAATGAGGTGTTTAGCCAAATGGGCTTACCTGAAGATGGCTTAGTATAAAGCTGAAACACGTGTAGTGTATTTTTAAATAAAGTGGACGTGCTACATCGGTTACTTTAATTATTACGATGTTCCACCAAATCTCGCCTGACACCGTTGATTTCATAACGTTCCGATGGTGGAGTTAGTCATCGAAACGTCGGTACCTAAACTCCTGCCCCGGACTCCTGCCCATGAAGAATTTACTCATATAATTCGCCGGGATAATCCAGATCCTCCACCTCATCTCCTTTGCTTCCAATCTCTTTTGCTCTGCAGCTGTTATCGTTGAGACTTCACCACCATATAAGAATATGCTCGAAATATATGCTGTAATAAAGTGCTCCCTTACTCCAGACTTATGTAGTTGGCCGGTAGTAGAATCCTCTTATGGTAGAATTCCTTCTTTGCTTTGACTTTTCTACTCACCTTGTCTTTCTTTCTTTTTCCTTCGCTGGTGATATTCCCTGATAGCAAATTTCTTCCACTAGGTTCTGTTTCCCAAGTCTTTCGGTGATTCTGTTTGAGGAGTAGGTGTAACTACGGATTTATTTGTGTCGTATCTCGGGGAAAAAAAGCTTTTTGCGGAGAATTATGTCCGCGAAAGTTGGATTCTTCCAAAGCAGAGACCGATTACAGGCACCTTGCTTGAGGATATTATGAAAAGAAACTGAAGTGTAGGGTGGCGTTGTGTGATGCAGTGCCTGAACCCTGAGTAAAAGTGATGAGAATAATTTGTGGGTTTCCAAGTCACTGCGAAATGCACAAAGGTTGGTACGCAGTCATGAGGACGGGTGCAAAGATATTCACCCAAGTGGATGAAAGTCGCCATGAAAAAATAATTTGATTTTACCAGGATTCGAATCCGAATCTCTGTTTTCGGTCTGGTATGTCAAATAATTACATGACCAAGCTTTATTAGTTCAAGGAGAATTTTAGCAGGGGCTTTACGAACTAATTGTGTTTCGGATTCGGGTTAGGATCTTGGCCAAGTCAAATAATTTTTTCATAGCGAATTAAATCCCTTTGGTAAATGAACTGTAGGTGTTTTGAGATATGATTCTTGGAGGATAATGGAGAAGTTGCTACGGAAGGATAGGAACAAACGAAGGAGTGCTGGGGGTGGTAGATGAAAGAATGCTGCAAGAGGAAATTAAAGGCCTATAAACAGCCTGCAAGAGGAAGGTAACTGACCCCTCTTCCCGGTATGATTTCGTTTTCACGCGTTTCAGGGCTTATTAGTTGATGAACTCTACCATAACCTTTCATACCTACTTTCGAGTTTATGATTTTTTTAAAGTGTTAACCTTCTTAATTCGAGACTCGTATCCAGTTCCGCTTCAAGTTGCGAAACCGTTTCTCTGCACTGCATGCTGTGCTGCGAAAAAAAGCGATTCGGGCGCGCGGTGAAGTATGTGTAGTTGCTTAATGGTGTTGTTCGAACTAGGAAACAGCGCTCTCTCGCGGTGCCATAGCCAAAGGGTCGGTGGCATCTGCTCACCGCAGCATCTGGCCAATAGCCCCAATTTTCTCATCTCCTGCACCCCACTTCCACGGGGAATACCATCTGTCCGGAAGGCTATTGGAATCATTATCCGTTAGATGTTCCAGCGTAAATGAAGAGCTAAAGGGCGCATTCGTACAAAATTATCGTTTTCAGATGTTACGTCAGATGTACTTAGAATTTAAAGACGTGGTACATTGACCCATCATCGAATTTTTAAATCTTATAAATTCGAAATATAGCATAAATAAATCTGCTTAACGCTTTTTTTTCGAGAATTAAATTCGCAAATTGCTACGCGATCTGATCCCCCTTGGAATGCAATGCACAGCCAAGGGAAGAGCTAACCGATTACTCTGGGACATTGATTCCTCGTCAAATATGGTCATAATGTTGATAAACTATTATTTACATGGAGAAATGAAAACTTTTGAGGGATTTTTTATTTGGACTAATTATTTATTTATTGATGGCTTAATAGCTAGGAGACATTTGTGAAAAATATAGAATTATCTGCTTGGGAGGGTAGGAAATAATAGTACCTTTTTCAAAGGATGATTGATACAGTATTATTCTTATTGGGGGAATCTACCGATTAAGGTAGGTTTAGATGGAACATGCACAACATTAAACGCAGCGTGCGTGGGTGTACGTTGAATATTTATTCAAAATATTCATCGTTATCATATGCCAAGGATTGAGTGTAGTGTTATGATAAAGTGGTGATAGTATTTTTTTGGCACAGTTGGTACATTGAGTTTGACTCGCTGTCATTGTTAATGGAAATTTGTTTAAAATTTCCTGATTCCTTTTATAGAAAGATATTTTACATGGCTCTACGTGTACCTAACTTGGTGACGAATATTTTTAAGATGCAGTAATCAGTTCCGTAGTCGTACTAATTGTGCTGGAGTACCCCTTCTTATTTTATTGGGAAAGTTCTTTATTTGTATAGTTGTAATCATCTTTGTGCCATACCGTTCAATTGTTTCGCATGGACTTACTTACGCTTTTCACCCGACGTTTCACTTATTTCTGTGGATGCGTTTGCTTTTAATTGGTGATTTTGATATAGTGTGAGAGAGAAGACGGTTGAAAACTTGATCTTGCAATTGAGATAAAAAATGAGCTGAGAATATTCCTGCGATATAAGGTTGTAGGGTTCCCGTATGCCGTCTTAAGTAGGTGGACACGCGCCATTTGTCACCCTTTGGGCCCCCGGGGATGTCTTTTGGCACGGGCCATCCAAAGGGAAAATTTCTGGCGTGTGGTCAGGAATTATTTAAGGGGAGGGAGTGTTGGTGTGCTGCTCACATTCATATTTTACGGGTAATCCAATGTGAAATGTCACATTTAAGTTTATAAGCGTTTTTAGCTTTTTTGGATGATTGGAATTCATTTATTTCTCTTTCTAAGAATGAATTATGTGCAAAATATGTGCTCTATTAAAATCACATTACTATTTTACATTAAAAGAATTTCTCAAGCGTTGTAAAAATAATTAAGATCGGTGTGGAGGAACCAAGAAGAGAAATGTGGACCGGAAAGAGCTCGGATGCTTTTTTTTCAAATACATCCTGGCTTTGGGGAATATACTCAGCGGATTCCTAGCTGCCAACTGGCTCCAGTAGAGGTAATCGCCCTCTTGATTAAATCTATTTTCTAGTCGCCAATCAACCAACCCTTGACGCATATCATTCTCCCTGGCCACGTGTATGATGAATAGCGGCACCGCTAATAAGAGCAAGCTTTCTTTACAGCGTTTGCAAATAAGTTGTATAGCTCTTGCAGAGAGAATTTTAGGACTCAATTCTCTTCATCTGTAAGATTTAGTAAGATCTTTTGCATGAACGCGTCCTGATTTCCCTCATTTGTATTTTATACCAAAGAGATATAACGGAGGGTGTCAAGAGGAAGGGAAAAGGCAAATACTTGGGACAGATAAAGAGGGATTTGAGGAAGAATAACTGGAGGGAAGAAAATGAGGGATAAGGGCGAATGGAGGGCTACCTTTTACGAATCCTAGGATTAAAGACTGACGGTGATGTCCAGAAAATTGTACAGCTTGTCAAAACTAAAATGTTTACTGTAATTACGATCAATGCCTTCGTATAATAGACATTTCAAAAAGTTCAAAAAAATCCTCAGGGGAGATGGCTAAAGCACTCGCCGTGAACTCGAGGTATCCGGGTTCGAGTCCCGATCAAGGCGAATAGTTTAACCTCTGTGTAATTTTTGCACTGACGTTTTATTATAATGAATTTTAAGTTTTCCCATATAATGTAGTACTTCATTGGATGACGCCAGACCCTCACACTGCGCTGTATTGTCGATCTTCGTCATAATGTGGGGTGAACTGTGGGCTTCATTAAATGATTATTTTGTGAAAATGTGTCCCTCTCAGCCTTACCCTGAAGAATTACTATGTGTGATAGTACAATTTTCCAAGGATTTATTTAAGCATTTCATCCGTGCCCCCTTTTGAGGAGTTCTTGTAATTACTCTGGTGATTCACTTATATGTGTAGTACATTTGAGCACGTACGTACATAGTTGTGTACCTTTGTAAACAGTAATTAACTCCGTAGTACTCCTTACCTGTACGCACGGACTACAATCTTGGCGTGGTGGAAGGTCTTGCGCGTTCCAATGACCCGTAGAGCTAGACTGGCGGGTATATAAATAAGGATGCATCAAATTGTGAGAGTCATACAAAAGGTAGATCAAGTGATGGCGTCACTTTAAATGTTGGTAAATGCAATGAGGAGCTCGCACAAATATCTTTTTCCCAAGAAGAATGGAAGTAAATCAATGATATTTGAATCCTGGCTACTGAGGGACTCGGCCCACTAGGGCGGGTGCCATGTCATTCCCTTTAATTATTTTTTTCTATTCGTACTCTACTCAATTGTTTCGGATTATCGCTCTAACTCCGTTATGACGAACTACCCGGCGAGCCCTCATCCAGCCTGGCCTAATCTCTTAATGTGTCGAGTGCGTTTGTGTGTTTGGTCAGCACTCCCGATTAGATGGAGAGTGTTCCTAATGCGTAAGGGGGAGAAGGACTTGAAGTAGCGATGAGCGCAGATTGAGAAAATTCGCGCTCGTTATCCCTCGTTAGGCCGCGCCAGCGACGTCATGTTTTTCTTCCTCATCCACTGTATGAGAGAACCGATTTTCCCCCCTGTACTCTTGAACCGTTTGAAGACATTTTAGTGATTTTTTCTAAAATCACCAACAATCTCCTAGCGTGGGGGAAACGTATGAAACATTACTATGATTTATCGAGCGAATAGTAGGAAGGTTCTCTGGTGAAAAAGTGAAAGATAGATACCACTTTGCTCTTGTTGGGCCACATATCGAATATGTCGGGATAATTTGGGACCCTGCTCAGAAAGATTTAATTCGCGGTGTTAATAAAATAGAAAGGAAAGGCGCACGCTTCGTTACAAACTGCTACGAGCGAACAGAAAGTGTCACACAGCTGATGAAATTATTAGTTTGAGTACCGTTAGAGGCTCGGAGGCTACACGTCAGGCTTAGATTACTCGAAAAACCCAGATCAGTTTCAGATTCAGTACGACACGGATGATATAATTTCGATTCCACGCTACATCTCTAGAACGAAGCAACAAAATTAAGAGAGATACACTGCCTAAGGGTCCCAAGGAGTACGTCAGGTACGAAAATTCCTTCTTTCCTCGAAAAATTAGTGATTATAGCAAGAACAGAGGGTGACACCAGCGTAAGAGACGCCGTGAACGTACATACAATTAGCAAATCTGCCCTTTACCCCCCCCCCCCCCGTCTCTTTTCCCCTACCCTTTCTTAGCTGGTGCCCTAACACCCACTGCCATTCGCCTTTGTGTCGGCTCTTAGGGTAGTAGGTACATGTGAATACCAAGTAGATGAATAATGTAGGATGTTATTCAATTTACTCCGCGCAGTAAATATTGTCGGATACTTGTGTCTAGTATTTTCATTTTTCAGCGGAAATAATTTCGGAGAGCCGTTAAACGTGATTCACCCTCCACGTTGTAATTTTGCCCTCGGGGAGTGAAGTCATTGACGTTCTTAATTCGGACGAAATTGAACGTGGGAATTTGGGTTAAAGGGCGGCAGCTGCTGCCGTAAGCTTTCCTCCCTCGGCCATTAGCGATAGTTTGTGCGAGCAAGGTCAGTCGTAGTAGAACTCAGGTTTCTCATCAGTGGGAGAAGCTGAAAGAAAGTGAAGTACCGCTATCGCGTGGCGGTCGGCAGCCATACTTTCGCGAATTAGGGTAGTCGTATTGCAATACTCGTCTCGCGTTACCCTTTAGGAGTATACCTGGATTAATGATGTATAATGTCGCTGTTTCTACGAATATCTTTGTGGATTCAACGATGTCTGGCTATGTGTGATGGAACAGGATTTTGAACTGTTCCTGCATTCTCGGGCGTTCGCCGCGTAGGTAGTTTTATTTAGACCAGTTTCGCCCGTATTCCAACTGGCACCTTCAGGTCGAAGACGCCCCACTTCGCTATTTAAAATTGAAGAATACGGGCGAAACTGTTGTCTACGAAACTACCTTCGCTGTGAACATCGAGAATGCAAGAACATTTGCTTCGACACCGCTAAAATCTGCGATAGAACACCATTATGAACTCGAAACAGATGAAAGCTTAGTTCTGTGTATTGGAAGTTTTATTGCAGCACGCGTTTCAGGCGTTGTACGTCCTAGTGATTGTACCTTATGATGACGCTTAAGCGATGTAACGCGTTGTATATGCAATAAAACATCCAGTGGAAAGAACTAACTTTTAATTTATTTAAAGTAAGTACATCTTTGTTGTGATGCATCTATTATGTCCTCTGCCAATCCCAAATCTATTCCCTGAGTGCGTTTGCATGAGACGTGCGATTTATACCTAGGCACGGAATCGAATTTATGTAATATTTTTCTGAAGAAACACGTTGTGCGACACGTGGGACGCTTCTTGGCTAAGGAATATGTTTGAAGGCCCTCGTTGATAATGCGATGAAGTCGTTTATTGGTGGTTTCCTGGGCTTTTTCATGGTGTACACTATGAACACTGATAATTAAATGGAGTCATTGGTAATAATTATAAACTATAGCATTGAGCGTGGCTACTTTTGGACAATATCAACGTGTAAATGACTCGCTAGGCATTGGTAGAGAAGGAAGAATAGAGAAGTAAATGCGTTCGACTTTACTAATGGTACCTATATTTTGATAATTTTTTTAAATTTAGTGAGATTTGATTGGAAAATTATACAATGTTTAGTGTACAGTTACCCAGAGTTAAAGGGTATAAAGAGAATATAAAAAAGTTGATTTTAAATTAATTATCTTCGAGTCCCACAAAGTTATTAACTTGACTTATTAGCGGGTCTCATAGTTTAGCGTAATTATATTATTAGGTAGAGGTTATTTTTTATCTCTATCCTCATGTTTTTCTAGAAAATATTATTGTTAATTTACGTTATAATAACCATAAAAGTATTGTTACAAAAAAAACAAAAAAATATGAGCATGGAGTGTCTCTACAACAGAGTTGTCTTGGGTACAGCATGCCGAGTGTTGAGAAGCAGGGACCCCCTGCTCAATCTAGTGAGAGAGTGCGGGAGTAGGGACGTTTCTCTTCCTGGCGGCAAAGAGGGCCGCGGACGAAACCAGTCTCGACTTAGACCCGTCATCCGACGGAAGCGACAATGACACGACCATCTCGTCAATGAAGGCAGACGTCCTCAAGCTCGAAATAAAAAATTCAGAGCAGAAGGCCTTGCTCAAGGTGCATACCGATAAGCCCATGCATGGATGTTTCTATCGCAACATCGAAAAGCATGGGTTATCGAAGGAGCTGACGTTTTCCTTCCTACGCTCCGCCGGTCTGAAGTCCGAGACCTAGGGTTTTGTCCTCGCGTGCCAGGATGGTGTCATAAACACACTCGTGTACCGCCACATTATATTCAAGGCGGAGATCGCGGACACGAGATGCAGGGCGTGCCAAGCCCAGCCGGAGACTTTGAGTCACCTTCTCTCCGGCTGTAGTTATTACGCCAGGTCAGCGTATCTAGCTCGGCACAATGCGGCCCTGCGGGTGTTATACTTTCTCCTTCGACACCATTATGGCATCGACGAAACACCTGTGCTGCCATATGCCCCTGGAGATATTGAGTCCGTCGTGGAGAACGATAAATGCACAATCTGGTGGAATTATTCCTTCTCAACTACCAGGCAGTTGGAGGCGACCAAGCCTGATATCTTTCTCCTCGTCCACCTCACACGCTCCATGTTCGTGATTGAGTTTTCGGCTCCGGCTGAAACTAAAATGGATGCGAAGGAGGTGGAAAAACGGACGAAATATCAAGACCTGCTTTTCGAACTTCGGCAGATGTACCCCGGACACTCTGTGAAACTAGTGGACCTCATCATAGGTGTGCTCGGTGGAGTTAAGGGCTCGCTGTTAAATAACATCAAGTTCATTCCGTCCTGCGTGGCACAGGCGGAATCACTTGCTGCATGCGTCCAGAAGGCCGTCATCCTGGGGTCACTCCGTCTACTACGGACGCATGACCCGACCGCAGCGTAGCCACTCATCCGATGGGCGTGGGACGTGGCTGCGATTACTGCACAACCCCTTTCGAGTCTCCGGCCATTATGACGGCAATGAAACCTGATGCTTGCCGGGGACTCGGAGGGATGTTACAACTGTAACATATAAAAAAAAGTATTAATACCATGTTATATAACATTTACGTACTCATTTTTAATTTTATATTTATAATTTGGTGTAATTCATCTTGTTTTTCGATTGCTTTGGGTCTCTTAATCTTCCTTTTCTCTACGATGTCAAAATTATATGAGAAATGTAATTGTCTTTAAATTACAATTCGGCGACGAGGATAGGGAGTCACTCTGCCGGGCCTTTCGAAGACCCAAGTCCATTGTAAGGGAATGTTTTCCGCTCCTCGGAAACCGCGTAGTCTTCCTGTGAGAATGTCCTCTCTCAAATGTTTCAAGCATCCATTTCCTTCCGTCTTTCCTTCTTCTATCATCTCCCCTCGCGTAACCAGCTCTCCTACCATCGCTGCCTTCCATCGTCCCGGAAGATCCAATCCGTAGTTCGTAATTTAATTTCCGTGTCGAATTGGATGAATGCCCAAAGCATTCCTCCACTTAGTTTGGAGCTACTTCCAGAATTAAGCGTTGGTCTTAATTCCTCTTATTTTTTCGATTCGTTCGTACCTGAAAATGCTGCTAGTTAATATCAGCGATAGACTCAGTTACTTCAAAACTTCTCAGTGGTTCTACGATACATCACCTAAACGAATGTTCTGATCACCACTTTGAATTTGAATTGAACAAAATTTGAACACGCATACGTATCGAAGGGTTTGGTCTTGTTTCATGATTTGAAGCATTATTTAACAGACGAACAAACAACCAATTTCGATTTGCGGGCAATCCGTTCACTCAATAACATCTAATGAGGCATTTGGTCCTTACGAAATGGTTCACGATATATCGCGCACACGTGATTTTGGTACAGGCTGGTGCAGCCTGAATAATCCACCGTTTATAAAAGCCCATGAATATAAAATGTCTACAGTTTGTAGAATTTAATGAATATGAAATACTTTAAATGAAGTTTAGTAGGCAAATATATGTTTCTAAAGTATTGCTAGTTAACAGCGTCATATTGTCATTTTGGACGTTTCTGAGTAGACGAGCTGTCTTGGAAGGCTATTTGAACTCCTTGAGGAAACTAAAATAATGAATGCCTCGACAACTGACCTTGAGAACTGTAGTAATCTGGGTTCCAGTTGTCTTTCACGCTAATTATCAGTTCTTCAAGTCCTATCAAGAAAGGGCGGTACATATATTTTTACACGTCGTTCATTCGCTTAATTTTTTGGGCGAATGTCACGCGAATATTTAGCCATCTTGTTTTGTATCGTAGTAGTTTCATGTCTTTACCTCAGCTCCTGTGATCTTGTCTTTTCTCATTTCCGAGTTTCCTCTCCAGACGTTGTCTCATTTTGGCGCAGTATACCTACATTTCACTGATTTTTTTCATTATCCCTCAAAAATGACGTGAGAGGAAATTCTAGACCAACGAGGACATCGGTCCCGGAATATATTTTTGCACCATTCGCCCTCCCTAGTTTCCCGCGAAAAACATCTCCCTTCTCTTCATCTTCGTCCCATTCCCGTCGCCCATTTCGCACGAGAAGCTGCTCGCAGCTGTCAACGCCCTTCGCGTGGAATGCGGCTCGGCAGTCTTCCTAAGGGGAAGAAGAATGGAACACCTCGGCTAAGCCCCTTTTACTCCCTCGCCTCCCTTCCAGCGATCCAACAGTCAGCAATACTTCAATGTACAATACAGTCTCGATTATCCGGATTTACCTAGTTTCCGATTTCTCCGCGGTACAGATCCTTACGTTTGGCCAGGGGCGTAGCAACGGGGAGGGGAAGGGTACATTACTCCCCCTCCCCCCCATAAAATCGTGCGGAGGGTGCCAAAATGTATCAAGAAGGCGTTTCAGAAGGTCCCCTTATTTAATGCGACATCCCTAAGAGAGACCGGGCTTTGGTTCTAGTTAAAGCTAAAAACTGAATCGGGGAACATCAATTCCGAGTTTGAAAATAAAAATAAAGATTTATGATTGTTTTAAAGCTTGAAAATATTTGTTTTAAAGGGGGGGCAACAATCGGCCGTGGGGGAGCCAAAACGCTTGACCCCCTCCCCCATTTAAATACGCAACGTTGTTAAGCCGCTGGTCGTGGCTTTACCAAGACGGTTTAGCTCATGCAAACGAACGTCCGAATTCGGCAATCATTTCGGTATCCGAATAAAAATCGATTCACTAAAATGTTTTGATATAAACCATGTCAAAAGTTGAAGTGCAGGTAAGCAGAGAAATAAGTATCTTTTTTTCGCAGTTTATTCTCGCACTCAAGCCTCCCGTATTAACCGAGTTTTTTTATCCGTGATGTCCTCAGTCCACACTAGCTTGGATAATCGAGACTCACTCTACTCCCTTTTTTTAACTAAATGAACCCTTGAATGTTATCCATGTTTTTCCCCCTAGGGTGAAATATCTTGATATGGTTACCAGAATTGATCCGGATTTTCTCCTGTGTTCAACATTTTCCTGGAAGCAGCGCTTAACCTTTACCTTGATTTTTTTCGCGGAGAACTTAATTTTTTTCTGGGATAAGTGATGTAGAAATTGTCCGCATGGTCGTTTTTTTGTTAGACAGCCCACTCCGCCACTCGAATCGACGGATAAATCGAAAGTTTCAATTCGAATCCCTGTTCGACCTAGGATGTGGCGTGTCAATATAAAGGTTTTCAAGAACTACATTCTCTCCATGAAATATCCAACGCTGTCGAAACGTCCTAAAACAATATATCATTTCATGTTCTTCGGAGAATCTCACCGCTGAGAGCATTTCTCGCTTTCAGCGAGGAAATTATGACTAATTGAAATTAACAAATAGTCAAGAGTACCTAACGAAGTAGATGAGAAATATATTTGATGCTCAATACGAACGCTTTTATGCAATTATCTTTTCATTCCTCAATTCCATACCTCTCCTTTTCGTAAGTTGTTCACAGTTGTTGGATTCCATATTTGGAATAATTTGTCCAAAGGTATAAAAAACACTCTTCATCCTGGAGGATATTTAGAAGTAAACTTCTCAATCTGTCAAGAGATAATACTCCGCGTTTGTGATAGTGTGTTTATTGTTACCTCGATCTTGACAAGCAAATAAATATCGAATGCATTACCAAGTAATTTCTCATGCATTAATATAAATGTATCCGTTTTTGTGTTACTAATTGACTGACTCACGCCTAAAGTTACTCACTGTGTATTTCTCACTGACTTTTATAATCGAGCACTCATATTTAAATACTTACATTGCACTTTTTCATAGTGGATAAGCTAATCCAAGAACAGTATTTAACAATATCTAACAATCCAAGAACAATAACAATACAACAAATTTGCCGGCCTCGGTGGCGGCGGGGTAAAGTCCTCGCCTGCCAAGCCGAAGGTCGCGGGTTCGAGTCCCGCCTGGGTAGGTTTTTCCCATCCAGGGCATGGGTGGTTGTGATCGTCCATAATGAATTGTTAATATACCCGATGTAAAGGCCCAATGAGTGGCTGTTTTCGGGGGTGTTGTCAAATAAATAAATAATTAAAAATAAAATAAATATTTATACTATTTTATGGTTCGTCAAATTATCACCATTGATGACGAAAAACCAATTTCCCCTATGACTTGAATGGTTTTCTCGTTGAATTTGTGGATGATATTGGATGAATGCTCCTTTATAACAGGTATATAAAGATAAGGTATTATGAATGAGTTTTAAAAAGCCTTTTTACGCTTTATGAAAAAATATTTTTTTAATACGTTGTGAAATATTTTAGAAATTCGTACTCTATACATCGAAATGCTGAGTTCAAATCCCAATATGCGGCACAGACCTCTTACGGGGGCGGTTGACGTTCGGACGTGCCCTCTTCTCCTGAATCCCTTTCGTATCAGAGGAGAGTTGAGTGGTACGTACTTCAGAGAGAGGGAGAGGTGGCTGGATAATGGAGTGGTGGGATATGGAACGTTGTGTGAGTGCTGTAATGCCATCGCTTTTTTATAAAAAAAGTCTAGTCCCCTCCTTCCAAGGGGAAGAAGAGGGGGGTGAAGGGGCTTTGACGCTAAAAGGCGGTCACGCTCTCCGCCTCTTTGAATGGATCTCTCCTATCGGATGGGCAGAAATCGATTTTATCGTCGCTCCCATATTTTATTGCCCGTCTGGGAAAGGCTCTTTCTCCTTTCTTATTTTCTCTTGTCGTGTTTGACGTATGTTTGCCGTTTACCGTCCTTGTAAGAGGACGGAGGAATTTTTCCAATGTGTTTTAGTTGGTCTCGAGAGAGGGATATTCCATTTCGGGGAAAGCGGTTTGCCAGCGCTTAAACTGCAAACGCCAGCGTCCTCTCCCGTGTTGCATTGGTTTTGGATGTTACTTTTCGCTTGTAGAGATATGAAATGGACGTAAATGTGATTGAAATCAGATGTAGCTTCTAAGTATTTTCTTTTTTCTTGTCTACCCCGCGGTCGAAGCACTTCCCGTAACATTCCAGCACAGAACAGATTTTTACCTATACTCATGCGTCCGGGGGAAGATTGTTTCAATAAACTGCCGACGGTGCATAATTTATCCTGTGGAATGGAGGAGCAATTTTCTTCATTAAAATTCATGTTTGCGTCAAATGATTATGTCATATTAACCGTATTACTTACACAAACTTATTTCAGTTCGATCGCATGTGTCTACTTTTTTACGGGTAATTTGCCCCTAGGGTGTCGCATGGTAAATTATCTGCTGTTTTCTTTTATATTTATATGATAAGCTTCTTTGAGAATTTAATTCAAAGTAGAAGTTCTTTTTCAGAGTTTGAATAGTGCATAATTTTGTCGAAAGTTCTCAGGAAAAAACCCGTAAATCAAATTAATCATCATTGTCTAATGAGGCGAAAAATTAGACGGATAGTAAGTAAGTAAGTAAGTAAGAAAAATATTTATTGTTCAGGACAAAAAATCCAAAAGAACAAAGATAATAATAAAACACTTTGCAGGCACAATCATTTACAAGTACAAAAGGACAAACTTTTCATCATTTCAAACTTTTCAAGTACAAAAGGAAAAACTTTTTATCATTTTATAAATATAAATTAACACAAAAAACTCATGTATTAATAACTAACAATAGAAAAATGATACAATGAATAAGGAACCATAATAACATGAACACAAATTTGAAGAAAAAAAATAATAATAAGAGTAACTTATGTTATACCCGGGAAAGTAAATAGTCATGGTATTTCATTTTAAATTTTTTAACAGATCTACAATTTTTAATATCAGTTATAGGTATCGGATAGGTATAGGTTTTGAATTAATTCCTTTTTATGAACTTGGTGACTATTTCGGTGAAGTATGTATCTTTTTTCTCGTTACTTTCGAGCGGTCTTTCATTTCAATGGAATCTAATTTGTGATTATATTTTCCCGTGAAATATTCACTTGTTATTTAAATTTGATAAAAACGTGCTTTTTCTGAATGCTGAAGCAGCCTCCATTTTCATTTTGCTTATTTTATCGAATGGGGGATTAGTATTTGGATGTTCGGATGAATTAAAATACCAATGCTTTTGGGCATTTAGTGGGCTTTCTTTGAGGAAAAGAAAGACGTTAAGGTAGAATTAACTCCTGTTCATCAATAGTTGTGTACGTATTTTTTTATGTTAATTCATGATGTAAAAATCATTGTGTTCATTGTTCAGTCTCAGGTTTCCGCGGCGATGCTATGTTGAGGCAGGCATCTTACGGGTTTCGGCCGCGTTCAAGTTTTAAAGTTCGACAGTTTCGAAGACATTGTCTGCTGACGACGGGTGAAAGGAAAGCGGGGAAGGAGAAGGACGCAAATGCTAGATTACATTAAAATAGGTGGAAGGTACGCGGACACAAAGCGTCTGGCTGAGAGAAGAGTGGAGTGGAGGAAGAGCCCATGAGGAAACCTGCCATTTGGAGCAGAAAAACGAATGAATGCATGAATGAATTGGGAAAATAGGAGAAATGCTGGGGAAAATAGTCTTTCTTCATCTAATATAAATGCCACATTCACGGAAAAATGTTAACAAGAAGCGAAAACTCCCGGGAAATTTCCTAAAAATAAAACAGATTCATCTTACCACCTTATTTTTTGAGTCTTTAGCTAATTACAGCGATAATTCAAGTCAATTTGTGGTAATTCTATGGGCATGGCGCCGCAGTCGTCTTCTATGGTTATAAAAAGCGCTCATTACAAAATATATTCGTGGAATAATCTGCATATTTTTTACAACTTTTGGTTTTCAATGGCCAACCCGTGTCATCAGCGAAAGCAGGATTATTTAAACCAATCAAAAAAATATTTGGAAATAAGTACATATTTGCATTGACTCACGAAGTCGCGGTGGAACCTCCTTAAGTAATGCTGTGGCCTGAGCCTAATCATTTGTTTTCCCCTCTTTAGAAGAGTGTCGCTTCCCTAGTAGGGGTTCCTTTCAATCTCCTTGAACGTGGAAAGAAGTGAGAGGAGCCTAACCCTCACCCCCCTGTCCGGTCGTGTCCTCTCCCACTTAAAGGAGAGATAAAGGGAGAGATTTGTGAGTTCTTGCGGTAGTGGGGTCTGAGGGGGCCAAGTTCTATAACATAATGTGGGTTCTGGTGCGAAGTGCCGCCTCGAGACATTAGTTGGCTAGGGTTATCTTAAACGGTAAGGGATGTGACTAGGGTTGACTAACATGGGGCAAAGCTGACTCTCCGTGACCTGCACAGTGGAGGAGCATTGCAGGCCGATCTTGCTCGTAAATAAATTCCGTTTTACACGAGGCACTTTATTGGACAATTTGAGGTAGCATCTGTTTTCACAATGCGAGAATGCAGGCTTGGAATTAGAGCAGGGACTATTTTCCCATCTCTCGTTTATGCATTTGCGCATGCATTTTTAGCAATTCACCGCTTTACACGACGCAATTTTCAATGTACATCAATAAGTACGTCAGATTTCCTAATTAACTGCCTCGTGTAAAACGGGAAAGAGTTGGCCGTTCCAAAATGTGCGTATTCCTGGGGAGACCACACAATTTTTTTTACCGAAAAGGCGCAGCTAATAGCAAAAGCCTTTGTTTTCCGTTTTTATAATGCGAAGCAATTTAAATTGAAAAGAAAATAAAACTTAAAAATTTTAACGGATACGTTAGCATTAAACTCTGCGCCACTTGGAAGAGGTTTTTCCGCATTTCTCGATGTAATTCTAAAGTGCCGCACTCTCCTTCATAGGGTGCGATTTTAGTGGCGCTCGAGGGGGTAATGCCGACAACGGACTCATTTCCAGGGCAGAGGAGGGGGCAGACCTTGAGGATGGAGAATGACCCGCCTTGACGTAGGTGTCTAGCGAAGAAAGAAAAAGTATAAATTTCCTCCGAAATTTCAATTATGTGTAGATAGGTATACATATCTAATACTTTATTATTACCCCCGCCGTAATAGTTTTACGGACAGTATAAAAAACATTTTTGGAATGGGGTGATGTTAGGTTAAGGTGTGGTAACCTTGATTTTGCTACGGCATTTATGAAGATTTATGTAGCAATGAACCCGCATTACCACTTCTTCGATGCCGAGACGCTCGCGCGTGGGTTTATCGTAAAGCCTTTAGGTTTTCCTAAGTGATAATACCTCGATACATGCGAAAATTCATAAGTACTTAATAAAACAATTGTCGGATACAAGTTGGGAAATTTTAAAGGTTTTCTGCATATTTGGGAAAATGTCTAATTATCTCTGAAATAAGAAAGTGATCGCTCAAAGGAAGACGTTACGTGATGAAAGTACGTCAAATTCTGAATCTTGGAAGCCCAGAATGTCATTCACAGAGCGTTCGAGAAAACTTCGGGAGGGACAGTGAGTCAAAGTGACTCTTCCGAGTCTGCGTCTACCACAATATTGTAAAATCAACGGAAGCTGACGGCCCCAGAATGTCGTCTATGCATTTCAATTCATGTACATCCCCAATTCGCGAGAAGGCTTTTCAGGAAATAAACAGCCACGGTTGTGTCTCGAACACTACCTATTATTTTTTTAGACGAATTGTAAAATATCTTCGATAGTTTAACCGAACCCTGGGAGCTTGTATATAAAGTTGCGTCTTCGTCGGCAACAGTCCGTTCGTTCGATCCAGTAACCGACCCTAATCTCGAATGTAGTGATAATTATCGCATGTGAAAATATTCATTTTAATCGCATGGTTCCGTGTAATGCTACTGTAAAAAGTGTCCCCGAATTCGATACATTCCATTCAACCCGTATCTGTTGCACTCCTCCCTCTCCTCTCTCTCATTTAGTTCATTGTTTATTTGTTTTTGAAAGCTGTTGTTATTTGTCCAATGCAATTGGCCTTTGAGCTGTTTTTTGACGTGAATAATAAATAAATAATAAATATTCAGCATTGTAGGGTCATAAAATATTGCGATAGTCATCGATTTTAAGTACCGAGTGGTTGTGTAGCTTGCGACACTTCTACGAAATCATACACGGGTATACTATTTTTGCGTGCGATGATTATCACGGAATATTTCGAGATTGGTGCCTGCCCTGAGTTTAGTGGCCTCGACACGGTCAGCCGCGCCTCCACGCACTCCTGAGACGCAGGCGGTGCCGGTGTCTTGCTCTTCCCAGCGGGGAGGACGGGTGCAGGTGCGGGGCGGCGCGGAGGACACCCCCTCCCTCCCCCAACACTCCCTCCCGTCGTTCGTCCTCCGCGGATCCGGGGTGCCGAAACTCTTCTCCTCCGGCTGAGGAGCGGGCGGGCAGGTCGGTTGCTCGCCCGCCCGTGTTGCAGGAGCGGAAGAGAGGCGGATGGGTGCATGCGCTGTTCACGTGGCTTCAAAAGAGTGAGACACCCGCGCGGCTATTTCTAGGCATCCCGATTCCATCCTTCTTGGCTCCTCTCGGCCCTCTCTCGCGATTGGGCCTTGAATGTCCCTTTTTCCCATCCTTTCGCCTCTCTCCCCACCCCCCTCTTCCATACCCTCCCCCCCCGCCTTACATCCTTCTGGCTCTTCCTCTCTCCTCTTGACTTCTCAGTCACCTCTGAGGACCTCTCTCCTTCAGCTTACCAAATCAAGGTTTCGTCCACCAATAAGAGGGTTTTGGGGTAGCTTATGAATGAAACTTGAAGAGCTTAGGTTACGCTCTCGTTGTGTGCATTTTATTTCGATCGGACGAAGGGATGTATCTACGTCTACGTGGTACCCTGCAAAGCTACCTCCAGGGTTTCTAGTCGGAGGTGATTTCACACCTGGCATACACTGATCGTAAGAACTCACTTTCATTTTGTTGATTTATATTTTATTAAAAATATGTTCCTGTTGAATTACGTAACGCGCGGGGAAGGGACTTCACATGCATTAAGGTTTTCTATCGTAATTATTCCCATTTAAATAATTAGGATTGTTGAGGCTATTACTAGCATCCGGATTTCCATTCTAGTTCTTGTAATAGCTTCGACACTCTTCTACACTTATCTCTTTACAAACATAGCTGATCGTCGCTGCACACGATCAAATTCCAATCCGAAGTCTGCGTCATATCGATCCCAAATATTAGACGCGTGTTGGGTGGTGGGGCCTAAACAGGGAATATCAACAACGGTCTTTAACTTTTTCTTTGCATCTCTCTCTTGTATTCTTTTTAAATAAATCCTAGGTGTCTGTCAGCTTGGCCGTATATTTCTCGAATACTTTTTCTCCACGAAATGGCAACTGAGAGTAATAACGCCACCGGATTACTTGTCGTTATCGATACATGCACGTATTTTTAATGTTTAGAGTAACCGTGGTATAAAAAGAGGATTTGGATACACCGTGTCTTGAAATGCTGGAAATCATTTGTAAATTTAACACAGCAATTGGATATTTGGCGTTCATTACCTTTATTCACCCTCAACGATATCGTTTCCGGCTTTATTTGGTAGTACTCTATTCTACTGGTGCCACCGTCCAAACATGACTGTCGTATAATAGCTTGCTCCATTCTTAAGATAAAATGTTTTAGGGCTGCTAATTGTTAGTATACTCTTCGGCTTGTGTACAATTTTTTGGGGTCGTAGGAACATTTTACCTGCTCCGGAGGGTAGGACTCATAGGCCTAGAATATACGTAATGGTATTATGCCAGATCTAGGGTATACCATCATTTCTTTGGACAATATTTTAAATAATAGAAGGAAATGCAGTGTTTGGGTTCTAGTAAGTTTATAGTACCGGCACATGATTACTTTTTAGTTAATAGTGCTGGCCTCCATGCATTTACTAGAAAGTTTTCGTCTCTTCATTATTAACTTCCTTTAAGTTTTTCCTTGTCTGACACGTGAATTAGATAAATTTAATTTACATTTCAATTTGTTCTTCAATTTATCATGTATATTAGTCTTTATTTCATCATATCTCGTTTTGAGCATCTTGAGAAGCGAGATTCAGTCGGTGAATGTTCGGCTTTTCTGTTATCCAAGGTAGAGTAATAACATCTTTAACTTCCGTCTCGGGAAGATGTGTACTAATTTCCTTCTCCGACTCGTTAGAAATTAATGTATCCTCTCCGTTGCGGAAACTGTCAAAAGCAAAGAACGGCCAAAAGAAATTCTTGCTAGTCATCTGCCGCGAAAATAACAGCGTCGCACTACTTTCGTTCCGGAGGGATGGAACTTTTTAAGTGAACGATGCCAAGACGTATCGTCTTCTTCGGCGTTATGCATCGTCCTAGAAAGCCTTTTCCAGTCCATCACCTCCCTTTACAGCTATCGCAAAAGTTGGTGACAGACATGCGCAGAACGCTGTGTCACGTTGGGGGTCAATCTGTCGTATGCTGTGAAGGAGCAGTTTCGTATTTATAGCTGAGAAAGCTTCCGATTTTTTTTATCTTAACAACTATTTTATTATCATTTGCTCAGTATTATTTTTGCAATATTGTGGTCAGCGTAGTTGAACCTTGGGAGCATGTAGTTCTGCAGAGGCGGCGTGAGGAACTTCAGATGAAGCCTTTTCCGCCATATTGAGAGTCCCTAGGATTGAGCAAACTACCGCTCAAAATATTTTTCCAACCACCTTAAGTTGGAATTGTGGGCGCATTGAAAAATGGGGCAGTCAATAGTGAACAAAGGAACACAGCCTAGCAACCTATCTACCGCAGTGACTGATTCTTGAGAAGTACTTCTCCGTCGACATATAACCCTGCTAGTTACCCCAAGTGTGTGCAGCAGAGGGTAAGTTTTCACCAACAAGCACTAGACTACATATTGTGCTAAATTCAGTGAAAATACGACCAGTAATTTATTAGCAAAAGCCTGAAAATACTTGTCAAGGGGTGAAATTTCACCAGCATCCACTACCCTATAGGTATGCCACTAATTTTTTAGAAACTATTAGTATTCCTGTAATTTGAAACTATGCAAATTCACAGAAATACAGTGTTATACAGCAAGCATGCGAGACGTACTGTTAATAGACCCATCTAGTCCCAAAATCTTCTGCTGCGCACCTGCCACGAGCTTTTGAGAGGGCTGTATATTTCTTCCTGTGGCATGTTAGCTAAGGCTGCGGAAATCACCGTTTGAGACTATTTGAATCATTCACCGATAAAACACGTAATCCCCCGGCGAAAATAAGTTCATCTTCGTCCTCTCCCCTTCCAATTAAAAAGGTAGCCACGAACAAGGTTCATAACACTTCTACTGAAACTCTAAATCTAAACTAAAAAGGCTAAACGTGCCAGTAAATGGAGAAACTAATTCGCTTTCCTTTTATTTTGGAAATTTTAACCCGCTTACATATGATTTTTCTACTTCTTGGCAAATATCTGCCTCGTATGTCAAAACTCTTGCCCTGTTGTGAA
The DNA here is from genome assembly GCA_963573305.1 of Pyrrhosoma nymphula. NCBI lineage: Eukaryota > Metazoa > Arthropoda > Insecta > Odonata > Coenagrionidae > Pyrrhosoma > Pyrrhosoma nymphula. The sequence goes on from OY754328.1 coordinate 56,990,868, forward strand.
CATCCATTTCAGTTACTTTCATTGCAGCTCTCATTAAAGGTCATCGAGGTGTCTTTTGGTAAAGCATATTGAAGCTAATTAATAAGTGAGGTTTTGAATGAAGATAATTAGTAGATGACATTGAAACGCGTTGCTTAGCAAGAAAATGTTAAATTTTTATTCAAGCTCTTTTGTGAGTGTTAACGCCTTTTATTGTCCTGTAAACTTAAATTGTTTGTGATAAATGCGTTTTGGTTAATTTTTAAAGTGTTTGCCCTTTCCTGAGATTAAAATTTACATTACTACAGGGATAATCCTGTCTTTGGACAATGTTTTCGTTTGATTTCACTGTAGTAATGATTATTGCGTATACTGGGACTGTGGCATTGCCAGGATTTCGTTTCGAGGGAGTGGCGAGGGGGCTGAATTTTTTTAAAAATAAGGAGCAAAAGTATGTGTGTAGGCCATTGTCACTGCAGTGTGACAGAAGATTATTTAAATTTTTGCTGTGCAGATTTCTGAAAGAATAAAATACCCACAGTTTTATATTGTAAAATTTCAAACATATTCATTGAAAAAGTTGTTCAAAATAAAGCATAAATGAAATTAACATTCTTATTTTTTTAATATGTATAACTTTATATTTAAGTGCTCTTTTTAATGTACATTTAAAATTTCTGGGAGGAGGGGGGTAGGGTTCCGGACCCTATGGACTCCCCCTGGCTACGTTACTGATCGTAGGATTTGGAAAATGAAATATTCCTCTGATTGGATCTCTTATGGTTATGTCTGTGATTATCCATGAAGGAGGGGTTTAAATGAGATGATAAACTTTTATGCAGCATTTATCAAGTGACGCTGCTTGATTATTGGCGTGAGGTTTGATCTCCAGTTTGCATTAGCATGCTATGGGTTACTCAATGTCGCAGCACTTTAAGAAGCCCTTAAGGTGTCTTTCATAGTTTGCCGTGAAAATTAAGTGTCATCTCCTGATAAACTTTGAAAAAACTATCGTCTGCGGAAAATACACTGAACACAGGGTACCATATCGTATTAAGTTCCTTTATTATGATTTCCCTAAATCCCAAGTCGTGTGATATGGTGAGATATAAGATATATAGATGACATCACTGGTAAGTCACTGATATTATCATCCTCATAATAAGGTTTGCAAATATCAGCTATCTTAAGAATTCGCGACATTCATCTGAGTTGTTGAATACCATATTCGCTAGGTACAGGTTAAAATAGTTCTTCTAATAGTCAGTGACCTTTTGTATAATTCAAACATAAATTATTCATTTACCGACTCTTAGGTTTAAAAATATGCGTCATTATCTTGTTTTATTGTGGAAAACAGTAAAATTTGACGGTGTGATCACAGCCATGTCTCTTATTTAAATTGTATATAGCTCCGCCCGAATGAAGGTTTAATCCAATTTTATTGAACATAAGACAGAAAAGGATAACTAATTAATTCATTCGCTGTGAGCGTTGAAAACATGTCGTTCATTTGGAATAATTTTGCTCTCGGTCCGCAGTGGCGACGTTTGGGTGTTCCAAAATAATGTTATTTTCAAACGGAGGCTACTACAGTGCTATAATCCTTGCAGTCTCTAAGCTGTTTAGTGGCTTTATATGTGCTCTATAGTCACTTTATGAGACCAATGAACTCGTTCATAAAAGTGCCTGTCCCCTAGAGCCGTTTCGGAGCAGGACCTCCTATTATTTTTTGCCTTTCCGAGCACCTTATGAAAGAACGTCTTTAAGTCTTGTTCTTGTGCTAGCAGATCGTGTACCTTTTATAGGTTTCGTTTATGGAGTGAACCGAGATATGTGTCTTTCAGTGTGCTCGTCTTCTGAAGGAATTAATATTTCCCATAAAGACTTAAGAGACGTTCGTCCGGACGGTTTTTGTTGGTGCCTTTAAATGGGGTCACGTTTCGTAATTCTGTTATATGTACAACTCTCTGTCGTGCGTTTAATCTGGGACCACCATGTTATTGGCCTTGTCTGCATTAATTGTAAAGAATGAACTTGCTTAGCTTAGCTTTATTAATTACAGGCACTACTTCGTTGGCTTTTATCGCAAGTAGAAATAAAAATGACTTAATGTTGTTGCATCAGAATGTTGTCATTTGTTTATTGTGCCAACTGTTGTTTTCTTCTTTTTTAGTATTAATGGCTATATCTACGTAACTCCTTATTCTGTAATGCATTCCATTGATGAAGATAATCCTAATCTAAATTCCAAATCTCATTGATATATTTGGTGATTGAATAAATTTAATTGTTATTGCAGTGAAAATTAATCTCAGTTTCTTTGCCTGAACTCTTGAGCAAGCGTAACTCTTCATACAAAGACCACATTAAATTGACCTTGAATTTCCAGCTCATTACCTCTCGTTGGGCACGATAATGGATTAGAATTTGCTGCATGAAGAAAGTTAGGATGTTTGAAAATCTGACCGCGGGAATTATATAGGTTACACTGATTGAGTTTTGAGGGGAATACTTCTGTTCGCCCAATACATTGTGCAATAGTTATTTTTTTCAGAGGCCGTTTTAAAATTAGTTTCCATTGGCCAGTGGTCGCCAACTGGGAATGTACGAATAAATGGTGGTTTGAGTTTGGTGCTCTGTGGAATAATATGGGCATTATTGATGTTTGTATTAAAAATGTTGTCATGTTAAATCATCCGCAAGATTTAAGAGTTGCAGGTTTAGTGGTGTATTAGATCCGAGTGGTTGACGACTCCTGATACTTACCTCCCCTTAATGACTGTGGTGTAATCTTTTTTAAGTGGAGGCATCATATTATTTCAAATTTAAATATGATAATGTTTTATTGAGCTGTGGATCCTTTTGGATTATGAGAGGCGTTGAATGCTTGATGTTACTCGAATGTAATGACGTATGTATCACCGTCTTCGAATTTTGCATTTTAGTGCAGTTGATGAATTTTAGAATTATAAGTCTAAATGATTTTTAAATCATCTTAAAACTTTGGAAAAGGGTCAGGGAGATGTCTGAAAATTAATTTGAAATTTGGAACTTCCATGCCAGGGACCCAGATGTCTTCGAAAGTAATGGTGGAGCGCCGGCATGGACCACCTGCCTTTTCCCATCGCACTTCCATTCATGAAAATTCTTTGCTTATTAAAAATGGATACCTACTCCAGTAGGTGGAAAGTAGTTAAATGATATATCGAAGAAAAGAGAGTCGGGCCATATTTTGAGCGCGGAGACGGTCGAAACTGTGAGCTAGTCGAAAAAGAATATCGCAGGAAAACTTGGAAACATCCGGGAAATTCACTCTTATGTTTTCTGTCCCCGGCGTGTCCTCTTTCATTAAAGCTAAAAGTGAGAAGGCGGGAAAAGCCCTCATTGTGCTTGTACTGTTACGTGGATTATATCGTGGCGTGCGGGCCGTATATCCATTCGGTCACATAATGGTCCTGAGTGCGTTACCCCCGAAATGGAATCTCGCCGAATATGTCCCGGCCTCTGCCTTCTCATTGGCCCGGTACGCCCGCTCTGCAACATCACACCCAAACCTAAATAAGGCCCTTAATCCAGACATGTCCGCATCATGTTCATTTTTGCCGGTCCTCTAGCTGGTATGAGCGTACCCCCTAGTCACTCACACAATGGCCCCTTCTGTGTGTGTCTCCCTTCCCTCGGATATTGTAGCCACCTCTAAAAAATAATCCCTCTCATTTTCCTGTTCTTTACCCACGAATGCCGCCGCGCCGTAAGGCTGCTGGAGCGGTAATGGTGTGTCATTGAGTGCGCATTTTAATAAATTTTTAAATTAGTCGAAAAAACCTGAACCAAATTCCATTCAAGTGCATCTTTTTATGCGTTGGAATTCACTGTGCAGGCAGTAATGGAAATGATAGAAGAATTATATTTTTTTCATTTCTTTAATTAAAGCATGTTATGCTATGACTAGAGTTTTCGGCGCGGTATTTGAAATTTCGACGAAATAGTATTGATTTTTTTCTAATATTTGCGTCACATCTTGATATTTGTTAGAAGAAATTATAATAATCGTAAGGAATGTATTTTTTTGCGTTTAGAAAAAAATCTGTCAATATTTAATCGAATTATTACGACATATGTCATGTGCCATAACGCTACGTGTCAAAATAGCATTGAATTGCCATAAAACCAAATCGATATGGTCAATTTTTTTTCACTTTTATCTATAAATATCACTAATGAAAATAAGTGTGCGAATTTTCACACAAATCTGCACATAAACAAAAATCGCTCCAACCACCTTAACCCCTCAGCGCGGAGGCCGCTAGAGGCATGACAAGGCTGCCGGCGCAGTTAGGGCTGTGTGATTATCAGAATTCAATATCGAATCGCGATGTACATTTTGTATTTGAAAAAAATGCATTGTATAGAGTATGGAATGATACGTATCACATGATGTCATCACATATCGCGTGATTTTACGTGTCGCATGATATCAAATTGCACACGATGACGAGTTGCGCATGATATGGCATATCGTGTGATATCGCTGTGCGATATAATGCATAGCCCAGACGATCTATAGGGTATTGCAATCTTATTCTCTTGGATATCACGATTGCCGGTCAGGTGTGTAAGCCAGTTACACACTTGTTCTTATAACAACTTGTTCGTATAAACCCCCACTTGGTGTTGTAACTGGCTCACGCACCTGACCGGCAATTGGGAGATCCGGGTTCGAATCCCGGTGTAGTCAAATGATTTTTTTCATTGTGAATTTCACCGTCTTTGGTGTATAACTTCGCACCCCTTGTGCGTGACTGCGTACCACGTCATTTATGCAAACGCAATGATTGGAAAATTTTAGGTATGAAGTTACGGCGATTCCCAGTAGTGTGAGACCCAAAAATAATCAGTGACGCTGGTACGCCGGGGAAGCACGAGATATTACTTGTCTGACTTATGGCATATCGCAGTTGATTTATCGAAGTACCGTGCAGTGCGTTTTGGCAGTGCGTCTATCACTCGCATATTACCGCTCCTTTTCTCCACAGTATGCACTCCCTGATTACCAACCTCTGCCGCAAATGAGAAACCTCTCCTCCTGTCCCTGATTAAAACCCCGGGTTACCTCCACCCCTGCGAATTTCCGCGTGCATTATTAAGGTCCCGTCCCACCCCCTGGTCAATTTCATTCCGCGGTAATATTTTTTGACCTTTGTGTGTGGACGCCCGCCTGAATGCAAAGATGGGGAAACATTTCCGCGACTCCACTTGTCGGCGGCGATTGGGTCTTTATTTATGCATTCATGGATCTCATTGCAATCTTTGTCTTCGGTACCCTGTATCTCCTTTTCGTTTCACAAGATAGGAGTCCGATTTTCGGATACATTTGCTGGATTTTGAGAATCGTAGTGTAGCGTGGATGGAACGGAAGGGATGAAGATAAGGCTTGGTGGATCAGCTGTTGCAAAAAATTAAGTTTAAAATTTTAATTTGTTTATGTCTCCTTGCGCTTCTTATTATGCACGTCGGCGGCGCAACAACGTTGCGGATATGGGAGGAGGGCAAGCGTTTTAGCTCCCGCGTGGGAGTATGGCGCCCATCCGCCCTTCCTACAAAGTTTCCGCCCTTCCAAAAAATAAATCCATATAAATTAGCCTTGTCTCTTTGGGGTGTCGTACTAAGTGAGGGTGCCTCATGCGCCCTCTTTTGATATGCTTTTGTGCCCCCCGTTGTTACGCCACAATGCTCTTCAATGTCTTCAACTTAAAATTTAAATGAAAAATTGTTTGGATCCTTTATTTTTTTATTCTGATACATTTCGTACCAATATTCAAGATTAATAGGCTAGTTTGGCTATTTTAGGGAGGCAACTAACTACATAATTTATTTTCGTCATTAAAGATAGGTGATAGGTGTTTAAGTTGGTTAGGTAAGGGTTATTTGGGAAATGGAGGAAGTGTGGAATATGGTTATTCCTATTCAATTCAACTTTCCATACGTCGGGCGGTTGCACTTGAAGTCCTCTACACATAACACGGGAGTCCTCTTAAAGGTCTTCACTGCCACAGAATTCGAACCTGGGCCGTCGGGATAGTAAGCCCCTTCAGCCACCGCACCTATTCGATCCCCTCATCAAGTGCATTTTCACCAGAGAGCGAGCTACTTTTTTGAGATATGTTTCGAATATGATGCTTGGAAATCAGTGTAAAAATGAAATGCATTCATCATAAATTAACGGTGACTGGGGAGACAAAGGTGGGTCCACTGTCTCCACGAGTTCTGTGCGTGACAATTGTTTACTGATGTGACGCGACGTGTCTGGTAACGGAGATTCTCGGTCCTTAACAGCAAGCCTTTGTTTCTCAAACAGCTTCGTTCTGATAAAAACGTCTTGGAGCGTTTATGTGCTTGTCGTGTGCTCCTTGCGTGATAGGCATGTCTCTCTATTCACATGGTGAGGCATAATCAGTTTGGAGTTTTTTGTGTACTTTAGTCTCTACATTGCACACTGTGCACAAATCCTTATGTTTGATGATCTCCTATCGTTAACAGCATTCTTTAAATCCGACAGTACTCCTCAAAAATGTTTTTACATCACGTAAATTGTATATAAAGGAAGAAAATATTCCTTTCGCTCTGGTTTTCTATTTGTGTATTATCCATGCCGATTCACCATCGCATCTGCGTTAAATATTTACGTATTTTTATCCTTGATAGTTATTTATTATCCCATTAATTATTATTAGGAATATCAGAAGTTTATGTAGTCCCATATAGGTATCATGCGCAAAACTACACAGACGATTAGCGTGTAATAATGCTGCGTTTCACCCGTCGAATACTCATATCGTGTTCAAGGTTTTCTACAGCATGCTGGTCTCGTCTCGACGAAGACAGCATGTTTATTCGGACGCAGAATATGATAACGATACTGTGTATTTATTTCCTTTTGGTAACGCATGTTCGTACATGACTTTGCAGCATCTGTCACAGGCATCTGCCTTGCTAGATTTTCTGCTTCGTGGACTGGTTTGAGCCCATTGAAATTTGTGTTGCATTTGTTTCTTAAATAAAACCTAATGGCATTCCTACGTAACCTAACTGTGGTGAGGAAGTATTGAGTGACGATTTTTATCGTACGATTTGTACCTCCGGCAGTTTAAGAGCGTTGCTAGTAATTTCGAATTTGAATTGTTTACCCTTACTTATTGAGGATATGGAGCAAACGCAACGAAGCAATCCTGCTGTGAGAACATTTGTTGTGGTGATGGAGTTAATAGCATTAATATTCCTGTCGTGTCCTCATCTTTGCATTTAGAGGCAATAATGCGTCGATTCAGGCGCTTGATGCCACCGTAGTTTGTAAGTAATTCAATATCGTTAGTGTGCTTATTCACTGAAATGTTCGCGAAAAAGCTATAAAAAATTGATATCGTTGTAAAATGTTTGAATACTAATGTGATTCCGAGTTACAATTGCGTTGAATTTTGAAACCACGAATTTTAAAATCCAGCAAAAAAAGAAGTATCAGGCATGATGTGGAGGAATTTCAACATAGTGAAGACAGAAATTGTAATTTTCCACTGGTGATTTATTTCTTGTTTAACTGGTTTAACTGGGTTTACCAGTGAAAAATTGCAATTTCTGTCTTCATTATTCAAAATCCAGTTTTTTTATGGTTGGAACATAGATTATCTCTACCATTTACGAATAGCTTATGATGATTTTTTCCTTCTTGCACACATGTCAAAACTACGAACTCCCAAAGATTTTAAAGTATTTGTAATATTGTACATTATTAGTTAATGTGTAATGTAAATAATACGTACTTATAAAAGTTGAAGGCTATCATTTTTACGATTTGACTCCTCTGGTGGCGGTATATATTTTCCGCTTAATTAAATGATGAGACACCGGTTCGTCGGATTTTGTAAAGGATATATCCGTCATTCCTCTTTTTATTACTCGCAAAGTCGCCAATTATGCACTTATTAAGGAAGGAAGGTACCGAGGTGAAAAAAATAATCACGAGAACGCCAAAATAAATTTTGCAGCGTCCATGAATAACCATTCCCCCTTAAATCTTGTCGTCACTTTGTTTATCCCCGTAATTAAATCCCCCCCCCCTTCCCCTCTCCCTCGTTACGTTCCTGGGCGGCCGAGGCAGAGGGAGCGTGAGAGGTGGAGGTACTTTCGTAAATTTCGTCCGGCGGCGACGCGATGTTTGCTGACGAGTCGGGAAAGAGAGTCATCCCTCCTCGCCTTTTCCTGCGATCCCTCCTTCTCCTTCGCGTTCTCCCTCTCTCTCTTGAGAATTTCCATTTCACGGAATGAGATTAAAAAGGCGGCGCGCAATGTTTGGAGTACTCCAAGCACCCCGCTGCTTTCGTCGAAGAGGACCTTTTATTTTTTTCCTCTCGCAAGTTCCTTCGGCTTCGTCTCGAGCATCTCCTCCGTCTTTAGTGCTCGCCGTTTCTTTTCTTAGTTCCATCTCTCTCTTGTATATCCTTCTTTATGCTACCCTACCGCCTCACCTCTCTCCACAAAAACCCTTAATCCTCTTCCACCCAACCCCTCCCAATTTTCCCTACGCTCACAAGCCCCCCCCCTCTCTTCATCCTTTATTTGGCCGCGTTCATTCCTTACGGAAATTTTCTTATTTCCTCCCAACTCCTATACTCCCATCCTCCTATACTCATATCGCGATATTCCTTTGGTGAGCCGGTAGGTTGAATTTCGTTTTATTCTTAATTTTCTTTTGAAAAATGGAAGTTTCCGTTTCTTAATGGTGGCTTTTTGGCCCTTTAAGGGCCCTGTGATCGCGTTTTTAGATAGTAATAAGATGTTTTACCGCCCGAACATTCTCATATCTCGTTTAGAAGTAATTATGCGTGGAAGATGCAAACCAATTGTGCTCATTCCGAGGCATAAGTAGCTGCCTCCTTAAAACTGTAATGGAGGGCACTCCAAATTGAAAGTATTTTTCATAAAAAAGATAGTTTGGTATTTTCCATGCTATCATTTATTACCGACCATGGTTTCAGCATTTCTAAAAAAAGACTGGATACCTTACTATCGGATGGAAAATATGTATATTTTACCGAGGAAGACCAAAGATGGAATCCGAGAAATTAATGAGGAAGGATGCCAAAATGAGAATAATTAATAATTTTAAGCTGTAAGCTGATAGTAAATTGGAGTATAGAAGTGCAGAAAACCAGTATTATGTGTGATGACTGCTGAAGATATACTCGGGTCTCGTTGGGTACAGGTTCCTGATTCTCAGCAGTGGCCGGACTTCACAAGGTGTATTTATCATTCATATTGATCATTTTTAGATGTGGTAAACATCTTTTCTAAATGTTGGTGCCACCCCTGTCTGTGCCACCATGAACACGTCGATTGTAACCTACGCTATTGCCTTTATGCAGATTTAGTAACATATACACGAATAATTTTTAGTGCCACCCTTGCTTCTGCCACCATGAACACGGTGATTGTAACCGACGCTGTTACCTTTATGCAGGTTTGCCAACATATAAACGAATATCTTTTTAGCAAATTTTGATTGTCGCTCGGCCGCAACTCTTGCTTAGTTTATGCTTGAGTCCCCTGTATACAGCTCCGTAGTCGTCAATTTCGTGCACCGGTAATTGTTTGCATTTCATTGCGACCGTTGCCGTGTGTTGCTAGGGCAAGACTCGCTTCCAATGTCTTCAGCTGTTCGGCGACATCATCTTATGATGTCAGATTTTATGTTCAGCTCTTTAGGTAAAGTCAGTCACTTTCTCAACCTTAGCGTAAGGTTACTATAAGTACGTATAAGCGAATAAAAGAAGTAGTTTGAAAAGTAGAAAGTAGAAAAGTGGAAAGAAGTAGTAATAAAAGAAGTATATATTAGGCCCGTAAGTATATTTCCCGCCCGTTCACAACAGGGGTAGAAATTCGGTTGAAAATATCTGGCGATCGTTTTGTAGAGATCTTTCAAGCACAAATGGAATATTTAGTGGGTGACAAACTTAGAATATCAGTTTTGATAAAGGTTTGTTCCCGGGATACATAGTAGTAAAGGAACCGGCGGGAAAGTTGGACCCTAACGAGCAAGGTGGAAAGTGTGGACCCATGGTGGTCTCTACTTGGTCTATTCCTCAATTATGGCTCACCGAAATCTCACATATTGCTTCAACATTTTCTCCCTCGAGAGGATTTACCCAAAGAAACTATAAAACTTGATACAAAATGTTGCTTGGTTGAGTTCGCTGCCGCTCGCAAGGATGAGGAACTTAGGTCCTTCTTTGTTAACCCTGAAGAATTATCGAGGATTCACTTGAAATGAGCCGAATAAGCTTATGGATGACAAAATGTTTTCTAAGCTTCACTCGTTGTGTTTTAGCCTTTTTTCCAATGTACTAATTAAATCATTGCGATTTTTGAGTTTCCATCGTATAATTTGTATTTGGTATACCTATTCTGATTTCTGTCGTAAATGTTTCCCTAAGCTCTCTCTTGTTACTCGTATTTCCGACTTCGTGCTGTTTTTATTTAATTTCTACAATTGCTCTGCTGTTGATCATACCTGAAGTATTTTAGTCATATTCTGCGACAGCGCTGTGCTGCGAATGTTGAAGCTAAATTTTAGCGTTTAATTCTTGTAAGACAATCAGCGTTATTCTAAGCATTACTATCAGGGTGGCGCCTAGTGAACGAGATGAGAAATAATTTTAGTTCAGATGAATAACAAAAGTAGTGTCTTAAAGGAAATAAATTAAATAGCTGTTAAGTATTAATTTTTATTCAAGGAAGCATAAATATACGGCTATAAAAAAGTTCTCCCCGGCGGGGAATCGAACCCCGGTCTCCCGCGTGACAGGCGGGGATACTGACCACTATACTACCGAGGACGGTGTGGAAAGTGATGGAGTTTCTAAAGGCGTATATGCAGTTATCTTGTGAGTGGTCGCATTAACTGATTATGGCTCATATATAGACGTTGATGTTGTATTTTCGGCCTTCTGTTGCGGAGAAACTCTTTTTTCGGAAAGTGTTTTTTTTTTCGAGGTCGCGTGTCCCCATTCCAACATTGACAACCTCTCAAGATTTATTCTTTCGCCTCTGGTAATGATTAACTGAACGATTCAATGAAAATCGTAAATTTGTTTTAGTAAGAATTGAAGTTATGATATCTTTCTTAAATGGACTGTATAATGGCCTTGTGGTTAAAATGAGCTTTGGTAATAGGAAACTATAGTATTCATCTTTCTCTAAGTGGTAGATACCCTGCAAGCTACTTATAGGTGTGTGGCAGGGGGTGATCCCTCACCAGGCATGTTCTAGCACATGCTAAACACACTACCTCAATGTTTTCCGCTATTTTACTAAATACGCTGTTTGCCAACGTATGCGGAAGGAGATTTTACATACATTACGTTGTCTGAACACTGAAACATAGCATTAATTAGCATCCTATGCAGTCATCGGAAGTTGATCAAAAAAGAGCATTTAAACAACGCTACCTTGCGTTATCATTCACATTATTGCCGGCAGCTATCATAGCTATTGTGGTCCATAATTGTTGGCAGAGAAAATGAAATTTTATGCCTGTACATCCTGCAACCTATTTCGTATATTTAATACATTCATTAAATTAATTCAATTCCTATTTTAATATCTGTGCAATTACCGCCAGTGTTCGGTCATGCCAAACTCTGCTTCTAGGACAGCCAGTCATTAAAATTTTAGTCAGGATTATACTTGGAGACGCATGGGAAGCAGTTTTATATTCTATGCAAATCTATTTACTCCAATGGAAAGGAGATAAGCCTTTGGCAACTTCAAGGTAAGGCTCCATGTGTGAATGCCGTGTCGATGTCTTATGTATGTCCTCTCAACCACAAACTGGAGACCTTATCGTATGTTCTTCGAAGCCTTTTATAAAAATCTCCGTCGCGTCACTCTCTCGTCTTTAAAATATGGACGACAAACCCTTGACCCGAAACTTATCCCGCTTCAGAAACTCCGGGAAAGGGAAAGGCATCGAGATGGGAAAGGGGTCGGCTTTCCTCACCTCAGGGAGCCCTTGACAGTGTGTCCTACCGGTCCTACCCGTAGCAAAATAAAAGAGAATGTTCTCCGTTCTGGGTCTTGTTGGAGAGGTATAAGAAAGTAGGAATGAACTAGGGTTTAATGAAGGAATTCGAGGCATTCGTAGGCTAGGAAGTGGTGTGGAAATGAAATGCGTTTTCAACTCTTCGTAGAAATTTTATGCCGTATTCATTGAGTCCCAATGGGGGCAAATCTTTCCCTATTGTCGTCCGTCGACAAACGTTTATTGTCCTCCCTATGGCATTTATTATAGTTGACGGGTCTATATGCCTCATTTTTCTCGAGATTCACCATTTTTGACCATGTCATCTATAAAATAAGTGACTATGGACCCTGATTTTACTTACAACCGCTTACTCAGATCCTAAAATTGTCGAACGTCGATAAAAGTAAGGGCAAAAGTGAGCATAAGGTCACACAGACTTTTTGCTCTAGTGGTGTTGATTTTCACCTGAGATTCGCGAAACATTTTATGGTCCCCCCTGCCATAACACCCTGGGCGCACATTTCCACCTTGAGAAAATTTTAAAGATTTGAATATTCACAGGGTAACAAAATAGCAAAACTGTGAGGTGAGCTCAACGGCTGCCGCCATATTGTAGAAAATTAGGATTATAGACTCGCCAGTGTCGATTTAAGCTGCATTTGTCGACGCGTGTAAGCAACGACAGACTTGTTTCCCATGTCGTCTTTTCTACTGTGTAATTCTTTTTCGAAACTCGTTAGACTGTCTACGTGATGCACGTGTTATCTGCTGGCGTTTTCAGCCTAAAATCTATCAGAGAATGCCAGGTGAATGGCCGCATGTGGGTTATCTTTCCTATTTCCCTGCTGAATGAGTTTACCTGGTAGCATTGTCAATTTTTGGCCGATAGTATTACTTCCTTTTGCATTCTAAAGTATGTACCTATAGTACAACAGAAACCCTAGTCCGATTACCTAGGGGCCCTAAGGGAAGCCTGGAATGCCAATAATATTTTGAACCTTCTCGCATATTATTTATTGACTCTGATATTCATTGCTACGTACATGTAATATTAGGGACTAAATATTGTATCTGATATATTTTTATGGACGTTAAGAACAATTTATGACTAGCTTTTTGTCCTTTTTGATTATTCATTTTTATTTTGCATTCAATTGCCATAACATACTGGCCCTTCAGTTAATGGAAATTGTTTATTTTATTTTACTTCAGACTTAGTACTAAGTCCTGGATATATATTTTATTTATTAATTCTTTATTATTTTACTTCACTAGTGACTCTTGGGTGGCAAAAATAGATTGATCTGTCGTAAGAAATTCTCACTGAATATTTTATTTTCTAATGATTTCTTAACTAACTCAATGTATCTAGTATACAAGAGAGTTATTGGCTTTAACATTAATAAATTCTTTGAGAAAACATAAATATGGAAACTGAAATAATTGTAGGGAATACATATCAGAAAGAAAGCTTTTGAATGATTCTCTCTCCACAATTATCGATTGATAACTTTTTATCGTATCTCAACTGCTATTGAGTTGAGTATTACTACTACCTTTCGATAGTGTATCAACTCCACCTTCTGCCGATAAAGATAACGTCACTATTCATATATGGATTGCAGAAGTGTTAATATATGCACGACTGTCCTCTCTGTAGACAATTGAGGGATCATGTTATTGAGGACCAATCGCTATAACGTCGTGAACCGTAAATTTAACCCCATATTTGAACTTCCGCAAAATTTCTTTTCTATCCTATAATGAAAATGGAAATGTCAGCATATGTGGCCTCTTTTCGGCCAAACAAGAATCCCGAAATTAGCTTCGAAAGTCCCCCAAGGAGGTTGATTGAAAATCCAGCAAATAGGCTGAAAATTTAAAAAAAAATTGTTGCTACTGCCTTAAATGAATGGGAGTGGGCAATTTACAGTAATTCCGTAAAATATTCGAAAGCAAAAAAATGCCGCAACCTGGGGTCGAACCACAGCCACCACATGAAGATAACCGGCTCAGCGCCTCAACCCACTAAGCTACGGGCTCTGCTGTAAAGGATACATACGGAGGAAGATTCTTTAATAGCGTTTTTCTCTCGAACCCGGGCCTATGTGGAAGAAAGCCGTGACACTTTTCCCGCTTTCTCTCTATAGTTTCAGAAAATAATTGCCTCGTTTGGATCCTGAACATAAGTCAGGCGATGTCTCCTTGTTAGCACCATTTAGTATTTTCTTTTTTTTTAATTGTGATATTCTTTAGGGGACTCGGTGGTCTAAATGCAATATACTGCATTAGATAATGCTACAAGTACGTCGTCGCAGGGATAGAAATTGAATGTTAACAGTGAGAATAATGATTGTTGTTCTGTGTTCGAATTTATTGCTTATGAAGACCAATCGGAATGGTTCTCTCTAATACCCTTTCTCAGCCGTAGGTCAAAGGTTAGGTCATAGGTAGTCCATTCCTTTTTCCCAGGGCTGCGGTCGTAAAATGTTCAACTATAAAAGAGGCTGTTCTCGAAATCGCCGCACGGATGGAAGGGGCAATGATTCTCTAGCCTTAAGTACTTTGATGGTTCTTAAAAACTGCAGCAATTCTAGTCTCTGCTCAAAAACTTCAACCATGGTTCAGTCGTAAAACTAATAATGGGCACTTCTACATTAGTTAATTAGGATGTATATCGATGTACCTTATGACTGTTGATAGACTTGATGTTTTTCTTACTGATGACTCGCATATGAAGTGGCTTTGATTGATATCAATGACGTCCTATAAAATTTTTTTCGGAATACTACAAAGGTTAGCTATACTTTCGCCCGATGAAACTCTTTTTTCTGGTCTCGTTCAACGTCAATTTTGCTAGCACCAGTCAAGAATCTTTGCTTCATGTTCATTTTGGGGATAACAGAGAACCTTAATAATATCCTCACTAAAAAGTTATTTAAACCAATAATTATTTTTTTATTATCTGTTCCCGAGTTAAGGTGATAATTAGAGCGCCTTTGGATCTTTTCGTCGAAATTTGACGTTCAATGAAGGTGTAAAATAGTTGTTGATCCGTTCCAAAACCTTGTAATTGCTATAAGATTTACGTCTCTGATCAACTGACGTCTGAATATCCTAAGTATAGCGACTGGAATTCCTGGACTATCAATATTAAGACACGAATTTCTACTGTCTGGTTAATTTTAACCATTGTTTGACGCAGGTGCCGAGTTAATGTGATGTTGTTCCATCGTTGGCTTCCGCGGCGCTGTTGTGAATGATCCTATACTTCCGGGTGTCCACCACGTAATTTGTTTTTGTTGACAACAGTTACCCCCGTTTTCGTACGGGCGTGTTCAGGTTTGAGTACTTTAGAAGAAGGGCTGGGCTTTTAACCTGTATCACAGGGTACATTATTCATTTTGAATCCGATGATACATACCTGTCTGTCTGTGTTAGTGAAAGTAATAGATCTGTGGATCTTTTACTTTCACTGACGAAATGTGATCTTCGGTTGTCTAATTCAAGATTTGACAATATTCCGCGCCTCTTAAAGTTCAGTGGTCGTGTGAATGTTTTGAGTGCGGCTTTAATCATACCAGGATCCGTCTTCGGTATCAAGTAGTAGCTTACCTGCATACAGGGTGCGGCTCAAGATCGGAAATCTGTATGTGATAAAGGTTTTGGAGACATATTAATTGTAAGTAAGAGGCTAAGTAATAGTAAGTAGGTAAATTGGTAAGTAAGAGTAAGTAGGCTTGTACGATGAGTCGATTAATCTAAAATCATTGACGATGATTTTTGTCATCGAGATGCGATGAACCGCGTCGAAGACGATGAATGTCGTCGACCGCGACGTGGTTGGAGCGATCTTTGTTTGCGTACTGATTTACGTGAAACTTTGCTTACGTGTTCTCATTTGTGATATCTATAGATTAAAGTGAAAATAATTGCATCATCTCGATTTATTTTTTTGGCAATTCATTGCTATTTTAACACGTAGCCTTATAGCACATGAGATGTATTTCGTAATAATTCAATTACACATGTACAGATTTTCTTCTAAACGGGAAATAATATATACCGTATTATTATAATTGCTGCTAAGAAATATCATGGTGGGAAGCCGAAACCATTATTTAAAAAGTACATATTTCAATATAATTTCGCCTAAATTTCGACTGCCACGCCGAAAACATGCTTTAATTAAGAAAAAAATTTAAAATATAATTCTTTCACCATTTACATCTATGCCCGTATGGTGAGTTCCAACGTATAAACAGATGCACTTAAATAAAATGCGGTTAAGATTTTTTTCGACTTGTTTAAAACATTTTCGAGCAGTTTACGTATCTGGGTAGTATTTTGGAGGAGAATGGGTTTAGTGGTAAGGACATCAGATGCAGAATTGCGCTCGCTAAAGAAGCATTTTCGAAGAGAAGGGAATTGATGAGCAGGGATCTGAGAAGAGACGTACAGAAGAGGCTGGTGAAAACTTTAATATGGAGTGTGGCGCTATATGGGTCGGAAACTTGGTCATTGCGAAGGGAGGATGTGCGTAGACTTAGGCGTTTGAGATGTGGGTTTGGAGAAGGGTGGAGAAGGTGAGCTGGGTGGCGAGGAAGACGAACGAGTAGGTATTGGATATGGTTGGAGAGGAGAGGAAGCTTGTGGCAGAGGTGCGGAGAAGGCAGAAGAGATGGATGGAGGAGGTTTTGAGAGGAGGGCATGTTGAAGAGAGTGATAGAGGGGAGAACACTGGGGAAGCGTGGAAGAGGAAGGAAGAGGATAGGAATTCTGGACGAAATAAGAGGAGGTAGAAGATATGAAGAATTGAAGAGGGATCTAACGGCGGGACTTCCTTAGGAGGGAAAGCGAGACAATGTCTATGAGGTTGGGATGCAGAATGGGGACTGTCCAAGAACCTACCAATCAGCTGATAGAATACTTGAATGAAATGCACCCATTAACCCACGATTACCGCTCCAGCCACCTTAAGCTTAAGCTTTCAGGTGCACCAGGCTAAGCAATTCCGCAGTTACTTGCGATGTTGGATAGGTTGTTGTTTTCTTTGAAATTCTGAAGGTAACGAAGTGTGACTCAGACCCACACTGGAGGTTTACTCAGCGATGGAGTCTGTTTGTTCCGTGGCGCGACTGCTTGTGCACCGACATTCCTCCGCTCGTATTGTTCCACTGATGCAAGGGGGAATGTTTTCCATGCGTCAATCTCCTTTGAGCCCCCACCTCCTCGTTGTACCAAGGGATTGCAGTCCGTTTCTTCGTCTAATGAAAGTCCTTATTTTCGGTCGGCGTTCGTACGCCGTGTAGCATGTAACTATGTGGGTACGAAGTTTTTGGCGGCAAAATTGAGAAATTATTACCTACGTATTTGGTGGAATATTCAATTGTTCGGCCATTACCTCCATGATTTTTCCAACGAAACTCAAACTTCTACGAAAATGTTCGTGTGAGGTGCTGCGTTGCATAGCGCATAGACTTGGGCCATTGGAAATCTGGAACAGAAGATATGCTTTCGAAACTCGGTACTGTAGGTGGATGCTGATGATCAACTAGACGAATAGGATCAGAAACGAAGAAGTGTACAAAATAATAGAAGAAGAGAAAACCATATAGATAGATAGATAATTTGAATGTAATGTGACTAGATAAATAAACATCATTACATACATTTTGAAAACCCCTTAAGACTGATCTGTGCTGGGGCGTCCATTACCATGCAATTTAACTTTATGCATAACCAGTCTAATTTCCAATTGAAACACGTTTTACATTCAAATCAAGAAAAAAGAACAGGTACAAGAATTTCTTGAAGGAGACTTTAAAAAATATAATAATAAGCAATAAGTGGCATTACAATACTTCTAAACAAGGCATCTGAATTTTTTTATTCAAGTCTAACAAAACTTTTTTTTCATGAGTATGCATCACACAAAAATATTTCTACATCCTTCACACTACATAGCCATTTTTTATTTCTTCCAGAAACTTGCTTGTTTTTTTCTTTTTTTATTATCCGGAAGGAAATTAAAAAATTTCGTAGGATAGTAGAGAAAACTCCTTTGAAATAATGTTATATTTTTCTTAGGCAGCCTTAAAACACATATTACTTTCATATTAAATTCATGAGTCCTTGGCATTAGACTTGCTTAATGACCACTTCTCAAGTAAAAATATGGAGCGCTATCAGTAAAGCAAGGTCCCGATGCAAAGGCCACACATTTAGACACAACGGGTTTGCTGGGAACATACCTTGAGGAAGGGAAAATCCCATTGATGAAAACCGAGGAACTAATGCAAAAGCCAACTAAAACGGGATATGGAACAGAAGAGCTACTAGGACGTAATTAGTCGTAGTTACACTAACTTTAGGGTATAGTGTAATGCATGTTGGTGAATACTCACCCCCTGCCACACACCCCAGAGGTGGCTTGCAGGGTATTTTGTAGATGTAGATGTAGGACGTAAAGGAGTTAGCAGGCGACAGGATACAGTGGAGGGCAGAGGTCAACCAGTCTTATGATTGAATGATAAATGATGATGAATCCATCAACTGTATATTTTACATAGCTGTGTTTATATGAATGACTTAAAGAATAATTGGAATGATGTATGATGTATATAATGATGATATATGAGAGATTATCGCAACTGTTGAGCTGCCTCTTCCTGCCTTCAAGCGCATCAGCTTTTTCGGCTGTAAAACGTTCACTTAAAGTATTCACTAAACGCCATTATCTATTTCACCAATATACATCGTTTCATAGATTTTTTTAAATACCCGATAATGAATATCCATTGCCTGTCGAAAGTTGACCACTTCGGTGGAAGTGCTTTCCTCCCTGGACCCTGCAAAGTAAAGATCAAAGATCATATACATAGGCAAGCCGGAAACTAGCGAATTTTTTGGCTGTTGTCCTCCCAAGCCCAGTCATCCGCCTTGCGTAAGCTGTTAGGTTACGACGTAAGATGTACATATTGGTAAATGGAGCGTGGCATATCCCTAAGTAGTTGACAAGTCTCAGGCGTAACTATGCGGGAATCTTTCTTCTTTGGAGTGAAAGATGAAATTAAAGCACTGTAATTTCGGATTGTATTTTAATGTTCGTTCTCAGGTTTCTGCGGCGTTGATCAGATGATATCAGAGGCTATCCTGCTGGCGAAACTGTTGTGCATTCTAAGCAACATACGCGGACGCAGCCCGAAAAATTCTGATATCATGTGCATTTTATTGTTCACAACCATGTTATCGTAGAGAAACATCATCAGGTGATGCTGCCTAAAATGGCGTTGATAATCTCAACCTGATGATGTTGCTCTGCAACGATACCATGGTCGTGAATCATTAAATACATTTTGGAAAGTGCAGTGTTATAAATTCACTCTTCATTTGCCACAATGGATGGATGTCATCCAAGCCTTAAAATACAATGTAATAATATTTATACATAAAATAAAAATGAGTTTAATGCCTAAGCATTTTCGCAAAGTACTCACATATACAATGAATGGCACAATGGCAAAATACAAGAATACGTAGTAATTTTCACCTCCCGTGTTAAAGAAGGCATCAACACAGTGCTCATTATTTTAAGTGTCTCAATGAATAATTGCACTTATTGTAACATCACTTTGCAACTTAGCATTGTAATTGTTTCCCTTACTGTTTTTATTATTTTGATTTTAATACCTTATGTAAATAAACACTATTACTATTATTATTCCCCTTATCCCTATGTATAACTATTTCTATACTGAACAAGGCTCAGCATAAATCGCATGAAAGGCGGGCTTTAGAGATGAGACTCTCCGTTAGTGGATAGCGGGCCCGCTTGTAGCCCCGCTGCTACTCCTGACATTTCATCTGGGGCTGCGAAGTATCGGAGGAGGCGGAAGAGGATGGAAAAGGGGGCGGGATTTAGGAAGGGGTGAAAGGGGCGTCGAATGATGTTGCGAAGGACGGATGAATGGGAGTTGAGGAGATTGATCGACGGAAATGGGAGTGGAATTCCCTACCAACTGGGGGCTGAGGGGGCTTTGGGAGGTCGGGTCTGGGGGGGAGCAGGAAAAGGGTGGAACTAGCATGGGAGGGTTTCAGCTTTGGGAAGTGGTTGGAGACGGAGGAGTTGTGGAAGACGAAAATATATAGACGGGGGGAGGGGGTGGCGGGAGGGGGGGGGGGGGCTAGCTACCTACCTTTCTTTAAGTACCATCGCTCTAGCCACCGATCCCGGGATCCTGTTCGAGAATCGGCCAATATTCTCGAAATTCATTCTGAACTTGGACCGTACATTTGATAAGCTTTTTGTTCACATATAGTTTTCGAGAATACTAATGTGGCTTCCGAGTTCTGCTGCTTTTGGAGCATACTTATTTCAACGTTTCTCTCGCCTTGCAGCGAGTGTCTTCAGGAGGGAAGTGAGTGTTTGTTGTGAGTTTTATATGCGCAAGTTTTGGTTGTCGAGTGCTGCGACAGAAGCATCCCCAAAATACGTCTCAACCAATGAAGAAGAAAGTAAAATATCTTCAACGGTGGTAATACAAGGCGGCCAAAACTTTCGTTCATGCAAGACGGTGAAACTCACAGCAAAACTCACTTCGCTCCGGAAAAAGCTCGCTTCAACGCGAGAGAAAAGTTGAGCCAAATACACTCCACATGCAGCATAACTCGGAAGCCGCATCAGCATCTGCGAAATCCTACACTCCAGTTTTGGGTAATAATTTGTGCACCTGTGCACTGCACTCCTAACATTGTGGTCCTTGTGGATTCCTCCTTATATTCCTTCTCTCAAGAAAAGGAGGGCGTGATTGAAACAGTTGATAAGTTTAACCGAAGCGAAAGAAATATGCAAGGATAGGGCAGCATCGAGGGAAACATTAAAGGAGAGTCAGGTTTACAGGCCCATCACCGAAATTTAAACTTTTTTGACTGTTCCTACCCCGAAAAGGAACGGCGTGATGAGTCTGCATATGGATTCCGTATATGTATTTTGCATAAAAGATTACGGGTCACCAATCAGCGTGTCGATTTTTATTAATTTATTTTTGTACCGTAACAGCCCTGCTAATGCATGCTTTGGAACGCAACCCTTTTACACGCGTTGTTAGATTGTGTTTTCAGTGAGATGCGTATTGATGCGGGCTTCAATTTTCGGCACCTCAGAACTTCTTCAATGTTAGATATTCTGATTGTTATTATTTATATCACAATATTAAATATTCAACTCATAACAGAATAGCTATTAAATGTTTAAAGTACATTGCCTCAAAATCTTGCTCATGCGTTTCAATAGTCGTCGTGCGTAACATATTTTCGTGGGCATGGTCATCACGTTTGATGGCTTCGCCATAATTTTATTTTGGTAGGTACAACAGTGCTAAAAGGTGTTCAGGCCCTTTATGTATCCATTTGTAACTCGTCATGGTTCGTGAAATATGGATATCCACGCTGGACATATTGAAATTACGTGGTGGAGCGCGGGTGAAATGAAAAATAAAGGACTCAAAAGGGCGATTCCAGATTCGATCGAGAACTGGAGCTGACGCTGCCGACAAGAAAGGTAGCTTGCCATGACCTAGAGCAGGCTTGGGCTACCTGCGGTCCGCGGGCCGGATCTGACCCGAAGTGGCCTGCAGGCTGTGTCCAAGCTATCGTAGGTCGTGTTCCAATCCTCAATTCAGAAAGTGACGTCACATTTTCAGTATTTGGACCAACTTCACGACCGCAAAACGGCTGGTACGGGCCAGTTAGAGAAAAAGGCTTACTAGCCGGCCGTACCACCCGTACTAATTCATCATGCCGTTCTCTTTGGTAAGGGTGGTGAATATCGTGAGAGATAGTAAAGACAAATTGTAAAGCATATGCTAATGATTCTGCTATTATTAAGTTATGAGAACTGTCATCATGTTCGTGCGCGACCTAATAAACTTTCCTGGGGCTATTAATAGTGATATTTCATTTCTAAGCGTTTCCATGAGATATGCCAAGGTGGTGGCTGATGTCGCGTATTTGTTTAACGTATGTTTCGACTTCGTGTAGGTACATGCGCTACTTGTCCGTTCCACTTCGCAAGTATGGCCCAGGCTCGTACTGAATGTAGTGCATGGTACATACTAAGGTGGTGTACCTGAATTGGAACACGGCCGTAGACATTATCATTACCATGTACATTTTTACATAACCCTGCCCACTGACCAAATAAGGGTTGTCCAATCCGACCCTCTCCCGGAAAAAGATGGTCCATGTCAGGCATAGAGCGCTACGCCGAAGGATATGCGCGCGGGACTTTCAAGGGGTGATGCTCAGTCTGAGCGGTTGCGCAGGGGAAGGCCCGAGAAAGAAATGAACAAAAATCTCCCCTTTGGCGAACCGAGCGGAGCGTGATATTCACGTGTATGGGGCGTGTGCGGTATTCTTCGTTCTCTTTCTTTCTTTCCAAACCTCCCTCCGTCTCGCCTCATCTCTCCTCGTTCACCGCCACCCTTCCCGTCCCTTGCACCTCCTCCTTATCCCTCTTTTTGGCCAGCTGCTGGCTCCTCCCGTCTTCCAAGAGCCGAAGAACCCCTGCCTCTCCCTTACACCCTTCCCCGCACACGCTCCTTCCCTTTGTTCTCTCCTCTCTCTTTCAGACATCTCCGTTTCTCTTCGGGCGGTATTACGATCGACGTTTCCTGACGTGACGGAGACGGACGGTGGCGTTCGTGGAGCATGGTGATTTTAATATAGTTGAACCTATTACGATTGGCCGGACGTTGACGGTGCCGTCAACGGACGGCGAGTGAACCTTGCCAAAGTTATATTTATTCCGTCACGCTCCGTTACCGGCAACCAATCGGAGGAGAGTTTTTTCTTCAATATTTATTGAATTTCATTTCCAGATTGTCCATATTGCTTTTTAACTTAACGATGTAACATAATTAATCTTCTTCAATCATTTTTTGTCAGCATTGCTAGCAGATTCATTGTGTTTTGTTTTTAAAATATGAAAATAAGCAATCACTTTGCACCCGTACTCAGTTTGCAAAAACGGTAAACAATTGCCGCCGATAATACCGTCAACAGTAATACAGGTAAAGGCTCTATGACAGGAAGACGACGGAAAACTGAACGCCACCGTCCGTCAACGTCACGTCAGTAAACTTCAATCGTAATCCCGCTCTAATATAGGTTCCACTGCATCAAAATCACCAAGCTTCGCGAACGCCACCGTCCGTTTCCGTCACTGCAGAAGATGTCGATCGCAATCCCGCCATCAAGTGTGCCATCGTTTCCTTCTTTGTTATAAATTTGTATTTTTATGTGCACCAGCTATTAAGGGTTATATTGCACTGTCTAACCCGAGACTATTGAAAACTCCAAGCCGGAGGCGGGATTCGAACCCACTACCTTCGGGTTGCCAGCTACCCGACGATTACAGAAGCCCTGTGTAGAACTGTGAACTTCATGAAGTCAATCAAAATGGATCAAGAAAATATCAAAATCATTGATTTATAGTTTATGTAATGGCTATTATAAATTGTATAATTTCAAAATAATTAATATTGTAAAATACAAATTTTCAATAGGTCAAACTTTTAAATTATTTTCATGTAGTTCTTTGGTAAATATTTCCCCGAAGATTTCCATCGGCACTGAAAACCAAGTGACAGTCCTTACTCGTCAAATCAGAGAAAAAAATTTTGATACCCCGATAACTGTGGCATTTTCTAAGCGTCCATTTTACTAGGATTCATGCATCACAATTCCCTAATCCGAATTGTAATAGTTTTTAAAAATAAATTTGAAATTCGAATTCTATTCGCATACCTAGTCTGTATACCCATAGAAGTTTGAGTTATATCCTCAAGCTGTGCCTTCCTAATGTATTTACCTCGGCATCTTTCCTTTTCCAAGGGGGGTTATTCCCTCTCTTACCTAGTGCCATCCTACCTATGGTATTTCCTGCAGACTTGTTCCCATGATCCCGCTTCTCTCTTCCCTCTGATGCCAGGTTCCTCGCGTATGTATGCATGCATGCATTGTGCTCCTTACGTGTCGTACCTCGCCGTACGAATTCTCGACGTCAAGTCTTTTGTTCGATTCGTTGCTTGCTTGCTCTCTTTCGATAAAAAAGGTCGTTTTTTTCTTCTTTCTTTTATCCTCTTGTTCGGACCGCGCTCTGTCTGGCTACCCCCCCTTCCCTCCCTCCCCCCCATAATTCCCTCCTCCAGTTCTCTTCGCCTCCTCCAGAGATCCACGAGAGGGCCGTTCTCACAACTGCCAACTTTCTCCCCCCGTTTGTGAAATATTCACGCGGAGAGAAGTTATCGTTACTTCCCTTGGAAAGACGAGGGTGCGGCGGCGGGTTCAGGGGTGATACAAGGTGTGATTATCTCCCCTTCCTTCTTTAAAATTCCTGAGTTCTCGAAAATATTACCCTTCAAATCTTGTTCACGGTTTTGACGGTGTCGGATATATCTGGAACGTATTTTTTAATTATCAAACATGAGTATGCCACAGTGTGGTGAAACGTGCGTCGTGCCAGCGTAAGAAAGTTTGTGGAATTAACAAAGGTGGTTTTCTCATCATGGATATCCATAATTTCCACGAGGTCAGGCCTGAGATCATCAGTTTTATCAAAAGTCATTCTATTTGCGGGTTGAGAAGTCTACTTGGGATCCCCGCTGAGTCAAATTCTCCTTCGCTGCCGACATTTCGATGGCCGAGTCGTCCTTCGGCACTCACTGCCCAGAAGACGATGGACGACTCGGCCATAACTTTCTTCACTCTAATTGTGGTGATTCACCATCAAACTCATGTTTGAAAGTATGAGCCCTCTTTCTTATCAGTGGGTGAAATCCTCTAGAGAAGAAATAAGGCATTATCCTCGATTACGCTACAGCTTTTCGTTGTTTATTTTAAATTCTTTTATTTCAATACAAATTTAGTCTCGCATTATTTTTAATAATTCCTCATATCTTTATATTGATCTATCACCGTTGCTTGAAATTGGGCATTATCTTGATGCCCTCCTTTTTTAATTTCTTGAGAAAGTTGAATTCATGTCTAAGCTGTTATGATGGATGAGTAAGGCTCTTTGTCATGCTGCTGGTGGAATATTGAGTTACTGTCATATGACTCAACTAATCAGGACTG
The DNA here is from genome assembly GCA_963573305.1 of Pyrrhosoma nymphula. Lineage (NCBI taxonomy): Eukaryota > Metazoa > Arthropoda > Insecta > Odonata > Coenagrionidae > Pyrrhosoma > Pyrrhosoma nymphula. The sequence goes on from OY754328.1 coordinate 57,016,063, forward strand.
AGATCGGTACTTTTCTCTTTCCTATCGTATTCTCTTAGGTCGGAAAAATTAAGATAATGAAAGTGAGAATAATACGCTACACGAATGATACCGGCATTCATGAATTATTGTCCTTCCCATTGTTTATACTGCTCCCCAATGTGGGCGAGATCTAATTTGAATTCTCTCGACAGTGTGACTCATTTCTTTGCTAAAATATTTTAACCCTGAGTCCACTCCAACATGCCCTTTGATCCTATTCTGTCTACCCGTTCCATTTATAATCTTCATAATCACAGGCTTGAAACAGATTTAATATACTCTCATGTCTCAATCAACGTCTGTTCTGAACTGCTTTCCTTGGTCAGTTTCAGAATTACTACTCGACCGACCTGTACACACCCATTGCTCCATATGCCCATTCCTATATTATCAATCACCAAGCGTTCACTTTCATTAGGCCTCTCATCTCTACTGATTTTCCTTCCCGACAACATATATCCACTCTCTATCACCCTGCAACTACTCCAGCTAAACTTAATCCCACTATCAAAATAATTAACTCTTACTCCCTCTTTCCATGATGAGCGATGTTATGTTAGCCTGTTTTTGTTGTTTGTGTGTTCGTGTCCCCGCATTTATGTTTGTTATGCGTACCACATTAAATTGGTATCATTACTGTATGTGGATAATTTTCAAATAAATAAAAAAAAGAAAATTGCCATCTCTATAGTTTTCTACTTTTTGAGAAACTTTGATTTATAGCAATCTCCCTCTCCGTATTCTTACTATTCTCTTCACCCCCTCATATAAATACGTATAACATTTTGGCGTTTCTTGTTTGATGACTCTTGCAATTCTTCCTTGTTCCTCTCTTTTAGTTCTTTTCTCACACGAAAATAGGCTCTATCTAATGGTTACCATCCTCAAATACTGCATAAGCGAACGGTAAATTATTGTGGGCAGGCATTCAGTGCGCTTAGCGCTAAATTGAATAATAGAAAATAAAATAATATAACTTTGGTTACAGTGGGGACGGGCTATTTAATTTAGATGAGAATAATTGAAATTCCTGAGAGCGGAAACGAAATTCTGCGGATTCTGAGAAGGCTTGGAAAAAAACCTTCTGTTTTTTTTACACTTTGTAGGTGGCAGCCGTGATTGTGTGGGTTTCTTCTTGCCAGATTCGTGCGGCTCCTGCAAGCGCCCCCTTTTTCCCTTCATTTTTCTTTTATTTTCCCTTCAGAGCGCGAGTTTCGTTTTAATTACGCGCCCAGCAGTTGCGCCTCATTCATTTTCCTTGCTGTTTTGTCTGACGATGTAGTTCCTTGGATCCGAAATCGAGTTTTCATATCCGCAATCTCTTTAAGCGCCTATTTTTCTATGCAAATGAATTGGATATTGTTCGCATAGCAAGTGGTGGTGAGGCAGAACACTTCGCAAATTTGTTCTCGACTTTGTGGAACAAAAAATAAAACCTGGAGCGAGAGAAAAGTGTCCTCAATCTGCTAATTCGCAAAAGTTTTTTCAAACTTGAGGGCTTTGCTTTTACTTCGCAGAGAATGAATTTTTTTCTGTGTAAATTGCTTGTGACTGATGGGTTTTAGTAATTAATTTGAGGCTCGTCAAAGGAGTGACATTGAAGGCTATAATACGCCTGGCACTCACATAAAATTACAATACTTCAGTTACTGTTATTGAATACTTGGACAACATTTCAGTGATTTCCATCCCTTTTTACAGAAAATAAAAATAACTTTTCCACTCAAAAACTTTCTTTAAACGACACGTTTTGACTTACTTAGCCATCATCAGGTGACTGTAAAAGGGTACTGAATGTTTTCAGAAAAGGGTATTTGTAGTTGTTGCCGTAACATGCGCCGAAGTGAAGTCTTGGATGGTTGAAAATGGTGAAAATATTAAATATGTGTGCCTCATCACCAGTAACTTGCCTTCGATGTTATTCATCATGAAAGAGTGTGTTGAAGGTATTGGACATGTTTTTAACCAAAAAAATTACCTGCAAGATATTTTGGTGCAAAAGCAAAGTCCTTTAAATTTATTAACTCCACTTCTGAATAAGTACGGGGCTTTCGAACATGAGTCTAGTCCAATTTATTTCAGTCTCTAGTTTTAAATTACCTATTGCTTGATTAAATTAATTCATTTTTTGTTTAATTGTTACCTACTTAAATCCTAGGTGAAGGAAATATTCATCTTTGTCCTTTTATTCAGTTGACATAATTTGATTTGTTTTATCAGTTCTTGAGAAAGTTAAATATTTTACAGTTGGAAACAAGAGTCTAACCTTACGATTTATTAAATTTTATTTTTTGATAGTAAAAGTGGCGATGATGATAATAATTTATTCAAATTCAATGATAAGTAATGTTTATGTGTGATCAAAACTGGAACTTCGGAATTGTAAAAATGATTTGGTGATTCGTGTGGATGAAAATCCTCTAATTCCTCACAGTGAAGGTTAAAAAGTACAGTGACCATGTAAAATTATATACAAGTATGTTTTATTTAGCTATTTAGAAGCTTTTCCATAGTTCTGCAATATATTTGTCTACATTTTTACATCATCCTTTAAGTCACCTCTTTCAACAAGTTTTAAGTGTTTCATTTTATGTCAGAAATTGATAAATTCATATCATATGCGAATATAACAGATTATCGCACATTTATGTAGAATTACTGCATGCAACACCACCGATTGATATTTTCCATGCTACAGTTATCGCATTCGGACCGCATGCACAACTCAGCAATACTATATCGACGTAAACGTGCGAGAATATTGTTATTTTCGCAAGCGATAATTATCACGGCCTTCGAAAATTGACTCCCTGGTCCCCTACACCTTTCTGAAATCAATGTTGTCGAAATCTAGGTCTAAAGAAATATGAGCGCGCCACTCTAGTTAGTGTTGGGATCGAAAATCCCGAAAAGCGTTTGGCTTTTTGACACAGCGCGGCGTTTAACGAGTTCCCATCAACATAGGGAGGCATCCCGCAGCGTCGAAAATTTAACGCCCCCATTCATCTCGCAGTTGCGGTTAAAGCGCCGAGCACCCTGTTACTAGCATTCATCTCCTTTTCCCCCCTTTTTCTCCGGGCCTCCCTTTCCCTTTCTCTTCCCAATTTAATTCCTATCGTCCCATCACTTATGCATGGAGGCTGTTTACCTCGCTATCCCCAGCCAACCCACATCCCCTTACTCCTTCTGCCCCTGCCCCTTGCTCACCTGCCGGCGTCACAACCTGATCCCTCGTACATGCATCCGACCCTTTTATATTCGAGAGAACGCGATTCATTTCCACCCCCCGTGGGTCCATTCATTTTTCACGAGGGGAAACGTCCTCTCTCTGGAGCCGTCTACCGTTTCGTCCAGTTTCTTTGAATTAAAGATGTCCTACACCCCCGCGTGGCTCCTTAAAACGTTCGCTAGTTTTGTTTTTTTATTTATTCGCATCGCATCCAGATTTTTTGATATCATTGCTCCCCTTGTGTCGCTTACTGTCCAGGAATCTTTTGAAAAATAGTGAAGAGATTTCATAGGGCCCTATACAGAAATGCCTCGGAATTTTCCTATCCTCGACAATGATGTAATATTGATGTCAAAGCCTCGAAAACTTTCAACGAAGCCTTTTAAAAGTCAAGATTTATGGAGAATGTGCCATCATGTGCGTGATATTGTCGTGGGATAACAAAAACTACCCTTTCCTCACTAGGCTACCTACTTATCCTCAATTGCGCAAATGATCTCAGCTATCGATCGTCTCCCCAGATGGCCGACCAGCATAGGGATCGGTTTCCGGAGGTGTCAGAGATTTAACAGTGGAACCCTGATCCCTCTCTGTATCTCCCTCACGGGCGTACTAGATCTCAAGCTGCAACGACTCGTCAACACTCGTATACCATATCCATGGTCTTAGAAGAGATGAGCACATCACCCCTTACTGGCGGGAATTGAATTGGCTTACGACGCGGGGACGAATATATTACTCTCCATGAATTTACTGTATAAAATGTTAACTTCAGGCACGCCAAGATACCTGGCGAGCACGTACCGCCCTTTCGTAAGTCAAAGGCCTGTCAGAGGTGAATTGAAACCGTTGGAAATTCGCCCGTCAATACTGAAATATGGCGTGATTCATTTTTTATCAGCTCACCTAATATCTGGAACAAGCTCCCGTCCGCGATTAGAAATGCCACCTCACTCAACTCATTCAAAGAACGCACCTTTAATCATTACCGGTCCTTAGAGGGAGAGCGGCCTAACTTATACCTGGCTGGAAAGCTATGAGGCGCAGTCACGGCTCCATCTCTGTAACATAAGCCGCTTCACCTGCTGCTACTATAATTTTGGCCATCACTTCTGTTTATTTTTATATACTTAAACTGCATTTTTATGTAATTACCATTTACTATATTTTATACTCCATATCGTACTACAGAACGTACAGTAATAAAAATTATCTATCTACATATCTCTCCGCATGACATTTCAGCTTCCTTCCTTTGCTACCTTTTATTCATTTCCTCCATCCTTAACTGCGAATTAGCTGCAGGTTTGCTGTAGCATCATAAATCCGTGTAAGCCTTGGCCTACCCTTTCTTCTAGTGAGAACAAACTTTTCCATTATCTTTCTTCTGGGCATCCTTTCGTCCGTCATCCTCTCCTCATATTCCCCCAGCCACTATATTCTCCGAGCTTTCACTGATCAGAATTTTCCCTGGCCTTAAATTAATTAATCTAGCTCCGGCTTATTTCTTATTCTTCTGCCAGCGTTTTCCTTAACAGGGCCGTCTCAGTTGTCTTCCTCAGTTTCTGTCGCTCAAATACCCTGGGAGCACTTTCTTCAGACCTTTTCATAGTTCATGTCTCTGAACCATTGGCGTTGGTGAAAACTTTTCGGATCAAATTCTCGTGTATTTTGAGCTATGTATTTCTTGTCATAAGTTTGTTACTGAACAACTGTTTGTTTGCATAATGTGCACGACTGCTTGCCTTAATTTATGAACTATTTCTTTAATTGTATCATTGTCGCGTCAGATGCTCATGCCACTGAGCTATCCAGCCTAAAAAAGTGGATGATTCTCTTAAGGGGAAGAATATCTAAAGAAAATGGCGCAATGGGTATGCATGGACTATGTATGTATTTCATTGTCATTAAATACCATTTTCCCCCTTATCACTATTTGGGCATTTTTATGTGGAGAGCGTACAAGTGTGGTGGTTTGTCCGTTGGATGGGCAGTCAAACTGTGACCACTTCTTCGTTCGGGAGCAAGCTAATGGAGGTTTTTATAGCTTCGATACAGAAGCTGCTCCTGGTGGTATTTACATCGTGTGCTCTTGGAGGCCGGCCATTCCTCAAATCTAATTTTCGTCCCTTACCGCGATTGCTCGTATCGTATTACGAGGCAATTTGAACTCTCTCGTGTCGTAAGTTGTTTTGAGATCATACACAGCGCCAAGCATCTGTGGTCGGTGATTTCAAGTTCGCTCAAGTTCATCGCAAGATCCTTTGACGTTCCGCGACGTCGCACCCTCCGACAGTCGTGATCCGAAAGCAGTTGCGACAGAAATGGATACCGTTTCGTGACTAGCTGGTGTCGTCTCGTTGAAATTCTGCTACTGATGGGGTACCTTCTTTCAAATGATGCACTATCGTAAAATGTAATGTAAGCTTTCCATTTGCTCTAGTGCGCTACTCGCTTCGCAACACAACTGCTCATATCCTTTCCATTCGTTTCATACCCTTCGCACTAGGCAGCGCACTTCAAAATTGATCGGGAGAAGTTTTTGTGGGCTTAACAAGAAAAGAACTCCGATAACCGCATGCGTGATTGTTGCTTTTCCGTGGATTTTCGATTAAGGCGTCAAACATGAATAATGTGTAGTTTTCATTTACTCATTGATAATTAGCTTACGGTTTTAAATACGTAATGATTAAATGACCCCGATAAACAAGAATAGAAAGGAGCTGAATTGGACAAATGTTGTTGCGTCGTAAAAATTCCTTGTACTATGTATTATCCGTAGGTCTAATGATGAAATTGATACCTCATTTTATCATATTTTATTTTAAATCATGATGGGTTGTCATCGAAACATGGGGATGTGTTGTTGAAGTGTGGTTTTCGACTTCAATGTTTAACAATCACATCTGAATTATACATCCTTACAATGCCAGTATCTGTAGTGTGATGAAAATTTTCACCTTTATTCCATACGTACATACCATTTCAAATTAGATTATCTCATAGTTGTTATTCCTTATCTGTGAGCGCGATTCTTTGAATGGTCTCAGAACTCCTTGAGAAATATGAACCATTTGAGCGCTAATGATTGTGAGTGGTACGATAGTCTAATTTATTTCTCTTTTATGCGCCATCCTCACATACCTGTCAACGTGGAAATCATGAATTTATTGAAGTATCGGTAAAAAAAAATATCCTAGAATCGGCAGTCATCGTGGAATTCTTAGAAGAAAAATATACTCTCAGAGTATTTATATGTGTATGCCACTGACTTAGCAATCCTATGCCATTTTGGACGGGTGACGATGTTAAACTCTTAAGTAAATTTATAAATGGTATAAAGGTGTTCTCTTCTGTTATTATTGCATATACATGACCTTTTTTATGTGTAAAATAGGCTACGTGTCTTTTTTTTAACGTGTAAAAATTAATAAATCCTTCCATTATGCCGAACATCTTTAGTACATAAAAAACCTGATGGAGAGTAGAAAAAAGCAAGGAATTTGTTACATATTTTCTTGAAATATATAATAATCTAAATCCAACACTGAAATAGACAGGCTGGATGTGCGTATTTCAAAAAGATTGTATTTCACAAGCGTGTCACTGTGGCAACGGAGAAGTTATTTCCTCATTGAGTTTGCATAGTGGAGATGCCATGCTGGACATTTTGCGAGCATAATCTGTCACACGATTGCGAAAAATAAAGTCGAGAGCAACTCTAAGCCTTCTTGGCGCCGAAAAAGTGCCGAATATTTTTTATCACGAAATTATACCGTTTAATGAGAAGTTTTTTTTAGCAAGTCTGTGAATCGGGAGTAGATGAAGATAGATGGCCGTTATGTTTGATTAATCTCGAATCTTACGGGACGGAATGACGAATTTGTTAAAAGAAAAAAAGATGAAAAACAGCTTATGGCGAGGAAGCTGAGCTCAAATCGTCCGACAAAAAAAGAGCTCTGTGGTAATTCTAATCGCTCCTCTCCGCAAATTGCCTTTGGGTTCTCGCTTCTCAGTCCACCACAGTACAGCATTCGTTTTTTTCCGCCAGAGTTTTTTTTATTGTGCTCCAATTTCGGGAATGTTGATGCAACGGCAGTGTTTTCTTTTTGGGGGAAGGTAGGTTAGTGTTGATGTATGCGATATTTTTTTACCTTCCCCATACATCCTGGTGCCTCCGTGAAATTCACGTGTGCTTCTCATCTCCCGTGTAATAAGACTCCTTGTTTTTTTTCGATAACTCTTCCATAATCTCCATCGATATATCTTGCTCATCCGGACGTCGACAAGCATCCGAACTTCCTGTCTCCATCCCCCCGTGTTTCCGTGCGCATCCCGCCTCTAATTTTTTGTCCCAATCGTCCTTCATGTATCCTTTTCACCCTTCTCATCCTCATTTTACCGATTCTGGGTGCTTATTTTTATCCCGGACGCTCTCGGCTTTCTTCCTGCGTGCCGATTCGTATCCTTTGAGGATGGCAGTGATTCGACAAGCCTTGTCATTCAAATGGATCGCGGAGTTAATACAAACTTTACAAATTTTGCCCCCTTTAAAATACTGCTGCGTTTTTTTAGAATTCTCTTATCTCTGTTTCAATATCTTTTTAAATATTTATTTATCTTTAAAATCTTATTTTTCTCATAAATCGTCAAAATATTTCCTCTCGTTTCTATGTCCGTCAATTAGCTGTAGTTCGGAACACACTGTGGTGAGGAAATAGTGAAAGTAAGTGTTTTACTTAGGAACATAGCTAATGTAAAATGTACAGTTGAACTTGTAGTGCAGGATGTGATATTCCTCTAGTGCAGGTAATGGTATGTACAAGGCCAAATAATGAATGGACGAATAAGTATTCAGGAATTTTGTATTTAGCTGGTTTGAAACAAGTAACGAATAATTGAATAGCGAAGAACTCCCAGTCATAATGTATTGCATGCACATATGCATAGTATAATTTTTATTACCAGTCAGCCTTTTCATGGTCAATAAGACTGAAAATATGCTGTGGCAAGCAATTTGGAATATGACCTAGAATTAAGGAAGGAAAGGAGACTTATGTCAGAAGTAGGGAAGGGGCTGACACTTCTTGATTGAGAATTTAGATAAACGAGGTAATATATTAAATGATTTGAAAAGATATCCTACGGTGAAGTTTTTTTTTACAATTGGGCAGAGATTTATTGTTTTTAATTCATAAAATATAGTGTATTATCATATATATCGATGAGAACTGCGTAACTTTTTAAGTATTGTGATAATTTACACAACTTTTTTCAACTAGTTTTAGATCGTGTATTTGTTCGTAAGTACTAGGTGTGTTTCCAGCGCTAGATTTTACTTGTACAACATTTGAACTACATGAGTTGAATACTTCCCTGTATTCGCCCTGCTATAGTAGCCCATCCGTATCGTAAATCGTAGTCCTCCACTGACTGTGAGAGAGAGAGGGATTGTGAATTTTTGATACACGACAGTTGTTCGACTTGTTTGATTTTTTTCTACTCACAATCCCCGTAAAACGCGATGGATCCTATTCCTTCCGTTTCTATGATGTATTTTCCCCCAAGATCTAAGCCGACTGAATACGTAGCTTTTACTTGGTAATGTTACTCCTGAGTGATATCTCCGAGTACCAAAATTTTTCATCTCGCTGCATGATTTCTTTTATCTCCAAGGAAACATCGGTGGCCGTTCTAGATTAGAATACACCCCTCTGTTTTGCATGCATGCACCCTCTCGACCCATATACCGCCTCATTCTTTTCTTAATCTCTTTTTGTCTGCCATAAGTCTCGAGCATTAACATTCCGTCCTGCAGTGAGCATTTTCTTCCTAAGGTTCAATCCAATAGGAATTGCTTATTCATCTCATGAAATATTCCGTTCTTCTCTATACGATATCAATTTCTAAAATAGCCACCCGCCATTAATCCTTTCTCATAATGGCACGTAATTGCTAATTTTCCGGGAGTTCACAATATATATAGGGGATCAGGTTGGTGCTGTAGTTAGAGCATTGGGTTCTCATCCCGAGGGACCAGGGTTCGGATCCCGAAGATTTGTGCGAGAGTGGCGGAGATTATTCAGTGAAACCTCTCCTGGGTGCTAGGACGTGGAGATTACTTCAAGTGTAGTACTCCGTCAATCATTGGGACGTAAAACCGTTGCATTGTGGCATTTCGTTAAGAGCAGGCTTATGCCGACGCCGAGTTTCTCTCCATCCTTCATTCTCTCCCCCAAATTATCCTTCCCTCACCAGCATACCTTATCCTCAATGGCACAAAGGACATAAGTTGTCAACGCCTCCACCAAATAACCAACATGTCAATTATATTTATGACAGTTGAAAACAAGTGTGACTAGGTATATACTCTCTTTTAGTACTTTTTTATTTTTATTTTGCTCTCATTTGCTAGAAATACTAAACATAGGATAGCTTTTACCCTCAAGTGAACAGTTTCAGGCTTGTTGAAGTGGATGTAATCCGTATTGGAGAATGAAATAACAATGCCACTTTTCTGCCAAAGTGAGAATCTGTAAAGTGACGCGTTTCTCGACTCACTGATTTGGTGTTGCATCTGATAATGGCTCGCTGAGGCGAAACACCGCCAATTAGAAATTTTTTTCCTGTAAAAAAGTGAGATTTTTGTGTGAATCTCTCTCCCATTGCCCTTCCATTTGGAGTTGTATCTGTCATTTATTGTACAGTTTTTCGTTTAAGCTGAATAATACTAATATTGTTTGAGCTTGTATACGTTCATTACGTACTAGTTAGTTGTTTTTACATGCACTTCTTTTGCAAGTCTTACAATTAAAGTTTTGTCTCAATTTAATCGCGAAAATTGCAGGTGTCAAAACATTTTCACGTAGGTCACACAACATTTAAAGAAAATAGGTATGCCTCTTTTCAATTTATAAAAAGTTTATTTCGCTCAAATCAGCCGAGTAAAAATTTATATTTTTTTATAAGTTTTGGCCAAAAGACCGTTTAAAATAACGGACTGTAGGATTCCGGGTAAGGTACGAATCAAACAGACGTCATCCCTTCCGTGTATAAGGCATTCTAAAAAGTTTGGTTTGCTCAGTACTCTTGTTTGAGCTCGCGACGAGAAAAAAAATCGTGAGACTTTTTTGGATCACCGGCAGGTTCTATCGGAAATAGGTATGCCACATGTAAAACGCCGATAATACCACTGCCAGGGCATGGGAATTTTTTGAAGTGGGAAAAAATATGAAAACGAACTGATCTGGTAGATCTCCTAAGTCGTCCCGGATTACCCTCCCTCATCGACCCCTATTCCCCCTTCCTCCCATTCATCTTTGCATGCCTCCCTGCCCTCCTGCAAGCGGTGCACATAACCGTTCAAGCCGCCCGTGGCGGTGAGTCCTTCCTGCTGCCCTTTCTTTGGGAAATACGTTTTAATCATCAAACCTATTTCGACACAATTTGAAAATTTAGTTTTTAAGAAGAAATGTTTTTATTTCTGTTATTGATAAATTAAAAATACGATGTTACAAATGTATTTTTCTTGATTTTTTTCTATAAATATCACTTATGATGCGAAGTCTTTTCATTATTGGTCGTTCAATCCTAAGATTGGTTGACTGCTGCCCTCCATTCCTCCCTATCTAATGCTATTTCTGTTACTCCCTGGTGGTTATTCTTATGTAATTTGCTGAATCATTTATGCGGAATCATTTATGCTGCAAAATGTACAGTATTCAATTTCTTAGTTAATGTTGTATGGGAGATATAGATAGATTTCCATCGTAATTCTGGCTCTATGGTTAGTTTCAATCAGTTTAAATCATTAAGGTTTTTCTATTGAGAAAATATTGAAATATGTTTCATTGAGTTTTGTTCTTTTCTTTCTTCTGGCTACCATAGTTAAAGTAATCCGTCTCTGTTACCAACAAAATTGTTTTTTTTACCATTGCTCACACGTTTTTCATGAAAATATCTATTTCATGTTTTTCACGCATATACATATAAGTACATGTATACTTGTATCCTTCCAATGCATGTTCATCTATTTAAGGTACCTTAATTACTATCCAATGGCTTTCTAGGATTGGTTCTTGGGTCTCTTTCAAGTTGTGAAACATTGCGTACAGTTTTATTGTGTTTGAAAGAATGAATTATAATCACGGTGTATTATTTTAATTTGGAAAAATACTCTCCGTCGAAAAATGCCACCCCGGCAATGGTGCCGTACCGGGGAGGAATTCGCCCTCCCCTAGATACGGCACTGCCTCTTCCTTCCCCCCTTTGTCATTCACGTCAACCCATCCGCACCGCCTCATCCCTTAAATGTGCCCTGGATCGTCGTCTCCCCCCCTTTTTACAGACGCGCCAGTCCTTCCAACGTGTGCGCGACGCCTCTCATGCTGTAGTACATGCTTTTTTTTAAATTCCATCCCCCTCCATTTCCCCATTCTCGTCACCGGAAACCCCTCCTCCTTTATCTCCCTCTCCCCCCTCTTCCTCTCTTTTTTTTATTTGTTATTTTCTCTTTCTCTCTTCCCTTTTTATTCTCCGTCTCCTCCTCTTCATCTCTCACTCTCCCTTACCCTCTCAGCCACTTCATCCATTATCTTCGCTTCCTTTATTCTCAAACCCTTTTCAGCCTCTCTTCTATGCTTGGTCTTCCTCCAACGAGGGTTACCACACCGGTCTTGGGTGTCCACCCTGGAGGTGAAGTGAAAGGTCGCCGGCTCCTTATGCAGCCCTACTGGTCCGGTCAAAGTGAAGCCGATGTCCCTCCTCGTACAAGTATTTTTGTTCAAATGTACGTATTTTTTCGAATCGTCGTTTTTATTTTCAAAACTTCATCGCTTGCGTCACACGGCAAACAATTTTTTAGGAAAATCTGTTTTTTTTAGTAGAAAGGTTCCTATGCATTATTTTAAACAGTTAGTAGATACAGCGTTGTTCTTTGTTGCAGTTTACTTAAAGAGGATTGGATATGATTGACTAAAAGATAAATAAATAGAAGCTCCAAAATTAAGTTTGTTATAACTATATTTGATCAAATATTTTGAAAGAGGTTTGAGCTAACTGTGTAAATAAAAAAAACCTCATATGGCTGAATGGTTTATCCAAATACTAAGCTGTAGAACATCGATTACGATTATCCGTTATTTTATGCTTTTTTGCATTTGTTTGATTTTCGACTTTAACCCTCAAAATGTATATCGTCTGCAAACATAGTCGATGTGAATCTATGACATATATTTTTATTCGTTTTTTTTTCGTCTGGAATATATGCTGGTTATATACCCGTGGAACGTTCGTACACCTTATCGGTGTCCAAACGCAAACTTCCCCTTTAGAGTTCTGCTCTCCGTCGTATAAGTCGCCTTGCAATTCGAGAATTGCTATTTGAAGAGCCAGGAAATCTTTGGACAACAGCAATCGGTGTCTGGTTACCCAAAGAGAGAAATTTTAATAATTAAAAATAACGCAATCGTGCATTAATAAATGTGATAGGCCATTTGGAGTTAGTTGCTACGCAGAAGTGAAAGATTTTGAAAATTTCCTATTCACGGAAATCGTTTTTTAGAAGAAAAGCTTAAGTATTTCTAAACGTCGGGGAAGTATTGAGGAAAGTTCTTAGCTATTGTAAAACCGGGGAATTAAGGTCAAAAGTCCCCACGTAGTCAAAAACGATAAGACCAACAAAAACTTGTTTACGATTCTGTATAACTGTCTCCAACGGAAGTATCGTCGTTTTATCTGCCTGGCTATGTAGTCAAAACACCTAGATTACAATATACTCCTTTCGATGAATAATATACGGGTGTGGATGCAAAACTTATGTAGAGAAAATATTTTTGATTAAAGGCAGAAATATTTTGTAAGGCTATAAAAAATACAATGTAGACTCTTGAGGCATGGGAGAGAATTGATGAATTTTTGGAAGACACAACACGAGGGAAAGAGTTAAATGTCAGAAGGAAATGTCTTCAGATGGGTTTCTGTGGTCACCCAGACGTGAATTCTGGAACCTAACCCAGAATGTTGGCAGCACTGCTTCCACACTCCATCCTGCTCCTTTTTCGTCCTTTCTACCCCCACTCTCCTCCCCCTACCCTATCCTCCCCCACCCACCAGCTTCCGTGCTCAATCTTCGCGACCTTCCCTTCGGCCCTCCTCATCGTCTGTCCTTTATCCTTTCACGGTTATAAGGAGGGTTGGAAAATCACGTGTTCCACGGGACTCAAAACCTTTTTTTTTAGACTGCCCTTCTCTCTCGCCACCCTTACCCTCGCTTGAACATCCCTCGAGTTCGGGTGAGTGAGAGTATCGTGAGAAAATCGTTGCCAGTTTGTGTCGAAATAAATCGATATCGTTGTATTGATTTGGATACATCATCATATTTAAGCCATAAATCATCATTTAACATTTTAGAACTTCTGTCGTCCTTATAGAGGAAACCCTTAAAGAAGACTCCCTTATGTTCGAAGAGAACATCACCAGAAAATCGTTGGCAGTTTATGTCGAAATAAATCGACATCGTTATATTGATACGGAGAAATCGTCATTATTATGAGTCTTGGACGCAAATTTCATTTTACAAATTTGAAATTCTGTCGCCCTTCAAGAGCAACCCTTTGAATAGAAATCCATTGTGTAGTCAAGTAGAGTGTCGTCAGAACATCGGCGGCAGTTTATACCGGCATTGATTGATATCCTTGAACTGATTTGGTGAAATCATCATTTTTAAGTCATCGGTGCATGCGTATTTCATTTAACTTAGTATAAATTTTGTCGCCCTTGAAGAAGCATCCCTTGTGTTCAAGAAGAGCATCGCAAGAAAATATATCGGCAGCTTGTATCGGAATTAATTGATATCGTAGCATCATTCAGCGCTGAGCCATCGATGGATATTTCATGACTTTTAAAAAATTCTCCTCATAGGGGAGTGTGCATTTATGATATGGATAATATTTAAATTAGTCTTAAACTTCTATAGTTAATTTAATAAATATTATTAAGTACTAGAAAGTATTAAGTTTTAATTTTATAAATATTATTAAGTATTTATTTGTGTGCACGCCGACGGAATTTAATTTCAATGTTTGGTCTGCACTATACTTGCTGATTTAACAGTGTTTTTAAACGCATAAAGATTGCAGTTTTTCTGATGTATCTACCTACTCGTATGCCGGCGCTCAATTTGTGCCTTTTGAATTTGTCTGTCATTAACTTCAAAAGATATATACCTTTTTAACTTGAAATATCAATGGCTGAAAATGCTGAACGGTAGGGTAAATATTCATCCTCGAGAAGTATCAATATTGTGTAAGAGTTAACTATGAGCGATCGGTGGCAAAAGAATCGAAAATCTGCTATCGATGATCATCTCAGCTTTATATGCTGTGGCCGTTAAAAAAATGCCTGGCTCAACCTGCGTCTCCCTCCTTACCACTCGACTCCACCCCTTGACCTTTTTGTCAGAGTGAAAGGGTATGAATAACCCCCGCTTGCACCCACCTCCCACTCCCCCCTCCCCCACCTTCGTCCCAGTGCCGTGAGAATTCACGAAAATTTGAAGCACGTCCTCTTCGAATCAGTACATTTACCGAGTACCCAGCTAGCCACCTCAAAGGAATTTGGCTTGGGGTGAGTATTCATCAATGAAACTCCGCGTCACAAGCTACGAAAATATTGGGATCTATATGTATAGAGATAAACTTGTTTCATTGGGTGGAGCGTATACGTAGTGCAGCACGTAATTTTAATAGTCGACTACCACGTACTGTGATCCTTAATTATTACCAGAGACGGGAAAAATTCATAAACGTCATAGTCATATGTTTTTATCATTAAATAGCCGGTTTTTGTAAAAAAGTCGTAAAATACGACTTTGCGGAATAAACGTCATAAAATGGTAGTAATCACTTCAGGCTTAAGTATGTGGAACCTCTCCAGGTACATGTATTGAAGGGTCCAGTAAGAGAGAAAATTTTCTGGCAGAAACGTAGGGAACTGAGGGAAAAGAGAGAAATGGCATAGGATATTGAACGGAATGAGCATTTAGGAAATGCAAGAAAGAAAGGCGTGGGATACTTAGTTTTGGAGTAATGAAAGATTGAAAATGACAAAAAATGTTTTGGAAAGTCCCGGTAGAGGGATACGGACTAATTTCACATCTAAAATACGGACCCCCCCCAGCAAGGTTGCGGGAATATGGAGTGAAACAGGGGTGATTGGGTTTTTTATGCCAGGGGAATGCCTTTTTCGCATTTTTAAATGCGAAAAAGGCATTTCTGGGTTTTGAGGAAAGGCAAAATGCAGTTTTGAGAAAACGTGAAGACGGAAATTGACATTTTTCAGTGGTGAAAAACGGGGAAAAGTGAGGAAATAGGCATAAGGAGGTTAATGGAAATGGCTATTTATCAAAATAATCCCCCGGAGTGGGTTGGTGGTTGAAGGGGGGTGTAGTTGAAGTGTGGTAAAAGTTGTAGCGTATTTTTTTAACAATACAATCCCCCGAGTGGTTTGGTGATTAGAGGGTGGTGTAGTTGTAGAGTGGTCAAAGTTGTAGCGTATTTTTTTAAAGAAAAAATTCCCTCGAGTGGGTTGGTGATTGGAAGGGGGCGTGGTTGTAGTGTGGTAAAAGTTGTAGCTTATTTTTTAAAAGAAAAAAATCCACCGAGTAGGTTGGTGATTGGAGGGTGGTGTAGTTGTAGTGTGGTCAAAGTTGTAGCGTACTTTTTTAAAGAAAAAAATCCCCCGAGAGGGTTGGTGATTGCTAGGGGGTGTGGTTGTAGTGCGGTCAAAGTTGTAGCGTATTTTTTAAAGAAAAACTCCCCCGAGTAAGTTGGTGATTGGAGGGTGGTGTAGTTGTACTGTGGTCAAAGTTATAGCGTATTTTTTTAAAGAAAAAATCCCTCGAGTGGTGTGGTGATTGGAGAGTGTAGTTGTAGTATCGTCAATGTTGTAGCGATTTTTTAAATAAAATTAATCCCCCGAGTGGGATGGTAATTGGAGGGGGGTGTGGTTGTAGTTTGTCATAGTTGTAGCGTATTTTTTAAAGAAAAAATCCCACGGGTGGTTTGGTAATTGGAGTGGGGTGTGGTTGTAGTGCTGTAAATGTTGTAGTGTACTTTTTTAAAGAAAACAATCCCCCGAATAGGTTGGTGATTGGAGGGTGGTTTAGTTGTAGTGTAGTGAAAGTTGTAGCTTATTGTTTAAAGAAAAAAATCTCCCGAGTGAATCGCGGATGGTGTGGTTGTAGTATGGTCAAAGTTATAGCTGAAATGGTAGGGGAAGAGTATGTGTAAAATGCGTCGTAAAGCGGGGATAGTTTAATTTGAAGGCGGGAAAAGTCATGTGTGAAGTGTGTAAAGTGAAGAGGAGTAACTTCTCGGCCGCTGCACCATCTCGAGGAAATAGGAGGAAAAGGTCAATTTTCGAACGTGGCGTCGAGAAAGAAATGCACTTCACAGGTTTAAGTGAATGGTATTGGAAAGGAAAAGGGTTAATGAAGGAAATGAAAGGTTAGTATAAATGCGTATATGTACCATAGCAAAATATGTGAAGTAGGTGGTTGAAGGTGAGTGGAAATCAGGTGAATTGGAGGAAGTCGCAGACTGGTCGCTTCCATACAAATACCCCTCTCCATATCGATAATAATAATTACACTTTGTAATGGTCCACCATATTGATATTTCTAACGACCCGGGTTTAATAACGTACCTAGTGACATCATCAGGCACATTTATTAATTTTACATCCGTATATATACAAAATTCCTGGTGCTTAGGGGTAAGAGAGGAAGCGAGGGGGATACTTTCTATTGAACCACTTACCCAACAGTAACTATACGGATCATAATATTAGTTTCAATTTTACATTAAAATAAATAAATAAACCCGGTGCATACCGTTCATCATTCACATACGACTCATTAAGCTAAAGCGTTACGAAATGGCCGAATTAAAAAAGAAACGTCATGAAACTGGAAAATAAAAGTCATGAAAGTCATAGAATAAAGGTCATGAAATGGAAAAATAAAAGTCATAAACTCTGTCTCTGCTTATTACATTCGTATGTAATATAATCTACTCCAATGTGTCGGAGTTCGTGAAACGTTGCGGATGTTGTCAGAGAAGAAACGGTTTCCAATTAGCGTAAAGTGAGTAAATCGTCTGTTAAAAAATGTGTTCATGTCGGTATAAGGGGATCATTATATCAGAAATAGACCTTACTGTGTTTTCAGACAGTTGAAGAAGTGTACGAGATAGGAAAACGCTTCATGCCATCATAGAAGGGGAATTAATAATCGAACCAGAAATGTATTCTGATGAGTAGCCTGGAATTCTACAAAACGTTTCGAACCGAAGAAACCACTATCGTGTTCCTAAAAATAATTAAATTGTTGTAAACCACTCACAGTACTTGTTCATTCCTGGGCAAGTTGAAACACATTATTGATACAAAGCACATGGACACAATTAAAATTAAAATTCGTGATGGAAATGCTCATAAACAGTTTATTGAAGCTACTTGTTATTCCAGTAAGCATTTTTGTTATATTGAGATTACCGAATGTTTGTATTCATTTACAATGTTAATCAAGAGAAACTGGTGAGTATTTCTACAAATTAAATTTCTATTAATTGGAAAACTGTTATCTAGTTTCTTTTGATTATGATATCCTTACGCTACGTCTCGCCGAATACAGTAACCTTAATTGGTTTTAATATATCTGTATAAAATATTGCGTGAATGAATTGTACTAATTCAGTTTAAACATTATTCATCTTTCATCAAATTATTAAATGGTATTGTAGACCGCAAAAAACCATTGACTACACTCGACATTAATACGAAAATGTATTTAGTCCATTGGGATCGTTTGGATGGCGGTTGTGAAGTACGTGGGCCGGTTACCACACTTGGTGTCCCGGTGAGAGATCCATCGTCGACTTCCACTGTGTCGCTTCATATTGGATTCTTTACGGGTTCCCCTCATTAGATCGCCAATTCCGCTGAACCTTGAGAACTCCGTTGCTTTTTTTACAGCTTCGTTGTTACCTTCCCTTGACCCTCGGCTGACCTCCTTTCTTCCTAAACTGAGCTTGCCTTCAGTCTTGTCACCGTTTTTTCGTCAGTCTCTTTATTTATTGCCCAAATTAAAGTTTGTAATATTGAATATTGGTTGCTTGCACGAGTTGAACTATTCCTTCTTTTGTCTATTGCGTTATTTTCGAGCTGCATTTCTCAAATAATCTACCGATTGATTCGTACCAATAGGTATTGAGTGAGTGACATTTGTGATATTTTTGCAGCTATCCATCCTGAATTTCAAAGTGTTTTTTATGTTTTCAGTTGAGTTGTTAATAATGCAAAGGGTAGTGTAACTCGGAAACTCCTCGCGGCTGAATACCTTTGAAATTAGAATTCTCCTTGGCAATGCCCATAATGGCTTATTCAAATCGAGGTATGTGCCAAGGGAAATCCTATATTCTAATTTAATTACATTCTTCAATATCCCCGGTGCATACCGTTCATCATTCACATACGACTCATTCTCGTACTTTTGACTCAGTCTTATCTCGTGTTCGAAATCAGTTATTAATTCATACGTATAGCAAAATTTTTCATTTCCTTATTTGCGTGAACGTGACAATTAACTGCGTTAGCGAGCAAAATAATTATTTTTTTATGATCGACTCTTCATAAACGCATCCATTTAGTTTAAAATTGTGAATGTTATCAGGTTGTCAGAGAAAAAGTGTGTGAAAGCAAGTTATTAAGGTTTTAAAGCGCGGAAGTTCAATAATCAACTTTAAAAAGCACTTCGAGAGGCATGGACTACTACCATGCTCTCATCTCCTACAGGAGATCCTCGGCTGCAGCGTCTCATTAAAACCGTCCTATCCCCGATCCAATAACGCAGGAGGTGGCGTTGGGAGCGATCTCGTTTCTGCATGAAGTGGAGAGGATCAACAACGGGGTGTTTCGTCGGCTTTCGAGGGGGGAAAGTTAATAAGGGGAGCACGGGATTGACTCGGAAGACGCTCCAGACTCCGGGTATAACAAGGTAAAAAGTGGAGGGATGGACTTCGTCATCTTGTAGTGAGCTTTTTCTTGTAGTCGCTCGAATCCCATTCCCCCTAACTCCTGCTTTAGCTTAAATCCCTTTGCACACGGCGACATTCTTGGCGCCAGAGCTAGCGCGGGTTGCGGCTAGCGGTAAATTTCTCCGTGTGAATTAACAACCAATTTTCATGCCATCTACTGACATACGATAACATCGTTCGCAATATCCTTTCTCTGGTAAGGATCAGAGCACGTTCAATTTTTCAAGCGTTTTGGTAGCAAATTTGTGTGCAATTACACTCATTTGTTTGTGAACTAAGAAATAAAATTGTATGAAGTGGATGATTTTGAAATGGAAGTGTTGAATATTGAGCCAACTAATCATCGAGTACAAAAATCAACTTTTTTATGTTTCATGTGCGTTTTTATTAATCTAAATGAGTAATTATGCACAGATGCATGGCCAACGAGTATGATTCCCTTCGATGGCATGATCATGCCAATGATTTTGATCCATTAGCTCTAGTCGTCTAGAGTCTAGTCAAATAAAGTATGCAACATTTTATAAGTACCGTAATTATCGCCAATACAATCTGAACGCCATCCATTTATTATGCAAAGCTCTCACCCGCTTTAAATTATTTCGAATATAGGTCTCAGGCGTTGATCGGTGGAACTCCTTCATAATGAATGAGAAGCAAGCACTTGGTTATGATTTCACACTTTATTTGAAACAACACGACCTAGATTTCTGCATATCATGCCATCATCATGTGTGGAAAATATTAAATAATAATTAAAATAAAGTGTGGAATCATAACTAAGTGCTTGTTTTTCATTCATTAAAGTATTTCCACGGCCTGGTCACTGCCAGTGGCTTCGTGTGTATACCTCGGTGAAATGTTGCTCGCCATTGGTTTCCGCCATTCCATCCGACATGGCCGGTCGCCAGATTTCTAGCCAATTCTGGCACAATAAATGCTATCGTGCGTAGTGTGTACTGGGCTTAAGGGATCACTCCAGCCTTCCCAGTCCCATCATCCTTCGGTTTCATATTCGACCCTGATCCTGCTCGATGCGGGATATAGGTGCTGAGGGGGTTGTAGCGACGTTCCCGAAGCAGCGCGATCCGCCGCGGCGGTCTTTGTGCATGAGTTTAGATAGCGATTTCACGTCAATCCCTCCTTTTGTGACTGAATTTCGTCGACTGGAGGTCATTTCCTCCAGTTCAACCCTCAATGTGCATTATCGTCATGGAACAATTATTGTACGGCTTTATGGTTGTCCATTGTGTTCTCTTTTATTCTTTTCATACTCCCTCCATGGACTGCAACCGTCATTCGTATTAAATGCTCGAACATTGATTTAGAAGAAGCAAGATATTGAAATTTCTTTGCCAGCTTACAACCATAGATCTAAACTGAGCTAAATATTATTTTATACCTTAAACACCGTGGTTATTTTAAGGTGTAATGGACACCATTACCTTTCGATTCGAAAAAATAACTCTTCTCATCTTACAAACGACTGTCGTAAAAAATCATTATGTTGTTGGCCAAAGTCTGTTTATGATTGCTTGCATGAATTCTACCCGCTGATATTTCTCATATGTTACGTGGACCAAATTTTGAGAGCCCAATCCGCAAATGGGTGATCTGATATTTGTTTATTTTCTTTGTCCATTTTTCGACTGGTGTGTCTCTCCGACCAATGGAAATAGTCCCCCTCTCATCAAGCGTTTCCTTGCGATGTTTTTGTATTTGATTTCAGCGTATCAGATACTTAAAGTTGTACATTTTGAAACATGAGATGCCGCGTCTCCGAGGCGTATATTTCTCGTCATCGATCATCAGTTACGGGTTTTGAAGTTTAGCCTGTTCGAAGAGGTCAGAAGAACTTGAATATCACACTTTAATCGTATACGTGAAAACCAAAGAGCGTGAGACCACCTTTTTTGACCAACGACGGCTAACGGTTCGTTAATGGTTTCAATTGTTGTCGTAAAAACAGAACTACCTTGCGCTTTCTGCAAACATTACGGCCAATAATACTATCGATGAAGATTTTCCCGAAAGACTCGGGCCAAGCAAGTTGTGTCGAACTCATTGTGAGGGGGGTAGGGGATCGGCGAATTTTATGAGACTTAATTTTCAATCTTGATCGACCAGATAGAGTTTGGATTGCGGTATCAATTGATCTCAGCTGTAGCCGATGCAGTGGGTCCAATACCGTTGCCAATCTTAATGACGGAGTCTGCTCATCAATCCGGCCGCAGTGATGGTTGCATTCCAAATAAATTGAATTGAGCCTTTTGCGGCCAGTAAAAAAAAATCCCGCTGTCGTAAACGTTAATCATGCTCATGAGATTTCGTGCGGTATTTTTGGGAACAGTTTAATTGCATGAGTCGGTCACGATCGCTTTATGGATAAACCATTTTTTTTAGAGAATGAATAAAGTCCTTCTCTAAGGGGACTACTAGGGGCTGACTTCGCACGCCCTTAACTTACTTCCCGAACATCATTGTTCTGCAAACTCAAGGAGGTTGGTTCGCGACCGTGTGAGTCGAACCGAAGAGTAACTTTACTTCTTTTCACACGCCTGTACGCTGTTAAACAAAATACTCCTCTCTCTTAACTTATTTTATTATTATGGTTGGTAAAATATTCGATACGATGAACAAGACAAAGAATGTTTCAGTACGTAATTGTATTTAATGTCACACGAACGAAGGAATAATATTATTTCGATTGCAAGTACGCACCTGATAGATATCGCTGGGCGTAGTAAAGATATAATGTTTCTTCGGGGACATTGCCACAATTAATTCAGCAATGCGAAGTTTAAGTAAAGTTTAATACTTCTTCCAACTACCAAATACCTTATAATTCATTTCTATACCGTCCTTGTTGATCAAATTCAAACCAAAATACCGGCAATACTCGACCAGCTCCGTAAGTTTCGTGAGTTCTCGTCTGCTTGTGGGAGCCAGGTGACGTAACGGATGCGCACGCAGCCAATCTGGACATGCTCAACGACCTACCTTGTCTTAGTAGTACCATGATGTATTGTATCCGGCACATACCTCTGGGATTATTTCAGTTCATTTATCAAAGACCTTTGTGCATAATTCGGTCATTATGATCATCCTTAATCATTAATCCGAATATTGGATTGCAGCAGCTCTTCACTCCAATCTCCTCTCCGCCAACCACTTCATTCCTACATAATTCTTCACTTTGATGTCCTTATTATTATTTGTCTGATGTATTCCATTCTTGATCTTCCCCGGTGATTCTTTCTATTAATATCTCAGTACAATATTGTTTTCAGTAGGTTTATGCGTTGCAAAAAAATGTGGTAAGTTTGTCTTCTTCTTCTTCTCAGAGTTTTCATTATAATTCGTTTCTTTCCAACTCTTCGTAGGAACTTGTTCATTGGTGGTTCTCTCCGTCCATTTGATCTCCACTATTATTCGATAACACCACATCTTCACTGCTTCCAATCTCTTTTGCTTTGCAGCTGCTACTGTCTAGAATTCACTGCCATAGTAGAGTAAACTCCATTTTTTTAATAAAGAGCTTTGGAATTCAGACCAAACACATTAATAAACGAAAATGCTTTAAAAAGCATTTTATGTCGATTCTATAACAATAAGTTAATGTTAAATAGGAAACGATTCTTTCTCAATAATAAATAATTTGGACCATCAAAGGATTAAACTATTGCGGACGCTGGGATTCTCTCATCTACTCTTCCATTCCCAACGAAATCCTACCATTACCAACCAACCCATCAATGAATCTTCAACGGCGGAGGTGTCCTAAGATGTCAATTGTCTATCCAAATAACCAAGCCGAAGGAACCTCATGGATAGGAGATGTGCCTGTTTCCATTCAAAGAAGTATAAATTAAACGATGCGGAATTTTTCTCCGGATTGCGTTTGTGAAGGTTTAAGGGGAATTTCATCCCTTTCCTACGCTGTGATATAAAGATAAATGAGCATGACACATCATTTTAGATTTCCAGATCCGATAAATAAACACGCATATTCGTTACTCCAAAGCGTCATAAAGAAAGAAAACTTCGCTTCTAATCCTCATCGTGATGGCTTTTGGACATACTCCGGGTTTAAATGACCGAATTTTAATATTCTAAAAACGTTTTTTTTTGGCCTAGGACGATTCTGGTGTTCCGCATGCCCCTGCGATCCCCATTAGCCATTTGCTTGTCGTCAGATTTCTCAGGGGCTGAACCACCAGAACTTGACAGAAACACCCATGACCTGGGCAAGCGAAAAACCGACCCAGGTGGGATTCAAACCCGCGACTCTGGATTAGCAGGCTTTACCCCGCTGCCACCAGGGTTTTATCTGGACATCTGAGCAGTGATGTGTTTACTTCGATAAATACTTGTAGTCCAAAGGTTGACCGGAAAAAAATGAGATTTCAGAATATTTCCCAAAATAAGTTAACGTTTAACGAATGAAAAATGAAATTATAATAATAGCACTCAATTCTCTTCTGTTTCAATTCATAGCATAAACTACAATTTAGAGAATAATGACAGAAAAAAATTATAACTATTTCAAAACGAACTACCGAGAAAGCCCATCCAGGAGGCAGAAAAATATGAGCATATTTTTCCTGAATAGGTTGCAAGGTATCATTGCTCACAGGAAATGACTGTTTTGGAATTTTCGAATTTAGGGAAGTAAACTCGACAAGTTAACGAAATATTCGGTTCATGTAGCAAGCAAGAAAAAACCAATTATACTCTTCAGAGAGTCTTATATATATTTTTATGACGTTCCGAGTGATCCTTCGTGCGAACTATGCCACATGATCTTTTGCAACAGTCGTTTCGCAGTCTATTTCCTAATCTATAAAAATTTTAATTCATTTCGCTACACTATTTCCTAAAATTCTCCAGGTTAAAAATTCGTTCTGGAAACTATCTTCGAAAGTCATTAGCCTGTCACCACCACGGGTTCCAGTTAAAAAGCTCAGGCAAAAATATACAAGCAACAAAATAAAACGGATATTTTGCCGAAATAATACATTTAAAAAATTTAAAGTTCCATGGCTAAAGATAAATTCATATATCTAAACTTTTGCGAGAGAAAAAAAAAGTTCCCATGCCGGGAATCGAACCCGGGCCTTCTGGGTGAAAGCCAGATATCCTAGCCACTAGACCACATGGGAGACGTGAAGGTGGTCGTGATTTCGCGATAGTTATTGCAGAGGAAACGTCTTACTGAATCAATTTGAAGTAATTTACTCATTATGGTCTTAATAGCTTTCCAGATGACCATAAAATACTATCGAGATACTTTGGTAGAGAGTAGGATCTTTGCAGCCGCTGTAATTTGGCCTCTCGTCGAATGACCTACTTCGCTTCAGAGCACCGTCCAACCGACACATTTCCAGGTTCGCTGGGGTTATTACTTGGTTGGGGGGAGGGGGGGGGGGGGTAAGCAGAACAAAGCAGAAGGATGTCAAGTTCAATACGCACCATTATCGCAATTCGAAAGAATCTAAGACACATCGTACGACTGACCTGATATACTTTAACTTTTACGACACAAGAAACTGGCCAGCGAAATGTTTTCTGAAAGCATTTCTTACTTGAGGATATCATAAAGAATATATTTAGAGGTCCTCCACTGCTTCCCTTGTTGAATCTTCGTTATCACCGAATGGTTTTTTTTCCGGTGATAACTTCTGAATTCAATTTCCTCGCGAAATCTAGTGTGCTGCTCGAGATCTTTTCGGCCTTAGGATATTCGCAAATTTGCGCCCTTTTTTCTACTTCGATCGAAATTTTGAGCGAATCACGAAACCAGACGTAATATTACTTACTATGGACTATGGTGGCCCATACTGATTTTAAAAAATTGCATTAATATTCAAATAATATAGCATTTCACATTACAATTTCAAGGGTAGGTAAAGTTGGCAATTTTATGCAGAATTCAAACGTCCAACAACAATCAATCATTGCCCTGCGACCATATAATGCCCTAAATTCATTTTTAGCTGGAGGAGAAAAATTGGTGAGAAACTCCTGTCTCCCAAAAGAATAACGTTGGGCACTATCATAGAGTAAGCATGCTTACTATATGACAGTATTAAAGATATCCCAGCCCTTAAAGATACATAGGTACTTCGGTTACACTTCAGCAAGACAAATAAATTTAGTGCTTCAAATAACGATAAAAGATTGCGGAAGTACTCTGTTGCCCAACGTACAATCTCCAGTCTATTTAACACAACAATGTTATTTTCGGAAATGCGATGCAGTTGGTGCAGATCTACGAAAATTCTTCACGTGGTGTCTGCCACCAGAGGATGTTCCTGTCGTAGAGTAACTATTTCTAGACAGAAAAATATCTCTTGCTCGTTTTCACTAAGTCCCGTCTAATCACCGGGAAAATTAGGCATATGGAGATTTACGAGCTTACTGATCGACATTCTACCATACCCCCACCGTCTGCTCCGATATCCAAAACATAATAATGGCACTTATTCTCTGAATAAATATCCATTTCAGTTAACTAGCCATATTATTCGTTTTCTTTTCTTGTTGGTTGAATAGCTTAATGTATGTACTTTTAACCAACCATTATGACTGCGCGAGGTTCATATTTGATTTTTACAAAGTTCCCAGAGACGGAGAAAATGTGAAATTTTTATCTGAGAAATAACCTCTGAGGTGTAGGGACCTTATAAAAAACATTGTTCATATTTAGTGCTTATTTCATTGGTATTTCCTATCAATTGTGCTTGATAATATTGGTTCCAATATTAAATATCATTGCTTTGTAAGCCTTTGTTTGTCATTGAATCATTATTTTCTTTTGACACAACTTTGACCAATTCTTATTCACCGTTTTATTTATGTCATTACCTACTGTGATTCTTTCCCTCTTACACTTTCCTTACATAGTCATTTTAAAATATTTTCATGACGTTTATTGTCCCAGGTAAATTATTCCTGTAGCAAATTGATTAAAACACACTCATCTCCAACTCCTCTCTGGATTGAAACTGAACAGAGTTGCTTTAAAGTCGTTTGCAGCTCACAAATAAGCTTAAAGATCTCAGAACTGTTTAAAAATCGATGCAAAAGAGGCTTTATTACCTCAATATCAGTTAATGTGACAATTAGTGTCGGAAAACCTATGAAAATGAGTGGTTAAAGTGAGTGAATTACAATACAAAATGAGATAATAGGGATAAGTTTTTGTTTGTACAAAAATAAACAATTGTTGATAGATATTTCGCAGAGGATATATATTAATATACCAAACTTCAGTAAACATCAGTTCGTATATTTTTGAAATCGTGAATCAAGTGATTATATTCACTTGATTCACGATTATTGATTATAATTGATTACTTGATTATAATTCACCATTGATGATAACGGTTGCGTGAATGTGAGAATAAATAGAATTAGTAGGACGGTTTAACTTAATACGCTATCAGGAATGATTTTTGACGCTATACAAGTAAGATAATTTATAATAAACAAGTTATTTTTCACTGTCAGCTATCAGGTATGATTTTTGACGCTATACTAGTAAGTTAATTTTTTATCAACAAGTTAATTTTCACTGCATACGCTATCAGGACTGATTTTTGACGTGTTACAAGTAAGGTTATTCATAATTCACTAGATATTTTTCACTGCATGCTTCTAGATGGTTGATAAAATATTCGATACGATGAACAAGACAAAGAATGTTTCAGTACGTAATTGTATTTAATGTCACACGAACGAAAGAATAACGTTTTTTCGATTGCAAGTACGCACCTGATAGATATCGCTGGGCGTAGTAAAGATATGATGTTTCTTCGGGGACATTACCACAATTAATTCAGCAATGCGAAGTTTAAGTAAAGTTTAATACTTCTTCCAACTACCAAATACCTTATAAATAATTTCTATACCGTCCTTGTTGATCAAATTCAAACCAAAATACCGGCAATACTCGACCAGCTCCGTAAGTTTAGCGAGTTTTCGTCTGTTTGTCGGAGCCAGGTGACGTCATGCGCAGAACGGGCTAATTTTGGTCACGGAAACGACTTCCCTTGTCTTAGTAGTACCATGCAATACATCTTATATAATAGGGTTATAGAAGCCAAGGGGTCCTTAGTCTAACGTCTCGTCAACGATGCCCTGCACTGGAAGTTATCCCCACAGAGCACACAAGTAGATCGTGATTCCCCTAAGAAGAAAAACTCCACCGTCTCCGATGATCGAACCCGCACCGTCGTGATGGAAAGTCAATACTTAAGCCACCGCATCAACCCCATCCACGTTACATGTTTTCTGTGAAAGAATCTCGCAGATTCGGTTTCAGTGGTCCACGAATGAGACGGCACGATTCCCCCTTCAATGCCATTTTTGCTGAGCCATCTCTTGGTGTGTCGTCTTTTTTTTCGCTCCTTTTTTTGCATGCACCTCGTTCTTCTTTCGCTTCGGGAGAATAACAAGAGCTCTCCGCACTTGGCTTGGTCGTCTGGGCCACGCGGAAGTCCGTGAATGCTCGCCGTTGCTGACTCACTTTCGGGCGAATCCCATGTGGTCCGGAGGCACCTCGGCCCCTCTCTTTCCTTCTTTCTTCTCTGGATGCTCTGGGACGGAGGGGGATGGGAGAGATGCCGTTCCGCGTGGAATGGGGTGAGAAAGAATGAAAAAAATAATGAACTGGTACATCTATCTCCTTCCCACTCTCGAGCTCGACAGAACGGACGAGCATCACTTTGTTACCGTGTTTTCCTGCCGCGCGGAAGGCGAAATTCCTTCATTTATGCATTTAAGTTCTGTTTGATGTAAGTAAGACTGGCGAGATCTAAGTTCTTTTTGTTGTTTTCAACTTTATTTGTGCTTTGTGAAGAGAAAATATTTTATTCTTTAGTACCTACACATGCGCCAGAGATAAAAACGGTGTCAAAACGCAGGCACTTTTCGTTGGCACCTAAAAATAGTTAGATGCAGAGTCCCTCATTTTCGCTGACGATGTTGTCTGCTGTCTCCATTCCTAATATAACCCTAGACAAATGCTTAAAAATGATTTAAAACTCATCCATAGCATTCTTAACTCCACCACCGATTCTCGCGAATTGCTCTCCCTCATCGATTTTAGAGTGCCATGTCGACACCTTTAGCTTCATACGCATATTCCCAGATTATCCTTGATCAAACGCTCGCATCTATTTTGTCTCTTTTTCATTTAAAATCCACATCCTGATCGTATTGATCCGTTTTCGCTTTCTTCCAACACTTTTACCGCACGCGCTTTTTCTCATCTCTCTTAGAATACTTAGTTGTCCTTTTTTCATTATTGCAGGTATATTTTAACCTTGTTTCGTTTATGTTTGTTTGTATCTCATTTCATGTTCTGTTTTAATGTACCACTGTAAACTGGCAGTGTGTGTACTTTGTTAGTAAAATATAAAATGGAACAGCTCCATGATATATTAACTATGTGTATGAATTTCTCTTGTGCTAAGCAATTCTTCTGGAATCATAAAACTTTTAAAAATTTCTTCGCTCCGTAAAAGCTGATCTATCGAAAAAAACTAACGTTGTTTTAGGAACTCCCTTACCATGCTTCTAATTTTGTAATTTTATTAGAATTGGCCTTTTCGTTACCAAGGATCACTATTATTGAAGCTACTACCAAAGGTTCTTGTGAAATTATTTGCCTTTTTTGCCTGTTTGCAAGTCCTAGCTGCTCTGTTGTTAACATAATTTAAACAAATACACGGAGTAGGTGCTGCAAAAAGACGTCGCCAAACATGGCAACCTGTTTTTTCAGGCTTGAAGTTTCTGGAGAATTCTGCAATTTTTTTCTTGCCTAGGTGTGAAATATTTTACGCATTTCCAATCGCTCGTAGCGAAATAATTGGACGCTTAATTTCAATTTAGGGCGTTAATTAATAGAAAATTATAACTTTTTTACAACCCTATTCGGAGGAAATAATGGAGGTTACAGAAAATGACATTGAAACTGTTTAGAGTACTTTTTTCGAAAGTTTTTGATGATTTTTCATTGTGCCTACCGATTGCGACGCATGGGGCACTGTTAAATATGCTGTGTTGATTCCAGAGGTATATGCTGGATTCTCCACACCTGAAATTAAAGGGTTGACTACAAATACGAGGCATATGTCGATCTTGTTCTGAAAATCTATTATAAATGTTAGGTCACGGACAACGCAGTATACTTCCAGCATTTTCTCTACAGCTGTCGCGAATCTCTGAAGGAAAATCAATGATATCAAAGATTACATAAAGTTTTCCCGAGAAATGCATATCGTGAGCATGGTTTGCCTTTCACTCTTTATTTTCCTTTCATTTCCTGCATTGCTGTTCCTCGCGAGCATGCACTGCGAACGCATTGTTTTAAAGGTAGGGAATGCCGTGATGTACATGCTTACGATATGCATCTCTCGGTGTAATTTTATGCCAGATTTGACACCATTGGTTTTGCTTTGGAGATTCTTCACAGTCATAGTGAAAATACTGAAATTGTAATAATTCTATGTATGGAATGGTTCGTGCGCATTGAAATCTCACGCGAAATGCTGGAGTGACGATCGTACTGCTGATAGAATGCACAGCATCAAGGAATTGTAGTAATGAACGTGCGCGAGTACCTAGTCATAAGCCGAGAGTCGATGAAGACGGTGTTGTTGCAAAACCAATAGCACGTGAATATATCGGTAATCGCTGGAGGAAGCCCAAGTATTCATTGCTGACACCTATACCTGACGTGCGAGGCGAGCTCTGTTGTGATTCATTAAACGATAACCGCAAATGGTGAAGCCATTTTCCTATTCACTTTCTCCCACCTTTCACCCCTTAGGGAATCAATGTCGAGCGCGCATGGGAAAATGGTGAAAGCCATTCTGCTAGCCTTTGTCAAACTTCAATACGCTCCCGGCTATACCGATCGTTGATGCTCTCTCTCGGCGAACGCCTCGCTCTTAAAAATTTATCGGTTTCAACGACGGTGGTTTTTGCTCGCGTTCACTTTTTGATTCAGTGGCTAACTTACACAATGATCAGCAGCTTCTAAACTTCGCCGTAACTGTGTATTCAGCCCAGTCATTTGTAAATGTATCACTTTGAGCTGTCGGTATAATATTGATTTATAGGCGCCTAAGTACCACATCGATTTTTTTGTAATGAACATGGCAAAGGTTCTTGGTGTGAAAGTGGTATGTCTTTGATAAGAATACTTCCTGCTACAATTCTCGGAGACCCTTGCGCTAATTCACGATAAGTATTAGAAAACCTGTCCCCGTTACTCGTAGTTATTTATATGCTGAGCTAATGAACTAAACGAATGGTAAAGTGTCTTGCTACCCATAAACGAGCTATCCAGTTACACAAACGTAACACCTGGAAATTATCCGTCATGGCCTGTGGTCAAGGTTCCTTGAATTCCACTCCTAATGTTATATGCTGCTTAAATATTGGGAGTTATTACAGCAATTTTGGTTTATATATAAAAGTTGCTGGACTACAGTTCTATGTGCGTGCGATGCAACGTGTAAACTTAGAAAGGAGTACTTAGCTATGGAAACATGCTGGACTATTCTCTCTATGGCTGTAAGTGTAAACTATGGAGGTTGTAAAAGAGTTTTACAGTATCTCAGTTCCAATACTGATATATTTTCCATCCATGTGGCTTAATGAGCCCTATTCTTAGAATATATAATATTCTAAGATCGTGATCTTACCTCTTCCTTGAGAAGTGTCGAGCTCCGCCACACTCCTGTGTTTCCGTTGGATGGAGGGGTGACCCCAATCACTGTCGCCGGGCTCGAGTGACTTGTCAAGCGAAAATAACGGAGTGGAAGTCCGTCGTTTTCTAAAAATATCTATAATTATATTCCCTACTAACCTAGGAGAAGTTGAATAATAAGAGAGCTTTTCCTTGCTCCGTATTTCCGGCTTCAGTTGTTGACTGGGCGCAAGCTTATTGATGCTTTTGTTTTGTCGTAGCGTTAATAACAATAATCGACGAGTAGAATGACGTCACTAGCCACGTGAATGGCCTGTTTGTGTTTAACAACTGTGGCCAACAATTTCTGGGAGGTAGATTATGCGGAGAGTGAGCTCATTTGAGAATTAAAATATTTTTATTAATATATTTTTTAAGTTGAAGTACTTAACTTTAATATTTATGTTGATGCTAAAGTTAATTTATAAAGTTATGCATTTTCTTTTTGCGTACTGAAATAGCTACAATTGTTTCTCCTTACTTTCAAAAGTGTTTGTTTTTGGAGAATTTGTGTCCACAACAGGACAATCCAAAATGTGGATATTTGTTTTATCGTATTCTCTCCGCGGCCTGGTATATCCGCCCATCGTTTTACTACTATGGGTCACTCTAAAACAGAATACTTGTTAACTTGTTCTCTTTTCAAATTCTCTCTCTTTTGGTTACATCCATGTCACACCCGAATGTTATTATAGAATCTGAGGCTTTCCCGGCGTGTGATGTTAAGACGCTCTATTCGGGAAGTCCACCGGGTGAAAGACTCCATATGTGCCGACGCTTCGATGTACGACTCAGCCATCGAAACGTCGGCACCCATGGAGTCTCTCACCCGGTGGACTTTCCGAATAGAGTTTCTTATTATAGAATCATAATAATTATATCAATAAGTAGTCATCAATCCAAAGATTGGTTTACAGCAGCTCTCCGTTCCGCTGCCATCCGCTTCAATCCTACATAATTATTTAATTTGACGCCCTTCAAGATTCGCTTGATGTATTCCATTCTAGGTCTTCGGCTATAATTCTTACCTTTTATTTCTCTTTTCAATATTGTGTTTATTAGGCTGTTGTGTCGCAAAGTGTGTCCAATAAGTTAGTCTCTCCTTCTTGGCTTAGTGTTCATTATGCTTCTTTTCTCTTCAGCTCTTTGTAGGACTTCTTCGTTTGTGATTCTCTCCTTCCATTTAATCTTCATAATTCTTCGGTAACCACATCTCTTTTGCTTTCAATTTCATTTGCTCTGCTGCTATTCTCCAGGCTTCACTGCCTAATAAGAGCATGCTCCAAATGTGTGTTTTAATAAAGTGCTTCCTAACTTCCAGGCTTTTGTTGCCAGCTCTCAGCAGACTCCTCTTCTGGTAGAATTCCTTTGTTGCTTGGGCTATTCCGCTCTTGTCTTATGTCTTTCTTGCTTCTTCCATCGCTGGTGATCCTGCTTCCCAGACAACAAAATTCTTCCACTTGCGCGAGTTTTTGTCGACGAAGTTTAACGGTGATTCAGTCTTCTTGATTTCTTCAACAAACCATAACCTTGGTATTCTTAACATGCAACTTCAGGTTGTATTTCTTCAGAGTTTTGTCGTAACAGTTCAGCATTCCCTCCAGATCTATAGAATATTTGTCGAAAATCAGGAGAAAAATCAAAATTTGCCGAGAATTCCAGGCATAACTTCAGCATCTATCACGAATCACCTATTACCTTCAGCACGTAGTAAGACCTCCATAAAAGCTTTTGTTTGCTGAAACCATCGTGGATGTGTAATGTAATGGGGAGGAAATTTAGAACTTTTCTTGCAATATAGATGTTAAATATTTCGACCGATTTACGCCTGTAACTCTCTCCAAATGCTGATTTTTCTCCTGGTTTTCGACAAATATTCCATGATTAAACTCAAGTGTGCTATAGTAGTAATCTATAGACAGAGGCTTAGAAAAGAGCACGTATATAGTCTATAGAGTAAAGATAGTAATATTCTGTTGTTGGATGATCCATGATCAACCAACGGAAGGAAGCGAGGAAGCGAAGGGAATGTACCATCATCATTGGTCGTTCAAATCTATGATTGGTTGACTGCAGCCCTCCATCCTTCCCTATCTAATGCTAGTTACCTAACTCTCTAGTAATTCTTATGTATGCGATATACTTAAAGGCGGAGGAAATATGACTCAACAAATATCCACACTTTGCCTCGTTCAGTTATGGGATAAGATTCCACAATCCATATCCATGATTAAATCCACCATGGTTTTAGCACATACATATATCCATTATCAGGACCTTGATGAGAACATTATATGCTGAAACCTTGATCGGTGTGTAATTTTTTGCAACGTTGCTACATTTCCTCTTTCAAAATGGAGTAATATCGGGGTAAATGTTCGTACGTAATCAACATTTGAGAAGGTTATTCCAGGGTGGACTAATGAGCGCGGACCCATGCTCAAGAGCTTGTCCGTCTCATCGGCCCTATCCGTCTCTCGGCGTGACTCTAAAAGGCTCCGCTCACCTGGAGATCGAAGTGGAAACGTGAGATGGCTCTCTGCCAAGAAGTCGTATGTTTACTAATAGTATCCAGGTCAGCCGTTCTCTGGAATGGTTATAGGTTATTAATCTTATAGTAGGGCTCGTGTTTTTTTCCTAATTAGTGAGAGATACTTACATTTCCCTTCTAAAGAGCGAATTTTGAAGGAAGCTTAATGAGTTTAGTATTACTGTAGTATTTTCTTCCCATCTAATCATGGAGCAACCGTCCCTCTTATAAGCAAGTGTGATTTTAATTGGACGTATTTCGTTATTTTGTCGTGAAATACTATAAATGCCTCGACACTTGTGTTGGAAAATATTTGTGATTAACAGGCATGTAAAATATAGAGGTTATAATTTTTGGGATTCGTCATCATACATTAATTGCAAGGCCGTATTTCGGACTCTGTAATGTATCCTTTACTTTTTCTTGGAAGAATCAACTCGATATGGTTTCAATTCATGGTTTTAATTACTTGTAATGAGAGCTGCAAGCCAACTTATGCGATATTACTGTCATTACTTCAAAGTAGATGTTGTTTTGGACTTTTCTAAGAGCCTGCCCATCTTTTAATTTATTCAAAGATTTAAAACTCTTATTTATTAAATTAGAATTAAGGTTTAAGTATTTTTTAATTAACTAATGTTGTAATTAATCATTAGTATTTGTTTATCATTGCCTAAAATGAAACTCATTTAAGCTAGCATGAAATAAAAAACTAAATTTGTGGAAGTGATATCTTTTTATATTGGAATTTATGTCCATACTCAGTATTTTTAGACGTAAGTATGACTGGACGAGATGTGGCGAAATAGCTTCCATCGAAAAAAGTTTTCTTTTTCCTAGCGTTCACTATGCCGGAAAATAAAGGTTAGAAAACGCTTCAGTTACCTCGGTATCGTCTCTCACCATTTTGGTTCAAGATTCGGAAGCGCTCAACACGAAAAGCATCATTCTTAGGGTGGGTCATTAACACTTGATTATTTTCTCATTAGTTTTTTGCAGCATAGAGCAGTAATAGATGTTGGATGCACATAAATTATGAAGGGCTGTTATTATGTATTTTGGAAATTTGTTTCATCGCGGAAGCGCTCGTATTTTGTTTTCAAATATCTTCTTTTTTGTTAAGTCCTCGGGCCTTTTAAACTGATCACTTCGCTGGAACGATTGACGTTGCCCTAATGGAGAGGTCGGCAAGCTTTTGAGAACCTGTGCTTGACCGAAGCCATAAAAATAGTATAAAAGCCATAACTATATTTTTACATTTAAGGAAAACAGAAATTACATTTATAACAAGTTATATAATGTATTATACCATTATGTCATAACATAAAGAAAGAATCACCATAATGTGAATAAAATCCTTTGAATAGTTTATGAATAAAACTATATTTTTTTTAATTTTCATATATACTTGCGATTACGCTCAGATTCAGCCGCAGTTTGCTAAGTCCTATCCTAAGGGATGTGTTTCAAACGGAATGGCGCGCGCATTCTAATTGGTCGGCGGCTAGTGACGCCCGAGACGCGCCTTCCCCTCCCTCTCCTCCTCCCTTCCTCCGACGCCTCTCAGCAGCCCTGGCTTTTGTTTCTTCATCGATCGGCGACCCGCCGCGCGTAGCACTGTGCTACTGCTACCTCCTGCGTCGTCCTCAGCGCCTGATACGACGGATTCAGTTGCGTTAACCACCGTGTCCTCTGGGGCAGAACGAGGAATCCACCGCCGCTGCCGAGGGTTTTTTTTATTATCAAGAGTCTGTGGAATGGGGGATGCCTTTCCTTCACTCGGGGTTACGGAAGCAGTTCCCTCAGCCGTTCCGCCCGATGCACGAAAAATGTCGATTCCTTTTCTTTTTAATTTTTTTTCCCTTTTTCCCTCTCCCATTGTCTTTTTCCGATTGCACAGCGCGCCAAGTAATTATTTTTCTGACATTGAAATTTTTCAAGATGAAGTCAATCCGGAGAGTTTTAATTTTCCACCAATTTTTTTTAGTATTTTTGCCGACTTGTTTTTTTACCTATTCTGCTGATTGATGGTGTTATTATATGCATTGAAAATTCTTTTTCAGCAGCCGATTCCGAGAGTTTTTAGTTTCCATCAATTATTTATTTTATATTTTTTTACCATTGGGCTTCGTTGTCCCCTTATCTGTGGCGAAATGTTTTTTTCAGACATTGAAAAAATTCTTATTTTACATTCGGTTCGGATTTTTTTAAATTTTACATCGATTATTTTGTAATTTTATTTTTAGTTTCGAGAGGTTCCTCTCGACCCTGTCGCTTTTGAGTGGCGTTTATCTTTGGTCGTGTTTTATGCGACATATTTTCTTCCATCAGAGGTTGACTAAGGATTTTCTTCAACTCTCTTATTTTGGCTTCACTTTTTATCACACTGCAGGATTATCTCAATTTTATACCGAATTGGTGTTCGCTTCGCCGTTAATTCCGTGTATTGAATTAGCAGAGGCAAAATGAGAATGATATTTCATAACTGAGAGAGAAAAATACTTTGTATCTTTCCACTGATTTTCAATTAAAGGAGTCACTATAAATAAATAACGAACTTTGCCGCTGAAGATGACGCCTTTGCGTAGAAACTAGTTGTGCATTGCAACTTCATTAATTAAAAATCAGTGGAACGGTACAAATTTTTTTTTCTCTCAGTTAAAAGTGAATTTCCTCATCGTTAAGGCTGAACCCTTCGATATTCCATAATGTTTTTCCGGATTTCTTTGGCACTGGTGACATTTTTCACATCATGACCTCTGCCACGCATCTGGAGGTAGGTCTGAAACGCTTCTTGTGAGTGCAGAACATTTGGTTGGCTTTAAGTGAGTCATGCTTTCAAGTGAGTCCCAGTTTCTGGTTGGACTGCGCACTGTTCTCCTGATTGCTTTTTGTCCTGCGCCTAGCGGCCGGGGGAGCGTGCGAGGTTCTGATTTGTGCTGGGACGAGTGCTGTATGCCTGGTGTGGCATCACCCCGTGCCACACACCCTGGTGGTGGCTTGCACGGTACTTCGTAGATGTAGATGCTTCTTTCAACCTATCCGAAAATAATTGTATGCATGCAAATCCTCTGTTGTGCGTAACGGAAATATTGAAAAAATTGCCGCAAAAATCGCCGAAGTTTGTCATCTTCGAAAGATAATATATCCAGAAGTCAATGTCTTAACAGAAAAATTTCAGTACGTTAATGAATCCGACATTTTTATACCTCTATATTTGAGAAATGTAGTGGTACAAAAATGTAAAGCAACAATTAAGCGCTGAAGTGGTGGAACAGTTCCATGATGAAGGTAAAAAAAAAACAAATGCTGCAGTTTTCACTTGAAAATAACCTATCATGTCGAAACTTGGCGTGAAAGAAACTAATTTCTTATGAAAAACTGCAACATCTGTTTTCTACCCTAATCATGGTACAAAAATGGTTTCCATAACGTGAAAAATGTTTCTTTAGCGCACCTCTTCTTAAGTTCTTAAGTAGCCAAACTCACAATTTCATGAGGAGGAAGGTATTTGGGCAATCGGGTGTTTTGAAGCCTAAAATGCTGGTTTTCCAACCCTAAGGGCCTGGGTTCCAGTCCCGGCGGTGGCGAAGATAGTTTAATGAAATTCCGATCTCTACTTGGAGAGCATTTCAAGCACCTACATCACTCCCGTCCGTCGGATGGGACGTTAAATTGTGGACTCCTTGGCGCCTTCCGTTAACATTATGCCAATGCCGACGCCGGGTTTTCCTCCACCCTTCTTCCATTCCCCATATAATATTTCCCTTGCCAACTTACCCACCTTCGTAGTGGCGAAAACTACCTCAGGTGTCTTTCGCTGTCACAGATGGCTGTCGCCAAATTTACCTAAAATTTAAATCGGAAGGCATCTTCAAGAATTATCCCTTTTTTCGGAACCAATCATCCAATTACTGTCTCCGTATTCACTGAGGGCTCATACATTATCATTTCAATCAAGTGAAAAAGTGTGCCTTGATGCAATGGAGTTAAGGACCATAACTCGGGCGACGAAACACGACCGCTGTCTTAAAATATCGCTATTCATATTTATAAAATTAAATTTCTCTGCTAGTATTCACTCCATTAGTTTATTTTTTTCTAATTGAGGATTTCAAGTACGTACCCGGAGATTCTATCGGTACTAGAGTATATTTGAACACAGCAATATTTAGATGTTCCACGGCCTCGGTTGTAATCATATAGTTATTATGTCAATGCGTGCATGCTTACTTTTGTTGCGTAAGCTTAAAAATAAAACGTGGAAATCAGTGTCCGTCCTGGTAAAAATCTTGGCGATTTTTTTCTGGAATTGCTATCATTTGCCCGCAGGAATTGCTATCATTTTCTTTGCTCTCGTTATGTTGTTTCTCTCTCTGGGTGCTTGTGGCAAGCTCATGCAAACATTTTCACGGAGGACAAAAGACTTTCCACTGGTCTTTTGGCTCTTTGCACTGGAGGCCAAGTTCTTTGCTCACTTGGACAGCAGATTTCCGCGGGAGTGAGCGATCTTCTTGTTTTTATTTTTTTTACCGTCGCCGAAATGTGGATGTCGGTTGTGCTCTATACAGGTGATGTACTCGCTCGGCCTCTACTCCTCCCTTTCACGATATAACTCTTAGCTCAGCTTTCGAGCATACATGAGAATACAGCGGGAGAACACAGAAGGACGACTTTATCTTAAACTTTTATGCAAGTTCGAAGCCGATCTATTTTCTGACGACGTGAGTTACATTTTACGAAACTCGACATACTACGGTAAATTAGATCATGAGAATGAAATAAGAATAATAGACTGAAGAACGGACAGGTTTAAAATGTCATTTTCCCTGCGAACGATGAGAGACCACAATAGCTGTCAATGAGAGTTAAAACTAGGTTTGTTGATAGGTAGTGTAGCTAATTAGTAGATTTCCTCCCTAATTCCTGTTTCTTTGGAAAAAGAACAAACTTTGCAAATTTCACTATTTAGTCTTTTATTCACGACCCAGGTTTCGACAGTTTATGTCATCTTCAGGTGCAAAATACAAAGATGACATAAACTGTCGAAACCCGGGTCGTGCATAAAAAACTAGTGAAATTTGCAAAATTTGTTCTTTTTCCATTATGGAAAAATTTGACACAGATACGCCTGACATCGTTCGTTTTGTTAAAAGTTCTTGTTTCTTTATCTGCAACGTAGTATTAAAAGCAAGTTTCTCATGCTTTCTGTATGTCTCTTGTATCTCTGTGCTTTTATGTATTAGCAAAATACCTAAATATAAATGGTTTCTGTAGCATTGGTAGGATTTCTAAAGTGTGGTGCGTGTTGGTGAAGTTTCAAATCGTCTGTTTACAGTTTTTTTTCATTGCATAAATAGTTGTGGTTTCATTGGCTTTTTAAGGATATAGTGTGGTGCATGTTGGTGATAACTCACCCCCCTACCACACACCCCTGAGGTGGCTTTCAGGGCATCATGTAGATGTAGAAGGATTTAGGCAACGGAAATATGGTGTTAGACAGGAGAAAGGTGAAGATCAAACGGGTGGACTGAATTACCACTGAAAAAG
Organism: Pyrrhosoma nymphula; assembly: GCA_963573305.1. NCBI lineage: Eukaryota > Metazoa > Arthropoda > Insecta > Odonata > Coenagrionidae > Pyrrhosoma > Pyrrhosoma nymphula. Next base: position 57,055,248 of record OY754328.1, read on the forward strand.
TCATGCGAATATTTGGCGAGAAAAGAAATCAAACGATTTGGCTGGGAAGTTAAAGAGTTATACTCAGTGGACTAATTGTGTGACGTAAAACATATATGCTTGCTTACCCATCACGCCATTCTCTTTCAGGGTCAGCAAAGTCAGCTATTTTAGCTTAATTTTCGGCGTTGGACCTGTAAAACAGGCTCTGTTTTAATATTGTCTTTTTATTCCGTTATACTTATACATTGGTTCATACACGCAAAAAAACTATTAAAAAACCTCCTGTTAAAATATTGTGGTCCATTCATGTGTCAATACGTATTTTAATCAATTACTGTAGAAGGTCGAACACGTATTAGTGCGTGTTCAAGTCGCCATGCTTTTTGCTGCCCTTGGTGGCCAAAAGCATGGCGAATGAAAAAGAATTACTTTGGTACTATTCGGGATTAGTTTTTCATTTTGCGTATTGTAACGGCTTTGAACATTATTTATGTGAAATTTTCCAGTTTGAAAGTTATGTTTTATTCTATGCCTAATATATTCGCTTCTTCTTCTTCGCTTTATTTCTAAGCATAAACGCATAAACTTGCCGGCTCTCAGGGCTAGTCAAACTTTCAAGGGCACCGGAATAAGTACTAAGTAAATACTCCTACTATACTCCTACTAAAAGAATAATTAATTACTCCTTATCTTTGGAGTCTCTTCCATCACATTTCCGCATGACTTTCTCGGTCTATCCCTTCGTATCACACCATTCACTCCTCTATCATAAATCTGTTTCGTTATTCGACTTTCATCCATTCAAGTCACTTGGCCAAATCAACGAAGTACGCTTCTTTCATTCATTTCTAGTAATAAAAGCCTGCTAAATATCACGGAAGGAAGAAGATTGGTGGAAATACCACGAGTGACATTGAACGGAACACCTGAAGCAAATTCTGACAAATGTTAAAGGAATTCATCATGACAGGGATGTAGTGGTCAGCTTAGAAGAGGACGAAACGGAGAATTGTATCAAATCCGTATACGAATGAATGGCTACCGATGGTGGTCAGATAAAAAAGTGCGGTCGTGAAGAGTTACCGTTTCTTCAATCCCATCAGAATACCTCTATCAGTCAGATTATATCTGCGTGGTGTTGAGTGATACTGAATAATATTTCGCCAGTATTTTGTATGTTCTACAGAATAAAACGTAGTCTTCAGAAACTTTGTGGTATTCCATCACAACAATTTATTACAGCGAGGAAACTTTTACAAACCACATACAATAAACTCAACCACGACCCGGGTTTCAACGGCTAAGCGTCATCATCAGGTGAACAAAATTGTACAGCAATCCCTTATATACCTTCAATCAATTGGGGGTGGGGTAGTGGCGTTGAGGGGGGGGGGAGAAGGAGGACGGGAATGGACAACAATAGCGGAAGGATGGGGGAGTTGGCGGGCAGCAAGTATTCGTTTAAAAGATTAACATCAGCGTCAACATTTCGTTTTAAAATTTCGAGCTGTTCATATGCATTTAGCTCACGTCGGTTATTGGTAAAATGCAGTACTTTAACTTTAAAATCACTTTTATGGTCACAGGTTAAAAGGTGTTTCGCAAAATTGCTCTTTTCTTCATGGTTTTCTTCATAACTTTAAAATCACTTTTATGGTCACAGGTTAAAATTTTGTTCACCTGATGATGACGCTTAGCCGTTGAAACCCGGGTCGTGGTTGAGTTTATTGTATGTGGTTTGTAAAAGTTTCCTCGCTGTAATAAATTGTTATGTTCTACAGGTTTTCTTGCTATGCTTTACTCTAGATACAGTTTAGGAGTTTTCAAACTTAGGATGGTTTTATCATATCTGGTTAACGTTAACCATCTGCAGACGTAGTCTTTACGTTACTGTGTTGTAAAGTGAGAGTTGGGGTTTAGTAAAGTATATAATGGTCTAGTTCGTCGACGTGAGCATTATATATGGGGGAGCGTATAGACACGGCGGGATAGTACAACGATAATGACCTAAACAAGAGTCTTCCATAAGAAATGCATTTCACGAGTGAAAGGAACCGCTAATATAATATGTCATGTTAGGAATGATAAAAATTATGCGAATTTCACAAAAGATGGTTTATTCACGACCCGGGTTTCAACACATTATGTCATCTTCAGGTGTGTGTTAGGTCTTCAGACATAATGTGTTGAAACCCGGGTCGTGAATAAACCATCTATTGTGATATTCGCATAATTTTTATCATTCCTAACATGGAAAAATTCACGTAATACACCCTGAAACAGCAAATTTTCTCATAATATGTCATGTTTAACGACAACATTTTTATGCTATCTTAGCGGAGCTGACTTAGTTGTGCATGCAATGTCGTCGGATAATAACTGCAGATGAAATTTTCGTTGAGGGAGGGAAAAAAGGGAATGTCCGGTCGGTCATTCATTCGAGCGCGTAAACGTGCCAGAACGACTTCCATCTGCTGGGAGCGAGTCGTTAAAACTCAACTTGCCGCGCCTGTTGCGCTACAACAGGGGACGGAGAGCAGAAGCCTCAAAATATAAGTGAAAGGGGAACAAGCCGAGGCGAATGGGTAGTTCAGAGCCCGCTTCATTTCCTTGGTGTTTATTTCAGCCCTGGAAAACTGAATTCTGCGTGGTTGAAACCTTGCAGTGTAGGTAATAGGTGTAATTTTATTCGATGAATGGGTTAAATTTGATTTTCCGTACTAAATTTTGGATTCCGTGGATTTTCCGTGAAACTAAAATCATCTTCAGACCACACTGTTAGTACTGGAGGCGAAGCTGTGCTTCTCAAACTACTTCAGGACATACTTAATTTTTTCGCTCTTAGAGCGATCAATTTTTTGTGGACAAGATTTCATTTCGAAAGTGACACTGGAAAACATTGTACGCAGTCACGCGCACGGCAAGGGTGTCAGTTATAAAATAAATGAATGGAAATTCACTATGAAAAAATATATCGATTTAGCTGGGATGAACGCTCTTATCTCCCACTTGTCCGTCTGGTATGTTAGCTAGTAATCGTCTACATACCATTGTTTCTGTATTATTGTTTGCCACTTCTTATTTTTATCGTTCGCATTTTATCATGGTTTTTTAATATAATTTGGTAAAAGCAGATATTTAGTGATGTTAATTCTGAGAAGGGATTAGAGTTTAGAATTTAGAAGAGAATAGAGTATGGAATAACTTAGTATGCAGAACATTTTCTCCCCATTATTTTCTCATTAAAGCAGTTGTGTAAAGGGTAATAACAGACCCAATAAATATTCAGGTACATATTTCTTATTTTCCACGCACTTTTATTACTGACCGTGGTTGAGGCTTCAAATGTCAGTATTATTAAAAGTATGATTTGAAGCTTACCCGGCGAATCTTTTGTTTAAAAATCTCTTTAGGATTTTCCCCTAGTTCAGGTTCTCTTTTGACATCTCCTACGTTCATAATGCCATTTCAGGCCTCGGTGGCGGTGGGGTAACTTCCTCGCCAGCCAACCTAAAGGTCGTGGGTTCGAGTCGCGCCTGGGGAGGATTTTTCTCCTCCCAGGACATGGCTGTGTGTGTTGTCCTTTGTTACTGTTACAACGCCTGATGTAAAATGGTCCCCGAGGCTGTATTCAGGTTGATGAAGTAAATAAAATAAGTAAAATAAAATAAAACTATGTTCAGTGATAAAAAGAGTACAAAGTGCGAATGTATAGATTTACATATATAATTTCTGCAGAGTTAAGGCAGGAACCTTCGCTTGTATTTTTGGACCTAATTATAACTGCGCGGAGTGGAAACAAAAAAAACCTTGACTTGCAGCTTTTTGAGTTACGAGGCCCAGAACGTTACCCTGTGGAACACTTAATGCCTTCTTTCCGCTGCCTGCCGCGCGTAAAGGCTTCGATTGGCTCGGCAATGAATGCTCGCCTGGTCGTGATCCATACGGCTCCCGAAGACTTATATTGCTTCTGTTGCGAACCTCCTTGCGGGACTCCTTCTGACGTCGTTTTTGAGGAAGCAATATTTAAAACCGCATGGAGACGTACAAGTGCCCGAGGCTAAAAATATATCTCGCGGGGAAGCATCGTCGATGGGTTTAAAATGTGCGCAAGTCATGGAATTAAAAAAATTCGCGCGTCATGGCTTCCATGTCTTCTCGTCGGCCCCCCCCCCCCTTATGCTGTTGCCGTACGTTGTGGGGCTATTTGCTACCTTCTTTCCACCTCCAAAATCTTTTCTTCCTTCTTTTTCCGCTGTCTCATCCCACATTAACCAGTTGTAAGCTCGTGTTATTTTGATTAATCATGGAAAGCTGAGATGCCTACCGCCACGGGTGAGGAAACTGGAACCCTCTCAGGGCTTCTTTGTGGACCTGTCGAAACATCCTTGAGCCGGTCCCTCCAAGAACATACTAATGTAAAGAATATATCCTTTATTCTTTTAAGATCATCAGTGGTGATAAATCCAAAGAATAGTTTGCAGAAACTCTCCACTCCACCCTTTTATCAGTTAAACGCTTTAATACTTCATAATACTCAATGATACCACCGTTTTTTTCCCTATATATTTGATTCATTTGGTGTTCTTCGTTTCAATCGATTTGTAGATCTTTGGACTGACCCTGCCTTTCATTATTTCATGACAGTGTCCTCTATAGAGTTTCTTGTCAACACTATTTGTCCCTCACTATTTCTGTTGCTATCTCATCATGCCTCAATTTATGTCTTCTAAAACTCCTCTTTATCCTCCACACACACGCATCACAAAAGCCCCCAGTCTGAGTGCATCTTCTATCTGCAAAGATCAAGTTTCCCACCATTGACAGCGCCACGCTCCACATTAGTTTTCAGCAAGGTTTTTCTCCCCATCTATGCTCACTACCCCCCTCACCAGTTTCCTACTCTATGAATGCTCATTTTAACAATGTGATTCTGCACTCTATGTCCATGCCACGAATCCCATTCTCGTCAGGAATATAATTTGTCATCCAACTCCCTCCGTGGGAATCATACCTTACCTTCCTCATGGATGAGGATTGAATTTTAAGAAAATAGTCTTGGATTAAGATGATGAGTCTAGGCATGGAATCAAAATTCATTGTTCTTTGCTATGTGGTTTAATTCATGTGAGTCTACTGATCACCGCTCATATACCCATGGAGGAAGTAGCATTTGCTAATTTTTTGTGGAAGTACCTATAGCCCTATATTGGTGCTTAAAACTGAGAGATTGCGTGTTGTGAATACTTTTCCCATGTCATGTTCCCCATTTTTTTTACTTTTTAATGGCTTACAATGGACACTATTACACTACCGAGAGAATTTCATTGAAACCTAAAGAAAGAGAAGACACTGTTAATGAATTTGATATACTAAGCACGAATCTGATCGTCGTTCATCTGAAAATTGTATTATGTCGGAGGTAAAAGTAGTTGTAGTTGATAACATTCAGCTACTCTATCACTCGCACCACCTTGTAGTATCTTGTTAGTATCATCATTGGTCGTTCAGTGATTGGCTGACTTCGGCACTGCATCCTCTCTACGCCATGTATTGGTGAATGCAAGGCTGCACCTTCTGGGGAGACTTGATGTGGTGGTTTACCGTTGCCACCCACATCGCAGTACTCCTATTCCCGATTCCGTGAACTTCACTCTCGCTCGAAGCTGTGGTAGTTGATATCTGACTAATCCTTCTTAGTATGCGCCATTAGTTGCCTCCTGCAGAGACTGCTGCCTCTCAACATTGGAGCCGGCTTGTTTAAGTAGCACGTAGAAAATTCTCATTGTCTCGTTCCTGGGAAATCGGATGATTTTCTCTATTAATATATATTTTTCCAAAATCAGGAAAATGTTTTCCGCCACTTAATCCCAAACCCACGACCCTCCAATTGTCAAGCGACCACGGCCGCGCTACCACTGGGCTACCCCGACTAGGCTTGTGTGATTATTCGATTAATTGAATCGTCGATTCAGTTATTTTTACAGTTGATCGATTATTTCAGCACATCGATGTCGATTGCTGTAATTGACTCGATCGTCAATTTTTTCAAGTGTCATTGGCTGTTCAAATGTCAATTATTATTCAATTCACAATTGTCCGGTAATCGATTAATTGAGGATTATTGACGGTGGTGAAGGCCACCACCTACCCCTCCCTCCAGAAGTTATCAATAAGATATTTAGCTATCCCGGCAACTAGCACTGCGTCCAAGAGGTTGTTCAGTCTCGGTGGGAACATTGTCATCGACACACGCCAGTGTCTGTCGGATGAACACGCTGAGGATCTCATCTGCCTGTCTTCAAATAGAGATCTATTCCTTTGATTAATTATTAAAAGCTAACTGATTATTATGTTGTTTTTCAAATTAGTTCTTTCATTCTTCTCACTGCCAAAGGAAAGCCTTTGAAAAGCACGATCCAATCCTGTCAATTTATTAGTTGATGTCAATTAATTGACCTTTGTCAATTAATTGAATGACTTCAATTAATTGTCATTTCTTCAATTCCCGACAATTGAATCGACCACATTTACAATTATTCGACATCGACATCGATTTTTTTCGATAATCGCAAAGGCCTAACCCCGACCCCATCCTGTTTGTCAAAAGGGTTTCAAGTAGAAAGCTCTCCACCGAAGTTTTCAGAATTTGGAACACCCCTTCTTTTCAGCCAAGGCATTTATAATTGTAACTTTGTTTATGAGCGCGCTTCTTTCCGGTGTTTGATCGCTTTGATTGGAGTGAGGGAAAGAGGACAAGACCACGAAGAGGGCATTTCCTAGGGTTTTCCCGCCAGCGATATTTTTAGTCAATAGCTGGATGCTAGGTTTATTTACCTTGGCTTGCCGGCCGTGGTTGAAGGGGCGAGCCTGTCAGACACGGAGGCCCTGAATCCTTGTAAAGGATGACTTTTCATTTAACGTTGGTTCGAACTCACTTCCAGCGTAGTGGGAAAGACGAGTTGCTCGCAAACTGTTGAAGCAATTACGCAAACATCATTCATCCCCTGCTGCCGTTATTACAGCTAAATACATTGCACTCGATTCAGTGTACTGCTCATTTTAGTGCAGTTTAAAGAAAAAGAAGTTATGAAATAGAAAAATACTATTTTCCCCATGTGTCACTCATTCTCGCACTTAACAGTATGTAATTTCTATTTCGATTTGTGGAGAAAATAGCGTGGAAAAGGTATTATCTAGTTGTTCATATCAAATAGAGAACTAATTTATCTAAAAGTAGCCAGGATGAAATGAAACTTATTGAAATTTAACTCGTTTTTTAGTGGAACCAGCTTAAAAATTGATGATAATCGAGGTTGTGACGTAACATCCGGAACATTCGTCTCGTCAGATGATACATGCTGAGAGTGATCGGTCAAAATATCGGCAGCCTTGAAATTAGACGCAAATGGTTATCCCCATGGAAGCATTGGAGTTTTTTTTGCAGATGAAAATCATTTCACGCCCAACATGGTTAATGATGTATAAAAAAACTCCAGAAATAAGCTCTAATGAGACTCCGTAGCGTCTCATTGCATGTACATACGTACCTTCTGTACGCACCTAAGATGCTAAATACATTAATATAAATAGTTTCTCTAACATAGGTAGTGTAGTGATTGTTGGTGAAATGTCACATCCAGACAAGTATATGCAGGTGTTTGCTAATGCATTATTATACGTAGTTTAATGATCCTTATTAAGGTATAGTGTAGTGCATGCTGGTGATAACTCACACCCTTGAGGTGGCTTGCTGGGTATCTTATAGGTTTACCTACTTGTCGCCTGTGACTCAAACACTTTCTGTTTTTTTTTCTGATTTTTATGCATGCTGCCTACCATTAAGGAACACCAAAACAATATTAAATTTTCATTTTATCGAGAAAATATGTAGGCACACTATCTTATTTTGGTCATAAGTTTGCCGTCATGCGAAATCTGTAGAATCCAAATTTGATGTGGAGATAATAAACAAAATATGTACCAGTTTTTTCGGGGCGGAAAGAAGAAAAGCGTTGGAATGAGAATTACAAATATACGCAGGTAGAGCGAAACTCGGGCGTGCTACTTAAATATATCTTTGAAATGTCAAGCAATGGCAACTTATCGTGGTGAGGTATTTCATTACATCGGGTTAAAAAAATAATGCGCCCTGAGGACTTACTCTCATGTTTAGTTTGAGTATAATAATCGTTTTTAAAGAAGCCCAAGTACATGGCGACAGTAATTCTAATTAAGGACAGCGAAAAGTTAAGGATACGCAGTGATTATTTTGTTAAAGTTATAAATTCAGTAATTCCTTAAATTGGTCAATAACGTGAACTTAACCTCCGACGAATTCTTTAGCTATATTATTTGGAAATTTCCATGCCATCGTAAAGATAGGGGCAAATAATATTTCCTGCTCTTGACTTCATGTAAATCGCTACACACAGTCTTAATATATTATGCCTGCGAACCCTTAATCTCACATGTAACATTCTGCCCGGTATCTCTTAAGGTGACTGGGTCAATTTTTGTTTACGTACAGATTTGCTTGAAACTTTGCGTGCTTGTTCTCATTAGTGATATAAATAGATAAAAATGTAAAAAATAGCCTCTTACTGATTTGGATTTTTGGCTAATGCTATTTTAACTCCTAGCCGTATGGCACATGACATACATTTCGTAATTATTCGATCACACATGTACAGATTTTATTCTAAATAACGCATTTTATTTCTGAAGTGAAAATGGTTTCTTACAAATATCAAAGTGGTGCACCGATTCGGATAAAAAACATTTAATTATAATTTTTGCCTACATTTCTAATACCTCGCTGAAAATTCAAGTCATAACATGCTTTAATTAAGGGAAAAAATGTAAACTATTACTCATGAATCATTTCCATTGCTGCATCAGTGGCGAGTTCCGCCGCAAAAACAGATGTACTTAACTAATATGTGGCCGTGGAATTTTATTTTTCAAATTACTTGATAAATTATAAAAATGTGCACTAAATGACCCACAATTCCCGCGCCAGCCACCTTAAGTTTCCTCAAATGTGACGTGAAACGTGGAGAGACAACTCACATTGAGCTTTAAATAGCGCACTCGCCTAGGCTGAGAAAAAATCTCTTTCGATGTGCTTCCAGTGTTTTGACGTATGCACTTCGCATTTCACGGCCACGCACTCGAGTTTCCGTGACGTTCACGTGGTTCCGCGGTATAATTAGAGGCTGATGTGCAGAACTCCTTCGCACGCACGCTTGTGTAAAAGCTAAACCTAGAGGCATCTGGCGTTCTTGAACGGCCGGCAAAGTTGGCTATCTCCGCGCGCGCCCCTCCACCCTGGCCAGCTTCGTAGGTATGACTACTCCTAATTTTTTTTCTACTTCATCCCCTATCACTCTGGTTTTCGTCTCTCTCGGCTCCCAGATGGGAGGAGTGCATCAGATTAAATGAAATGGCTGTCAGGGTTGCCACGCATTTCGTCGGAGGATGAGTCATGATCTTCCCCAGAGACCCGTGGTCAAAGTTTCCGTTTTGTATCTCTCTCTCCCCCCCTCCCCCGATTAAAAATCAACGGCTCAAAAAGGGGTGACTCACTGAGCGCTCGCAAATGGATGTCTGGAGGTCCCTCGGCAGCGAGGATTGGCTGCCTCTCGATCGCTCATCTTGCTTCGTCCGTGTTGTTCGTGTTTAGTATTTCCTGCGTTTTTGCCGGGATAGCCGCAGGCCCGGCGGTGGAAATCGTCCAGTGGCACATGCATGACTCAAAACCAACAAGCTCTTAACTCTTCGAGAGCGTGATATCCACAAAGAAAAAGTCATTCCCCTGAACTGGTGTGCCATTCCAGTTGAATGATATTTTTAGTGTTCATCTCCTCAGGTGGTGACGCCTCTTAAGCCCGTTTCACACGGGGCACGTCATTGCACAATCTGATGTACGTACGAACGTGCATTTCAAATTGCATCGTATAAAGCCGTGAATTGCAAGAACGCATGCGCGAATGCATGAACGAGAGATGGCGAAATAGTCCCTGCTCTAATTTGAAAATGATTGCACTCCAGATTAAGAAAAACATGCAGTTTGAAGTTGTGCAATTTTGTGCCCCGTGTAAGACGGCCTTTAAGGTAGCTTGATTGAGATATAATTTCAAATAGAATTCAGTAGATTTTTCCTCAATTTAAAGAAAATTATCTCCCCTCTCCAAAGATATCAAAATATCAGCCACTTTTTGCACAACTTTTCGAGATATTTGCCAAAAAAATAGAAGCTTTTTTCCATGGGAAATGGCACGTGCTCTCAGCCTATGTTGTTTCAAAAGTTATCCTTAAAGGCAGTGGTGCATAAAGGTATATTTATGTTGAAGAAAGTAGATGGAGCTTGTTTTTCTTCAACTGGTTTAACTGGAAAAAATGTGATCCAAACGCATTTTTTTAAAGCTATATCCTTTTCTGCTGCTAATTTATCTTTCGCGAATATTTACTTGCGTGATCCAGGAATTAATTATGTCCCTGCAGAACGTCGGATAATCATACAAAGTGAGTGACATAAGAAAAATAGACTAGAATCAATAGATTCCAATATTAGTCTTTTACTGGCGCTATTGTCAACCACAACACAAAAAAGAATGCGAAAAAACTTGGGCACGCGGGATGTTTTAGGGGTTATGTGTTGAGGTAGGTATCTGCATTACTTCAATTCGCTGCTGGGTGAATGCCATTGGGATTTTACTATCGGTGGAAACTTGGCCTGAATATTTCCCAAAATTCACCAATGTGGCTTTTCCTTCTTCGTGGAAGAGTTTTCAGTGAGTTTAGCTCGGGTTGAAAGAGGGCGGGGAACATCAACACTTAAATCCCGGAGGGTTTTATCCTGCTGAACAACCAATTAGAGATATTTTTAACTTTATAATTTTACTTTGCTGTGACATGCTATCACTTTATATGCCATCAATAGCGCTAGTTAGAACATGGAAATTCCATTGTAAATTTGCGCGCAATATTTTGTCTGAAGAGATTGACTCCATTTCCCAGTGGTAAATGATATAGCATAAAGAACACTAGATGAATAAAATATATCTGTTTTCACAGATTAATTTAGTTCACGATAAATTAATTTTATAAAGATTTATCACCCGATAATGTCAATTATGTGATGAAACTGGTCGTACATTAAACTGAAGACATATTTTGTGAACATAACTTTTCTCAGAAGAGCAAAAAAAAATTGTATTCCGCGTAAAGAACAATTTATATTTATAAATTTAAATATCTACCCACCAATCTACAAGAAACATATGCGTCTATTATTCCACCACGATGTAATTTCACCCAAGTGCAAATTTTGAGTTCATATTTATTGAGATGAAATAAGATTTAGAATACTTTTCTGATTACCAGTCGAATAATTAATAAAAGATCTCCTTATTTATTTTTGGGCTACAATTCAGTGAATAATTTTCGCGCTTCCATTTATTGAAAGCGAAAATAATACTTCGCTGTAATTGCCACCGTCACCCCTTTTTGAATCCCGGTTAGAATGTGTGGCAAATTTTCCGTGCCATAATCTCGTAGTCTTTGAGCTGCTTACTTGCGCAAGAAGTTTGGGCAATGTCAATTATTTTTGGCTTCACAGAGTTTGTCTTTTATTCGAACGTTCCCACGCATAAAATATTTTTCGAAAGGAGCTAAAGGGAGCTAATACGAATTGTCTTCATCACAACGAATTGTGTTTGGGCAGAAAAACGTGAGAGGTATAAGAGGCGGCAGAAAACAGATGTCTGCCGCTAATGCGTTAGGACGTTTTTCTCTTGAAAATTAAAATGAAATGACGCTGTTAATTGCGCAGCAGTTCGTACGGCAATCTGGATAGTCCTGCTCCAGTTTCCCAACTGCTATCACAATATAGGAGCTGCAACTGGGAAGCGTGTCTGTTGCTGAATACCATTTCGAGAGTAAGTCGGTCGATTTTATCCACCTCGCTGAGTCTCATTTTTTAATCGTGACTGCAAACTCTTTGTGCTTCGTTGAATTTAAATATTTAGTATTTATTCCATGGTTAGTAAGGGCAAAAAACCCGGGCTGTTTGAGAATCATATTGAAATACTTTCGCTATCCAAGCGGTTTAATTTTTTTCTTTTTCATTCAATATTTTAAATAATATTTTTGTTTTTTTTTCTTTTATTCAAGCAAGTTCATCGCAAATTATGTTCAAAAATAGGAAGCTATACCTTCTGGCGTTACTATTTTGTTCAGTTTCGCAGTTAACATCTGAAAGCTTTCATTTTATGAGAATTCAAAGCTTAAATTAACTTTCTTTTGAATTCATAAATTTTTGCATTCTAGCCGTAGGATAATCTTAGCTGAAGAGATGTTTCGATAAAGATATATGAATGCTCTCTATTTGTAATATTTCAACACACGTCCCGATTGTAGTGCCAAACCGAATGCACGATATAATCCCTTTGCCTGCGTGGTAAAGAGACGAATGAAATTGGTTCGTGAAAAGAAACATCTTTTAAGCCATTAATAACGATTTTCTTTTATTGAAGAAATGTATGTAACTCCCTAACGCAATTGATCTAAATGTTGTATGCAGTATCTAACAAAAGCACCAGTCTATTACAGAAAAAGTCGAGTACCTTCTTACATTTGATTGCTTTTATGTGGATGGTGCTGAGAAAAGCGGTCGGCATTTTGTTTCATCGAATGTGGCGAATCCTCTAAGCTATATTTTATTTTTTTATTAATTTAGTTTTCTGAAGAACTTGAGCAAGTTCCATTTAGAAAATAATTTAGAAAATAACTTAATTTCTTCTCAAGGCTGGTGGGTTTTTTTCTCCATAGACTACGATGACTTTAAACACCCCTCCTTTTTTGCACATTCCTACTTAGAATTTCAGTGACATAAAAGTGAAATCGGAACGGAAGTGCATTTTTGTGTGGAAATTCAAAGTCCTTTTTGATGGTCGCTCTCTAAGCTTAATAGAAATATGTTGCGTCTTCTAAATGATGGCAATACTTTGTGGTTTAGAGACTATACGGCCTAGGTGATGTGACTTACTTTCAATATTTATATTGAAAAGAATGTTATCCGGAAATTAATTGCCTTCTGTATGCGTATTAAAATGCTTGTTGTTTCTTCAAATTTTGCTTGCACCCAAAGAATGTCTTGAGATAATTTCTTTGTGTTCCGTGCGTTTTTTTTGCTAATATGCTGTGCAGTATTTTTGCGATAGAAACTCCAACATATTACGTTTGATAACTAATATTTTACTTTCATATTCCGTGAGAAAAGGAAATGTTGGCTTTAGATGTGATTCTAAAACTTGTTCTTTGTGTTCTACAGGTTTTGTCTACGATTTTGAGCTAAGTGGATGCTGGATATTATCTCATCCCGTAATGTATCTATTGGCCTACTATTAGATTCTAGTGTCAACGATTTGGCCAAATTTCAAACCTTTTTCTGAGTGTAGTTGCAGTAAATGCTTCCGCGGAGTCTTCATTGTGAAGAATTGGATTCTTAAACTTCATTGTTACCGTGATGATCCATTTTGTGTGTACAATGTTGAGGGATGTGTTTATTTAATTAATTTCTTGTTCAAAGGGCGCGTTTTTAGTCATGCATATCCCCGATTTTGTAGAGAATAAGTATAAATTTACTAATACCAGTCATCCGTTATCAATTTGTATTGCGATATCATTTGCATATTTTTACACCACTTCTTTTCGAGTCAATGTCTATTTCCTGACAAAGCCAGCAGAAGGGTCGGCGAAAGCTCGCGCTTTGAAAAAATGCTATCAGTGTTTACCGACAGAAATAATGTAATGTAGGAACAAAATGTAACACACTGAAAAATTAAGATCAAAGCTTGCTCGTTCCCAAATACGTGTCACTCCTTATTGAACTTGAACCGACACATGTGCGCTGCGAACACGAAGGGTATCAATCTGGACCATCTTATTTTTCCTTGGTCAGCAAATTAACGTCTCGTTTTCTTTTCACGCAAATTATTACCTCTCTCTCTCTCTCTCTCTCTTTCTGCGCTTGTGTCGCGTCGCTATGGATACTTCACACTCTGGGAGGCCTTCTTGTGTGGTCAAACGATTCGATTAAGGCGGAGACGACGCCCCTGGTGGTGAGGGACGGGACTGGATGATGATTGAGGGACTCTCTTGCGAGATGAATGCGTGCGGAATTATGAAAGGGGGGTCTTTGATCTCCGAACGTCCCCTTCATTCGCGCGAAAGGGTTGACCGGGACCAAGTGCTCATCCTTATGCACGGGTCGGAAGTCTCGTTGTAGAACGAGCCAACCGTCCAAACTGCGCTGCCTACGTAGCAGGGATGGTCATCAATGACCAACAATTCACATAATCTTTATTATCTCGATATTATCCATATTTTTTCCCGTTATTCTTCGTACATTTCTCGATGCAAGCATTAATTTTGCCGTGATTATTGATTCATTCGTCTGAAACAAGAGCAAGAAGGACATATAGGAGTTAGCAGGGGACAGGCTGCAGTCAACCAATTTAGGACTGAATGACTAATGATAATGATCGATTCTTTCTCATTTCGTTTGATCGTTTTTTCGAGCGAAAGGGTTGATTAAAAAAGAGCCATTTTCTTCGGGTCATAAGTCTAGTAAAAGAACGTGATGACCATTCTCTTTGCACTGCTTTGTGGTGTTTATTGGAAATCAGCCAAAATTATTTCAGTTATCGATATTTTTCTCTTTTTATCGCTGCCTCGTGGTAGGGATCGATGGTCATAAAATAGCAATGATTCACTTAATGTTTATTTTCGCTATATCATCCATATTTTACTTGATATTATTATTAATAATAATAATAATATAGTTTTATTGTTCACAGATTTGCATCCGATCTGAACAATTTCGTACTTTTCATTATATTAGGAATAATTTTGCAGTGATTTTTAATACTTTTTTTAAAAAAGATGAGCTACATGGGCATAGAGGAGTAAACTGAGTACAGGGTGGATTGGAGGGCTGCATTCAGCCAATCATACGGCTGAATGACCGATAATGAATGATGGTCTATTCTTTTTGATCAATCGATACTTATGTGTTAAATGTTTTCCATATCTTTTAATTAGTGATAAATCGAGTGAATTGATCTTCCATCGTGCTAATGGGTTGATGAAAAGGACATATAGTAACCCCGCGTCGGAAGCCTAGTAAAGAACGTGCCGATTATTCTCTCTTTTTAGTCATTTAACCGTGCGGAACCACCTTCATGCGAGATCTTTTGGCGGTCGTCTTCTTTGGAGTCAGGAAGAAAACGTCGTGGTTAATTCATTGAGATAACTCTCTTTGGTGATTTATCGGTGAGGAAGTTGAAGAGCTTCCCGCTCGCAGGGAAAACTTGATTCCTCCTCCATGAATCCGAAGTTTTTCTCCGCTTCGTCCCCTCGACCCTCCAACAAAACTTTGGAGAACTTCCTCGCGAGATTTCCAGCGAAAAATTTTTATCTGTGGGTGAAGGAGGCTCATTTCGAGTCGGCCAAAATTTAATCAACTGCGAAGGAAAAATCTATGCTCTGCCAAAACTTTTGGCGGAAGCAGTGCCGTTTCGTGGTCATTTTGTCTTTTTTTTTAATTGGGAGAAATGTGACGAGTTTCCATGACCATTTCGGCGAGGCAATCTTCTACTCCCAGATTGAGATTGTGTTATCGCTAAATAACTTTATGCGTTTTCTTTGTGTCATTTTGATTAACTTACCAGCAAAAACTTTGCCTTTTTCTCAGGCCAAGGGCACACGAACGTTGAACACGAACTCCCGTTGGCATTAGTGAACGTACAGACTGCTTTACCTTGCATCAGACGTTACGTATCAATTAGATACTGCAGAAGTAGCTCTGTTTGTTTACTCTGAGAATAAATACGTAATAAAATGGAAAATTCAGGCGATAAATAGGCATTAACATCGCATTCAATATAAATACAACTTAATTTAAACTTAAGAATTAAAAGAATTTCTTAAATTAACATTAAGTAATATTACATTATCGTTTGAGTGATTGCTAAAAAGTTAATATTTCAACATCCTTTTTTATTACTAACTTTTTTAAGGATTCTGTTCAAACAAAGATAAAGTTAACTCAAACTCTGGAACAACCTAATGGTTGCTAAACACGCAGTAGTGTGTCGGGTACTATTTGGCACATTTTATGGTAAACAATAACGTCTGTCGAGTAAGGCAACGTGCGTTGCAGCATATACCCACGCTGCAACGGACGTCAAGGAGTCCGTTATGATGAAGGACGCTATTCGTGTGTTTTACTTTTAATCCCTATCTTGCTAAATTAAGCTTCAACGGACGTTATCGACGGACGTTACTCAACGCACGCGAACGAAGCTCGTGTGTTCCCGCCCATATGGTGCATTGTGCCTAGAGATGGTAAAGTTGCCGTAATTTTCATCTGAGGTAAATTACCATGGTAAATTACAGTATTTTTTTTTTAAATTACCGTAATTTTCCAGTATTATTTAGTTTTAAGCATTTAACAGCAAATGTATGGTTAAATATGAAAGCCAATAGCAGTAGGAAGGGAATAACGATTTTAAACCACACCTAATACAAAATTAATCTATTATAAATGTTTAAAATTGTTGAAATAACTACGCCAGCAATATGCAATCTGGCTTTATTTTGTCAAAGTATGAGAAATTTTCAAGGAGAATATTCTAATTCTTTACTCTTATCATGTTATAATTAAGGTAAAATATTCCAAAAATGAGTTGTACATGCCTCAATTTATTATAAAACACGTAGGAAATGTGAACGTGGCTTAAAAGAACATGTTGGGAATTTATCTGTATGAAAAATTATCTCAAACATCGGTGAATTACCTAGATAATTACGGTAATTTTCAAGGGGCGTGGTAATTTTCGAAAATTACCGTGGTAATTTACGAAAATTACCGAGGTAATTTTCAGAGTGGCCCATCTCTAATTGTGCCTGTTAAGAGTAAATGTGGTCACGAAGCGTCGGGTGAAATGAAGATGGAACTCACCCATTTCAGGAAATTCATGTATTTGACGGAGAAAAAGGAAATTGCCTGATCACGCGGTGCCCGTGTCGATGCGGGACTTGCACTGTGTCGAAATCGCAAGTCCTGATTTTTACACATTAACAAACGTCAAGTAATCCTTCACAATTAGATGTCCCGGGCGGACGAGAACAAAGTGGATGATCGGGTGGTATTCCTTATCCCTTTGCTCGAAGTCCTTCACGTAACTCCTTGCATCTAAAGAATGCCTCCAAACTTGCCCATCGAGGTCTTCTTTCGAGTTTGCATTAGATTTTCGCTGTGAGTTTCAGTTAAGAGCTGCGGCTGCAGAGGTTTTTTCTAACGAAAATTTAAGTTTCCACGAACGAATTCAATTTGTCTGAAATTTTGAATCAGATTTATCGTTGTGTAAATTGAAAAACTGAGTCCTGAATACAGTTGCTCTTAGAAGCTATAGATCGCTGATTAAACTTATTTAAGAGTATAATTTACAAATTTTCAGAGGTTTGGAAACTTCTGAAAGGTAACTTTTTTGCTGAAAATTATTTTTCACATTTTCTTGTCGCTGTTTTCCTTTTTACCGTACCCCTGAAATTGGATTAATTTCCCATATTTACATGAGATGGATTGGTTTCCGCGTAATGTGCATGATATCCTCATTTTGATGTCTGACGTCATAGTCGAAGGCCGTCGTGGGTATTGGTTTGATACGGTGGGCTGAAGTACTGGCTTTCTATCTCGAGAACCCTGATTCGAATCTCGTCTTTGGTGAATATTTTCAATACAATCCCGATCTTTACTTGGGTGCCTCATGAGTAGCACTTCTTAATCTTCTAAATGTTTTATCTCCACCATTTTTCATCGCGATGAAAATAATATTCCAATCATTTCGTATTTGTTTCACAAAGCGGTCGATTTCAACGTCTACAGTCTTTACCAAGGTATATTATTATGAGAATGTGTAATTCAATGACACCGCCAAAAGTCGTTAAACAAATGTGAAATCGTGGATAGTGTTTCTTTTCATCATGATGCACTTCCACCTTTCTGTCAGACCAATTTTGAGCGTTGAGTAATCCAACAACATGCAAGTATGTACATACATACATGCATGTTGTTCGATTAATTTAGTTTAATTTGTTTACGTTGTGTTAGCCAGTGTTTCCGTGGTGCTAAGATAGGTACTTTATTATTACTTGGTGTATTCGCAAATCTGAATGTGTAATTTTAATAATTGGCTGGAAAATCATCCTTACTGGTCAGTGTGTGATTTTGGGACTAAGAAAATAAAATACTTCTTAAGAAAGAGTAAATATCCTAAATATCTTTTGCCTTTGAAAGGTATGTACTCTTTGCTTTCATATGACAACTCGTGATAGTACAACTGAGTGAATGCATTTAAAGAACTTATGTTATTTAAAAACGGCACGTTAATGCACCTGTCTTATTTAACGAGTCATTTGATTTTAGAGATGTTCGGTTCATTAAATTAGTTTATATGTGTAAGTATTAAGAGCGGCGCTCTCAACAAGAGTTTTGAGCCGTAGAATGGATATTTTTGTGCTCATAAATTCTGGGCTGGAATGTAATTAATGTATTTAGCCCTTCTTTGAAGCCATTCTTGAGTGTTTTGCGCCATTCTATCTCTAAGCGGGAATTGGGAAAGAATCTATTTTGCTATATTATTGATCCCCATTCTGGAGATCTTTTACGTTACGCAGATGCTAAAATGAGCGCCGAAAATCAAATTATCTAGTCTGCAATGAAAGTTAAGAGAATTCTTCAAGCACGCCTACACTAATTGGAATATCAGGAGTCTTATTCGACGATATTAAATGAAATATGATTCGAGGAAAATGGCGTTATATCAGATTTTTACTCCTCTCCTCTTCTTTGCTTAATGAATTTTTAGAAAGTCGCAAAACGTGACCGGTTACAGGCACCTTCCTTCCAGCTTAGAGTTTCAACCGTGTGAAAAATGACGGAATGTTTTTGCAATTCTGCTTCGGCAGTGAAACGGAGCCCCTGGAATGAGAGTTAATGTAAGAAACAGTAATGTCACCCAAACGTAAGCGCGATGAGAGAATTTTCGCTTACTTGCATTTTACGTGCCCATAAGACCAAAGTTAAATAATTGTGTATCGTAAAAATACTGCAGATGCGTTATTTTTAAATTTATTTTTGTCATCTTTGTCCGGTACATGTAAAATTTTATGTGCTGAATGTAATTGAATTCATGCTCAAATGCTACCAACCTTTTCTTCAGTGCTATTGAACATATTCATTGCGTTCAATCGACTTTTTTAATTTCTGTTTTAACGTTGTGATTCTTAGTTTTTCATGATCCACACACTTCAACAAATATATTTTACTTTTTAGCCTAACTATCCAAATTCAATATCACATGAAATATTGCTTAGCAGAAATACGATCCGTAGGCCTGGAATGTTCCGTCCGCGGGTGGGTGAAGATTATATGTAAGATTTTCATCGGTGATATTTACTTCTCAGGGGAAAGATGTATGTGCGTCATTCCCATTTAAAATCGATTCATCTTGCTTGCAGGTCCGGTGAAACTTCATGGGGAATGCGATTTGTTGTGATTTGGTGCATCAGGGGTTAACTCTGGGCCTTTCGAGATGAAGAAACCTCACTAATCAAAATTGACATATCTTGATCCCAAGATCACCGCACCAACAGAATAATCCTCGTGGCAAGCTAAAAATACTCTTGCTTGAGACCTAACTTTTAACGTTTTTAAATTCAAAGCAGTTAAACTCGAACGTCAATGGAACTAGAGGAAGGAGTTGTTGAAAGCCTCGTTCATTTGAACCTTAGTCTTCCTTTAAAATGTTTCGAAATGCTGTGAAAGAACTAGCTGTTCAGTAGTTCATTTAAAAGCTCCTTAAAATTTTCAAAGGAAGAGAATGCATGGATAGATTATTTGGTTAAAATCTAGGTACGAATTGGGTGAGATCTGGGTTCGAAAGCCCAGCTTAATGTTAGTGATTTTTTCACTGAAATTTCGCGCATCCGTTAAAAGGTTATTCATTCATTAAATTTAACCTGAATTGAAGCTCATCAGTGTACAAAAAGTGAATCCAAGCAATTGATTCTGTTATCACTAAAGGATTGATGAAAACTCTTATTATTTTTATCAATGTTTACAGTAACCTACAGTATCTGCCCTGCCCACCCCCCCTGCCACACACCCCTGAGGTGGCTTGCAGGGTATTTTGTAGATGTAGATGTGTCTATTTATCTCACTTTTCTGGACCACGGTGAGGTAAAGGTTGAAAATTCTACTGATTTTAAGCGAAAGAGTGATGGAAATTCGAAAGGCTACTTTAACTTGCTTATTGGAGCACCGCTATGTCCGCTAAAAATCGGGATGTGCTTATCAGATGTGTCATTTCTTATAGCTCAAACACAGTAAATATGAGCTTAAGCTTTCGCAAAAGGTGTTGGCAGGCTCATGCGCAGAACGCCATGTCACGTCGGGAATTTATCTGGTGGAAGGGGTTATGAGAAGGGATGACGGTGAGGAGTGTACGTAAGGTATTCTTTACTTATGAAAGTCTGGGGTGCCATATAGTCACAATGGTGGGAAAATTACCTTCGACTACTGCACATTCACCTGTCGTGATCAGTATTTTTTTCGGAAATAGCCCATCCCAAAATCACCCTCTGCGCATCTGCCACGAATGTTTTCGAGGACTGCACGGTGTCTTTTTCCCTACAGGTTACTCCATTGTATTTTTCTGATTCTTGTGTGAATGAAACGAGAAAGAAATAACTAAATTTTTAATTTTCTGTTCATTAATTACTCCCCGCCCCCAACTTTAAGGATGAATCCTTTGTCTGAACATACTTAGTGAGAGCGACCATTCCCTCCTTTGTCCTTTTGTCCAAACGGAGAAGGGGTGAGGGATAAGGCTCGTGTCAAAGGTCAGCATAATACTTGGTAAAGAAGTTCCCCGGGCTTTTCCAGAGCTTACTTCCCGGAAATGAGAACCGCGTCGACCCGCGCATATAAATTCAGGCGAGGGTGAGCTTGACCTCTTGATACGGCGTGGGTGCTCTGCGGTTCGGAAACTCTTGTCCAGTGACGTCGCACGGAAATCACAAGAATGACAAATAATTCAATACATGAGTTCGTTGCGTGCGATATAAATTTTAGAGAAAAGGTCGAAGAATGTTTTTACGCGATTACGGACACGACCTGATTTCACAATGTTCTCTCACCACGCAACTCAAATTTTTTAGGACTTTCAACGAGTTCTTACATATTAGCAAACGTGCTTTCTGACAAATTTGTTAAAAAAGTTCACAAAAGTTGCCCCAACAATATTTTTCTTTTTTATTATTCTTATATACGTGTTGGGTACATTGCAAACGGCAATACGCTGGTTGGCAACGACAGAAGAGCTTGTTTAGTTTGTTTAAATACTATTAATAATAAATTAGTTATATTTTATAACTGAATTACGCACATACCGCTAATTACAAGAATACCATCAACAATTACTTCAGTGTTATAAATCTCCGCCAAAACATTGAGCAGATGAAAAAATTAGTTATTTCAGTAATAAATTCAGGAATATTTAAAAAAAAATAAGGTTTGAGTAATCCGATCCTAGCATTAAATGAGCATTAAAATGCAATTTTGCACCACGATCCATCGAATTAAGGAAGAAATCTGTCAGCGGAATCATCTTCACTGCTGTGAAATGTGCTGAATTCAAACGATTGGGCATAAAATTTCATTCGATTAAAGTTGTGACTTTAAATTAATTTGAATAAGCCAGTCCCCCTTTATATTATCATCCTAATCTATAGGTTACCACGTGAAACCCTAAAATTTTTACGGGTTCAATAAAGTCTATGATAATGTCGCAACTGTAACTTATTGTGAGTAGAGACTTGGCATACAGCCTACCCAAGCAAGGAAAGAGGAGATATGAGGAGGGAGCTCTAAATTTCAGCGTTAAGTATTAGCACCACTTATTGCATAAGGCGCTCGACTATGGAGAAACTCATTCTATAAAATATGGATGAAGAATTTAGATCTACTACTTTTCGAAAAATATGACAGAGAATGAAGTTGATCGCAGTATTTGGAGGAATAACGTGTAGGAAATACATCACTCCTGGAAACGTGAAGATGGATTCGAAGAAAAACTGAGCCATTTCCTTAAAGTCAAAGGTTATTTTCAATGGGTACGCTGTTCTGAGTTTCATTTCATTGCCTTCCTTGCTGGCTGAAGGGCGTGCGTCAGAGAGTGATGGATCACCATCCATTAAGACAAAAGTTAGAAGAAAAGGGAATCTCGAATGGGAAAGGACGGAATGGGATATATAATTGATATCCATTAGATTAGTGAATAAACTTGGTATTGTTAATTGGTACCCATGCCTGCCTAACCAACATTCGGGCTGAGCACTTTACTCCCTTCTTTTTACCGTACAGAAATGTATTATTATTAAGGTAACCTACTGGTTAAGGCAGGTTTAAATGGAAGTGAGTGAAATTCTCTAGATTTCTACATGTACAAGGCCCTATACACCTACGCAATTTCTTTCTTCATCTCACCATACGTTCTCCCCTTCTTCATCCCGTCTATAAAACATCTCTTTCTTCCCCTTCCCCGCTTATCCAACATCCTCCCCTCTTTCACGGCCTTAAGCAACCCTTCGCCCCTTATTACCTCTTCCAACCACCTACTTTACCTCCTCCTAATCTTCGTCAGAAGTTTCCTTTCCTCGCGAATTATACCAAGCACTTCCAGAACTGTGCAGAGTTTTTATTTACAGATTACGGATAGTACAATATGGTGGCAGTGGTAAATGAAGGAAATTGACATATCCTTCGAAGGGTTGAAAAATGCATATAAATTAGACATCAGCATGAGTGTAGATAAGAGGTCCCCAACCTGTGGTACGAGAACTCCTAATGAGTATGGAGTCGGTAGTGTTGAATTACGCTGAAAAGGTGTGTAAGGCTGTACAGTGTGAGCTGTAAGTGTGGCAAGCATATACGGCAAGGGGTCTAACTGATTGGTGTACCAAGGGGTGCCTGCATTAAGGAGAGATGAGCTGCCATTGTATAAGCAAGCAGGCGAAGGTTTTGGGCAACTGGTGACGAGTTTTAATTACAGCAGCGCTCTACAACGTTTGCACACCTGTGGACAGACGAAAAAAGGAGACATATCGCGCTCCAGTTGATGCATAAAATTAGGTTTACCCTGGCAAGTTACTTTCGCAAGTTACTTCTGCAAGAGCTTACGTGAGAGTTTACTCAGACGAAATATTTTTCACAAGTTAGTGTAGAACCAGATTGGTTGCCGTTTAAACTGTAAACAATACTCTTTTTCTGGGTATTTTCCGAAACTTTAAGCCGTTTACGCCTGCAATTTACGTCGAAAGTCGCTTGCTGCAAGTAACTTGCGCAAAACTTGCCGGTGTAAACCCACCTGAAGACAGAAATAATAATCAATGAAAGTGATAGTTTATTTATCAAATCCAATGGTAAAGAAATATAATCTTTAGTTAATGCTACATCTGCTGCTGCGTTTTTGTTAGAAACATTCATTTTATTGACTGCAGCATAGCGACAGACAATTCTCGTGGACTGCCGGTTGAAGAGCACTGAATTTAGAGGATAAATTCAACGGAATTTGACGACACGTAGTTAAACTATCCAATAAAGAATTCAAGTAAAAAGAGTAATTTATGCTGACCAATGTTTTGGCGCCACAGGGTCATCTGGCACCGACAACCTGTAGGTACATAAGATGAGGCTGACTAGTAGACTCGCAATGTTAGTTAAAACTGACAATGAGGGGAAAATTATGGACTCTTTTCCCTCATGCTATTCATGAGCACAGTATATTTTCGTTTGGTGTTTGGACATACTCGGGAAGCAGTTATCTATTTCACCTTCAAAATGAATCTTGGTGAAAATTCATGATGACTGAATCACTATTATAACTTTGTAATTTTCGAAATTACTTTTCGACCGGTGTCCTTCACCCTATGATATTAAGTGCTGACCAGGCTATTAAATTTCCTCAATTTTTTGTAACAAAAACGTTTTTCATCTCACAGAAAGCAAATTAAGTAATTCTAAAAAGTATCTCTTTAAGGAAGAAAACTTTTGCCAATTTCAATTAAGATCTTGAAAATTGCTTGCAACAAGCGTAAATAACAACAGAAAACGAATAGTAAAAAATAATGTTACGTACATACAACTTAGACCAATTTTTCTTCTTTAGTTTCTGATGGACGCCATTGATTTCTTGGCGTTTTCATGGTTACTGCAAAATTTCAGAAAGGGCTCTATTTAATGTTTGCGTTTCAATAGCTCGGTAACTAAGGAAATGCAATGCCATGATTACTGATCAATTAATACTTAAAATCGCCTCCCCTACCACCTCCAGAAGTTAATCAGATTCCTCCTGGAAGGACCTGGGGCCTGTTTCTCAAAGCTATAAGTCCACAAGTTACAAGTCTACAAGTCGAATATTACAATTGTGATTTACAAGTGTTTGTCAAACGAAAACGGAGGACTTGTCAATTCTCAAAGATTTTACAAGTAAAAATGGCGGACGTCTAGTCCATATTTAGCTATTATTTAAAGCTTTCAATATATTTCGAGAGTTTCTGCAGCCATCTTCTATAACCAAGAGTCAGTGATATGTTGCTCGGTGTCTATAAATGCGTAATTTCAAGATAAACGGAATTTTTGGTTCACAGTTTACCATAAAATATCTCAAGCGAGGACGAATCGTCTGCAAAATGTAAACATCATGAGGAATACTCTAGAAATGAAAGTTATTCACAATTCTTGCATGTCAATACATCGCATTGTGCAGTGTTTATCTATCATAGATACGAATAAATAGCAGAATAGCGTTTTATCGTCAGACAAGCGAAGACTACGAGTTCAGCCATTTTGAATGTTGATTATAAATACCCAAGAGGAACACCAATACTTCATGAAGTAAGTTGGTGTAGTGGTAGCGTGCAGTACTTCGGTGTCGAAGAATAGTCGATCGTCACAGTCGTTTGTTTTTTTTCTCTTTCATTTTGTTGGGCTAAGGAGAGATTTTACCACCGATTTATGTAACTTCGTACTAGGACCTAAGCACAATTTTATAAATTGTACTTGTCCTTGTGCCCCAAGTTGCACCAAGGATATCGGACATATGACTACGGCGTATTAGGAAAAGCTACAGTACATTAGCGTAGCATTTGTATCTAATGCATCACATGAAAATGACGACTTTAAATACATATGGAGTTTCCTATTGAACTTTCGCAACTTAATATTTCATAGCGATTTATCATTTTAGTACGGGAACTTATTCTTTGTATTTTTACCTCTCAAATGTATAAACATAATGACCTGACATGAAAAGTAGGTATATATTGTTAAATAGTAATAAATAATACTAGTAAACTAGACGTTACTTTCGCATTTTCAACCATTCCCACCTCCCCAAAATGATTTATTCTTTATCAAATGAGATCATTTATAAATTGCACGATTAAAAGCAACATACATGTCTCCTGTCGGAATAAATCTTTCTTCGTTGTTTATTCACTAAGCCTCCGTGGGGGTGTTCTTGTCTCATTACGTTTTATTCTAAATTACTTTTCTTTTAACTTTAAATTATAAACAAACAATGTGTTTTAACGTAAAATGAGCATTAAATGTCAAAAGTCGGTAAAAAAAATCCTATCTACTGATACCTTGTTCGTCGCGATCGCCTTCGTAACAGCTGAGAAAAAGAGATCGCAAGTCGCTTTTCATTTGTTTTCTCACTTATTCTTTCCGATTTACTGCGATTTACTCACCTCGGAGGACTAGTAGAAATTTTCTTACAAGTTACAAGGTCTTGTAATTTACAAGTCTGTTTGAGAAACAGAATGTATCGTAACCATGAAAACACTTGTGAGTAAACACTTGTAACTTGTGAATTGGACTTGTAACTTGTGAACTTGTAATTAGTAGACTGTACGTTTGAGAAACAGAATTTCACAAGTTAGAAGTGAATAGACTTGTAACTTGTAGACTTGTAGCTTTGAGAAACAGGCCCCTGGGTGTTCAATACTTGAAATGGTACTGTACCTGGTGATGTCGCCTTTGCGATTGGACCGATCGACAGGTAATTAATAATCGTGGAAATTTAAAAAAATTACAGTGCGAAATTCCACTGAGGAGAAATCACTCGCCTTGACCGGGACTCGAACCCGGATCCCTCGACATAGGGCCAATTGCTTTTGCCAGTTAAGCTACTGAGCCGTCCTCCTTCCCTGTGGATTTTTGTAGGCTTTAAGGTAGTTTGAGCGAAATATTTCCCTAGTCATAATGGAGACCATTTTCGAATTTTATATTTTTATTTCAGCGTCTGTAACAAGTGTGAAGTAAATATATAGAAATATTAATGGTGCAAAAATTTAGTTATATATGACCAAAATTCTCAGTAATTAAATAAATATATCTACATAAGTCTCCAACTTGATCAACTTTAACACTATGTTGGCTCACCACTCAGTAAATGCTCACCACAATTGTAAATGTAATTTTGGTGCTCTTAGGGGTATTGTACCTAGAGCCAATAAATATTTATTTATTTATTATTTATTCAACTTTACTCATTTTTTCATGCCGTACGGCTAAAAAGCTTTCTAAACATAAGGTTTTTTTGTGATTCTTTAAAATTTACTGCGGTGAGTAATAGATTATTTTTTACAAATATTTGAGGAAACATACAAACTACACATCGTTAAGTGCGAAATTCCACAGAGGAAAAATCATTCGCCTTGACCGGGATTCGAACTCGGATCCCTCGATTTCGCAGGGGAAAGGACGCCTCGGTAGCTTAACTGGTTAAAGCACTCGGCGAGGATCGAGGGATCAGGGTTCGAATCCGGGTCAAGGCGAATGATTTTTCCTCTGTGGAATTTCGCACGTATGTGCCCTTGCGAGTGGCTCCGTAAAGGTAAATACTGTGGCTAGTCCCGGTATCCTCAAAATTGGCGCACACCGTTAGTTTTTTGACGAAATCTAGGTGTTTAAAGTCCTAATTTTTTCAATAATCTCCCTCTGGAGCGTACAGCCGTAATCTATCCCATGTAAAACTGTTTGTATTTTCATGATAATTGCTCCAAAAGTAGTTTGGTAATGGGTTCATATTGTGATATCATTAGAAAGATGAGTATTTTCTTTAAAATGGGGTCAAAATGTAGGTGAAGTGATTTTTCGCTCAAACTACCTTAAAGGAACCAGATAATAAGATGATCAAGTCTGCCGGACATGAGATGTGACTAAGCAATCCAAAGCGTGTGCTTAGCGCCACAGTCCGCGAGTTTAACGGCAAACTTTGAGCGCAATGGGGTTTTCGCTCTGACAAATTTTGAGGATGCCGGAACTAGTCCGGTGTTCGCTCTTTCTGACAAATTTTGAGGATTCCGGAACTAGTCCGTGACTCTGTGAATGTAATTATTTGGCTAGTCCCGGTATCATCCAAATTTGTCAAAATTATTATAGTTATTTAGTCATGACCGTTTATTCCTCTCATCGCCGTGTTCAGCCGTATTCCACTTCCTCTTACCCTCCCCTTAGTTCCCTTCTCCACCCCCTTCCTTCCCCTTACCCATAGCTGCGAATGTGTCTCTTCCTCTGTTTCTCTCTCTCTCTCTCTCAATGGTGTTTCCCAAACATTATTCTGGGACGTAGTGGAGGCGTATTTGGGATGAGGCGACCGGTCTAAAGGGAGCGACCACGGACTGAACACGTGGACTCCTGGCACGGCTGCGTGTTTGGAGAGGATCACCGCCTCGTCCCACACCACCCTCCTCTTCTATATCTCCTCCCGGTCTCCCCCTTCCCCCTAAGCACCCCCTCTCTCGCATTCTTCCCCTCCTCTCGTCTGGCAGTGGTCCATCCCTATGGAGAGAGTTCCCATCGGAGATGACGACTCCTTTCCAACCTCCCGTTTTGCGGGACCGTGCGTGGAAAAACCTCTCTCAAGGGAGTTGGTCGTGTGGGTCACTCACTCCCTCCAGTCACACTGCCTCAAGGGTCTGTGCTTGGCCCTCTTTTATTCTGCTTTTAAATTCTTGGCATAATAAAAATCCTTAAGACACTGCAAATACATGCTGTATGTCGATGTCTTTCAGATTGATTTTTTCACTAACCTTAACGAATTGGCCTCTGCGATCTTTCTTGTTAATGAAGATGTCCCTGCCATTTTCCAATGGACTTATTAAAATTTATTGATTTTAAATTCCTTCAAAACACAGGCAGTTATATTTGGGAACTCCAGATGACTCAATAAAATTAATTTTTCATTCCTCCCTATCATGGAGCTGGGTGGCGCTGATATTTGATTTAGAAATACAGTTAGGAACCTTGGCTTGTCATCAACAAATAATCTACTGTGCAATCATGATATACTTGAAATCTCAAATAATGTCAGCAAAACTTTATATATATTTATTAAAATTGCAAAATCTCTTCTCCATTCTTTTCTACTCTTAAAATCCTTGTTTCAACTCTCATATTCCCCACGCTTTAGCCTATAACGACCTATCCTCTGAATTGTAAAATAAGCTTCAGTGGCTCTTAAATTCCTGTATTAGATTTGTCCTTGACCTTCGAAAAGATGAACATATGTCCCACCACCTTCACAACTTGTCATGGTTTATGACCTCTTCTCGGAGGAAATATTTACTTGGCTCATTTCTATTTATTCTTTTTTTACAATAATTACCTAGCCTACGTGTATTCCATGTTTAAACCCAGATCAGTTTCTGTTTTCAGAGCCTCTAGAATTGACCCCTCTTACCTAATGCGCCCTATACCGCAAGTAACTTGTCTTATGTTTCAAGAGTTGCTTACCTTAAATTTTCAACGGAAGGCAGGCTTACTTGCTTTGTATCTGCTAATGCGTCCATTCTTCCGTGCCGTCCAAAGGCAAGTAAGGAAAGAACAGGGGGAAATATGGTGGATATATCGGTTGTCAGGTTTGATGAAGTCATGCCCTCTCCATCTACCTCAATGGTTGGGAGTGAGATGGGATGTTCTGCGAACTCCCGTAAGAAAGTTGTTATTCTAAATAAAATAAATAAATCGCTGCATAGAAGATTGCAGAATCCTTTGAAAGTGGTCTGACGTTACATAGGGAGAGTGGAGAGAAACCCAGTGCCTGAATTTGCATATTGTAAATGAAATTCGCCTAGGGGACCACACTTTTACTTCCCATCTGACGGACCGAGTACTACACTTCAAGTACCATCCATAACACACCCAATCGGATCGGGATTCCACGAAAAAATCTTCGGAATTCGAACCTGGGGGTCAATTCTCGAAACGTTACGGTAATTATCCCATGCGGATAAGTTAGTCGGTAACGGAAGGATTATTTTGAGAATGGAGTTTTTATTGGATTGGATTTCCACTGAAAAATCCCCCCTCATCCTCGGGATGGGAAGTTACGAATTGGTGCATTGCAAATGTTTGCACGAATGTGGCTCTAAATGCTTTTTTTTCTCCTATTCATTGTCTAATAAGTAATATATCGTCAAACGTTTTGACTCTCAACGTAAAATGAAGGTTGGTTGCATAGTAGGAGATGTGTCGCTAACTTATCTGGGCCCGGTACAAAATCCGTGATGGACCCTGTGCAATTATTGTTGAGTATGAGAGAGCATTTAGCCATGGTTGGTGACCGAGAGAAATATTGAGAAATATTCTCCTATAAATATTTCAAATTTGTGATTAGATAATAAAATTAGATTGAATTTGTGAATCATGAAGAAGTATTTTGTGCCTAAGTACAGTAGATTACCTAACATCACGCTTACCGTCGACCCTGGATAGGCAAGGGTGGAATTCATCCTGTATTAAGTCCAAGGGCGTGTGAAAATTACAAATTCAGGGTGGGAGACCGTTTAGTCTTCAGGGCCGCCTGCGATTTCTTAAGAAAATCTGGCAGCTAGGGAATTTCATCCGCTCATAGACATAAAAAAGTATGTAAAAAACTACTCTTCAACTTGAAGGTCGGTTTTATCGTTGAGTGAAGAGCTTAACCAAGCCCTGCGCCGTGCGAAGTTAATGCATTAAGATGGGAGAGGCCGTGGGTTTGAAATGTACGTATGCGTCAGCGTTGGCGAGTAATAATAAGCGGCTCTCGAACTGCTTGCACTGTCGTTTGCGGCACGCACTATCTAACTTTCCGACTTTCCCAAAGTTGTCTCGCCCGCTCCGCCACGGACTCATCAGATCTGATCGACTGCTAAATGAAATACCTTTCCTATGAGACGTGTTCCCATGTATTTTCTCCGGGATTTTCGTGGGTAGACAAAACTTTACTTGGACATTCATTGCTTATTTACTGGCTTTTTGCCACCAATCGTTATCACTTAATGGCGAAGATTAAATGGACGGAGATAGTCACCGACGAAGAAGTCGTATAAAGGGTTGGAGAGAAAAAAAGTTAAATGAAAACTCCTAGAAGAAGAGACAAATTTATTTGACCGAATATTTTTGCAACACAATAGTAGCAAACTGAAAACAAAAATGGAAGGAGAAATACATAGAATTTCAGAGGGCCAAGGATGGAATACATCAGACTAATTATGAACGACTTCAAAATATTGTGTAGAAATGAAGCGGCCAGCTGATAGGAGAGTAGAGTGGAGAGCTTAAGCAAACCAAATCAATTTTCAGATTGATAACTGCTGCTGATGATGTCACCAACTAATGTTGTAGGTACTAAGTTTTATATCGGCTGGTCTCGAAGATAACTATGTTTTGACACCATAATCAGCGCACTAGCAAAACCAAGTCGCGAGCCACGAAAATTTTCGCCCCCGCCCGAAATGGCCGCGAGTCTCCTCCCTCCCTCACTTTCGGGAATCCGCGGTGCCAATTCAAGTGTACGTTCGTATCGTAGTCTTATTAGCGATCAAACGAGACTTCATTTAAATCAATCCGGATCAGCCGGAATGTATCACCTTTCTAACCTTACATCGCTATTTCCGTTGCCATACCAATTCCCGATAGTCGGTCTGATTTTAAAAGTCCTGAAAATCCACGTCAAAAAATGTACAGCTCGAGTAGGGTAGGCGTTTCCAAAAGAAGCGAGAAGCGAGAGTTTCCGTATTTGAACCCGGTTCCTCCAGCCAATTACCATACCTTCCATCTCATAATTTGAAAGGGCGTTACATAAAACACTTCTAAAACCAATACAAAATAACAAGTAAAAACTTCAGGATATTACTGTTCTATATTAACACACCTGAACTACCCAAATCACAGCTTAATCTTATGCATAAAATTTCACTTTTTACAATGGATTATCTTTGTTATTTTTTTGTCGTTCTCTTTAGTATTGTGTGATTGACGTGTTTAACTCACCTTATTGTATCAATTTTATAAACTCTAAATATAATCTTATTATTGCTATAATTATTATTAAATTTACAATTGAATATTATTTAATAATTCATATTTTTACTAATTATGACTTATTATTTTATTTATTGATTTGTTTTTTTAAAATAGTTTATTTCTAATTTATTTGTGCATATCAGCTCCCCTTTTCTTTCTTTTTATATACCTACTTCTTATATTGATTTCTTTTTTAGTACATTAGCTTTATCTATTAGTAGTTCTTCGCAGATTTTTGACACTCCCATTCATATGTGGGTGTTTTCCTGCAGTGGGTGTTTTCGTTAAGGATATCAGCTCATATTCCTTACGTTTTCCCACAGTCGTATTCATATCTTTCTACATTGTTTATATTCCAGTTTCTTTATTATAAAATTTGTTGGTCATTTTTTTGTACTTTTTCTATAATTTTAATAGTCAAATTGTAATTGTTTCATAGATTTATTTGACGAAGGGCTAGATGGAAGAAGGAACTGTAACAGTCTCAATCTCGCCCAAATAAAGTCGCATTATTATTATTATTACCCGCTGTGCAACCACGCTGTCCCTTGAGAACGTAGTTTCTCGCGCTTAGATATCCATGGATCACTTTCAAAGTCATTTCACTAAGTTACCCCTCAAAGTGTCCCTAATAAAATTACTGTCGGTTATTTGGGGTTCTTGGGGTTTTGGGATGTAGACAGCCACCCTAAACTTCAGAATTTCAATTAATAACATGCTAATTGACACTAACCGGATCAAATCTCTGAATTCAGTCGAGTAAATTGACAAAATCAATCTTTCCCATCAGAAGACTACCCCCTGAGATCGGTCTGGTTATACCGGTATAGTTTCTCACTTCAACTCACAAATTTGTCTTAAGTGTGGGCATTATATACTGCATTTGCGCGTGCATTTTTTATATCTATCTCCAAGCCCACCGTATTTTTTTTTTAAATTCAGATACAATTGATCTTTGGACGGTTCATGAGTTTTACCAAATTAACTTTAGCAAATTAGCTATGCATAAATAATTTTAAATTAACAAATTAATTTTCCTCAATATCAGGTGAAACCATTACAGTTTATAAATGTTGACGATCTCGAGTGTTTTTTGAGAATTTTTCACAACAAATTTGGTCAATATATTTTTTCATGATCCTTTAATACATTAAGTAATTTTAACTTAATAATTTAATTTTGTTAACATGGTAACCTGAATACCTACCTATATCCTTAAATACCGTCCCCGAGCAAGTAGTCAAGCCCCTAGAAGTCATTCAAAAATATATATCTTTCCAACTCCTTTATTCGTTAATGTCTAGTAGTATTTTAAATGCTTTCCAGAGTTGAATCGGCCGTGCTACAAAAACATAAGCTTCTGTGGCCCACTTCATCAATGTCCGAATTACACTCTAAATAGCCACTCGGAAGACAGGCAAGTGTATCCACCAGAGTAGTCATTACTGTTCGGTTGTGTTGGATGGAAACTTTTATAACAGTATCTGCTTACTTAAACGGCGTATGACGCCTGCAATTAATGTGTAAACACATGTATCAACGATTTTTACTAATTCCATTTAAAGGGAGATAGTATCAAGTCGGGCCAACAGCCTGTTTCTTTTCACCATTGTAATACTCATTCCTTTCTCCGTCAGTGTATAAGAATCACAAGCTTTTTCAACCACATAACAAAAAGAAGGCACTAGTAAAATAATAATACCAGCAGCCGCCATTTATTTTCTATACCCCCAGTGTGAACCTTGCCAAATATTGTTCTTTAATCCCTGGCTTTCAGAGATTTATGTTTGTCGATGAATATCTGTTACTTATACCACTTTTATTTAAATATTTGGTATTAGTAACTGATATTCCTCGACAAACATAGTGAAATACCACAAAGTTAATTATGAACTAGTGAATTTCAGAGATTTATTTTCTTCAAAAATATGTATTTTTGCCAGTTACTTGTTTTATGATAGGTTGAAACCCAAAACCGTATCCCGATGCGCAGGAACAGCTGAGGTGACTCCTGGAAGCCTTTCGGAAACCAAAGGATCGATGCCTGAGTAGCATGTGTTAAACTAATAAACCTGTTGCTCTTAATTGGATTAAGTAGGCCTGATGCCGGGACACTCTTTTTTCGTGTAAACCAAGTAACCTCGTTCTTTTAGTAAAATTGGCGCTTGCCTTATGGGTTAGGTTGAAACGAAAAATGTTACTCATTTAAGAATGTTTTTGATGCTCACATATCTTACTGGGTTACACTCTGTGTGATAGTGGAGTCAGATTTTACATGCTTTGGTGAAACGTCTTCAAAATCATCACCCTTCTCTTTGTAAATATTTTGTACTGCATGCGGTGTAATACAATTTTAAAAGCCGAGCGCTAGTGATAAATGCTAGAGACTAGCCGGGAACATGTTCGCAGTTAAGGAAGGTTAGTAGTTAGGGAAAGCAGGCATAAGGAAGACTTGTAAGATTTTATGTTCCATCCAAAGGGAGACGTATTGTTCGTCTAGAACTTGGAAAAATCGATCAGATTCATATATTCACTCGCTAACACGTCCAATACTTAACAAAAGTGAATCAGGCTTAATTTGGTGGAAGAGTGTTACACCCACGGTGATAGAAACACAATAGTAACTTCCACACTTTTTAATGTCACAAATACAGACCGACCCAGGTTTCGACACTCAGTGCCTTGATAATGGCACTGTGTGTCGGCAAATGGAAACCTGGGTCGGTCTGTATTTGTGACTTAAAAAGTGTGGAAGTTACTATTGTCTTTTTATCACCATGGACCGTCCAATACTGTAACTACTCACCCCGTTAACATCCACCCCAGAGTATGATATTGGGTGTTAGAGAGCTTTATTTTATTTATCTAAATTTTTTTACGTCATTATGAATGTTATCTCGCAAAAAATATCGAATTTTCCGACGAGCATTTTCTCCTAATGGTTTCATTGCTGGTTTCTACTCGTGGAGAAATTTAGCACCTTTTCTTTATAAAAAAATAACTTTTTTTATTCAGCCATCTCTTTCCAATCACCCATCTAACTAGATCAAATTTCTTTGAGGTGAGGATTTTTTTCTAAAGGCTTTCCCACCCCTAAAGGTTGGAGATTTCTGTCTCTCTATAAATAATTCACGTGCCCCGATTCGATTCGGAAATTCCGCCTACTCATGTTTTGGTACATGTTGCGCTTCTCTTTTGATTTACGACATTTATTCAGGAATATTGTTTACTGAAATTTTATATTTCCAGTGAGTGACACCTTTGATCTTCAATTTTACAAAATGTCAAAAAATGCAGCTCGCATTAGCTGTCTTCAGTCTTGAGATCGATGTCTACTTCTGAGAAGTTGCAGCTTCCCTATCAGTCCCCGTCTCGGCTGACCACTTCATCACGTCGAAATTATTTCCTTGAGAATCTGTCATAAATTTCTGGAAATATTCAATATCTTCCACTACGATTTTCCTCATTATTTTTTTCAATGGTTGTTTCCAGGAGGCTATTATCTACCTATTTCGTTGTATCCTAAAGGTTTGTCTCAATCATTTCGTATTGTTTTCCTGAGACTTATTTTCTCCCGGACTCTTCATTGTTATTATTGATCGCTAAAGAAGAGGCAGCGGAAGAGCTTTTGATACGGAGTGTATCGTTGTACGGGGCAGAAACATGGACTCATTTCATTGGACATGGAAAAGAGAACGAGAATACGCTTCAGGCGTTTGAGATGTGGAAGTGGAGGAGGATGGAGAAGGTGCGGTGGGCGGAAAGGAAGACAAATGGGGAAGTACTTGGCATGCTTGGTGAGGAGAAGAAACTTCTGGATGAGATTATGGGGAGGCTGGAAGATCTAATGAGGGTCTTATGAGGGGTTGGGGGGTGAGAGGGGATGGGTTGCTTAGGGCCGTGATAGCGGGAAGGATGTTGGGAGAGCGGGGAAAGGGAAGAAAGAAAATAGTTTTTATGAGCAGGATAAAGAAGGGGAGAACTAACGCGGAGTTGAAGAAAGAAATACTAGAGGTAGATAGAGCCTTGCACGTGTAAACATCTGGAGGATTTCCTCAGAATTCCATTAAAACCTACCTCTAACCGTTAGAATATTTTAATGATTCTCTCTGCCCATTGGACTTTCAATCATCCTTAGTAGCACCTGATAAAAATACATTATGATCAGTATTTAAATAACTCTCAAAGTGAAATCCAAGGTAGCCTATCCCAGGTCTGGCCTGGCCCAAGCCAAAACTCTTATTATTCAATTGCTACTTCAGCGGTCTCTTCTGCCCGTAGAACGTGTGAAAGCCCTCCTCCTCCGCAACGGATGGCCCTTCAGGCCGTGTTTGTCATGCCTGTCTCCCGTGACACGGAACCGGGCCCCTCATGGATGGATGCCCGCCTCAGCCAACTATTCCGTGGATAAGTTGATAGCTCAGG
Organism: Pyrrhosoma nymphula; assembly: GCA_963573305.1. Taxonomy (NCBI): domain Eukaryota; kingdom Metazoa; phylum Arthropoda; class Insecta; order Odonata; family Coenagrionidae; genus Pyrrhosoma; species Pyrrhosoma nymphula. The sequence continues at coordinate 57,091,141 of OY754328.1, forward strand.
TCGTTTACGTCATCCGCCGTCGGCGAGTGATAGTGACATGAGGTGGTTGATGGGGTGGAGAGAGAGGCGTATTGTCTCCTTCAAAACCTAATTTTTAAACTAAATCTGGTGCCCTATTCAGGAAGGCCTAGTGGTTTTCAAAGCCTCGGCGATGACGTAACTTTGACGTCACAGCCTCTTAAAATTCAAATGTTGCCATTTAAATTTTGACATTTGTCTAGCCTGCGACGTCATAACCCTTACATTATCGAGGTCGATTCCTTAATCAGTCAGCAGGTCCGGATGTAGAAGTTTGATAGTGGGGAGACAGATGGCCAAAATTACAAATTTGGTTCACCCTGTAACCGAACTAGCAACCACTATGCTAAATTTTATTTTTTCGTAGTACAGATGATATTTTGACCGGTGGTCACTGTGTACGAGTGGGACCCTCTTTTCTGGACGCCATTTCGGAAAATGGTGGATGCAAATATTTGATTGTTCGTACTTTGGAAACCACTCAACCTAAAAACTTGATCTTGGTGTCAAATTATATGTTTTTAGGGCAAAGGAATTCAAAAAAGTCGTTAATTTATTAATACATACAACCCATCTCCCATTTTTCAAAATAGGGACCAATATATGGCATTAAATGAACTTCTATTTAATTATTTTTCAACTATTACAATCTTCCTGTATTAAACAAAGATGAATATATTTATTCTTACTCAAACATGAAAACCACAATTAAAAATGTCCTTTAAGCGGGGCCTAACTTCCCTGTGTGATAAAATATAAATTCAAGAGTTACACTGTTTCATCCTCATCATCCTGGTTTAAATAAATGTGTTTACACTGCTCAAGAGAACACCCCCACACTTCGAGACATGGCAGCTTGTTTACTGTACACACACAATTAGATCGAGCACGATCTGAAGTAAATACATCCACACTGCACGAGCTACTAGTATGTGGGTGGAAATGAATCTTTTCCCATCAGTTTAGGTTTTAATTCACCAATACCATCGTACCATCCGCAATCAAGTAAATCAGGAAACAATGGCTAAGCCTCCAGTGCTTTTTTCCACACAAATACTTGGCAATGTGCACGTTGGATGTGTAGTTTCAGTGAAGCATATGTAGGAGAAAGCATTTCTGGTGATATTTTTTCCAAACTGAAATTCTCGAAGTTCATTAATTGATTTTTAAGTTTCTGCATTATGTAGAGAGCGCGAGTAAATACTAATAAAACATCCTCAGCCGATTTGATTGCACTATCCGATAATGTTTCAGCACCAAATTCTGCAAGCAATTTAGGATTTTTCAGATAAACTTCCCATGCAGTCTCTTTGCCAATGCCATTTGGCTGACTGGTTGCGTCACATCCACTTTGTAGGACCACAACACAAACATTTGTGGGTCCACTATGTGAAAAATGTTGTCCTATAGTAGTTAGAAAGTTCATTGCAATGTGAAAAGACCCAAGACGCAGTATCAAACCTTGGCACTCTTCAGGCCGGTACCACGTCAGTTCTTTCACTTTGCTGTACAGAGATTCATCAAATGTAAGAACTTTATGTTTTAAGCCAATTTTTCCTGCAATGTTTTGACAACGGTCTATTACTATCCATAATGCATCATAAACAGCAGGTGCCGGTATGATAGGAAGGCATCCAATAGTAGTTACCTGAGTATTCGTTTCAGAAACTACTTGTTTAAACCCTCTCCATGCTGGAACATGTTGCTCATGTTCACTATTAGACGTACGGGACAGTAACCAAACCATCTCCAAGGCATGCACTTTTTCTTCAACAATTTCATTAGTTTGTAGTAGATCATCTGCATTTTGTGTATATGAAAATTTTGGAACAATATGTCAGAATTTTGAAGGCAAGATTTTATTTAACTCGGAGGGAACGAATGTCCTAAATAACTCGCTATAGTCCAATAGCTTCTGGTAGATCGGGTGCATGATTCGGAGCAGGACCTCGCTGAAATGCATCCATTTGTGTTACATTAAAATTTCCTTTTCCATCTAACGTCTCTTCATTGATATATAAATTATCAGCTGCAAATTGTGCAAAGCAACAAACCACAATTTCTTCTGGAATAAATATGTTTCCATTTGTTGTAAACCTCTGCAGCTGATTTTTATGAATGCTAGCATGAATACGTTGCACTCATTTATAACTGATGCTATGTCCACTAGCATGCAGGAGCTGTACAAGCTGTTTTGACCGTGTTGCTTGATGCACTGATAATCCTTTTCCAATTTGCTTCGATGTTACTTTTCGCCCTTTTGATACTACTGATACTATATCTTGAAGAATGCTTAATATTTTTACTTCCTCTGGATCGTCTTCTTCACTAGTTCTGTTGATTAACATCTTGAGAAGCATATACAAACTATCAGGAATGGTCTTTTTCCATGCTCAATATTGAGATGACCATACGATGTATGTCCTTCAGTTGAATTTGCTTAAAGCTTGAAGAAACACACCTTCTTCACTTGGACTGTCAGCAATTGTTAGTTCATCTTCTACATCTATTTCATGAATTTTGTCTGTCTCTAATTTCAGTGCTTGCAACGGGAACTGGAACGCGAGGGAATATTATCATTGATTGAGATCGTTGAAGTGGTTGCACAAAATCAATTCGGTCCCCATAGTATAACTGTAATCTTCCTTTTAGTTTCTGTGTACTATAAGAGCAGTCGGATCCTTGAATTTCAGCCACCAAGTCATGATAATGGTCAGTAACTTGATCTAAGGAATACATATGACCAGCCTTGAAGCCCTTGTCTAATTCCTCTGTGAGGATTATCATTGCAATTTCAAAAGAACTGGTATCTTGGATGGAAGTATGTTTTTTTATCAGCAGTGTTATTCTGGAATCGATTGGCGTAGCATGATTTGTGATATTTTGCTTCAAATGCTATAAGATCTCATCCTGCAGTTCGACAATGTAGTTCTTCCTCGCTTTTGGCAATTTCGTGAATACTGTTCTCACCATTCTTAGTTAATACTTGTGACAATTTAATAGAGCCTTTGTTTTTCCTCAGTTGGCAAAATATACTCAAAGACCAGTTGACATATGGTATTCACTCCCTTGTTGCAGGGGCAGATGTGTAGGGTTGTGTATTATCGGTATCACTGCTGGAACTAATATTTGTGATAGGATTTTCCACAGCCTTTTCAAACCGTATTTTAAGTCTCAATGTTGCTCTTACTGCAAAAACTGGCGTAACAACTTGCTTTATGCCATTTCGGATCTTTTAGCTCTAGTGTTTCTATGTGTGGGTCGAGACGCTTCAGTTCATCCCAGTTATTTACATCATTATAAGATAAACGTTTATAGTTGCATTCCTTGACACGATTTACTCCTTCTTTGCCACCATTTTTCTCATTTCCACTGGATACAACTTGACAAAATATGCATAAATTCCACTTTGTTATCTCCAAGTCTTTACGCTTCACTAGGAATCTGGCAACAGGTATCAATGCTTGATCGATTTTAGATGTTTCACATTTATAATACCTTCAAAGTTCCACCATCATTACTTCATAATCTGAAAACAATTGTAAGTATTATGTTAATGGTTGTTACGTATGCTAAAAGTGGTTAGGCGCATTGATTATAATGTGTAAAAATAAATGTAGCCATTTAAAAAAATGGAGATGGGTTGTTAGGGTGTCCCTTATTTTCCGACTCTGAAATTTTTGAACGCTCACCCTCCAATTTTGTTCGAATGACTCTAAAACATGCCTATACAAAATTTTGTTGAGATCGGAGCATTCTAACCCGTGCCGACTTGAGCGCGAACTCGAATGAAGAAAAGTCCGGACTCTCCACCCAGCGCTGAGTCAGGCCTCAGCCTGTTACTACATGCATTGACGTGAGTTCTTTATTTGTTATCCATCGTGACACACGTGTTTTCGGGTCGCTCATCTAACATAATTTCACATCAATTGCCCAGAGCCAGGAAAATTGTGTTTTTAATAGGAGATATTATACAGCAAATAACTGGACACAAATTGCCATCAAATAGACAAGTGCTTGAAGTTTTATTTTGTAACATACGGGAGGTAAAATTAACTGTCAGTGTAATTGCTAATCTTGTGATTTGTAAGTTCATTATATTTTGGGGGAAAGCATAAATTCCGACAAGAGATATTCAGCATTGTTTACTACAAATACTAATTAACTTGCATTTGGAGTGGAAAAAATGGCAAAAATACGCAAATAAGTGTGAAAATATTTTTAAGCATCGTGAAGAGGAGTTTAGAAATAATTTGGACAACCTATTTGATATTGCACATGCCAATGCTCATCAAATGATCAAGTTGGAAGTAGAAAGGATGCCTTTACTTCGGCAGCGAGAACCAGGACGTAAAAGCTACCTTGCAGGAGTAGACCAAAAACTCGCGGATAAAGAACAAAGGGCGATGAAAAGAAAATTAGAAGTAGAGAAAAGCCGTGTCCAGCATCTACATCTTCTGCTGTTCCTCCTTCTTCATCATCTGAAGATTCAGATAACGCACATCCAAGTTCCGATGAAATCAACGTTGGTAAAATTTTAGGACAGACTTCTGAGAGTACATCAATGCAGAATGCTGCAAGGCATGGCACGAAAGATTTGATCACACTTTATAAGAAATTAGTAACTGCTTTGGATAGATGCCAGCTGAGTGTAAGAGAATCTGTATACATCCTTCTTGGTAAAGCAGAGGCACTTGGTCACAATACCGAAGGACTTTTAATAAATCTCCTATTCATAGAATCGGACAGAAGAAGAGAAGAGAACGTTCTGAAACAATTAAATCTGCTTTCAAGAATGATAAACCTGCAATTCTTACTGTTCAATGGGATGGAAAACTGTTGCCTGCATTAAATTTCAGCGACCAAAATGAAGAATGTCTTCCAATTGTTGTTACATTTGGGAACAGTAAGCAGTTCATCTGGGTTCCAAAATAACAAAAATCTCCTGGTAAAGAGCAACCCAACGCTGTTTGGGATGCATTAAGGTATTGAGGTATAGAAGACACTGTGCAAATTCTCTGCTGTGACACGACTGTATTAAAATCTGGACGTTTTAATGGAGCATTCGTCTTACTTGAATAAAAATTGTTCAGGGAATTGTAGTTTTTTTCCATGCCATCATCACATATATGAACTTGTATTTGAGCGCTGTGTATTTGAATGTAAAGTATGTGATGTAACAAGCAGTTCTGACATACCACTTTGTAAACATTTTAGGGAAAGCTGGGAAAGTGTCAATGCCACTAATTTTCAAAGTGCCAAAGAGAATGTGGAAATGTTTTTAGTGAGTCGAAAATGAAAGAAATGTTAGACTTTAATGAAAGTTAATTAGATAAACCAACACTAAGCAGTGATTATCGTGAATTCATAGAGCTCTCTCTAATGTTTTTGGGAGAAAATTTTTATTTATTTCATTTATTGTTTTAAAAATATTTCTGCTAATATTGCAACTTAAACTATCCAGTGCAAATAAAAATGCGTTATAAGATGTCTCTCTATTCATTGTAACCATTTATGTCAAACCGTGGCTTCAGTGCAGTGCAGCTGTAAAAGCTCCTTATCAAGATCCCTGCTTCTTAAAAGTTCTAAAATCATATGAAAGAATAGATTCCACACTTTCGAAAGCAGCTCTAAAGAAATCTCGTCACCATATGTGGTATTTATCAGAAGAGTTGTCTATCCTATCGCTCTTTGATGGTGAAGTAGACATACAAATCAAAATGGAGGCAAATTTAGCCAGAGAGAATCAACACATGGAAAAGAGATAAATTCCTCTTTGTGGAGAATTGGATAGACAATTATATAGTAAGTTTAATTCTATCCTGATAGGCATTCTTTAATTTTTTATTCGTTAGTATTCATGCATCTCCTAATCTTATCTTCATTTCGGTGAAAACAATGGACGACTTTAGGTCAACCAAAAGCAGAGATCTGTTCTCTTGCCTGAAAATGGACACTAGTTTTATTCAAGAATGTCCTTCGACATTGATGAGCAACACTTGACACGTAGAAACTCAAAGGATAGTTATGGAGTTAACAGCTGTAAATGACCGTGCTGAAAGGTGTATTAAATTTATACAAGATTTTTATAGAGTACTGACTGTAGATGAGGAGAAAAATCAAATTGTGTGTGTTCAAAAAGTCGTATACTGTACCCAGATTACAAGAAAGAAACACTCATAAGAAAATATCCACAAGAACCATAAAATAAATTTAAAACCATAATGCAGGAAACGGGAGGAATCAGGCGAGATGTTATGGAATATGAACATAATAAGAACTTATAAAAAGCAATTTTCCACGGTTAAAAAAATTTTAATTCGACCCGGGTTTAGATGCACTGCATGATGATCCAGTGCATCGAAATATGGGTCGAATAAAAATTTTTGTCTGTGGAAAATTGCATCTTCTATGTTCTTATTACCATAATGCAGTCTAAAGAGTGAAGATGTATTAAATTGTAATATAAAGTTACATATTAAACATGCATCAATAACTTTTTCACAGAATTAAAACTACAAAAACCTATAATTCTTAACATTCAAACTTTGCGCTCAAGTCGGCACGGGTTAATATTGGCCTATTGAGATGAAATTTTGTTTTTGAGAACACCTGACCTAATGGAAAATATTTAGGGGGTGAGCCCGAAAACATTTGCAAAATATTTTTTTTTTACCAAATAAGGGACACCCTAAGGGACAACTATATATTAATAAATTAAAGACTTTTTTTAATTCCTTTACCCCAAAAACATATAATTTGACACCAAGATCAAGTTTTTAGGTTGATTGGTTTCCAAAGTACGAACAATCAAATATTTGCATCCACCATTTTCCAAAATGGCTTCCAGAAAAGAGGGTCCCACTCGTACACAGTGACCACCGGTCAAAATATCATATGTACTACTGTAGTATAAAATTTAGCATAGTGGTTGCTAGTTAGGTTTCAGGGTGAGCCAACTTTGTAATTTCACATATATTACTAAATGCGCCTCCCCACTATGAGTTCTTCAATCGGCGGGCGGGTTTGGGTAATGTTTTTTATGTACCCAACCAGGGAACTTGTTGCGTAAAATTTGTGTTGCCATATGCATGCTATTGCAACTCCACCTGAATATAATGGACATTATCAAAACTATTTTCAGAAGAGATTAAACATAAATATTATTGTGGCATTGCATTGTTTACTTTGCCCTCATCATGAAGGGATTCCACCCAGTGAAGCCAGAAACTACCGTCATCAAATACGGTAAAATTGTTTTGGGCCGGACCTAAGTGTAATCCAAATAGCTTGCGCAGATGTCAATTGTTCGTCTGGTTTTTAGAAACAGAATTGGGGTATTGTATGAGTGGATGACCTCTCTGGGAGAAACAAAAGTTTTTTCTGAAAAATACCCTTGTTTGGCAAAAATTCACGAATATTTAACGATTACTCTTTTTGAATTGAATATTTATGCAAGCGCGCCATGCAGAATGAATTTTATGCCACCTAAAATGTTATAATTAGAATATGCAAACTCTGCGATTTATAGCGACTTCAAAATTCAAAAAAAACTTCGGCCGATGTAAACGCCTTTGCTTCAATTTGATGTGGGAAATTCTTCTCTTGGAAATCGCCGTATCGGGTAAGACGTGGTGAAGCTGTATAATAGCGATTTAGGAACCAAAATATTCCATTGCCGATAAAAACGTTCACTTACCATTCAAAAACCTCCCGGTGGTATATAGTACCTAAATATGACGTGACGGTGAAAACCAGGAAACAGCCTGGAGAACAACGCAAGGCCAAACCAGAAACCAAAGAAGTGCTACGTTGACAAACATGCTGTCTTGCAGTACTCGGGTTAACATAGTACTACTGATTTATCGTACAAGCAATTTTATTTCTCAAATACTATGATGACTTAATTCATGCGGAAAATAAAAGCTTGCGAGACATTTCAAGCCTGATGACGCGATAGTAATTATCAATAAAATATTTGAATCACATGACTAAAAGTACTGCATGCAAAATTGCGATGAAATATTCTTCTGGGGCATGGGGGGGTCTTGACCCCTGTGGTTTCCCCTTCCTTTTCATCGATCATCACTCGCTCGCCCAGTCAATACGCATCGGAATAGAGTCGAGATCTGCCTTCGCATTCTCTGAAAGGAATAAGGAGGCGAGATCAGAATTTTCCTCGAAAACGAGTAGTGTTTTGTTCCGGTAAGCTGTGTTTCTCGGTAAAATCATCCATCTTTCCTCATGTGCCTGTGATCCCCTTCTATAGTGTGAGGGCTGAATGATGAAACCCATTCTCCTTTTTCGTAATTAAATTAATTTATTGGCCGTTTAATCCTAAGAGTAGTCGACTGAAGCACTCCATCCTTCCATATCTAATGCTAGTTCCCTTACTCCCTGGTAGTTCTTCTTATGTACTTTCCTCTTTTTTTGGTCTATTTGTTTATCCCTTGGCCTTCCTCTTGGGACTTTTTCCTCTATTTTTCCTTCAAATATATTCTTCGCAAACCTATTGTGCCTCAGGGTGTGCTCAATCCATCTGGTTCTTCTTTTCTGTATTTTGTACAATATGGTCCTTTCCTTTTCTACTCTTCTGTATAATTCTTCATTTCTTATTTTATCCGTCCATTTGACCTTCAGCATCCTCCTCCAACACCTGGTTTCGAAAGCTCCTAATCTCGCAATTAAATGGGGAAGTTCATTCTCCCTGCGGGAGGATCGGGTGGGATGCGAGAACTGAACAATCAAGAGCGATTGGTGAGAAAAATATCCGCCGCAATTTGGCTGGAGTCCCTCCATCCCTTTCTCGATATCTCGAGCTTCCCATTCGCTTCTGTTTTCTTTTGAGAGAAGAAGGCATCAGAAGTTGGTCAACGACCTCCGTGGAATCGAGTGTCCGGATATTCTCATCGGTCACCTCCCTCCTCCATTCCATCGTTTGGAATATTTTTAATTCGAACTTTGTTTCGCTCTCACAATGCGCTCGCTCCTCGGCTCTCAGCTGTTTCGGCCTCCATGATGGCGGAGCAACGGCCAAGCCTTCTATTCTAGCGATCACGTGCGGGAATATTCGGTGTGGGTTATAATTCGCCTGAGAAGACATAGATTCACGAGTCCGTACTTATGCGTACTGCTGTGGATAACATTACGCTTTTTCTAGATTCATTTTGATGGCTGGTCACAAATCAAGGTCATAACTTTTCTTTGCTTCGGTTCTGGAACGCAGTATTTCCACCATCATTAGGTGAGGGATTTGACACCATTCTAACAATATCAAATCATGTCACAATTGTGGAGACAAAGGCAGAGATTTATACAGGCAAAAAAGCTGAATGCGTGACTAGAATTTTTAATTATTACACATCTTCGCCATCGGTATAAACACAACCGAACGCTTTCTTTGCGCACATTGTTCCATTCATCATAGTTCGTGTTCGCTTAAGTGCATTGATGTGTACCGATGTGCACGAATTTCAACACCTTCAATGGACAAAGGAAACGGTTGTAGGCTTGATCTTGTGGAAGTTATCCATTACGGAAGAATCAAAATAACTTTGAAGATGACAGCAAGTTTTGAAACCCGGGTCGTGATTATAAATAATTAGTGAAGTTAACGAAATTTTAATCCTTCCGACCTTGAATGGAAACCTTCCGATGTGTAATTTCTTTATCGAAAGTCTCAGGCGTAACCTTAGGGAAAAATGTGCTTCAAATATTGTTAAATAAGATACTTCGTTCTGTTCTACTCTTTTATTTTACTAAAACAAGACCGTGGTTTCTGCACTATGTACTATTATCAAGATATTGATAATGGTACGTAATAATATTGTATCATAATGATAATAGTGGTGCATTTCCAAGATCTTGATAATGGCATATGTACTATTATCAAGATCTTGATAATGTTACCTACATATCGCTGAAACCATGGTAGATTTTTGGAAAATTAAAGTGTGGAATAGAACCAAGGGTTTTATTTAATAATGTTTGAAATGCAATTTCTACTTCAAATAAAGATTTAAACACGTGTGGTAAAAATTAAGGTAGGGTGCTTTTCTGCGGAGGATCTGGATCGGTGGATGCGAAGGGGGAATCGTGGAACTTGGCGCAAAGCGTGTGTAGTCTGGGCAGGTGTCAAGAGCTGGACGAGACTGGCATAGCGGGCGGCGTCGCGTCAGGGTAGGCGAGAAAACGAGGCGTTGGGGGACGCGCTTCATTATAATAGAGGTCGGCGAAGGTTGAAGGGTTGTTTGTGGTTCAACTCGACGACCCTTAACCTCTCACGCTTGTGAATCCCCTGGGGGTCTTTCCCCCTACATACAAAATTATACAACTCTCCTTCCCCTCTGTTGACTCGGTCAATGTCTCGGACTCTCTCTAGTTTTCGCCTCCTCGTGAGTACGCACCCTCAATACTGCATATAATATTTACCAATTTGCTAACCAATTTTCTCAAGTAGGAAAGGTATTAGGCTAAAAGTGAAATGCGAATAAAAGATTAGTTCGAAAGGAAGATCACCTCGGCACACCAAGCAAACGAAGGCAACGAAGGTTTGGCAGCACATCTAGTAGATTCACTAAGTTTTCACGACGGAGGACGCTATGACGCTCATGGTGCCGATATAGCGGTTTCTCTAGCCGCCTTAAAAGACTAATGGTACCCTTATAATATCGGCCCAATAAAAACTTTCTTCTCTTTTAACTTCGTTATGTGAAAAAATAATACTGCTTTGTCTCGTGTAAATTTTTATTGGAACAGCATTATATTAGGAGCATCTAAAAAATTTTCGATACTGGTACTAGATAAAACAGTAGACTCACCGGAAATATTTAAATAAATAGTTTAAATTTTCGAAAATTAGCCACAAGCCTCCTGAGATTGAGAAAAGAAAATGCCATGGGAGCAAATGAGTTAACATCTCAGAAATGGTATATGAAATCAGCCCGCGTCTTATGGGCCGAGGATAAGTATTTTTTTCTCCTAGGTAAACTAACTATACAAGTACGAAAATAATAAACTAAAATACTACAATAGCGAGATATCTCGTATAAAACTTTTATTCAATGAATCAATTTGTTGATGAATCGTAAATGTTATAAATGTACATTGACGCTCTTTTACGAGTTTTGACTTTATATCACTTCTAAACAGCTTGCTTTCCTAAATATTGAGTTATTTCCCATTGTACATCGTCTATCTCACTTTGACCCTTGGTAGTTTTAGCAGCGGTGATGACGAACTTCTGGGATTCTACGATGAATAACCTTTACCATAGCCGATTGAATTGCAATGTAAGGACTCTATTCTAACCCACTCTATTCCAATAAAAATGAACATTCAAATACGTTGGTTTTCATTCCTAAAAGTTACTTGAATAGTTAGTGCATCTAATTGGCCTAAGCGTCCTCTGGGTCGGAAAACACTGTAGAAACATCGCAAGTCTAGCTGATGCCTTAGAGCTCACCTTAGTATGGTCCTCTGGCAAAAAAATGCAAATACGTCGGGAGCTGGAGAATTAGACAGATTTCCCCCTGTTTCCAGCTGATCCTCGATATATGTATAGTTGTTTCCAACTTTTTCCAGTAATCTTTCTATTCAGGCTTTGGTGAAGCGATAACGCTTCCTGAATTGCCAATCTATATATTTGGTGAAGGGCTCTGGCCTTAGCAAACACGCCTTCTCTCTCCGAACTTCCCTTCACCCCATCATCCGTCACTTCTAAATCATGTAATAATTTGTTGTAATCTAACCCAGCCACGCCAAACGCAAAAAAACAAAATGGGAAGAAAACTGTTCCTAGCTAATAAATAATTATGTAGGTACCGTAAAACCTGTCTACCCACGGACCGATAAATACACAAGATATTAAATACAAGAACGAAAGGAAATTGCTGGCTAATGATGATAAACCTTAAACCTACTCATGAAACTAGCTACTCAAATAAGTAATTCACTAAAATAACTTATTTCTCAAAACGTACTGCTAGGTGAAACGAGCGTTAATAATGAACAATTTAAAATGTAAAAAAAGGATGAACCTAACTATTAAATTAGAACAAAGTGTTATAAGTGATCAAATTAACTCACCGCAAAAGAAAGCAGAAATATGCAATGTGAAAAACAAATTTAATCTTTGCGAAATATAATACCTAATAAAAAACTACTAATTTAAGTATAAAGCTGACTTATTAACTCGCTCTCCCCACACTCTGGATAATCACAGAACACCTTCGACTATAACCACACCGCAAAATCTATCTAAAATGAAAATGATTACCCGAGGAGCTTAAACTAAACGTTAAACCTTAGTTAAAACTTACACCGAACTGAAGCTACCGGGGATATAGCCCAGTCAATGAAGACCCCAAAACATCAAATTTGGGAAATAATTAGGGTAAAGCTGAATTTCACCCAATTGATAGACTACTATCAGAGGAACATTTTTACAAAAGTCCCCAAAAATCCCCTTGGGGCTTATCCCCCCCCCACACCCCCAGCCCCCCTCGAAGGTTCAAAATGCCAATATTTACCACCCATTTTTCCACCCATTGTTCCACCCATTATCTCTGTTTATAACGATCAGATCATGACCAACTTTTTAAGTTTTGTTTGTTATTAAATGTTCTACAATATTGTTTATTAACATTTTTTTTCGTAAAACTTAATAGTTTTTGAGAAATTAAAGAAAGTATTTGGAAAAGTAGGTTTTTTACTTTGAAACTTTGATTTTTGCGCTATATTTTTTATATGTCATTCTATGTTTAGTCCATTCATATGAGAGTCATAGCCTACACTTTTGTGAATCTATTGATGTACAGATTTATTTATCTACCTGTGATGAATGTTCCTCTGATAGTAGACTTATCAATGGGGTAAAATTCAGCTTTACCCTGATTATTTCGGATTCAAAACCTCCATTGACAGGGGTAATAAGCTCGGTCGGCAATATAACGACACTATGAGTACGGGTTTAACGAAATTGCAACTCGAACTTACTTAAACACACCATTGAGGTGGCTTGCAGGGCATTTTGTAGATGTAGAAACCTGTGTTAAACGTAGTGTAACGTAATTATGAATTCGGTTGCCTACGTTTAAAATGTTTGTGTTTATCTGCGTACACTCTGCGAGCTGCCGCAAAAGCGTGTGGCAGGGAGTGTTTAGACACAAGCCTAAAAATGGATGAGATAAGAAAAATTGAATTGGCTGAGGGAAGAAACAAAATATTTTGTGTTTTGGTGGGTTAGCGTCTTACTTTTTTTGTAGCCGTGAATGGCGCGTGCGAAGAGATAATTCTTTTGCCTACCTGTTGGATATTGTATATGTTTTATTTTTCCTCTTTTCTCTATGAGGCAGATATAGCGTGAGGTATTATGTGTATCTGAAACACGTGGCATTAGAATTATTCTTGTAACCTTTTTCTCGGGTGCAACTGCTAGCTACCAGTGGCTCCCACCCATCCAACAAAGATCTGCATTCCAATTTTTGTTCCTTCATAAACAATTTTTTAGCGGACTCACGGCTTTCCTTTGGTTTTGTTTTTTAATTCACGAATGAAATCTTTCTATGCCTTTTAACTCAAATTCAGCACTTCAGCGATTTTTGTGGATAACTAGCGGTGCTATTTTTTTGTCGCGTTTTCGTTGCTGCCTACCCATGTTATGAATCATATTAGCTGATAGAGCCATTCGTTTGTTAAAACAGTTTGCGTATATAAAGAGGAGTGTGTTTGTAGGGTGAGGTGTGAATTTAGGAGGAGAGGAGAGTGGGGTGAACACAACTTCGGCATTGATAAACATTAATTGTAAATAAACCCTGAGTGGATTACAAGAACGCCCCATCCGATATTAACGCAATGGAATTGAATTGTGTGCTTTCTTAATGTGAATTTGGAAGTGGGATACCCTTTGAAATAACAAGACTTACAGGAAAAAAAACCAAGCCACGTTAAAAAATTAAAGAAAAATTATAAATCCTTAAGAAACAGAGGTTCTGTATGACCTCCTGTTTTACATTTTATTTTATTGGTTTCCTTATATTTTATTTTATATGGATTTGGGTAATTACAGGCTAACTGTATTATATTCAAATTTAAATGTTTTTTCATTATTTCCTGATTTGCAAAATTTTATTAGCAGCAAATTTAATGGAATAGGATTAGAATCAAGGTGCAATATTTACTCCGCTGGCAAGATAGTGAAAATTCGTTGCAAAATTATAGGCAATTATTAATCGCCCACAGTTATTAAAACCAACTCATATGTGTGTAGCCTATAATTTAGTACACAAATCTCATGTTCGATAAAAGTTTTTGTTGTTCTCTTATTTAGTAAAAGTTAAAAAGATAAAAGTTTATGTTGCCCTGCTTTACTTTAAAATTTAAATTAGATTATGAAACATAGCCATTTCATGTTGGAGAACCTAAATTTTAACGAATGTATCAGTTAATGTCATGCTTTTGCTAATTAAATCTTTTTTCTTCTATTTGCAGGTGAGTCTTGCGGTGTAACTTCACTCCAGTCACTTCAGGCGGGACGGGAGGACACTCACGTCTCGAGTGAGGTTACGCGAATGAAAGCAACAAGTGTTGCACTACTGCGGTGACTAACAATTTAATTTAATCCCCATCGTTATTGTAAACGACGCCGTGAATTAATTACGAGATTCTAAAATTAAATCCCATCCTTAAAAGTGCAACTACTACGTGGAAATTCTATATCAGGAAATTTGGGAAATTAAGGGACCGTCTTGTGACCACATTAATCTACGTGGCTTTTCTTCTCCGCCTTTGTAATTTTGGTCCCTAAATATGGATTGCTTTCTTCGATCTATGGCGTCGCGTTTCTCTTTAATTAGTGTGCTGGTGGAACGGTTTGTGAGTGTACGGAGGAAGCCTGTAAACGGAAACCTTCCTGCTCACATGGGAACGAATGTAAATCCGTTGTTTCTGATGCGAGCATGAATAGGTGGCCGTTGGTATCATGGCTACTTAGTGAGAGGTGGCACGCGAACTTTTGTCGAGTTGAGGAGGATGTGTTTCACTTAGCCGCGCGAGGTTACCACTATCTTCGTCGGCATCTGAGGAGTCATGCAGTGGAATCACGTAAGAGTGGGATCCTTGGTCATTCTAGAATGGCAATTCCCAACGCAAATCACTCTTACGTGGCTGCAGTTTGGTGGGGTGAGTTGGGCAACGAGGGAAGATGAATACTATGTAAATAATGGGACATCATTAGCGAGAATTAAGCTTAAAGAGGGATGTTAATTGTCTAATCCTTTCTGGAATAAGGCTCATCGCGTTGTACAAGCATTTTAGAAGGAGAATAATCTGGGAGGGAATATAAGTCACAAAAAATTTTCAATCCGACGTGACAACGTGACGATTATAAGCTTCTCGTAGTGTTTACCGAAAATTCTCAGGAATAACTATGTGCCGGCCTCTCGCAATCCTTGGAATACGATATAAATACGTACGGTCAGCGAAAAACAGGCCATACTTACATCTTTTGATAAATTCCATACTGAATTTTTTTCCGAATGGGGCATTGAAGTTTTTATTTTTTTCATATAACTTTATTGGTCGGTAGTTTAAAATAAACTATGGTACGTCAAATTAACTAACCAATCCCTCTATTTTTATTACTACATGCTGTATTAAATCAAACTAGGGTCTGCTCGAACAATCAAATTAATCGAAATAATGGCACCCGCTTCGTATCATTTCAACTCTTCGGTTCTTGAAGATCTACGCTATTGTACTGCTTATAAGGTTCTGCGATTTATGAATAATAGTTTTGATATCTCCTCTACTCATTGTCAATATATGAAAAAGTATTGCCATTGCACTGAATCATAAATGTGAACGTAATGTGCTCGTAGTATCTACCTAAGTCTCCCCTCTGAGTCTATAATATATACATTTCCATATATTCTTCCTTGTGAGCGCTTATCAGTAAATTTAGAGCCATGTTGAAAATATGTATCTGGGTTCTTTCCAGCCCATAACGTTTTATCTTTCCGAAAGTTGACCGGGGAAGAGAGTCTAAACCCAGAGGTCCCTCCGCGGTTCAGAGTCTGGCCGTCATCAGAATTCTGTACCTGATGATGACGTGATAACCTGGAAACGAATAGAGACTCTGGTTTTCATCAGAAATTTACGCACCCCCCTACGAGCCGCCGCTGGGATGTTTGGCAGGGGATGTCAGGACACCAGCCGTGAAGGAGGGAGAGAGTAGGGAAAAGGAATTGTATAATGAAAAGGACCAACATTGGATTGTTTGTTGACGGGGTGTCTTAGTGTCTCCCTCTTTTTTGTTAGGAGTCGCAAATATTGGGTGGGGAGGACGATTTTTTGTACGTATCAGTTTGGATGTTCACTATACGTATTATTTCGCTGCTTTTATCAGCTCTAGAAATATGGTGCGCGGTAAAAATAATGCTTAAAATGATATCATTTGTGTAACCCCGGAACTCGCGTGATCTGAATTTTTTCGAGTAGCCTTAGCCTATCTCGTAGTCTAAGAGTCTCTAGCGGCTTCCAACTTAATTAGTTCTTCCATCTGCTGTGTTACACTCTCTGTTCGCTCCCTGCAGTTTTTGACGAAGTTTACGTGGTTGTCCATTCTTGTGTCAGTTTCACAAGATTTGCAGTTGGCTGTTTCTTTTGTCAATCTCCATGAGGCCGGAGGTGCGATGTCGCCAATAGCAGCAGGAAAGTTAACATAGAGCGATGCAGTGCAATAACTCCAGATCTAGAAGTCTTCCAGTCCGTAATTATTAATCTCTTTAACATCTTAATTAAATTTAGCGCAGTGTTGGTAATGGATGCCGACGTGGCTTTAAGGTGAGCATATAAAGAAGCGTAAATTTGGTAACAGCGTTCTCCATAAGGCCCACTCTGTCAACTAAGTTTGGAACGCTCTGTATTCCTAACATGCATCGTGCTTTCTTCCTTCGCGAGCGGAACGAAGAAAAGGAAAGTATGAAGAGCGTCATTGCGGCTTTACTTTTTCTGACTCCCTCGGTTGAAACAGTGGGGTTATGCGGTAGAAGTGGGGCAGGAGAGGCGATTACGGGTATGGTGTACGCAATGTAGAGGACACACCCGCTGGCTACGCCCGGACTTCGCCGCCCTGGCCAGTGGGGTGACAATTTTTATCAAGACCTGGTGAACTTTCCGGTTTCTGGGCACAAACATTAATGCATTTTCTCCCCGGCGGACCCCCCATGGTTCGTGGGAACGTATCTGCCCGTTTCCCCCGTTTCCAGTGATTATTTCTCTTGAAGGTCTTGGAATGCTCATAGCGATCGCAAAGATTATTTATTCTCCTCGGTATCAAGTTTTTGTTGCTGCTGGAATGACCTTGCGTGTCGCTCGGTTCTCACATGTCAACCTTGCCACCATTCTATTTCACAACTGCTATTAATGGAATTATTTCTTCTTGTTTGCTTTTTATGTTGCTCTCTTTTGAGTAGGCAGCTATTTTTCATGGGATTGCTAAGTGGTATTTCTTTCTAAGCGATTGATACTGCGATTCTATCTGTACGTAATCTTTGCGACTCTTGCAAGCTGCAATTAGGTATCTTAATATATCCGAAATGTATTCATAGGGAAGGAATTTTGAAAGGACAGCTTAGGACAAAATCGCGATAATGTGACTGTTTTACTTCATCTATGCGCTATGGAATATTTTCATTTGTGTATTATGCTAGAATCGTTAAAACAAAAAATTGAAATAGAGGTAGCATATTGCGTCAACTGTGAAGGAAATAACTTTGATCCTCATGAAGAAATATTGCCTATCGACTCATTTTAAACGAAACTTCGTGATTGACATTTTCCTCTTAATATCAATAAGAGTCAGGTTCACGGAAGTTTTAAGTTTAATAAATTTTGTGTTTCTACGCGAAGAACATATTTATTTTAATTCTGCTTGCCGCTCCATTTCATCCAACATTAGTGCATCATGCAATTTCACATAATATAGTACTTAAGTGTCAAGTATTAGGCACTGAAGCTGTGCGTGAGTGAGTGCGTCCTTATTTCACATTATTAGTCATACGCACGTCCTGCATTAGTTTCAATACCTTATATTTAATAGTTTTTGTTCGCTGATTGACGACCGGTCGTATTGCTCATAACTTACGAAGAAGTTGCATAAACACTACCATGGAGTTAACACTATGGTACTAGTTAATTACATATTGAAATTCACCTAAGATACTGCTACAGTAATACATATATAATCTTTGGTGATACATTTCCTCGTCATGGTGATGATCCAAAGTGGACACGGTCTCCCTTTAATAATAAGCAAGTCATCGAAACGACATGGCAGCGCGATTCTATTTACAATATCTAAGCTCGATATTGTCCGCAGTTAGTATAAAGGCTATATTATCTCACGGCTTAAGGTGTTCAATGGAAGGTCTACTTCATGTCGAAGATGACCTGAAGATGTTGGCAGGAGTTTCAGCGAAACTGTTGTCACCAAACAACTAACGGACGCAGGATAACACCTGGAAACTGATGAGATTCAACAAGGTTAATCAGGCCAAAATGGCTATACCCTTAAAAATGTTACCATGCGAATCCGTTGCGGTTTTCTTACATGGCGTAGATGTCGAAACCCGCCGGACGGATCGGGCCGCGGCACCAGACACCTCCCGTGTTCGCTACGAACGTGAAGGAAGGTACCAGCTCGGGCGCGAAAGCGCAACTCTTGTCGTCTCTCGTCCGTCTTGCTTTAGTGCTGCGCAGAATCCTGCGTCTGCTTTGCTCCTCATCTCTTCGTCTTTTTCTCGGTTTGTTGGAGGAGTTGACAGATCGCTCTGAACGAAAGCGAGTAACAAAACCGGTTGCACTCGACCGTCCACACTCCTGGAGAGTGAGTTGCCGCGCGTGCGTCTCCTTGATTGCTCTTGGCTGCACCTGTGGTCGATGTGGAGGTAGATTGAGTTGGTTAGAGCAAATTATGATTTCTCATAAAATTCAATGAATTTGGCCTTATCTTAAATAAAAATATCTGTTATTTCCGATAGTAAAAAATGTCAAATACTTATCACTATACTTTTCGACTCCAGACAGACTTTATTTAAAAAATGAGGAATTTCTAACGCATATATCTCACCAGAAATTTAACTGTTTATTATGTATACTTTCTCAACTTGTCAGAAAAAATAAATTACTCATCGCAGTAATTTTACCAGAGTCGCAAAAAATCTGTGGTTGTGAAGTCGTTTTCGGCGTACGGCGTGAAAAAAACGAGTCAAGTTAAACACTTAGTTAATCACTGAGAATTTCAGTCACATGAAATAATGTTTTTGCGCCATTTATGTTACAGCATACACTTCATGCTTCTTAAAGCTGCTGAAATTTAAAACTAAAATTCGAATATGGTCTTTATCATTACTAGGGATAAATCTCACTCAAACTGCCTTAATCGTATAAGATGTTTGGTACGTTATTTTTTAAGGGAAGTGACATCCTACGGTCAGTTGCGCCATTAAGAATATGGGGGCAAGGTTGGTAGGGAAAGAATTATGGGTATTTGGGGAGGGGAGGAGTGAATTCGGCACTAGTCTGCTCTTAACGAAAGGCACCAAGGGGTTTACAGATTAACGAGTCATCGGATGGACGGAGTGCTTCCGTTAAAAGTTTCTCCTCTTAGCTCCCAATTATGAATCGGGATTCCCATAGTAAATCTTTGCCTGTGACGGAATTCGAACCCGGGCCCTCGGGATGAGAACCCAATTCTCTACCCACCACACCGAACTGGTACCCGGTGGAGGGGTTTCTTAGCGGTTCGAGAAATCGGAAAATTCTTCCCTCGACCAATAGGTTCGCCGGTAAAAACTCAACTTTTCATTAATTCTAATCTCCACACGGAAGGGCCTGAAATTCGCCGTGAAAAACATTATTTGACTTCACCAGAATTTGAACCTGAATCGCCCAGTTGCCTGTAAGGTGTACACCACCTGGTGGGATACACCACCAAGCCATCCTAGTTGGTGATGGATTTCAGCGGAAGTATATACGAAAAAGATTTTTCTAATCGTTCGTTTCTGTGGTCACCGTGTCAAATCATACCGTAAACCATCGATATCTTCGGTGAAATCGGCTGATAACCCCTTCGTACTTTCCGTCATTCCGTTCCTCCGATGAGGATGTGCCTTGAAATCTCTTTTCCTCGCCCTATATCCGTCGGGATAAGGAGTTCTTTTTGAGGCGAAGTGGAGACGTCTTCTTCCTGCCCTTCTCGCCTCCCCCCTCTCCCCTGAGGACTTCACTTGGGAGAGAGTGACGGCTCGGAAACGATCTCTTCTGTCTCCGAAACCCTCTCATTCCATCCGATTCAACACCACCCCCCAGACGATGCCGCTGTCCCAGAGCACGCCGTGTCACTCAGTCAGCCTGGCCTCTCTTGAATTCGCAATCAGGTTCCTCCCAAAGGGGAGAAACCCCTCGCACTCTTCCCTCCCCCTATCCCAGGGATGGACGCATCAACCAAGGGTTGTTATCTCCTTCCGTTCCTCTCTCCCTTTCTCCCCTATTTCTCGCCCCTTTTCTTGAACCATGGAGATAACCACCTGCCTTGAAGTCCTACGAAGGGTTTGGAAGAAAAGAAGTATGATGAAAACTCTTGAGGAGAAGAAGAGACAAACTTATTTGACACATTTTTGGGCACAATCGTTTATTGAAAACAGTAAAGGAAGGAGAAATGAATTAGAAGAATGACTAAGGTAGACCCAGAGTTGAATACATCAGGTAAATTATGAAAGACGGGCAATGTGAAGAATTATGGACAGAGAGAATCACTGAAGACGAAGTCCTACGAAGACTGGGAAAGAAAAGAAGTAAAATGAAAACTCTGAGACGGAGAAGAGATGCACTTATTGGACACATTTTATAGCAAATTGAAAATAATAATGGAAGGAGAAATAGATGCGAAGACTCACTTAGGAAAACTAAGAACGGAATACCTACATCAGACAAATTATGAAGGGCGTCAAAGTTACAAATTATGTTGGAATGGGGCGGTTGGCTGTTAGGAGAGTGGAGTGAAGAGCAGCTGCAAACCAATCAAGATCATGATTTCTTGAACCCTTGCATTGCCTCCTCATACCTGCTCTTTCTCACATTAACCCTTCACCGGCGTCCACCGGCTTTGGTTCTGTTAGGAATCCGTGACTCTCTTGTGATCTTTCTCATTGCGGCTAGCGGTGAATCCAGGGGGTCTATTCTCGAAAAGCCACGATAATTTATGCATGCGAAAATACTTATTATATCGCATGGTTTCGTCAATTCAGCAATCTCGTGTTACCACATGTAGTCCGCTTGCGATTATTATTGAGTTGAAAGTATTGAGTGGTTGTGTGGTGTCCGCTACTACTGCGGTGTGGTGTCCGCTATTTTTCGCGTGCGATTATCATAATGAAATTTCAAGAATCCGCCCCCACATACTTGGCATACGTCAGTGTTTGGAAAATCTTGAAAACTATCCGTTGAATCCTTGGTCGCTGTAATAAAAAAGTGTGGGTGAATACTTCTTCAAATTTTCTTTTCTTACGAAAATGAAAAAAAAAACTTCCTGAGAGCTTCTTTTAATTAGTTCATATCCCTTCGCCTTTTTATAATATTCATCATAAACTTTCTTCGTTTGAGGAGTTTTGACTTTTCTCTATAGTAAAAATCATAATATGCTTACTGAAAATGAGACAATAACTTGCAGTGTATTTATGAAATTACTTCTATTACGAAATATAATCTCAATTTAATTGTGAACTGCATGTATAAATATTTAACGTACGAAACACGAGCATAGTCGTGACCCATCCATAATGTCCCGTTTACATAACTAGCTTTCTACGCTAGTAACTCAAATTCTAGTAGCCATCATTCATCCCTAGTAACATTTTGCGTCGTAAATGACAACGTAAACAAGTTTACTGGCTTTCGAGTTACTGGGGTAGAAAGCTATAAATGTAAACAAAAGTGGCGTAAAATACACGAATAGACTCTTTGAGCCGGCTGCAATGTGTCAAGAAATTCTGGAGGAATAATTATAATTAATGAAATCGTAGCAGGAGTCGGAACAGAACTAACATGATTACTGTTTTCCGTGTCGAAAATCTATTTTCCAACTCCCTGGCAATGGTCGCATCTGTGTTTCTTTGGGTTTGGAATTCCACCTCATCATTTCGAGGTTTCGCGAGAGGACTTCCGCGTTGTCACAAATGGCCCTTGCTCAAGGGATGCTCTCCGCCAGACTAACGCACCTCCCTGTCTCTGGTACCTTTCCACTACATAAATACTACTCGCTCCCCTCCTGAAGCTACCGACTTCAGTCCATTTAGTCGTCCATCCTGTTGCCCAACCCTGGGCCGGCGGAAATGTTGCGAATCGATTTCCGGGAGTCGAACGATCGAGTCGTCTAGACTTATTCGGAGGAACCCACTCCCATCACGCGATTTACTTTCCCAATCACCTCTAATCGTTAATTTTTTTCGATGACGGCTTCGTCTCAACTTTATGAACGCAATATTTTCCTTCAGTGATGAACTCAAAATATTGGGCATGTTCAACCGAGGAAACACTCCCATCAGGCGTTTCATTTTCTCAAATACCTCAAATCGTTAATGATTGTCGATGACGGCTTTGTTTCAACTTTGTCAACGTAGTATTTATATTTCATCGGGGATTAACACCAAGTATCCGGTGCGTTCTGCCAAGCGAACGCTTAGCTTACGAAAATAGCTGTCTGGCCTTTCAAAAGCATAAAATCATGAGCGCTTCTCGCTCTGCATGTTTATCTCTTTATTATCGCTTCCGGCTCATGTTGTATATGACACGTTTCTGTGCTCAATGCGCGAAATCATAGCCATCTGTTCAATTTAACTGCTTTATGCGTAACATTTGTTGCCATCTCCTCTTGAACATTATGTATTAATCGCTAAGTGACTCACCTGTAGTGGATTTCGCATACTGTGCGTGTTGTTCTCTTTTTAATGTACTAATTTTTAACATTATTTTTTGTAAGATTAGCGAATCTAAAGTACTTCACCGCTATGTAAGCACCTAATGTAAGACAAAGCGATGATGACGACTGTTTAATTAGTATCAAGATATGATAAGAATGGAGAAAGAATTCTTGCATATGAGCGAGGCTTTATCGATTGAGTGGCGTTATTTAATTTAAATTTGGCCGTTAAAAATTAGTTTAATATCCTTCATGAATTCGTTAATTGTGATAGTTGCTCTAAAATGTCATTCTACCTTCGTTTTTAGCTTACATTTTCTATCTTTGACCTTATCCTTATTTAGTTGTGTTATTTTACTTGAATTTGGCTCTTAAAATTAGTGTGAAGTTCTCCATTCATACGGGAATTGTTTTAGTAGCTCAAGGTTTTCGTTCTTGTCTAGTTTTCAGTCTAATTTTCCCGTCTTTATTCTCATTCTCGTTGAGTGGCGTTATTTTATTTTAAATTAAAAAATAAAAGCTGTTAAAAATTAGTTTTATTCCTTCATGCATGCGGGAATGGTGATAGTTGCTCAAGATTTTCATTCTTGCCTCGTTTTTAGTTCACTTTTTCTTGTCTTCGGGCGTGATGGAAGCACTTGGGAGAAAGGAAATAGGCGAATCTCTTGCAAATATCCCGCGTCGCACGGTGCTATATTGTCTGTGTGGCTGGCGTTGGTATTGTCTTAGGGCGTCGTGAGTCTGGGCTCCTCCAATCTTCCACCCCCCCAATCTCCGCCACTTCCCTCCGGTCATTCCTTTAGTCTTCCCGGGTGTAAACGATGAGGCGTTTACGGCCGAAATTGATGGCGCCTCCCTAATCTCGGTCGGGCGTTACCTAAGTGGCGGAGGGATATTCTCTGCAGCCATTAATCGTGCGTGCGTCGTTTGAACCAGGCGCGTAAACGAGGAACATATTTTCGGAAACGTGTACTAATTTGCGTTCGCACCAGATGGACGTGCTTTGCGTCTATCGACCGTCGTAAATGGACGGGGGTGAACTGATTTCTAGTCATCTCTCTTCTACCAAGCCATTGTCACTCAGGAGCACACGATTTTCCCATCATCCCCGACGTTTTTATCCTTAGGTATCCTTATCTATCCTCGTCGTTCATTTCCTCAATTTATAGTTGACGTTTTTTTTTGTCTCTCCGAGAGATTTTTAAAACTTAAAGCAGCATTCATGTGATTAAAGTGTTATGACCGTGTTTGGTGTGACTACAGCAGCTTTTATTATCAAGCGCGAACAATTTTATACGGCGCGCCCGTTTATGATATTCGCTGCCTATTTTCTAAACTGTCAAATGCTCTCATCTGATATGATCATTTTGACGCAGAAAGGAGTTGTCTAACAAGCTCAAATGTACAAATGTTAATTTAAAATTACACTGGCTTGAATTGAATGTGGAGTTTGTCATAAAATCAGCGTTTTTACTGTGGAATATTTGGTATTCGTGCTAAATGAAACGTTTTAAGCTTATAGTGAAGTGATAAAAATATTTTGACGAAGGAAATTTTGTTTCCTTTCCTACCGTTTTTTAAAGTAAGTTGGCTGTTGATGCTCTTAGGCTGTCTTTAGCCAGGTTTTGTAGCCAGACTAATAGGTTCTGCCATCGATAACGCTCACGTCAAGTAGATGACAGTCTGATGTAATATACAAACCTCAAGATCTCAGTTAACATCAAGTTAACGTTAAAATCGCGTCATTTTGTGGTTAAAGTTAACCAGAAGTTACAGAAGTGGGCTTTGGGATGACACCATCAAGCTCCTCGGTGCTTGGAATGTCGACTTTGAAGTCACTAGGCTCGTGGCGTCCCCTGTTGAAAACCGCAGGTCGGTGGAGATTTAAAAAAACTGAACAAGCCGGATCGTATTAATATTCCACGAAAATGTACAATTTTTTTCCTAAAATACTGATTCGTCCTTGTGATATGTTGTAATAGCAGTAACATTGTTGATTGATGCTGTTCTGTTTCTGATAGCAGCATTAATAGTGAATCGGTGCCATTTTCAAGTGAATATTTTTTTCGGATTCTTAAGTAATCGAGACCCCGGCAGTGTAAGGGGATACTGCTACTGTTTGGGTGTTTTCTTCGGAGACTCATCGGCGTCGATCGATAAAGGCAAGGGCCCGTCCGCGATTCAAAGAACTCTCGAAATGACCCCGGGGACTCATTTAGGTTCAAACAACCCCTCCCTGCCCTGAACAACATATCCGATACTCTCAAGTCCGCCGGACCACCGCCTTCAACCCCACCACCCCCTAAACGTCACCAGTTCACTGCTTCCCACAACCCCACCTGTGGTACTCCCGAAGGAGCAAGAAAGGGGTGCAGGGATGGGCAATGACTCTCACCAGCTGCCTTTCCTTTCTTCCCATCGCCTGTTATCCCCTGACCCCTCCCCATTCTCTGCCATGCGCCTATAAATATCCCACCGAATCTCTTTTCCCACTGCGGAGAGATGAAGCTGGCTCCTTGGCTCCCTAACGCTTCTATTCATTGTCCTCTCTCATCCCCTCTATACCGTCAGCCTTTTGTTTCTATAATCCTCTCCTTTCTTCCTCCCTCCCCCCCCCCCCACGCTTCCACTAGTCTCGGGACATGTTCTCGCCTAAACGAACGATATCGGTCTTTCCTAGGAAGATCTTGAATGTATATTAGATTAATAGGGAACATGCATTATTTTTTTAAAAACTTTTTGTATTTGGAGTACGTATGTATGTACAGGATATGAATGTTATCGGAATACAATGTGTTTCATCGAGATATTTCTTATTAAAAATTACGCCCCCTCTGAAGTGTGGACGCCAGTACGCCATCCGGGGGATGACGTCACGGAACGGTATCTCTTCCAGGAAATCGACGTTTCTCTTCTTGTCCTTGCTATTTCTGGCAGTCTCTCCCCATATGTGTCATTAATGGTCTTGTAGTAGCTTTATTCACTAAATTTTGCTTCTATTCCCATGTGTCTGTTCTTCCATGTAGTGTCATTCAATCATCCAGCTATCCTTAAAGCTCTTGCTCTTTTTTTGTCTTACTTTCTTTCATATGAGGTATATATTCTGAAATATTTAAGATATGAAATTTATCGGAAATAACATTATGAAGTGCTTGTTCTGAAATATATATAGGATATGACTCTCATCGGGAAAGAACGTTGTTTTGTGAAAAAACCAATGTCCAGTAGCCAACCCTCTTGTTCTTGCAGTGTCTGGCCGAGTCTCCGCCATGTGTGTCATTACTGATCTTATGGTAGCGTTATAAACTCTAGATTTTGCTTCTATTCTTATATGTATATCTGTTGTTCCACAATTGTTTTTTTTTGCGAATATGCCATTTATAGTAGATGGAGAAACAGTATTCGTCCCCATGTTTTACTCTTTCTTTCATTTCACACCCTGTTAATTCAAGTTCAATTTGTGAAAAAGTAGTGGAAAGGTACGATTTTGTTTTTCTTGTCAAAGAGAGGATTGTTATTTTAAGCAGTCAGGAAATGAATCAAATGTCATATGAATCATTTAATGGTGGAGCCAACTTAAATGTTTTCTCTTGGCATGGTCCTCGACGGTTTCTTTGTGACGGCGCCTCGTTCTCCCGACTAGCTCTGGGTGGGGTTCGATGTTGTGGGCGACAAAGTGCGTAGTGGGTAGGGTAAAAACAATGAAAAAGGTGTGGGCGCCAGCACAGGTAGAGGTAAGGTAAACGTCCGTCTGTACTCGGACGAGAAAGGTTGGGTTAAAAAGGGAAGGAATTTCCTTGTCGTAATTCTCTCAGCGTAATACTTACACTCTTACCAAGTGTCGCGAGTCACGTCTCATCATCGAGAATCACGAAAAGGAAGGGAAAGATAGGAAAGTGGGAAGCTGGGGAGATGGATACAAAGGAAACAGGAATACCTAAGCGACGGAAGGAAACGCCGACGACTAACACGAATCTGAGTCCGACCAAAAATGCCGCGAACTCCGCGACCTCACATATGGCAACAGCTCCCAACTCCACGACCTCCAAACTGAAAATCCTCCCCTTCTCCCGATGAGCCGACGAATAAATACCGTACTAGACTCTAGCGCAACCATGCGGCCGGCACGGCAAATACACAAAAAAAGAACCTGCGAAAACGTACGCCAGAACTTGGCGCCAGCAATCAAATTGCACAAGCAAGTGTTACATCTTCAGTCGAGTGCAAGAGTCATTCGGAGACAAGAGACAGAGTTTCAAAACTATCGATCTTATTTCTGCCAGATTCTAGATAGATCAAGATCGGGAACCATTCTTCCTGGAGAGTCAGACATATTTCCGCTGCCTGTTAACAGGGGTTAATATTGGGCGACCGAATTTTGTTCTATTTTTAATCGCTTGTCTAACAAATTCCATTCCCCTACAAATGAATACAATCCAGCAGATGTGATTTGTGCTTTCATTCTCTACGGCAGGTGACTCAGCAAGCTAATTATGTTGATCAATGTTTATTGTCCTAAAATTAGCTCTCCTCTCCCTAAGCTACCCCATTTCTTGCATTCAATACGTCGCACGTCATCTACAAAATGGGTTAAAAAAGCATTTTTAGTCATCAATTCTTTTGAATTTCTCCTATATAAGCTATATTATATTTATAGAAACTTGGAAAAAATATTTCCAGTGCCTACAGAAATTTTATCACATGTAGGCAATCTTCCGCATTGTAATGATGACTGATTATAAGAGTCAAATTCTGCCGGGGAATGGAATGACATATTATTTGTTGATGCATTAGTAAATTACTGCAATAATCAATGAATTTTTATTTCCGACGATAAATATTGCTACAGCGTAAGATGTCAAAATGGATTAGTATAAATGACGCTTCAATCAGTTCCCATTGCTGGAAAAAGTATCCATTAAAAAAATATTATTCCTATTGTCTGCATACTTTGTATCCTAATTTTGCTTCTTAAAAGCTGAGGCATGTCATCAGTGAAAGCAGTATTTTGTAAACAATGCAAATGAAAATAAATAGAAAATCGCGTTTAAATACATAGTAGAGAAATACTCATATATTAATGATAATGTCTGATAAACTTGTCTGAAATATCATAAAAATTTCCATCCGTGCTAATTTGCCCTACTCATCTGTACTCTGCCAGCTTCCATTCCTAAAGATCAAGCGACCCTTGAAGAGTAAAATATTTTAAGCATATGCGATCCAGTGCCCTTGCTAGATACTTTCATTTCTCCCATGCACGTGATAAAGGTATATACTAAAATGCTAATGAATACCGATTTATAATTCTGTTTAATGAACGTGTCGAGTGATTAAATGGGGCTTATATTTTTTTCTCAATGCTAATTTCTTTGCTAATAAGTAATAGGAGAGACAAATTAAAATATGAGCTATATGAGCCCAAATGAAAACGACGGATTTTATATCACTTTGTATTTATTTGACCTACTTGCTTTTTTAGGCGAAATTAATATTTACCGAATAAGCGTTTACCGAACGACTTTGTAATTTTCCATTATTTTCTTTACTGAACAAAAGACGCTGTCATGCCACGCGTTTGCGCTAATGAGAGAAAATATGATTGTAGATATTCTGGAGTGTGAGTTCCAAATTTTTAAATCTAAAATACGGGCATCAACATGTGAATGCTTATGTATGGCTGATTAATGTAGATTTTTTCATCAAATAAAGTGTAAAATGTAAGATGGTCAACTTACCTTATGAAAATGAGGTGGTATTGATTTCTTTCAGAATCACAAACAATCGGGCCGGGTAAATAATTTGGATTAAGCATGTCTTTCTCTCTACTATTTTGCCTTCTTGATGCCACTCGAATTCGTTCCAAGTCACTTGACAAGGGTTAATCGTGGCTGTCTCCGGAAAATACAAGGCGATGTTGTTACGGAAACATTATCAAGCAATAGACCCTGCTCGGTTAATCTATTTTATGTTGTTTTCCCAGAATCCTCCATTTTCAAGGAAAAAATGTTTTTAGTGTTGACTGAGTCCCCAGTGGTGGGGATATTCAAGGTTACAGTCGGCTGAAACCACTGTGTGTATCTTTTAAGGCGAGTGCCGCAGACGAGATCCTGGATACTTTCAAGCATTTTGTGTGATTTTTTTATTTTGCCAATAATAATTTAATTTTTCCCGGTCCATGATTTAGGTTTTCGTGTCGGGCAGTGCGCTCGGAAAATCACATGAGCGCTCAAAAGCCATCGCTCGCGTTAGTTGATCAATTAAGCAGTAGTTGAGGTGAAGGAAACGATCATCAGTCACTGTACGGAGTACTGTACTTCGGCAAAATTTTAGAGTTCCGGCTCCGATTCCAGTATAAAATCTGCTCCTCCTGATGTTTCGGATCCGCTTCTTGGGCTAACCTTGCCAGACCTTTTCTTTTTATCGTATGTGATCCATTTCATGAGAATCGTTTCGATGGGGGAACGACGGGGATGGACAAAATTCCCGCTAATCGTAGAAAACTGGTTTTGATGTGACCTCGGGGTGTTGTTTCCGTGTAAATAAGTTGTAAGAGTAGATATTTGGCTTGGAACACCATTAGGACCATCTCTTGAGTTATTGCCTTCTCAATTCCGCTACTCATGTTATTTAATTTGATTTTTAAATAAAATTTCTTTGCAATAACTACTATATAAAGCACCCGAAGATGTAACTCTGTTTCGAAACCATTCGTTTTTTTTTAAATAATCAAACTGTGGAATTGCAAAATATTTTTCATTATTACATTGCAATAACAGTGGACATCAGTGGTCCTTCATGTACTACAGCCGGACGATTGTTAGCCTGAATCCGTGACCGGCCGTCGCACTAACTACCTCTTAGCGGTAGATGAATGTGCCGGTGTCACGCACATTTCAGTTGGCACTAACAACCTTTCCACATTTACTCTCACATTCTTGCGCACAACAGTCTTCCTTGGTATCCAATTTCTGCCCTGATTCACTCTAGAAAAAAACTAATTCTGTTCCGCATTCATTTGGTACCTATCCCACATTACCATTTTGCCCCTCACTAACTCTCTCAGTCTCTCATAAAACACAATGGAATCTATCTCTTTACAATCCCATCTTTGCCATTTATTAATCACTAATGATGATAACAGTGGGGGATCGGGTTGGTGTGGTAGCTAGAGTACTAGCTTCCCATCCCAAGGGCCTGGGTCCAAAACCCGGTGGTGGCGGCGGAGATTTTTCGGTGTAATCTAGATTCCTACTTGTGCAGTACTTCAAGTACAGTATTCCCCTGCCACACACCCTTGAGGTAGCTTGCAGGGTATTTTGTAGATGTAGATGTAATGCGTCCGTCGGATGGTATGTTAAACCGTAGTCCCCTTGGCGCCTTTAGCTAATACCGACGCCGGGTTTCTCTCCACCCTTCCTACATTCCCCAATAACCCTTCCCTCAGAAACCAGCCCACCTGTCCTTAAAGGCGCGAATGGTCTCAGACGTTGGTCACCTCACTAAATGAACAACAAAAAAAAACAACCAACCAGATAATAGTGGATGTGGGTGGCACAGTCGGACGATTGGTAGACAATAGGCCGTGAACGACCGTCGCACTACTAACCTCTTGTCGGTAGATGAATAGGCCGGTGTCACCCGCGTTTCAGCTTTCGGGTCGGCGGCCTCTAGTCTATTTTAGGCGTAGATTTAAATGTCTTGTTTGTGTACACAAACAAGCAATGCAGTACTCCTCCCACCATCCTCCAAGGACGTGGCCCGGAGAGTTAATGCTTTCACCCGGAAACTGGTACGAATCAAACCTTGAGATTTTTTTACGATTCTTTACGTTGCCGATTGATTTTTTTGTGGAGCCATTGACCCGCTCGCTCTCTTATGAGCCAGCGAAACAACACGCCCCTGCCCAAGGGCACGTAGGCGTCCACTCCCTTTTTCCCGATCCAGTTTGTGTCCTGTTTGGGTTACAAAAATGAAGCTTAAGAAAATGAAGGGACCGTGGCGATAGCCATGTGGCTGGGATTCAATCAAGGTAACTTAAAATATGTTGTTTTGCTCCCGAAAAAGTTCCTGGAGCAGACCTGCGCGGCAAGGGGGGGAGATAGAAGTGGAGGGGGTGAAGAAAGACGGAGGGGAAGAGAGGGAGGTAACGAGAGAGAGAGGTAAGGGAAGTAAAATACTTCGCGGGAAAAAGTACGAGGCACACACACGCAAGGCTAAGAGGCAAGAGGTTAATATCACCCATCGACTTTTTTCAGGGACCTTATCTTAGAGGTCTCATTGTGAGGCGAGTCGCAACGGGACGGCAGGTAGTGGTGAGTAATCCAATTTTTCGAAGTGGTTGTGTTGGTAGTAACTGGAAAGGTTCTATGACTGACCCTCCGCACTACACAACCTTCCTCCCCCGTTTCGCAGGATTTTTGAAAGTTCCGCTGCCCATGTCCCTAATTCGTCCGCTACGCAGCGCCAGGAACTTTGCTGGAGCTACGTGCTGTCCACCGATATTCTGTACTTAAAAGATATCAACAAAATGTTCGCTACAGTCTTTCGATCGACATTCTTAACACTTGTGTAAACTGACCGGCCTCTGTACCCGCCGACTTCACTCGTTGCTCCTATTGACTAACTGTGCTGCGGTCTACACCGGCAGTTCTGTACACATTACACAAACGCTGATTGATTTTCTCGACATTATCTCCCTCGGCAACGAGAAACTCGATCACATCACGCTACTTGTAACGTGCATCACTGACAGTAGCCATTTTCAACACTCAATACCGCGCTACTACCTGGCTGCGAAGCTTGCAACTTCGCACAACAGAGGCGAAATTTTTAAACTTGAATGCCTCCACAATCCAGCCGCGTAGCATTGTTGGTGTCGTTGAAAGAAATTTTTGTGACTTACTTTTTGAATCTACACCTCCCGCCGCACAGTGTGGCTTCGGCCGTCCGAGGATTCTATTTGCAAGGTTACCAGTCTATGCAGCACCCGGGCTTCGTGCAGCTTTACCTGCTAAAGGTTACGGCGCTCTACCAGCCAGTGTTGGCACATTTTCGCCAGTGTGCTACAAGATAAGTCAAATCTTAGTAATACCCTAGACCAGCTTTCACTATACTACTGGAGCTAGGATCCCTTATGAAAGGGCTTCCTTGAGAGCCTGCATGCCGTTGTCCTAGTGCCTAACCTATCCAAAGCTCCACAGTCAAACGAGTTTAAAGCCGCTTTCGAACACACCTTTGACGAATTCAAAACAATATGACTTAAACGGAAGTCACTCGCTTAGGAGATGCACGAATGTATGGATGTTCAAAATGAA
This sequence comes from Pyrrhosoma nymphula, assembly GCA_963573305.1. Classification (NCBI taxonomy): domain Eukaryota; kingdom Metazoa; phylum Arthropoda; class Insecta; order Odonata; family Coenagrionidae; genus Pyrrhosoma; species Pyrrhosoma nymphula. Next base: position 57,123,454 of record OY754328.1, read on the forward strand.
ATAAAATCATTCGTCTAGACTGGGATACGGAAAGTCTTAGTTCAGGAAAGTGTTTTTTTCTCTGCGGATTTCCCAAAAAAACAAACTTGACCATAAACAGGACCGAGATAATGGTTCTCCGTAACGTGCAAGCTCGCGTTATCGTTATTTTTGCAATTGCGCTCATGAAAGGGAAAACGTTATCGTCATTCTTCAAATATTATCTGGTGGTTTAAATCACTTGTTATAATTGACGGAGTGCGTTCTTAGGAGAGTAACTGCGAGCATTGTCCTTCTAGAGCGGGTTGCGTTTGGGATAACGATAACAACAATGTGAAAGAAGGAACCGTATTCCCACCCCAGGAGGTTATTATGACCAATAGGAGAAAATAATTCGGTTCCAGGCGACATGTTGTGGAAATGCGTAATGATTAAAGGTATTTAAAGCGAAGCGTAATTTTCCTCAGCTTTTTATTCTGAACGATAATCACAACATGTGTCAATATGTATGATCTGATGCTTTCTCGGCGTAACTGATGAGTGAATTCTCTTCGGGTTTCCAACCGGGTTAGAATCTCCATTATGGCCGACGTTTCGATGCCCGACTTGTGCATCGTCATCAGGGCTGTAGATCTACTGCCCTGATGACGATGCAGTCGGGATTCATGTGTCAATATGATCTCACAGGTGTCTGAGTACGTATTTTACCTGCACCTCCCATAGTACCTACCTTTGATCAGCAGAAAATAATAATCCACCAGCAGTTCATTCAGTGTATTCATATCCTGGATTAAACATAATAATAACATTACCCATTGCTGTGCTGAATCCGGGTGGAAAATTAACATGGTATCTTTTTGTGGAAAGGGATAATACGAAGTTTTTTTATCCCAGATTTTATGGTTGAAATATTACCGAGGTGGGTGACGAAAAGGCGAAATAAACCCAGTTAAGATACAATCATGGGAGAGAAATTAAGCCATATACACAGCTTAGCTTCGTGGAATTATGTCGCGAGTGGAACGGGAGGGAATAATATTTTGAATTGCGAGAGCATTTAGAGTACAATCAACCTCTCGCTGGAAGGGAAGGAACATGTTTATCACACGCGGCGAGTTGGAAATGTTTTTTTAATCGGTGGCAACGGACCATTTCACAAACACACGTCGATTAAATAAACATAAACATTGCGAAGTCCTCAAGGGATTAGGTACGTGGTCCATTAGCCCTCGCGCAAATGATAGCTGAAATGGCGTCGAGAACACTACTCTCGATACGAGGAGAGACTCATTAATAAAAAACTAGAGAAATTAGCATCTCCGTTTGCTTAAAACAGTTTATAAAATACCTAAATAACTTCAAATTTAATTAATAAATATGAATATTGAAAATACTTATTCTATCCAATTACTTAAAGCTCAGCCATCACAAAAAATGTCTAAGTAAAGTTTAAATGAGTAAAGCTAAACGTATTAGAAGTTATGCTCTAAATCAATAATCAAGTATAGTTTCAACAAAACAGAAAGTACAACGGTGCGTTTGGATTTGCATCGTTTGGCTACACCTCCGACCGCTTCACATGTGGTCCACAGACATTCGCCATCCATCGGCAAACTTACCACCTGACTCGAATCTGAGTGCTATCATGTGTTGCAGGAATTGAAGAAATAGGTTGGTCAATTATCAGTGATTTTTAATATTCTGTAACATAAAAAATATAACGCATTACAGTAATTGTTGTGAGTCGAGAACGTGATTTGCATCAACAATCGAATTTTCCTTCGTGAATACGAGACAAATTCATAAAATAAACAGCAACTGACTTGCAAACAAATGGAATATTCCTGAGGCGAATTTCAGGTCATATCCTTAAAATACTTGAAATACAGATGTGAAAACTTACATTATCAATTTTCAGCGTATAAGTCTCCTTCGTCAATATTAGAGTTCAGCAGGCTTCGTTTTGGCAGACCGGTAGCTTCACTTTATAGGATATCTGGAGACCCAGGTTCGATCATATTGTAAATTTCCTTTAAGCTACATATCAGGAAGAAATCATGCGTGATGAAAAATATAAATTCAGGAACGTCGTTGAAAATCACGCTGTCGCCAAGTCCACCAATCGCTTTCTTCTCCGGCTACGGCTTGTGTCTGGTCCTTTTTCGTGAATGAAGAAACACGTAATCACCAAACCTCGAAAGCAAAAACGGCCGTAACCTTGGTGATAATTTTGAAAAGTACAATAAAAACACCAAAATAATATGTTGTCTGATCTATATCATCTTCATTTGTAGACCAAAGAGTGTAAATATGGCGCTAAAATAATTACATTGTAACTTTTTCACGCAATTTAGTCCTCGTGTTATTGCCTTGAATGTATTTTTATCATAATTTAAAGACGTCAAATAAAGTACTATACCTTGGTGTCCCCATTGACTTCCATACTTTTCATTATTTATCCAGTATATCTTTTTTTAACGAGTTTTCCCGATTATCTGACGTAGCTCAATGAATTTCTCGTTCCTTAAGCCCTCAAGATATGATGAGTCTTGAAGCCAAGAGGTAGAAGTGACAAAAAGTTAGGTTTGAGTTATTCATGTTTAAAGTTCAACTTGTTGTTGTTGCTCAATGTGTTTCTTGAAGTAGATAAAATTTACTCCACTAAATCTCAGCACCCATTAGTCATTCACTTATACCTCTTCGCCACAACAACTTCACATACTTTTAGAACACATTTCTGCACTCAGATCGAAAAAAACTAAAAACGTCACTTGTACCTACCCCTTGGCTTTTAGTCCCCTCATATGATGTCTCGTAAAAAAAAAAGAAAGAGGCACTCCGGGAGTGCCGACAGAAGTGAAAACTTGAAATAACGTGAGCATTTTTGAATGTAGGGAATAATTTCTAATGAAGTGTTTTATTAATCAGTAGAAAGTAGTTTCATGTATATAATAAAATAAATTAAGTATTCATTTATTGCGCTATTGTACACAATTATTTTACATAAAAATTGTACACTTCAGAATACAAACTCTTTCATCATCACCGCCATCATCATCGGCAATATCTAAAACTGATACAATAGGCTTATGGTAACTAAAGTAAGAAACGAATAATTTTCATAATATATCGTAACATAACAGCGCTGAGGTAGCGTGGGAACTTTCATTCCTGAGACTGAAGCGGTCGTTGACCACAACAACCACCAAAACATGAATCACAAAAGAGACTCGGTACGGCGCCTCGAAAAATGAAACCTGCCAATTAAAGGTGTATTAAAACGGTGCGAGAAGCATGTCACGGATATGGGCGGCGTTGGACGGAATAAGGCGTTTGTACGCACGAAATACGTTTAGCTCGCCGCTGACGTGGGAAAGGTAAGAGAAGGAAAACAAATGAAAGCGACAGTCTCGGGACGAAATGCTCGAGCGCGAATGCCGTCTGGAGACCGAACCGGTCCGATCCGGTGGAAAACGGGATTTCTCCGCTAGGATCCTAGCGAAAGGCCGCAGTTAAAGAGTATGCATGCTCCTGCTCGGCTCCCGAAGGTTAATCCACCGGGCTGGACTCGAAAGAGGGGAGGAGGATGAAAAATGAAAAGTTTTCGGCATTGAACTCCACGGAATCCCGTTGACCTCGCACGGCTGGACGGGGTGAGCTCTGTGCACGAGAGGACGTGCTCTGAACCAGATTGGAGTGAATGGTGTGAGGATACGGCAACGGCAGAAGGCTGGGAAGCAATGAGCATTACTGACGGACACTTATTAAGGAGAATCTAGAACTACTTAGGTACTTACTGTCGGCGCAACATCTAATGTAGACTCGAGTCTGGATTCCAAATGAGAATGCACTTGCAAGACCTACGTGAAATCAAGATTCATCAAACATTATCTTATTTTATTTTGCGTTGAACCATGCTCACCAATTGTTTTACAGACCGCCTTCGATTTTTTTATCGCGATGAATACATAAAATATCACCGGTGTTTTGGCGTTTTCTAACCGACCGCTCTCTTTGAAATTTCACGAAGAAAAAATAACTTGACGTCCGATCACTCGGTGGAGATAAAATAATTTTAAATGTGATTCTTAACTTTCAGTTCTTTGGAATCAGCCAAAAAGAAGTTCTCATCAATTTTGTGAAACAACTTCTCCTTACGGTTAGATGGCCCCAAAAACACGATCTTGGACTTGTTTAATTGCTCTGTGCGTCAGTATTTCGAAACAATCATCATCGTTAATCCACATAACAAAATTTATTTTTGACAAATTAATACTCAAAGGAGTATCGTTTAATATGTAGCGCTGTTGTGCAGTGTGTGTTTGTAGTGTTCCTTGTGCTGTTCGATCAGCATTCCATGGTGAGGAAAACTGGATCTGGAGGACTGGCTTACATCGTTTCAAGCTGTTTAAGATGGCTGGAGAAGTAATCGTCGGTCATTGAGAGGAAGGACATTTTAATGATTTTCAAATAAGTCGAAATAATTCTTGGGCCACATTTAATTTACGTGAATCTGTTTTAACGTTGGAACTCACTATACAGTCAGTAATGGAAATGATTCAATATTTATATTTAATAATTTTACTTCATTAATTATTATTATGGCTCGAGTTTTCGGTACGGTATTCGAAATTCAGGCGAAATTATATTGAAATATGTTTTTTTGGAATATCGGATTAGGTGTGACCCCTTGATATTTGTTAGAAAGAATTTTAATAAGAATAAATGTATTATTTCGCGTTTAGAAGAAAATCTGTGCATATGTAATCGAATTATTACGAATACTGTCATGTGCCATGTGGCTACGTGTTAAAATAGCATTCAATTTCCAAAATAAAACAAATTGATATGATGCTGCATCTTTCACTTTCACGTATAGATATCACTATTACACGAATGCAAAGTTTCACGCAAACCTGTGCATAAACAAAAATTGCTTCGACCACCTTAAAATCTCGAAGCATTTATTTCCTCATTAATTTCACATCACGTATTTTCCACCTCCCTATTCCGTACTTCCTCCCTCCCTCACGGCTGGTGTCCTAACATCTCCTTCCAAAATGCCTTGCGGCGACCCGCAGTGTAGTATGCGATTGTAGATTCTTGATTGCATGTACCACGGGATGGGAGTGTGCGATTGTAGATCCTTGATTGTACCACGGGACTCCTTGACTACCGGGTCTAGGTCACCTTATCTAGTTTCCAACGCAACCACCAATGGCGCATAATGAGAGCTCCACGTGTAGCGCATAAATATTTATTTCCTTTAGAACCTCTTTGAAGGTCTTAGTGGGTGAACACTCCACGATAGAAATCTCCAATCTGAAATGGAATTCAACATAAATTTAGACAAACCCTGCCAAAGCATAAAATTTCTCAGTCACTTCACTGCTACTTGGTTAATGAGAGTGAAGTCGATTTGACGACTAATTGCTTCCTTGTGTTCATAAACTATATTGAGCACTAAGAAAATATTACTTGAGTTTGGTCAAAACAGAATAAATCATGACATTAGTGAAAGATCAATGTTTAGCTCGTATACATATATTGTATATATGCTCGTGTACATATATTTTAATATCCTTAAATTTATTTTATTTATCCCTAAAATATTTTAAATTGTCCAATATCATTAAGGTAGTTTGAGCGAAAAATCATTTCACCTAGAATTTGATGAACTTGGCCTCCTTTCAAAAAAAAACTCCCATATTTCCAATGATATCAAAATATTAACGCCTTACCAAACTAACTTTCGAGCAATTTTCCTGAAAATACAAGTGTTTTTTTCAACCTGTTTTACATGAGATAGATTACGGCTGTGCGCTCCAGAAGGAGAATATTGAAAAAATTAGTATTTTATAACAACTAGTTTTCGTCACAAAACCAGCGTTGTGCAGTTTACGTGTTTTCTCAACTATTTATAAACATTAATCCATTACCGCAGTAATTTTTACAGAATCGCCAAAAAAACTACTGTTTTGAAGGCCTCTTAGCCGTACGGCGTGAAAATATTAGTCAAGTTAGATACTTAAGTAGATATATTTATTTAATTACGGAGAATTTTTGTCATAAATAACTATATTTTTGCATCATTAATGTTACAATGTTTACTTCATACTTCTTTCAGACGCTAAAATTAAAAAATAAAATTCTAATATGGTCTCCATTATGACTAGGGAACTATCTCGCTCAAACTACCTTAAAAGGATATTGGGCAAACTAATCATGAAAAATATGGAACGAAACGTTGAGAATTTATTAAAGTAAGGATTTAACGAGATAAAAATAATAAAATCACGGGAGATATGGCTCAAAGGTGAGCATCCAAAATGTTAAAATTGCTCCACTAGATAAAACGTGGTGATCTCCTGATGATTCTGAGAACGTATTGAAAGCAACCAAAAGAGAGTCCGGTCAATGGGTTGTTTGATTAGTTAAGAAACTGGGCGTGAAATTGGGGGATCTGGGTTCGTATATTTTTTTCTTACTGTGAAAATCATACATTCGGGTATCTCTGAAGGAGGTTTCGCCGTGACTCCAGTTCCTATAGTTATTTGCTAATAACTCAAAAATGAATATGGAATGGTGCCTATATTTCATTACCTTTGGATTCCCTGGGAGTATTTGCTTCATATTATCTGTTTGGCTAGGAAATGGCATTTTTTTAAGATATATTAATATTATTTTTACCCATGTTCCTTCCATTTTCGCATTTAACACAAAGTTCAATTTTCGAAGAATGTTGCTTGAAAAATTATGGTGTTGTTTCTATCTATCAGAGGAATTTTTATAAATTTGAAGCAGACATAATATTAACTAAATGTCGTTTAAGTCTTTTTACGGTGGAACCATTAAAATGGATTTGTCTATGCAGTGTTAGATGTATTGTCGCCTTTCGGACGAAAGAGAAATCCCGTACCAATTTGGCTACGTTGATTGCAATCCACCTGTTGCTGCAAGTACTTTGCTACCTCCTTGTCGACATAGGATTTTCTACTACTATTTTTGCCCACACTCTTTTCTTTTGGCCGATTTCAGTCGCTTGCGTCGCTCGGAGTCGATCCTGAGCAATCTTTTCTCTCCTCCGATCTAACCGTTCAATTCCGGAGATCGATTGTGTGCCTCAGGAAATACACAAAAGCTCGTATACGCATTTCTCCGGAAATAAAGTCCTCTTTCCAGCATTCTATTCTGGGAATTAAAATTAGGTTCCTGTCCTGCGTTCCTCCCTTACTTTTGTGAATGTGGTAAGAATGAATAAGGACTTTACTTTTCTGAGATTTTAGATGTTGAACATGATGAAATAAATTTTTATTCAGTTTCCAAAACTTAACCAATTAATCCTGTACGGAATATTTACATGTTTAATTAAAATTACATTAATTGATACGATACATGACATATGACGTTTTTCACACCCGTGGTTGAATATGCGTAATTTTTTCCCGTAATTACTTATTGGTTCAGAAGACTTTAATAATATAACGTGACTGGTGATCAAAATTGTTGGCAAGGTTGGCTTCGTCAGACAAGGTGCGGGTCCAAGAGGTATCTCAATTCTTTCTATCCTTCAGTAATTTAGTTATCGTATGATCGTTATAAATCTCTATGAGTATTTAATTGAAATTGATGGAATATAACTGTTTCCTATATTTACGTCAACAGACAAGCTTGCAAGACGCCGCAAGAGCGTCTGTAACTCTCGAATTGTATTTTTTTAATTGTATTTGTACACAGGCTTATCACCAATTGTGCAATATACAATGATAGATGGTGGTAGTTTAGTGTATATACATTTTGCTATGTAGTTATGTTATTATGCAGTATGTTATTTACAATCAGGGAGTAGTGATAATATGTAAGTAACAGCATAAAACCATGTATATTGCAATCAGTTCTACTATCCCAGACTTTATTTTCATGACACACAAACATATAGAATAAGTTTTTCACTTCTTTATGTGCATTTTCCGCAAGTATATTTTTTGGCATCTTGAAAAGTTTACCATATTTTATTCCCTTTACATGCTTTTACCTGACACTGATGTCTTTTTCTAATTTGTGTACCTGAAATGGAAGGTGCTGGCTGTGACTTGACATACACACTACACAGCTTTGGTCTTTTCCCTGTTTCTTAATAACGGCACATGATTGCCCATCTAGGTTGATTTTATTATAAAGAATGGATAAAATACGCTATCTTTTTTTTGAAAAACCGGTACTGGGCCATTGGGGGAGATATTGTCTGTGCCTAGGGAATCAGCTGCAGCACATTGGGGCAAAAAGCGATTTTTGGGTGGACAAAATTCGATTTTCCGAATATGTCTCGGATGTCTTTTTTCTTCGCACATTTCTCGCGGGACATAGTAAAGCACCAAACTAACACCACCATACACCAAGCACCACCAAAATCACCACCATACAACACCACAATTATCTTCTGGAAGAAGGAATGTCGCGTTTAGAAGAGGGAAATTGGCGCCATTTTCATACTTCTAGAAGGGCTATTTCTCAGGGTGCCATTTGAAAATCCCTGTTTTAGGGTGGAATAATAGGTATTAAACATGGCTGGCCAAGGTTATCAGACTTTATGGTCCATGTACTAAGTACCTCACTTGAAAACAATGAAAATGAAAGAAGCACGTCGCATGCTCCATCTTGTTTGTTGAAGAAGCATGTCATTTATTAGTTAATGATAGCAAGTGGTGTGTTTGACGTCACGTCTGGATGAAATGATGGTCTTGGGAGGGAGGTCGGGGGATCTGCCCCGACTTGCCCTCATTGTGGACGCAATCCAATTAGGAACTTCGATTAACTCATTTCTCTCGGGTTTGCTCGATCGCCTCTGACGGAACTGCTGAAGGTTCGTACCCTCTCCCCCCCCCCCCCCCCCCTCCGTCTCTATCTAATTGATGGAAGGAGACGGCGCGGTGAAAAGAAACTGACGCGCCAAACCTTTCTACCTACCAACCACACTCCCTTGGTGTCTCTTGCGTTGTCTCGGCCTCTTTTATTTTTTTTTCACCCCCGGACGTTCTTGAACCCTCCCCCTTTTACTCACCCCCCTCGTCACCTCACTCCGCACCCTCTCGCTCTTTCACCACCTTTCCTACCTCCTTGAAGAATCTGTCGCCTACTTAAAGCCAAGTAATCGAGCGTTTTCCTTTCGTTCAAGTGTGAAGCTCACTTCGCAAAACAACAGCCCACTAGCTTTCGATTCATCAGTGAATTACGCAGCGCACTTCCCAACAGATCGGTGGCAGAGTTGATGTGAGCCAAACAATAAAATAACTTCTCTAATCGCATTCGCGATTGTTGTTTTTGTAAGTATTTGTTTTCAACAAAGGTTTCAAATATGGGTCATGTAAAGTTTTCAATTACTCTGTGGTTAAATGTTTTAAGTATTTCAATATATTTTTCGAACGAATTCGATAAATATAGGTACACAAAACGCACTTCGGAACAAATCGGGACTTTCCGCAGAGGCGTCAGACATGGATAATGTAAATATTTTAAGTACTCTGTGGTTAAATCCTTACAATTTTAAACACAATTTTGAACAAATACGATAAATGTACACAAAGCATTCGGCGTTGACTATTGAGAAAGTACAGAATGCTACCGACCGGCAGGTTACCGAACGTTTCGCCTGCGCACATGTCTTCTTTTCACCGTCATTCTTGTGCGCTAAAAGTGCGCTGATCTACATCTTCGTAATATCCTTCAAGCCACCTTAAGGGTGTGTGGAAGAGGGCGAGTTATCACTAACATGCACTGCACTATTCCCTAATAAGGTTAATGAACCTATGAATGTTAGTGAATTAGTAAAAACCTTCAAATACTTGTCAGAAGTTGATATTTCACCTACTTGTACTGATGGACCCAACTATATATCCTGTAGAGGGATTGCAAGCTTTAGTAGATGCATTAGAAAAGCATTGCGGCAAATACCGGATGAAGATTAATCATGTGAAAACAAACATAAGGAGATTATCCAGGACAAAGAAAGCGAGGCTGGTCATATAAGTAGGAGGGGGCAAGCTGCAGCAAGTAGAGCATTTCAATTGCTTGGGTAGTACGTCAAAAGAGAATGGGAATAGTGGCAAATGCATAAGTAGGAGAATAGCGTTACCGAAGGAAGCTTTTAGTATTAGAAGGGAGCTGATGACGGGGACCTTGGGTAAGGATATAAAGAAGAGGCTGGTGAAGAGCGTGATATGGAGTGTAGCGTTGTATGGGGCAGAAACGAGGACTCTTGAGATAGGAGGACGAGAATGGACTGCAGGCGTTCGAGATGTGGGTTTGGAGGAGGATGGATAAGGTGCGGTGGACGTTAAGGAATACAAACGAGGAAGTGCTCGGTATGGTGGGTGAGGAAAGGAAACTTATGGATGAGATCAGAGGGAGGCAGGGTAGGTGACTGGAAGAGGTAATGAGGGGCGATGGTTTGCTCAAGGCCGTGATAGAGAGAAGGATGTAGGGCTAACGGGGAGGGGAAAGAAAGATAATAGGTTTTATGGACGGGATGAAGAAGGGTAGGATGTACGTTGAGGTGAAGAAAGAAGTACTGGAGGTATATAGGGCCCTGCACGTGTAAGAGTCTGTGGGATTTTCTATTGCTCTCAATAAAACCTACCTTTAACCGGTAGATTACTTTAATGGTATGTACATATTTATAGCTGTTAGGACCGACAAAATAAGATAGATACACTGCCAAACTGATATGTACAAAAACTCCTCTCACACCATTAGTAGCTATAGGAAGAGTAGAGCGATCCACTAAGTAAGACACTCCGTTAACATGCAATTCACTTTTGTCCTTTCCCTCTTCCAATTAGTTTCTTCTCCTTATTCCCACCCTTTTTCGTGGCAAGTGTCCTGACAAACCATGCCACGCACGACTCCGGCGGATGGCGGGGTAATATGTAGACGTAAACGGATGAAAAAAACAAGGAGTTTCCAACATGGATAGTGGTGAAATCGAAAATGTGGTACATAATTTAAGTGTCACCTTGCAGAAAAATATTTCCTTTGGCATGAAAAATTGGTCGTAATGTGCGTGGAAAGAAATCGTGTTCAAATCATCGTCGACTTTCAGACGGACAGAAGTAATACATTGGAACTTGTACTCACTGTGATGACCGGAAATATGAGTTTTTTTATGCGCGGACGACGCTTTTTCGGTCTCATCCACCAATTCTGTTCCTTCGACCGAGAAATTTATTTGGAAATACGTATCTATTCTGCGGAAGGTGAAAAATAAAACGTAAATCAATTCATAATCATCATCAGAAGCTATTAACACTAAGGTCGATTTTCTCCAGCTTTCTATTCTCCGTTCGTCTGACCGCATTAATCCATCCATTACTTCTTATTTTAAAATCCCTTTACATATTTATTTTAATGTATTCCATCGTTGGTCTTCTTCAATAGTTCTTCCCATTTATTTTTCTTCCATTATTGTTCTCCGGAAGCTTTTACGTCTCGAAATCTGTCAAATTATATCGTGTATCTGGTATAGATTTCATTTAACATGTTTTCATCCCTGCTTGTCATAGGACTTCATCATTGGTGGTTCATTGATTCATACTTTCGATGCATAAACTTGAGCCCTGTGATACAATTAAGGCCATGGGATGTGCACCACGCTTTAAAAAGTGAAGTCCCTATTATTTTTTAGACCTTCTTATCAACTTCGTGCTCGGAATTTTATTAGATTTGGGCGACGTTGACTAAAAGATGAACGTAAAAAGTTTTAATCCCCTGGTAATATAGTTTACCGTATTTTGTGATTTATTTTTCTTGTATAAGGCTTTTAAATTATTTTTTCTATTCTTCTATGTAGTAAGATTTGAAAAATATCATTTTTCATAATTTTACTGCTCACTCTCCCTTATAGGAGTAGCGAAACTTGGTAGCACTCGCCCGTACAGAAAATGACGTCAGAGAGAGGAGATCATACAAGTGATGAGGGATAAAGATCCTTAGGTTCTCTCTAGAAGTCCCCAAACTGAGCCATTCAATAACTTTCCCCGCTCATCAACGCTTAATTCGTCCTCAGTGACCATAAACACTCCGCTGGTGAGTGCCACCAAGTTTCGCTATACCTATAGCTATGCTCAGTTTTTTGCTTCCGTCATGCCCTTCGTTTTCTAGTTAGCGCATCAAAGTAAGTTCTGATTAGAAAGTGATGTCGACACAACCGTTCTGGGCCATTAGCACTATACGGCTGTCAGATTAACCCAGAATTTTCAGTTTTTCTTAACTTAATTTGGGCTGAGCTGTGGTGCGTCATCGATACGCTTCTCCGTGTTCTATGGTGACCGCAGCTTACATTCGTAAGCTCCATCACCTTAATCTTCATTTCTGATGAGGGCCGCGAAAAAGAAGGCTGAAAATTCTAATCCTAATGACTGCTGGAATGAATAGGAAGCCTTATAAGTAGTGAAGTGTGTACCTGTTAGTAATAATTAAGACTACCAACAAGGCTGAGGGTACTAGAAAAATTCAGATCACAAGAGTGTATTTCAGGTTGATTCAGAGGATTGTCAGGCCCCACGCTACATTTGTAGAACCGGCTGAAGTACTAAAATTATTAGCTGGGTACATATGTAAAAATACATATGTTGTACCAGTTAATCGCAAACTGTCCTATCCTTGCATTTATATTTTGCTTCAGTTACATTCATGCATGCTCTCGCTCTGCTTTGGCTCGTAGCATTACTACAGTTGATTGTCTCTTCTGCCACGTTTACCCTCGACTTTCTTGGGCTACCCCTTCCTCTTGCAACCATGAACTCTTGCATTCGTATCTATTCGGTTACTCAACTCTCGCCCATTCCCTCGACGTATTCAAGCCCTCCATCCTACCGTCCTTGTCCATCAGCGGTACGTACGGTCCACACTCTTTCGGGACCCATGCAGCTCTCTTTTCCCATTTTTTTCTTCCATTTTTCTTTCCGTAAACTCTCTTCGAATATCAGTGGCCTCCTCGTCATTATCCGGGTCGACTCGTCCCGGGTAATGACGAGGTACGGACGGGTAGCGTCCTATCCGTAATCGGTGATGCTTCCTTCGTTGTGCATGCTTGCTATTCCGCTGCCTCCTCTTACGACCATTAATACTAGTATTCGTATTTATTCGGTTACTTAAATCTCATCCCTTTCGTTATTAAAAGAAAATGGCACTTTTCAACGATAAAACTTAATTGCCATTACTCGTTTCGGCGTACTTAGCCATCATCAGGTTTCATCACATCACAGTCACCTTATGGCTGAGTAAGCCGAAATGCGTTGTGGCAATAAAGTTTAATCGCGGGAAAGTGTCATTTCGTTTTAGTAATATGTAAGACTTCCTCTACTTCTAGCCTGAGACTGTCAATTTTAATCTCATCCTTCCTCTCAACATGTCGAAATCCTCTCTCCTACCGTCCTTGTCAATTGGCGGAATGTATCTAGGGATAGCGAAACTTGGTGGCACTCGCCAGCGGAGAGTTTGAGGTCATTGAGTGTGAATCAGGCGTTCATGGGCGGACAGCTGTACCGAATAACTTCCTTAGGACCTCAGGAGGGACCCTCAGACACTTAGCCCCCCCATCTCTTGTAACGTTTACCCTCCCTGACATCATACGCTTCACAGGAGAGTGTCACCAAGTTTTGATACCTCTGTAAGTTCTACATTCTTTCGAGACTCATTGAGATCTCTTCACATCCCTTCCATTCTTACTGCAAATACTTCGAATATCAGTGGTCTCCTCATCATTATATGGATAGACTGTTCGCAGCGTCCTAACCGTAGGTAATCAGTGATGCTTCGTTCGTTGCACATGCCCGTATGGCCGCAGCTGATATCAGTCAACCGGTAGGCAGTATTGTGAGTACGCCTTGTCAAGTCGATGCAAGGACGATACTCTCGATATCCGTCTAAGAAAATAGAACATCGTCGAGTTCCCTCCCACCCCTTTCCCTCTCTCCCTGTATTCCTGGCTCTCGCCCATAGCCCTCCCACCCCACCTCCCCGTCCTTCTTCTGTTCAACTCCCTCCTCCTTTCCCCTTCCTCCTCATCGTCTACTTCTTATTTTTGCACCCCCTCCTCGTCACTTTCTCCTCCCACCCACCATCTTACTCCTCCTTCTCCTAACTCCTTCCACACCCCCCTCCCACCCATCTCGTCCGTGTATCTCCACACCAGAGAGGAGAGAGGACCAAATGTGCCTCAACCGCTCTTAACCCCATTTCGCGCCCATACGCCAAGGCGTGCGGTCGTAAAGGAGTCCGCTAATCACGCTCGTGCCCTCCCAACCTTTCGGAAGACGTGGTGTGCGTCTATAATACGTAAAGGGATAAGACGTTCTTATCAGTCGGATGACAATCGAAAAGGAGGAGGTGCTGTAAGGTGTTGCCATAATCGAGGGAAATCAAAATCTACAGTGAGAGAGAGACGTTATTCCCAGAGGATTTGAAAAAGCAAAATAAAAGAAGGTTCAGTGCGTCTCTTTCGGATGACGTTTGTTAAGGAAGTGCCATAATCGAGGGATCTCAACGCTGCGTCGAGACTGAGAGAGACGTTACTTTCCTCAGGATTAAAAAAAAATACAAAACAAAGGTGCAGTGTGTTTGTCTGGTGAAATTCAAAATTGAGGTGCTACTTTATCTGGTGCTCTAATCAAAGGAATTCGAACATTGCGGCGTCCAGATCGTGCCTGTTGGGTTGGTCAGCTCCAGCGACGGACTGCTTACAGCTTCGGTTTCTCTCTCCGTCGATCGGGATACGTCGTCTAATTAAACCTTCCTTGCCTTTCCTCCCTTCCTGGTGCTGGAGGGGCGCTGTCCAGTTTTCCCCTCTCGCGAGACGGAGATAGTTCAGTTTTCAGAACAAGTCGCTCTTGGCTCCGAAGGGGGCGCATTTCTTGGCAACCTTGAGCTCTTGCTAGCGGGCGGAAATTGGTCTCGTCGGATTTCGTCCCATTGGAGCGGAGTTTCTGGAGGGAGACGGAACGTCTAGCTGGTTAAACTTGCGCCGAAGAGGTTTCTTAACTTTTGGTGGTGTTTCCGGAGACCCAGCGATTGCGGAAAAAAGTGTTTTTCCGTGTCTTGTGTGAGTTGTTCCTGATCCATGCGAGTGTGCCCTCAGGACGCTGCTGTAGAGTGTTCCGTCCCTGCGAGGATTAGCAAGTGAACCGAGGTCACTCTAGTTCAGTCGCCCGTTCAGTGTTTTGGAGGATTTCCCTACACCACCGGGGAGAGTTTAAAAAAAGGAAGTGGACTCTGTAACATTGTGTTTTTCCATCTCTCTCTCTCTCTCTCCTGAATTGTTCCGCCTAAGAAGGACGTCCCAGCCAGTCTGCGGAGGCCTTTTAGAAGAGGAGCGTATTGTCTCTGTGGGGTGTCGACGGTGGGACGTAATGGTCCTCGCCCGGCAGCGTTGCTGACCTGCCCGAGAGAAAACTCCTTCGGACCTCGCCGCCGACAAAACATTCTCCCCCTCTCATTCTCCCACCCCACCCGGAAAAGAATTCCCGCAAGGACTCACGACTTTGAAGATCTTGCCGATATAATAACGGCCTCTGCCGTCTTCCTTTCTGCACGAGGTAACGAAAAGAAAATCTTTGGCGTATTGTTTTTTAACACTACCCCCTACCTCCCCGCCCCTTGTAGTTCCCCCCCCCATCTTCTGTGTACCAGCTAGCAGCTTGAGAGCACCTGTGTGTTTGACCCCCGTGCACACCTCGCTAGCGCCACAAAAAAAGAAACCCTTTTGCAAATCCCGACTGGAGCTACTGGGTCATTTACTTCTGTGTCGGGCTGTGTTCCCTTCCACGTGTTGTGAGCCGCTTGAGCAATTCACTGTCAAGACACCTATTGTTGCATGAGGACGGGATTCTCAACCCTCTTAGCACAGGGTCCCTCTGTGTGTAATCTGTGTTTTGTACTAGAACACCAGACGATTTTCTGAGAGGATAACATTTCTCGTTGCGTTGGATTCCTCCCTCGCTGTCTTTCTCTTCTCTTGTCTGATACGGAATTCACAAAAAAAACTGCTCCAGTGCCTTGCCCCTTCGGCGGAAAACTCAAAACTCTTTCCTGACCCACAGCCTCAGGGAGTCCACACCAGAACTGGACCGGAATCCACTACCTCTTTCCTCCCGTCTTTCCTCCCCGTGTGTTTCGTGGGAGAAGAGTTGACGCACAAATCCGTGTTCTGGATTTTCAGCGAGTGTTTTTTTTTCAATCCGCGCGCCGTCGCATTATATTTTCTTTCGCCTGAATCTTTGTAGTTGGGTGGGGAGGGAAGAAAGGATTCCCGAGGAGAGGAAAAAGATGAGACCAACGCCTCTCGCAAGGTCGTCCTTCCTCTCAGCCTCAGCGGAACATCTGTTCTGAGCACACGTCACGTTTCGTTATGCAATAAACCTTGTCTTAACCCCTCCTATCCTACATCTTTCTCTTTTTGCCTTGCGTCTCGTGAGACAACCCCCTACCGATCCTGTCGAAAGAAGTAGAAGAAACAAGAGGGAAGAAGAGGAAGAAATCTCTTTATTTTTCGCGTTGAAGGTTTTTTTTGTTTTTCGAAATCCGTCCCAGACTTCGTATCCTTCCTTCCTTGAGTAAAACTCAAGGATTGGGAAGGGAGGGATTCGTTGCCCCAGAACTTGGGCAGGGCTTTGAAAAACAAGAAAAAAAAGCAAGAGAAATTTTTTTAAAGGGAGTAAGGACGTCTCACGACCGAGACGAGATGGAGTTGGACTGAAGAGGGTTTTTCTGAGGTGCTCAGACGGCGAGAAGGAGGGGTTTTAAGAGGGAAGTTCGTGTGCGAGGGGGAAGCTAAGGGGGAGGATCCGAAGGAATCCCTCTCCAATCGGGGTCTGCCGGAAGAGCCGCGAGATTCGTCTCCGGAGATCCTTAAGCGAAGAGCAATATTTCTGCCCGCCATGATCACCCTGCCTTTCACAGCCGTCAGCCCTTACCAGGCGAGGGATCCGATGATGAGGAAGAGCCCATCCGTAAGTGTTGACGGGGAGACCCTTTCCCACTAACAAGGTCGACCTCCCGTTTTCCAGATTGCTTATGCAAATTGCGCGTTTCCTATGGTTAGCGAACGAAGCCGATCATTTTTCTCCAACGCATATCCTAAAGGCTTTCATGGCCCTTTAATTTCGTTGTTGTTTTTGTTGGTTTTGGCTGTAAGTTGGTAATTCGGAGATACATGCCTCCATCAAGAGAGGAGTGAAGGTTTTTTTGTGAACTTCCTTGATGGGTCGCTGGCGAAAATTACTCGCCCTATTAATATGATGGGGTTTTTCCCTAGACCACTAGATTCCGGGTAGCAGTACTCAGAAATGATGCGAAGTTAGTCGGGACCATGGAATATTAAAAATGAAGAGCATCTGGATATAGTGCCACGCTTACCGCGACAGCTGATAGTAACCGCCTGGCGCAGTTCTGAGGATTACGGATAAAGGAGTTTTTCTTCAAAGCGATTTGAAAACCCAACCATTTTAAAAGGATTGTGTGCACGAATAGTATAAATAACATTTTGACTTTTCACTTCATTTCACGTGGTCTGTATTCTCCTTTTACACTTTCCGTGGATATGATTGTGTGTCATTGGATCAGAGCTAATGCAGCGTAACCTTTTCCTTTCCTTAATTGTTAACGTTTTTAAAATAAGCTCATCCTTAGAGGGTGCCAATGTCTCTTTTCTCTGTCTTTATGAATCCTTGAGTGAAACGGTTGACTAATCTCCTGGTTTGTCCCTGGTATGTATTTGTGGGTTGGCTGATTGGCTAAAGTTTCGAGTGATCTACTGAACTAGTGAACTAATGATCGAGAATTACCTCAGGATGTGGTTACTTGGAGTTTTTTCACTTAACAGTATTTTTATGAATTGTTTCTATTATGTTTTTGCATGACCTCTTTCATTACTTAGGTATTATATTTCAGTTGTTGTTCCCTGCTTCCAACATATTATTGACAGCAGATGAAATCATTATGTAATCAGCATATAAATATCGGGCTGCTTAATCATTTTATTTCCCGCTCAAACTTTGTTCAATGAGTGTTCTTGATTTTGCGTTTTTCCCGCCCTAATCAAGTGAATTCGATGGAAAATAATTTATCTTTGAGTTTTCGTTACAATTTCTCTTTATAATGGGAAATTCCAATCACTCTGTTCATTCATGCGCTGTGGCAGCATGTACGATGGGCTCGTTATTTTTCCGTGTTTACCACTGGATGTGATTTTTCATTTTTATAAATTGAAATTGCGTTACAGTTACGTTGCGAGCAGGTTGAAGAAAAATCGGAATTTGAACCTTTTTTGCATAAAGCAGACGGGGATGACTGTTTATCTTTCTGTCAGCATGATTAATGCGTCATCTGTGGTTTGAGTTGGTGTGAAAAGTAAACCGCTTTGTAACCCTCTCGATAATGTGGGAATAGCCCTCACCTCGACGTGCATCATTGAAATTCGATTCCCAGTGCCCTTGGCTGTGAAATGTTATTTTTTTAGCCATCGTTCAACGCCTGTGGGTACGCGTGGACGTCCTTAAATATCGCAAAAATGCTCAAGCTTTATGAATACGCGGGGGAGAAAAACTTAATGCATATCTTTGACTTATTTGGTATTATTCAGTCACTGTGGTAATAAGTTACGTGAATATCTTGATCTATTTCCATTCGGTTGAAAATTTGATCTCAGTGAATTACATCTCCTAATCGCTTGCAAGTGCAGCAAACCAAATGTATAGCTCATATAAAGGGTAAACAAATGAATATAATCTCCAATGGCCGTTTTCATCATCAACAGTCAGCAGTGCGGAGATTGCTTTGCTATAGCTCTCTGCTCCATTCTCTTTCCTGTTCAAGGTATTATTTCTACAAATATACATTTTCATTTTTGGGTCCCTCGTAATTTTCCCGATGGATTTCATCCTTTGTCTTCTTCTGTAATTCTTCTCATTCATTTCTAATAACATTATTGCTTTCAAGAAGCTGTTGAATCTCAGAATGTGTCCAATAAGTTTGTCTCTTCTGCTTCGCAGAGCTTTCATTAAGCCTCTTTTCCCCCCAGTTCTTCCTAGGAATTCTTCCTTAGTGATTCTCTCTGTCCATTTGATCTTCATCGTACTCCAATAGCTCATTTGCATTGTTTCCAGCCTTTTTGTGTTTTCCCTTTTTTCGCCCAAGCTTATTGGCCATAATAGAGCATGCTTCATACTTGTATTAATGAAATGAACTTCCTTAGCAGCAGCAGCTCACATCGCTGTTTTCATCTGTTGCTATATAAAATGTCATATTAGTAATTATCATTAGTGCTAAAATCATTTTATTGAGCTGTTTGAGTTTTTTTTTCATTTGTAATCATCCGTATGATGTAGAGCTTAAACCTAACAAATTTAACTGACATTGACAATGTATAATTCCTAATATTCCTTAGAGACTTTCATCGATGGAGGGATAAGAAAATGTTTGGAATTCGGGTAATACTTTTCATGTAATATTCCAAGGTTGTTGGGCTTTACTGTCTTCCAGATGCTCAGAAAATACTACTACTTTGTTTGAGACCAAGACAAAAAAGAGTTGTTTGACGAAAGATGGCCGTGTTGTTAAGTACTGTTAAAAGCCGTGTACAAGATATAGAACCATACTATTACTTGCTAAGTATGCTTGTCTAGGATTCCAGGAGTTAATGGTTCAAACTGTGATATACTTCAAAAGGTTTAACTAGTAAGCAATAAATTAGGGGATATTTAATGTTCGGGTCTGAATTTGTGCAAAATGACTTGTAGGGCGTATTTCCATAATTACAGAAACTTTATCATTGAGCACTTCCTGACATTTTCCCATAAAATCTTACTTTTTGAGCGATATGTCATACGCGTTCTTTTCCTCACATTGGGTTAAGAAATTGTTATTTTACTGATTGCCAGTCATCGCCCCTTACAGTGATGACCTCCATCCTTCAGTAATTCGTATGCAAGACTACAGCATTCTGATCTACATATTTTTTTCAAATCTTTATGTAGTGTCTTGCCCATCATTTTTCCATCGACGTTGTACTAATCTATCGTCTCCACGAATGATCTAACTGAAAAGACTCGAGTGGTATACGCTATACATAGATTAATTTACCTCGGGGTGAATGCTTTCCAAACTCGTCTGCGAGGGTATTCGGATGTTTATTCCGTTTTCCTGGCGTGTGGCTCTTTACAAATGGATTAACCGACAGTTCAAGGGTGCCCGTTATAATCTGAGGGATAATCCCTTAATCTGGGTCTGCCGACTTTTTATGCTAATCCAATGCATTAGTGTACCCAAAGGGGAAGAATGGAATTCGTGCTCCGTCGAGTCAGTTCTGTTAAATCATGTCATTACGCAAACGACTCCTTAGCCATCCGAAGTAGTGTTGCCGCGAGACGAGACGAGACTTGAGCCAGTCTCGTCTCAGTCTCGTTTTCTGAACTCGGGTATCGTCTCGAGTCTCGTCTCGTGAACCCCAGTCTCGTCTCGGTCTCGAGTCTCGGACGAGACTCTCGTCTCGTCTCGTTTCCCCCAAAATAAATTTAGCACCATAAAAAGCCGTTTCCTTTGCGTACTTAATCGCTGAATCGGTACACTCGAAATAGGAAAGCCATTAATATAAATTTTAAATATATATTGATCTGGGCACCAATTACATCAAACTGCTAGTTAAACCATTGATTTTATTGATACTCAATGAATAAACTAGTAACATAAAACAAAAAATTTCTAAAAATGGAATGTAGACACAAATTTACTACAGAGAAATCCACAGAAGGTTAAAGAAAATAATCGCAAAAATAATGTGAGTGGTATAAGAGATAATTTTCGCTTTAATAAAGTAGTTTAAATAATTTTCAGATTTAAAAAAGTTTAATTTACATAAGTTTTTTATTTGACTGGCCAAATTGCACGTCACCCACGAGTTCACACAGAGTAAAATTCTTACTGATTCGTGACCCAAGTGGTTTCTATGCTTCCTTCTTGTCAAGGCTGCTCTTGAGAACAACCTTTCCACTGGAACAGATGTAGCGGGAATACTGAGGAAGTCTCTCGCCATTTTTGATAGCACTGGAAAAGTTGCCTCATTTACCTTCCACCATGTCAATATGTTTACATCACTAGGGGATCTCGGCAGTTGAAGATAGTCTTCAAGTTCTTTCCTCCATTTTTCATGCTGGGATGATAGACTAGGAGCAAATATATGAAAAATATTATCTCTTTTATTTTATTTTTTATTTATTTGACAACACCCCCGAAAACAGCCTCTCATTGGGCCTTTACATCGGGTGTATGAACAATTAATAACTGACATTCACAACCACCCATGCCCTGGATGGGAAAAACCTACCCAGGCGGGACTCGAACCCGTGACCTACGTCTTGGCACGCGAGGATTTTACCCCGCCGCCTCCGAGGCCAAAAGAAAAAGGGTTAAATTTCTATTTAAAACTAAAAAAAATTAAATAAAAGTTCTGAGACTAATTGAACTTCTCTCCTAGGTCAAAATAGTTAAGGTAAGTGAAATTAGTCGAAAAGGAGAAAATACCTGCCAGTACTGGGTCATGACTGCTTATTTGACATTTAGACTTTGAACATTTCCTCAAATTTCAATAGGGACTTTTCCTGCATCTCTTTTCCCCATGGCGTCATGGAGAAATTTTCACATTTATGACGTGGATCTAACATTAATACCGCGCAATAAATCCAGTTTGTCAGGCGGTAGTGCTTAAGCATCTTGTCCCGAGCACCTAAGCTAAATAACTCGGCCGCAAATCGAGGGATCCGGGTTCGAATCCCGGTCAGGGCGAATGATTTTTCCTCTCAGGAATTTCGCACAAGTCTGCAAATAGATTTTTTCGAGAGATTTCTGGCCCATTTTAGAATGGACTGCATGCTGCTGAAATAAAATTACCTGCCGCTAACAGGTGTTTCTGGAGAAAATATGATGAATGGAGTTAGAATGAGTGGCTGATGAATAAATGCCGGTCAGATGATCCAGTAATGGACTTTTTGATTAAATGGATTTTTGGTTAGCAAAATAAAGGCAAATGAAAGAAATTAAAGTCAAAGGAAAGCCAATTGTAGTTATCCTTTTTTATTGTAACATCCTCAACACAATTTAGCGACATTATGCTAAATATCCTCACTAACCTCGGAAGATATATCATGCAGGAAGAGGTACATAGTTATTTCAATATCATTCGTCTTTCTGCCGAGGTGATGTGCTCTGCGCAATTCGAAATGGCGCCATCATTTTCTCCTAGACTATACATACAAACTACAAGCAGGACTGCAAGTGCCGCTGGGCGATACTTTACACATATGCGAGTATAATCCAAGATATTTTTGTCGTAGAAGTAAGCACTGAAAATTACCACTTTAGAAAATAGTCCAATTTTTGCTGGATAAATTTTCCAAGGTTATTATCGCAGGAAACAAGGAAAAGTAGTCAGCCATTTACACTCCCTTACTTGGCTCCAGAAGTCACGCTCATGCATTCAGAAATTGATTTTTCGACAAAAATTCTTTTTTATAGTTAGATAATTTATCGAAAAGTTATTATTGAATTATATTTCAAATTTAATACTTTAAAAAAACGTAAAATTTACCTCGTCTTATCAGAAGGACATAGTTTTAGGGATAAAGCTATACCAAATACCAATTAAGGACATATATCTGTATTTCGAGACTTTCGAGAGTCTCGTGGAAGTGGTATCGTCTCGTCTCGTCAAAAAGTGGTCTCGTCTCGAGTCTCGTCTCGAATTCTACCCAACGGTCTCGTCTCGAGTCTCGTCTCGTTTTCCAGACGAGACTCGAGACGAGACGAGAAAGTCTCGAGTCTCGCGGCAACACTAATCCGAAGTATGTTTTTGTGAGAATTGCCCTTTGGTTACATTGGCGATTGGTTACATGTGTCGCACCTTTCTTAAAAATATCAAAACAACCTTGACTTATTGCTTTTCTCACAGAGGAACAAGTTAAATAGACGGATTTAATTGAGTGGGATATGGAGAAAATTATTTTTTCTCTTTTCACCATCGATCAAGGTCTAACGTTTGCATGTGCCGAGTACCCCACAAGCCACTACGTGGGCATGTGGCAAGGGATAATTCCTTGCCGGACTAAAAATAAATTACATGCTACCACAGGGTTAGAAATCGGTAATGAACTTATATAGGTACCTTCGGGATTTTTTAAAGTTTTCATGCACCACGGTCAATAAGTGCTGAAAGTTACAGCTATATCACTTCTGGTTACCAAGATAAAGACCGTTGTATGGAGATGCTACAACCTTGGCTACCTTCCTAACGACCTATCCGTCCGTTCTTGATTATGCCTATCCTGGCACCTTATCGCGCGCGGATGTGATGATACTGTTGATGCGTATGATGTGAACCGCGGATCGCTGCGTCATTTCTGCCTTTCGCCGTAAATTTTTACAGTTTTCACCCAAATAATATCATCATCACCATCATAGGAAACCTGGATGGGTCTCTGTGCAGTCTCAGCCTTTGCACCCCCCCTCCTTTTCCCACACCCTCCACTATTGTCTGTCCTTAATACCCTTTCCCCTCATACACCACTCCTTTTGCTTTGTATCATGTCCCTCTTAAACTCTTCATATCCTTCCTACCTTCCTTTTTTTACCATCTAAAACCCTATGTCTATCACCATGTTTTACTCCCTTCAACATCCTTTTCCTCTATTCACATCTTTCTTCAACTCCTTCTGCTTCCTTTGAATTTTCCACAACTTTCCTTGGCCAAATATCTATTTAATACTTCTTCGCTTGGCTTCATATTCCTCATGATTATATTTTCTATTTATTTACATGACCATGTATGTAAATCTCAAGTCTCCAATCCATCCTCATCGTCTTCTCTTTAAGACCAAGTTTATGAGCTTTGCGACGCTGTGATTCAAACTAAAACAATCCCAGTTTAACTGCACAAAGTAATCTGTAACCCTGTTGAATTCAATGAGGCATTTACGTTATCATTGAAAAATGTGTGATTCAACTTCAGTTAACTGGAATGACATTGTCCTCTTTGGTTGACCATTAAATCTGTCTTTGAGACGAGTGAGACTAATGCTTTTGTTGACTTGCCCTGTGAGCTGCGGAGCTTCTACGTGTGCCACATGGCATTCACCATTCCCTCACCCACGCATTCTCTTGAATCCCACCGCGTTCCGATGCTGCATGCGAGCTTGTTCCTATTTTCGTTCCATAGCGGGGATTAAATCACTCCGCTCGAACCATCCTGACGCCGCGCCGTACGTGACTATTGATATTGCGGTCGTCGTTGCTCTTGTGTTATTTTTTTTCGCACGGCGGCCGTCATTTTTTTTCCTTGTGAAGGTGCGCGCGTCAGCTCTTGAGCGATTCGTCACGTGTCGCGGGAGCCGTCCTTATCGCCCGCATTTCTATTCCTCTCGGGAATGGGTATTTTATAAAGCGCCGATCGAGACGTTCATTCTTGAGACGTCAGGTGCCGCCCCGCCTCCTGCCTGCCTTTCTATGTATGTATGTATTTTTTCTGCGCCACCCACTTCTCCCACACCCCGCGGTGTGACAGACAGTCCCTGGCCCTTTTCATTTCTACGTGGTACGCCGGGACACGAATGTCCCAATGCGTGTTTTCTAGAGGTGGCGCGCTTACAGCACTTGCAGTTTCAACTTCCTTGCGTGTTCCCTTATTCTCCTGCCGCCATGTGTTTGCTTCGACAAATTTATTGGGTGCTTTCAATTCAGCTGGCGCAGACGAGCGCACTTCATTTTTTAATGCAGATAAATGGAACGGAACTGTCGCTAGCAGTACTGGAAATACGCCGCGAAATTCGATAAGTAGGTAAGGTTGATTGCGTACTCTCTATTGCAATAATTAATTCTTGATTAAAATGCAATGTCTTATCATGCTGAAAAATCAAATAGAATGTTAATTCGAGGTAAATTTCGCTAAATTAAGAACTATGGCTGCGAGGTGACAACAATCGATCTCGATTGCGACGTAAATTCGTGAAAAACATAGCACGAAAGTGCAGCCATGGAAGGAAGCTAGCGCTTACGAAACTACCCAAACGTGCTTTGAAGTGCGCTGTCATCTGCGCTATGTGGCAAAAAGTGTACGGAACACGATACGCGGTGATTTGCGCTGCGCAGATTAGCACTGAGGTATGAATAGAAAGAACCCATCATTGTTCCGTGTATGTAAACCAGCAGGAGTGTGCGAGCAGCTATAATGGCGAGTCGAACTACAATAAAACAACTTCGACTCGACTTGGGCAGTTATTAATCACTCGTTCAAATTTCCTCAAAATTCACTCCTGTTCTATTGGCTAAGTTTTTCACACAGTCACGTGACCCTTTTATTTTTACAAGATATTCCTTTTTTTCCAAGGTTAGATTCATCAATTGTTATGGAGGATCTACAGGGGCGTATGCATAAGTTGTGAAATGGCATACCGTTTATTGAGTTGATGATTTACTTGACCTAATTGTTTTATATAATTAATTCAACTCCTAGTTTAGCTCATTTTTGGTGGATAATGTTTGAATTTGAATCTGCCCGAGACTTAACTTATGACTTAACGAAACTTAGCGGTGACGAGTGAAACAAGGTAATGAGATATATATAGACAGTATATTTAATTGAAAAGTATCCTATCTTGAGTGAAAGCATTTATTTAACCATTATCAATTTAGTTTAATTACAAATTCATCTATTTTTCTTCGCTATCTATCGCTAAACAATTAACTATTTGCCTTAGATCAACGAAGGCTTTGAAAAATTCCGTATAATAAAAAAAATCAAAGTTTCTCGATATTGCTAAAATTCGACCGGAAACTTCGTTTCTTCGTCATTTCTCGACGCCTGCGTTGAAGCGCTGATGCCCACACATCTTTGAATTTATTTACCTATCCCAAGTTGATACATAGATCATATTTCTTTCTCGCGGTACCGCCTTAACATTTATCTCGTGTGCTATTTCGTGCGCCATCGGGATTTTCTAATCGCGGGGTGTCTCTTGCCAAACGAGATGAGCTTGCGGTTTTATTTGCGTCCCGCTCCGCTTTTATGTTTCATCAGCCTTCAACTGTCTCTGTCGAACCGGGCGATATTTCAGATATGATACCCCACTCCCTCCCCCCTGGCAGACGGATTCTATTTCCCCCATTCAGGGTCCCTTGCGACAATTGATATTATTCGGGTCGGCCCGCTGCGGAACTCTTCAGAATGTAATGGTTTTTCCCTGTCGAGGCATTAAGCCCCGAATTTGAGCTCGTGTCATCCGTCACCAGCCCTGTGGCACCGCCACGAAGAAAAGTTTTTGTCCGACTCGAAGTCTGCCGAGCGTCAATCGAAAGGGATCAGAATCATTACTCACTTTTTTCATTGTTTGAGTCGAGGTCTGTTAGTTCCCGTGAGTGTCGGAAGGCGTTACAAATAGAATAAGCGTGACGAGAAAAAATGTAAGCAGCATTATCCGTGGCATTGGAAAATTTCTCACGTAGGATTGCGTAATATCAATTATCTCTTGCTCAAAGCCGCTAGCAACGCCCAAAGGTATTTCGGGTGATTATCGGATTTCTTCAGCTTTTTGTCGGCAAGTAATCGTTTTTCCTGCAGGTTAAATGCCGTAAGGGTAAAGAAAAGTACTCCTTTACGATGGGTGATATAATTACCTAACTTTATAGTCAACGATGTCTGGTGAGATGTGGTGGAACAGCATTATTAACTTATTAGTAATGATAAAAATTATGCGAATTTCACAATAGATAGTTTATTTACGACCCGGGTTTCAACACATTATGCCATCTTCAGGTAATTTGTTGAAACCCGGGTCGTGAATAAAATAACTTTTGTGAAATTCGCATAATTTTTATCATTCCTAACATGGAAAAATTTCACGTAATACACCCTGAAACCGCAAGTTTTCCTATTATTAACTTAAATAAATTAAGACTTACTTCTGTCCATTGTATGTCTTATTGTACTGACAAAGTAGTGCAGTATTGTACATTTGTTTACTGTTTGGGTACTTAATTGCATTGTACATAATTATTCTGACAGGGGGTACAGATAGTAATGCAATGAAGCATAAGCAGAATTACGTTTTCCTTAAGTTGAGTTCAAATAAACTTTCAAATTATATGTTCAGTGAACATGTAATCATGTTCGATTTTTTGTTATTTTTCACGTCATCATGTAGATAGGTGGTTTTTTAATCAATATTAATATTCATTCTCGTGTAAATGAGTCACATGTCTTTATTTTTCTCCGATTTTACATATTTCTTTACTTGTTTAACCGGTGTATTCTCTATTACGGTTCTCCGGCCTCATATTCTTTGCCCGGTTTTCCTTTCACTGATGTTTTAGGTTAGTTGTCTCAGCGCGTAATACCCCGGTTGACTTGCTGCCATCTTTTTTTCATTGTTTTCCATGGTCCACTTCTTCAGTCGCCCTTCGCCGATTCTTTTGGCAACCTATGCGATCCGTCCATTTAATCTATGTCGTTGCTTCCAGTCTTTATGCTTTTATCTCCCACTCCCACCTTCAGTATATCGTGTTACACGTATTACAGCGTACATGTTCAACCAATCATTGTAACTGGCTAATTTATCTAATGTAGAGTGGATTGTTTGTTTTGGATCGAGTATTGTGTTTTGTGATTAATTAATATTTCCCTCCCTCTTCCCTACGTTACATATCTCCCTGGAGACCAGGCGAGTGACTTTCCTCATTGTATTTGCGGGAAATCATTTATTTTACCCTTGAGTTGGTTGTATACTCAAAATATAGTCGAGTTTCGATACCTTCACGCTCTGTTCCTTGAATTGGAAGATCGATTCTCAGACACTTCAGGGTGAAATCGTGAGGAAAATTTTCATGTTTTCCGTATTGCATTTGCTATATGTATATGCAAATTTTTATTTCCTCGCCTTCCATTTTCCTCGTGACCATGCGGAACCAAGCAGAACTAAAAGTTCTCTTACGTAAATCTTGTTTATCGCAGTGCAGGTTACCCATGTATCTATTGTACACAGTAAGCCAACATAGTAATGTGTCGTAGGTGGGATGAAATTTTTGCGGATGACACGATTAGGCATTACTTGCCTACGGTGCAGGTATCATATGTATTTTTTTTACTTATTCCGATCATTTAATCGGGTTCGTATTGGTCTAAAAGAGTAAGAGGAAATGTTTTCATTGTTCTGAAATGTATGCTTATAAGCAATAGCTCCCATTGCATGCGTGTGATGGCAAAGTGTAGGTGCTAATGTGTTTTTATCTTTATTTATCAAATTTTCAGTATATCACACTGAAAATAAATGGAATAATGTTTATTTTGCTTGGAAGCGTCCGAGTGGTATTATTTAAATAAACTAGTTGATACCCCGCCAAAAATGACGGGCAAAATACCCATTCAAATGCATGGGTCATTGTCATGCAAATATATTTGGTATAGATTTTATCATTTTTATAATTATACTCTTCCTTGAAGTCCACATTAATTCCCATGTTATTCATGATTTGACCCAGATATATTTTTGGTGCACAAACTCGGTCCCTTGACGAATTTTTCTGAAGTTACATCAAGAACAATGAAATTTTCGTCCCTAAAAATGTCAATACATGGCCTCTAATCAAAATCCTTACAGGCGTTTGCAATTTTGAGAATTCCGACGTACACAGATGTATACAATAGTTTTGCGCTAGTTAATATAGGAAATGCCCTTTAAACAGTTATTAATGCTTTCAAAATATGAACAGTGTCTATTAACGTGAAACGTTGCTGACGGTAGCTACGTGGCTGTTATGGAAATTTAACTTGGTGATTATGATCTAGTGTTTATTTTTTCAATTTACGATTTACCTGTGCCTAAAATGGAAATTCTGGGATTTTCCTGATGTATGAGATGCTACACGAAAAAAATGACATCAAAACCAACTAAATCGGTTCAGCCATTTTCTCAATCATTATCATCCCCCCCCCGGGCATTAGCTATTATTAGTATAGCTGAGTAAAACTCATTTTTACATCTACAATGCTGGAATTGGAAGGAATTTCTGGGCGAAAGGTGATACACCCAACGTCCCGCAGCTTGAAGAAAGTCCATAGGGCGTATTTCGTGTCGATCGTTAATTCTCCTTGAGCCAGAGTGGCTGTCCTTGACTAAGGGCTGAGTGATGGTGGAACTATGAAATGTTTCAAATTTTTCCTGCTCCACTTACATGGACGGCAGAGTGTGTTAGCGCTGCATAATCCCTAGCTTATTACCAGCCGAATTGTATAAGGGTTGTACAGGTCGTCGCTTAAGCTGAGTTGGCTGTACGCTTACATTAGCTTATCAACGAACAGCCATAGTACTTAGGTGATACGTGCGTCACCAGGCCAACATTATATCTGACCGCTACTTTGCGGTACACAATTGTAGCAGTAGATATTAAGTGAGGTGACCTACAGGCGATGTCTTTTGCTCCATGAAGATACAGATAGGTTTTTGGGGTAAGGTTACTCTGGAAAAGGAGGAATCGTGGTAGGAAAACTGTTGTCAACATTATATTTCCGTAAACGAAAAGAGCTGGAAGGCATTCTGTTTTAAACAAAGCAAAAAAATGGGTTTATTTTGCAGAATTAGTAATAAAACAACCTCATATGCAATTGCATTCTACTGCCGCATTTTATTAATGTACTGCAGTCATGTTTTAGCCATAAACGCACTTATAAAAATATACTACAAATATTACAGAAAAGAGCCATGAGACTAATACTAAAATATAATAGGCATACGATTATTTAATTCGTGTTAAAAACGCCACTATTGATAGATACGAGTTAACACTTGGAATAAAATGCATTAATCTCTGTACATTATATTAAAATTGTTTTTCATTGATTCGAAGGAGTATGACTTGAACGGGCTTCACTTCTTATGGAGATCCACTTATTGCGAATATTTAGAGTGAAATATTATAGGGGATCTGGGTTCGAATCTTAATCTAGGCGATTGATTTTTTTTATAATTTGAAATATGTGCATTCGTGTCTGTTTTCATTATTTGAAAATGCTGTTCCCCCCAGTACTGTACACTTGAATTCATGCCAATATCACACTTTTGTCTCACGAGAAAAATGTTGTCCTTTTGATTGTGTTGCCGGCGGAGAAAAGGGTGACTTCGGACGTCTAATGCGCCCTTAATTGAACCCGATTAACCGTCCGGATCTTAATTGCGCGCGTTGAATTAATGTCGCACCGTTGTCGAAAGAAAAAAAACAATTGCTTCCTTTTTTAGACCCCCCCCCCCTCTCTCTCTCTCGTCCGCACCGTTATCTCGGAGATCATCGTCGACTTTCGCCAGGTTTGCAAACTTCCGCGAATGTTACGAGTCTGTTTTCTTTTCTTTTCTCCCCTCTGATAAAAAAGTGAAACTCTCTCACATCTCGCGTAATCAAAATCGCTGAACCGAAATTTTTCCCCGTGTGCGCACTGCGCCTTCACTCCGGTCAGAGGAGGGAGGGATGAGAGATAGTTTGAACGCGAGAGGGAAGCGGGACGAGAACGGTTTTGACAAAGCCTTTCGCCGCGGGGAGCGACCGATAATGCCGGTTTAATTTTCAGCGCAAACAACTCGGATAAACGACCCCTCGGGGCGGCGCGGCGCCTAACACGACAGAGCGGTCCCCCCTGAGGGTCGTTGAGATGTATACAGTGTGGCTTAGAGAAGCTTCGATTTTTTTACCACCCTTGTGTATTTTCTATAACCTCGTAACAGGGTCGCGGTATCATAAGAGGAAGATATTTGAGTTGTAGTCCTCTTTACTACTCTAGCATACATCATATATACATACGTACATACCCATCACGCCGCTCCCTTTGCCAGTAGGCATGGTCACAAAAGTTTAATGCTTGGTGATAAGCCTGTAAAGCTCACTCTACTTAAATAATTTCCTTCATGCTGCCCTATTCTTGCATACCTATTTTGCTTCAGTTACACCCGTTCGATCTTGCTTCATGAACACTCTCCTACTCTCAAGGCGTCTATTATTCCTTCTCTTGAGAGTGTCTTCCACCAAACTTACCCATGACTTTCTCAGTCTACCCCTTCCTCTCACACCGTTCACTCCTCTGTTATATATATTCTTAATTATTCATCCACTGCTACTACTACTCTTAACATTTTTGTTACATAATTCATTACTTTTTAATTTTAGTGGCTAATATAACTCAATAGTTGGTGTATATGGATGCTATTCCAATACCTCATGTTCCTTCTTTCTCAGCCTGGGGAAGAGGGTCGGTTAGCGTCGCAAAATCTTGGAAAATAGAAGAAATGTCGAATATATTTTTATATTTTCCCTTCGTAGTTTGTTAATATTTCGTGGGTATTAGCCCCCACAAAACTTATGACTCCCACCATAAT
The DNA here is from genome assembly GCA_963573305.1 of Pyrrhosoma nymphula. NCBI lineage: Eukaryota > Metazoa > Arthropoda > Insecta > Odonata > Coenagrionidae > Pyrrhosoma > Pyrrhosoma nymphula. Next base: position 57,154,884 of record OY754328.1, read on the forward strand.
ACTGAGCTTTTTTTGGTGCATAGAAGCTTACAGGATGAAAACAGATCTTTTGATACATATTTCATCAGTGTGCATTGTAAATTTATCAATATGGTTCAAAAGGGTGATTTTTATCCCATTGTCATGATAACGCCATTATATAGACGCCTATTTCAGAATACTTATTTCCTCTCGCTCGTGAACATTTGTTGGGATATAATTCTAATAGATAATGCATGAATTTGTGGAAGTAAGCAATCGGTTCAATATTTTGAAAGGCATCCTTAATGCTGAAAAATAGGGAGAAAGTATTAGTGTTCGTTTTTGGTGAAGTATTTTTTTGATGCGTTTCTACCTGTTTTCCCAACTTGAATGCCAATTAAAAATTCCTGCGGAACGTTCTCAGGTTAACCGAAGCTGTGGGATCTTGACGCGTATCGGAAATCCATGGGAAACCGCTTCCAGCACGGCGAAAGGGACTCTGCCCCTCTTTCTCGGAAGGCGACAATCTCACGCGGAAAATATTTTAATACTGTGTGTGTTCTACCCTAATGAATCAGAACGACCGTCGGAATGAACCCTGCCGTCTTTGGTGAGAAGGCATACATTTTGTATTCGGGCTTACAGTTAACCTCTCTCTGTCTACAAGCAGTATATCTCATGATCAAGAAAAGAATGAGTTGGTGGATAAAATAAAACCAGTGTATGCTTGAGTGCTCAAATGGATTTCATGTATATGTATATTCTTTTTAAAAGTTCTCGTGAAGTTTTGTACCATTTGCTTTTTTCGCTGAATTTATTTTTTGTCTTAGAAGTTCTGGGAGCAGTATTTGTAGCAATCTGGCTTGATCTACACATCGGTGGATATGTACATTCAGGGTTGTCGAGGTTCTCAGAGCGTTATCTCATACTCGATAACGGCGCTATTTATTTTATTTCTTAACATTTTTAAAGTACACACTAGTTTGCCACGTGTCCGCAATACCTTCTATTAAATGTGTTAAAGTATTAATTGTATTTAGTGATCAATAACCTTTATCAAAAAATAGGCCATCTTCCCGGTGAAATCGTTGGAGTACTCATACCTGGACAAAACAAGTTGATGGTTCCTGTTGAGTGGTATCGTACTATTTTGTCAGCTTATTTGTATTAAAAATTATATTTTTATTAAAAATTTAAAAAATAATTAATTAATTAAATAAAAATTATCTTTCTAATTCTAATTAACTTTATATTTTTATTAGTTGGTCGATTAGCCGGTTATTTGGGGAGGCGACCAACTATTGAGGTAATTTGCGCCACCAATGATAGAGGTCGGTAGGTTAGTAAAGGATGATCATTAGGGGAATGGAGTGGGGTTGGAGAGAAACTTTGAGTCGGCATTAACCTCTTCTCCATGAAAGACACCAGAGTCTACAGTTTTCACTCGTGTAGTACTCTATTTATCACACTGGAAGTCAGCCCCACTTGTAAAGGAAGTAGGGATTGGGATTAAATTTGAGGATGTCTGCCAGTATGGATTCGAACCCTGACCCTCGGTATGGGAATCCCGTACCTTAGCTAACACACCTACCCGGCTCCCCATCTTATTGTTACAAATATCCTTTAAAGGCTGTATGTTTTAGTTAAAATTTTCTCCAGCGATCACACTTATTGCGACAATTTCTGTACCGCGAACGGCGTAACCCGTCACGGAAATAGTTCCCCGGTTCGCTCGCCATTCCTCATTTTTTTAAGTCGCCCTTCTCAACTCCAGCGGTAGGTAGCGTGGGCGTTGTTATTGTCGACGCCTCGCAGTCCTCAGCCCCTTCCTCCCCCCCTCCCAAATCCCTCCTCTCACCCCCTCCAACCCCCAAATCCCTCCTCTTTTTCGCCTCACCGTTTCAACTCTTACATAAAAAGGATATCGATCTAGTCGTGTCAAAGGCAGTGGCCGTGGAATCCCCTCCCTCCCGCCCCTTATTTTCCTAACCATCTCCACTTCGCATTTCCCCAATCAGAGACCCTTTCGACGTTTTAGTGCGGCCGAATCACAAGCGAGTTTCTCTCCCGACGAAAGTTGCTGAATGAACTCCTCCGGCTCCTTGGGTTTCTCGTAATACCATTCGTCATCGAAGTCTGGATAAGTGTTGTGCTTTCCGCGCTGTCGTATCCCAGGATATAAATACATATTCTCCCTTCCAGTTTCGCAGGCGGCTAGATTCTTGGGAGTCATTCCATTGGCTGGATCTTTCTGAATCCGAGTGAGAGAACCCGGTTGAGTCGCTTAATCGAAAATATTTCTCATCATCTTTCGTGAAATGAAGTTTCTCCTCGTCTATCCTAATATTTGGTCCAACTTTTTCATAGTGAACTGCGGTGAAGCACATTTGAATCGATGTTAGTTAGCATCCTTAAGCATTCTAAATATTCTCCAGTTTTTTAATTACATGAAGCTGGAGAAGTTTTGAAAAGATTGTGTCATAGTCCTGACAGTCTTTTTCCTTGCTCAGCTGCGGAAGAATCGATCTCTTCCCGTTCGAATTTCAATTGTTTTTAATTATATTGATAAACTCAGTAATTTGATTCTCGCCTCCTATATATTCTTCATTTTTTGTTACTGCCTGCATTTTTGAAAAAAAAAGTTTTTAGTGTTACTATATGCCAATTGAGGTTTGTATTATAAGATGTAAATTTTATTTATGTAGCATAATAATAGAGGAATATCTTGCTAATTAAAAACATTCTACATATAAAAAGGAGTTTTTTCTCAGCAGTTCTGAGGGGTTCACACCCGATTGAGTCTTTTATTCCTCCAGCATTCAGTCGACAGTTTAAGCAGTATAATAATGCGAAAATTCCATCAAGGAAAAAACTAACCGCCATGATCTAGACTCAAACCCGGATCCCTTGTCGTCGTTCCGAGTTCTCTAGCCAGTTATGCAATGTTTCAATTGGTTTATTTTGTTCATTAATCTGTGGTTTACTAATTCTTGAGAAATGGTTTTTTCAGCACGTTGTTTTCAGTAGTATTTTTAATCGTTACAATATTAATACATTATGGACAATTTCATCTAAAGAAAAGCATGATTAGTAAAAACATATTTTTAATTAAAAAATGGTTCCTTGCTTTAACAAAGTCTTTTATGCAGTCATTAACTTTTAAATAAATAGCATTTGCATGTTATTTTTCGTCACCATTTCCACATTGTATATTTGATAGTTTCCATCAGCCAATCGCTTTGCGTTTCTAGTGCCTTATCAACCATCCTTATTTTGTGTTACTTTGAATTTCAATTTTTTGCCTATTTTTGTTTTCTTATACCTTAGGTAAACGAATATTTCTATCAAAGATCGAAATAAGAGTGATGCTTATGTAGCTTGGGAATATCTTGAAATTTAGCTGCAGAAGGTCGAGACTCTCGACTACCCCGTTTGCGAATGTCTCATTAAAAAAAATAATATTTAGTGTTTCCCATACAACCCGCAGTAGTAAGCCCAATGTCGTTTGGGGGACAAAAGACTCCACGGGCTCAAAATCTGGTAATAATACTGTTTTCGCCTCGTTGATCACACATTATAGCATATCGTAAGTAACGAAATAACCGCGCGGGTCCCTATTTCTCCCTCCCCCACGCTGAAGCTGGCGGTACGGCGCATCGAATAAAATATAAAGTTAATATATTTCAAAACCAGTATTGACAATACTGGTAGTATTTAACTATTTTCGCCCAACTATCAATTTTTACCCGCCAAAAACTGTGACTTTTTGCCGACAAAATTTCGTGGAAGTGCTGCTAAGGCGGCAAAAATTTATAATGTACCTACCTACATCTGTAAACGAAGAAATGAGCAATCTTTCAGGTGAATTTTACTGCATTAAATTCTGTTTCCTCGTTTAGAAGGTGGAGCAACTCAAACTCGAGTATCTCGACTTTCTTTTACAGACAGTAGTGCAATTCGTACCACTTCCGGTGTTTTGAGAAAACTAGCTATCACCAGATTTTTCGGCTTTTTTTTGCCTCTCTACCACATGAGGCTGACCTCCTCTTCATACGTCCGTGCATCAATTTTATTTTTCCCGGGGGAAGGGGGGTAAAAGCGTGGGAGATATTTTTTTCGCTGCGTCAGGATCGGAAGTAGCAGATCTTTCCTTTTTGGTATTGCATTCCGGGGCCGAAGCGCAGGTTTTTTACGAGCGAATCGCGCGCACGATTCAACCTCTCCGTGGAAAAGCGTTCTCTCCTCGTCCCCATTCAGTTTTTTTCTTATTCTCCTCTCGCCTGAGGGTTTAGTGCTCAGGGCTCCTCCTCCTCCCGTCTCAGGGTCCCTCCTTCCCCACCCTGCAGATGAATTTCCCTCCCGTCTCACTCCATCCGAAACCGAAATAAAACGTTTACGCAGTTTTCACACGTCTCCCACTCCGGCCGACCGACCTCCTCCGGCATCTACTAGGTTGCCGAGTATGTGCAGAGTGGTGGCCAATTTGGGTACTCTTTATGCCGTTTTCTGGTAAATGGTGCCCGTTGAATTTCATCGGGAAGAAGATTAGAATAAAATTATTGCATATGATTATTAAAGACTCCCCCCAAAATGACGTACAAATTGCATATATCTACCATGTAGCTGTCATAAACCACACATGGAGAGGTTGGGGTGAAAAGTATCACATCGTAACTCTCATAGTTATTGTTTTATATTGATTATTTATCGTGAGGTGTAAGTGCCTCGGGCATAAGTTCCCATTCAAAGCCTATGTTGCGATTTCCAAGTAAGGGCGGGAGTACGATCGATTGATTTCTATTTTTATAATCTAACGTTGACACCTGAATAAATGCGTAATTGTGACAAAATTTTATTGTTTAATTAAATTGAAGCTCTTGCCAAATAACAACTAAGTAGGGGTCGGGGTTTTATTGGAAAATGTCCGCCACCGTCGAGGTTCTAATACCGAAACCTTGAGATTGGTAGCCAGCATGTGTCAATATCCGGCTAAAATATCTCTTATAATATCCCTTATCGCATTGTGACATTAAAGCGATGTATAGCGTATTTTGAAGCCTCGCTATGGCAATACGTTTCGATATCACACGAATGTTTTGTAGCGCATTCGATGCGGCGAAATATCGCAAATTTCTATTCATCCGCGGCCGAACTCCATGGCTATGCACTCAGTGGCAGTCCCACGTGACGGGGGCAGCCTTGTAGCCTGTCCGCCTCCGACCTTCCCCCTTCCCTGCCCCCTTTAACTGTACTCCCGCCTCCTCCGCCGTGGAGGCAGCTCTCCGTGACGCAACAACGTCCTCTATGCTTGGAGCCAGGAGTGAAGAGGTAGTCTTTCTTCCATTTCTTCTTCCTTCGTCCCTTTTCCTCGACCAATCACTCGCGAGCATCAGCTCTTTCAACAGAGCAAGCCACGATACTAATATAGAAAGTATAGGTGTAGCGAAACTTGGTGGCACTCGCTTGTTAATAGTATGACTTATGGGAGAGGAAAGCATACAAGTTATGTGGGATAAAGTGGCCGAGTCTACCTCCAGATGTCACTCCAGGAGTCCTTCGGTACCTTTTCCCGCTCATTAACATTTGATTTACCCTCAGTGATCTCTGATTCGTCGCTGGTGAGTGCCACCAAGTTTCGCTTTAATTATACTCGTTTAGAGACGAGCTTTATCTGATTATTGGCGGTGACGTATTTGCTTTCAACAGTTAAGAATAATGGCTAAAAAAAAGTAAACATTTTACTGTTCTACCCGGTGATTTCAACGGTTAAAACTTTTAAAATTACGTTTAAACCGTTGAAAATCGATCAGTGAAATAAATTTGTGTAAATCAGTTTTAAGTTTTTTTTCGCCATTATGGTTTACTTAACTTACTTCCACGAAGCTACGCCTGATTCAATCATGACTTGAAACAGTTGTCTAGTGAATATATGTCCGTATATTCAGTTATTATGTGGAATTTAAACATTATGGATGGGTAAAAAGATGCACAATTTTCCACGAAGAGAACAATTTTACTTATGACCTGGGTTGTGATGTAGTATCTGCTGCTTATGTAGTGTAAACAAACCTGATGATGGAGTGCGTCGAAACCCTGGTCGTAATTAAAGTTTTTCTTTTTTGTGGGAAATTGCGCATCTTTTTATCCGTACATAGTTGTCCAAGGCTGCTTACCAAGTTTTGTCAACATTAAATTTTCACCCACTGTTCCCAACTTTTCAAGGCATTCCGTTCCACTTATTTGGTTTATTTTTTGCGAAATTTGAGCCATAGAAAATCGTGTTCCCCTAAAGCCTAGATGAACAAGCTAACTTCGTATTTTTGCTTATTTGCTGACTTCAACGTTGGTTATCAACAGCGACTGAAATCTTAATACCATTGCGATAAAAATAATAAAGTTGAATGTCTAGTTAACTTTAATCTTGTGTATATTTGAAACGCAGTAGGAATTGAAAGACCATTCTCCGTAAAGGCCTTTCATAGCTCATAATTGCATTTTTGTCAGCATCAATTGCATGTATCTTCGTTTATACTCCTCGTCTCCCTAGGCCTTTTCTTGCGATGAAATTACAAAAAGTGTTGATAGGGATTCTGTGTCTGGGTGGGCGGAAAGCGAAAGCCGGTCTCATTTGTGGATCTAAGGGCGTGTGGATAAAGTGGATAAAGGCATGTGGCGACTAAATATTGGCTAGGTATGTTGATATACCGTTGATGGCCGCATTGCCGCACTCGGCGCGAGATCGAGGGATCTGGGTTCGAGTCCCGGTCAAGGCGAATGATTTTTCCCCTGGAATTTCTCACTTGTGTGCATTTGTGGATGACTAGGTAAAGGTAATACCGTGGCTAGTCCCGGGATCTTTAAAATTCAAGGATAGATGGGTAGGTTGGTAGGGAAAGGATATTGATAGGAAATGAAGGAAGAATGGAGAAAAAATATTACATCGGTATTAGCTTTCTTTTAAAGGAAGGCACAAAGGGGACCACGGCCATCTGATGGATGGAATACTGTACTTGAAGTGGTTTCCACACCGCAGCCAAGTAGGGATGGGGATTCACTAGAAAATCTCCGCTGCTCCAGGGATTTGAGCCTAGGCCCACGGGATGGGAAGTCAGTACATCCTCGACAACACCACCCCCTTTGAGTAATTAGCAGTTACTAGTACTGCACGGATATGACATACGTATTTGAATGATCATTTATATATGTGCAATCCGAAGTCTTCCCCACCTTCTCCACGGGCCCGGATCCCGTCTCAGTCAGTCCCTGTGTCCGTCCCGCTTGAATTCTTGCCCCGGCCATTGACCACGGGGAATCTCCCCCACCACCAACTCAGCGGCCCCGAAACCGGAAGATGGCTTTTTTCCCACACCGCCGCTCTCTGCCGTGCCTCCTCCTCGTCTCCCCGTTTTCCCGGACAGACGGCGTGCTTCGGGAGGAGGAGCAATAACTCTTCCGCTTCCTCTGCTGCGATATTTACCTACCTTCCCCGCCATTCAGATGAGCAGTAGGTTGTTTATTTCGGGGGAATGCGATCGGCAACTGATTGTGAGATCACTTGCGCCATTTCGGATTGGTGGGTAGGTTTGGAAGAGGATTAATTGTTGGGATGGATAGAAACCCGGCGACGGTATCAGCTTGCTCTTAACATAAGGCACCTCGGGGATCGACGGGCCTTCGAGCATGTATTGTATTCAATACAGGGCGCGTGCTACCCTGGTGCGAAATGATACTTTTGGGGCGAGATCGAGCCCATTTCTGTGACGTCAAACACGGTAAGATTCGTGGAATTTGCCTTGAGAATTCCCTTTACCTCGTGGAAAAACAGAAAAAAAATCGCTCAGGGAATGAGAATTGTGTTCGTGAAGCTAATACAAAATACCACTTTGCTATTCATCATTTGATTGCAAATAAAAAGGGAAAGTAGGTAGCTGTTCGTTTCTATATATCGGATATAAATGAAGTGAGAGTACATCTATGGAGCATTTCTTTATTCTTTCGGACACTCATACTCAGTGTCATAGAAGAACTCAGAAAATCGAATAATTTTAGCCTGTAGAATAATTTAGAAAGGTAGCCTGTAAAGGTGGTTTGAGCGAGATATCACGTCAAATAAAATAATATGAATTTCGCCTTATTTAAAAGAAATAGATCTTATATTTCCAGTGAATGCAAAATATTAGCCGCTCACTATAACACTTTTCAAGATATTTGCCAAAACATAACAACCGTTTCAAAAGGGAAATGGTACGGGTATGAACTCCAGAGAAGCTTTATTTAAGAAATGAGGAACTTCTAACGTATAGATCTCGTCAGAAATTTGATTATGTGTAGTTTGTATAAATTCTAAACTATTTCTAAAAAATAATCAATTACTCACGGCAGTAATTTTTACAGAATCGCAAAAAAAAGTGTTTGGTTGTGAAGGCGTTTTGAGCGCACGGGGTGAAAAAAATGAATCAAGTTAAATCACCTTATACCTGTTTATTTAGTTCATCACTTAGAATTTCAGTGATTTGAAACAAAGTTTTTCGTCATTAATTTTACAATATTTACTTCGTGCTTCTTACTGTTGCTTCGATTAAAAAAATAAAATTTGAATATGCTATCTATAATTACTAGGGAAAAATCTCGCTCAAACTACCGATGTGCCCCTCAAGTTCGCCGTTAGCCGTTTCGGACACGGCTTTAAACGGAGACTGCGGGCTGCATCGGCTGACTTCACCTGTCTGATGTCACGCGCCTCGTAGTTGCTGTGTAGACAACTCTCCGCTGAGGATCTAGCCTATATACCTATGACCTAATGGACTAACGGATTACAACTGAAATGCTCTCCACGTAGCATTAAAGTAGGGATCGGGATTAGCCTGAATTATCTCCGTCAATGCTGGGATTTTAATCCGGGCCTTCGGGATCGAAAGCCAGTTCTCTTGCCACCACATTAACCCAGTAACCTTTGAAACAGTTCAACGTTGATTTGTGAGATATGGCTGAAAATCCGTCGCGTAACGATATGTTCTTCAAAATCTCCAAAACGAGCCGGCCGCGATAGTCTGGCTGGTGTAACAAGCCGGTAGTGTCAATCCAAAGAAGTGGGTTGATTCCCCTGCCAACAATTTGGAATCAAAAGAAAAGTATTTCCATCTTCATTGCCGTTCTTCGAAATATTTTAAGATTGGAGGGTGCCTACATTACCCTTGCCTCTGTGTCACAGCCACGGGAGTGCTTTTGGACAAGTAATGATGAATAGTTGGCTCAGAATCTATAGGAAGTCTCATAGTATTTGTGCGAGGCTATGGTTTTCTCGGATAATTTATTTTTATCCAATGAAGAGGCATTTAGGAGAGAAATCTAGTGTTGTTGTTGAGATCACGGATTTTTTCGAATATATATTTAGGTCGGACCTTTTTTCAACGGGAGCAATTCCATAATGTGTATAGGTGGTATATTTACTATTGTGTTTATTTAACCTTATTTTCGTGAATATTGTATGCTCATACATGCATACATATATTCCCATAACGCCGTTCCCTTTCGGGGTATGCATAGTCAAAAGAGTTCATTTCTCGGCGTTAGACCTAGAAAACTGGCTTCATTTTCATAATTTTCGACATAATTCCCTGTCCTGGCATATGTCTTTCGCTTCTCTTGCACTCATTCATTGCTTAATGCACGCTCTCCTTTTTTTAGATTCCTAATATTCCTTCTCTTAAGAGTCTCTTCCGCCACATTCACCCATTACTTCCTCGGTCCACCCCCTTCCTCTCACGGAATTAGCTCCACTATCATATTTCTGTTTCGTTATTCGACTCTCTTCCATTCTCTCGACATGGCCAAACCAACGAAGCACACTTCTTTCATACATTACTGAAACATCCATTCCTCATTCTTTCATCACCCATTCATTCCTAATCCCATCCCTCCTACGTTTATCGCAAACATTTCTCAAATAACTCACTGCGTACTCTATCAATCTTAATTTATTGTATGTAACCCTTACGATGTGTTGGTAAATTAGTTATGAAAATTCGTATTAGTAATTATTTACGCGCCGTTTGGGGAATGTAACGGAATGAATAATAGGGGAAGGTCAACGTTTCGAAATACGTTCTGGGCATGGGTATAGCGTCATTCCTTGGACCAACGTCACGTCGTAGGTGAGACGATGCGGTCGGAATTTTTAGCTCGGATCTTTATATTGGGTTTGCATCTTAATTTTATCATTATTCCGACGGCTCACCTCATGTTATGTTCATTGTTTGATGTATCCAGTCGGTACGGATTTACAATGAGAGGAACTTGTCTTATCGCAGATCCATGATTAAGATTGATTGTGACGACATTAACCTTACCTATATTTACTACGAGATGTAATGAAATTTAATATTCGGAGTGAAGGTGACGGAAATTATGGATTTGTCTTTTCCGACGGGACGCTAAATGTGTGCGATATTATGGTCGATATTTCCGCGAAATGTACAATTTAGACTGCATGCAATGTAGATAACACTGCCCATGACGACGCGGTCTACGGACGACGTGGGCCAACTGATATATTTCAATGCGACCTATTGTTGATAATTTGAGTATGAATGCTTGTACTAAAATTATCGACATATGAATAAAATATGGAATATGCCTGCTCAGAAGGACGCTTTCGATGTATTGTTCATCAGTACTTGACAGCCAAATCTCGATATGGGCTTTTTTATCGATTGATATCATCGGGACGTCAACGACATCGATGCTGCTCGTTACTTATCGACTGATTCTGCACCGATCATTATCGCTTCGTAGATAAACGGTCGCATCCTCAGGTTATTTTTGGTATTTCGGGAGTCAATATCGCAAAGTGATCATCGTCGCGTCGCCCCAGTTCCATAGAACTCGCCGCGGCAGGCACAAACCTGCTAGAATCCATTAGGCGTTCAGGGGAGTCGGAGAGGGAAATGCATTTTCCTGCACTTCGCCTCGGTGGACTGCACCTCTCAGGTGTGAACCCCGCGGCGATAAATTCCTAGGAAATAGAAATATCTCAGTTATTTTTTCCTCCCGTTCAGGTCGTCTATTCCGCCGGAGTGCTGCTAGTCTGGCACCGTCGTTCTTTTTCACCTTTCGTCTGGAGAAAAAAAATCTATTTTTTGTCGTGACGTGATCCATTGCTGTGGTCCGAGGGAAGTGCTGAAGTGGGAATGCGTAATCCCACATTCGTGTCCACGAATAGCCCTTGGAAAAAATCATTAAAATAGTAAAAACAATAGTTCGACGTGTGCATTGCAGTTTGAGGTAAAGGGAAAAGAAATGTAAAAATCAAACTTTGTCCATCTCATATCCCGAGGTCCTTAGAATACGCCTTAACTTAAGGAAAAAAATTTTAGTCAATGAACACTGGCTGTGATTTTTTTTAAACTCTTGCTTCAGGTAACACTGATTACGCAGACGGTGGAAAGGTCGGCGAAATCTCGCGCTTTGAAAAATGCTGTTAGTGTTACCGGATGCAAGAATTTAAAAACTACAACACGCTGAAAAGCTAAAATAAAAACAAGCTGTGATTTTATAATTCAATTTTTCATTTGGTTTAACTTCACATTTCTCTCTATACAGTGTGTATTGACTTATATCATACATGTGGCTGAATTGTAATGTTTTTCCATTTAGTTGTTTTAACTATCTCTTGGGGGTTAAGGATGCATACTACGTGGAATTGCTCTGGGGCTGCTGTTTTGATTATCTGCACACGGCTGATTACTTTCGCTCGTAGAAGCTTATACATAAGGGAAACTAGAATGAAAGAAGAAAAGGCCTTGAAACTTAAATGAAAATTTAGAACACTTACAGAAGGACTATACTATACACTATAGGAGGATATAGGAAGGAACACTTTTAATACTTATGGGCAAGAAATACTTCATTCTTCTAAATCCATGCCTTCGGTGGCACCATATTTTATTCTGCTTACTTCTCACATGGCGCAAAATATTTTCTAAATATCTACTGCGTGTCCTCAATGTCTTCGATATCTTGAATATTTACAAGGTGTCAAGAAAATACCTTACTCGTTTACTATAATTGAAGTGTGTTGTGTTTCTTTTAAACTTATTATTATCTTCATAGCAAGCTAGAAAATTTCGACTTTATTTTTTCCGAGCCCCGGAATTGTCATACAATAAATATGGTGGAAAATATGCATTCGCGCACAACTCAATAAACGCTAAATTATTATTTGTTCTTTACTGTCATCTTTTGTAGTGTTCACTGATAAGTTTTATTGTTAGTTATAAAAAGAATGCCCAAAAATGACTTGTAACAGCGAGTAAAGAGCAGTAGATAAAAAAGTATAATTGTGCATTTAATACAATATTTAATGAAACTTTCCAATGAAAACATGAATTAATTTCTAGGAAATATCTTGTTCTCATATTCTATTGATGTAGTAAAAGCAGACATTCAAATGTCTACTAAATGTATAGAATATGTGTATTATGATATAACTATATGTTTCCTAAATAAACTCAGGATACATTTTATCGATCCTGTTGATATTTTGTAAATATTTTGAGCTATTCGAGTTGTGTTTCTCTGGTCAATGTGGTACTCTCTGGAGATCCCATTGTTACGGTTTTAATCACGTTTGTTTCGATTAACCATCGTCGCCCAGAATGTTTAGCACTGATCACCCTTTATTTCACTCACTCCATTAGAGGAAAAAAAGATCTATGAAATGTGTTTCGTTTAAGCTTTGAATCGAGTCAATTTCCTGCCTTCATCTCGGTGGCAGGCTTCCAATAGATACTCTTTTTTTTAGTTTTTTTGTTCAAATTCCATCGCTGTTCAGTTGATTCCGCTCGGGTGTAACGGTGGCAAAGCATTTGTGGACTGCCCACGAGATTTGTCTTCGGCATTCAGTTTTAACGGTACTCTGTGACGTGCTGTCACTAGATGCAGGGTCGACAAAGAAACAGGTGCTGTTTTAGAATGGTGTCAATGTTCCTACCAGCATGGTGGTGGCCTAATTATTATTCTCTGTTTCTGATAATTGAATTGGAAATACCATTCTTACTTTCCTCATTCGAAGTTCTTGGTGAAAACCAGAGCAAAATGATTTTTAAATATTAAAAATCATGATGTTGGATTTGGAAACGATTTATTTATAATATCATTGATGAAAATATATTTCGACAATGTGCGGCTGTAAAATTATATGTACCTCCTTACCAATGGTTACCATATACATGGGGTTCAGAGTTTTTTCTCGTCATTTACTTTGCTCGTTGAATATTATGGGCACAATTGGTATTATTGCATTATTTAATGCCGAAAAATTCATTTCCGCTTTATTGCAATAGTTTATGTGAAACTTTGATGCATATTGTTTGATGGCGAAAGGTTGTGCTCTTATACATTTTTGAGGCTCAGATCTCTTGCCTGAAAATTCCTGTTTTGAATCTTCATTTCCTCAGGTGATGTCGCTTGCTCGTAAACCGTTTAGGCTGAAATCGCCTGCCGTGAAGTCATTTTCCGGAATGATCACTTATCAGAAAATTAAATCACCCCAGGATATCATCCACCGGGATTCATGTGCGTGGGGTGATTTTCCTGCCACCGAAATTCCCTAAATAAGGTCCTGCGGGTACGAATACGCGCGATCATTAACGCTGTACTATTGGAGAGTTTTTTGGAAAGCGGTCCTTTTAACTCTAGTACCCTGGGATATTTTTGTTGTTCACTTGAATTTTGACGTGATTGCTTCTGAGATGTCGACGTTCGACCACAAAAGTTACTGACAATCGTTAAATAATTATGCATAAACATCAAGAGAACGGGAAGCGATATTTACAAGAAAGAAGTAATAGCCAGGACTAATAATTATTATTTTTATTATTTTAATGTTAATTAATTATTAATTAATTTCGGTCCATTATCGATTATCATCCGTTATACGAATTCGTGTAGATACTCACAACCCCCTGGAAAAAACCATTCAAGGTGATGTCATGACTTAAGGCATTGCAAATATTAAAGCGTATAGGCCAAATGTTTCGAAGTACCTAAGTGAATTTCAGTGGCATAAAACGTTTAACCCAAGCAGTAGTCATCTTAGTGCACCATACTCATTATTTCAGGTCTTTATCATGCTTCCATTTAAAGAGATCTCTGTTTTTTTAACCATCGGCAGTTACTGCATTTCATATCCACGCCCGAGTCGAATATTTTGTCTCCCATAATTCTCTGAACTTAGCTAGGGTATCGTCTTTCGAATGTGCATTTAACAAGTGTGCTTTTCATCAATTAGAATCATTTCCGATAAGCATGGCTGCGTGGTGCATGATAAGAAAACGTCAAATTTCACCCTGCGGAATTTATCCACTATTAATGTGATAGTGTTTTATTGTGTAATCCGATGTGTAAATTAAATTTATTCGTCTACTAGGCGGTAATCCCAAATTTCGTAATTGCGGGCCACCTTCTATAAATCGCAGCAATAAGTGGTCTTTGAGCCTTTTATCTGTCGGTTCAAATGTAAAATGTGATCCCTTATCAATATGGTTAGGAATTTAACTACTGGTCATTTCTCCCTTATTTTCTGAAGGACAATTATTAGTTTAGCTGCAACTTATCTTTTGGGCTTTGTAGAGATCATCGCTTATTAAAGGAAACTAAATTACATTACTGGTATGGGCATCAGATGAAAGCAGACTGTTCTGTGAGATGATGTTACTAAGGAAATTTGACGTAACATTTTCAAGCATCTCGATACGCTCGAACTATAAATTCTTAGCTACAAATATGTTGGTGGGAGTTGAAGTGTAAAGAACTCGAGACTGTCATTTCTTTATATATTATCAGAATTGAGATTTTTTTAGCCCTTGTGTCGTAGAGGAAGTCCACAGATTTGTAATCAAGAATGGGAAACTACCTATAATTACTTCCCAGCCGAAAGAATTCTTGAAGTTCCTTTAGATTATTTTTTATTCGAGATTGTCACTTCTTAATGATCTTCAGGATTGAGTTACAAAATAGGTTTGTTTCGTAGAGGAAGTCCACAGATTCTTAGTTAAGAATGGGAAACTGTAATTACGTATCTACTGAAGTAATCCTTATAAAATCAGTTCCATCAGATTATTTTCTTTAATCGTATAAGAAGAAGCGCAATATTGCGCAATGGGTGAATGGCAATTTGTGCTCATTTAGCGTCGCGTACCGTATCACCGCTCACACTGGGATCTAGAGAGTGTGAAGGATACGATCCCCTCTCGGGAACTAACTTTCATTGTGAAAGCGTCCGAGCTCACAAATTACCCGCGCAGCCTCTACTGCTCCTTGTTTCCCTGCCTCCACATTGGGTCCGATGGATAAGTTGTCGACTCGGCCTTTCGGAGTGACCTCAGTTCGGTCAATCTCGTTAAGGCGTTGTTTTTTAACGCCTGTGATATCTCCGATGCTGCGGAGGAATCGGGAAGCGCGAGTCATCAGGGTAAAATAATGGGAGCTTTCCAGTAGAGATGGGAAAAATACCGGTATTCGGTAGAACCGATACTATTTTTTTAAATCCGGTAGTACCGACCAGTATTTAAAAATCTTTTTTTCATATTTAAATAACCGTGAAGTTGTTGAGATATGTTTGTTATCAAAATTGATATAATAGGTAAGTATAAATTTTTGACGAATGCCGAACACCAGACACTGTGATGATTAAAGCAGACAGTCGATGATTTTGAACCGTATAAAGACAAATATTTATTTCTGTAACTTAAACGTTAGTGCGACAGCAAGGTGATCACCATATAGCAGGGGATTTGACCTGACCACAACATTAAACCAATACCGATCGTTCTTCATGTGATTTAAAATCATTCCAACAAAAAGCGACGAGCGCAAGCATACAGCGTAAAATAAAATGTATTTACTGAATAGTCGATATATATTCCCGATGAATGCTCATTAAAAATGGCGATGGATGGACATTTCTGTGTATATTTTTTGGACTGATATAATAATTTGCCGAAATACCGGAAAATTAAGTTGAAACGTATACTTAATTTGTAATTAGTTAAAATATTTAATCAATCGCATAAATACCGGTATACCGGTATTTTTTCGTCGGTAGGTACTACCGGGCGAGTAATATTATTGCTTTCTAATACTCATCAAAAAATACTGGTACTTTTTTTGAGTACTTCTCAGTCAGTGTGCTGAAGTTAGCGCAGATGGGAACATATCAGCGCACTGTCAACGAAAGACGTTGAATGGAACGATATGCGCTGGCGAAACGTTTGGTAACCTGCCGTTTGGTAGCATTTTGTGGTTGCGCAACGATCACGGCCGAATGTTTTGTCTAAAGTTGTGGAATTTGTTCGAAATAAGTTTTTTTAAACGTAAGCATTCTAACGCAGTGTAATTAAAAACTTTAAGAATATCCTTGTCTGACTTCTTTACGGAAAATCAATACGAAAACAACTATCGCGGATGCGATTATCGACTTTCTTTTATTGTTAGGCGCCATTCAACTTTGCTCCCGATCTGTTTTTAAGCGCGCTACCTAGTGTGCAGGGTCTGTAATGAAGTGAAGGCAAGTGCTCCGTTGTGTTGCGTAGTGATTAGCGCACCAGAGCGAATGAAAGGCACCCAATGTGACGCCGGAAGCCTTAAGGTCGCTGAATGTACGTCACGAAATGTGGTTTGCCAATTTTTTTCTCATTCTGTTGGAAAAATCGTCTCCTACTTTATATCTTGTCTAGCCTCATTCCCTTTTTCAACGGAAAAGCTGAAAATAACTTATTCTCATATGAGTAAATGGATGAAAAATGGGGAAAATAAACAAAATCCCGTATAAGAAGGCAGTAGATATTCTCAATGTCCAGCGAAATTTATTGAAAACACCAACAGGTCCTAAGTTGTCGGGTTTTAGTGGAATTGTGAGTTGTAGGAACACTCCGTTATTTATGCAAAAGAAATGGTGCCTCGCCGGGCTACTCGGATTGGTAAATGTAATATCTAATTGAATGTAGTGAATAAAGTTGAAAGTAATATTTAAATATGTACAACTTTAAATATTTTGATGGTGGAAGTACTTTGCTGACACGCACCAAGACTGTTATTCTTGTTTGGCATAGAACAGAACATGAGATTTTTCTGATCAATGCGCTGGGGGGTTATTTTGTAATCTCACCTTTTTAGTGACTCTTAGTGGAAAGGCGGGAGATCCGTTTCCCTCTCTTAATGATCGGCTCACGAACGGTTCGTGAATTGTCGAAGCTTCAATTACCTTATATCAAATAAAAGATGCCGAGACTAGCGAATACCCAGATTTCTCAACATTTCACGGAATATATCTTACACTGTACATACCACGAAAATCTAAATACAGTCAAAACTACAAGCGACATGTAATCGATCACTCAATATTTAAAAAATATTTTGTGCATATAATTAGTGTTCGGTTCACAAGCACGGGAAATATCTTCCAAGTACGTAGATTTTAAGGCAATATTTGTTAAAATTATGAAATTATGGTATAAATGACTGAATTCCATTCTCCATACACTGGGGGATAGGCACACGAAAACAAAGTTATCAGCAACATTGTTTGGGAAATATTGATACGAAATATATACACAGATAATTCAAGCTAATAATAACATAAGCATTTCAAACAAAGCATACCTTCAATTGCCCAATATATTGGAGTTGAAAATGCTGAAGTTCTTCACGTTTAGCAAATTACAACAATACGATTTAAAATCGTTTGTATCTTTCGCGCCCTTTTTTATTTTCCAACTCAAGTTTCAAGTGGAAACGATGGTGGCTCCATGTCACGTTCTTTATGACAGGTGAGATGGAACTAATGGCAGGCGGAAATAATGAAACGGATCAAGAGTCGAAAGATACGGATCAGAGCAGATGAATCATCTAAAAGACCAGCTCATGACCGGCAGTTCACCGCTTGAGATCCGAAGATGGTCACGCCGGCCGCCTGGGTGGGGGAGTTGAACTACGAAAAAGTGACATTTTATGACGTATTCTCACAAAAGTGAGATTACAAAATAACCCCCTGATGCGCTGAGCCGCGATGGCGAACAGTCACCACTCACCAATGGCACTTAGCCATCCATTATGAAGTGTTTCTAAAGATAGTCTTAATTCGCAAAACACGTACAACCTACCATCGAAAGCACCTTTATATACGCTTTCGCTTGCGTCGATTTACGTCTTGGTCCGATTGCGAAGCATGATTTGCTTCAACGACGATTAATAAATGTCTTGTATCACCTTTTCTTCTCCTATTGGAAGCGCTTCCTAGATGAAAATATCCTTTTTTCATGAGTCAAGGTTACTCGCTGGGTCAATTGTCCGTGGCGCAATTTTGCATATGCATTCTGCGCAGTGTACGTGTTTCCACTGGCGCAAAAAATCGCGAAAGAGCGGAGGAGCCTACCATTTTGCGTTTCAGTCGGTGTGAGTCCCGTCGGAGGATCGTCATTCATTTGAGTGGCCTAAGAATAATTTACGCTGAGGCCAATACGCTTACCCTTATATGTAAATTTATTCAGTTGGTTAGTTGTAGATATGTATTGTGTTCGGAAAAAAATACTGTTGGACTATGAATGTAATAAAGGGAAGGAATCATTGTGACACCATTTTATGTACTTTGATCTGTTTTGTAACAGATTTGGCATAAAAATTGAGACGTTAATCATATATTGGTTCTAAATTAAAGATACCCTGTTGATTGAATTCCCCTTCAGTGCTTTGTCTTTCATCATTGAAACACAGTAACTCAGTTGCTGAGGTTTTTTGTTCCATATTGCGAGCTGGAAACCTTCCAGAGTGCGATTTTTACTTTAGTCTGTTATCTAGAGACGTCAATTAATTCATAAAATATCCCTACATGCGGTAGAATTCTATTTGTGCTGGCAAAACATTTTTTTTTGTGTTTGGTACCTCAAGAGTGTATGGCTTATGGTGATTCTACACATGGTATGCTTAAAAACCTTATGATTTGTGAGCAGCACTTAAGGAACTAAAAATTAAAAAATGTGGTCGTATAGTTAAATTGTGAAATCAGCTACAATTCTCGCAGCAAAACATGAAGCACATCGTGTAATCTCCAAAAAGAAACTCGGTTAGCCTTCGAGACATTATATTTGAGGTGATTATATTGTACTTTTTCTTAAGTAATCGCTTAAATAATATTATTTAATGAAAATGACTTGTTAATACTGTTAACGTTTGCAGTATTTAAAGCAAATTGACTCTTGCTATTTCTCTAAGTTCAGATTTTTAACGCGCGTTTACTAATATCCTTGAGAAGTCGTTGCCCGCGTCATGAGGAGTATTTTAGGATTCAGACGATCGTTTATGGGATCTAATTTTATCGAGGGCATCCATATTTCCGCTCTTCGGCAAGCAGATGGGTCTGCGAACTTTCCTCAAGGTTTGGCGGGTTGAGAAACGCCACTGCGCAAGTTATAACCCGCGCAATCGGAGCTTTTGAGATAGAATTGGGACCTTCGCGGCGGACAGCATCCATTGTCGCTACATTCATGAGCGGCAAGGACGTACGGATGGACGCGGGGCTTAAAAGACTACACTACTACTTTTAGTAGGCTCCCTGCCGATAGTCAGACCGAGCGAACCCTTTATCGAGTCCCGTGTAATTTCAGCTTCCGTTAAGTGGGTCGAGTTGACGCGAACACAATCGTTCTCAAGGCAGGAAACAGTCCCGAAGAAAAAAAAATAATCACTGTTCGTCCATCGTCTCCCCTTCCCCTCGAGGTTATACTCCTTGAATTTTCTCCCGAAGTCTCTCCCTTCCTCCTCCTTTCCAGTCTCGCACTCCTCTTCTTCTTGATGGAAACAAGACGCCTTATCTCTTCGCCGCCTTCCTCTTGACCCACTTTTTATCCCCCCCCCCCTCTGAGTGGTGGTAAAAGTGGTTCAGGGTCTCTCTAGTTCGGGAATACCCTATCCCTCACCCTACCCTACCTTACCCTACCCCTTCCTTTGACACATCTAAGTGCGGAACGGCGGATTTAGTGCCCGGCTGTTTTCATCCCAGCGCGCGAATTATTGCTCCCGTGTGCAATTTTTTTCTGTGAATGAGGCCGCAGCTGTGGCCTAGAGTTTTAAAAAATCATATATTTATCCGCTTACGAGCTGTAGCAAATGCTTAAATCAATTCTACTTCAATAAAGATCCCTAACAATTCTTGTCTTTCTAACAGGAAAGCACTTGTTGCAACCGAGTTCTTTAAAAGTGAAGGTTTCCGGCTTTGCTATATGTAAATCATGTATGTTACTTAATGAATTAGAATGATGAGGAAGCTTACCAAAGATTATATGAAGAGAAAAATATATAGAGCACTATCGTGAAGACAAGTACAGATGGATAGGCAACACTTTGACAAAGAATGTTTGAAGTACTCAGTAGAAAGGTAATTCCCATAAGGGAGAACGAGGGACAAATGCATAGACCAACTAAAACGGGAAATGAAACAGAAGAGCAAAAAGGTCATATATAAATACGTTAGCCTTAGCTGGGGACTGGATACCCTGGCCCCTGCTAAGGTCAACGAATTAATCCTAAGGCTAACTCCTTAGGGGAGGGCTGCAGTCAACCAATCTCAGGATATAATGGCTAATGATGATGATTCAAATAAGTCATACTTAGTAATTGTCATAATCAAGGTATTCCTGAGTGAATAAAAAGAGTCGGAAATTACATGTACTGGACAATAAATAGCGTGGAATTATTGAGGACCTGAGCTAGTTTTTGTAGTTAAGTAGGTACTTTTCATTGATGGTGAATCCTTTTCCCTTGTCGCGTCACATCACAGCCTGTTGTTTTTTAATAAAATACATAGTTAGGTTAAAGCTGGTTCTAGCCGACTAAGTGAAATAGTGGTTTCGGTAATTAAAGGTTCAAAAGTAGGATTTTTTTCTTCCTTTTATATCCTCTTCAAGGAATTAAATTCCCGTACAGAATCGATTAAAATTTCATGACATACTATCACGCGGCAAGTGTGACGTTTTCCTATGTTTATAAATTTAATAGTGGTTTCTTGACATTACCTGCCACACTCACCGGTGGCATCTTTCAAGGTACCGGTGTTGTTGCTGTCGATGGTAATTAAATGATCCCATATTTTAGGATGCTCATTCGTTGAAATGAGCTTCATCCTCAGTTTCCTTCCTCGCCTCTCTCGTTTCGCCGCTTCGACTTGGTGCAATTTTTGTATCGCCAATACCTTTCGTAACCGCCGTTAGCGTTTGTGCTCGTTACTACTTCATACAATGGCGTTTATTGAAATATTTCGATCATTTGGTAGTGAGACTTGAGAGGCCACGAGAAGCATAAGTGTGGGCTTAATGCAGTTGGTGTGTTTGTATTTTATATGTCTCCTAATTTGGATTTTCAATTGATGAAAAGCCTATTGTGAAACCTTGAGGATATTGTTTGTTGGAAGCTGTGCCATAAATCACACTCAAGTGTAATGGTAATAGTTTCTCTGGACCCCGTGACCGCCATATTCTAGTCACTACTTGCCGTCGCGTTTTCTTGAAATGCGATCGAAGTTGTCGACTCTATGCGTCATCTATTGTGTGGAGGTCTGCTTGCGTCAAACTGTATAAATTGCTCCTTTGCTCCGTTATAGGTCGGTAGCCAGTTTGCCAATGCATGTCCATCTTTGTTTTGCGCTCGTCGGCAGTAATTGGTCCCAGATAGTCTTCGCTGCCCTCATTATTAGGTCTCGATCTTTCTGCTTTCGTTTAATTAGCTGCACAACCTTAATGAAATCCGCGAGGATTACGTTCAAATTGTTCTCATAAATTTTCCACCGGGGCTCGGTTCAGTAGCTAAGCATTTTAAGGACTATGCCAAATGTTCTCTTCTTTCTTCGCTTCTTCGTAAGTAAATAATGAAACTTCAATTTATGACAAATTAGTAATTAACAAAAAATTAATTCTTTTCGATTCCTTCTAGGTCACTGTCTCAGAAAATGAAGGGGAAAATTATGGGAGAGGTAGCTGTCTCACTTATTACTGTGATCCTAAAGTTAGGTATTCACTCGGTGTAAGAAATTAACCGAGATAAATATGTATCACACCAATTCGTTGACTTCTTTCGTAGGTTCTTTTCCTATCCTAATGGTATAACTCCCATTTCTTCTAGCATTTCAGATTCTAATTTGGAATCACTTTGAAATTTAATTAGGTAATAGATAATTGGAACACTGACGGCCTTCGTTTGCATTATCGAACGACTATGTGGCAATCTCTGAATACTCTCGCTTGAGGTTTTACTCGAATGTGCTTCGTTAAAAGTGAGACCCCTCTAACTTTTTCCTGAGACAGAAGTACAGTCCTGAATGCATCCCTGAAAAAGAAGGATATGCCTGGTTGAATGCACCAGTTGGACTCCGTTAGAAAAAAGAGCTCTTCTTCGTGTGTATGAATGAAAAAAAAATAAGATCGTTGAAAGTTCATGGTGGCTCGGTAATGAAGTCGTAATGGAGGCCGGATGTGCAAGCGCGGGCAATTAGGTCACCTGTGATGCATTAGCAAGAAGCGTCGGTAGGTTAGCGCATCCGCAGTCGTTTGACATGTGTTGTTCATTCCGGCTACTGTGCACGGTTACGCAATAGAAGTGCTTCGCGTTATCAATTTGGAACGAAGGTTTAATATCCACCGAAGCGTACATTCGGGAATCGATGTGCATTTTGCATCATAGCTTGGCCTGCAGTAATGGGCCAAACTAACTTAGACTCTCTAAGTTAGTTTGGGAGGGAGTTTACTGCCACCGTTTAGAATAAATTAATCTCTCCATAAAATTATATCTAAGCCCCATTGTTGATGCTCAGATTTTCATTTTTAATTTAATTTGCTTGGAGTATATTCGTTTAACATATTTTTAAAGTTTCTGCTAAACATTTTTCACACAGTAACTACACTTTAATCACCTCTTTTTATCGTCACGGGGCAAAGTTTTCGTGATGAATTTCCTTTCATCGGTATGTATTTCTGTTTTTCTTTCTGTCGCTCACTTCTTTTTTCACTTGTAGTTCTTAAGTTCCTATCTCTGATTGAATTATAATTTAAAATAAAAAGGTAGAAATTATTTTTCATTCTGTGAAACCCATTATTTTTAAGTATTGAATCCACCACAATTAACCGTTTTGGGCTTTCTTTCCCTTCGATTTATTGAGGCTTGTCGTGCCCTATAGGTACGCATTTTCTTCTGCTATGAGATAAAAACAAATTGTATGCCGAAATCTTGTGGAATCAGCCCTTAATATATTTAGCTGAGGCGACGATGGATGATTCTCGCGGTTACTTAGGTTAATTTTTTTTTATTTTTTAGCGTGATGAATGTGGTGGTTAACGCCTCACATCTGGCTCCTCAGTGGGGGATGAGTCTCGGCACCTCTTTCGGATTTTTCCCCGCGACATTCCTCCCTCCACTTGACTCCAATGTGGTGAGCGCTTCTGGTGCCTCGTGCTAGATTCGAATGGAAACCCGTGGAATCTTTTTTTTCTCCGTTGCTTCTCGTTTTTGCATTGCTGCAAGTTACCTCAGCAATCTTTTTCGCCTTTACTATTCGTGCGTTGAACCATCCTAAAAATTAACCGAATGTTTTAAGACTTAAGATAAAGGTACGCATCGAAGTTGTAAAAAAAACTATGGTGAAATAATTCTTTATGAATTCTTTATGGTGAAATATGGTTCTTTGAAATAATCTCAACAGATGAACGATGAACGTCCAAGCAAAAAAGTCGAGTTATGTTTTATATATCGACAACCAATGAACCCATTACAATTAAACGAACTGAAAGTTAAATATTATTCATTTATACGCTCTGTGATTGATGAGGAGAACTTTCAATCCAGGGTTATTTTTATATGCTGTTACGATTGAAAATAGTCACCGTCTTTGCTGCCTAAAAATCGACAGCACACCTTGAGGCGATAATAAATTGGGAATTACGCTTGAGCTTTTAAACAATTAACGGCGTAACGTAGTGTAGATATATAAATGGAATCAGAATTTTTGACAGGAAATTTAATGCACGATTTTGTTCAATGCTTAAATCTCTGCTATTTTCGTTATTTATCTGTGTGAAAGAAATTTAAAATCCCGTATACACAACCCTTGAAAACCCTGATAGCGTTCACTTCCCGCAATCCTCTTGATTTGGTCAATGAATGCCCCTTATTATTTACCCTGTTATATGTCTACAGCATACTCACAATGACTCATGGCATGCCCTATACTTCTGGCTCATCTTTTCTGATCTTGTCGTTTGTGCAGAAAAACATTGTTATGCTTAAGCAGCAGCATTTGTTTTTAAATCGCACTTTATAGTAGTTATGTTGGAGTTTAGAGAGGGTTAATGTTAGAGGGACCGTTTGTTTTAATGTATTTTGCTTAATATATATTGCCTATTTATCTCGGTTTTTTTCAACTGACGTTAAAATATGTATTATGTGGTTTTGAGTCGCACTACGACTTTCTTGTCATAGATGTCTGCGAGAGTTCGCCCATTAAAAGTTCGTATTTCAACTGTTTCATGTGGTTGTGTTCCTTTCTCAAGGTGAGTCTGGAATAAGTTCTCGAATGAGCTCTATCCTTGATCCCATATTTCCACCCCCTCTCTCATCTTTAGCTTTTTACGTTTATTCAAGGGGGAAAAAAATATAGGTCCGACAGTGGGAAGTGTTTTCTCGCCTGGGTATTTGTGGAGGAGAAGGTCCGAGAAATTCTTTAAGGATTCAAGGTTCATTAGCTAGCATGCTTAAATATAGGAGGATTTTACCGCAGGTAATTATCCTTTTTAAAAGAGGCTGTAGGAAGGTCTAGCCCCTTACACTTGCCAAAAGAAACCCCCTGTTGTGGGATTATTTACTTTTACACTAACAATAACTGTGTGCTTTGTAAATTATTGCCCGTTCGCGAATTCGGTCTCTGGTTTCGAGTTAGACCTCGTGGAGGTTGGTCTCTCCAGCCCTTCGCCCACACCCTTGGTACGCTTCCAAATATTTCGAATACCCTTCATCCCCTACCATCTGTCTCTTGTATTCATGCGCACCGCAGATCTTGCTGCCTCATCAACGTATACGCCACATTTTTTCACCTTAATGTTTTGAGGTGTGGTGACTAGGTGAGACCGCATTACTAATGAAATGAAAAGCACTTCCTTAAGTCCACACTTATGTGTACACCCTACTTGCCCCGCGTAATTTTAATCTTATGTGTGAACTTTACGCTTTGAAAACCTTGTTTATATTGTTATGAAGCTCCGAAGACGCTCCCAGGAGGCTGTACTGGTGAGCGAAACTCTCCTATATCAATCGTGATTGAAATTGAAGGAGAAAAATACCGTGTGTGTGTAATGCTAAACTAATGCGAAAACATATATATGATATGTAATGTGGAGTTGTCAAATGATGAAATATTTAAATTAAAAAAGCCAATCATCAAAACATTACTGTATCTGAGGAAGGTGTTCGATTTAACTCGACTTATTTTTTCACGTCAAACGCTGAAAATGCCTTCTCAACCAAACGTTTTATTTTCGATTTAATACGAGGTTTTACTTATGTAGGTAGTTAGAGTATTTTTTTAATAATCGATAAAACATACGATCCATAAACCGTGCATTTAGAACGTGATCTCTCTGTCAGATATTCCTCATTGTCTTAATAATATCTTTCTGAAGAGCATAGCCGTACCATATTCAATATGGATAACCGCTTCTATTTTTTTGCTAATTTCTCGAAAAGTAGTTCAATGAGTTGATGATATTTTGGTAACATTAGTAGGATAAGATATTTTTCTTTAATATGAGGGCAAATTCATTGAATTTTATGTTAAGTGGTATAGTACATCGCTAACCCTACCTCAAAGGGTTTAGTACGCGTCCACCGTTATACTTCGCTCGACTCCGTGAAGCATCCTCTAGATCAAATGTGGCCGTAAAAAATCTTATTTTCATCATTCGTTCATTACTTTCGCGCCCATTCTTGTGCCGGGTATGAATATTTTTACGAGGCAGTCGTGTCGGCGAACGTCGGGGCAGTGGGTTAAACACTCGCGTATTTATAGTCTTGGATATCCGAAGCGCAGATTTGTAGCGTCGTATGTTGAACCCATGCTCTCTAGTGAAGTGCGATTGATTTGCTCCACGTTCGACGCTCAGGGTTGAGACGGGCATTAGAGGTCATGGGCGGTGGAGATCCCTGAGTCAAGGATAAGAATAGAAATGGATGGGTCGTTTTGAAGTCGAGAAATATTTCTTTTTGCATTATTATTATTTTTATTGTTAAGAGGCCCCTCCGAGTCCCTGGCAAGCATCAGGTTTCATTGCCGTCACAATGGCCGGAGATTCGGGAGGGGTTGGGCAGTACCTATTCGCAGCCACGTCCGACGCCCATCGGATAGGTGGTTACGCTGGGTTAGGGTCATGCGTACGCAGTAGACGGATTGACCCCAGGATGGCGGCCTTCTGCATGCGTTGCATTATTATTAGGCTAATCTACCGGTTAAGGTAGGTTTAATGAAAGCGAGTAAAAATCCTCCAAATTTTCCGTACTGAGCCCGATGACGCTTAACCACAATTTACCAGACAAAGGGCGCGTTCCGAAATTCACTGCCAGTACTGGCAGTGCTGCCAAACCGTTCCGTAATCAACTGGCAGTACTGCACAGTGACCAATGACGTCAGCCAATTGATGACGTTTCTCACTGTGAACTCTACTGCCGCTACTGCAGCCCAAGAGCAGCAGTAGCGGCAGTAAAGCAGACAGGCATCGAACAAATGGCGGAAAAATCAAATCTACAACGTTAAAAAATAAAATCAGAAGAGTTTAGAGAAACTGCTTCGAGCATTTTAACGTTTATATCGGCGAGAGATGCTCTTAAAATACCTAACAGCATCTGATTAGCGTATAATAGTTTATAAAACGCATTTATTTGTCAAGTATGTAAGATGATGAAGTACCAGCTAATCGTACCGGTGAATATTTCAAAGGAATAAAAGCGTTAATAAAATGTTGAGGGAGTGAAGAACATCACAAGTGATATAAGTAGAGAAGAGATTATATTTGCGAGTGAAAGCAAAATTGTTGTGAAATTACCAAAAATGAATTTAGTGTTATGAATAATGTGGTACACGTAATTATACAGCCTCTTACTAGAGTGGTAACTTTACCGGCATGTATAATAATTGTCGGGAAACGTAATTTGTTGCATAAATTTAATTGTTAGTGAAAATATTCTGCGATGCAACCCTCAAAAACCCGTATATTTACCTAATTTTCGATATCACTCTAGGAAACGCTTCGTACAACTGGCCATGAAGAAAATCCAGGGCTTGAAAAATTTATTCTAAGACTTGTTTATAAGCCCAAGATTAAAAATTCTTATTATAAATTCGATAGTGTTAATTATAACGGAGAATTGTTTAATAACACAGGGTTTTTTTCTCCATGCTCGGGTAGCTGACGCGAATTCATTTTATTCTCGTCAGAGAAAGTAACCAATCAGTATAAAGTAGCATTAAGTAGCAAGGAAATGAAAATTAGAATATAATTAGAATGCTCTTTATCAATGACATAAGGATTAGCATTAAGAATTAATGCATTGAAAGATCGCTTATAATAAATAACCACGCAATTCGGCCATGTTGAATTTCAAGCCACTGCCGACCGTTCCGAAATTCATGCTACTGCAGCAGCCGCAGTACAGCTTCACGTTACGTTTCACGGCAGCACAGGCAGTACTGGCAGTGAATTTCGGAACAAGCCCTAATGTGAGATGGGGAACCGGTGTTTCCATCGTAGCAGAACGTTGTCCACCGCAACATCTTCCTCTCTATCACAATCTTAAGAAGGTTCCACCGCGAGTGTATGAGTCAAAACAAATAAATACTAAATTCCACATTTTTGATAGTTTGTACCAAAATTCCTCATTTCGCTGGTGAAATGCGTTACCTATGGACAAGCAAAAGTAAGGTAGTAAAAATTCAGTTTATCCCACGTATGTATTTTAAATGAGCACTTTTTCCCAGTCATAGGAACCGACTGCAGCGCTATTTTTAACGAATTACCGCATTTTGACTTCAATTACGGCATTAATTCCCCAATAACTATAAAAATAAGGTGGTAAGATGCCTATATTTTATTTTTATTCAATTTCTCTTGATAATTTCCTTCTTATAAACAGTTTTCCACGAGAATGGCATTTATATTTTATGGAAAAATACTATTTTCCCCGAGTTTCCCTCATTCTCCCATTGAACACCATGTAATTTAAAGTTCAATTAGAGAATCAATTAGTATGGAAAGGTAACATTTTGTTGATCACATCAGATAGAGGACAAGCTTTTCTATAAGAAGACAGTCTATGAATAAAATGACATTTAAGTGATTATACGGTGGAACCACCTTAAGCAACCCTTCGCCCCTCATTGTCTCTTCCAACCACCTATTTGGCCTCCTAATTTCATCCAGAATATTCCTAACGACACCGGAATCCACTGTAAAGGAGATTTAATTAAAGACGTCGGATCACAACCGTGTTATTCAAAACATATGAGTAATACCACATTTCATATGAACGCAGTCGAAAAAAAATATTGCTTTTGCTGATGTCATACTTTATATCTAATGGATGCTTCCCATTATCTATAGATCGCTTCTCACTTCGCAATACAAAAGCACACTTGCTTTTCATTCGTTTCAGACCCTGGGCCCTTAGCAGCGCGCTTCATAACATATCAGAGTTGATGTTCACTGGACAATATAAGATATTCGATAATGGCATCTGCGGTTGTTGTTGGTGTGATATTTTTAGTAATGCCATCAAATTTGAATTAAGTGTTTAGGCAATTAAGAGTGCAATTGCGACTGCAGGGTAACAGCCGATTTTATAGATTTTTGCTGTGCAAATTTTTGGAAGAGCACAATACTGATTTTTTTTATGTGTGAAAGTTACAAACATTAATGTAAAAAGTTGTTAAGGATAACAATAAATGTAATAGACAATTTTTGTTAAATGTGACTTTTTTGTTAGTGTTACTATTTAAATAAATCGAAAACATCGGTGGCGGCGAGGGGTCCCGGACCGCATAAGCATCCCCCCCTAACTAATTGATTCTCTAATTGAACTTTAAATTACATGGTGTTCAATGGGAGAATGAGGGAAACTCGGGGAAAATAGTATTTTTCCATAAAATATAAATGCCATTTTCGCGGAAAACTGTTTATAAGAAGGAAATTATCCCCCGGCTACGTCACTGGGTAAAAACTTTCGTTTATAAATGAGTATTTCGAACGAATTCTATAACTGTTTACAAAACGTTTGGCCGTGACTATTGTGAACCTCTTGGCGCATTTTTTCGGCTAGCCAATAAAGGTCTATGGTTCATCCGCGATCCAGGTGAGTTTTACAGAACCATGAATTTGATATTTGACGAGGGAACGGTATGTGAAAACATTCGTGTAGAGCATGGCACTCTGTGGAACGGACAGGTGGACCATTGGAAATATTAGGAGCTTTCGAAACCTGGTGTTGGAGGAGGATGCTGGAGAGGAAATGGGCGGAAAAAATAAGGAATTAGGAAGTATTCAGATGTGTAGAAGAGGAAAGGAACATGTGGAACACTTTACAGAAAAGAAAAACCTTATGGATTGGACACACTCTGAGGCACAATGGGTTTGTGAAGAATATAATGGAAGGAAAAATAGAGGGAAAACTCCCAAGAGGATAAATACATTGATCAAATAAAGAGGAAAGTGCATAAGAAGAACTACCAGAGAAAAAAGGAACTAGCATTAGATAGGGAAGGATTAAGGGCTGCAAGTCAGCCGTTCTTAGGGTTGAACAAACCAGTGAGATGATGGAGTGGATGGCGATTTAAAAAATGAAAAGAAGCTCCTTGAGGGTCGATTTTCTACGCGGATTCATCATGAATTCGAC
Organism: Pyrrhosoma nymphula; assembly: GCA_963573305.1. Taxonomy (NCBI): domain Eukaryota; kingdom Metazoa; phylum Arthropoda; class Insecta; order Odonata; family Coenagrionidae; genus Pyrrhosoma; species Pyrrhosoma nymphula. Next base: position 57,184,818 of record OY754328.1, read on the forward strand.
TAATGCAATCGAGAGTATGCATTTTTTTTAAAATCTCATTTCATGGCAGATTTTTCCAAAAAACATGAAGCACTCATTCGTACGTTCTTCTCTTATCTCGAATGAGTGAATTTCACGCTCCGTACGAGTTTTTTTTTAGCTCGAGGTGAGCTCTTCCCCCTCGATAATCGAATCAATCGTTTCACTCGACGATTTCTCTCTTTCATTGAGGAAGGACGAAAATCCATCTTTGATGGAGAGAAATGCTGTAGGTATGTGTACGTATATTTCTTTTATTTCACGCTGTCGCCTCTTAAATCTGATCGAATTTCATCGCTGAAAATGGGATATATGTGTGCCGCAGAACGCAGCGGAAAAACGACGCAAAAACGTAGCTGAATAGTCGACGTTGCGCAAAACTGTCTACCGTCGAGAAACCAAATGCACCTCAAAACTCTACGCGAAATATTTGAAAATCTAACGAATATTCAATTCCTTTCGCACACACACACACATATATATTTATGGAGAAATTAAGTCGATAGCACTATTTGATTTTCTCAGAATAAAATCTGTTGAACAAAAGCCCCATCATTTCAGTTTTTCGTGAAACTCTTTGCGGTGGAAACATAAGTAATGCATAATTAATCATTACGGAGGGGAATGAGCCATAAAGGACCATGTTGAGGAACCTCAAATATTTCGAAAACTACATCGATAACACCAGTCTGCATTTTGAAGCTTTTTGTCAGATGATTTATTAAAAATAGGTGTTCTTGAATCAATTTTTCATGCTGATTCTAAAAATTACTTCCATTTTTTTCTTTCGCGTCAGATTTTTACACAAAATAAGAATTATGGTTTCAAGATGTTAACTACTGCCAGTACATTTATATCAACATTACTTCACGCAATGACAATTTTTGTAACAAAAATAAATGAAGGATGAATAACACTTCCAAGGTCACATAGTAATAGCAGCAGGTGTACCAACCTAAGACTCATTAGCTTGGGCCAACTTAAGGCTCATTAGCTTGTATTGAGAAATATCCCTCGCACAATAATTATTCACTGGCACATATAATGCACGTATCAATAAATCTTAGAAGTTAAATTGGGTCCATTCTGAAAAAACTTTGAAGTGATAGAAGAAAACTAAAGACAGTTTTGAAATCTGCATTTCAAAGTCAGCTATTATCACTTACTAGTTTTCAGTCATCTGATATCATGCAGACTAGTGTAATCTCCAATTTTTTTCATAGAAATTGAGACCATTACTTTTATTTAACATGTACTGCAATTGTGAAGAAAATCTATACACTTTCATTTTATTGAACCACCCACCTTAATATGTCCCTCTACATCACGATCTTCAAGCTTCGCGAACGCTACCGTCTGTTTCCGTCCCGTCGCGTTGATTTTTTCGCGGGAAATTATCGGAAAATGTATTCTTACCTACTCGTTCAAATGTTTTGGGAAATACCCTCATCGGAGACTGCGCTCTATTTTGAGCGGTTTGTGCGTGTATGTATGTGCGTCCGTTCAGAAAACTGCGTCGTGGACTCAATGGGATGCGGACAACGAAATGAATAAATGGAAGAGGCCGCCGACCCCTTCGTTTCTAGGAACGAGGTGGAAAAGTTGAACCAGGAAACGGTGCTCGATGCGTAGCCGTTTTAAAAGAAATCACGCCGGAGGGTGTTTCAACGCCGTTAGCAGAACTTCGGGTTTCACGGGGGATTTTTTTTAACAAGAAAACTTTACTCATCCTCCAAATTTTTATGATAATCTTTTCAAAATAGTCCCTTTCAATTGGATGCGATACACTTGTCCGACGATGAATGGCGTACATTGAGTGCAATTTTCCACAGATTCCGCAGGGTTCCACAGTTAGGTTCCTAACTGTGGAAAATTGCACTCAATTCAAGTTACTCATCATGGAAAAAATCCTCGCAATATATACCGGATCTAAGAATTTTACACTTGTCCCACCTTTTTCTCCAGTATTCGGAGACATTCTGGAAGCCATATTATTGACAGGTCCTTCAAAATCACCTCAGCAGTCTTCACCAATGTTTCAAATGATGAAGAACGCTTTCCACGAAGGTGTGTCTTGACATTGGGTTGCAAGAAAAATTTGCGTGGGGTTGATTGTGGGCTATGTGGATTTGTGGTGGGTGAGAAACACAATTCACTTTGATTTTCGCGAGATATTCAGCAACATCACTTGCGATGTGCGGCCGTGCATTATCGTGTTGCAGCATCCAGCCTGTTGCTTTTAAATGTGGCCTTTTTGTTTTTCGGGTATAAGCATTCTCGTAACCCACCGCGCAAAAACACGCATCATTTGCAATTTTGTTACTAACCTGTGAGTAGCACCGAATAAAATTTTCAATGTTTCTGATGGTGCTTTTAACGTTCGTTATTCGACGATTTTCTCTCACAATTGCAGCAGCGGTTTTCATCTTTACATCCGTAAGAGCAGTGCTTGGATCTCCGAGACCAACTTCCTTTGAAATTGATTGTCTCCCCTCATTAAACATTTTAAACCATTTTATTGTTGTGCCAAAAAAGAAAGAGCTTTCTGTAAGCCTCCAGTGGAATTAAATATACCTCGGCGGATGATTTGCTCAGGAGAAAGCAAAATTTCAATGCGGCGTATTGCTCGTTGCCACTCACAACGCCTGCCACAGACGCAATAGTGGGGTCAAATCTATGAATCCGTACCACGTATACATTACACATTAACCTGGCAATATAACTCAAAATGAGATGTTTGCTCTGTACTTTATGTGAATAAATAATTTATGATCACTCTTTATTGAGTAGCCCTTGTGTCGTTGGTCGTTTCGGAGTGATATTCGGAATATGTATCTCATTTTTTTCGTTCATACGTTCGGAGGTATGTCCTCTTCTACAACTAATATTTCAGGAAGTCTAACGATAAAGGTAGGTTGAGATGGAGATATGATTAACTCTAATAGTCTTTCAATGACCGCAGGGCCCTGCATCCCTAAACGATTTTATTTTGCCACTCTCCATGCGTCCAACCGTCTACTTAGTTTTTTCCTCATTTCCACCAGTAGCCTTGTCTCCTTTAACACCAATCTAAGCACTTCGTTGATTGTCCACCTTTCCGTCCATAGTCTTACAGGGTTGGTAAGCTCTCTCTAGTATCTGATAACTATTTTTAGACCTAAGGACCTGGCGCTCCGTCAATTCTATCTTCCGCATCTTACCTATGCTTCCTCAATTCTCTAGTCTATTACACACATACTGTTATGCATTCTTGCTTCCTTGTTCCTTATAACCCTAATATTTGTTATCTCAAGAGTCTTCAAACATATTCAGTTATGATTTTCTCGGTCTCACCTTTTCTATTACACTATTCCTTTTTCAATCAAGCATGCATACTACGTATCTGCTTGTTTATTGGACTCACACCTTTTTTATGATTTTGGGATGGATGATACTTTTTGCAAATAATGACCCTTTAGTTGTGTGATAGAATATCTGCATTTAATTTTTCATCCGTGTGCTTGGCAGTTAATAGTAAGCTGAAGAGTTTACTGAAGCCAAAATACTATTCATACTATCTTTCTTGTCAGTTTATTCCTTTAAAATGATGAAGATATCAGCTTCAAAAATTCAGCGTGATATTTCGCTCGCTATGAGTATTAAAACTGTTTATTTCTACAGTAATCTACATCTACAAAATACCCTGCAAGCCACCTCAGGGGTGTGTGGCAGGGGGAAAAAAATAGGAGTGGTAAGGGCATTGCTTGCGTTGTTGTTGACAGATTAGTTAGCTTGATCTTATAAAGTACCACAGAGAGGTTTTGGATTCGATCTCAGCGTTTCTTTCCACCTTATTATACCCTATAGTCTCGAGATGTTGACGGAGAGCTTCCCGTATGCTTTTACTGTGTCACAACCTAGCATCTTCCTCTTGGCGCGCAAATCTTCACAGCTGTCGATCCTGGAATCAATACGATTCAGCCTTCGCCTTGAGACAAATCGCGTGACCTTCTTCACGTCTCATCCAACCTCGGGGAAATAACTTGTCTTCTTCAAGGTCCGGAGTTCTGTTTTTCAATGAATCTATTCCAGCGCCGCCCGACCTAGGATTTAAAAAATAATTAGGCAGAAAAAAAAATAAAAAATATAGAGGGAGGAGGCGTGTTTTTATATGGCGAGCGACCTTGGTCACGAGTGTGAGGATTGTTTTTTCTTCTTCCCGCAAGTTTTTCAAATGTTCTTGAGGAGTTGTGAGGTGAGTGGGTGGACATATCCCCGGTTTCTTTATTTTGACTTTAGGGGCTCATGGGAACATCTGCAACGCATAACTACGGAAGTGAGTTGACCTTCATTGGGCGAAACGCGTGGTGTCGCTACCCGCTGAGTTTGCTTTGCAAAACCGCCAGGTTTTATTTTGTAACTCTGGAGCCCATCCCAAGGTAACCAAGGAGATCCGTCCTGCATACATATATAGTGCGCTGTGTGCCACTTTTAATTATAGGACGAGATAATGAGTGAAAAACATTTTATCAATGAACGCTCTAAAAGAATTGATTTGGACGCAAAACCATCACTGAGTATATTCGTAACTCTGATGTAAGTTCTTTATGTTTGTGAGGGTATTTCTCCAGTAAATGAGTTCTATGTTGTGAACGTTTTTGACTGAAATTGATTTAAAGCCTTGAATTACGTTGAAGTATGTAATTACTGCCACATTTGGGTTTTGATAATTTCAGTGGCGTGTCATCTTTAACTTTAGGACGAGATAATGTATTATTTGTAATGTATTAATTTGAAATGTCAGTCAATGAACACGTAAAAGATTGTATTTAGATGCAAAACCATCATTGAGTGTCGATTCAACTCAGAGGAAAGTTCTTTATATTTGTTTACTTAGTTGTACAGTGACTGTATTCTTCTATCGTTTTAGTGACTATAATTGACCATGATTTACACTGTATTCTGTATTCCCTGCCTTCGTAATTATATTATGGCATACTTATCATATATTCGTAAAACTACTATAACATTTTGGGATCGTGTGTTCCTTACGGCAATTCAAGTGATTCGTTTTGAACATGGTTTTTAACCCTTTTTCCAACTATCACCCCCATTAAAGTGTTTTTAGTCAATTTTTTCCCTATCGTACCCATGAAATTTTAAACAAGAAAATACTTCATAAATTCAATATCTTTATTCAATGGGATCCTGGTACCGATACTTCTTAGCTAGAATTTAAATGTTCGGGTTTATGCCTGTAAATTTAATTTGAGAGCCACTTCTCGATAGCACCAAGCGCCCTATTTTGAGGGAATCCTGATTGTGATCCCATGATTTTTAGTGCTCCCAATAATATAATCTTCGCCCCCAATAGAGCTATTTCTCCCACGTTCAGAATTTCTGGGTTCGAATGACGAGTAATCCCTCCCAGTATCATCTAGGAAGAGCAAATGGTCGTGAAACGATGGCCCCGTCACCGCGGTCAACGAATGGTTTAAATTTGTTCAGAAACGTTTTAAATTTGGTCCTGAGAATGAAAGTCTTGGTATCTATATTCATGGTCTCGGTGCACAACTCCCGTCCCGTCGATATTTTTTCCCCAGAGAGACAAAAAAAGAGGGCGGAAGGGCAGGAAGTAGACTTGCGCGTGTGTTTTCGGCGCCGAGGAGTGCCAGTCAAGGCTACCCAGAAACCGTGCCCGCCCGGCCGCCTGCCTTCCATCTTCGCAGTCACACTCCTTTTTCTTTCCCCAACGTTCCGCTCCGTTCTCCCCCATTTGCTCCTGCTGCCCCTCTCCGACCGACCTGCCTTCCGGGAGTGAGTACTTTTAGCCGGTCTCTCCCCTCCCCTCTCCCCAGACACCTCCCCCTCAGACACCAACCCCTCTCCTTTCCACCTCTATCCTTCCAAAAGCTCGCCCCGTATTCCCCTCCTCTCTCCATTCTCGATTCTCCTCCTTCCTCCATAAGCGGCGCCTCGACCTGTAAACCTTGCTTGTTTACTCCAGCGTCGACGCATCCTTTAAGAATACTACTCCCTACGGAGTCCATCGTAACCGTGTTCCTATTTCAAACCTCGCTAGATTTGAATACGAGACTGCGGTGTGCTATGAGGAGTATTCAACCCGAAGATTGTTCACAGCTCTCCACTCCATTCTACGCTTGCTGCATATAATATAATAATATTTATTCCACTAAGCTTCATACAAAAACATAGATGTAAATTTAAATAAACGTCCGAGATAACCCTGAGGAGAAACCTATTTTTAGGATACAGTCTCTAAGATGAAGGAACTAGCAGGCTGGTGACACCTAATAAATACAAAATGCAGCAATTTATTTCCAGTAGCGTCTGTAAGCAATATTTGACTGAAGTGTGTTCATGCAATTGGAGACCAAGTAAGAGGAAGGGGAATATGCGTTAACTTAATGTTTGTAGGAACAATAACTTTTTTTAGGGAACTTGCTCCGTCTCCAGGTCGCGAGGGAACTAGAAATTAGACGAAGAAAGCACCGGTCTCTTACTTACCGAAGTCATATACCTAGCGTTCCCTCTGCGACTTCATTACCGGCGTAACCCGCCAACCAGGGTCAGCCAACCGTGTTTAGAAATCTTACCACGGTTGGCGTTAACTGGCGTTTCCCTTACAAAACGTTCCCAGCGTAAAAGATGAGTACAGTGGAAACAGGGCATTACTTCCTTGCTTTGCTGTAAGCAGACTCATCTTCTGGTGGAATGCCCCATGTGCTAGCAGGAATCTGCTCACTACATCTTTCTTGCAATGTACATCATTGGTGATCCTCCTTTTTCAATTCTTCTTCGGCAAAAGTTTTCCAGTTTTTACTGTCTGTATAATGGGGTCCTTGAACTTGTCTATGTGATTTATTCCACAGACCATAATTTTGTTTTTATTTACGTTAGTCTTCGAATTCACCACTTCATAGATGTTATCATAGGGCTTAGTATTACTTATAGCATCAAAGTTCAATGAGTTGTCATTGTAGCGTCAGGTTGACCGCTTCACATTTCACGTCGCAGATACCATATCCACCGTATCCATACTGCATGACGTATTGCATGATGCCGCATTGGGCATCCAAAGTGCCTCATGCCACACATCGACTTCGCGTCATATATCGATCTCATTCATGTGGCTTACTGCCTGTTATGCTTTATGATCACATATCATTTACGTTTCGGTAGCTCTTTTGGTAGATTTTGCAGGTTTTCACGTCCCCTTTGTTGTGCAGGCTTTTTCCTACAGTGATTTTTTTAAAGGCATACATGTCAAGATCTTGAATTTTTCCCACGAGTGCTGAAACTTTTCTTTGAGTACGATTTATTATTTATTTTAATCTAATTATGGCAATTAACAGTCGCTTGTACAATGGATCATGTAGTTTATATAGTCATTTATCACTTTTGTAAATTCTTGTATCAATATTTATTGCTTTATTGTATTTCATTTTATTATTTTTTTATTTGACAACCGGACAGTGGTTCTTCTGACCTTGCTGTATAACAATACAACTTATCAATTAACTTTTTTCGTAGATTTTCGCAGTTCATTTTAATTTGGTTAGTTTCTTTTGGATTTTTGCGATATAATTATACTTTTTAGCAACAGTTAACAGCAGGAGAACAGTTGAAGAAGAATCACATCATTACAAGATTTAACACCACCTCCAAAGTTTATGATCATCTTAGAGGAGCTAAAGATCCATTATCACCCACAATGTTCGAAGGCATGTACGAAATTTTCTGTAGTTGCGGAAAATCATATGTTGGCCATACAAAGAGAACCATAGGATGCAGACTGAAGGAACACGAATGGGCTATTCGGAAGAAAGATTGGTATCACTCTGCCGTGGCTGAGCACACACTTTTAGAAGGTCACAGTATTGATATCAAAAGGGCGAAAGTTTTATGTAAAGAAATTAGCTACTATCCACGGATCATCAGGGAAGCCTTTGAAATAGAAAAAAGACCTAACAACCTAAACAGAGAAGATGGCTACAAACTTCCTTATACGTGGAAAAGACTTCTGCAAAACTCAAGTATTAATTAATCATGCTACATAATAACCGCCTAAGTTTGTTTATTTTCATTTTTGATTTAGAAAGCCTGACGAAGCCGGCAGAATAGCACGGCGAAACTGTTGCTAAAAAAGTATAATTATATCGCAGAAATCCAAAAGAAACTAACCAATCTTATCAATTAGTTTTTTCTATGATATATAAGGTTATGTAGTTGTGACATAGGCTATGTGGAAGTGGTGACTCAAATTTTTCTATATCGCCCCAAAAATAAAGGCATTTATCGGTCTATTACATATCTCATTCAATCATCAAATTGCAGGATGTACCAGTCCGAATTCATGGGGCAATCATCGCTAGTCGAATTCTTGTCTTACGTTACAATCATGTCGTCTGACAACGCACCCCAATCATAAAGCAATGCGATGTTCTTACAAGAGTGCCTATATCTCAATGAGACTATCTGTGAATTAATAATATCTCATTGGATGCATCGCGGACGTGAAGAATAGCCCTGGTTTTCCGCGTAATTTCATTCATTTTCACAAAACACCCCAACCTTATACAACGAATTTCTCAGCCGCTTGTGCATACTTCGTCTACATACTCATTATTCACTTCAATGTTTTCATCATTTGGTTAATTGCTGATCACTTCCTCAATTACTTATCACTCTAAACGTATGGCTTGATACATGACGAAAATACGCGGATATCGCTGTTGATGCGATAAAACTCTGACTTTAATGATACAAAAGATATATAATCAGATTTTATAAAGTAGCGATGCGGTAACTAGAGCTGGTGGAGAAATTCAGTTTATTGTGCAGAACTATGGGTGAAAATGGACGTTGTGCTAAGGGTATTTGGAAAGGAATTTCATCCGTAAAAGAGGATTTCGCCAACATGGGTGTAATCGACTGAACACACGAGCAGAATCCTTGGGAAGGATAAAAGATGAATTGAATAGTTTTCGTATGAAGCGTGGCGTTATATGAAAGTGAAAGGTGGACCCTGGGTAGAAAGGATGAGAATAGACTGCAGGCTGTTGAGATGTGAGTGTGTAGAATTTTCGACGGACGGAAAATAAGACAAGCGAAGATGTTATTGATGAAGGAAGGTGAGGGAAAGGACCTGCCGGTGGAAATATTGGGAAGGTAAAGTAGATGGATGAACCTTGTAACGAGAAGAGAGGATTTGTTGAAGACCTTTGTTGACGGTAAGATTCTGGGAAGGTGGGGGAGGGGTAGATAGGGGATAAGTTAGATAGGTGGAAGGCAGGTAGAAGTGTGCTTAGTCTAAGGGAAACATCGCGTGAGAAAGGAGACGTTTGAAGATGAAAAAGCGTTGTAGGATTGGTTCATCTAAACCAAACCGTAACCCAGCGGTCAGTAATAGATGTGCACACGTGCTACCTTTGATATAAGTTGGCCTTTCATAAGGCAAAGGAAAGGATGGAGTAAGAATAGTATAATGATGTGTCATGGTGTAGAGAACATTACATTAATTATGATAAGTATCAATGGTAAACGAATAGCTTTAGTAAGAATGATTCATATACATACGTTAGACTTAATAATTAAAGAAAAAAATAATCGTTGCAACCAATTTTCATTGCGTTTAGCATACTAGACGTAAATGAAACCTTTGTATGAGTTGATGAATGAGATTTTATAAACAAGATGGGCATAAAATGTCGGAGAGTTTACGAACGTTGTTATCTTGCCGTACAACCGTCAAACCTTTGGCGTGCCATCTAGTGGCACTTGTGCCATAGATAGCCAATCGCTATCCTAACCCAAACTAAAACGGTAGATAGCTATAATCATTACCGAATAGTTTGTGTTAATTTGATTTTGTAAGTATTCCACCCAGATAAGCCTCCAATTTATGTCCCTCTAAGAATATCTATTGCGAGCAAAGATCTCGTGAAAAAATTGATTACGTAATTAAGCAATGTACCATATCTCATTAAGTTTGCTCTAAAGAACTAACGTGGGATTAGTGAGAGAATTTGTGCTTGTATACCGATGAAAATCATTATGTCCAGTGCAGAAAACAAATATGATTCATTCTCGGCATTCCTGTGGAGGTGGATCCACGCCAAATTATCACCCCAATTGCGACGGACTTATTTTTTATTATTATCATCTCTGATGTGTTATTTTTTGCGAGGGTGAGGTCGTTTGTTGTCGAGATTTTTTAATCGTCCCCCTCCCTCCCCCTCGTGAAAGCTGTTGATGATCTGTTTTCCGCAAGAATTGGTGAAGATCCAGGGTCTTAATGCGCGTAAATACTATCCGGAATGCTATAACGGTCGTGCCCTCGCTTTGCTTGGGTTTGAAGTGGAAGCGAACAGGTACACGTAGCGCCACGGCCAAATCCGGAAACCAGGGTTCTTCCGATTTGAAACGTTTTTTTACGTCTCTGCGCGTCTGCTTTATTTATTTAGACGTTCGTCCTTCGTTCGGTGTTTTCCTGCGCGTATTTTGAGAACAGTTGTCTTCGAGCATTCGGTGAATCAAAGCCTCTGGCCAATAGCTCTGCGGGTGAATCACTCTTTCGTGATTTCGCTGCATTTCAGAATGGCGACGCGTGAAGGAAGAATAAGGGAAAACCGCGTCTCATCCGGTCTATTTCAGTGCACTGGCATCACCAATAATACACTTTTGCATTTACTGCATTTACGTGGTAACCACCGGCCTAAAGAAACACCGTAAAAATATGACGCCTGAATCAATTTGTCTGAACCTAGAGAAACTGGGAATGCTTCACATGAAGGAAGTTTCCTTCCTTCCTGTGAAAAAGGTTGCTAGCGGAAACCGAAATATCGGAACTTTTTATTTCCTTCCTTTTTTGTGTGTATATGTAGTATAACACCGCCTTACTTATGGCACCGTTTATTTGGAAGAACTGTGGATTTCTCTTGATCATCAAAATTCAAAATTTTCTTGTTTCCCATTTCGTGCTCCTTTTTTATTTGTCCCCGTTTTATATGAAGGCCTCATTATGTTCAATCCTCCTCTTTTTATCGGCAGGATATCCGGTGAATGATTCCTCCCTTGTTGAAGAAGTTGTTTTCTCGATTGAACCGTCTGTCATTGATTCCTCCTGAGTGTGTTATTTTGAGCCTAGAGCGCCGAATTTATAGTCTCTAATTGCTCCAACCAGTGATCGCTGCGAGATTTCTTATCTTGCGAGCCATCGTCGGAGTAGTCTGGTCAAGACATATTAGCAAATTTGATGATTCAATTTGTTTTCTGCCATTACTTTCAGGTCTCCTTCTCATTTTTTCGCCGAAACTCAAAGTTTTTTATCTTTCTTACTTTAATTAATATTTTATACACCATCATGATAATTTTTAATGAGACGTGTGGGACTGTTGGATATGCAAATTCATGTGTTTGCTGTTGGCAAATATTTCTGCTGACAAAGTTTGAGCTGCTGAACTCCTTTTTCTGTACGTAATAATTTTCTTTTCTTTCACATTAGCGTTGAATGTCCGTATTTTGTGTTTTAATCGAATGTTGTATCTTGATCTACCATGTGTGGCTTAGGTGGAAGAAGGGACAATATAGTCTCAATCTCGCCGCACGAAATAAGTATGTATCTAGCTGAGGAATTGTAGCAAAGGCAATACGAGGATAATAGCGTAAGCGGAAGTAGCGTTTAGCAATAGAAGAGAGCCGATGACGGGAATCTTGGGTGAGGATGTAAAGAAGAGGACGGCAGAGAGTTTAATATGGAGTCTAGCGTTGTATGGGGTAGAAACGTGGACTTTATGAGAGAGAATTACGGGAATAGGCTGCTGGCGTTTGAGATGTGAGTGTGGAGTAGAATGAAGAATGTGCCGTGGACGGAAAGGAAAACAAACGAGGAAGTCCTTGGTATGATGGATAAGGAGATGAAATATCTGGAGAAGATTAGGAGGAGGCAGAGGAGGTTGTTGGAATAGGTACTGAGGAGCGAATTACTCAAATAATTTTAATCTATTCATCATTTTTCAATTAAAACATAAAAGTGGGTCGGTTACCCTCTTTCGCTTTTGGCGGATCGCTGTGTTTGACGTAGATCTTGGTCTAGACATCATATTTGTTTCATCGTGAGAGGCATTACCTTGGATAAGTTAGGGGTACCGCTCAACGACGACCTATTTCGAGATGGGTACGTTTTATGAGCCTGCTCCCAGCCACTCAGACGTAAATCACTGAAGAGTCTCGTGACCTTCTTCAACTTAAGCGATTATATTCCTAGAATACAATGCAATTGCCTTGTAAATTTGGAAAAAATTTCGACAAATGATGTTTTTTTATCATCAAGATTTACATTTTTCTGCTGTTCTGCGAATCATATATGAAATTGGTTGCTTCATCTATAGTTCTAGGTAAACGCTAGGAAAACAGGCGTTCTTTTACATTATAAGATATGGATATTGCTGATTAAAATATTTCATAGCTCCGTATCTTCGTCCAGGTAATTTCTTCATGGTCGTATATATTCCATGATTTATCTGGTACTCAACAGAGTTCGTGTTTAAAAAGTGAGGAAGTTGTTCACTTTCCTGCATTTTGATCATTTTGGTAAGTTGCCTTTAGTAAAGTGAAAAATGTTTTTGAGACAATAGTGCTAAATGGGATGGATTGTTATTATTCTGTTTGGTGTGTTCACTGCGGTGCAAATTTGTTTTCCGTTTTTGGAAGTGACATAATGCTGCGTTCTTACTTACACATATGCACTCTTGTGTTTACGAGGAAAATGTTTGCGTCCGACCAACCTTGGATTCGAGATGCCTCTTGAATATCTTCTCTTAACTGCCGGAACAGGTTTCCACCAAATCCTCGACGTCTAAGGAGACTTGTTCAGTTATTTCAGCAGAGCCATCGGATTTTCATCTCGTTAGTGGAATTTTAGGTTCACCTCTCTTTCTCTCCTAAGTGTACACCGTGTACACGGAGCATGTTCTGTATGTGCATTGCTTCGCGTCTAGAGTATAGAGCGTTCCACGTTTAGTTGACAGTGTGGGCCTTATGGAGAATGCTGTTGCCAAACTTACGCAAACAGGGAAGGTAATTGGTAGAATAAGGATCGTTGGGAAATTGACAGACGAAATTTGGGTTTGTGTAACAGCCCTACATTACGAGTGGTACGGCAGGAATGTGGAGAGAAAAGAATGAGAGGAGATCATGAGGTGGATCAATTTCTTCGCGTGAGGAGAGCCTGAGGTGGGGTATGCGATGACGTACTATTGCTAAAAAGAAATTGAGGGGACGGTTGAGCAGTTTTTTTTGCAACAAAACATTTATCTATAAACCTTTTCGGTTCTGAAAAAGTTTCAAAAGCCTGAATATTTCACTTTTCTCACAAATTTCATTGATAAGCAACATTTTCATTGTCATCTATAACCCTTTTTCACCCCACAAAAAAGGGCTTGTGTACTTAGCGTCCAGTATACGTCAACAAAGACTTGTTTTCATAGGCAACAGTGATTTGAATTATTTTGGAAACAATTATGAAACTTAGGCAACAAACTTATACAAACAAAAAATGAAATACGTAGAAAAATTCATGTAAATTGAATCTGAGTGGAAAATGGAACAGGAATGGCTAGACCACATCCTTACTGACAGGAAAGTTGGGCCTCTAGATCTTTCCCGGGCAGCGTTCCATGTTTCTAGAACAGACTCTTCAATATTTGAATTAGCGGGTAGTTATCTTTTACCCCTATTCAACGAAAGTTCTTATTTACCGTTAATTTTGAAGTTTTTAAATCCAGGACAGACTCCTATCATATGCATGGACCAGCCTCTATATGCTTTGACTAAATTCATCCAGTGGAACTGCCCTGATTTTTACGGGGAATCCAAGTTTGTGGCCAAGTTTGGAGATTTTCATGTTGAGGAGGCCTTTTTGAAAGTGCTTGGCCAGATTCTCGAAGGTAGTGGCTGGATTAGTTTGGTGGCTAACTCTGGAATTAAGACAGAGCTTTATAGAATCAGTTAATTTACATGAATGCTTATTAGTATTTAGTCAATTTTTTTTGTAAAAGTTTGTTGCCTAAATTTCATGATATGATAAAATTTCTCGGGGAGAGGTGGAGATGGACGCAAGGGAGTGGAAGGAGATGGGCTGAAAAGGAGGAAAATAGGTGGTGGGAGGGGAAGGGGTGAAATTGGAGAAAAAGTAACGTTGAACGCAGAAGGCCTAGTTTTATATTCATTTTGCAGTTAAAAATTGCTTGAAGGCTCCGAAAGTTTTCTTGAAATATTTTCAACTGCATACTTTCTTCTTTCAAACTTTTTATGGCAACAATAATTAATAGCCGAAGACGTAGTGATTTATGGGTGAGGCGTGGATTCCCATAGTCTTGAGCCAGAAAGAAACGAAAAACGTTCGAAGTTCATAGTGGCTGGATACATACACCTTTCAACGTTACCTGGCAGCTAAATGCCTTCCTTCAAAGCTCGACCCAAAATTTACAATCATTTGTTATTCCGAATGCGTCATGATATGAAATTTTTTTTTTAATTTTCATGCATTAATAATTAAATCGCATTTTCCGCTCTTTAATTGTATTTTTAATTCTTTTAGATTTATTGCTGTCATAAATGCAAATTCATGTTTAAAATATGAATGAACCGTGGGAGTCTTTACGTCTTTAGTTGAGAGTACGGTAAATAGGAGACAGTGATGTTCCACCTCTATTGTTGTGAACCTCTATGATGTTGTGATTTAGAATAATTTGCGGGTGGAATGTTTTCTAGTGTTTTTTTTACAAGGGTTGCCTTTCAACCATGAAACGGTGTTAACCGTGAATTAGCCGTGAATTTTGAAAACCGTGAAAAAAAACGTTGAATTAGTCGTGAATTACGTGGGTACACCTTGAATTTGGGTACGTGTGGGTCGGCACACCTGAATTGTTCTATCAGATGGTATGTTCAGAAGTCAGTTCTATTTCGTCCTGGGAATAATTCTGAGCGATCTACTATGGATGTTATATGCTAATTGCTGCTTCTAACAATGTTATTCTGCTCATATCGACTTTTTTCTTCGTACTTCCTCGCCGGATTTTTTTTAATTCTGCACAGCATTGGGGTATATGGTGATCACGATCTTGATGGTGATAGATTGAAAAGATAAAAAGACTCCTTTATCGGCAATTTTTCAGCGAGTGTCGGATGCATTTAATTCACTCAATCACTTGAAGATTTCGTTTGATTAATGGTGAAAATCTACTTTACAAATGTAAACTCTAACTTTTTATGAAAATCATATGCGAAAATCTCAGGCGTAACCTTGTGGAAAACCTGAGCTTCAAACATCTATTGGATAAAAGGCTACGCGTACTTACGGATGATTCAGTTGCTAGGCGTAGTGATTCAAATGTGCACCAATAGATGGCAAGCGAGCTCCCATGTACGTTTTCAACTAACTGATATACGTATGCATTTTTCAAAATGCACATTATTTTTTAAAAAATTATATAGGTCGGCATCTCTCTCCCACAATTCGTATTTAGCTTTGGACAATTATATGTTGCATTCCCCCGCGTACGCAGGTTAGCAGATATTTATTTTATTCATTACTTTTTAGCTATTTCGCCAATATTTAGCCTGTTTCATCTGGCTTTTCAAGTAGATGTTAAATAAAACACGTATTTCTATTCCACACTTTATTTTTTATTCAAAACCGACCATGGTTTCGGCACCGTGTACCATTATCAAGTTAACTTGATAATGGCACATAGTGCAGAAACCATGGTCGGCTTTTAGTAAAATAAAAGTGTGGAATAGAACGAAATGTCTTATTTAACAATGTTTTTTTAAATAACTGCGCCATATTGGGACGCAAAGGATTTACCTACTGCATATTTCCATTAAATTATGAATCATCATACTTCATTTTTTAAATATGATTTAGAGTGACTCATTTTATTTCTACCCTAAATAAACTGTGAATTACCGTGAATTTTACTTATTTAAACGAGTCTACCCTGTTTACCTACCCAAGATTAATTTAAAGCATCACCTTTTCGTCTCATTTTTTCTTTAACACATAATTTAAAGTCAACTTTCAACTGATGTGTTGACTATAAAATACTAGCTTTCCCTGGGCGGAGTATTCCTCGATTTTAGGTTCCCAGTATCTGTGCAGGATTTTGGCTCGCGCCGAAAAGTGATCAATCAGAGTGCATACCATAAAGATTTCATTTGACTCTCACATCTTTGATGGGTATGTTTTCCCATCGTAATTTCATCTCTTCGATCCCTTCGAAGTGCATCGTTAAATCATTTCGCTTCTGCATTCCCCGTCCCCGTCCGTGAGTTTTCCCCGGGTGCAGTAGATGCGGATGGAGTGTCGGATCATATATATCAAGACTCCCAGTTCGCCTGGGCCGACCTAAATACGTAACATGACACCCCCACCCTCTACTAGCAGCGAATACCATCTGAATTGGTGGGCGGGAAGCGACCTCGCACCGCCTCTTCAATGCACTGCTCTGACTGGTCGAGCGAGTCTCTCCGTCTTGTTTCCTTTGTCATTCATTTCCATCTTTCATCTGAGGTACTCACTTCTCCCTTTTTTTGCGCTCAAAGCAACACCTGAACTTATTCATCCTACCGTATTCGCACTATGCTAGCCGTCCATTGTGACCTAATTCGCGACGGGGCTGCCCCGTAGCGGTAGGCGTCCGAGATGAGGCCAGGAGGTTAGCGTGTTTTGTGCATGCTATGCAATCGAAGAGTGAGAGGGAAAATGTATTGATGGAGAATCGAGTATGTTTCGGATGGGTCAATTTTTTTCCTATTCTAGTACACAGCGCCGGACCTAGGCGTGGGCATAAGTCAAGGGCGGCCGGTCATAGTGATGGCCAGTCTGCGGCTTGGATGCGAATGTGGAAAGGGGATAGAAATTATGGAAATCGGAAAATGTTACGAACTTCTTGTGTGCATTTCCTTTCAAAATGACCTTTTTTAGTATATCATATACACTGACTGACTGACACTAATAAATGGCTAACTTCAAAAAAGAGCACGATGACAACTACGGACTTTTCTACATTAATAGCTTATAAAATTACTTGTTTTCATTAGCATTTTTGTCACTGATAAGAATTGTGGCTGATATTGCACTACAATCAACGGTTGAAATTACATCCACCTGCAAGAAGTAGGTATATTGTAAATCACACTATTCCTTGTCAAACTCGAAACTTGAGAAAACTTATAACTTGAGTTTCTTGGAGTTGCTACAATGGTAAGAGGATCGTTCCGAAACCTCAGAATATCCCTCGAGTTGACGCTCGGTTTAACAAATCACAATCGCTAAATAAATTATTTGTTGGGGGGCGGCCAAATGAAATTTTTCCCGCGCCCGTGGTATAGATTGGGGTAGCACTGCTCTGGCATTATGTTTTTTTCCTCTTCATGATCTAGCTCAGGCATCCGTGCCCCCAATAGCCTTAGCTCTCGGCTCTACTGGCTGGAGGTCAGTAAAACGGGTAAATTGACTTGTTTACCTCGATTTTGTGTTACACGAATGGCTTCACAACAGAGGATCGTTTTCTATTGAACAAATACTTAACTTAAACGGTGGGGATTTTACGATTGATGGATCGGAATGGTGTGGTAGTGGCTTTCCATCCCGAGGGTCAGAGTTTTTATCCCGGCGGTGGCGCAGACTTGTCATTGGAACTCCGATTCCTTCTTGAAATCCTTGAGGATGGCACATGAAGAGCAGTGCGCCGAACTACAGAAATACTTAAGACTGTGGGCTGTTTGTCAATGTGCTGTGGTCAAGAGGGATAACTTTCTCATCTACTACTGCTATAGGAGTACATACATATGATAATGACTGCTACCTACAGCCTAATCAATGTATTTCAAATTAAGTATTTCATGAAAATATTGTTTTTTTTTTCAATTTCGCCCCTAATACTTCGTTAATATATCTCTCTCCGAATAAAGTAGAGTGTAACGGAAAATAATATATTTCACTCAATTATCTTCCCATCTTTAGCCGTAATGTAGCAAATGACCTCCGTAGTCGCTCGTATCCTCAAGGAGCTTTTTATACTTACAAGGATCATGTTAGTATATACATCTTAAGCATACTTGAAAATGTATTGCCACGTCGGGTCTATCACGTAAGACACTCAACAATCACAGATTTGTCAGGCACAGTTTAGTTGTAGTCCTGCACTATCATTCGCGCAGTATTCAAATTTTTTTATAAAGATCATGTATCGTTAATTAACCTAATGCCTCTTGTCATTCGGGACGCCTGGTGTTTTATTTTTTCTTCTTAAGGGCTTATATTTTTATTTCTACGCATCCTGTCATCAATTCCCTAGTTTGTGGAAGAGCAATGTGCATTATTTCCTATGAAATCATAGCATTTCTATTTTCTCGAAAAGTTAACTTAAGTATCTAACCTCGTGGGATAATTAATTTCAATAGAATCCATCCTAATTCACGACTTTACACCCGCATTGACATCGGTGACTATTTTTACCGATGATTAATCCCGATAAAAATTCACAAGCATGCTGACGTGATGGTTTTGAAAATAGCCTGTTTGGGAAACTTCACTGTGATTCTCTTTTATGACTTGTTTTATCTCTATGTACAAGTACTCGATGGAAATGCAATCAGCCAAATATTTTCCATACTGTGTCGTGATAATGTCTTGTAGTTATCAGGAAAAAGCATCTTTGTGTTAATTCATAGCGGCGATTACGCTCTGTAGAGTCTAGAGATGAGTTTCAAGGTCAGCCACTCCCTCTCTTTATCTCTCGTTGACACGTGTGTTATAATAATAATATTTCGGATTACGCAATGTTTGAAGCGAAATATCATATCCTTAAAGTCAAGAGGCGGTGAGTTCTGGTTATTAATCGCCGCCCAAATTTGGACCATTCAGACGTGTTTCCATATATGGACGGCACATCTTTTGGGTATATTTGATTGCTTACGACCATAAAGTTGACCTTCCGGGGGTTGTTTGGAAAAATGTTTGAACTCTAATGGACTCAATGCGATGCAAACTCAGCTGCTTTTGTGATTTCGACCCAAAAGTGAAGCTTTCGCTTTCCAATAGCCCTCACAAAGGCAGTTGTTGTTTCCGCCAAGGACGATAGCTGTCATATTTCGCTCCGATGCTGAGGGAAATCGCGTGAAATGCTTTTTTTTACTTCTTTTCCACGATTCTGTTAATTTTCAATGGTAAAATGTGAAACCGTGGCCAGGAAACACATGTGGTAGCTGAGGAAGCCATCCGCTCAGGAATTTGGATTACATTTTTTTTAAATTGCATATTTAGTCAAAAAATTAGTTTTTTGCAGTTTTTTTTTGTTTAGATTTGTGCATCTCTTCAGAAAGTTGAGCCACAGGGATAAGTTTGTTTGACAACCTTTCATCTCTTCTGAAGCCGTTGCCATATTTTTTTTAATTTCTATTTTTTATTTATCATGCTATGTTGGCTATACTGCAATTTATTCAATGAGTGGAATTAATTAATGAACATCATGGCTGAAATAGAAAACAATGTGGGTGTAATTTGTTAAACAAACAATCATTGTACGTATAATGCAGTAGGTACTTATACTATTTTAAAAATCTTCATTTGCCTGTCATCTTCTTACATGTCCTGCGATAGTAATAGTATATAATAAGATTAGGTAGTAGTAGATAAGAGAAGGTGGAATTTCTTTTCTTATCACAAACTGAGGAGGAGGAAACTGGGGAGAATCTCTCCTTATCACAACATGAGAAGTTAAGAACACCTCTCCTTATCACAGCACATTGACGAATCACAAGTAAATAAAATTCTATTTAATTTCATGAAATGCAGTGAAGTCATGTATTTAAAAAAAGAAATGTTCAAAGAAACCCAGTTATTTATTTTGCTCACATGTTTAAAAATAATCTCATGTCCTCACTGTGCGACTTGTCTCTGCGACTTGGACGCGAAGAACGAGCACAGAATGCATAATACAATGGAAATCTTTTTGGAGTTGATGGACCAATATTTGGTTGGGTAGCTCTGTGTTGGATTATTCAACCGGTTTGAACTCCGATCCTTTCCGCCATATGTGTTTATAGCTTTGTCATCGGCCTCATGAAATTATTTAGCTGTAAAAGTAGTCTATTATTTTATATCATATTGACAAATTAACAAATATTTTTTTATTTCTCAATAATATATTTGTCAGTCGGCCTGAAATTGTGAAATTGAGTGTGCATCGATCCAACGTGATTATTTTCTTAAACCTTTGCTTAATATGTGCGTCGCCAAGCCATCAATTAAAGCAGTATATTTTAGTAATAGGAATGGAAAAAACTGAAAATGTTCTTTTTGACTCACGTGTTCGTGATCAAGACCTCGTTATCAGTTGTCCTCCGCAACGAATGCCAAGGCTATGCGTAAATTGATTATTGTCTCCGGGGCGATCTAGCCACTTTGTGTGACTATTTTTGTGCCACTATATTTCCGTATTTCAGTGAAAAAAACTATATCCCAATTGATTTAGTAGATTTTTAGAGTCCGGAAGGGATTTTCGACTTAGGGAAGGGATTGTATCGCATACCATATATTTTCATTTTCTATTTCACCTCTCCGTAAGATATGTAGTTTTAAAATAAGTTCATATCTTATTTAATAATAAAAGAACTCTGTGCGAGTGCTTTAACCACTGGGGATCTGAATTCAAAACCCAGGTCAAGGAATTAATATTTTTTTCATTCTGAATTTCACACTAATTGAATGAACACAACTCTCAAATTTTCCAGTTTATTTTCTTTCTTTAGATGTCCACTTTCGGCTGTTACGTCATCACCAGGTACACTACGTTGTACCTGATGAACAGCTTGATTGTGTTTTCCCGATGGTGGCGTAAAAGCCGAAATCGGTAGTCTCAAGAAAAAAATTAACCTGTGGAAAACACAAAATTAGTGACCATTCAATTATGGATATGTTCCATAAAGTTCAATCTTCATGTGATGACTGAATTTTACACGTCTGTGTGTCTATTTTTTATGTTAACTCAAGTCATTTCCGGTAGTTTCATTTTAAAGCGCTGCAGTAAAACTTTTTTTTTAACAATGAGTCCGACAGGGTATTGCGATGTGACCACGGCCGCCATTCCGACATTTTCCCGGGCGGTGGAGGTCGGCGTGCGTCGGGGTGCGGTCTCATTTTTGGGGAGAAGCGTAACATTGTTATAAATGCCCCTCCGCCCCAATTCGGTCCATTTCGCGGTGATTACGCTCTGCTATCTTTTGTCCATTTTCCACGTGCGATTTCGTCACTACACCATCGGGAACGAAATGGCAGCCTCCCCTCCTCGAAGCCGCTACTATATCAGGGTTTTACCAACCGGGCTACTCTACTGTTTTTTTGCTTAAAATTGTCTCGAATTAATTCCGTGAATCTCACTTTTTAAAAGCAACATCCATAAAGAACGGAAGAACGGATTTTATCCCGAGATTTAGTTCCGATTTCAGTCTCCATATGTAAGAGGTCCATTACGGATGGTAGTACCCATGTACATGTAGCAATAGATCAGAATCATTCTACTATAGCTATAGTTAACTAAAATGAAAGCAGAAATACACCAACCTCTGAATGCCCGCTTCATAAAAACGATTTCAAAATATATATTTAAAATGTGAAACATCTAATATTAAATATTTACAAAATCAAGATCAAATTTATGTTTAATTCATCTTGAGGGCATAGGAGCAAGTATCATATACATTAAATCCCGATTAACATACGGATTCAATTTACACAGAAATATGTCTCATCTCGGGTAAGTCTTTTTTTTTGTTTGAACGGAAGTAACTCCATAATATGTTGTTTTATAGCGTATTGTATTTCATTGTGTTTGTAACACCTCGAGGAAATAGAAAAATCAAGATTAAAAGTATGTTTATTGCAAAAGTAGTTTATTCATGATTACCATTAATGTAGATTTTTAAACTTTGAAAGAATACAAAAATATGTATTTAATCTTGATAAATTCTTTGTCTTTTATATTTAAATTTAACAAGGATTTGAGAAGAATTTTGAAATTTAATTTAGATGCTATGAGATATCCTTTAAAAAGCTGGTTTTAATCCTCTACTGGTTTTTAAGGATTTTATATTATGCCTCATGTTTCGAAAACTGACATTTTTAACTTACTTCTTGCTTCTAACGTCACGTTTTCATATTTGGCCTCTCCCTGATTCTCGTATAAGTTCCTTTCAGTTAATTTTTTGGAGTTTTTTTAGTCAAGTTCTTTAAGATAAGTCCCAGGAGCTAATGTTGCTATATACAGTTCAGCGCGCTGCAACCGAGATCGTATATTTTTTCACGTCCGCATTCCCCAGGCTCTATTTTGTTTACCGCGTGCTTCTGCCTCTATGTTTTGGTCTGCCGATGCACGTAGCGGATCGATAATAATTATTAAAAGCACTGGTTCACGAGGCCAAACCGTTGGGCGATCGGCTCGCCTTGGCTGGCGAGGAAAATATGTCTTTTAAACATGCGGCGAAAGGCCCGCTTCGTGCTGCCAGGTATGAGCCGGAGATTCCGAGATCTTTATGGCGAGATTGCGAAACTTTTGTTTATCAGCTTCGCCTTCGGTTCGGCGCGATGAAGAAGCCGTCAGTCGGTGCGGAGCGTCTCGCGAGAGGCTTCACTCTCTCTCAAGACTCGTCGCTAGCGTAAGAGAGATCGTGCGGGCGGTGGGTGGTCGGCTGGGAACCCGGTCGTTGCACCTTCGACTGCCGCCGAATTATTTCGGCTGCGCCCCTAAAGTTTTTTTTAATCGGCCCTGTCGGAGAGCAGATCGGGTCCACCTCAAAGTGTCCCCGTGAAGCATAGAAGGGGAAGTGTTCAACCCGTGAACTCCCCGACCGCTTAGTCTTTTTTACCGCTTTGGAATGGTGCCGGACGTGAGGTTGCACCCATGGCGTTTGGATTGCACGAAGGAGAGTGACCGCGGAGGAGCTCAGAACCAGATCATCATGAACATAAGGGGGATCCGGCTCTACGGCCACTTGGAAGTTCACGTGGAAGGGGTGGCGCTGAAAGTAAGTTTTGCCGTGTGTCCGAAACGGTTCATTTTGTTTGAGGTGCATGGGCCTCTTTTTCACGGCGTAGATGGTATAGCACCGTGCACGTGCGTTCAGACTTCCTTATCTGCAGTGCCTTTTGGGAATTTATCTCGGTTAATTACGTAGGGGAATTTTTCAGCGTGTTGTTTGATAGACCAGTTTTAGGAGTTGTACGTATGCACCTAAATGCTCAAATATAATTGTTATGAACACAATGATCCAATATAGTAAAAATCTGCACATCCTACTGACGCCTTAAATGTAATTTTTCTAATATTTTGGTATGTCATTTTGTTTAGGTCTAAGTTAGTTGCTAAATATGTGTGGAATATTATAAATAAGATGTTTTTTATGTATTACGTGGAATAGTTCTTAGAATCATCTATAGCAATTTACGTTGGCAGCATGTCTCATTTATTTCCTCATTTCAGCGAGTGTAATTTTTCAAAAGAAGTATGGTGGTCTCATCATGAAAGTCCTCAGTTATTAATCCATCTTGAGTGACGCAAAATTAAATTTATCTTGATGGTTGTTTGTTTAAATAATTTTTAATCCAAATGCAATCTTTGGACTAAATCCTCGATTAATCTACTTTACCTGCGTAAACTTCTAAAGCGTTTTTGATTTCGTTGCATCATCCACTTATTTATATCCATTCTAATTAAGTATATTTAGTTTTAAGGTCTACTCTACGAACAATATGGGACAAAAAGATGTCTCAAATAATATTGTGTTTTTGTGAGATTTTTCGCCCTTCGTTGATCATTTCTTAGGAAAACAGGGCAGCTATGGTGATTGTGAAATATCCCACTATTGAGGGCGTAAACTTTTATCTTAAAGGGAAGCAATCAGAATGACGTGCTACAAGCATTAGTTTGATTTTTTCAGGCTGTGTTGAATTATCTCTGTTTGTATAAGTTGCGATCAAAAGAGACTTTTTAAAATTATTTAATTTCTAACATATTTTAACTTAATTTTTTGCAGTCTAAAGTGAGTGAACTAAGCTGGACAAAATTTTGGGTCAGAGTAGTCTTGTTGCAGTCGCTGTATATTATAGTTTTCTATTTTGGAATCCTATTGAACTTACGGGAAAATTGCCAGTCCATTCAAATTAGTTTAGGTAATTTGTAATAATTTATGTTAAATTTTTGTTTCACTAAGGCATTCCATATCAGTAAAAGTTTTGTCATATCTGACGGTTGAGTTTTCAGTTTACATTTTACGTGATCACTTATTAATACTCTTGCATTGGATAGATCTAAAGTTGCCGTATTTTGCTTAAGTAACCCGCGATACACCATGGTAACTGAGTGGATTGCTCATTTGGCGAAGATCTACGAACGGAGGAACCCTTCATACAAATGTGGATGTAGAAAATATTGATGCCATCAATTAAAATCCTCCCTATGTGATTTTCTAGATACAAGAATTTCATTAGACACCTCAGATGGCCCAACCGAAGGAAATAACGACCAAATCTTGAATATGAACAATTGAACATGTCACACGAAAATCGGCTTGCAATTAACATCTCTTCTTTCACCTATAGAACCAACATACTAATAATAACTCACTGAGCGAGGGGAAAATATATTGTACACCTCCTTTTAAATCCATGTGTAATGCCACTGAAGAAACGGATTTTCCGAAAATATTAAACTGTCCCAATTTATACGGTGCAGTTTATGACATTGACCTTATTTTCCTCTTTACTCAACTCTAAATTTGTCAAACTGAGCTTTGAGTACATCCATTGGTTTTGTATTGTCTCGGAGGTGAGTGAAACTATCGTTAAGACCTACGCTAAGACGAGGGATCCTGTTATCTTCTCTTGCACACTAAAAATATCTGCCATAAATTATTATGGTTTTATTTTCGGCACCGTAATTAGTAGGTACTCGCCTTCTTTCCTAACCATGTCTCAAACTTCTAATTACCCACTAAATGTACAGGTGCTGATGGAAGTGCGTCTCGCATGTATCTATTTCCGTATAACGTGGGGTCAAATCCCTCTCCGTATTGCTATGTCGTGACTAAAAATGCGAATCAGGTATTAAGTTTTTGAAGCATGTGGGCTTTTATTGTCCCAACATCAGATTTCATTCTTGGTCTTATTGCGCTATAAACTTTAAGGAGTAGTTGTGTTAATCACTCGGTTGACAAAATAACTCCCGCAGTTCACTGGATTAATTTTGCGGCCATATATCTCCGAAGGCGTGTTTGAGATTGTCTTAGTGTGCATATCACTTTTCCGTCTGCATACTAGAGCCTAAACGTTTGTTCATTAGAATAGTCGAATACATTTTTAATATCCAAGCCTTTTAATGTTTTATGCTAGGCAGTTGTTGATAAACGAAATGGTGCTAGGGTTATAGGTGGCTATTTACTAAATAGGAACCTCGTATTTATAAAATTTTCTTAGCTAAGCACTTTAAGGACTTGGATAGGGTTAATTTTTTCTCTATCCTAAGGATAGGGTTAATTACATAAATTACTTTACACATCCTGCTGTAGCTTGTTTTTTTACTTTCTTGTACCTAATATATCATTATGTGGTTGCAGCAATGATTATGTCATTCCTTTATATTTGTAAATATTTTTAAAAGCCAAAAATTTATCTTCAGGGGAATCTGTAATCAGCTTGTGGACTTTGTAGAAACTCGAAAATACCAAACAATTGACATGATAATGAGACATTTTCCTCCCCTAAAATACTCAACTTCTTTCCTTTCCACAAAAATAAGTCTCTATAATGAGTTGAGTAAAATCTTACTCGAACTACCTAAAGGAGATCCTGCATCCGTGTATGAACTTCATGAAACGGAAACCTTTTCCGGTTTCTTTCTCCCCTCAAGTGGCGCCACCTCCTCTTAAGGTGGCTGGAGCGTTGATAGTGGGTCGTTGAGTACCTACACATTTTTATAATTTTTCAAGTCGAAAATAAATTCTTGGACATTTCATGAATTTCAAGTGCATCTGTTTATGCGATGGAACTAACCAAATATATATCATGCGCCGTTAGGCTACTTGTTAACGTATAATTTAATTGCCTAAAAACCAAATCGATGTGATGCAATATTTTCCACTTTCATCTATAGATATCACAAATGATAACACATGCAAATTTTCGTGCCTATCTATGCATAAAAATTGTTCCAACCACCTTAATGTACCGCTGGTGGTTAGTTAGTCTCCCTCCGCATATTCCAGTGCATATCTGACTTTCGTCGGCACACTGTCCTCTCTCACCCCCCTCTCCCCGAATTTTCTCCCCTTCAGCCTCGCGGCCTCTCCCTTACTACTCCACCGGCGCCCCATTCATGCGGTTTCGAAGGAGAGAAAAAAGAAAAAGAAAGAAAAAAAAAAACTCGAATCAGCGACTCGTTCCGCGTTAAAGTGTACACCCGCGCCGAAACGGACGCCCCACCAACCAATCCGCGATGCGCTCCGCCGACTTCCATTGACCCCCCCTCCACTCCACCACCCTCTCCTCCCCCATCTTGTCGTACATCGCTGACTGCAACTCCCCTCATAGTTTGCCCATCTCAGGAAGGTAGGTTTGTATTCACTGCCATTCGAGTCCTAACATAAGTCTGATGATAAGTAATATAACAAACGTAAATA
The DNA here is from genome assembly GCA_963573305.1 of Pyrrhosoma nymphula. Lineage (NCBI taxonomy): Eukaryota > Metazoa > Arthropoda > Insecta > Odonata > Coenagrionidae > Pyrrhosoma > Pyrrhosoma nymphula. Next base: position 57,211,575 of record OY754328.1, read on the forward strand.
AATTATATGCAGATGTAAGAGAAAGATTGAAGCAATAGCCATTGGATAATAAACTATGAAAGCGAAAGTGCCTGAAACCCGAATTTAGTAGTTAATTCCTTAACTTAAGGATCTCATAAATGTCGCTTTGATTGCTAAATGTTTGTGAAACCGGACATAAGCCGTTTACTCTGCCTATTTCTGATTTCCGTATGGAATTTTCTTTCGTCCCTCACCGTACCTCTTCCTTTCTGCAAATAATACTTCTTTCTTCTCCAATTTCACTCGCCCTTACTAACGTTATCTATATATCGTTGCTTATTAATTAGTTGCTTCATCTTTCCGCAGTTGTTGATTTCTGAAAGGGTAAATTAATGTTTTTTCTATTTTTTTTGTTTTTTTTTTAAAGAGTGATGTCATTTCTTTTTCTGTATTATTCTCTTTTGATTGTATGCATTTAGTTCGGCAAGTATCTATTTCTGTTTTTCACTGCAGAGCATAATTGTACAAAATGATTTATGTTCCATAGGACAAGGTCCTTGAACAACAAAATTTATTATTAAATTTATTATTATATCGTAACTAACCCAGTCTATCGTTATCGTCTCTCCCTGAATCCTCCCTAGACTTAAGCGCTCCGTGACATCCTCAGATTGATACAATCAGAGTAACTAGGCGTTCGGAATTTCAGTCCTGATCTCACGGTCCTTTCTGTATTCCTCTGTGTTCTAGGACGAATGTTATGCTTCTTTTTTTATAATGAAAGTCAATTCTGTGTCCATGACTATTGCACTTGGCTGACACAAAACGTTCCGTATGTATGTATTTCCCCACATTTTGTTTGTAGATACGAAACTCGCATTATTACGATCTGATTAATTCTTTATTTGCACCGTAATGGGTGGCTTAATAGCGTAACTTGTCGTCTCAAAATAACCGGCTGCACGTTCTCAATGGCTGTATTCCTTCGCGTGTCGTTTTGAAATATGGTTCCATAAAAGTACCCTAACGTAATCTATGGACCATCTTCGTGTTCCAACCGCCTCCGTCCGGATACGGGGCGTTTCTTTTTGGTAATCATCCGCTTCTTAGCACGTGATTTATCAGCTTGCCTTCTTCACGCCCCCTTTCCGTGCTATTATTTTTTCGTTTTCCCCTTTATATTCCACGTAGTATAATTAGTCGCTTAATCCGCGGTCGGATGGATTCCCCTCCTAAGGAAACCTGGGGGTTAGTCTGTAACTTCGGTCGATCGTCGACGAACGCCAATTGTCTCGAATTTTGAATTGGCTTAGGACTATGCGGCTTAAATGGACATTGTCGAGTATTAAAAACAACTGAATTTGAAAACATGTCGGCCACCGCTGAGCTGACCTCACGGTTTTACAATTCTTTTCGCAGTGAGTATTGACACATTTAAACTTTTTTTATCTGTGAAAAGTGCGCGTCGTGTGAGAGAATGACTACAATCTTTTGGCGTACCTCTAGAGAAATCTAACGCCGTTAAAGCAATAAGTTTGTGTGCACCTAATGTGCACTTTTACCCTCAATTTTTTCAATTGTCGACAATTTTAGGACCAGGATAAGTGGTTGTTGGTAAAAAAAATTAAAAAAATAAGAGTGTATCGCAACTACGCAAACATTTTCGACCTTCGATATAAATTGGTAGAAGTGCGCGTTGGAAGCACACCAGACTTCTGGCCCTAGTGGCGGCGTTACTTTTCTCTTGAGGTTTCCAAAACATTTTATTGTTTCTCTCTCACACTTGACGCACATTTTCACAGCGAGAAATTATAAACGATGCCGATACTCTCTTTACAAAAAAGTTGTAAAGCTGTGATGTGAGCTCGAAGACGACCGCCAAGTTGGCGAAAATGAGGTTTATAATCCCGCTTTTGCCCATTATTCCGCAAGGGAGGCAATTGACATTTGACGACGGTCGACAAAAGTTACAGACTTTCCCCCCTGATATCTCATATACAATATTTAGTACTACTCTTTTTTATTGCCATTCGAACGCAATAAAACTCCCCAATGGTAATCAGTGTTTTTAATTATTGCTACTTTTAACGTACCTACCGATCTAGTACGTGCAGCAGTTACGATGAATATGCCTATTCATCAGTTGAATAAATACATTCAAACAAGATTAATCGTTAAATTAAGAACCTGGTGCTTGGAGCGGATGCTTAATACCAAAGAGAGTGAATGAGATCATGAACGAGAAAGTGTGCAGAAGAGTAGAAATAAAAACTAATGAAACACTATCAGGAAGACGAGGTCCATATGAATAAGCCAAATTTTGAGACACAACGAGTTAGTAAGGAACATAAAAGACGGGAGTATCACGAGAAAGACCAAGCGACAATTACCTAGGCCAGCTAAAACTAGATGCCGTAAAACAGAAGAGCCACAAGGGCATAAAGGAGTTGGCGAGGGGCAGGGTAGATTTTGAGGGCTGCAGTTCTCCCAGCTTAGGATTGAATAAATAATTATGATGACGATAATAATTCATCACGTGAAAATGTGTATATTTATGTACCTTTAACTCATATTAAAACTTTGTAATTCATTGTGGGCACGGGTTTATAATTAATTTCTGATTTGTTAATATTAGTATGAAAAAATAAAACAAAAGAAGAGCCGCACATTGCTTAAAAACTGCTGCATGCAAACAGAAAGGCTGATGGAAGGACTAGGCTGGGAGCCGTTATTCCCGTCGGATTAATTATAAGCCTGCGTTCAAATTATTTGAGTTCCGAGCGTAGATTACCGATTAAAATGCGAAATAAAATATAGTCGAACGACACGTGCACGAGGGGAATTCTGGGAGAGGAATGGGATTCCGAGCCAACAACGTCACTTCGCTTCGCTAGTGGGAGATGGGAAGGTAGTCAATGGTGGCTAAAATTTGCGTCACTTGGGTTTTATGGATGTCCCAATATATCCGAGATTTATAATTGGAAGCTTATTCCTGTGATGCTGGCTCTCGGGATCTAATGACGTCACACCCTCGAAGCGCGCTCATTGGCTGCGGGCCCCTGTCACGTCCCTTGAGTTCAAAAGTGTGATTTATCATTAAACTGATTTTAAAAGCCTTGTCGACTTAAATTTGAAATGAACAAGGGAAAAAACCTCGAATTACTGGGAAGGGGGCTTAGAGGCGGTTTAACTCATGGAAGTTACTTTCACGACAGTTACCTGGTAGAAGTCGCTTGCAAGTGGTACTTCTATGTGGAAGTACATACTTCTATGGCAGTAGAGGCTCGATAGTGGTTGTAATCTATCGCGGTTCACTCTTGCATTGAAAATAGACAGTTTTCTATTTTGCCTGCAATTAGCATTATATACTTTATATATACTATTATGATATTATATGCTATTTTTATAGGTACTTGATACGCCTTAAATATGCCCGCATAGGTATATTTGATATACCATGTAACTTATACAAATTTATGAAATCCGCGAATGTCTGGGACTCAAGCAGCGATGTACAAACGCAATGGTTACCAAAATTAGATGATTTTCAAAATTACCGTTTTCATTGTTTACTAACGTGCCTTTAGAGCTAGATCTATGCTCGTGCTAAAGCCTTCTTCATTTTGCTCTCATTTGTCCTCCCACTTCCTTTCAAGATGCCAAAAGAGCCACATAGTTTTGCTTCCAAGATTAAAGGGAACTTCCATTAAAGTTTGCCAGTTTGGTGTGAGTATTGCAAACGAGTAATCCTGGGAAATGTGCTGATGATTATCTTGAGTTATCCAGTCTAATTTATCAATTAAACTATATAGATAGTGAGAAAGTTCTCAGAAGAAAGTCTTACGTAAATCTACGTTTAAGACGTAGGTAAATCCTTATTAGAAGCAGAATATCCTCTTCATTAAAGTATTCTCTGACGGGTTGTCAGCGAAAATGCTGAAGAACTACTTTGCACTGGTTAGGCCTACCGGAGGATGCTTCTTTGCCCTGGGTAGGCCATATCTCGAATACGCCGCGAGCATTTGGGACCCTACTCAGAAAGATATGAATTCGCGAAGTAAATAACATACATAGGAGAGCCGTGCGATTCGTTCAAAACTGCTACGAGCGAGTAGAGAGAGCTGATGAAAGGACTAGGTTGAGAACCGTCAGAGACTCGGAGGTTACACGATAAGTTTAGATTACCTGAAAAATTCTGCTCAAGCGAGTTTCATTACAACGCGGAGGATATTATTTTGACCTCGCACTGTAAGCGACACTAGAAGCGACAAAATAAGAGAGAGATGCACTGCCGAGCTGACGGGTACGGAAATTCCTTCTTACCACGCACCAATCGTGATTTTAACAGAAGCAGTGGTTCACATGCGTAAGACACATCGTTAACCTCCCATTCTTCTCTGTCCTCTCCCCCATACATTTCCCCATTCCCTCCCCTTTCATGGCTGGTGTCCATGCTAAAAACCCTTGCCACACGCCTCTGCGGCGGCTCGCAGGGTAGAGGTATGTAGATGTAGGACTTTGGTCAACACGAAGTTGATCTCGTCGTCCGCGGTTTCTTTCATCGGTCGACCGAGAAGGGTGAGGGGTCCTGTGTCTCGGATTCTTTCCCCTACGGGATTTTGCCCCTGGTGTTGTGGGGGCGGCGCGTGCCAGCGACCCCCCAACCCTTATTTTCCTCCCCCAAACTCGTCCGTGAGAGGGTTTTTGAGGAAGGGGAGGGGGAATGAAACGTGGGTGCAATCACAAAACCACGTTGGCTGCGGTTATGGATTTTTCTCAACCCCCGCCCATTCCCCAAACCCCTTCCTTGCTCTTGTGACCCCTCTTTCGGTTTCCGTGTGGGAACAGGTTTATTCCGGGATGTTGGCGGCGCCGGTCTTTAAAAGGGGGTTGGAGGGGTCTGGTTGTGAGAGAGAGATAGAGAGAGAGAGAGAGAGAGATTGGGGGACCCCACTCTCGTCTAAGTGGATGTTGTTTTCGGTTGTGGGATGGGCAGAGGGGAGGAGGAGAGTGGATTGGTGGGGTGGAGTGTGCCTCTCTCTGCTTACTCACTTCCTCGTCTGTCTCCGTCTTTCTCTTTCTCTCTCTCTCTCTCCCTTCCCAGCCCCTCAAGAGGTGTGTGGCAGGGGATGAGTCATCGCCAACATGCAATGCACTATACTGTAGTAAAGTTAATGAAACTACGACCATCAATGCATTAACAAAAACATGCAAATACCTGTCACACAAGATAAAATTTCACCATGCAATAAATATTGTAGAAATTTATGTGCATCAATCTATTGTGCAACTATAGCACATGCAAAAGTTCCTGGAGCTGCGCAGTGGACTAACTTTGAGACATGTAATTCTGAGACATGGGCTACGGAACTTTCAAAATCCTGCGGAACGGGGAAGGAAGGTTGTGTAGTGTGGAGGGTCGGTCATAAAACCCTTCTAATTGCTGCCACACCAGCACTTCGAGACGTGAGATAACCCGCCGCTACCTGCCATCCCGGTTCGACTCGCGTCACAATGAGACCTCAAGATAGGGTCCCTGGTAATGTCATGGCGATGGGTGTTTTTAACCACGTGCCGCACTTGACTTTTTGCCTTAGAAGTAGTTTGGTTACCCTGTCTACATCTCTCTCGTAGCCTACCTCCCTTCCCCTCCGACCGATCGCTTCACCCCCTTTGCTTCCATCTCCTATCCCATCTCGCCGCGCAAGTCTGCGCCAGAAACGTTGTCGAGATCTATGCGTAAATGCACAGAGACACAATGGGAGTTATACGGGAAACAATCAAGGCATGCTGTTAGTACTGCGTAGCAGATTAAGAAAGCATTATGGAGCAAATCAACTGATTAGCTACACTGCTTAGTTTCCCTTCTTCCCTCCTCCTCCTCTGGAGAGAGACACCGCTTTATCTTGTCTCTCCTGTGGAAGGGGAGGGAAGTGTGATTAATTTTTTATTCAAACGTACGGATCAGGGGTGGGGATGGTCAAGTTTTTTACTTTTTTGGAAACTCGACGCCTCGTGTGAGTCAACGGGGGAGAGTTCTGGGAAAAGTGCGGCCGTGTGGTTTTGAGGCTGTTCGCTGGAGTGGACGAAAGGAGTAGCAGATCGAGTAAAACCGCAGAATTTGAGAACTGCAGTCGTGCTGGTTACGACTGTAATAGCCCTTTTGGACACAGAGTTTGTGTAGTTAAAAAATATATATTAACGGTCCTTCTCCATTGTGATAATATCTGTAGTGTAGTTCATGCTTGTTAGGCTTCGTCTCGTGACCAGCATTTGCGATTTATGCTATTGCATAATTAGTCGTAGTTACACTAACTTTAAGGTATAGTGTAATGCATCTTGGTGAATACTCACCCCCTGCCACACACCCCTGAGGTGGCTTGTAGGGTATTTTGTAGATATAGATATAGATAGTGGACTTTTAGGTGCACCAAATCATAAGATTACATATACTTATATTATACAGCGTAACTCGCATACCGATCGTTTCTAGGGGCTTTAATCAGGAAAGAGTCAACACGGTCGAACGTATGGAAGTCTGGTTATGGATGTGCAGTCACAGCCCCTGTAATTTCCGAAAATGCGACGCCAAAATTTCGTCTCCCTCGCGGCTAGGATGTTCCGAGGCCATACCGATTCGGGCACCTGGTTATAAATTGCGATATACGGTCGAGCGGAACTTTTTAGTGCACATTTTACTTTCGAACATTTTCCCTCTAGCGAACAATTTCCAAAATCCTAACCGTTAGCAGCCGTGGTAATTGTTCAATCCCAAACGGAGAAGTAACAAAACAACCCCTCCCTTGCTACCGCGGCCGATTCTAACTTCGTTTCGCTTAATTGATTCATCATAATCATTTCAATTTACATTAATAGTACTCTTTAACTAGTGTGGACCATCATTTCAAACAGACACGTTTGTGGACTCGATGATTTTGTGAAAAGAGTGCAACGGAATGCAAGAAAAGGAAGCATTGGTTAGGAACAAAAGGGAAGGCCGGGGATTTTATAATTGCATACAAATCTTCATTAAATACGGTGAGATTTTTGCCATTGACCTTAAGGAAGACACCTGGGTGCTTATTGATTCTAAAATTGCGCATTTTCAGATAAAACTTAATGTGTTATCCTGAATTTCCATGGAAAAAAATAAATCATCTTCATTGAATCTAGCATGATCAAAACTTATCGGAGAAATCTGTCACTATCAATGTACTTTAATTTATAAAATAATAACCGCACCGATACTGCCAATCATTGGTTGAAGAGATAATTAATTACAAATTTGAACTCTTAGGGCACATTTTTAGTGATAAGATTATTGTAGCGCGTGATTCGTTTAAGTGTGGTTGAATATTATTCGTCAATAAAGAAAATATGTATATTATAGAAGAGAATATCTTCGCTATCGTGAGGAAAAATACGGAAAACTTTGGAATTCCAGGGTGGTAAAAGATGCACCTTTGGATGGGAAAAGTAGTGAGATTCAGGAACCAATCTTCATGCTGAACATGTTAGCGTGACGGCTTAGCAAGTACTTTCGCATCTTCAGATTCCTATAATACATATATAATAACGGTCCCTCTCCATTGGGAGCATATCTAAGGTGTAGTACATGCTTGTGAGGCTTCGCCTCGTGACACGCATTAGCGATTTATGCTAATGCATAATAAGCCGTAGTTAAACTAACTTTATGGTGTAGTGTAATGCATGTTGGCGACTACTAACCCCCTACCACACACCCTTGAGGTGGATTGCAGGGTATTTTGTAGATGTAGATGCCTTACAAAGTGTACTGTTGGCCACCCTGGTATCCGCACTCAAGATTTGGGGGAGAAGGTACTGATGAAGTTGCCGAAGGGGGTAAAAACGGAGATGGGGGGTAGAATGAATCCAGACCCGCGTGGAGAAAAGAGGGTTTGAAGGAAAAATCTCTAAAGGTTTTTGTTCGAGATTGTTTTCAAAATCCGAGTTTGTGAAACTCCCCTATAATTCGTGCCCCCCTCACTCGCCTTTTTAAGCCTCTCGGAGGTCTTAGAACAAAACGAAACCATTATGACGAGCGTCGTGCTCAAGTTGATCGGCCAAGTAGCAAAGATTCCTGCGACCAATTGTAAGAAGAAGCTGGCGAATAACTTTAATGACACAATTCTTGGAGTTGCACTGGTATAAATGGTCGCCCCCTATCCCTGCTTGGGCCAGAAACTCTTAACAATCCAAAAGTCGGCTTCCCTGAACGTCGGTCGACACTAGTTCCCGCTGCTTCAAGTGTAACGATCTCGCCGCCTTTCCCTTCCCCATACCTCCGCCCTCTCCCCATCATTTCTCCCTTCCTCTCTGTCCACACGCTCTGGAATCTTCGAGGAAGTGGCGCGATGAGGAAAACTGGATTCATAAATCCTATTGAGGAGGAAATTACAGCGATTCCCTTACCACCGCACAATTCTAGACTGCATAGTTCCCAGAGAGTGTGTAATGTAGTTAAGTTGCGTTCGCTAGGCGTCGCGTCGGTTACGTGACTCCACTGGAGACGCAACGGATAAAAACTAAACTTAAAAAATATATTCGCAAGTGTCGATTAGCGCATGTTCCGGCTTATGAGACTTTTTCCCAGTAGAAACCCACGTAAAACCACCCTGCATCTTTTGTGGACAATATCAAGGTCAGATTTTGCCTAAAGATCTCCGGCAGTGGGCTTCCGGTGATGCAGTGCCGTTTAACTGAATTATGAAAATTCATTGTTGAAATAGGGGCCAATTTTACTGTGGATTAATCTGTTAAAATATCTTTTCACGAGTTTCGGTGGTTAAAATCCGTGACAGCTATACGCACCAGTAAATCTTCTTCGTTCTAAATCGTCGTAGAAAATTCGTTCAAATTTGCATGGAACGAATCTTAAAATGAGACTTAAATAAAAATAAGCACGATGACGTTCCGGATCTCGCCATGTCGCCGTATTGTTTCGGTATTCGGAAATATATCGATCATCTGTTTAACCGTGAACAATAAAGAAGGGTAATAGAAAGGTTGTCAAATTTTGTAGTTGATATTATGGTGATTCTTATAAGCCAGGAAAGCCTTTATGTGCATGGTGCGTTTGGCTTACTAAGAGAGTTCTTTGAAAGAAACTGGAACATTATGTTTTGAAAATTGCGAATGATTTGTGTTTCACTTTCATTGACATTCAGTAGGTAGTAGATTCTCAAGAGGACCCAAAATGCTTTCTGTAAGACTTGATCGATTAAGAGGATATTTTTCCCACTAGAAGTCAGTAGTGGTAATGAGATTTGGTGTAACGCTATTGGTGTAAGGATGTACATCGGGGATTTTTTCGTCCAAAACGCATTAAATTTGCTCATTTTAAAAATCTACATTTACATAATACTTTGAAAGCCACCTCAAGGGTGTGTGGTAGGGGGTGAGTTATCACGAACCTGCACTACGCCAGACATGGGCTACCTTCAGCCCGCGGGCCTGACCTGGTCCTGTTGATGTTTTTAACTGGCCCGCAGTCTGTTTCCTAGTTGTCATAGACATTATCATTATCATATAAGTTATCACAGGCGAAAAATGTGATGCTCAATCCGGCTCGCTCACCGAAGAAGGTTACCCATGCCTGCAATACACTATACCCAATGAAGTTAATGCAACTACGAATTTAATCCTTAAGCAAAAACCTGCAAATACTTGCCAGGAGATGAAATGTCACCAACATGCACTGCACTTATTTATCTCAATATTGATACTTATTTAATTTCACATTGAACTTTCGTTTCATGGATAAAATTTGAGTATTTGTTGCCCCTTCGAATCTATGTGAGAAATGATAAATTGCTACTTTGGGCTCATGCATCTATCACGTACTTACATTACAGAGAATTTTACTGTGGTTGCGTCGCAGCAGGAAAATCCGATTCTTTGATCACTGAAATCATTAATAGGAATTACTCTTCACCTAAGTTATACACATCGGAAAATTTCCTGTGTATGTTGGCCATCCCCAAAAAAAAGCAATAAATTTCAGAATTGGCAAATTTTACGCCACACCCCATATTAAAGTGATCCATGAGCAAACCTTCCTTACAATACCTTACATGTCTGAGACTGTATTGTCAATGAATCATTAATGCTGTTGGAGATTCTTTTCCCTTTTCCCCACATCCCATCATGAATTTAGGACTGTCAATCCATATTTTTAAAAACATTCATGAACCTTTTGTTGAGATTAGCTGATTTATTTGCGTTGAAATTGTCCAGCCTTGCAAATTTGCTGTCATCCGAAGATAAAGCATGTGTAAGTTAGACAATGATCAGGGGAAATTCGCTTCGAGTTAAGAAAAAAATTGTAGGACTTGCACATAGCATAATTCTCAAAGGTCTTTTGCTATATTTGATTTTTTTGTGGATTCTTGAGAGCATACGGTGTGCGTAGCTGATAGGCATAAAGTAACAGGTTGCCTTGTCAGTCTATGCTATATGACCTCCTTATTTCGTATATCAGTCGTTTTACCCCCTATTATATTATTCTTTGTTGATTTCCTGACTAACGAATTAGGTCTCATTAATGTCTCTTGTCTTAATTGCGATAGTTTATGGATATTCCCTGTCGCTATTCAGCAACTCATGACTTTATCTTCTATCTCTTCATCGCATATCTTATTCGTATTATTCTTGCAGCTTTATAAGAATATTTAATTTTGTTTTGATTGAATACGATATAATCTTGCGAGTAGGTACTTATTAAATGGATTTAACCTTAGGTTGTATTTTTAATGGATCGGTTTGACTACCTTATTGGATTGGGATGACATTGAGTTCCCATTGAGCCCTGTATACTTACAAGCCGGCTAATCCTTCAGGCTATTTCTTTCGCTACATGCGTTCCTCTAGCTTTGGCAGTTATCCTGAAAATAAATCACTGCTAACTTGTTTATGAACAGAATGACTTAACTTTGGTGTAATATTAAATATAATAAGTTTCACTTATACGATAAACTGGGAATTAAATAGTCCGCCCACATACCTATAGGTACTGGCTGTGTTCCCAAAGTACTGAGTTTACGCCGTTGAGCACTGGAAGCGCAAAGAAAACATTGCGATCCGCTGCAAAAAAAAAGCTGTGTGAGATTTTTCTTTCTATGGATTTATTCAAGTCGGCGTTTCTCATTTTCCGCTCAAAAGAGGGTCCACCTCGTCGGCCTTCGTGAGGCCTTGCCCCCCCCCCACCCCCCGCTCCCCCCTCCCCGGCTCCGCCCCTCTTCAAATCATCGCGGAGCTACCGCCCAACCCTTTTGTCTGTCCTCTGCTCACCCCGAGGTGGTGACTCACCCGATTGTCCACTTCCTCTTCTCCCCCTCCCCTCCCCCTCAAACGCCCCCGCCTCCCCTCGCGATTCCGAACTTGATGGCAGGGGAAGGGTGGGGAAAGTAAGTGGATAGACTGACGTCACTTGCGAGAGGGGGCACGCCCCCCCCTTCTTCCAGTTCAATTCCAGCGAGGCACAGACAAGAGAGAATGGAGAGTGTGAGGGGAGAGGTCTCTGGAAATAGCACCACTTCATCCGCGGACGTTTCCGTCGACAGTTTTTTTTATTTCTCCCATGCGTTTCCTTTTCCACTCCCGGGTGCACCAATGGAGCGGCCCCACAAAGGTGGTTCCGCCGCCACTGACTGCGTGATTCCCATTAAATATTAAATTCAGCTTTTTCGTTCATTTTGCTTAAAAAAAATACTGCGTTAAAGAAATGTAATTGCAGCATTGCCTATGCACATTATACGACGCCGTTTTTTGAGGTCGTAAAGATGGTAGGTTGCATCGCGACTTTTAAAGAAATATTGATTGAAATATCTGATTAATGACAGGTGATGATGACGGTCTAGAGGTGTGCGTCCTTCCCGCTGAGCTAACTTGTCGCCTCCATTTGATAATATTTACTCGTTGATAAGGGGGAATTTCTCGCTGATAATCTTTAAATCGCGTGATTTGTGCGGTATTGTGTCAATATGTTTTGTTGCACTGTATTTATGCCTTTGGATAATATTTCCCCTTTTCATGGCTGGTGACCTAATACCCCCCCTGCCATACGCCTCCGCAGTGGCTCAGAGGGTTATATTATTTAGATGTACTGGATAGATCTTCACTCCAGTGCACGCTACCTACGTCCCATGCAATTGACGGTCTTTTGGCTGCGACTCATGCGGGATAGATATTGTTCTCATTCATCTCGGCCAGGGGACCAATTTTTAAAGTTCAATCGTGCTGCAATGCAAAATATTTTTACATAATCAGAGACACACACAAAGCATTAAGTTCATCAGCATCCCCTGCAGTAACGGATTATTGAAATAAATATCACAATAACTGCGCTATCCATCGGTACCACCAAGACTAAATTGGTGATTTGATTCAAAATAATACGCCTCCCAAGTGTTTTTTTTAATCTATTGGTGCCGATAAGTGACCTAATTGATAAGACCTTATTGATAAAAGCAGTACGATAAACTTCCCCAGCGTTTCGTAGACTATTGCGCATGGGCGCCCATACATGGGGGCAAGGGGGGGCCGCGGCCCCCCCTGGCCTCCCGGCCAAAATAAAAAAGGGAAGGGAAAATTTTATTTATTTATTGTTTTTGCAGGATTAAATTAATATTTTAGTAAAAAATGTATAAAGTTGTCATTCACCTAAAATGTTCCAAAATGTGCTCCTGCTACCTCAAATTTACTAAACTTTCTGGGGGAGGGCTCCTCGGACCCCCCTTCTTAAGCTTATGTCTTGGCCCCCCTGGAAAATATTGTATGGGCGCCCATGCTACTGTGTCATCCTGTCCGCAACAAGTATTACCGTCCAAAGAGCATTCTTGATCCCCGATAAAGACGCGATAAACATGGCAATACCAAATAGAGCGATATCAGTATCACAATATTGTGGGAGTGCACCTATTCTGGCACGGCAGAGATTTGCATTAGAAGGCTTGACGGATAACTCCACCGCTACTGATTTTGTGATGACGTTATTGCATCCATCGTGGGAATGCGCAATAGTAAACGGTCATTTGTTGTGTCCTGTCTCGAGATCTATATCCTCGAGGGAATATAACGCAGTGTCGCCGATGTATGCATCATGGAATAATTACGCCTGGATTGATAATCGCCTGTGTGTGAATACCGTCGTTGACCGCAGTGAAAACATTAATCGTGCAATAGCATTGCCTATCGTGCCTGTTTGGGAAGCCCTTAGGAATAACTATTTTGTTTGATGTTGATAACTCTCTTAGTTTGAGCGAGGTAGCACAATATAAAATTCAATTAATTTGGCCTAATTATAAAGAAAGGATCCCGTTTTTGTTACAATGCCAAAATATCAGCTACTTATCGCACTACTTAACGAGATATTTGTCCAAAAATGCGCTCCAGGGAGAAAATATTTAAAAAATGAGGTAATTCTGATGCACAGATGGTGTCTAACTGTGTGTAGCCTGCATATTTTCTGTCAATTTTAATAGTACATTTGTCACAAATCGTAACACTTAATGTAAATAGCAAAACAAACCTTGTGTTGTTAAGATGTTCTCAGAGTATGACTTGAAACAAATAAGTCAAGTTGCAAGTTGTTGTGTATATTTAGTTAGTTACTAAGAAGTTAAGTCACAGAAAGCAACGTTTTTTTACGCCAATGAAATTACTAAATTTACCTCATACTTCTTACTACCGCTTAAATTTTAAAATAAAATTCGGATATGGCCTCTGTTGTGACTAGGGGAAAAATCTCGCTCCAAATAACCTAAACCGTATTCGGAGATTATAGAGAGACGGACGTGGCAAATGTTAACCGGAGGAACATTACGTAATTCTCCCCTTCGGTGGTGCATATTGGCACAAGCACCAAAAACCGCTTTCCCGAGCTCACTTTGTCGTTGGTGTCGGGCAGACGTGCCCCAGTTACTGGATGCACCGACCCGCGCTATATTCCTCGCATTCCGCCTCCCGCAGCGAATTCTTTATCGCGAGATAATCCTTCAATTTCGTTTGAGGCCACGTTCGCCCCGGAATTTCCTCGTGAGATCGGACGTCAGCGTTAGGGAGAGATTCTTATCCCCCCGCTGATGATCATGGGTGGACAATATCGCGATACTTGAGTTTCATGCCATTTCAATATGGGCATTCATGTCGTATACGGTCTAAACCAGAAATCAAATGGTCGTATGCGGTCTACAGGGTACGCGATTGCAGTTTGTGTTGTTTATAGTGATATGAGTCTGTGCTGTTACTTCTTCTTTCAATTTTGGCCGTATAAGGACCACGTAAAGTGACCCAACACATTTATTTTCGTTTCTCATTTTCCAATTCTTTTCTTACCCTCCAATTTTTCGTCATCCTTTCGCTTTGCTTTTCCTCCTCTCTTCCGTCCAGTTGTTTTTTTTTCTTCTTTTCCCTCTTCCGGAAGCCCTTGAAGTTTTTTTACCGATCTTCTAAATGTAGTTTTATTCTGCCTTATGTCTTTCGGTATCCCCATCTCTTCCATGTTTTTCTTTATCCCTTGGTCCCTAGTTGCCATTCTTACTCTAGTAAACATGGTTTAAATTTATTTTGTGAGTACTGTTTTCCATCCTCGTTATGTGGCAGAAGAACGTTACTCTCCTTTTCCTAATCATATCTGACATTTTTGCTGTTTCTTCATTTTAGCAGAGATCTTCATTCTTCCTGTATGTAAACTTGCCTTTCCCTTTTTTCAGTGGTACCAGGATTTTTCTCAGAATATTTCTTTCATTATTTTTCTCTTCTATGTATCCTGAATTCATTGATAGCATAGATTTATTGCATTGTTACAATGTTTTTAGAAACAAAAAAAAACATAATTGACCCTGCCTGAACTGATTGACATGCTTGCGAGGGAATTCTACAACATAATCGAACCGAAGCGTTCCTAAAAAGAGGAAAGAGGTAGTAGATGACACGAATTTCCGTTTTGTCATGCATGTTGGGAATCAACCAACCTTTAAACAAGGAGATATCTATTTGATGAACGCGTTATTATAAGGTGCGTAAAGCGTGGTTGCCAAGAGACGCATCCGTAAGAAGTTATTTTAAATATTGAGATTATAAAATGTTTTTATTTGACTGCATTATATCTGTTTGAAATATTGTTTTATAGAAGTTATTTACTTGAAGTATCATTCTTCTTTCATCAAATATTATTTGATATTGTAGACCGCAAGTAACCTGTAGATCGAATGCGACGCGAAAACCTCGAAATGAGGTGCGTAACCTGCAGGAAGTTGGTTTTGAGTATCGCTTTTGTGTCTGATACATTTTTCTTTGTGCTATTATCACGGTGTTCACCTTTCAATCAATATGCGATGTAGTTACAATATATGACCATCATTTCTCGTTTTTTTTCGGTTGCGAAATTTTTCGGTGTGCTACTACCACGCTGATAGCGTTTCAGACTATATGCGCAGTATACAAGGATGCGAATTGCTATCGTACCGACTTCCGGCCCGTTTGCTTGGCTTCCAACGTTCTGAACTGGAATACAACCACGCTGATGCGATATTGTAAAGCAAGTTGATGGGCAACATTTGATATAAATTCGGTATATATATTATTGTAATTGAAACAATGAAGAGGAACTCCGCTCTACCCTTTCAAGGGAAGACGGAGTGGAAGGGAATTGGTGTTCCAATTCTCTCCCTTTTAATAAAAATAATAAAAAAATATGCGATACACGAGCGATATTTATTCATTTCATACTTCGCGTGGCAAAGCATTGCTATTTTTTCGTATTTTTAGTTTAAATGGTGACGGGAAATCATCCATATAACTTCGCCATCTTTAAAACCATTGTAGCTATTCTAATGACTATTGGTGGACTAACTCATTCTGAAAGAATGTTTAAAGAATTAAAGTTGTGAACCTGAATTATTAATATCATCCCTAATTATTTTTTTTCAAATTTGCTATCCTCAACGTTGTACAAATTGATTTACCACGTTTCTTCTCCGTGCGCGAACACCTTGCGATGAGTCGCGATCCAGCGATTTGCAACCTGAGTGCTCGTTGTTCGACTTGAAATATGACGTGATTCATCAGCGACACAATGGCGGTAAATCGAAATTAATACGATATTCGCTTTACATCGCAATTCGATGTTCAGATTCGATTAACGCACAGCCTCGATCTCGACTCCCTACTTTAAATGAAAATGACGAAACATCAAAGATTACTTATCCGATTCATTACCCCGTGACGCGATTATCAAATTCGATTGACGCACAGCCGTGATGCTCGACTATCTCGGCGCCTCGCCTCCCACGAATCTGCTTTCCTCGCGCCTGGCCTTTACCGTTCCTCCCCCCCCCCCTCGCTGGGGTGCGGGCTCCGTTCCCAAGGTCTCTCTCTCCCGACGTATATCTCGGACGCCTGCGGGTCAGGATCTGGAAGGAGTGTGGACAGGCACGTGGAGATAGGCTTGTGCGATGAGTCGATTAATCGAAGTCATCGACGATGATTTTAGTCATCGCGGTGCGATGACTGTAATCGATGACGATGAATGTCATCGACCATCGATGTCGATGAGTCGATGAGAATCATCGATGTCGATGAGTCGATGAGAATCATCGATGTCGATGAGTCGATGAATCATCGATGTCGATGAGTCGATGAATCATCGATGTCGATGAGTCGATGAGAATCATCGATGTCGATGAGAATCATCGATCCCGATGAGTCGATGAGTTGATGCGAATCATTGATGTCGATGAGTCGATGAGAACCATCGATGAGGATGATCGATGGGACGATGAAAATTATAGGTTTTGTGTCGCCCGTCCGTCCCGTGCCGCCGCCAGTAACAGCTATGACGTTTCCTCCTTTGTCTCCCCCTCCCCGGCACCTTCCTTGTTCTATTGCGCAACGCCTACTTACTGAAAAAAGCCGGCGGCGTCGAGGTCCAGCCCACGTGGGTGGGCCGCACAGTGATTGGAGTACGTCGACTCTAGCAGACGATATCTCGGGGAAGGTAGGTGAGGGGACGGAGTTTCTGCCCATGAGCACCTTGGCGCTCCACCACTTGGCCTCGATGTTGTCGTCTGCTACTAGAATGTCGCCGTTTTATAACATTGAGTGTCGAAACTGTGGTCCAGTCTAGACGTGTTGTAGCTTGTTTCCCAGTGTCAGTCTCCCTACGCTGCATTCAGTTGATCCCGGCTAGGAAAATCGCGGTCATGTTTTCCGCCAAATCCAAGGCGAAGGAGCACAGGCTGAAGCGCGGAAATCTTTAGACGGGCTATTTGCGAAGAGGCGCCGCACCAGTGATGGTGTTGTTCGTGCTGCTGACACGAGAAACGCTACCTCTGCTGACGACCCCTTCCTGGCGGAGCTCCACAAGTACGAGGATGTCCCAGCTCTATCCAAATCTTTGGACGTCCTACATTGGTATAGGGACAGGAAGGATGTATATCCCCGCCTTCAGAAGTACGCGAGGAAATACCTCTGTATTCCTGCCACTTCAACAGTATCAGAGCGGTTCTTCAGCGATGCAGGAAACGTTGTGTTGGACGCCCGACATCTACTCACCGACGAAAATGCGGAAATAAGAATTGTTTTATACCACAATAAAGAGTTGTTGCTAAAATTGTAGCTTGGAGATTGTTTCTCTCTTTCATAAATAAGCCTTGTTTTACTCAATTACGGTTGACCAAATTCAATCTTCACTTAATAGCCACACCAAACTGCCAACCGAGACATATGCACAGTAGGGATGGCCTTAACTGTGACTTTATTGTCACCGCCTTAAATGTGACTGTTTCGTTACAATAACTGTGATTATAAAATGTAATTGCGATCACATTTTAGAATTGACACGGCATGGAAATGACAATCGCAATCACATATTAGGGGACTGGCCATGTCGGTACGTCAGCGTTCCAGTAGTTCAACTGCACAATAAAAGAGAAAGACTCTTCGATCAAGTGATAAAAAAATAGTTTATTATAAACTTTTGGAGATATATACCTATACGTATATATATGGCTGAGAAATGCAACCCTTCTCCTTAAATGGTAACTTGAAATGAAATTATAAAAATGATAAACTTATTTCACATTAGTTTTCAAGGAATGCCTCAAACTGTATAAAAAATTTAACATTTACATATAGAGGCTCTACTGGCAAAAAATAAAAATGTTAAGTAGGTAATTGCACAAAACTTTGGCATATAAATAAATGTTAATTTTGGTTTGAGACTAGAAGATTTCTGTTTAATTTTTTTTTTTTTTTTAATTATAAAAATGATAAACTTATTTCACATTAGTTTTCAAGAAATGCCTCAAACTGTAATTTTTAATTTTTTTTTTTCAAATTATAAAAATGATAAACTTATTTCACATTAGTTTTCTAGAAATGCCTCAAACTGTATAAAAAATTTAACATTTACATATAGAGGCTCTACTGGCAAAAAATAAAAATGTTAAGTAGGTAATTGCACAAAACTTTGGCATATAAATAAATGTTAATTTTGGTTTGAGACTAGAAGATTTCCGTTTCTTACGTAATACAACAAAGTAATAAAGAATTAAACAAACAATTAAGGAAGAAAACATGCCCTACGCCAATGTCACTCTTTTTCCATGTATATGGAATTCGCATTTAAAAAGTGAATGGCGTTCACTTTATCATCACCCTATTTCTTCTTGAGGATGACCGACAGTCTGTGGTTACACACACTTTTGGCTGCCTTGAGTAAGGCTTACGCAAAATTCGCATTCCTCATACATGGCAGGGATCATGGTGATCGAAATGCGATGTCTTCCAGGAATTTCATAATTCGGCAACGCCACTTCCATTAATTCTTTAAACCCAACATCTTCCACAATGCTGAATGGCTGCAAATCAATTATGAATAATCCAAGTAGCTTCTGTTCAATGTACTGCTTTCTTTTGAAAGAGAGCATTTAGGAACCAAAAGAAGGAATTGTTAATTGGCGTTGAAATGTGGTCGAAGAAGACGGACGTGGGACGGCGGCTGGCATTTGAAGGGAGCTATCATTACCATCATTACTTGTTGATGGAGTAGCTCTATCCATCGAAGTTACACAATCTCCGACATCTTCTGCCGGTGGATCGTCTTCACAGGATAGTGTAACATTCTGCAATAAGCATATTGAAATTTAGCAATATCTACGTACTTCGACTCACGGAGAATAGGACAATTTAAATACAGTAGATATTAGGAAAAATAAATGGAAAGTATCTCAAATGAGATGCAAATTGTTTTAAATAGATGCATGATGGAAATCAATCAGAACATTTTAGTCAACTACCCCGTCAAATGATTTCAGAATTATTCCACATTTCAAATCAATGTTTACGGTAGATTATATGAGTCAAGTTACGTATTATTATACGAGTATGTCATGAACATGTAATTATGCTTCACGTACAGTTCCATATTTCACTAATTTTTCTTCTTTTTTCAATTCATTTTAACGCCTTATCTCAAATGTATATATAAAGTATAAACACCCCAGCTATTGCGCCTTGAGGACGATGGCAGGGCCACAGTGGGATGTTTGGAATTCATGTTTTTCGTCAAGTTTGTGGTAGACGATACAGAAGTAGCGATCACGTTCAATCACAGTTAATACGCAGTAGCAGTGGTAGCATTGTATTCGTTGGTTGCACTGGTGCAGTTGGTAGCAGCGGTAGCAGCCTGAGCTAAATCGGCTCAATTCACCGAATTTACAGTCACAGTGATTTCGATTATTTACTCAGAGGCTGTGATTGCTACTTTTCAGTATCGGTGATTTAATCACAGCGATATATCGCTCATCACTACTGCACAGTTCATCGAGAGTCATCGATCATCGTAATTCATCGATCATCGGCATTCATCGATCATCGACATTCATCGATCATCGATATTCATCGATCATCGGCATTCATCGATCATCGAAATTCATCGATCATCGAAATTCATCGATCATAGAAATTCATCGATCATCGAAATTCATCGGTCATCGAAATTCATCGATCATCGATGAATCGATGAATCGATGATCGATGACAGCCATCGTCATCGAAACATTTCGATGAAATTTTTTCATCGAAAATCGATGACCAAAATCGGTCATCGCACAAGCCTACGTGGAGAAGGTATTGAGTGGGGAGAGAGGTGCGTTTGATTGGCGGTGACATTTCTTTTGAGCGAGAGGCGACGATCCCGTCGCTGAGCCACTGCAATTCCGGTCGCCGTGCATGAGAGCCTCTCAATCGCACGTCATTTTGCATGGCAGGATATCACGCTTGAGGATTACAACGAAGCTAGGTGTTTCTCAGGTCAAAAGGAAGTTAGATTTTGACGCGAAATAATTAATAACTCGGGATACCTATATATCGCGAAACCTTTCTTCTTAATTTGACCTTTTGTTTTTACCGGCGAAATTCTTGAGCTAAATAATAAAGGACAACGAGGGAAATGAGCAACATGTACGTAGATTCCACTCAAGTGTTTGTTTATTATAACCTAGGTTTCAGCACCTCGTATCATCCTCAGGTAAAGAACACAACAAATGATTTTGAGGATTGCTCAAGGTTTTGAAACCTTTGTTGTTATAAACGAAACATTTAGTGGACTGTATATAGTTGGTGCTCATTGATGGATCGATTCCACATTTTTAAGCCTTACACTGTTAATTTCGACATAAACGAACATTTCAGTTCTTCGAACTCACTTTCAGGGGAGACGTGGTGCGATATTTTAGTGTGGTTTTCCTGTATTTGCGTCTGCTCGCGATTGGGGATATTGTTTTAATTTTCTACCGCGAATTTCCTCCATAGTTGATTTGCTGATACTAACATCAATAGCAAAGGGAAAATAGCAAAACCCATAAGCAATACTCAACTGCAAGGACCGCTTCAGGTGGAGGTTATAAGGGATAACACATTCACGTACTCCCCTAACGCTTCCGGTGGCTAAGAAAGGCACTTATTTTTTAGGGATTTAATGGACGCTAGTACTAAACAAAAAAATCACGGAAAATTAAACTAACTAAATCTGAAAAGTAAATGTGCAATCGACGAAATGCTTACATTTGTTAGTAGGCCTTTTGTCGATTGTGTATTCCGCTAATTTCATTGGCACAGTATCATTCACAGTCCCACATTGCACAGTCCCGCCTTATATGAACGTATGAGAGTACGAAAATCCCTCTCGGGAAGAAGGCTTTTCGATTCTACTGATCGGTCTTATTTAATAGTATCGATTTCTGAGGTAGCTCAGTGTCCTTTTCGGAAAATTATCATGTTTTTTAAGATCGTCATATCGCCATCCAACCACGGTTTATATACGGAGGTTTGTCGTGAAATTTAGCCGTATTATTTTTTCTTGCTTCCGCCACTAGAAGGAATATGTCATCCGCCTATTTACGTCAATAATATTCTACAATCCCGCATTACATTGTCCTTATTGCAGTTGATCTGATTCATGCATGAAGGTGGGAATAAGTAAACTTTCGGAAAATAATTTGCCTGTGGAAAATGTTATTTTTTCTAATAAAATTGTTTTTATATAATGATTTCAACATTTCTCGTGTTGCATCCGCGTCAGTTGTCATTCAGCACAACAGTTTCGCCAGCTATCCTGCTGGCGTCCTCAGGTGAAGGATGGCGAGAAGGTTTTGGTCCGTCCTTATATAGGCCAAGCTAGGCGCCAAAAAGCGATCAATGCTCCGGCCAATCATGGAGCAGCGTCGCGTTTGCGCGGGAAACTTACTACTCTCTTCTAAGCGCTGTGCAATGGGTATCCATCTTCTCTGTTAAAATTCTTTGGTGTTTTTATGATTTCTATAGCCTCTCTTATTATTCTCGGGAAGTACCTGTTTTCCTTGGCTATTATTTTTGCATCTTCGAATTGTACGGTGTGTCCCGGTTCACTCCATGCGTGCTCTGAGATGGCAGATGCTTTGAATTGTCTATTTTTTGTCGCTTTCTGGTGTTCCTTCAGTCGAGTGCCCAAGGCTCTGCAGGTTTCGCCTATGTATGACTTCCCACAGGAGCACGGCACTTGGTAAACGCCTTCGGAGAGGGTTGATGGAACTCTGTCCTTGGGCCCGGGAAGAATGTCGGTTATCTTGGTGACACTTGTTTTTATATAATCAATGAAATTAAATAGCAATTAAATGAATACATCGCCTCGTCATATTTTTTTTGGAATAATTGGCGCTCTGCCGGTATTGCTGGCAAAATGCGTGAAGTGCATTTCGTAAACCCCAATTATCCCATATGAAATTTGCTATTAATATGGCTACAACGTATCTTATCATAGTACTTCTACTTGGCTATACCAATGGTATGTTATAAGTTAAATAAATATTTTTCATCGATATTTATTGGTAAAAATTGATTTTTTTTTGTTTCATTGACTCTTGGGAGGTATGCGCCAATCACCTTCACGCTCGGTTGTATATCCAACGCTTGTCCTTTACGACTAGATTGTAATTGAGTCAAGCCCTATATAGTGTATAATTCTCTCGCAAATTGTCATTCACTTAGGTATAAGTAATTAGAAAGCTTTAAGCAATATTCCGCTCGATTATCTGTTAGTATTTAACATATTCCGAAGTTCTAATTTCGCCATCAGAACTTGCAATAATCCCTAATTATGATAATGTGAGATGACGACGTAATGCCGAAGCTCAACGAAGTCACATCGCCTAACATCTAGCTCA
Organism: Pyrrhosoma nymphula; assembly: GCA_963573305.1. Lineage (NCBI taxonomy): Eukaryota > Metazoa > Arthropoda > Insecta > Odonata > Coenagrionidae > Pyrrhosoma > Pyrrhosoma nymphula. The sequence continues at coordinate 57,234,260 of OY754328.1, forward strand.
CCCGTGGATATGTACATATTATGTTCTTGTAGGTTTGGGTGAACTCCCCGCACGTCATTGTTGGTGTTTTGTATAACGAGAAAGTTTCTGCGAGATTGCCATCTCGTCGGTGGCTTTGCGCCATGATTCTTATCATTATTATTATCCCCCGGTCGAAATGGAAACGCTCTCTAAAAGTTAATGAAACTGTTTCGTAGCCTCCGAGGTGGAAACTTTTCGCCTCTTTCCTTTTTCCTCCTTGACGGCCCTCAGCGTTATTTGTTTTCATATTACCTCGTAGACGTGTTTTCGGCCGTTCTTCTTCTCCCTTGCTCTCCGGAATCATTTTATTTACTCACGGATGAGGGAAGAATTTGAGGAGTTCGTCCGCTCTCTGTAATATCCCTCTCTGTCTCTCTTTCATGACCTCTGCGGAAAGTGATGCAGGAGAACCCCATTAAAGGGGATCAACCAGGAACACGTCTGATCGCCATGCCGCCGTGCTCAAGGCTGTTTAAGGGCGGGATTACGATCAACGTTTCCTGATGTGGCGAAAACAGGCGGTGACGTTCGCGAAGTTTATTGGTGATTGAGATAAGGTTGACGGTGTCGTCAGCGGACAATGAGCGAACCTTTAAAAGTTCAACTTTTCCGTCACGCTACGTTACCGGCAGCCAGAGGAGAGCTTTTTTTCAAAATTTACTAAATTTCATTTCCAGATTGTCCATCTTTTTTTTAACTTTACAATAAAAAATAATTAACATTTTTGAAGCACTATTTGTCAGTATTGTCAGCGGATTATTTATATTTGTTTTAAATATGAAAATAAACAGTCACTTCGCAACCGTTTACAACTCCGTTTGCGAAAGCAGTAAACAATATTGTAGTTAGTTCTCCCGTCCATCGTAATACAACCCGCCTTTGTGGGAGTACGACGGAAAACTGAACGCGACCGTCCGTTAACTTTTAGGTGACGTGACGGAAACGGACAGTGGCTTACAGGTGCTTTATTCAGGTAGTACTCGACACGTTCCACCGTCAGTGAATCCGTTGCTGTGACGTCAAAACTCCTGACAAATCTCAACTTTTGAATTTAGCACTATTTGATATTTTTTAGGCTGAAATCAAAACGTGGTCATTGTCGACGCTCAGAAATTCCATGGCAATACCGAATAGGTCATCAGTTTCAACGTATTTACGTACAATTCGCGCCTAAATTTCGAATAACTTGTCGAAAACCGAAGTAAGTACATGCTTAAATGAATGCTAAAAAGTAAAATATAATTCTTGTGTGTATGATATTCGGATGAGTCACACAAAGTGACGCGCGTGAATCCCCGTAAGTTATTTTATCTCAGATATTTACTTAAATCATAAATGCGAGCACCGGTGATGCCCCGGAAGTATCGCGGCCCGGCAATGAACAATGGGTGAACCAAACGAAAGATTGGCTTATCGTTTTGGCCTTACGTCACCATCAGCCCTTATCAGCCTGAATATGGATATTCATCAGCTCTCCGCCCCTTTTCTTCCCAAGCAGATAATATCTAATCTATACATTACTCCCTACAATCACTTGCCATCTTATCGGATGATTAAGTCTTCTCTTTCGTTCTTCGAGATTATTTTCTATTTATTCTTTTGGAACTTATATTCAGGAGATAGTGACGTAATATATGAGTGCGTGAAGTTATGTGTTATCGGAAATGATATTGCTGTTGTAGTTGAAACGGATGAAATGTAATTCCTAACTTAATTTTTCTTCATAAAAATATTTTCCCACGACGCTGAACCGTGGACCACTTGACGCCGACGAGAGTAGGGTAATACCCACGCTGGGTTTCTCTCCGCCTTTCCTCCATTCCCCAAGTAGTGCTCCCTTTACCAATCCATCCACCAACCCATGACGGCGCAAATGGCCTTAGTTACCATTGGCCTCCCCTAATAACTAACCAGCCACCCATTCTCGTGGTTTATCCCTCACGACTGAAGGGATGGAATCATGAATGAAAAACGCCGCAACCGTCGGGGATTAGAACCCGGGATTTCCGCTCAGGATGTAAGTTCACTAGCCACCGCGAACATCTCATCCTTCCCTTTCCCTTTGCTTCAATTACGCGGTTGACTAGCCCCAAATCGTCCGCGCCTTAGAGGCGAAAAGGGACCCTGATCTCTCGTTCGCCGGAGAGATCCCAAGCCTCCGCTACTTGCCGTCCTCCTAACACTCCTTTCAGGAGACGAAATCGGCGAAAGTTTTCGCTCGTCAAAAGTCTCCGCTCTCAGAATTCGGAAACTTACACTTTTGGCAAACTTTACTATTCCTCTTTTTATTTGACTTTTTCGAAGGGTTCGCACGAGCAAGTTTGGGCCTTAGCCATGCCTTTGAATCTTGTGGCATCGTGAATTTTTTTTGTGAAGATCGTTTTTTTCTCCTTGCATACGCTGCGGTACCAGATGAAAGTGCGAACACATTTTTAAAGCTACTTTATCCCAAAAATATAAGTTCTTTTGCATGAAAATAGCTTATTCATGAAAAATAAATTAATGATTGAAAAGTATTACCACTGTCAAGTTTAACGATTGGAAATTGACTATGAGAATAGAGTGCAAACAATCAGTTTTGCCTGGTTATAAGAATCTTGTATTTTGAAGTTTTGTAAATTATTTTATTTGCTTCTTATTGTTTGGAGAATATGTTGTTTGTTTTTTTTTCAATTTTATGAAGTTATTGCATTGATTCTTTTTTTCTACATTTCGAAATTTATTAAATTTTTATGATAAACAGTATTTTATTTAAAACTACTGATTGAAACATTTAGTATTTGAATCATTCATTGGTATGATAATAAATTTCAGAAGCCAAGTAGAGTTTTTCTCGCATTTCCTGCTAGTTAATCCTGATTGGGTTTTGAAATCGACCTGAGCCACACAACTACCATCTAATGCTAATTCTTTCCTTGTTATAACATGTCTAAATTCATTGCCACAAGAAATTGTTTCTTTTTCGCATGCTTTTACCTCAGGGTAAACCAATATTAAATCTGCGACCCTTATCGAGACTTCTTTTGCATGGTGAGAAAAATTAGGTTGTCGTGATGGTCTTTATTTAGCGCATTCAGTCTGCGGGAAAGGATTTTTAAAAATGGAAAAATATTGCTTCGGACAAGCAGGAAATTTTTGTCGAGGACTAGTTAAAATGTCAATTTTAAGTCAGGCTTTGGTTATTCATGTCTTAGCTTAGAGTTAATATCCTGTCATTAATCTCCTCTTGATGTTGACGAATACTCCTTTTGGTCTCTTTGCTATTCAAATCACGACCTCTCTTTTGATAGCATCACCCTGCATGTGTGGCAGATGGGGCAGTACAGGTAGAGAGGTATCGTCATTTCTTCTTTAAATAGTGAGTTGGAATATAAAAGCTTCATGGAGGAAATTCTGGGATGGATGGAGTGGATTAGAAACGTTCCAGTAAATGTGTTTAATACGGTACAAAACATCCGCCCCAGGAATTCAGATTTACGTGTTTTGGAGTATACCTACGTGTTCTACTTATAATTTCGTTAATATCTAATTCTAATGCTCTTACGCGAAGTCATGGCAGATTATTCCAAATGATAAATTCCTACAGTTGAGAGGCTTCCATAAGGTCATGAGAGGTGAAAGTGCCCTGCATAATAATAGGTTTATCGTATCCAAGTATCTTATTATTGCAGTTTCGTTTCAGAATTTTCTGTTCCGTTATCAGATATCGTTAGGGATAGTTGAATTCATTATGTGTAGCCCTAGAAATTGCAAGAATCAGGGATTTTAACATGTAAATTTGGCGTGCTCATAATGGCAATGTTATCACAGTTGGGCGCTCTTTGAAGGTTAAAATCCTCGAACAAAAAATAAATGTGACTGGTGGGTGGGAGAAATGTAAGAGTCAGTTAGAAACGCGATATTATTTATATTTTATCCTTAGCCTTTTTTTAGCATGCCATACTATTGTGAATGCATGTAAGGTGTATCTTACTCAGTTGCCTAATGCAACGTGGAACAATGTTTGTTCCAAATAATCGACGGATTTTCGTCGATTGCAAATGTGCTTACGCTGAGGTTGGAATGGGTCAAGGACGGTTTGCACATGCTGCGAATGGCCTGGCGCGTGTCGCATTCATTGTGTGTTCGGAAAGATTTGTTTTAGTATTTTTATGGGTGCCGCGGCGGGTAAACGTTTTTGCAATTGGGAAAGAGGCGCAGTGATGCATGCTTTATCTTCGCAAGGCAATGCGTACATTTCTGAGCTGATAGTTGTAACCATGCTGCTATTTTGCCTTCGAGGAGCCTCACTAGCATATACTTTCAGCGTGGGCCCATAGAGGTCTATCTACATAAGCTAACCCAACAAATTCATTGTATTACTTAATCTGCTCGCCGTATATGATCTCATAACTATCACTTATATCCGTGTTCTTTTTGCCAATTGGTTCCGTGAATTCTCGTTGGCAATTGGATTCGCGAATTCAAGGCAAGCAACGAAAGATCCATATTTTCCTAGGGTAATATTCTTATTCGTTACTTTTTTCAACCCGAGAAAACTACTCCAGCATCATTTATGTCATAATTTAAGTTATGCTATAAATTAACGCCAGCGACGTAAATAAATCATTTTTCTACCTTTTTATTTCGTGGGAAAATACGCCCATATTTTGTCACTTTTTCTTACACCATGTCCATTATCTTACCTCAATCCAATGTATTTTTATGTGTAATTTTCAGAATAAAAAAGTGCTAAAAGCCTGAGAAAGAGATGTCACGGCTTAAAATTTAAAATCCATATTTAATAATCCAATGAATACCATATTTTCTGGTCGCTGAATATGATTAGGTACTATTTCTTCAGGCCTTTAAAAAGGCTTTAGTCGCGATGAATTCAACCAACCAATTCTCATCAGCTCTTTTTTAAGTTCTGAATTTTTTAACAAGCATTGTTGTAGGGAGGGTTCTGTCTTAAGCCGGAGTTCTTCGCTCCTGAGAAAATATATCAACCGGTCCCCGTCCGATTTAACTCCGGGTTCGGCGAAGGAGACAATATCAGATGTGATGGCCGACAAATGAAGGGAGCATTTTGAGTGGCCGGATGCATAAATAATTCAGCCTCCGATTCATAATAGACGTGACGCTCTTTCTCCCCTCTCACCCCTCCCGCTTCCGTCCGTCTTAAATAAATGATTTTATGTCCATTTATTCGCACTCATCAGCACCCGGACTTTCCTCAGGAGAGCAGCGTCTAGTAAGACGATTGGGACGTTCGTCTGGTTGGGAGGACTGGGGTTCATAACTAATAAATGAACGTGTGGACCAGGTAATTCTCACAACTCAAGGGGTGTTCGGGGTGCATGTGGATGAACAGGTTAAGGAGAGGTGTTTTCTTATTAACATCGGTTAGATCTCACTTGGAGTTAGTTAGAGGTTTACTCGTTTACTTTACTACGCCTAGCAACTGAATCATACGTACGTACGCGTAGCATTTTATGTAGAAGATTGGGAAAAATGAAGAACCCTAACCTAATGAGAAAAGCCCGAGAAACATCTGCTCGAAAGATTCGCGTGGGAAGCACCAAAACTTTCTCGGTGTACATGTTACACGCTTGCTGGAAAACCCGCTGTCAGACTGTTTGAAACGAGGATACTAAAGGCGAGATTTATTAAGCTCTTGGGTTTTGCTGCTGCGTTCGTCAGTCTGGCTGTGCAGTGTAGAATGTCTTAGGATCAGGTGCTGAAATTTTAGTCATTAAGAGTTTCTTTTTCCTCCTCCTAAACAGTTAAGGTAAGTAAATAACGACAAACGAAAACAATTGGCTAGAATAACTTGCTAAAGGCCTTATTCCAAGCTTGTTTAGCCAGAGTCGTTACTTTCCATGCCTTTCATTGTCAGCATTTTTATTTGCCGTTAAAAAGAATTTTAGTTCCAAGAGTAACCTCCCTTTGATGCTGCAGATCTGGCGTTTCCATGTAAAGGTAAGGGAGATGTGCGACATGTCTTTTGAAATTTTCCTCTCACTTCGAATTTCGATCAATTTTAGATTCAACTGCACACGAAAATCATGCGGATTTTACCTGAGTAACTCGGTAGACAATAAGGAAGTAATTATCTCTTTGAGTTCAACTGCGTGAAGCGGCTGGTAGTCGAATGTCTCAGTTGAGAGAAATTCTCCTAACTTTAGAAGTTATAGCTTACGATTTGTGATGACGAGAGTGAAAGTAAATTAATGATTTAACTTGCATTCGCTTTCTTGAGGATAGCTCGAGACGTTTTCCGCTTTCCTCAATTTTAAAGTTTCCATTCTTTTCAGCTGTCCTATTCATTTTTATGTACATAAGATTTTTTGGCGAGACTTGGCGGAAATTTAAGAGAATTTTTTCGTAGTAAGGTTTAATGATGAACAGTGACCTCTGTGGTTAGTTCACTCGTCTGGTAGCCTTTAAGCCTCAGATTCGGATATTGCCGAGGCAAATAGGCCTTCTTATACGTGTACCCAGTACGATAACTCCCACATCCGAAATGACTGAATAAAACCATCAATATCTGGACACCGCTCTTCGATTTGATTGTTGCGGTAGGAGTCATGTTTTGCATATAAACAAAGTCGTGATCACAAAACATCGAATGGGTCAATGGCCTTGACCATGATAATCTTGAAAAGGGCGATAAAAACACCAAGTATAGCGATTGAGATCAAGTATTGTGGTCATGAGTAAGTAAGTCAAAATCTTACGCTTGAAATATAAATTTTAAATTTTATAGCGTTGTTTAGTCCAATTTTCATTTTCTTAAGCGTCTTTTATCGTATTTTAAAATCGTCAAATGAAATACTCTACGTTTATATACCCATGCTTTTCTTACCTGGAAATCTTTTCTGGACTCAAATTGGGTCCTTTAGTGAATTTTTCACACCTAGCCTAATGAATTTCTTGTGCCTTAAGCCTTCAAAATATCTTCTCTCATCGAAATCGTTAGAGCCGTTTTCGTGATAAATTTTGTATACATGCATACATTTATTTCTCGTTTCAGAGTATAGGATATGTTTACATCATTCATTTGCAACTTCCATCGCGTGCTCGAGGATGCTAACTTCGTCTCTTTTAACAAATGGTAAAAACTTCCCCCGTAATTTTTTTATATCGCGTATTATATCAGAAGGGTTAACACAGTGGAGCAGCCAGGTTTTGGGTCTATGGGGGGCAGAAAATATTTAGGGGGCGCCGACTCATTAATTAACCAGTTTAACAAACTTAACAAATTTTGGTGATGCAATAGGCGGATGGGTTTGTACAAAATATGAAAATTGACAACGTATTATACACATTTATTTATACGTATTTGGGACTTAAGAGTGGAAACATTCACAGACTTAGGGGCGCCAGAACACGGAGTGGAGGGGGCCTGGCTACGCTACTGAGTTAACACATAAAAACCATAAGCGAAAAGAATATTTTCCTTTATCGCAAAATTTCACTTTTGCATTATCACTCATTAGCCCTTCCAAGGAACCACGCCAAACTTTCGACCGCCTCTAGAGCTCCGACAGTTCTTGTAGAGAAATCAGGTATTCGCTCGTTTTTATCCCTTAATCCGTCTCATTTATCACGGATTTTAATCCTTTACACCGGGATCCTGCTGAGAGTTCCAATCCCCTACCTATCCTCGACTCGGAATTCCGTCGGGATTTTTCCCTCGGGTCGTGAAATTTGGCGGCCAGAAATAAATTTATATATATATATATATATATATATATATATATATATATATATATATATATATATATATATATATATATACACACACACACACACACACACACTTAACAGGGGGTGGGGAAAGAAAAATAAAAATAAAAGACTCACAATGACGTCACGGGCATGTGTGCCCTTCTTCAGCTGGAGGAAGAGTGCTCTCCAGCTGTAGACGGGCACACATGCCCGAAACGTTCCTGTAAGTATTTTCTTTTTTTTACTTTTCTTTCTCCACCCCCTGTTAAGTGTATTTTTATTTTTGTTGTATATTGGCGAACCTTTCGTTGTTTGTGTGTGTATATATAACAATATCGAAAGTTTTCGCGAGCGTGAACACAAAATAATTCGTCACTAGGGTGACTAAGATGGAAGAAACACATAAAAAGACACTCACACGGGATTTGGATATATTTCGGTGGATTGCCGCCGCCTTCTTCAGCGAGAGGTAAAAGAAGAATATATATACACACACTCACATACATATATATATATATACACTACATATACGACGCGTGCCAGTATTGTGGTGCCCTCCCCCAAGCCTACGGCGTTCGGGGGATTAAAAGCGCGTGGTGCTGCTGTGGGGGATATAACCCTCCCCTTCCCCAATTTTAGGAGTCTGAATCCCCAATAAATCCGCCTGGCCTCTCTCTTCTTTTATCTCCCTCTGTCTTGCTCTGCCTCTACACTCCCGCCTTCCCTAAATTTATGTGACGGGCGCGGAGGAAAAAAGGAGTAGCATTTACGAAGAAGAGGCATTGCCTTCCTCGGGCACCGAAGTATAAAAAATCATCTGTTTCTGTAAATGTATCTCCAGCCTCTGAGGGAGACGTCCAACTGAGTCGTACTTAAACCGTGGATGTGTTGCGTAAATTGAAATTCGAAAGAATCGCCTCGGGCGTCGACCGAACGGTATCGGTTGGTTGATTTTGGGGAGGCGACCGACAGCTGAAATCATTTGCACCATTTAGGGGTTGATTGGTAAGGGTTAAGGGAGCTGTTGAAGGATTAATCCATTAAATAAGATAATAGGAGGATACATGCGGTGAGATAGCACAGGGGAATATCCAGGTCATTGAAATGCTCAATTGTCCATATTGAATGGATCATTTGTCCAGCTAAGATCGTTTGAGTGAGTTATCATTTCAAATAAATTGAATGAATTTAGAAAAATATGAAGAAATATTTCTCATCTTTTTAATTATGCCAAAATATTAGCTGCTTACTGCATTTGTTTTCGAGATATTTGATAAACATAATAGAGACCGTTTTATATGGGATATAGTACCTAAGGCTGGGCGCTCCTGAGGGACTTTATTTAAGGGATTAGAATTTTCTGACACATATAGATCGCATCATTAATGTATAGGTACGTTGTTAGTTTGTTTTTTCATATATTTAAAATGATAAATTAACGACCCACCGTGATACTTTTCACGATATCACAAAAAAAACTCACGTAGGCTTTTTCTGTGTACGGCGTGAAACGAATGAGTTATGTACAAGTCTTGTACATGTACATCTTGTCAAATAACCGAGAATTACTGTCATATATAACACAAAGTTTTTGCCTCATTAGTACTGCTATATTGACTTTGTTTGAAAAAGAAACTAGTTTGTTTATTTCCAAACAATAGTTTGAAAAATAAATTGCAGTACAAATATTGTATCACTTCTGATTGGAGAAAAATCTTACATAAACTACTCTAATACGCCAAAAACATAGGTACGTGTTACTACATCTACATATTACCCCGCAAGCCGCCTCAATAGGCGTGTGGCGGGGGGTGTTAGGACACCAGCCGTTTACATATAAAATGGAAACGCTCTAATGAAATTACGCCTAGCATTTATTATAGTCCCTTATTGTTCGGGGGAAAAACGAATTCCCATACCTATCCGTTCGGCAAAATATCTCTCTTAATTTATCGTTTCTGTCGGACCTGGAAATATAGTGGGGTTCTAATATGATGTTCTCCGTATCGCTCTGAAAGATATCTATTCTCAATTGTTCAAGTAATCTAAGCCTAGCGCGCAGCCTCCGAGTCTCTAGCGGCTCCCAGCCTAATTCGTTTAACATCTGTGTAACGCTGTCTGTACGCCCGTAGCTGTTAATTGCTAGGGTTATTGTTGCGTTAGTGAAGTAATTTGTGTAGAGAAATACAAAATTGAAATTATTTAATGAAAGCACTGCATTATTTATGGAAGCTATGAACTAATTGCGCGCGATAGCATGCTAGGTGGATCTTTTTTCACAAAAAAAACAGGCTTCACTTTCTTTCATCGAGACGTCATCAACTGGAAGTTTTTGTCGGGAAACGGAGGAAGAACGTGGAGAAACTAGGCTAACTGTGCTACCGCTCAGCCAATTCTTATGTAACAGATGTGACATTTTTACTCTTAAACATTAATTTTTTCTTATATTAAAAATATTATAGTCATCTAAGAACCAGACATGGAAAGAAAGAGGCAATTTGTGTATTAACTAATGAATCTTGTCAGTTTATTGGAAACATTAAATATACTATGAATAATGTTGTTTCGTGTGGGTGAGTTTACCTTGGCAAGTCACTTCAGCAAATTTCTTCTGCAAAAGCTTGCGGTTAATTTTATCCTGACCAAAACGTTTTCATGAGTTAGTGCACAGCCAGATAGCTCGCCGTTTACACTGGAAACAGTACGATTCTGCAAGCGACTCGCCAAAACTTTCAAAAGTTTTCCTAGTGGCATGCACAGCCGTTTTATACCTGCAGTTTACGTCGAAAGTCGCTCGCTACATGTTATTTGCGCAATTAACTTGCCAGTGTAAACTCACCTTAGTGGATGTCTCACAATCCTGAACTCGTGTTTGTAGTTTCCTCACAATCTGGGAAAATGCTCTCACCTTTAAAAAATTTATCAATAATTATTTTTAAATGTTTTTTTTGCTATCTACAATGCGTATATTTACGTTTTAAACGTAATAATTAGAATTTAAGAAATCTTTTTTTTTAATCTGACTGCCTCTTTAGCGGATGTTAAAAAAACTACGCCATTGATATTTAAATAAAAATTGAAATAAATCTTCGACAGAAAACCTCTGAAATAATGTAATAATAATAATAATGTCCAGTGTACTTTTCGTTTTTTTAAATGAAATTCTTCTTTTCTCGTGATTGGATGTGCTTTTTAAGTAAGTTCCAAGGGTAAAAGCCGCCTTTACAATGGCCTGGTAAAGTCGTGACGTCAAATTGCTTTCCAAACTATTTTTCCTGTAGGTATATTTAAAGTTTACTTCGGATTTATTTGGTAGAGAATAAATACCTCAGTAACCAATTGTTCGTGGCGTCAGGCTTTACCAGTCCATAGGTGAGTTTATTCTAGGATGTGATGTCACAAAACCCCTGCTCTACCTCCCGAGTGGTCTGGTCGGACGTGTTGCCCATCTTCCCTGTACCCTGAACTCGACCTCAAGGGCACAGATCGATTTGTTTCCGTCCTCCTTAAAAAGCGTCCCGGTTTGGGGGAGCGTGCGAAAGCGGGGATAAGTGAGGAGTGAGGGTCCTTCATTTTCTTTCTATCTCCGTCCCGATGCTGTTGCGATCCCTCTGGATGGCGTGCGGCCAGAGGTGAGAGGGTAAGAGGGAAGGGGTTAGACGGGCGGTTGGGTTGCGTTTCGCGCCGACTCTGTTTACGTGGGCGTGGGAAAAACACACTCTTCGAGAGAGGTGAGAGAGGCTCGCCTGCCTTATCACACGATCTCTTTCCATCTCCCTCCCTCTCTTATTATCGCTCTTCAGTACCTTCCATTTCTCCTCTTGGTCTCATCCTTTGATCAGAGAAGAGAATTGACGGAACCTTGGTGTATGATAGCACATGGGAATAAAAAGTCCATTAAAATTGCGCAATCGGCCATATTGAATGGATCCGTTGTGGTCAGTGTGAAGATACCTCTAAGATACTCGAGCCCTTGAATTAAGATGGCTCAGTAGTGTAATTGGCGAACACACCTAACCGGCAATTGTGAGATCCGGGTTCGAATCCCGGTTAAGTGAAATGATTTTTAATGGCGAATTTCACCCACTTTGGTGCTTGCCTTTAAGTGATTTCAGTATTGCAAATAGTTACCAGCAGTTGTCATTCCAAAGTTAGTGTTTCTGCAGCTCTTCACTCCATTCAACTTTAATTCAACCTATTTGTTCGTTGGTAGTTCCTCCCTTTCACATGCTTCATATATTCCATTTTTTATCTCCTTAGTAATCCATCCCGTTCGTTTTTCCATCCAGTATAGTTTTCACGCGACTGATATTCCTCAGAATGTGTCCATTAAGTTAGCCTGGCTTTTTTTTCTTAGCTTTTGAGTATTTTCTCTCCAGCCCTTCGTCGAGATGCTTCATCGTTGATTCTTTCCCCCATTTGACCTTCATCATTCTACGACGACAAATTCTGATTTTTCTATTTTTCACGGTTTTTTTAGAGGCCATTGTTCAAAAGGCCTGAAATTCTTAATGTCTCTTACGAAAGACTCGAAGATTGAAATATTAAGTTTTTCAACTATTAAAAAAATGCTTGGATAATTAAGAACAATTCAAACTCAAGTCTTGTGAATCTCTCACCGCTAACTTCGTTGAACCTAGTAACTCATTCGCGCGGGTGAAAAAGTAATGTTGCGGTACAATCGGCTTGGTAAAATATATTCGGCTTGTTGAGAAATACTTGTTACGGCAAAAACAGCGTCATGTTAACATTGCTGTAATTTATACGCGCAGTGATACCTGACCTTCATTTTTTTCTGAATTTCTCTCGCGTCGGATCTGCACGTGGTAATTTTAAGATCGTTTGTTTTCCTAGAAAGTGGACGTGTTTATTCATAGCAGTATTCTGTGCTAATGCGTTCTTGCACATTTATTATTCCTCTTGAAACACTTACCTTACCTCCTTGGCCATTGAAACCTCAGCAGGTTTTTGGCCTCACCAACAATGCCTCTCCATTCTGTTCTATTCTCTGCCGCTCTGAGTGTTGTCCCTATTCTATCGATGTCCTTTTCAACCTGGTCCTTCCACCTCATTCTAGGTCTCGCGAACTTGTTACTGCTCGATTTCTTGCTTTGTGATCCATGAATTTATGTTCTGGGACCCTAGGTCGTTTGCCGCTTGTAGCGTGGCCGTGCAAAAGTAAAGTGAAAAAAATCTTGCTTGACTCGGATTGCCGTTTCATCTTCTTCATTCACGCCTTCGCGTGAGAGGGTCTCTGGCTAATGCTCTGTATACGGGCTGGCTACGCCAACTGATATCTGCCCAGTACCTGCGGGAGCCGCGAACAGATTTAATGGCTCTTTGCTATCACAAACTCTCTCCATTCTAGTCGCAATCCTGAACACGCAGTTGAAGCATTAGTGTAACGCAAGATGTCTCGCTTGCTATCTGACTTTTTTTAATGTTTCGTTAGTGTAATGCGAAGTACGCCTAAGCATGATTTATTGGAGTAATTTACTTAGGACACTTAGGTACGTGATATTGATGAGCTCCTGAATCTTGAATTTAGTGAGTCAGATATCATCGGGTTTTCTACCAAGTGATTGGTACGTTTTTATACCGTCCTTATTCTAACTTCCCAATTGTCCAACTTATTTTCCGTTGCATTAATTGCGCGCCATTAGGTCTCTTTGAATTCTTCATTCCAAAATGCCCATCCCATTCCTTCGTCTTCCACGTTCCTCAGCGTTCTCCCTTCAATCCCCCCTCTGCAACATGACCTCTCAACACCTTTTCTGCCTTCTCCGAATCTCCACCACTAACTTCCTTTTCTCTCCAATATTATCCAACACCTCCTCCAAAATTTCCTCTTTCATCTTCCTCACCACCCAACTCACCCTCTCCATTCTCCGAACCCACATCTCAAATGACTCCACTCTACATACATCCTCTGATCTCAATGACCAAGTTTCCGACCCATACAGCGCCACGTTCCATATTAAAATTTCTCTCCGAGATTATCCAACACCTCCTCCAAAATTTCTTCTTTCATCTTCCTCACCACCCAACTCACCCTCTCCATTCTCCGAACCCACATCTCAAATGACTCCACTCTACATACATTCTCTGATCTCAATGACCAAGTTTCCGACCCATACAGCGCCACGTTCCATATTAAAATTTCTCTCCCAGATTATCCAACACCTCCTCCAAAATTTCTTCTTTCATCTTCGTCACCACCCAACTCACCCTCTCCATTCTCCGAACCCACATCTCAAATGACTCCACTCTACATACATTCTCTGATCTTAATGACCAAGTTTCCGACCCATGCAGCGCCACGTTCCATATTAAAATTTTCTCCAATCTTTTCTTTACGCCTCTCCTCAGACCCTCCCTCATCAATGGCATTTCTCTTCGCAAGTATTTCCATTGCCAGGGCAATTCTACTTCTGATCTCCCAACCGCTAAAGCAGTTTTATCCATGTTTTATGTCAGGATGTCCATGTTTTATGTCAGGACGTCCATGTTTTATGTCTCTTCTCCTCAGAGTTTTCATTACACTCCTTTTCTCTCCAACTCTTCGTAGGACTTCTTCCATTGGCGATTCTTTCCGTCCATTTGATCTTCAGTTCAGTGTTGGCAGTTTTTATAATTTGTGAAGTATTCATGTTTTGTGGCATAGTGGACTGCCTTTTTAAATACAATTTTGCGAAGAAATTTTATCTAAATAGTACCCGAGATGCTTTGATGCTTCGGAGGATCCTTTGGTGGCATTTTGCAAGAATATCCCGGCCCCCGCAAATTTAAACATGGCGCATAATTGTATAACGTAATTGTTGACCTTTAACTTTCGAATAAAGAGAGCGTGGCGGGAGTACTATTTCAGCGGAGCCAATTTTCAAGTTCTATTTCGGAAGCGAGCGAGCGTTTGCCGGCATCTTGCGTCCTCCTTTCTCGCGTTTGGGTTTCATCTCGACGAGTCCTATTGGTTCCAAGGGGATCAGATTCGTCAAGCCTTAATTACAGTAATTTCCGTTTTCCTTTAAGTAGATGCGATCCAGCACCGAAACGATGATAGCGGGGAAAGCCAGATGTCTCGTTATCTCGGAAACTTGAAGGAAGTTCCGGTGTGACTGCGTGAGTCAAAAAATATTTAATTCCACCGTTTAGTTTTTTCATTTAAAAAAATCCGCTTTTACTGATAATATGCCTTGGTTATAGGAAATCAAAATTAACGTGTAATATATGCACATAAGGCGAGGAATATATTTTAAAACAACACTTCTTTCCAAAGATATGACCCTATTACAGCGCCAGTTCTGTTGGATTATCACATTTTGACTTCCGTGATTGCGGTAATTTGGTAATAGCTAAAATAATAAGACGTAAATATTCCTCAATATTATTTTTATACTTTTCCCTTTGACTTTTTGCGTCTTGAAAACATTGTTTCGCGTAAATTGTATATTTAATATGTATATTACTGGTATGTTATATTTATATAAACATTTATTTATTTGTATTTATTTATTTGTTCCTCGTATAATCTCATACACAAAACGGTAAAAATTATAAAAATTCAAAACGAGGGACATAGGTTTCCCATAGGATAACATCCTGTTTGCGGTTAACCGACTCTTCTTTGTCTTACAAAATTACACCAATGTAGAAAACAACATAAATCAGTTACTGTGCCGAAAATAAAAAATCTTTTTACGAAAATTTACAGTGGGTACAAAAATACAAACAATAAGAAAATTAAAATGGAAAAAAACATTGATAATCCCGGAACACGCAGCAGAATCTGATTAGAATCACTGCAATTTACAAAGATAGTTATAGTTTTATACAATTGTTATACATAAATAATGTAACCTGAGCCTTTCTGCAGGAAAATAATCTAATGTGAGTTAATTAAAATAAAAATACAATTTCTCCCCATGTTTTACCCATTCTTGCATTTAATGCTGTGCAATTTCACGTTCAATTTGAGAATTAAACAGCGTAGAAAAGTGTAATTTTCTGTTCGTGCCCTTTATTTGGCATGAACAGAAAATTACACTTTTCTACGCTGTTTTATTCTCAAATTGAACGTGAAATTGCACAGCATTAAATGCAAGAATGGGTAAAACATGGGGAGAAATTGTATTTTTATTTTAATTAACTCACTTTAGATTCTTTTCCTTGAAAAATGGCTCATGTTACATTATTTATGTATAACAATTGTATAAAATTGTTTTTCTATAAGTATATAAAATATCAATTTAATGACATTTAAGTCACTTTACAGTGGAAGCACAGTGAGGAGGTCCTCTGCGACTTTTTGAGTCAAAACAAATACTGAATTCCACCTTTTCGTACTCATTGTTTAAAAAATATTGCTTTCACTAAGGGTAGTACTAAGCTATTAAGAAAAATAATTACGATACCAAATATACAGATGTTTTCGACGATTATATGCTAATAACTCAAAACCTAAGGTGGTATGTATGTATATTTCGGTACAATTCATTTCTTATGAATGTTTGCTTCTCATTTGCAGCTTTTCGCTAAAATGGCATTTATAAGAGAAGAAAAAATATTTGTCTCCCATTTTTCCCCCATCCTCACACTTAACGCCATGTTCAATTTGCGGAGAAAAAAAGTAGCGAGGTAATGCAGGATTCTATTATTATTCATATAAAACGGAGAACACCGTTTTCTATGAGTTGCCAGAGTATGAATTAAATAACATGAATGGCCGAAATTCCGCAGTGGAAAAATCATTCGCTTTGAGTGGGACGACTTGACTGGTGAATGATTATTCCTCCTTGGAATTTTGCACTTCCGTGCGCTTGTGGGTGACTCCGTAAAGTTAATACTGTAACTATTCCTGGGATCCTCAAACTTTATTTAACATTTAAGTCATTTTTCGAACAGGTGGAATCACCTGAAATGTGATTCATGCGAACGTCCGGTTTTAACATTGTCAAAGAAAGAGATCTACCGCACAGTGATTTGTTCGTCTCCTTTTTTTTGCAGCTTGATTAATATCATATATTTATTTTCGTGCTTCGTCCTTATCTTTGTACCTTATGGTATATTTCACACGCACATTGCACGTATTAATATGCATCTTGACAAATTTGATTTTCATCCGCCGCCAAGATGTCAGCTCATTAGGTTCAGGGGCCTAATTCTGTAACTCGTAGCTCCGGAGCTAAGAGCTTCGGCTAGCTCCAAGAATTAGCTCCTACTAGTATTCTGTAATTCACTGGAGCTAACTCTAGCTCCGATTCGGGGTGGAGATAAGTCCGCAGACGAAGTGCCAATCACAATCGTCGTTTCATTTTTCGTGACGTTTTTCCGGCTTGTGCTTCCGGAAAATAGCAGACAGCAGTTGAGAATACCAAAAGTAAATAATATTGAAGTATTATTGATTGTACGACTTTAACATATAAAAAAGTACCTTCTTAGCAATATACAGACTATTTTACAAGCTACAGAATTCTCAATTACGACTATCCAGGAATAACCTGCCGAGTTTAACGTGTTTACATATGGAAAGCTGTGAAAACGTCAGCTTAATGCATGCGCAATTATATGATTTTATGAGTTTGTTCGCATCGAGAAGAAGAACAAAAAGCGGAAGAATTAAAACATTAAAGTCCAATTTATAAATTTTTCACGGGTATACCACCAGGTAATAGGCATCATATCTGCTTACATATAGGCAGATATTATGCCTATTACCTGGTGGAATACCCGTGAAAAATGTATACATCAGATTCCCCGGGAAAGCCTTAGATCATTTTAATTCCGTTACTTATTCCGTGGAATCGAGGAGGATTTGGCTACCCAATGCGGGGCTTGAAAAGGTTCGAATTCTTACGCAGGTTGTCTGGGCTGCCTCGTAGTCGAGAGCGCATGGGAGCGCTGCGATGCGTGGTAACTGAACGACTGGGAGCGCTTTAGTGCGGCGATTGGTGCGTGGGACTGAATGCACCGCAAGGCTGTGCGATGCCCGCACGTCGCAATGGTGTCGTGAACTGATTATCTCGTTCGTGTCGTCAGCGAGAGGGCGCTGCGGGCGAGAGCGGAGCTCGACTCTCCGTACGAGGTGCCATGATGAGGAAAACGAACGGCTCTCTTTTTTTCTTCGGAATTTCCAATCAATTTTGCGTCATGGGATCCCAGCGGGTTTGCGAACGGAATTGTGCACCTGCATCGACGGCGCCCGATCGCTGGATGCTCACCGCCTCGTTATAACTGCGCTGCATATACCTTCGCCACGTCATTTCATTTTGCTGATGGATGGCTGCCTGAAAAGCATGGGAGGTATACTACTTGTGGTTCAGCGGCTCCCAACCTTTTCCGACTCGCGTAAACATTTGAAAGGTCATCTTCCTGGATTTTACCCCTCTAGATGTTTCTGCCAAGTGAAATATTGTAATGCTTTTACTACACATAAATCACCTTTTTTAAGACCTTTTTTTGCGAATACAAGCGCGTATTCCTTTGCGAATGCGTAGGTACCTACCCTTGCAGGGTGGGAACCCTTGCTGTAGTCGAAGACAATGTGACGGTTTGGATGGTAACATGGTTTATTTTAACGGTTACTAGGATATAGGTATTTATTAGCCCCTGGGGTTCGAGGTCGTTGGTTTAGGGATACACAAATATTGTTGAATGATGATGGAAGCATGATTTTTGTCACATCAAGATAAAAATATGGAGAACCCTTTGTCAAACTTACGCCTTGTTCTGTACTCACCTCAAGGCCACGAAAGCAGCCATTTTCAACACCGTGCTAAATTATAGTAAGTTATTTTAGAGAATAATATTTGCGATTTGGAAGACTCCTAGGGGTGCAGTTTAGTATATTGCATAACTTTGTTAATTTTCTTGCTGTCACTGGCAACAGTGCACCTCCGGCCTATGTGTAACACCCTCTAGCACACAAGGATGAATCGGGAATCCGCTGAAAAATATCCACCCCTGCTGGGGATTGGGCCCGAGAACTCGGGATGGGAAGTGAGTACCTTAGCCACAACACCGGCCACATACGAATTTCGGTTCAGTATTTTCTCAATAATAATGCGAGCGTGTCAGCTCTCCAAACTCTTCGACACCCCGTGGGCTAAACAAGAGGAGGCCAAGCAGTATTTTATAAGTCCAGCCCGCCGCTGTGGAAAATGCAGTGCGCTTCGCGAATAACAATAAACTGTGTTCTCCCTTGTTGCAATATTTCAAGTGCCCTGTGCGTGTTGCCTTTGTTTATTCATTTTTACGAGCGCCGAACTCTCTGGGGGTGCTTCTATGGAGTCCCCTCCCCATCGTTCCCCTTCTTCCCACCCCCTCCCAATCCGCCCATCCCCACCAAAATGCACGGCCGTATCTTTTATCGGGGTCTTCCATTCCCAACCATGATGCGTGTTGGTTTTCACGGGACTTTCTCCGTTCACTCGCGTCATCCATGAAAAACGACCCGAGTTGATCGAAGGTGCGAGAGAGTTCGGAAAAATACGATCCATAGGTAGGAGATGGGTTCACTTTTATTTTGTTGTTACCCTAGGGATTCCAGGGAAACTCAGAGGCTTTCTGAAAGTCTATCGTATGTGTGCTCGGAGAACTCTTGTCTGTTGCGTGGATGATCGTAATTTAGCCTGCGGAAGTATCCTACTCGGGGCAGGAATTACATTCACTTCCTACTTCATCGTCTCAGTTTCAAATGTAAGGCTTGTATACGTTGGCATCTGAAAATACTCATGTATCCCAGAGCACATATTAGGTACTTTAAAATTCATGAAATGTAGTGCAATGGTTCCATTAAGTGTTGGTTAAAGTTGCCAACTTTTGTCCTACCTTATTGTTTGTCTGCCTGTCATTTTGACGTGGACATTCCGTGAAAACTAAAATTAAAACTTCGCATTGCATTACCTGTCATGTAGTGGTTATTTGGATAGAAATCCTTCGACTTAGTCGTTTTCGGAAATGTCGGCTCTTGAATCCTAACCTTCGTGAGATACCGGGGTATTATTTAATTTTGCCACTGAAGCACAACATGTGTTGCGACTAACTAATATAATCCCCACGTCAGTTTGTCTTGCAGTTGTGAGAGCAATTCTCAACCAGGTAAATGAGCAATTTCCGTGCGTATGGATAATGCGGAACAATTCTGCATTGAAGAGGCATTCGTAGAATTAATTTAAATTGCAAATGACGATACATTTTCCCGTTGGATTCCATAGATGCTTTTTCTACAGCTTCCATGAAACCACACTCAAGATCCATGCCTGGTTTTCTCTCTCGTCACCTCGAAGTTCAAATTACTCGCTACTGGTAAAAAAATCATGATCACATTCCTATGAATTTGCCTCGAAAATGTTAATCCATTTTTATCTTATCCACATCTAGTGGTGTTATGCCGAATGAGTTGCTAAACAAAGAAGCCGGGTTTTCTTTTCCAAAAGTGGACTAAAAAAACTCATCCGCCTTTTTTTTCTTTTTTTAAACCTCGTTGATTGCCTGGGCTCATTATTTTGAAATTATCGCATAAAAAAAATGTCCAGCTTTTTTAAAATTTGTTCAAACTAATGGTGAGGTGATTTCAAAGTATGCTACTGATCATATTTCCTACGTAAATATCCCATCAAGTCAACATTTTCAGCATTCTGCTCGATTTTATTTTGGCTGTACAACAATAGTCTGTGTCACTTTTTAAATTCTCCTTTGTAGTGATTTTGCCCGCATTTAATTTATTATGTTACTCTGCGACTGCTGGTGGTGAGAGTCAGTCGGAGAGGAAATGCAACAACCACTTCCTGTACGTTCTCCCTTATAGGTGCGCTGACTAAGCAGTCTCGCCGCTCTTCATTCTCTCTGCTATGGCCACGGTTAAAGGCTTTTAAAGCTCGGGTCGCTCGAATTCGGGTTTAGTGCGGGCGCGGGTGTACCGTCGACTACTGTCCCAGAATCACTGTCCCAAATTTACAGCTTAATCTTCTTGTTATGCATATAAAGGACCGTTTTTTGGGATTACCCTCGTCTGGAGTCCTTTTAGAATATGGACTGCGAAATTTTTAATAATTTAACTTGATTTTTTGCTAATGACTTCGTCAATTTTTTCTTGAGACTATCAAATTGGTTGCGGTGGCTTTGTACTTACGTCCATGAAGTCCTCATTGCCTTCAAGTCACGCCTTGCGATATCGATTTGTGATGGAAAAACTTTGCTGGCATCGATCTTTTTAAAAACATTCTAGGTTTTTTAAATTGGGTATGACGGAATTTGCAATGCTAATGTAATCCAATCGCATGATAAAGATTTTCAAAGTGGTATGATCTGACACAGGGACGTTAATATACGGTACATAATCGATGGAACCGTTTCTGTGTAGGTATTTATATCTTACCCTTAAGCCGAAACTTAAGAAAACTTTTCAAAATAGGAGCTCTTTATGGAAAAATATCGTGAGAAAGCGTATTGACTAAAACAAAGAATAATATGGATTTGTTGTCCGCTTACGTTTTATTATTATTGTAAAACGCATTTAGACGCGTTTAACTGCTGTAAACTGAGCGAACAGCACGAAAGCAGATATATTCTTTCATTTTAGTCATAAAGCGTTTCATCTGAGCTAATATTTAGTCTCCTTTTTTGTATTTAATCCGACCTCGGTTGGAAAAACACGTTGGAGGTCGTGTTCTAAGAAAGCGATCTGGAGTAGGTGTTAAAAATTAAAGCTAATCTTAGGCCTCCTCCCCTATGGTGCTCGTAAACCTATCATTTTTACCTTGATATTGTCCAATGCGGGGAAGGCCGGTTTTACGTACCTAGCGAGGGAGGAGGGGGGAGCGAATTACTTTCTGGGATGAAATTTCGGGTAACTGGAGCACTATGGGGGATGGTACGGAGGGGGGAGAGAGGATGCCCGAGGCCATCCCGCGGCAATTTAAGCGGCAGGAAATTGGCCCGTGGCTATCCCGTATATCACAACGCCCCCTCGGTCTTGCAAGGAAGGCCCGGTGGCTGAAGGGAGGAGGAGCGGGTGGGTCAACCCACCCACCCACCGTCGAGACCTCGCCTACGAGTTCTGAACGGAAGGTGGGCGAAGAAAAAATAAGCATCCCCTCTCAAGTGTAATACCGTGCTTAATTTAAGACCGGCGTACTTCTTTCTTGCTCGCTTGAGTAGGCCCCATCCATATCGTCTACCTAGCTCCTCAATTTACCGACCCGAGATTAATTGTTCCCTAGGGCGGCAACCCCTCTTGAAATCACTGGTTGAATGGTTACTTTTTTATTTTCACAGTTTCTATTTCGTGGCTCATTTATACCGGTCACCATTCCTTTTTAGTGAAAGTGTATGCAAAATACTAAGTGATCTTTTGTGCTGTGGTAATTATTTCCTCAAAGTATAGTCGGAAACTTTTATTTTCCTTTAAAAATGATAAAAGTTAAATTCGTTATCTCAGAGAAAAATCAGGGTATTTGGCTTGAATTTGACATAATGTAATTACTTCATTAGGGTTAACCCGAATTATCTTACGCCTGGAAAAGCACCGGGGTAATTTTGCAGAATGGTGGGCTTCGTCCCACTTAATTTTGTGAGGGCATTTAACTCTTCTTCTCTTCAGATCACTTCATCGGTATCTCAGTAGATATTTGATCAAATATGCTCTCACGCTTTTTTTTATCGCGCCCTAATTTCATTCAATTTAGCTGTTGGTTGCCTCAAAGAGTCTCGGGTGCTTTTTATATAAACTTTCCTCGCAAAATTTTCCTCGGAAAGGAAATTCCTCCATGCCGACAAAAGCTTCAAGTGTATTTTAAAAACTGCTATGAATTAAATAAACTAGACATTTACGCAGTAAATTCTTGTTTAGATAGTTTCGCTCCATGTTTAACTTAATTGAAAAAAAAAGTATTGACCTGGATATTTCTGGGAGATAGTTGAAGTATATGAGAAAATGATTGTAAAATGCCATAAACTTTTTATTTTAATCCTACACTCTATCTCAAGAACAGAAAGAAGCGACAAAATAAGAGAGATACCTACACCGTCGAACTGATAGTCACAAAAACTCCTGCTTTCCACACTCCATTAGTGGCTACGGCAAAAATAGAGGGAGAGCCTAAGGCTCGGTTTTATAATCTCTGGTTAAATATTTTCTGGGCATGAAAACTGATGCTTATAAGCGACGCTATCGGTGAAGCTCACGTCATGAAACCGACTATCTGATGCAATATACCATACCCGAACTGAGACGTTAGCATTAAGTTTACATTAAGGCTACATCTTCTTAAGGTTACCATCAAGGTGCTTGGAGCGATTTATGTTCATCCACAGATTTGCGTAAAACTTTGCATGCCTGTTCTCATTAGTGGTATCCATAGATAAAAATTAAAAGAATTGCATCTTACCGATTTGTTTTTTTGGTAGTTCAATGTTATTTTAACACGTAGCCTTATGGAACATGAAATATATTTTGTAATAATTCGACTACATATGTACAGATTATCTTCTAAACGCCAGATAATACATTTCTTATTATTATAATTGTTACAAAAAATATCAGTGTCACGCCGAGTCCAATATTCGAAAAAAATACATAAATAGGTAGAACCACCTTGACATGCATTTCTTTATCATCCTCTCCCTCTTTCTATTCCCTCTTCATTTCATGGCTGGTGTCCTACTATCCTATGCCAAAAGCCCCTGCAGCAGTCCATAGGGAAGTATGTAGATGTGGAAACTAATCCCGCATTGTTTTGCAATTTCCTTCTAAAAAGTGATTTTTCTCCTATAAATCCTGGAGTACTCCTCAATTTGGTATATGGAAATCCGGTGGCCATTGATGGACCTTGACGCTCCGCCCCCATCTGCGCTTTACTCCCAAGAAAGAAGTTGCGTGGAGATGGCCAGCTAGAAATTTTGTATTAAAAAAAAAGATTCCGGAAATGTGTGTACCTGTCGTCGAGATTAGGTTTTAAAAACTCATTTCCAATCCTATCCGATTGGGAGAGTCCAGCCGGCCATTCGCCTTCGCTCCAGTTTCATATTTGCTCCGATGGAATTTTCCTAGCGTTGGAGTGAGTTGGTGTGGGTGGAAGGATATGAGATGGGCAATGGTGACTGAAGGGTTATGTACTTGGTAAGAAGAAGTATCCGGGACTTAGCAACGCTTTTCATACTCTGCATTAAAATTATTTACATTTGGAGCACTAGATAAAAAATGAAGTTATTATGAAAGGAATCTGGATTAAGCAATTGGAAAGGACGTGATTTTTTTTAAAACTTTTTTAAAATCATCATTCGGAGTCCATGGTTTTCTATTATGATAACGTAATATCACATGCATCTTTCCGAACTCAGGGTGTAAGAATCAAGTCCTCCTTTTAAAATACGAAAATACGTAATTGTTTGTGTTTACACACTCTGTTTTTCGAAAACTTGTCTAGTGACATGTTGAAGAACAGTTTATTTTCTTTGTTTAAATTTTTCCTTGATGAACTCCAATGAAAAATGTTTTTATTGAGAGCCGTTTTATTTATTCCTTATCTAAGTAGTTTTTTCAGGTAAATAGGGAAATAGACTACAGAACGGAAAAGTTTAAAATCGCATTTTTTTCGTGAACCGAAAGAGACCGTTATAGCTGCCATTTACACTTCACTGCTAGGCTGTTCGATAGTTAGCTAATTAGTTAATTTACTCTCTAATTTTTTGTGTTCAATTGTTAAGCAGTTCTAACAGCTCGTCTCGCACGCTTCCTGGTTAACTCTTGTATCTCTGTGCATTTATGCAGTTAAAAAATACATTATCACTCATTTTTTAAAGAATTTGTTGCCTGTATTGCATGTTAGTAATGGTTCACCCCCAGTCACATATCAGCAGGTTTTTGCTAATGAATCAATCGTAAAATTAACGTTGCTAGGCGTTAATTGGTGGAATCACTGCATTACTAAGGAACAATACGCGGTAGACTTCGTATATTCCAGTGAACAATTTTATAATAATTTATTTACAGCACATTATTATATTTTTTTTGTGAAACCTACAAATCCTACTGCGTATCGTTTGTTAAGAATCAATCGTAGTTTCAATAACATTTTTAGGATAGTTTATCGCTTGTTTGTGAAAATTCACGCCCTGACGCACATACCCTTGAGGTGGCTTTCTGGGTAGATGTGGCAGGAAAATTCGAGAATTGCGCTGTTTGAGTTAGCTGGAAAGTTTTTTTCCCACTTCTCGGCAATTCCGTGACTCCGTCACATTCCGGAAGGCACAATTGCTAGGCCGGGCGTTGCCTTTCAACCCTGCTGGTACTTCACTCGCTTCACACCGTCACCTCCCGTCTCGCAAAAGGGCGATTGGTTTAGAACGAGCATCGTTCTGCGTGTTTGCCGAAGAAGATCGTATCCGTATCTTCCTCTCTGAAGAGCGGAACACGCACACAAATAAATATAGTTTCAAAAACACAGGCACATGAAAATAAATTGAAAGGAAACTCACAAAAAGACATAATATTCGGCGGTCATGCCGCCATCGTCGGCAACATGTCCTCCGAAACGTCCATAGATTGTTTTTGTGATTGTCCTTTCAATTCATTTTCGCATGCGTGTATTTTTAAGACTATATTTATTTTTTGTATAAAATTCGCCAAGTGCGTCCTCTCTTGGAACAACAGCGTAGATGACGAAGGCATTCCTACCGCAGTCGCCGCTGAAGACAGTTGCAAAAACAGAAAATTTCGCTATGTATGTGTGTGTGTTTTTCTTTTATTTGTGTCTTTCGTGCTTGTCTCTATCTACAAATTTTATGTACAACTTGGTGAAAGATCACTGGAGCGATATTAAAAACAGGAAACGCCAAGAAGATTCTATAGAAGTTTTTACTAGTAAGTGCCTGTCGTGTGTTCCTATACCTATTTTTATCGGCCACCCTCGTCGCATAACCTATGTATATCTATCTAGGTGAGACTATGGTCAATCGGAAAGGGATTTGGAGAGGAAAACCCATTTCTTCTCTTATCCTCCTCCCAATTTCCCTCGCTTCTCTCAGGAGAGTTAATTTTCTTCTTTTTCTCCGAGGAATATTTTTCCCACCCTACCGGAAAGGAGCCCGCGGTTTCCCGTCTTTCTGGTCCCTCATCTTCCCCCCTCCCCACCCTTAACCCCCCTCCACCCCAACCATTCAACAACTGCCCTCCCTCATCTCCTCTTTTAGTCTCGCGAAAGTAATAATAAAACCTCAGTATGGTTCTTGTACCGCGCTCTTATCAGACGCCCACCGTTCGTCCTGCCGAGGATTACGCCGGCAAGTTGGAAATACTTCGTATATGGTGTTTAGAAATTTTTCTTTTAATTTTATCGTGGTCGCATTCGTTCCAAGCATTGGTTCAAGTGTATGTATTTGGATGGAACCGTACCAAGATTCAAGAGGACTGAAAAGTGAAGCCATTGGCGCTATGTAGGAACGGGTATGTGGCGGTACTTAGTAGTATTCATCTCTAGTGTATTCATTTAATGTAAAATTTCACGGTATTTTACTAACAACCGACCATGATTTTTACTCGAACATCGAAACTGTGATCGGTTAATAGACCTGATATTCATCTCGAGTGAAATCATTTAATGTAAAATTTACGGTATTTTGCTAAAAGCCAAAAATACTTTTGACTCAACGTGTCGAAACTGTGATCGGTTTTGACTTGGACGACGACGCAAAAGGTGGAAATCGTAGCCCGTTGTTAGTTAAAGAGTGCTGCAATTCACATGGTGATTTAATTCGTGATGAACAGTGACGCTATTTTGTTGTGCGTGTCGATTGGAAGACTGATTGTGTGCAGGTGTGATTGTGCGATTCGTGTAACGTCTACTATCATTTGTTGATACGTACGGTTTTTAATACGTCAAATCCATTGTGAGTTGTGTTTAACTCACGCTATTTATGACAACAGTGCATTGTGAAGTATCGCATTCACCCGTTATCTTTTTTCACTTTGAGAGCGTAAAAAATACGTTAGTGCGTGTCGTCAAATGTAAAAATTGATTATGACTCTACCTGAGTTTCATATTGTAACTTACGCTTAAAAAACAATAACTAATAACATTTTTAGTAACGTAGAAGGGATCGCTTATTTTTCGAAGTTATTACTCCATTTTCACAATAAAATATCTTGGCTGCTCGGAAAAAAAAACTTTTTTCTAATGCGGCTGTTGATACCGGTAAGGTCAAGGAATTTGAGAACTGCCACCAACATTATGGACGTTTCTAAATTCAATTCCAGTTCCCCCAGTTCATTTACATTCAACATCATGTGTGTTTAATCTCGTTTTTCCTACGGGCAGCGCAGCTCTGTCGAGTGATTTGTGTACTACAATTCCCGGCCCGGTCCCGGAGGCAATGTAAACAATTCAGCCGAATGCTCCCAGTTGTTCCTTCTCTCATTCATCTGGATCAAAACTTCGCTGCCGACACTCTCGTCTGTTTTCCGCGGTGCGCTACGTTTTCTATTGTTGACTCATCAGATGCGGAAGGTGGGAGAAGGGGAGGTGTTCGGGAGGAAGAGGGGAGGCGGTGAGGAGGTATGGAGGCAAGCAAGAACCGAGTGTTAATGTCGGAGGTGTTGTTGATGGGGCTCTTTCGCAAGCCTTTTGTGATATGAGCCAACCTTGAACTTCAGCGGGGCAGGGAAGTGGAGGAGTAGAAACCGACTGTGGGAACAAAGGACTCTTGACGATTGGTGGTTTTGCTGTCGCGGCCGTCGTCTGACGAGTTCTACGGCGCTCCTTTTCTTACATAAGTACTTCTTTGTTCCGTACTTCGAAATAAAACCCATCTCGTTGTTCTTTAGGTCTCGTCCGCATAATTATGTTGTCTGCTTCGTTGAATGTAAGGTAATGAAAGCAATAGGGTATGGATCGAAATGGAATTAAATTTTAATTTCAGTTCACATCCCAATCTTACCTTCAGCGAGCGCAATGAAACTAATTATTTAGTTTTATTTCTCTATTTGAAATACCCGTGTTATAAATTGGCTGCAAGCGGAAATGAATTTCAAAAATTAAATTTATTTCTTTCGCTGGACTTGTTTCTCTAATGGGCGAAGCGATTAATCGAGGAACATTGCGTTTCGCTCTAATGGTTCAAATATTTTCGTGAAGTGGAATGCAATACTAGAAGCGTTGTCAGAAGATTCCTAATTCTATCCAAAAACCTTTTGTTAGAACATTTTTAAAATTGCAAACAAACTCAAACTTGCAGATGTATCCGTTGCCGATGTGAAGATGCGTCCTGTGGGACCTGTACTGTGATAGCAGGATCTGAATTTCTGCATGCGGCCCTGATTTCTGTCAACCTGCTCTTATTTTCGACAAATAGGTACGGAAACGAACAAATTTATCACTTTCGAGATTTAGAGGAGTGAATGTAAACTCGTCAGTAAGTTGAACCTCTAATTAGAACTCGTAACGTAATGTACAATACGTATGAGTTTAATTTGAAACAGAAAATTGGTCTTTCAAGCATAATTCACTCCAACACTCTCCGTTGTAGTTGTTTATGTTCATATATTAATGAACGAAAAGAAATTGTTCCATGCGTAACTTATTCAATTCACCCATTCAAGTCCCTTAAAAACATAATCGTGGCTGGGCTCGAACCCAGGAAACCATCACGGTTTTTTTTAAATATTTTTCCGCACTCGTGGGGCAAGCAGGAACGTCTCATGAAAATTTCAAACCTTTATCTCTATTGGAAATGCCCAGGAATTTCTTTCACTGAGTGAGTTAGTACTGTCAGTTGGCCACAATCATATAGGCTACCTACTGTTTCTTTTCCCGTCATCGTTTTCCGTTTCGTAGTCTTCGCGGGGCTTGAGTTGATTGAGCGTAGATTGCCGAGGGGAAGGGTTTCATCGGCCTGGATTCCGTTCCCCCAATCAAGGGACTCTTCTCTCGGCTTCCAACGCATTTAACCACGGGGTAGGGGGAGCGAGGGGGGGTGGTTCAAGTATTCCAGGGCCTTTGCTTCATCGAACCCCGATCCCGGAGACGGTCGCTCTATGCGCAAACACATCTCTTGTCATCAACCAATCGGCCTCGGGGGTTTTTCCCTTCCGCTCCCTTTTATATGCTCGACTCTTTGTTTCATTCTGCCTCTGCTGCGTCTTAAGATGGTCGGAGCGATTTTTGTTTATGTATGGAAAAATATTAAACATTACATGCGTGTCAGTATTAGTAATATTTATAAATAAAAGTAAAGATATTAATAATATTTATAAATAAGAATGTTATATATTTAGTTTCTTGGCAATTCAATGCTAATTTAACACGTAGCCTTATGGCACATGACATATTTTGAAATAACTCGATTATATATGTACAGATTTTCTCCTAAACGCGAAATAATGCATTTCATTTTATTATGATGATTGCTAACAAATATCAATGTATCATGCTGAGTAAAAAAAACGTATTTAAATATGATTTTCGCTTTTACTTCAAATTTCACGCCGAAAATCCAAGTCATAACCACGAATATAGATAGCAATGATAAAATATAGAGGTCATAACAATGCTTTAATTGAGGCAAAATTATAAAATATAATTCTTTCACCATTTACATTACTGCATTAATGGTGATTTCCACCGTGTAAGCAGATGTACAGATGTGAAATGTAGTCCAGGAATTTTTTTTTACCTACTTGGAAAGTTCTAAAATGTTCACTCAATGATTAGCGCTCCAGCCACTTTAAATCCTTGGTACTCTATCACTCGTTGCTTTAGAAAAGATCAGCTAGTCCGTTTATCAGGAGGTAGTTGGTTCGTTTCTTGGAATATTTTCCGTGTTAGAATCGAAATCTTACTTTTCCATCATCATCAGCTGTTGTCATTTTCAAGATTTTTTGTGCTACTGCTCTCTCCATTCCATTCTCTTTTCAGCTAAACACGTATATTCTACACTGGTTGAAAAGCCTGCCGGAAGAGGCTAAAATGTTGGCGAAATGGCCAAAAAGAAATTGGCCTTCCTCTTTGGACTTTTCCCTCTGATTTTCCTTCAATTATATTGTTCACAAACCCATCGTGCCTCTGGGTGTGGCCCATCCTTCTGGTTCTTCTTTTCTGCATTGTGTTCCATGTGTTCCTTTCTTCTTCTACTCTTATGTAAACTTCTTCATTTCTTATTTTATCCGACAATTGAACTTCAAATGCTAGACGAGGAAGGATGGACGACGACACGCGGCCAACACTTTTTACGCAACGCTCACCCTTTCGCTCCTCCCCCTCTCCTCCACCCCCACCCCTCATGTCGTCCCAACCGATTGATACAACTCGGGAGCCAACCTTTTAACGCTCGGAATGTGCGTCACACACGTACTCTCCACGCCAAATCGGTCACGGGCCGGAGTTCCCCTCGATTGCCGCCGTGGAATGAATATTTATTTATTATCTCGTACTACCAAAAAACGGCACAGTAGCTAATTACATTGGTCGGTGTAGTAAAATAAATAAACATTGAACAACAATTAAGAATAACACGAAGAGTTGAAACAAAATCAAGTTGACACAAAAACAAAATTGACTCAAATTTGGGGTTCCATTTCCCAAGTCCCGTTTGATGAATGATTTGAATATGTTGGGCGAGGAGAAGAGGTCTAGGAAAGAATATGCTGAGGACAATATGTTAAATTTTGGAGGGGATTCGGTAAAACAGGAAACGCTGCGATAGGGAAAGCCGGAATTTCGGGATGTGTAGGAGATTGAAGTTTAGCGTGTGGCGAGGAGGGACACGAATTGGAAAGAGAGAGCGGAGGTCGCAGGAACGAAGCTGTCCATTCATTATATTGTGTAAGAATTTCACGGCGCGCAATTTCAATTTATAGTGCACGGCGGTGAGAGAGCAGAGAAATTCCCGGGAAGGACGAAATGGATTCACGGATTAAATTCTTGAGGGAGGGAATGCGAAGACGGGCAATGGCTAGGAAAAATTGGCAGGACGATTTAGAATTTGCAGAGTGGATGGGCAAGCAAGGAGTTGACCAAATTGGTGCGCAGTATTCTAAGATTGGGAGGACACAACCAAAAAATACTGTTCTAAGGGCAAGGGGATCTTGAATGTCTGTGTGACGGTACAGTAGGCCAACCACCGCCATCGCCTTGCCCATAACTTTTTTATGTGGTCTTGGAAATGCAGTCTATCGTTAAAGATGACATATATGTCGCAGTGGGATCTCACTGCTGGAATAAGGCTATTTTGGAGTGTGTAAGAATGATCCGCAGGTTTTCGTCTCAAGGAAGAGGTCATGATAGCTGACTTAGTAGGGTTAATACGCGCCTGCCACTGAGCACACCACGAGTACAAAAGGTCCTGTGCATATTGAAGGGCTAGGTGGTCGGAATTGGACCGTCAACTTGCTTGAAGATTTTACAGTCGTCTGCGTATAGTAAGATTTTGAATATGACTAGAGTCCGTCAAAATAGTAGCGTAGTTGAAATATACTGATTTGGCTCAAAAATAAATGAAAAGTTAACATTTTTTCCTGACCGTATGATTCAAACAAAGGACACACTCATGGATTCTTCGGTCACGTGATCACCTTCCCCAAACGGCAGTGGACGTGTTTACGAATTGGCTGTATTTCTGTCAACTGCGCTATTACCTTGGACAGGGTATAAAACCGTAGTATAAAGAAGAGAGTATACACCAAAGAGGGTGAAAAGAGGGCCATGAAAAAAAGCATTTGACTTGACTGGGATTCGAACCCGGATCTCCCAATGCCGGTCAGGTGTGTTAGCCAGTTACACCACCAAGTCCATGGCGAATGGCATTTTCAGGGCGAATTTCACCCTCTTTGGAGTATATCTTAACACTCGTGCGCGTGACTGAGTACCACATCATTAGTGCAATCGCAATGATAGGAAAAAATAAAGAAGGGAGTAGATAGGAGGTTATTTGGAGGAGGCAACTGACCATTGAGGTCATTTGCACCATCGAGGATAAGTGGGTAGGTTGGTAAGGCGAAGGCGTACGTTAAAATCATTTCCCGAACGCCAGCATACCACGGTGGGTCAAACTTGATGCTTAAGAGTAGTGAATTAGATGATGGAAAGGAAAAAAATGCCTTTTCACCCCTTTAAAAAATATTTATCGTAATAGAAGTCGTAAATAATTGATTTGGAGGTTGTTCTACAGGAGGTTAGTAAGCTTATTCTCCGTTTAAAGATATTTTTCGGCACTTAGATACCAGGAAAATAACACATCTCGCACACCTGCTTTATTTCTCAAAATTCTAATATTATTTTTTTATTTCTAAATCCGCTGAACCCATTAGTATCTACACGTTAACTTCTATGCAATTCATACATTTTTCAACGTATCTCACGCTGGTTAAACGCTGAGTTTAAGCTTGATACGAAGCCGGATAAAATTTTTAAAGCCACTCGTATACCTAACTGATACAAGGATTAATTATATGTCATAATTAGTTGTTCAATGCTAAGATTGGTTAACAGCAGCCCTCCATTCTATCCTGTTCTCTGCTAACTCTTTTATGCCCTTGTATTTCTTCTGTTTCATGTGACGTATTTTTTGGCCTAGATATTTGTCTCTTGGTCTTCCTCGAGAGGATTTCCCTCATATTATGATCCTCACAAATTTGCTGTGCCTCAAAGTGCAGCCAATCCAACTCCACCTTGTCTTCCTGATAGTGCCCCATACCACAGAGTAGGGATATCTTTACTCTGTGCCCATACGGTTTTCTACTCCTCTATTCTGTGTTGCATTTCGGAAGACGCAGCCTTGCATTCATAGACGTAAATCCACCCAAACCTAGAAATATGAGGGGTAAAACCACCTAAACCTAGACATATGAGAGAACGAGTTTTAGGGGTTTGGGGGTTTTCGCTTTAAAATTCTTTTTGTTGACCTTTCGTAGATCCCCGACATAAGTTATACGCCTTTTTTTAGCAAATTGTTAACCTGCGTTTTCATGCAGCCATTTTTACGTTGCTGGACACTGCGTAGCCAATGAGAAGCGAGGTCTTCAACGGAGGCTGCGCTGCCGTCAATCTTTAAAATTTGACGCAGCTTGCATCGCCGGAGCTTCGGCAGGGATTGAAGACCGACGCTTTCTGCCTGTCATTTGTTTTTCACGTGATTGTTTCCCTAGGAATTTTGGGTCACCTTCAAATTGCTGACAAAAAATAGCAGGGATACAGACTCCTTGAAAAATAGGCTCAGGCGGTGTAGTCCATCGTCAATACTCCTCCTGAACATCCTATTTTCTTCAGAAACTCCACAGTAAACAGGGCTAATGAGGAAGACTGAACACATCGCGCTTTTCCACCGTCTTGTTTCCATCCATTGTGGCATGCTCCCGCTGCCATGAAAATGGGGTACGTTTGTGACGCATAACGTATCGGCAAAACTACGCTAAAACGGCTGCGTGAAACCGTACCTTCATTCATAGCAAAGGCACGCGGCGTTTGCAATTCCAGTTTATGCACTCTAACGCCCTAACTGAGCGAATCCCTTCAAAGAGGCAAACCAGGGACTTTAAGGGGAATCGAATTAGCACTCCAGGATCCTAGTCGAACACATAACCACCTCTTGACGCCCGTACTAACAGTTCACAACGCAGAGATAGGTGGACAAAAGAGATACGGCCCTTGAGTTGACGCAGAGTAAAGAACATCACGGGAACCTATGGATAGAGGTGCGAGGTCAATGCAGGGAAGTTGTATTCTTCCAACGAGGCAAATGTTTCACAATGTGGAATAATAAGAACGGATCGATAGTGCTTCCTACACTGCCCGAGGCATACGGAAATATCAGCCACTTGATTAATAGGGCGAGGTAAAGAAGGTCGAAAAGAGAGAAAATTCAAGATTGAGAGAATGTGAAACGTGATAATATGCCATGGGAAGTAGGATGTGCGATGATGGAAGAAGCAAGAAAGATAAAGAGAGCTTTCCATTCGCTCTAGTGCTCTGCTCACTCCGCAACACAACAATGCACTTGCTTTCCGTTAGTTTCAGACCCTGCACGCGCGCACTTCAAAACATCGGGAGCAGAGTTAATGTGCGCTTTGCAATAGAAGAACTTCGAGAATCGCATCCGCGATTGATGTTTTTGTATCAATTTTCAGGGAAGGCTTCGAAGATGAATAATGTAAAGTTTATGCTCTGCAGTAAAAAGATAACGTTTTTAAATCCTTCTTTTGAACAAATAAATTCTTCTGTGCACATAATATTGGGCCGTGAACTTTGTAAACCAACAGAATACTACCTTCCAGCAGTTTCCCAAATGTTTCGCCTGAGCACATAGCCGTTTGCGGGCGCAAAAGTTTGCTGATGTGTTCCGATCTGCGCTAACTTCAAAATATTGAATGGAATGCTCACATATTAAACAGGATATTTCTAGCATATAAAGCATTCTATCGGTAGAAAAGTCCACCAACAGCTAGAAACACAAGCTTGGAGGTAAGGAAATAAGGATGCTTCGAACAAACGTAAGGCTGAAGCATGCTCTTACATGGGAGTGGAGTTTGGACGAAAACAGTATCAGAACCAAGAAGATTGGAACCAATGAAAATTTGGTCTTGGAGAAGGACGATGAAGATAAAATGCGTTTTTTTAGACGAAATGTCGCCGGAATATATTAAGTGCCATGTTATTGTATTTGTTCTTCATTAATTTATCTTTTAGATTTGGTGGATATCCGTAATTCTGGGCTATTTTCTTGATTATTATGAAGGACTTCGAAGTGAGAAATTATCTCTACTGTATAAATGACTACGCGTACGTATACGTATGATTAATTAATGGGATTAGTGATTCAGATGTGCGCCAATAGATGGCAAGCGAGCTCCCTTATACGCTCTGCACTAAATGACACGAACAGAAAAGAGCACACTCATTGAAATCAGACAAGGGAAAATGACTGAGGTTCAGATGCATGCGATATGATTCCATTCCATACTTATGAGCGAGGGGAAAGTTAAAGGCGGGAATAGGTAAATATTCAAACATCGCATAGAAAAATTGAACGCCACTAAAAGCGTTAATGTGAGCATGGAATACAGAGAAATAAATACATTACAATGGAAAATATTTATGTCTGCATACCACCTCAAGGACGTGTTGGGGAGATGGGGATTAATTTTCACCGAAAAATACTCTCTGCACTATTTTCTGCAAGAGTCGTGGAAACTTCAAGAGATAATGGATTATGAAATTACTAAGTAATGATAAGTTTACAAGGATTCAAACCCTTTGTTCGCGAAAACGTAACTCTACGGTACTAGTAATACGGAACAGTCATAGGTCAAGTGATGTTTATTTTACAAGGCGATATCATTGTGAGAGCTCTTGAAACATGCTCAAATAGTTGCTCATCAGTAATATTATGTTAATGGAATTGCACCTCATGATAATATTGTATACCGCAATCAACTAAGCCGGATAAAAACATTTCCACTTGTGTCTGCAGTTGGCACGGCAACACTCAAAAGCCCATCAGCAACAAATATGGTGGTCATCGCCATCTCTTGACCGGACTTACAGTCTTATCGGATCAGGTGTCATTGGATCATATCAGACCTCATTTTCTTTATTTGATATGCTGATTTTGATCAAACTTAACTTGAAAGGTATATCAAACATATTCGCATTCAAATCAGATCTGATATATGCAGCAGCATCTCAGACTTTATCTGGTTCAGACCTGATCTCCTCATATCAGATTCAATTTGATTCTGATCAGACCTGATCAAGATGGATCAGAAATTTCTGCAAGGGGTGGACCTGACTGATCCTCATATCAGACTTGAATTGGTTCAAATCAGACCTGATCAGGTTCAGATCAGACTTGATCAGGTTCAGATCAGACCTGATCAGAAATGTCCATAAGGGGTGTGATAACGATTCACATTCAAGTAGTTCTGGTAGGCATGCGTTTGACACTAATAAAATTATCTCTAAGACTTTTTACGAATCGTGCCTATCTTCGATGCACTAAATATGTGCTGCATATTCTGAATGAGATGTAGCAATGGAAAAGTATACTCTGTCCCAAAATTATTACACTTTCTTAGTACCCTTGTGGAGGTTCCGCTTCGACTTTGTGAGTCAAAACTAATAGTGAATTTTGGAGTATTTATAAAAATACTGATTTCACTGATGACAAGCTAAAGCTATTACGAAACAAAATTAGGTAGGAAATATGCAGCTTATTTGACGAATATATTTCTAATGGACACTTTTTTATATCCGTATAAGCCGACTGTAGGGCCATTTGTATGGAACTGACGATTTTGACGCCGGTTCCTGTAGTTATTTACCAATAACTCAAATAATAAGGTGGATTGGTGTTGGTTTTTCTCATTTTATCCCCTGAGAGCAGAAGTATCTAATAGTACATATTTGGCTCTGGGGGAGGGAGGGCCCAGAACACTTTTGATTGGTATAGGCTAACCTATAAAAAATATTCTGGGCCCTCTGGGCCAAAAATATTATACCGTATAGCACATAATGGTGGGCAATTTTTTGCCCACCCGGAAAATTTTTAATTACAAAACTGCATTTTTTAGCCCTTCAGAAGTATTTCAAGATGTTTGGTTCGTTAATTTTTTTATACGTTGATGTTGGTACCCTTAACAAAGTTTCTTCTGGGGGGGGGGGGGGCGTTTCTGTTCGCCTCCCTCATAAATACAAACAAACCTGGGAGTATTTACTCCTTTTAAGCAGTTTTTTGGCGAAAATGTCATTTATATTATTTAGAAGAATACTGTTTCCCCCATGTTACACCCATCCTCACATTTTACAACGTGTAATTTCAAGTTCACGGTGCGAAAATAAAACTTGGAAGGGTTGGATTCTATTATTCATGCCAAACGAAAGACATGTTTTTCTATAAGTTGCTATATTATGAATTAAATGAAATTTTAGTCGTTTCACGGTGGAACCACCTTAAAATTTCTGGAGGCTTTCGCATGACGCGACACTTCCTCCCCTCCATTCCCATACGTCACGCTCGGACGAACTCCTTCATTGCTTCCTTTTCGTTATGACGTTTGTGTCGTGTGGGACCGCTTTCATTGTTCGCCCGCGTCGGTTGGACGCCATAAATAATTTGGCCTCTCGAATGCCAGAAGTGGCTGCCAGCCAATTGATGTTAAGTAGCGGTTCCCTCGTCAATTCACTGAGGTATGGAATTTTCCGACCAATCATAGCGATCAAATCGCTTGATTTCGTTCTCCGGTTTCCTTTTCTATTTCAAGTCGTGATATCGTAACGTTATATGTGAGCCTATAACTTTCCTACTCATTTTCAGATGTTTGTTTTACAACTAAGCTACCATCGTCTCCAAGAACTGAAATACAGAAATACTTACGGTCCCTCTACCATTGGAAGCATATTTGTAGTGTAGTGCATTGTTGTGAGGCTTCGCCTCATGACAAGCATTAGTGATTTATGATAATGCATAATTAGTCGTAGTTGCACGAACCTTAGGGTGTAGTGTAATACATTTTGGTGGCTTCTCACCCCCTGCCACACACCCTTGAGGTGGCTTTCAGGTTATTTGGTAGATGTGGATTAATTAAATTAAATCATGCTTCTGAGTTTAAAAGTAGGTTACTTTGCGTGCAAAAAAATGTTTCAAGTTGCAAACTTCCATCTTATCGGTTGCTAGGAGTACCTACTATAGTGAGTAAAATTCTAAGTAGTAAATACCTACTAGTGAGTAAAATTCGTCTTTATCAAACGCCCTTCTTTGGAGTTATTATACGTCAATTAACGTATAATAACTGCAAAGGAGGAGTAGCTTTAAAGCCACTCATGGTTCTGTAGCGCTAAACAAAATGGGACCCCCTTTTTCACTCTAACGCTTATGATATGTCCAACATTTGTTTATAAACATTATTCTACACAACATTTGTTTATAAACATTATTATGCACAAGGTTCAAATAATAAAAAACAAAATTATCTGAATGGTGATGCACATAACGTGAAGATCAATTGAGTCATGTCGGAGTTATTAAGGTACTCGAGTAAACAGGATTTTTAAGTGGACAGTATAGGTATGTCCCATCCATAGGACTATCTAGAAGCGTCTGAAGGGGGGGGTCACCCCCTTCTTCCCCCACACCTCCCTATGGGGGGTATGGAATACACCCCATGTAAAACGGGGGGTCCGGGAATTTTGAAAAATATACATCTTAAACTGACGTTTTGAAGGTGTTCAATTATGTTATGTAAGGTGATTTATAGGTGTACTATTAGCATGTGTTAAACACATAATTTTGACGTTTTTTCATCAATGGGGGGGGGGGTTACAACCCCCAAACCCCCCCCCCCCCTGGATACGCCTATGGTCCCACCTGTGTTACGCCTTGGTGGTCGGAGTCTCCCGTATACTGAGAGCGCCCGTTTTATGGGGATGATATTGGACTGCCGTCTGAATTGGAGGGTGTGTACCCATTAGAGTTTGAAAAGAAAAATGCTGTCAGGTACTTATTGAACATTTTCTGAATATAAAGTCAAACGACATGGGATACGAACCGTGGTGCACTTCTTCCTCCATACCGAGCACTCATGAGACATGGATGTTTGCCCATTCCGTTGTTTTCATGTCTAGGCTTCGAGCATGTAGTACACTATCGCAGGATGTTTCTATGCAAAGTATGAACTTTTCACAATCTCTCTTACAAGAAATTGAACCATGTCTTAACATTCTCTGCGCCATAATTCGTAAATTTTTATATTGGTTTCGTTAATTGTCTTTTTTAGGGTTATTTGGAAGCGAAGGACGGAACGTGTGCGATTGAATGTGTATAGCAACTTTATCAAATAGTTACATCTTAACGTTTAGTGTAATCTTGATGTTATGGGCCCTGTGGCGCAACGGATAACGCGTCTGACTACGGATCAGAAGATTCCAGGTTCGAATCCTGGCAGGGTCGAAAATTTTGTCGCTGGTATTTACTGCTACTTTACCCGTCAGGGCAGATCAACTTCACCTATTTATTACTATGCGTACGTTTTGTCATTTTTAATGGTGTAGCAACTCAATGTTCGTTTGGTTAAATGGCGCTGCGTGGCAGAAACAATGACAATGTGCCATAAAGAAATTTCTTTTGTTATAATTATATCACATATTAAAGTTATAATTAATATGTACTATAATTGTAATATTTAATTGGTAAATCTCCTTGATCCAGCTGTGGAATTCCCTGTAATCACGTAATATTTTTGTTGGTAACGGCTTCTTCAATAATTAGATTTGTCGGGACATAGGTTTTTATAGAGATCCACGGAGTTGGTACTACTAGTTTCAACTACTAGTTGGCGTCATCATCAGGTACCTTTTCCTCCAGCTTTTGGCCTTTTTTGGAGCTCTCATAAAGTTTATCTTTGTCATAAAACATGGAATGCCTGGAAAAATAACCTGTTGTTCCCCATATAATATCCATTGTAATTTATTTTACTCCTCTGGATTGTGTTCCGTGCTCACATTTACGCTTTTTGTGGCGTTCAATTTTTTATGTGGTGTTTGAATATGTATTCTCGCATTTAGCTTTCCTCTAGCTCAAGAATATGGAATGGAATCATATCGCATGAATCTGAACCTCAGTCTTTTCCCATGTCTGATTTCAGTGAATGTGTCCAGCTTGAGAGACTCGGGAAGTGTCATTGAGTTGTGTTTACACGAACTGCGGAATCCTTGTCTCCGGCGCATGTTCTCATTGAGTACGTAATCTTTGAGGCTCATCTCCTTTTAGGTGTGTGATTTTGCTGGCGGTCTCTTGTGATGCGATGTGCTTGCGGCCGTCCGTGCATCATTTCAAGGAGACTTTTCCTCGAGGGTTGTTGAGTGAACGAGACGTCTCTTATCTTTATAGCACATCGTCATCCTTTGGAAATAAGTCTCTCAAAAAGTTTAATGTAGTCCGAACAAGGTTTTTTCTAGTCATAATTCAAACCACATTCAAATTTTATTTTAAAATTAAAGCTCTTGTTAGAGTCAGGAAGTCAATACACTAGTTAGAATTACGCAAAGAGTTGGGTTTTGCGAATGAACTTCTCAGTAATAAACTAGACGCGCGTATTTGAAGCTGTAACTTGCTTAATTTTTTATCGCCGTGCGTAAAGCATGCCTACGTCGAAATAACGCAGCCTAAGTTTTTAGCTATTTTATTTATTTTCTGACTGGATTTGTGCTTTATAGCTTCCTCAGATGTTTGCTAGTCTCACTGGAGCGCATAACCGTACCATACCCCATGGAAAACTGCTTCTCTTTTTTGGCAAATATTTCGAGAAGTAGTGCGGTAAGAGGCTCATATTTTGGTTTGTTTAGAAAAAAGAGACCTCTGCATTTATAATGCGGCGTAATTCATTAAATTTCTGATGTAGTATTACCTCGCTCAAACTACCTTATTAAATAAGTACCTATCCAGATGCCTATTGTCGCGTTTGGAAGCACTATCCCGCGCGGTGACATTTTCGTTAGCTGCGTGATCCGAGTGCTTTTCTAGGCCGCCGGGTGCGCCTGGCATAATTCCTCCGGATTCGAAGCACTGTTGGGTCGCCGACCTTATGTGTACGCCATCTCTCCGACGTACCCGTTTGTCTGCAGTCGTGATCTCGAGACGAAAAGAGGCAAAAGAAACCCGGTGTCGCCATGTTCTTTTTTTCCTCCGGGGATGACGCGTGGAATACATTACCGTGTCCCGCCCTGTAAAAAGAGCCCAGGTCTCGCTGTTGTTGATGTTTCCTAACAATAAGTCAAGAGCCAAGTGTGGAGGATTTAGATGACGGGCGGTGCTCGTGTGTGTGTGCCACTGTCACCGTTCAAGAGTGCTCTTATCACTGCACGTGCTGGCGCCAGTTTCTCGATTGTGTCACTCAATTTGCATTTCCTTTCTTATTGTTAGTTTTCTTACACTCCCCTCTCCTTCGGAGTCCCTCGAAGAGTTTGAGGGAAAGTAAGTTAAATGTTAACTCCTTTAAGAGGAAGAAAGCGCTGTGATATGACACATTCTGCAAAGCAAAAATCTATTGACTACAGTACTTGAAGGAGAAATGAATGGGAGGAATTATCGAAGAGGACTTAAGGCTTATCATCCTCATGTTTTTGTTTGGTAATTGAAACGACGTCTAGTGACTAATATATTTATCTCAAATTCTTGTCCCGCATAGGAGCAAAGTCGCAAGGACAATATGTCTTTTTCTAATTCTAATAACCAGGGTGAAATACACGAAGCAAATTAAATGGACCGTTTAAATGAATATTTATGAAGGAGCGAAGCGTTAAGATGAGAAGTGTGTGGAGAACTGCAGCCAACCAATTTTCGCACCGCCTCTGATGACGATGTTCATACTCCTGAGTTATAATGAAAATAATTCCTTCTCGGCGCTGATTAAAAGGAATTACTTTCAGCATTGACCTACATTTTAAGGATGAAAGGTTTGCTTCGCTGAAGGCAGTGTTGTGGGCCTCGATAAAGGGACGCACAGTTTTCGTAGTGACGGAATCAAATGGGACTGGACTTCGTAATGTTTCCGATGTGTAGCTGATCCATGCAGGTAGCGGTTATCTCGGTGTTCGCGACCAAATTTATTCATTCGTTCCTTAGCATCCAGCTTGGCGAACATGTGTCACATGCAAGCTATTTTTATTGGAATGCATTTAGGACATATATTTTTAAGCACCTACCTTTAGAACACTGTTCTTAATAACTAATATCATAGCCTGGAATTTCTAATTGTTTTTGGTCCTATATTTAGTTCTAACTTTTCGATTGCATTCCACAGATTCCACAACGGCCGCTTGTGTCACAAAATGTCAAGAACTTGAGCGATTAGCTTTTGTGGATAGAAAACTCTCTCAATGAAATTATTTTAACTGTCGGTTTTGTATGGTTTGATCGATTATTTATATTTTCGTCTGCAGATGTTTGTGGAATACAGTGAGATGAAATCCCCCGTTCTCTCGAAGATGCGTAGGTAATGGATAATACGTAAAATGTATTCCAATACAGATAGTTGTATTTATTCGAAATATTGATTTTCTATCGCAGATTTCTTTTTACTTTGAATATGCATTAACGTCCTCTTTGGGATAATCTATCACTTCATAGGTCTCCATGAATTTATTCCGTACCGCTTACGGATCCCCTTGACTCTTTTGGCGCAGCCTGCGGGTCAGCTGCAGAATGATTTTCCTGTCAATTGGCCAAGGGTTAAATTGAATGAGTCATCGTTTCTGACGAAACTAATAGAAAGGATCCTATGAAAGATAAGGGCTGAGTCTGCTCAAAGTTTTTAATCCATATATGCAGTCGTGTCTTTTATTTCGTGACCGACGAGCATTTACACCTGAGACAGATGGGTCGATACTTTACTGAGAACCGCCATCATTTTCCATCGAAGAACGCTGGGTCATCGGTGAATCAACTTTCTGCCAGCTTTATTGGCTCCTCCGTGTAGTGCGTGTCGAAAGAGATCTCTTTCCATCCATGAGATTCCAGATTCACTTCATTCGCTTCAGTTTCAGCCGAAAGTGGGGCAGCTTTCAGTTGCACCCATTATCGTCGGAGATGATTAAATAGCTTCACCCTTGATGGTTTCCATAAGTGTTGTTGTGGAAATTCACATCGTAAATTATCGTGAGTTTGACTAATTTTTCCCAAGTGACGCCTGGTAATCCTTACTCTGATATAACTGTAGTGTAACATTATTATTTTCGGGCATTTTTCTCATAATTATTCTTTTGAGTTTGGATGATGCCTTCCTTCTTCGTTGAGAGGGGATGAAGCGATCCAAACTGTCATTTCCAACTATTAAATCTGTTATTTTCTGGCGCGTTTTCGACGCAAATGGCGCATGAAGATGACGCATATGCGTTATAAACTAAATCAGCCCAAAATAAATCAACAGATGGACATTTTCTTTGTTTGTAGCATTTCATTGATTTGGATTACCATAGAGTTGATGCAGACACTATAGAAGTCTTTGGAGAGGACTTCACATCCACAGCAGAAAGGACCGTATATGTATATTTCTCTCGTCAAATTTTACCGGTCGCATGTTTTCGTCCACTTTCCTACTTTCTCACCTTCCTCCTTTGAACCTCCTCGAGCGTTAAACGTCTGCTGCTCATGTCCGTCCACAACGAAGATCAATTTGGTGCGTTAATTGCTTTCTCCCCAGCCCCCAAGACCCGCGGCAATTCATCTCGAGCAATGAATATTCATCGGTCGACGGCGTCTCCGCACACATGTGCTTAAGCCGATCTCAAGTCCTCTTGCACCATTTATGTATGGGGAACAATGTATGATCTTCTCGGGAGCGAAACTCCTTTAGTTCCAACTGAGTGCCGGAGTTCGCACGAAGGCTTCACAATCCAAGTTTACGTTTCAAAACGTCCCAATAAGCGGTTGGTCACTAAATAACAGAGGGACGCGATTTTAAGTACGTGGTAATCCCTTCGAATCCCCGCTAAAGACAAGACTGATCTTCTCCCCCTCCTCCTCATCCACTTCTCTTTCCGTGGGATACATAATACAGAAATCATAGAGTTTAATAATTGGGTAGAGAATATATAAGACGTCTTTTGAAACAAAGGTGAAGGATGTTTTTTTTTTCGAAAAATGATCCTTTCGATGTGGAATTCACTCGAAATTTGTCCTTACACCAGTGGTGTTGCCAGGATTTCATTATATTGAGTATAAGTTAGGGGGGGGTTAAAATGTTTTTTATCGTGAGCAAAATGTATGTTTATGCACTAAAGAGTGCAACTGCGACTTCAGTGTAAGAGCCAATTTAAAAGATTTTTGTTGTACAATTTTCTGAAAAATACAAATCCTACGGATTTCTTGTTTGAAAATTACTAAAATTTATTGAAAACGTTACTCTGATTAAAGAATAAATGAAATCAACACTAACACTTAAGCAAATGCAAATTTCGTGTCCTTTTTTTAAATAAATTCATAATTTCGGGGTGAGGAGTCCAAACCCCCCCTGGCTACGTCACTGCTTAAACTTAATATTGGGTGCCATCTCTTATGTGTATAATACTTTATACTTGTTTGTTCAGATTCATTCAGGAATCGTGAGAAT
This sequence comes from Pyrrhosoma nymphula, assembly GCA_963573305.1. Classification (NCBI taxonomy): domain Eukaryota; kingdom Metazoa; phylum Arthropoda; class Insecta; order Odonata; family Coenagrionidae; genus Pyrrhosoma; species Pyrrhosoma nymphula. The sequence continues at coordinate 57,278,082 of OY754328.1, forward strand.
TCTCTTAAATTGCCATTATTTTGGGGGTATTACCTTATAACTGATTCAGCACTAGAACTGCCGAGGGGTCATTTTCACCCCAGGGATTGTGTTCCTTTGCCTGGTGCTCTCAGAGTTTTTCTTCGATGGGGTCATAGACTTTTCATCTTTTTTTAAGACAAATTGAATGCCAAGAGAATGGCAGATTTTAAGGTGCGAGAGTAACAAAACTGCAGGTACATGTAGATTCCACAAAAATTACGTTTGCAGATCAGGATGTGGAAAATTTATAAAGAAATGCCTGACCTGAATTTACACGTGGTTCGTAATATATTTTTCAGTTGACACACTGATTGTCAATCCAATAAAAATAATTGTTTTGTAAGCGAATACCAAAATTGTAACTCTGATGTTTGTGGCTAATGCAGTGGTTAACTTTGAAAAACATGCCTGACCTGCATGTAATTGTGTTAATAATTGAGTTTTAAATTGTTTAAACGATAAAAATAGTTGTTTTATAAATAAATAGCAAAAATATCACGGTACCATGTTATTTATTTATGAAAACTGTTGACACCACCAACGTTTTTCAGAATTGTGGTCATCAGTCTTTCAATTAAACATGAGCAAGGGTCAGAACGATCCTTTGGCGGTCGTAGGGGTAGGGAAAACTACGGCGGTTCCAGTGTTATATGTGGTCATCTGCCTCTTTGAATGGCTTCTGTATTGTGCAGTGCTGTCGCTTCGTGTGGTTCTTTGTCTTTGATTTGTAACTCCACCACTCCCTTTCCATTTCTCCTTTACCATTGACATAGCCCTCCTCCAATCTTCACTGACCCTCTACTCTCCGTCACTTGCGTACATTGACTTGAGTGAAACATGTTGGTACTTGCGTGAATGACCTGCTGATGATGACATAAGCATCATCGGAACTTAATTTTTAGAACAGTAAAACTTGCGGTGGAACTAAACAAAAGTTTTGCTCTATTGCTCCTCGAAATTCTTTTTTCTGTAAGTTTTGCTGTCTTAATGGTGTAAGAAAGCAGCGTGACTTCACGAATACTAAGGATCCTAGTTGGTATTCTACATATAGGGAAGACCTTACGCCTTGTTAATGAGTCACTGCCTCACGCCAGGCTGCCGTAATGCGGTAAAATATGGTCGCACCCGCGGAGTTGGATATCAGGACGACGATCTAACAATTTTTATTTTACTCCGCGCATGTTTGAATTTTAAAACGATTTATTGAACTTTTAAAGTAAATTACGTCAACAGTCTAGTTGGTGGGAAATAAAGGAAGAAAGTACTGATTTACTTTGATTAATTTGTACAAAAAAGGGATCCGTAGTATGTTTTGGAAATGGTGAGGAAGTAGACGTTCGATTGCCTGACCCATGTGGTACATGTTCGTACAACTACCACCCTCAGTTACTCAGTCTCTGATGTATGTTATGATGACATTTTTCTCGGCAGTTTATGTTGATACGCTGTAGCCATTAACCCCACCATATTGAACTACCATGCAGTTACGTTTAGTATTGGGCAAAAACCATGTAAGTGAAATGATATTATTCACACGGTTTCCTGAAAGCCACCTCAAGGGTGTGTGACAGGGGTTTAATTTACATCGAGTATTCGCCACCTTACATGCAGTGAAACTATCTTAGAGACAATCAAGTAGTTTAAGGTGGTTAGTGGATTAAGTACTTACATTGATTGAGATATTAACGTCTCCTAAATCAATGCAGGCATGTGAGAAGTACCGTTACTTGTAAATGGGACATTAGAAACAAGAATGCTACATACAGTGACTGAATTAACTAATCTGCCTGCCGAATGTAATAATATATGTAATAATACATTGTAATATGTATCCAGTGTTGATGACAGCCATCGATTTCTCTCATTTTTAACTGAAAAAATGGCATTTTAAAATTGACCGTTCTGCAGTTGTGATTCTCAAATTTTATCTCTTTTATGTAGTCGACTGTAGAAAGCCGGGGTGCACAAATTTTTTGGCGTCGTGAGAAAATATATCGGCTTCGAATTACTAAAACGAATTCGTCTGACTTTTAAAGTACGATATGAACAGCCATTGTGGTGTCATCGGTGACAGTTTTAGAGCTTTCAAATAAAATTCCATTTTAAGTGAGGCGATCAAATTTTAAATCTCCCCCCTGCTTTTTTGCGCCCATTGGCTCATGTTCAGAATAAAGATGGATGGAAACGAGTCAATTCGCCCGAACTGGTTTTTTTCCATCGACCCACGGAAACAAATGAACGGGGAACTTGTTAAGTGGCGACAAAGTTTCCGGCGATTTTACAGCTTTAACGCTTCGTCGTGGTGTACTGGGTATATAACCCACGGATTCACTCCCCGATCAGGCATGAAGGAGAAAAAAGAGGTAGTGGCTGAAGGGCTTGGATTAAAGAGAACGTCGAAGATTTCGCCGGGCCGAGAAATGCTTCATCTCTTTAAACTCTTACCCTTCTGAGAATGCCCTTTATTTTATTTTGCGAGGGGAAATGCTCGCGTGCTCGCAAAGTGCATTGCAGGCCTTTAGGACGTGCATGTCGAGCCGTTATTAATTATTATTTTTTTCCCGGGTGAATGTTAGCTGTGTCGGAAATGCAGCCAAAAAGCGTAGTTCTAAAAAACTTCACTTACAAACTATCCTTCGAGCCACCACGAGGACTCGTGCCACGGGTGTTGAGTATTTCATTTGTATCATGTATTTTACGTCACTTTTCGAATTTTTAAAACCATTTCTACCCTGATATTTTTGAAAATGATAAGGTTTTCGCACTCAATTCATTTTGATATTAGGTACAAGAAAAATAATTATATCAAAACAATTTCGGAAAAATATATTTCGTCCAATGCTACGACGCGTCGCACGTCAACTGCCATCGCACGTCGCGACGTGCGATGGCAGTTGAAATTATTTTTCACGTAACATAGGCTGTGGCATCCAAGAAAGTAATGATTTCAATTGGAATCAGGGCAGAAAAAAGGTTTAATGAAAATAAGTTACCAATTCTTAGGCCATAATTTTGGATTTAAATGTATTTGTGGCAATGGTTTAATTTTAAGGAAGCGTCATGATTAGCTGTATTTGTGAAAAATATTGTCATAAATTTTTTTCCGTTGAATTTTAATAATGTTACAAAGTATTTCCTGCAGCGTTTATCACTATTTAAAACTTTGCTTAAATTTTCGCGATATTCATCGGCGCATTTAGAGAAGGAAATATATTGAATAGACGAATTAACTGGAGTGACATCAAAAATATAAACGAAAGCTATGGAAACGAATGTCAATTTTCTACGTACGGGACTGTTTCATCTGGGTTGTAGTAGTTTTTAGCATGTTTTAGGGTGCACTTGCGCGATTTTCTGGCGTATTAGGGAATTAATGTCCGCGGAATTATTTGAAGTGTCAAAAACGCATACATATTCATGCATATCGAAAGAAACTGTTCTTGAAGTACCTCCCTGGGCAATGGAATGAAAATAAGCAAGTTAACTCTATACCAATGCGTGTAATAATGTCGCAATGTGGAGCTACAAATTTTAAGTCTATTTTAGTGACGCCTTTGATTGTGGCAACAAAAAAATATGATAATCAAGCGTCGCTCTAGAATGATGAGAGCGATGAGGGGATCGCGTGTTTATGTGGCTACCGAAGATTGCGCGCGCGAAAAAAATGTGAATTTAAACAATTGAGTGGATATATGCATAGTTTGTATCTTTCGGATTGGAGTTAGCTCGTTATTTAGTGAATATTTATTACATGTTATATTTACTTTGATGATTTATTATATATATATATTATATTTACTGGGAGTCGATGGCTATGCGGGCTCCATTGTTGGCGGTGAGGCATTGCGATGCGGCGGTAGCTCGGCCAATCAGGAGAAATTATTTCGGTGCTTGCGTAGGATGCGGCTCTAAACCGTTCCGATGAATGGTCGAATGATACCCGCACTCGTTTTCCGTGGAAACGAAGTCTTTTTGCTGAGGTTCGGAATTTAAAAGAGTTCGAATTGATATTAAGTGGACATAGGTATTCGTATATCGGAATCTGTGTGCGTGTGAAGTTGCCTCCCGCCTCGTTGAAAATAAAATACATGAAATTTTTGCGATGAATAATTGAGGAAACTAATTTTTTTTTACTTTCAACTCGCTTGGGAGTGGTTTAAATGTTTTTTTTTATTTATTGGTGCATGTAGATTTTATAGCCTTTGATAACTTATGTGCATATATTGTTTCCGAGGCAGCGTGTAACAATGCGAATGAGATCTCGAATGACTAATGACCCATAGATTATGAGTTATTCGTGTTCTCATATTTGGAGGGAAATGAAGACAAATTTTAAAGGATTTCCATTAACATTTCTTTGGTTGATTCATTTCCGTTTTTATCGTGGTTTCGTACTTGCCATTTCCATGCTATTTATAACGTATTCGTTTCGGAGATTAATTTCCGTTTCCAGTGTTTTCCTGTCTTTTTTTAACTCATAGCATAATTAATGACGCGCAACGTTTTTGAGGGAAGGGAGTTGTCATAACAAATGGGTTCCCGTCGCCTTTTCGGCCTGTTTTGCTGATAAGCCAGTCGATAGCGTAAAAACTCTCCAATTGGGTTGGTTATAAGACAATTTTAGGCGAGTCCCGCTGACGACCAAAGATTTTATGCCGACTCTATTGCGTCATGATTGTGAGAAGATGAGTGATATCGTGGATCGTGTCATATATTTTGAGAATTTGACCCAATAAATATTTATTCTCTTTTATTTCCGATGGCCGATTTACGGGTTCGTTACGAACGCTGTTCATTTTTCAGACCAAATGATATATACATTCTGACTCAAGGTCGCGAATAAAATTGCGTTTCATTCGCGTTTTCGGTTTTTTTTCGATAAAACTTCGTTCGCCGCGATGAAAAATTATTCTCTTGATTATATCATTATTATCAAATGATGCTATTCGGATTTGGCTGTTTATGTTATGTTGATGGATTGGATTATTGGATGGATGGATTATTTTACGTCCGTGTACAATGGTTATGAATTGTCAAATGTTTTGGGTTTCTCTGTCTGTTTTATATTTTCGCATCCAGTATTACAGGAAATTTTTTCTATAAGTTGCCAGAGTAAAACAACAATAATAATATTTTTTAACTTCTGCGTCAAGTTCTTCTCATGCATGTATAGGTATAAATAAAAAACATTTAACTACAGAATATTTAGGTGAGCTCCAAGGTCCATGAGTTGAACTGAGTCATTACCTGTGGTTTATGTGTGCCATTTACACTTTGCTGCACAGTAATAAACGTTTAAATTTAAAAAATATAATATTAGAAAAAAGCATTTAACTTTTTCAGGAGTCATAAGCATTTCTTCAACCATTTCAAAAAATCTTATGCCTCATTTGCATTTTTTGACAATTTTAGGAAATAAATTGAATAAGATCTTTTATGCGAGGTTACTCTTGGTTTGGGCGCATTATATAATTCAATTTATTCCCTAAGTTATGCTGGGATTTTCCTGCGACACCTGGCGACATGAATTAAATGTAATTTTAGTCACTGTACGATGAAATCAAGTTAACCCAGCGAGCGTCAATCGTAAAAAGACAAGAGGGTAGATAAATTATTCTCCCTCCACACGACAAACCCTTGATTTCCTCCGCGACTTTCGTATATCCCCCGCTGGGAGTTATCGAGGAGAAGCCGCCCTAATAATGGTCTCTGTCTTTCTCTCACAACCCTCCCATTTTTCTCATTTTATTTCGGAACAATGCGCCGTGTACTCCGCATTTCAACGCTTATTTTTTCTTTCTCGTCCACAGGTGGTGGAGCTGTTTACCTCGATGAGGGAGCAGTCCGCCCGGGAGGCCGCCGGAAGCGGAAATGGGCCGCAGGCCCGCTCCCTGAGCAGCGCCGCGGCGCTCACGTCGCTCTGCGCCGACATCTCGCCCAGTTCCTCCCACTTCTTCGAGGTAAGTGCAATACTCTCCTCGCCCCCCGCCCCTTCCGTCACCACGGAGTATTTACAAAAAAGCCAAATTGCCTTTGTGTGCTATTTTATGTAATGATTGTTGCGCGCACTCACCATATTGTTAGCCAGTTCCTAAGGGTGGGTTTGCACTAGCGAGTACCTAACTTCCGCAAGTTTCTTCTGCAAGAGATTGCATGGGATTTTACTCTAAATAAATATTTTTCACATGTTAGTACAGAGCCAGATTGTTTGCAGTTTTTCATAGGCAACAATGCGCTTCTCCAAGTGACCTGCCGAAACTATTAAAAGTTTTGTAAGCGGACTTGCAGTGCCGTTTACGCCTGCAATTCACGTCCATAGTCGCTTGCTGGAAGTAACTTGCGCAAAGATCTTGCCAGAATTAACCCATCTTTTAGTGCAAAGGCTGAAGTCATTGCCGTGCGCTCGTTGATTTTAGGCGAATTTTATGCTTGGAAGTGGTGCAAATGGAAAATTATGTTAATGTTTCATTAATAAATTGATAAAACCTATGACCCTTAGGCAAGAAATGGAGGTAATTCCGATCTTTAAGAGAATACCTACTAGAAAAATCTGTAAACCGGAACAATAGTGTTTTTCCACCTTCAAACTTTTCTTCCCTTACATTATTTCTCCCTTTAGCTCAGCCTACTTCCTTTCCCTCAAATCCCTCAAATAATCTGCTGCGTCCATTTATCTATTCTGCCTCCTCTTTATTTCCTTTTGTGTCTTCCTTTACTGCCCTAAAATTATAAGTACGCCGTTTTTCTTCTTTTTTCTTCATTGAATTTCCTTCGCCCTTTTTTAGACCCCCACCTCTTTGTGTAAAGCCACTTAACCCTTGTCCTTAGAGAAAAGGAGTAAAAATTGCATTAATGCTTTTACATGATTGTGTTGTCGTAACAGGGTCTAGGGACAGATTGCCATAATGGTCATCAATTTGTAATGGGATAGTTTAATACATCCTTGGAACAATTTTAATTTATTATTTTACTTACGCACCAATCTAATTGTGGGGAAGTCAAAAATAATTGCAGACCTACGAGCGTTCCTCAGTTACGAGTCTGTTATTTCTTTTCGATCTCTCCACCAGAAAGGAATTCCTGAATGTTTTCGTCTCTACGCTTAGCATGATTATTGATAATACCACCTTTTTACTTACTGCAAAATTGATATTTTCGGATTATTCCATTACTTAGAGTTATTTGCATTCACCATTAGCGTGAACCACAAGATAAACATAATATTAGCTTATGTTCAGTATGTGCGTGTTCTCTTATGATTATTATTGTGCTCTTCAGTCTGATGTGGGTTTAAGTGTCAGTTTTTTTCCCAGGAGTGGTACTAATGTACAATAAATCAGTGGTGACTCTTGGATGGACAGTGAAAACTTTTGCAAAATGTCCTAATTCAATTAAAAATAATTAATACTACCTTCTCTGGAAATGTAGGTTAAATTATTTATGATTATGTACTCTTTCTTGCCACCGTTTCGCATATTTATTATACTTTTTTTATTTCTTTTTATCACATAAAAAGAAATACAAAAGGAACTCTGAGCCCTGATGAAGCATTATTAAATATGTGAAATGGTGGCAAAAAATAGTAATAACCATAAATCATAAATAACTATACCTAAATCTCCAGAGAAGATGGTATTAATTGATAGATATCAGTAAAAGAAATTATCTGGGAAACAATTAACCCCTTTGTCCTTTATTTCTGTGTGCTTTCTGCCTGTATCTCTTCCTCGCTTTCCTGTAGTCTTCCTTCTATCAAGCCCTTAAACGCCCTTTTACTGTGGGGTAAGGGACGATGATTTTTGGGTGGGTATCTTGGCAGAAACTGCCCAGAATCGGTCCACCCTCAATGGCTGTGATTTCGGCCAGTTCTTCCTAATCTGAGGTCCGCGCACTCCCAAGAAGTATGCGGTTGGTGGTTTTAGGGGTTCGGGAGAAGAGCTAAGTAATGGTGGAAGTGTGGCACACGTACTCCCTTACTCCGATGGGTCCAACTGATTGGGATAAGGAAAACGCCGAGGGGAAATGGGCTACGAAAGGAATATTCAAGTCGGAAAAGGTTGGAAACCTCCGATTTTGGTTAAGTGGGTTCTTATATATTTATCCTGGAAGTTATCCTACCCTGATAACGACACGCACTCACGGTTCCCTCCACGGTTGGACTGGTGCTGGACGTATTCAAAAAGTCAATTAATAGTATTTGCGTGAGGAAACCGACTCCCTGATACTACTTATTTATCCCACTCTAAACTATCCATTCGTCCGTCCTTTACCTGTGCTACGTTCATGGATGACTTCATGCATGTATCTGTCGGGGATAGGTGGAAGAAGGGACTATAGTTTGGGTGGAAGAAGTAGAGGGTCTCTTTTGAGTCGAGCGCAGCCCGGCCCGGCACGCGCTTTCTCTCTCAGCGTTTAATTTGCGAGTAAATGTAAATTACAAAGGAAAACTCACCATTATCGAGTGTACTCTTTACATAGGATTAAATTTCAGTTTACCAGATGTATCTTATGTCTCTCTACAGCGTCCCCGCAGTTAACTGCTCAACTCAAGTCTATCAACCGTGAAATGAGAAGTTTTCAGGGTACTATTCTATTTGACCACGAAATCTCTTTTATGCTAAATCTGACGAAAATGACTTGTTTTTCAATAAAGTTAAAATGATTGCTTTATTTGTTAGTTTTCTAATGCTAACCAACAATATAAATGTCGTGAGTTTTTAACATGAATAGAAGTACGGAATTAAGGGTTGCAGTACGTCCCAAAAAAAAGCTGGATTTTCCTGAATTTTTGCTCATAAAAAAAGGCATTCTGAATGGTATTAATACTCTCGATGTACATATTGTACAGTAACAAGTTTGCTAAATTTATTTTCTACTTGAACATACAAATTATAAATATTAAAAAAAAACATCTTTCTCACCTCTATGAAACTTCGATTTGTTGATGACATGAATTTTTATCTTGCCCTTATGGCAACCCTAACTAAATTTCAATATTTGGCGTCTAGTTGAAACTCAAACGGACTGGACGCGTCCAAACTCTCCGAGGCCCGCGGGTCAAGTACGATTCGTGCAGCCCTCTAGGATGAAGAGACATCTTAGTCACAATAAAGATCTATCTAGCTATGTATCTATCTCTCATGTCTCATGATAATCCTGGGTGCATTCATTGTTGGGCGTTATGTCATGGCCGCGGATCTCCGTAATGAAGTGTGTCAACCATCGATGTATTCACATGCATCCTCCCTTAAAAAAACAGCATTTGTCTCGTATAATCTACTGCGTCCATCGACCTATTCTGCCTCCTCTTCATATCGTCTTGTATCTTCCTTTCCTTCCCTAACTTTATAAGTACTTTGCTTTTCTTCCTTTCTCTCCATTGCATTTCCTTCATCCTTCTACAGACCCCTATCTACTTGTGTAAAACCACTTAATCCTTGCCCTTAGAGAAAAGGACTGAATATTACAGTCATGATGGAACATGAATGTTTTGTCTTTTTCGGGACAGTTACATTCTCTTAGCTGTCATTAATTTTTAAATTAATAGTTAAGTATAACCTTGGAACAATTTTTATTTATGATATTGACCTCTATGAAGAAGGGACAACTTATTGTTAGTCACAATATTCCCTATATAAAGATGATTATCTAGCTATCTATCTTCACTGTATAATGATAATCCTTTGGGTTCATTCGTTGTTGGGGATGCGTCGTTACCACTGATAACATCCGATCGGCATCGGACTGGCTGACATTTTTTTATTTCTTCCGTCGCAGGTCCTCTACATCGGGAAGATAAAGGTTTCGCACCGAAAGGTCCCGGAGACGTTCATCGACGAGGCCCTCGAGAGGTTCCGCGTCCACGAGAAGGAGAAGGCCCAGCGAAGGGCGAAGATCGGCTTCTCCAACTCATCCTCGGCTATCCTCGGCGGCCATCAGCCCCACGCCTCCACTCCCCCCGGCAACCAGCAACAACAACACTCGTATTCCCCCCCTCCGCCACTCCCTGGCGATGAGGACCCATTCGCCCGGAGGGCCCAGCCCGGGGCGGCGTCCTCGACGGCGCCCGGGGCCCTAGCGGACCGGGAGCGTAAGAACGGAAGTGCGGCGACCAATCCCCTAAAGGCCGAAGCTCTGCTGACGCACATAGCGTCCAGCGGCAGCATCGCCGGCCCTGGTTTCCGGTCTCTATCGAGTGGTTCCAGGATCTCGACGGAGACGATCCACGAGGCCGCCGTCAATTCGTCCAAGTCGTCCACCGTTCCCGAAGCCCTTTCAGGGGGGAGGGTGTCGAAATCCTTTTCGGAACCTTCTTCTTCTACGAGCGAAGGTGCTTCCAAGATCACCACGGGTGGTGATGACACGCTGTCACGCTCAAAAATTGCGCAAAGCTACGTTCTTCCAGTGAGCGGCGTTCAAACCTCAGGGAAGGATGGAGTTCAGGCGAAAGACCTTTTGAGAGCGGGCAGGACTGATTCTCAGGTAAGAGACGAAGGTTATTTATTTTTCTAGAGCTTGGTGCCTTCACACAGTGCATTTGCATAAATTATAGAAAATCGTGTTGAACATAGTAGTCACTCTTAGAGGCCTGCATACGGTCGCAAAATACGGGCGGCCCATGCCCGCCTGTGTGCGAGAGATAAAGAGAGAGGCATATCCCGAAGTCATTCGACGATCTTTTCCGAGGTCTCACGAATGAGGCTTGACGGAGAACTAGCCGCCCATGGGGCGGTCACCCGGTGGGTGGCCGGGCGCCCGACTCTACGCCGGGCGACCGCTTCTATGCCGGGCGCCCGTCTCTTAATCCTCACCACAGGGCTTCTAGCTCGAGGGCCTTTGCTGTCCGCAATTCGCACGACGCGAATTTCCCGCTCAGTCATATACCGCCCCTCCCCTTCCCTCAGTTTGGGCGCACAAGAGAGACCTCTCAAGGAACCGGGTGCCCGCCAACGACCCGGGCACCCGCCTAGGATACGGGCACCCGGGGCGAACGGGCACGGTCGGGCGTCTACGTCACACGGGCGAAGGCCAACACGGGTGAGGGCGCCCGGCACGGGCGGGCGAGGGTCGCCCGGATTTCGAGCCCGTTTGCAGGCCTCTACTCACTCTAAGCGACAATTGATCAACATTAAGAAGTTTTTTAAATTATGCATTGCAGTGCATTAAATTCCAATTAAAACTAAATAATGTATCAGCATGAAACCTGACATTTAAGAATTTTTATAGTAAGGCCCAATTTTATAATCTCAGGTTAAATATTTTCTCCACATGGAAACTGAAGTTTATACATTCTTTCATTACTAAGGACCAAGTCAGTGAAACGGCATACTGATTTTATATACAATACCCGAACTCTCAGTTGACATTAAGTCGGACTACATCATCTTGTAATTAGCGTTAGCCAGGTCTTATAAACCCAGGTTTTGGTGTTTAAATATGATAGAATTTTAAACTTAAATTGCTGCACAAGTTTGGTGGTAACAGCATTTTTCAGGATATAATTTCATACTCTCATAGCCGATTCAATCAATGCCAATTGTATGCATTTGTTCTCAATTTTGGACCTTTACACCATCTTCCACATGGGAAAGGTGGTACAGTCATCAATAGAAGGCTGGAGAGGAGTGCAAATCACTCACGCAAATTCTTACAATTTCAGGATTCTGGCTGCACCAGTCCCCTGGAAATGGGCTCAAGTGAAAACATGTCAGAGTCAAAGGGGCGGCTTCAAGAATCTTCCAATTTGACTAGTCAACTCCACAACAAATTTCAGGAGGGTGTTGGTGCTAAAACAATTAATCCATTCGGTGGTGCTGGTGACAATGTTAAGGATGGACAAAACCCTGACAAGAGCCCAAGGACTCGTACAATCAGTGGAGATACATTCTTGACAAAGCAACAGTGAGTATGTGACAGAACTGTCAATGGTCCATACTGCTGTAGCCAGCTGGTGATTTTTCCTGTCTCTAAGGCTAATTTGCTCCTCCAAGCATAATTTCACCGTTAATTAAATATGTATATAGGTTACCGCATTGAGTTATGAAAACTCAATTCTAAATTGAACTTATTGCTGAGGTATTAGTCCTGTGGTTTAACTTATAATGCTGAGAATATACATTATCCTGTTCATACTCTTCATCTGCTAATAAGGCAATAGCTAACAAAAAAATGTCAAATGCTCAGCCTACTCATAGCTCAGAAATATTTTATGAGATAAAAAAATATCCATGTGATAGCTGTCCAGGTTTTAAAATACTGCTACAAATTAATGCTTCAGATGAATGAATTACTGTTTGATTGTCTGGGAAGGTTTCACTTTTTGTGTGATTATGCTATGCAGATAATTTTTATGATGCTGGTCTGATTTTCAAATTCCGCAATACCAAGTTGATAAGTGAACTGATAAAAACAGATGAGGAAGCTATTGGTGTCCTGGGGAAGCAATGCACTTAATATGTATTTCACCCCTCCCCTCCTAATTCTTAATTGGGATTCCCCGAAAGTTGAAAACATCTTATCAAGGAAGTTTAAAAACAAGATGTGTACCTTTTGTGGAGATTTGTTTTTGTAATAAGTCTTTGCAGAATGCCTCTGAATTCACGCATTTTTGTACACAAGTTCAAAATAAAATCCCTATGTGCAGAAAATTACCAAGAACAAATATTTAATTACGATTCAAACCCAGGTCTCCCAATCAGGTGGGTTAGCAACTTATGCCACCAAGGCAACTTACAAGTTTTTTTGCCTTGAAATCTTGTCAGTGCAAGGAGCATTCTTGCAGTATTATTGTCTAATAAGTTTGTCACTCAAAAACTACAAATTTGGGTTTATCATTCCTCAACTGAGGCTTATCGAGCATAACTAAACCTCCTGTAATACAATGTATCTTGTAGACACAAACATCTAGTTCCCATGAACACCCTTGAAAATATACCTTGAACTACTATGGTTTGGTGTTAGCCTAATGCACACCAGATGAAATAAGAAGATTGATGTGATTGCAATGTGACACCAATGCCAGTCAAGTCAAATGATTTTCATGGCAAATTTACACTCTAAAAGTTTTTTTTCTAACAATAGACTATAAGTCTCACTACCCATTGTCTCCTGCCGTAGCCCTCCATCCTGCAAAAGCCTCATGGATCTCCTACCAGTCACCATTCACCTTCTTATCTCTATTTCACTTCTCATCACTGTAGAAGAGGCTCTTAAAATTAATTTTCCTCTTTTAGTGCAATTCCAGAACATAGGCATGCACAGGATTTAGCTATTGGGGGTGCCAACAATAAAAATGCCTCCTTTTGCCCTTTCCCATGACCATAACCTTAAAGCAACTCCCACAGTAAAATTAGAAGGCCCCAATATTTGTGTAAAACAAAAATCTATATATTACATTTCTGCTTGAATTTTGATGCTTTGATAAGATATTTCTTTAAAAATACATACTTTTAAAAACTGCAATTAAATAAAGCACATAAAATATCTTAACTAGTCAGTTATTTCTGGTGGAGGTTTTACGGGCTTTCCTCCGCCCTCGGGTGAATGCCAGGCCATAAGCATTCCTGTTCTTGAGCTGCCATTCAGTATTCTTGGTGGCATTGTGATCCGTCTGGGGGGTCCCGTGGCTTTGGGTCGGGCACATTTATGGGGGTTGCGGTCTTCCTCCGGCATGGATGTGGAGGTCGGAGCCCGAGCGCATCTCCCTGTGGACGGGGTCGGGGGTGCACTTGGCTCTTCCTCGTCGGGCCGGGCGGCAGGTGGGCGGCTTGGCGTTTTCTGGGGTTGTTTAAGTTCCCTGCAGTGGGTTTGCCTCTGCCCCTTCCCAATCCATCACTTGCTGCGTTTGGTCCTTGTCAGTTGAGGTGTCTGGGTATGCTACTAGCGAGACGCAAGCCTCTCCTGAAGAGGCGCCAGCCTACACCAGGGGCCATGTCCAACATGGCGCTAAACACGTTAGTCAGTCACTTTTTATTAAATGAAAGCAGAGTAACTATGGGGAAGAAAATTCCATTATAAATACAAAAAAACTTTTTGTAATCAGCTTTAACAGAATAATGTTTTTAATATACTAATACTTCTACTTCTCTTTTTTTCGTGCCCACAATCAGGCTCTGTACCCTATTTTAAATAAGCACATGGATGAGGGTTAGAGTAGTCTTATTAGAGTTAAAAAAAATCAGAGCTTTAAAAATTTTAGATGGATTGATTTTCCAGTTCTTTTCAGCAAGACTCACTTTCCTGCAAGTTTCTGTTCCATCCAAATTTTTGCGCCCCTCCAAAGTATTTGGGGGTGCCGCGGCACCTCATGGCACCCGCTGTGCTCACGCCTATGTTCCTGAAAACTGACACCAAGGGGAATAAACCACATCAAACTTAAAACTCAAATGTCCTTTACATTTTGATTTGATCATTCAAATATCAAATGCCACTCTTTGACTAATCAAAAATCTTCCTAATAATTTGTATCAGATTTTCATGATGCAACACATCATGAAGTGCTTCTTAGAGCCCTGATCAAATAGAGCTGTTGAAGCCTGTATTGATTTCCTCTGTTCATGTTTGTATGCTCATACAAAAACTTATATTTCTGTGCCTATAGAATGAGAAAATATTATATTTGCATTCCGGGGATGTAATGCATTTATAATATTTTTTGTTGTTGTTACTAATTTAAAGGCAATTGATGTGGCCATGCACATTGGGGTACGATCTGAGTCGGTGCATGTATTTTTATTTGTATTTGTTTGAAAAATTGAGCAAACATACAGCAGAGAATTTGACATAATTTTTTAACTATACATTTAGGTCACTGCAGCTAGAGCCAATGAGACTGAGGGCAGGATCAACTGGCAGCTCTGGTCAACCTCAAAGAGTTGACTTACATTCTGCTGAATTCAAGCAGTCTGATGCCTCTGTAAGTTGAGAAACTTTAACAAGTAACAACTGAATAAATATATGCATCACCAATATGCTAATGTGTAGATAATAGAAATTAGTCTACTTTGTTCATTTTGCTCTTATTTCCCTTAGCATATAGATCAGGTTTAAGAAATAAATTATTTATGGGCACTTGAAGAAACATCTGCTTGATAATAGGTATATAATAATTGTGATAGAAATTGATACAGCAATAAACATCTGCTTGATAATAGGTATATAATAATTGTGATAGAAATTGATACAGCAATAAACATCTGCTTGATAATAGGTATATAATAATTGTGATAGAAATTGATACAGCAATATGTCATGTCTTCAGATGGGTTTAACCACTTCAGGTGTTAGCATTAAGATAGCCCTAATGTAAAATTTTTCTTTTTCATTATATATTTGTACACATTTGCATCTTCATATACTGCCAGTGGTACTTTTTTTGGTTGAGATACATATGCAATTATGATTTTGTCATGGCGTAAATGATTGTTGCCTCCAAAATAGAGTACCTATTTACTTCACTGGTAAAATAATTTCTTATATGACTGTTGGCTTTCTCGGTGATTGATGTGAATTAAGAGTTTTTGGGTTTCACATCGGGTCAGGTTCTCTGTAAATTCAAACATTCCAATGAGCGACTCGCCCATCAAAACGTTGGAAGTTATGGAGAACCTGACCTGGTGTGAAACCCGATAACTCTTCATTCAAAATAATTTCTTGTTAAATTTTAATAAGTTCTTGATTTCTTTAATAATTTCTTGATTTCTTAATTTAGTGAATACATAGGTATCGTATATACACCTTTAATATTTCAAACTACAGTTTACTAATTGAATATTGATATAGTGTCAAATTTCAAAAATGAATCACCTTTTTAGACCCCCACGGAGCACAACAGGACTATGCTGTTTCAAGTTGGACGCAGTGATTTACGTCTCATCAGCCCAGATAGAAAACAAATTCTAATGCACAAATACTTGAGGGATGTTGTTAATTGCATTCAGGTTAGTTATGCTACTGTATTGTTTTAACTTTGTTCTTCAATGTATCTTTTAAATTATCCATTATGTATTTAACTAGCTTTTCCTCCACTCATCCCATCATATGCAATATTTTTTTTACTTTCCCACCCAAATATTTTGACAAGGAATTCCTTCACCCATATTTCATATTTTTTGTGATGATAAATGTTGTTTTATTTATTATTATTATTTCTTGAAATCCTGGATTTCACCCCCCCCCCCCCCCCCTCTTCCCCCCTTCCCAATTATTTTTACGTCACACCACTTTCCCATACAGCTTGGGGAGAAATATACTTGTGTACTCTCAGTCGATATATGGGGAAAGGGATAATTCCAAAATTAGCCCTTTTTTACACGCGTTCTTTCAGTGTAAATTTGGTCCAAATTATCTGAGTAGACTCCTGTATTTTATAGAATTTAATTAATGTACAACATGCCACTTTGCCTTTTTTCACATTTCCATGGAAATAACTGCATATTAAAGATGAGCAATACGCTATTATTCCGTTACGAAGAGATATCTCTGTTATAACATATGTTACATAGGTATGTATTTAACATATATTAATTCAATATGCATCTACCAAAGAACTTTGTCTATTCAGTAATCCTGATAATCGTGAAAACCTTATTTGTACACAATGGGTGGATATATTTTTTACAAAAAACGATTTTTCCATGCGATAAATACTTCCTTTTTTGATCATACGTTGCATTTTGGTACAATTGTAACCAACCAGAAATAAAATCATGTTCCACGATAATATTATCTGCTTTCGTATGATTCTGACAGCCATTTTCAAGCACACGTGATCAATATCTGCATTAATTTCTTGGTACCAAATATTTGTAAATATGTATTTCTCTCCAGGCCAAGCACAAATACGGAATAATTTATTTATATTGGTCTAGCCATGAATGCGTAGGAAATAAGTTCTTTGCATTACTAACTTAAATTAAGTACCTTGGTGGCCGAGTGGGTTAAGGAGTAAGTGAGACCGGAAGAGTCAGGTTCCAGGGTTCGCGGCTCTCCGGCGGCAATTTTTTTTTCTCGGTCAATTATGAATCTAAATCAGCCGCGAAATTTGCTGACAATGCTGTCTAGCGGTCATAATACTAATAACAGTTTATTTTCCGTTGGTAAACATACATTTGCATGGGAATTTGCATATCAGGCACTAGGTTGTGGTCGATACACGTGTTTACACCAGAAATAGCAGACAGTAAACCAATATAGACCAGTTTCCAACTGTTTTTAGTCGTTAAAAAATGGGTTTTCGACCAGATAAATCACGTGTTATACACGTGAGTTAAACGAAAAATGATCCCTGTGTGCTGTTTGGGTTGCATCATGACCCCCCCCCCCTCGTGGCCACCACTGTCCTCTGAAGTAAATATATTCACTATCATGTAGAAAACTGCCAATGTGCAACAATTATTTTTCATTCATAACTAAAGTTGACAACCTCATGAAGCATATTCAAAGTATTTTTTCTCTCTAACTAGGGTTCAAAGAATCCTGAGTACTTTGGATTCATTTGTAAGGAGCCAAATGTGGACTGTTTTGTTGGTTATGTTTTCCGATGCCAGTCAGGATCTGTAGCTGATGATGTGGCTGGAGGTATTTTCATTTTTTACTTTTCACAATACTTGGTATATTATATCTATCATTGCTATGAGTTATTGACGTCATTTCTACTGTGTTATTGTGATCACTTGTTTTAAATATCACTCAACCCTCAATTTATTTATACCTCCTAATATGCAATTTTATCTGTTTTGTAAGGTAAAAGATACAAGTGAAATGTATGTTGACAGTATCTTAGTGTCTCTGTTTATGTCATACTAATGTTATTTTGTTTATAATCATCATTAATGTTCATTTATTGCTCTCAGCTATCACTCAGGCCTTCTCCGCTACGAATGATATTCACCGTAAAGAGAAGCAATTCAAGAGCCAAGCAATCCAGCAGCCACCCCCTGTTGTCTCTTGTGAACACTGCCCCATGGTGTGGTACCATAAGCTTTGCTCAGATATTGAAGGTGTGTTTCCTGTTCTTTGTGCACACATATGTACTAGTATCCAATTTAGTTTTAATGAGGAAAATGTTTTTATGGACCTTATTAGCTAGTTATCAATAATCTGAGATACTTTTCTAAATCTTAGTATTCTTACAGTAAATTGTTCATTTGAATTCAATCTTCAGATATTTACATTCACAGTTTGTAACTTGCTGTGTGAATCCTATCAGTTGACATGATTTTAAAACTCCAATAGAATGTAGTTCATGTCAACTGACATGTTTCAAGTTTACAGCCCACCACAGTTTTTTTTTAAATGAATTGTAATAATCATTTTTAAATATTGTCTTATTTATATTCCAGAAAATATTTTTTTAATTATCTAGAAATATTGAGTGGAGGACTTAAATGTTTTAAGGGATGTAGGTATGGTTGTTATTGGTACAATAGTTTTCTTTTTAAGAAATATGCTGAAAATGCTCTGCATTCTAAGAAAGTAATTGAATCTATGGGTCAGCAGTTAGAGTAGTAGGATTTGGTCTAAAAATCTTTCTCTAATGGAGGAAGTGCTTTCATTTCACATGTTCTTATGTGGAAAACTTTGTTTTTCATCTTGACATACCAGTAGTACCTATGACCTTTATTGTCTCTCAGGATTGAATGATAGAAGAACGCAGGCAACTATATTTCGAAGGCTAGAGATGCTACCTGAAGATGAACAGGAAAGCGTGTTGATTAAATTTCGAGGAGCAGAAACTGTTAGCGGAATTGGGAATTCCCCAAATAAAGAGGGTACAAACACTGGCAGCGGGTTGAGAGAACAGAATGAATTCCTGATGATGCTCCTCAGGGCACATTGCGAAGCTAAGCAGCCACGCCATGTCCATGACACTGCTGAGAACAGGTGAGAAAAAGCTGTTTCTTTCTCACAATAATAAATGGATATAAAGTCTTTGCATTCCAATGGTGAATAGATTGCTAGGCAGAGTAGACTTTGTGCCTGTGTTTGTTAACATACCATTATTACTAGCATCTCATCCCTCTTGAAATATCCTGCATGATTTTGTTTTCTTCATACATTAGTATCTAGTGGTATCCATTAATTAATAGTACATATAAGTAATACTAATCAATAGTGGTATCATAATCTGCATACTGCATGTTAGCATTTTGGCTAACATAGTGGTCTCCCAGTTTCTGGTTTGGGCGTGCATTGTGCTCCTGACTTTTCTGGTCCTCATCAAGAGGTCTGTGCAAGTCTTGACCTTGAACCAGGACAAGTATTTCATGCCTGGTGTAAAATCACCCCATGCCACACCCCTGGGAGGTGGCTTGGATGGTGCTATAATGATTCATATTAGTGTTGATAGAAAATTACCAAGACTCAGTTGGCATAATCAGTGGTGTCACTAGGGATGGTGCCACCCAGTGCGGTAACTCATGGTGTCAACCCCTCACAACTTACCCCATGGACCTCCTTCGATTCCACCACTGCCAAATAATGGGACCACACAGAATTCTTAGTAACGTTTGTAACTGTAGGCCCTATATTTACAAAGGCCATAGAAGAAAATTTGGATTCAAGTTTTGAGGTTAAAGATTGTAAAAAGTTAAGAACTAAGAACTACACAGAAAATAGTGAGTGACTTGTTTCAAAACATCATTTTAACTAATTGGACAATAATCTTGGCTGGGTTTCTGATTTATTTAATGATTTAATGCAGAGATATTGATAGAGAAAATCTGGCCAGCAGGCAACAGCATAACCAGATTATATAATAGTTGCCATTTAATTTTTTATCTTTTACTGTAACTACATACAATGTTACCTTATGGAGGAGTTATTATACACGCAAAAATAAAACACGTTTTTGTGTGCATAACTAAAAGAACAGTGATATTTTTATATTTCAATAATAAATTTCTGTCGCTGGGCTGAAACAATGCATAACGATAATTTCATAGAGTGACATAGACTCATAGAAAGTAATATCTTGCATGTTGCTGTCAACCCATGTGATGGTGTCCCCCGGTGCGGTCCGCACCCCCCCTAGTGATGCCACTGAGCGTAATGTTTTTATTCATCAAGAAACTTTCATGCCATAATTTTTTTTATTTTTCTCCACTATTGAAGAAATGTTTTTCCCTCAACAAAGTTATCTTGAAATGATTTGAAACACTGGTATAGTGAAACATGGTGGTAGTTTCATATAAGACCCTTGGCAGTGGAAGGGTCCATTGCCCACTAACTAGATTCATGCCAGAGTAGTCAGGCAGTCTCACAGGTCTACACAAGTGTGACCATCAGGGTTTTCGAGGTCACAATCATTTGTTGCCAACTTCAAAATGCTCTTTCTGCTATTCACATCAAATAAGTTTTCTGTTGCTCTTAATCTCATTTTTCAAATGGGCTTCTCATTAGGGTTGTGAACAGTAACAGTGTATTATGTTGTGGCTTTGTTTGGATCAGAAATATCGTCATGTAATATGCTACAGGCTGCATTCTTGAACATCCACCACATGTGTTAAGCCTAATTTTGACCTGTTTATATTGGGTGGTTAAAGGTGCAGCTGGTCTGTGATTGGTCGTAATTTTGGTGGAAAATTCTTTTCCATGTGTGATCATGTTTGTAGTCATCCTCTCGATTGCAATAATTTGGATGCTTGACAATTTCAATGGCTTCATGTCTTATTCTGGGATAATAACATGATTCTTTTGAATTCACCTTCACTTTAGCAGTTAATTTTGTGTTCCGGTCCGGACCAAATGTGTTCTGCTGCTGCCGAGAGGTGGAATTGTTTGTTCTTCAGTGCCCTTTGGTGTTCCTATATGTGGCATATGATGGCTCTGCCAGCCTTTTCTATGTATGACATCCCATTACCTACCATGTGCTCTCCTCTCCCGTCCACTCAATTGGCAACCCCTTCTACAAACAACTTCCCTTCCTTGATCTCACACTTGACAGAGGTGAATCCCACCAAGTTTCACTACCACTGTATCTCATTATATGAATTTATGTTTTTACTTTACAATATTCTCTTTTTAAGGCATGAATTCCTCAACCACTATTTGGGGGGCAGCACTATTTTCATGAAGGCTAAGAGATCATTGACGAGCTCCTTTGATAATCTTTTGAAGAGAAGAGGATCTAAGGATGAATTTGTCCAGCCAACAAAAGAGTTGAGCTTACCCATAAATGCTTCCTTGTTCAAGGTAAATAATATAACTGGCATAATGAGTTAATAAATCTTATCAGTGAATAATAGAAAAAGCATCCGCTACTCAGTCAAAAAGTCCAACGGGCACACCAATGAAATAGCATTTGTTGTGAAATATGGGGTAAAGTACAATATGCACTGAAGAAAGCACTTGCAAGATTGCTGGCTTCGATGGCAGTGGGGTAACGTCCACACCTGCTAACCCAAAGTTTGTGGGTTCGAGTCCCCTCTGGGGAGGATTTTTCACCTCCCAGGGCATGGTTGTCTGTGCTTGTTCATTGTTGTTAAGTTACAATGCCTGATGTAAAAGGCCCTTGCGGATGTTTTCAGGATGATAGTAAATAAATTAATAATGGCCTTAAAGGCATTTGGTGAAAGGATTTGCTGTCTTGGATATTGGATTGGGATAGGAACCCACTTATTGTTAGATGAGGAAGCAAGGCTCTGAAAGGTCTTGAATATGGGTACATATAAACTTCTCAATTTTTTTCAGTGCAATTTTAATTAAGGTTCTCATCACTTTTCAAACCATTTGACCTTAAGAGAGAATCTCCAGCTTCCTATTTTCAATCCAAAAGCTTAAAATTCCTTATGACTTTTGTTTCTAAAAAGGAAATAAATTATTTTTGAAAAACTTTTGAGTTTTAACAGAGGAGACAATTGATCTATCGAATCTCAAACAAGACATAGAGCCTCCCATATACTTACAGGTGGCATCAGTGACCTGTGGTAATCTGTTTTTAATGTTATTTAAACTTTTGAAGTAAGTTTTTGATTCATTAAGTAATTTGATTACTTCCATGTGATGCAATGACAATTACCCTCCATAACAATGTAAGCAATAACCCACCTGGCCGTTGCCATACCTCCTTTATAGCCACAGTTGCTCAGTTGTGTGCAAGGCTGTGGTCACTATAGTGGGTGTCATGCCTGAGTAGTTTCAAATGTCACTGAGGCCAAATCAGTGTGTAGAACGGAGATTAGATTTAGTTTGGTGGTTTCGTGGTGTGTAACTTTTGCTGTGAATTTCTACACTTAAGGCAAAAACTCTAGTGCTATGAGGGTTAAAACATAAATAGTTGTTTGTGATGTGCATTAAGGTTAACAAAGTATTCACAAAGCCAATATTAGGGGTAACAATTTTTACTTCAGAGAAAAAATATATACTTATTTCAGTATTACGTACTATTTGAAATTGTCAAATTCGCCTCCAAATTTCATTTATGGTTATTCTTTCGTAAAAGTTCAACATTTTATTTCAACACTGTCAATAATTAACAAATACATATATGATAGGTTTAAAAAAATACATTGTTATGTATACTATTTTTTGGCCTCCTTACACTAACAGTTTGTTTACTCTGTGATAATTTTCTATTTAAAAATTAAGTAGGTAGTAATGAAACTTAAAACAGAGAAAAACAGCAGAGATACATATAAAATTTTAAAAAGCCTTTTGAAAATATGTGTTAACTGTGTAGAAAATTTTCAATTTTCTTGGTCACTGGTTGTGTGGCAGAAATTGCACATCACTGAATAAGGATTTAGTCAAATTTATTTTTTTTGTGAGAATGATGTTAAGCCTCATTTGACTGGCAAATTACTCATTTGAATTATTGCATTTCAGGAAAATATTGCCCCAATAACAACACTATCCGGATCATCAGGCAGCAACCATGAGTCTTTTGATAGCCAGAAAGAATCCCCCACTAATACTCCTACAAGAGAGTTGCCACCTTCAGGATCTACCACCTTAGCATCTGATAAGAAAGAGGTTTTGCCAAGCTCACCATGTCCTGAATCCCCAACTCCTTTCAGACCTCGCTCATCAACTGTCGGGTCATCTGGAGGCGAGACCATGAAGCGTGAGGTCTTGTCCAGGCAAAATACCAACACATCACCAATGGCTATTCCTCTAAGTCCTCAACAGCAACAAAGTCAAGCGATGCAGAAGAGTCCAATGATGAACATGTGAGTTACACCTTGCCATTACATACTTACCCTAGCTGCTGGTAGATTTTGAAGTGGTACTCGGGGATTAGGATTAGTATATTTGTTCTCGCTTGTTTGTTTATCAAGTTAATACCTGTTTACTGCTGTGATACAGATTCTTCAAAGTTGGTAATCAGCCAAAAAATATCATCAGCACTTCACCAAACCAGGAAAAGTCTCCCAATACAAGGAATAAGCAGCATGGTTCATGGAGGCAAGCTATTTTTAATAGAGTAGTGACTCCAGGAAAATCAATGACTTTAAATGGTAAGTGTATATAAATACCCATTGTAAATGAAAACCATTTTTATATTTTTGCTAAAAAGTGAAATTCATCATATAAGTGTATATGTATAAGTGGTTTGAGCTGTTTTATTAAAAATTATCCCTAAAAATTATGCTTAATGCCATTCTTCTATCTGGGTTGTTGCTCTAATATTAGAGTGTTCCTTTAATCCATAGCTATTTATTCAGGCATTAGTAACTCAAGATCTTAACTAATTAAATATCTCTTTTTCTGCCGATATCTACGTTTTAGTTCATTACAGTACAATATAGCCATAGCTGTTTGTCACCAACTCATTAAGACTGACATCTCCCCTTGTAGCTGAATTATTTTTCTTGCTATTTTTGTTTTCACTTCCAAATTATCCCTGCAATGAAGCTTATAAAATCCATAAATTGCTGCTGCTATTAATTTTTAGTGATCCAATTTACTGCTCATTATTTTGCCTTATGCATCACCAACTATTATTGATTATGCTTATAGGTTTAAACTATAGTCCATAATGTGTAATTTTAAAGTTTCGAATGGAGGTAATGGAGTCCTCTAAAGCAACTAAAAATATGAGCAGTAATCATTATATTTTTATTTTATTGTTTTGTAGATGTTTGTTGTTAACTTATACCTACTGTTTTGTTTATGAATTCCAGGTAGTGGAAATGGACTAAGTATGAGTCCAACCAGACGTGGAAGCACTCCACAGTCAAAGAAGGAGAGTTCAGAACTGAGGGCTCTCTGGAGGAAAGCAATAATGCAGCAGATTCTTTTGATACGGATGGATAAGGAAAATGCTAGATTGACAGGTAAAAGCTTCATACAGTTATATAATTTAACAGGTTTTGTCACAAAATGTTTAATCTAAGCCCACATTTCTTTAGACCAATGCATCCTGAGGGATTCGATCAATTCTTAGCTCTTCATGAAACTAATAGCGTTACGTTTTCCCTGGAATTTTGGACACATTGAGCCAATGGGAGAAAGATATGTATTATTCAAATGTAGACCTACATATCACTAACATAGAGTAAAGAATGTATTCTTTACTATATGTTGACACTACCGTGCAAGCTGCCACAAGAGCGAGCGGCAGAAGGTGTTAGGACATCAGCCATGAAGAACGGAGGGATTTGAAAAGAAATTGGAAGAGGAAAATTTGAAAAGCAAAATGTATCTTGATAGATTAGTGTCTTGAACTGTTTCTACTGTAGTCATAAATGGTACGTGGTATGGACTTTTTGTTCATACCCCTGTTATTTTGTCCCTCCTATCACCTAAAGAAATATTGTGCATGTGGTACCCTCCAGTCGCCCTGAAACTTGCATGATCTGAAATTTTCCAGTGATCATTAGTCAAATGTTTAGCTTCCAAGCAGCCAGCCTACTTCTCTTGCAGCTTCATCAGCAGTGTTTCAATCTCTCTTCACCAGAGCAACAGTAATTTTTAATGATGGATAGAAGAACATGAATCTAGCTGCAACAGTTATTCTGGGTCCTTGGTGGGATTTCATAACATATTCCACATTTTATGGTTTTCCCATAGAATTTTAAGGTGCTGGATAGGTGATTTATTAAAAACTCTTTGAGAAAATTGTAATAGTACCAATATTTGCCTCTCAGAGGTGCCAGTTATGAACTTGGTGTCATTTTGCTCCAGTATTTAAGCTTGATTTATTTATTTATTTAAGCCTATAGCTGCTCCATTCAGTATCTTACATACCATGAACATTGTCAGATACATAAAAAAAACATGCATGATCAATATACTATTAAACATACAAATTACAATTAAACATACAAATTACAATTAGACCTCTAAATATAGCTCTTCATCTTCAAAAAACTCACAAAGTGAGTAATAAGCTTTGTGCTCAAGTAAAGATTTAACCTTTCTTTTAAAACATGATACTGTTGAAATACACCTGATCTTAGCAAGGAGCTTATTATATATTTCAGAGGTAGCGTGTTGAGGCCCCTTCAGACAGAGAGTACGAGGTGTGATAAAAAAAAGAATGGGAATTTTTAAATTTTCCGTTCTTTATAATTCCGATTTTCAATACATAATTGTATTTATTTGCGATATGGTTGTACGGTCAATAAAGAATACTACCTGGAAGTTAATCGCCCTTTGCGTGAAGCAATCCGACAAAAACACCAATAATTGTGGCGAAAAAACTCGTGGAAATTGCACCACAATAATGCTCCCGCTCACACCTCACTGCTTATTCGTGATTTTTGGTAAGAAAACAAACCTTTATTTTGCCTCAGCCACTGTATTCGCCGGACAGGGTGACTTTTTCTATTCCCGAGGCTGAAGAGAACCATGAAATGACAATGTTTTGCCACCATTGATGAGATAAAAACAGAATCACTGAAGGAGCTGAACTTTATACTGAAAAGTGAGTTCCAGAAGTGCTTCCAAGATTGGAAAAACCGCTGGCACAAGTGTATTATATCGAAGGGGGATTACTTTGAAGGGGATAAAATTTATATTGATTAATAAATAAATATTCTTTAATAAAAACAAAAATTCCCGTTATTTTTTATCACACCTCGTATATGCATAATGCTGATGATGTATATGTCAATACATTTACAAATGTTGTGTTTATGGAGGCTAGAATTTACAGGGAAGAGGTGTGGATATCTCTTAACAAAGATGGCACAAGTAAGGATATAAACTCAAGGAAGAGTTAAAATTTTAAACTTAAAAAGTGGCTTACCAGGGGTGTGAATAGGTAATCCACACATTGCCTTAATGGCTTGCTTCTGCATCAAAAAAGCCTTGGAGGCAACAGACAAATTCCCCTAGAATGTAATGCCATATTCTAAATGACTATGTACCTTTGTATAATAAAACACCTTAAGAGTATCAAAGGCTACTATTGGGAATAACTTTCTTATCATGAAGATACCCAATGCCAGCCTTTTAGTCAGTTTAGTTACATGATTTGACCAATCAAGTTCATCATGTATATGGAACCCAAGAAAGTTTACTGAGCTCACTAAAGAGAATGATATGGTAAAGAGAAACGATTTTGGGAGATTTATGAGGCTTAACCTTTTCACTGCTAAGCTTCATCCCAGAGAGCGCTCACCGTAGCGTGTATACTTTCGTTGTTGGTCTTTAAACTCCTGCTTTTTTTAAATCTTATATGCATGCGTAGTGCTGATGGCACTGCTCCGCCCAAATGCATATATGTGTGCATAGCAGTGAAAGGGTTAATGATCCATTCTGAAAATATATGTTGATAAGTTCAAAAAGAATTTTGTCATAAGTGATTTTCCTCCTTAGTGTAATTTAATACTATGAATATTTTCTTCATCAATAGCCCGTCAAGAGGAAGCAACAGTGAAGAGGATAAAGTTAGAGTATGATGAAATAAGCCCGTGCTGGAAGCAAGTTAATGAAGTATGGGATTTGCTTGTTAGCAAGGAAAGCCGAATTTCAACCAAGTGTGATGCACATATGCTTC
The DNA here is from genome assembly GCA_963573305.1 of Pyrrhosoma nymphula. Lineage (NCBI taxonomy): Eukaryota > Metazoa > Arthropoda > Insecta > Odonata > Coenagrionidae > Pyrrhosoma > Pyrrhosoma nymphula. The sequence continues at coordinate 57,305,047 of OY754328.1, forward strand.
TTCAAGCAATAAAGCAAGGTAGGTGTATCTATGTTATAATAATAATAAATTTATTCACACCGAATTGGCAACATATACATTGCATGGTTTCGTCAGGATCACATGACCATCGGTACATCAAAGTCATAAAATGAAATACATAAAAATGGAATGGGTTTACATACATTCATTTAAATATATATTAAATATTCACTAACATCATACATAAAAGGCTTTTATGCCAAAAAGTTTCTTAATTTCACCTTGAATGAGGAAGGGGTACAACTTTTTAACTTACATATCTGGTAGTTTATTGAAAATAATGGCGGGAGTGGAATGCCGTCCCTTAAGAGCTTGTGTAAGATGGTGACTGTTAGGGTGAGCATCACCTTTTGTATGAGTGTGATGGTCGTGCCATTCTTCATTCCTTGGAAAATGTTGAGTTTCAAATCATTGCAATGACAAATGATGTGGTACACAGTCATGCGCACGGGTGCGAAGTTATACACCGAAGACAGTAAAATTCACCATGAAAAAATCATTTGACTTGACTGGGATTCGAACCCGGATCTCCCAATTGCCGGTCAGGTGTGTTAGCCAGTTACATCACCAAGCCATCTTAATTCAAGGCCTTGAATTAAGATGGCTTGGTGGTGTAACTGGCTAACACATCTGACCGGCAATTGGGAGATCCGGGTTCGAATCCCAGTCAAGTCAAATGATTTTTGCATGGTGAATTTCACCATCTTTGGTGTATGGAAAATGTTGAGAATGCAGTTTCACAAAAGGGTCACAGTTCAAAATAAATATGGAAGGAAGAGTCAGTATTTTTTGGGCCATAAAGATAGATTTACCAGGAGTCCTTTTAGGAACTTGAACCATGGCTTTTATTGCCTGCATCTGTAGAGAAATTATTCTTTTGGCATGGTTTGAGATTCCTCAGAACATGATGCCATAAGATATATGAACATGAACATTATCATGTTTAACATAACATGGTAAATAAGTTTGAGGGTAGCAGGAGATAGAAAAGGTGCCAGCCTTCTGAGCATAAAAATACCAGTGCTAATCCAATTCATGTTGGCCTCAATATGAGTTGTCCATTTAAGGTTATCCTAAACCAGATGACCTAAGAATTTAACACAATTACAGCAGGCAAGAGGCTCGTTCATCAATTTAAGTTGATGATTAAACATAAATGTGTCAGTCTTGGGGTGGAAATCCAGGAAAACAGTTTTATTAGTGCTAATTGATAGATGGTTGTTATTGTACCAATCAGCCATTCTAGAAATGGAGGTATTAACGGACTTTAGCAGATCAGAAATATTTCTGGAATGTGAGAGACATGATGTGTCATCGGCATATAACACAACATCACCTTGATGTAACAGGGGTGGCAGGTTGTTCACAAAAATAATGAACAGAAGGGGGCCAAGGGTAGAACCTTTGGGGACCCAAATAGTAATGTCCTGAGGGGAATAAAATGAGATATTTTTACTATGCTGTGACCAGCTCATGTATTTCGCAATTTGGTGTCTGCCAGTTAGATACGACCTTATCCAATCCAGGGCCTTGCCTCTTATTCAAATGTTGGCTAGCTTAAGTAGGAGAATATCATGATTGACTCTGTCAAAAGCTTTTGACAAGTCATGAAACACTCCTTGTGAGTTTAAATTTTTATCATGGGTACAATAAATTGAGTTCAACAATTGGAATACAGCTAGGGTGAATTGGAATACAACACCAGATCAAAATTTTCAAAAGCAGGACATTTGAAGGAAAAAAGCAGGACATTTTGAAAAAAATCCTGACAACACATAAAATTCCTTTTCATTTACTAAGAACAATAAAAACAATACACAACTAAAGTTATACATAATTATTTCTTTTATTTTTCGTTATTCATACCCCTGTGTACATTTAAACATATGTTAGTCCTTTTAAGGTTAAATTTTCTATAGCACTCCCACCCCCTCCTGATGTGGTGCGGTGGCCTCCCACCCCTAGATGGCTGCGAGGGTTGCCTTGGCCTTCAGCCACCCCCAGAGCACAATTGTATGCTTATGATGAAGTACGAAGTGGAATCTAAGTCATTAATGGCTTTTTTCTTAAAACCTTTAAAAGAGTTAAATAAAATAATGGAACGGGAAAAGAATTGCAGGATTCCCTCACTAATTTTGGAAGTTAAAATGCTTCTTTTTTCATTGTATATCATAATTTTGAAGACCATGGTTACTGAGGTAATGTATCATGTTATTTATGTTGTGTGAATTTTTCGCTACTTCTCATCATTATTGTTTTTATTCAAACTATAATTAGCCTTGCTGAAGTAGATGGTAGTAGTGGTGATAACTGTAGTATAAAAATGCACACTATATTTCTGAAGAGGTGGAGTTTGTACATTGAGATAGTATGTAACTGAAGTTGGAGAGATGCAGTTCCTATAGGGTGTTGATTGCATTGAATATCCTTGAAAATGAGCACGTAATTCCATAAAATCGCAGATAAGTGGCACGGGTCTGATAACAGCTATATGAAAAGTTGAGATTGAACCCATTAATATTATAACTTTTATAAATATTAATCTCCAATCCTTCCCATATCTTGTATCAATAAAGGATTCACCTAAAAGACCACAAAAGTTATGCCAGTAAATTAATGAAGAAGAGTAATATGATAATTTTATCCTTTTCTTTAGGGCATATCCTGTTTTTAAAATTTATTTTAAAATCATAATGGTTTTTATTTGAACTGTCAACTTACTATATTATGTATTTCTAAATATTGACATTTTCAAATAGGTGTACCTCGCTCAAAGAGGGGAGAAGTGTGGCAGTTCCTAGCGGAGCAGTTTTGTTTGCGCACAGCACCAGTGGATATTAAAAAATTTCCTAATTATAATGTACCATATCGTGGGCTTCTTAAGCAACTCACATCACACCAGCATGGCATTCTTGTTGACCTTGGTATGTTAATATTTTGTTTTGGTTTTCAAATTGAGCTTACGTGCTAGTTCTTAGTAGAGTTAAAATATTACAAGTGTTGATTCTCATTTCTTTGGTTTCATTTCACTTCTTATTACAAACTATTAATAAGCATATTCTAATTCATTGAAACTATTCTCTGCATAGGACGTACATTCCCCAGTCACCCCTACTTTTCTTCACCACTGGGGCCAGGGCAACTTGAGCTGTTTAATCTCTTGAAGGCCTACTCACTCCTTGATCCTGAAGTGGGTTATTGCCAAGGGCTAAGCTTTGTTGCAGGTGTACTACTTCTTCATGTGAGTTGCCTATTTTTTCATATCATGGGGTCTGCTAATATTTTTTTCCAGAGTGCGCTGTCATAAGTTTTAAGTTCTTATGAAGAGAAGGGATTACTTGATGTTACATTTTATTCCTCAAAAATTATATTTCCTTTAATTTGTATTTTTGTCAGTAAAATTAATTCTCTTAAAAAAATTGCATCTACAACTTTCTCATACACCTCATTTGGTTTGTTATTGATATCTTTCTATCATTTGATGTATATTTCCAGATGTCTGAGGAAAGTGCTTTCCTTCTTTTACGGCATCTTCTGTTTAGAAGGGGACTTAGACGTCAGTATTTACCTGACATGGCTGCATTGCAAGTTCAGTTGTATCAACTGTCTCGTTTGCTTCATGACACATACCCTGATCTTTATGAGCATTTTGACCAAAATGAAGTGGGTCCTACATTGTACGCTGCTCCGTGGATCCTCACAATATTTGCCTCACAGTTCTCCCTTGGTTTTGTCACTCGTGTATATGGTGAGTTCATTTTTATTGTTGTGAGTTTTTAAGAAATGAGTTCATGTACCTATTGTATTTAATATTTTTCCCAACAAAAGCATTTCAGATTAATTTTCTTGATTGTCATCTCCTTCTTTTTCTTTAGATTTATTGTTTCTTGAAGGACCAGATATTATTTTTAGTTTTGCTATGGCTTTGCTTGGTGAAAGAAGAGTTGAACTCCTTGCTTGTACAAACTTTGAAGAAATAATGGAATGTCTCAAAACAACGGTGCCAAATATGGACAAGGCTATGATGGATCGAGTCTTAAAACAAGTGAGTGCATTAATTACTTGTATAATTGCATTCATTGTTCATTTCTGATACATCTTACTAATTCTTCATAATGAATAAAAACACTTGGTAATCTTCCACAGATTTATTTCTTTGGCACGGCGCGTTTCACCACACTGTGGCATAATCATGTGCAGGGTTCTTCGGTTTAGGTCAAGCATATATAGCTTTCCACCAAGGCGTTAGGGAGTGGGGGGAGGAGGGGGAAGGCTAAGGGAGGAGCGGAGAGGAGGGGGGGTAAGTGGGGGTGGGAAGAAGGAGAGTGAAGAGGTGGGGGGAGGGGGAATTAAGGGTTTGAGTGGACAGAGGGCAGAAAGACAGGACAAACGGACGCAGAGGTTGGGACTGGGTGATGATGGAGGGCTCCTTTCCTTGAGAACTCTGGATGGTGAGGGAAAGGAGGGTTTTAAATGGCCAGTGCACTGCCTACACCGAGCACTGGAGGAGGGGGGGGGAAGGAAGTAGAGTGTGAAAGATTTTAGGACATATGGCAGGAGTCGGTTGGAAAGAAAACGGTTTAGGGCAGGAGTGTGTGGGGGGGTTCTTTAGTCTGGGAAATATTTTGTGGCCAATAAAGGAGAAGGGTTGTGAAAAAGGAAATCATTACACAGTTTGGTATCATTGCACTTCTGATGCTTCACAATTTCCATTATCCCCTAAGCGTCCATTTTACACCCTTTATCTACCCTATGAAGCAACTTGGGGGTGAAATCACTCTTGTGGCAGTCTTCCAGCAGATGTTTGGCAAAATTGGAGGATGTATTCTCCAATCGGAAACAACTTTCATGCTCCCTGGCTCTTGTTTTAAGAACTCGACCAGTCTGACCGACGTACACTGTATTGCATCCTGGTGTATTACATTCCAGCTTGTACACGCCAGACTGTTTGAGCACTTCTTTTTTATCCTTCCCTTTTCCCAGGAGCTTTCTTAGATTCCACTTTGTGTAGTGGCCTACCAAATATTGGGGGGGTAGCAAGATGGCTAGCCTGTGGGATATGCCGTCTATGAAGGGGAGCTTACACCATTTTTGTTTATCTAAGGGCAGAGGGATAAGAGACGTTAGCGCCGAAAAGGGTTTTTGTTTAATTTTCTTTCTAATTATTCCATCAACTTATTCTGCTTTATAGCCATTGCTAATAGTGATAGGCTTAATCGTCTCTAACTCTATGTTATAATTACATAATTTCATATCAATTCAATCTTATAAGTCTATGTACAAGTGAGTGGAAAGCGGCATGCTTATGGGAGTGGTGGTGGGCAGAATCGGATGGGATGGTGTGGTCCGTATAAGACGGTTTCCTATAAATGGCGAAGTATGTATATTTAAAAAAAATAAATTTCCTAACGTAAGTCGAGGCTGACGTAACTCGGGGACTGCCTGCACTATATAAACAGCAGCTGAATGGGCAAGGGGTCAAAGCCAAAGTTGCTGCCTTGAAGTTTTTGATAGTAAGAAATAGTCTCTGCAATTTTGAGTCATAGGCATTGTTGGCATCATAGGTACGATGCTGTAAAGCCCTTTGGCTAAGTCTACTGAGGGAAAATATGTCCCAAAGAGGAGAAAATTTGGCCTAAAAAAGGGCTTGGGGGAATTTATAAAAAAATGCCACAATCAATAAGGGTGGAGCAAAACCATGCGAGGATTATAGGACTATAGCTTTGATTTTATGGGCAGCAAAGGCAGTTTTCAGAATTTTTAGCAGAAGATTAGAGAATGGGGCCAATTTCTACGTCATGAATGACACGTTTGGGTTTGGAAGAGAAAAAGGACTGCAGGATGCCATTAGAGCCATGCAGATGCTGATAGAAAGAAGCTTAGAATATGATCATGATGCTTTTGTCTTCTTCATTGACTACTAGAGGGCATTTGGTAGATAAAATTGAACTAAACTAATGCATAGAAAACGTTAACTGTAGGTTTGAGGGATAGATCACTCATTAAAAACTGAGCATGAATCAGACATTGCTGGTAAGGATAGCGGGTGGTGAATCAAAATTGGCAACAATATGAAGGGGATTGAGGCAAGGGTTTCCACTGCTACTTTTTGTTTTTAATGTGTTCTCTGAATAGTAGGTGGTTATGTAAGTGTGGAGGGTAATAGAAATGGGAATGAGAGTAGGAGAGGATCTGATAAAGTCAACTATATTTGTGAAATATCAGGCATTTGTTAGGTATGTAGTGAGCTAAGGAACTGTAATTGACGATGAGTGCAATAGAGATACAATATTGAAGTTAGGCATGATGATTAATCATAAAAAGGCAAACATGATGAATTTCTTCCAAAGTACGAAGGCTAGAGTAGATGTAAAAGATAGGAGGTCATAACAGGTGAAACAATTTCCATGTCTGGGGGTTATTCTGGATGAGAATGGGTTTATTGGTAATGCCATTGGGCAAAGTAATGCATTAGCTAAGGAAGCAGTTTTGAAAAGGAGGGAAATTATGAGGGGATATTTGAGTGAACGGATTGAGAAAAGACTAATTTAAATCATAGAATGTTTAGGAATTTGGCACGTGCTGAATGTAGATGAGTGTAGACTTAAGGTATTGGAAATGTGGGAGTGAAGAATATTTAGATAAATCTTATTTTGTATTTTTCTTTACTTCACCTGGGTGGAATGATACATGAATGTCCCCTCGTCCCCCCACCCAGTGTGTGAGAAACATAGTGAGCTGGGTAGATAGGGAAACAAATGAACAATAATTAGGGATGGTAGGAAAGAAATTGAAGCTGATAGGAGAAATTAGAAGGTGCAGCAAAAGTGGCTGGAGGAAATATGTTCTAACCCCCAATCACAACATATTGAAGAGTTACAACATATTGAAGAAGGTGATAGAAGGGAGAATGTTTGGAAACTGTGGGAGAGGGGAAAGAATAACGATTTTGGACGGTTTGAAAGGAGACAAAAGATATCAAGAGTTTGTAAAAGGAAGTTTATGTTGGAAAATAGATAGTTCTATGAAGGACCAGTTGGAGAAGACTGATTGCATTCAGGGTAATGATAAGCAGGACAACCCATTGGCATACCAAGTTTTTGGCATAAAATTTAATCTGAGTGGAACTACTAGCATAAAACATTCCATTGATTGTATGTAACATGAATGAAATCATTTTCTCAAAATATTAGGTGTAAAATTATGTGCATTTGTAGCTCTTAATTGTAGCAACTTAATGTTGCCATCAGATATGTAAAGTCACTCCTTTATAGTGATGGAAATGGTTCCAGTTTTCATAAATATTTCAGAACATCACGTCTCAAAATGTTTATTTCAAATGGAATCATACGGAGGATATGATTTAGTTGCTTTAATGTATTTATTTCTATCACACAGGTGTTTACCACTGATGTATCACGACTTCTACATGAGTATGAAGTAGAATATCATGTATTACAAGAGGAGATGGCATCATCTATAGCAGAGCCGGATACCAGTCGCAACCTGAGGCAGCAAAACCAAGAACTTGTAGACCAGCTTAAGGTAAGTTATTCCGTTCTCTTGCACCACTAGATCATCCCATGGTCAAGTTCTAAATCGAGCATGTAAAACTAGTTCGTAAATAATGAGTTTGCCCTCTCAACATGTTTGCAAATCAGATTATTTATTCCTGAATGGTCACTAAAACTAAATTCATCCATTTCCAGGGAATACATATGTAATTAGAATCTCGTGATTAAATCTCAAACTTCCTGCAAAATCCATGTAGAATGTGCTAAGAAGTCCTAAGCAATTTTAGTGTAGTTTTTGAAATTCATTTTTTAAATATTGTACTTGTTTATTTTAATGAGGTTGATTTCCCATAGATAGTACCTATACATTTTAAAATTGAATGAGAAAAAGTCATTCATTTAGATTAAATTTTGAAGGTGATGAAAGTAAACAAATCCATATTAATATATGTCTTAATGATGCTGCTGATATATTGGCTAATGGAAGTTTATGTAATAGCATAAAGGTCTATGGATTTGCCCACTGGCAGCTTAAGAGTTAATGATGCCCAAATTTTCCCTCTTTGTAATGTGAACCGTGTGAGACTGTGCAGGAAGTTGGTAAAAAATTATCCTTTATCTGAAGCTAATTTTTTGCGTGAAATCATTTGGGTCTTAGGGGATCCTTTGAAACAATTTAGCTTATGCACACTATAGTAATTTTGGGATTTTTAATGGAAAAATACTGACCCTTGGACACCTTGAATGATCCATTTTACCATTTTAAACGGCTTTGTATTGATCCATTCATATGTATTAGATCTAATGTCTTTCTTGTTGAAATTAGATTATATTTATATGCTTGTATGTATTTGTATGTATGTACTCTTCGTTAGTCCATGATTCTGGAAATGAAATTATGACCTGTCATGTGAGCCAGTTCTTTTTTCCCTTCTTACTATAGTTAACTCAAATTTGAGTGATAAAACACAATGTATATGAAATTATTGTTTGGGTTTAAGTTAATTGCTAGAAAACTCAATTAACATGAAAATTTCCACACGTTTAGAAAATGGTCCATTTTCCTGCTAATTTAAAGCATTTGTCTTTCACAATATAAGTAAGACACTTGCCCTGATCAGTGGTGTACCTAACAGGAAGCAGGGCTGGCCCCCGGCAGGGGCGCCATCACAGAGGGGGTGGAAAGGCAATTTTTTCCCCAAAAGATAGGATAATATTGAAGTAAAAAATCTCATCTGCATATATATCCAATTTGAAAAATGGAGAGAATACAAAGCCATAAAAAATAGGAAAAATAGAATAAAAAAACTATAAAATCAGTCTTCATTGGCAAAAGAAATAGCTATCCTTAGTAAAAAAAAAAGTGTAATGCAATAAAAAAATGGAAATCACAGGTGACACAAAACAGTGATAAAATGGATTGATTTTTAATTTTACCCATCTTCTTATCTCTAATGTAAAAGTATTCATGCATTGAATAACTTTTATTATGTCCAATGTATTGTTTCATACTATTCCTTTAAAAATACAATTTTTTGTGATAGTTCTCATATAATGAGATAAAAGTGGGGGGAGGGAGTGCCACTAATTCCATTTTGCCAGGGGCACCAGAAATCCCAAATAAACCATTGGTCCTGATGTACAAAAACCTGCTTTTAATTCCAAATAAAAAGTTAAGCATTTAAAAGTTGTTAAGATACATACTTAAATTTCCCCTATATGCTTCGATAATAGCAGCACTGAGGTCTAGACTGTACTACCTACATACTGAAGTTTTTTTTAAATCTGTTCTCCAGGAGGCACGAGAAACTATTGAGCGCCTTGAGTTGCAGAATTCTAGTCACAAAGCAGCAATCACCTGTCTCGAATCCCAGGTTCGAAACTTGGAGAATACTCTTGGGACAATGGCACGATATGTAGCATCAATACATGAGAAGCTAACACCTAAGTCAACTAAAAAAGCTCCAAACAATCCACCTCTGATACAAGAAATGCCAGCAGACATTTGGAGGTATGTAGCTACCTTCTCTAAAAGTGGAATACCCAATCATACTAGCAATGGTGTACCTCCTGCATTGGCCAATCAGCTCAAGAACAAAAAAGTGCAGCCCGTATCCACATCTCCCTTTCCTGTCTCCACACCTGCCATTCTGAAGACATCGCTGAGCACCTCAGATCTGAGCAGTGTCAGGGGAAGGAATGGCACAATGCCCCTGAATATCATGCCAATTCGTGACATATCTCCTCTTGTTTTATCATCAAAACCAATCAAGCCTTTAAAGTGTGAGACTTCGTCGGAGGAAGATGTCAGTAAAACACAGTCCCAACCATCTCCAACTGGCCAGCAGATGCATCCACTAGATTGTGTGGCTGGTGACGTCAATTTCACATTCGGGACTTCATCGTTGAGGAGCCTGAAACCGACTCGTGGTGGTGGCAATGGAAATGGTGGTGCCAAACTGTTACACAATTCCAGTGAGGATGGGCTCATAATGTCTGCCGACGAGAGGCCCATTCCCAGTAGTATAGCAACTGTTCCTCATGTTCCAGTCAGTGAAAGTGGACTCATTGCAACATCTGGTAGGTAGCAGTGATTTCCTTGACTCCTGTGCCCAAGTGATTCTTAGCAGTGTTAGTAGGCTACTGAACTGAGGCAGCTGTTTTAATTTGTTGAGTGGCCTGTGCCACTATGTTATAGTATTCACTTTTCCGTCCCAGTCTTAATTTGCTTACTTTTATCTTCTCTGATGCTATCTGCGTGTGTATCAAGTCTCTTCTTGAGACTGTGTAATACACACTAAATCCACCGAAATGGGGACAAAGAATTGATAAATTGTTGACTTTTAAAACCCAATGTTGAGGTGGGAGAGTTGCATTATTAGCTGAAATAATGCAGAATGTACTTTAATGAGTGGCATACCTAATTGTGCCATCCATCAATTTGAGGCAGTAATTATAGTTTTGATACAGAAATGTTTTATAGTAGATCTATATAAATATGTGAAGAATGAATTTCACTGTTATCCACCTGGAAATTTTGTTTGTAACATGATACTTCTATGCATGTTAAGCAGTGATATGAGTGTGATGGTTGGTCCATTTTGTTTGGTCTTAGGAACTACCCCTTTGTTGTAACTTCTGTTCATGATTTTTTTTCAGAAGAATTTGACTGTAAATATTTGTTATTATCTGTAAATATGTTCTAAACAAGATGATATGGTGCACCCTCGAATCCTATAATCAAGCTCTAAGTTAAAGCCATATCTAAGTCATAGATGAAAAATCAAACTTTATACAAGAAAACTATGATTATTTTAAAGGGTATCTTTCTCTGTAGTGAGCAGATGAAATGATCAAAGTTTTAATTAGCTATTTTTAAAAATACATTTTTCAATCAGGTGGCTAGGAATTTTAAAACTTTTCTAATTTTGACAATTCCTTTCATTTGCTGCCATCTCATATATAAATATATGAATTTTTGTTTTATTTCGTGGTGGCTCATTGGTGCAGTGAATGACATGGAAGGCGTTTTGTGAAAGGATTTGTATTTGGCTTGATTTAGAGTAAAATTTGTCCATTATAAATTTAATGAGTGGCTATAATTTTTACTCCCTTTAACCACACCAGCCTATTTGCATTTGCCTATCCCATATAATTTATCACTACATTCATCAATCTCCATAATGTTCCATTTCCTCTTTTTAATACCTTTGTCTTTGATGTAAAGCAGGGAAAAAACTCCAAGCACTTGACTTGGGATATTAATGGGTGAAGCTATAGCCTCCAAAACATCTCAGACACCTTCAAGCATCAGTAGTGTTCTCTTAGTGCTTGTGAGCTGTGTTGCCAATGCTATCACTACTGTGTATCATGACTGTTCATTGTCCAGAGGCTCATGTCATCCTAGATCTAACTGAAGAGAGGTGCCTTTCACTCTCATCTACATCTACAAAATACAGGGTGTGGCAGGGGGTGAGTAATCACCAACATAAATTACACTATATCCTAAAGTTAGTGTAACTACGACTAATTATGCATCAGCATAAATCGCTAATGCTTGTCATGAGGCGAAGCCTCACAAGCATGCAACACTACACTACAGATGTCATCAAAATGGAGAGTGACCTCAATATACATGCATTCTACAACTACACAGATGGACAGGGACTCAAGACCCATGTAGAAAACATGCTAGGCGTGCTGTTAGTATGTACTAGGTAACAGATAAGGATTCAAGTATTAGGAGTACTACCACTACTAAGAGCTACACTACCTAACGACAAACCTAGATAAAAGTCTCATGGCAGCTATTATGGTCCCTTATCGTTCGTGGGAAAAATGACATCTTAAATCTATCCGTTCTGCAGTCTAGTTCCCTAATTTTACTCTCATGATCTGATCTACCGTAGTATGTCGGATTTCGTAAAATATTGTCAACGTCGTCAGAGAATAGACCGGTTTGGAACTTACATAATAGATTTAGTCTAAATTTTAATCGACGGTCTGAAAGCTTTTCCCATCCCACCCAGTAAACACACATGGCTGCAGCAGCGCTTCACAAGTATGTCAGCGCTGCAAGTGCAGCACATGTCAACTGAAGCGCGTCAGCAGCGTCTCAGCAGCGCTTCATAGAGCGAATTATCGAGAAACGCATCTAATGCGCATTCGCTGCTCGTGTTTGAAGTGCAGCAGCCGCAAGTTGCGGACGCACTGCCACAGCGCTGCAGGTAGTCTTTTGAATAAGGGGAGATGTTGAAAGTCTCAGTCGAAAGAGGAAGATATGAATACTCATTCTTTAAACATTTACTATGTGCATCCTTTGTTTTTTCATTTAATGAAATATATCCTTGATATATAGTAACATGTTTAGCCTGTGGTTCATTCTTAGACCGAAAATTTGGCATAAATGGGAAAGCTTTGACACGAATCGGAGAGACTTGGGTTCTGCCAGTAACAACACTTCATTGATAGCTTTGTGTAATTAATTTCCGTTGTACACTAAATTATTGTTATGCTTTTATTGGTACATTCATCAGTTTTCTCATTTCCACATTCGTAACATTGAGTATGGGTCAATCCATATTAAGTGGTCCAGAAAAAGTTAAATTTGTTGCTTGGTGATTTTTAATATTTTTACCATACAATTGTATGGTATTCATTATAAAGTAAACATTTGGTATTTCGTTATGGAATGACCAAGTTTTATATATGGGTAAGTTTCTTTGAATTCCCAAATATTCTTTGTATTGTAAGGCCTGCATTTACATTATAGCTTAAGTTTACTATACTAAATGTTTACTTTATAATGAATAACTTGTAAAATGAAGTGAAAAACTGATTTATGAGAGATGATAATAATTTAAAGGCATCAAGCATTACTTAAGAGCCGGGGCGGATTAAGGTCGTTGTTTTGGGGGGGGTGGGGGCGGTTCACTACTTCACGCGGCGCTTGGGGGGTATGCAATACATCTCAACAAAATAGAGGTCCGGGTGGACTTCCCTCGGAAAATTAAAAGAAATGTAGCGCTTGGAACGTAGTTTTGGTATGGCTATATTATATACAAGAGATGTGATAAATTATTGAGTATATCTATCTGATCAAATTTGAAAAACGTAAAAAAACGATGTAAAGAATGCCATTCTTGTGAAGAAGTGAAGTGTCTTCCGGGTTTTACACCGTGTTTCCTAGGACGACAGTTTCGGTGGCGTTTCAGTCGGCTTCTTCAGGTCGGTGGAGTGAAGGTGCAGCCATTTGTCGTATTACATATCTCACCCGTTGGAGTCAGGTCTAACGCTTGAGATATATAAGACGACAAATAGCTGCACCTTCATTTCACCGACCAGAAGAAGCCGACTACAACGCCGACGAAACTGTTGTCCAAGGAAACATAGACCAACGCGGTGCAAAAGGCGGAAGAGCTTCATCTTCCTATACATCAACCCGCGGCAGCCTACACAAGGATTTCGAACTCCTTGAAATAAATCTTCTTTAATGCCGTACAAAATGAAAATTAGTTGGAATGAAATAAAAATATAAGTACATATTCAGAAAATACTATTTTCGACGGGGGGGAAGGTAGCCCCCCCCCCCTTAATCCGCCCCTGCTTAAGAGGGTACTAAATGGTGCCGTGTTGATGTCGACTTCGTCGATATTTTGGTACTTTTCAATGTTTAATATCTTTCAATAGTTGAGTCCACTAAACAAAATTTTTACTGGTTATTCCTCATCTAAAGGACTGTAAATGGGCCAAATTTCAAATTTTTATTTTTATGCCCAACAAAGATAATGGGCATTAAACTTTGGAAAATTTGAAAAATCAAGAAATTTAAAAAAATTTAATAAAAAAGTCCACAGCTTAAAATTCTGCAAACTTAAAGCATGGCTTTATACCTTTCAAATAAAAAAATTACAGACATTAAGTGTCCTGCCTTCCTATGTAAAAAAATGTAAAAATTGATTTTTTAGTTAAGTGATGAAAACTTTGAAGCTATATTTGGACCCTAGACTTAATTTTAGGTCGATACATCACGCGACCTTTATTTAAGTTCATTATTTACTGAATCGATTAGTTTTTGTTTGATTGTTCTAGGATACACAGAATTGGAGATATTTGCTTTAACTGCAGAACACTGAAATCGCCTAAAATCGGTGTTTCGTTAGCATAAAAATGGCCACTATCAGGAAAAAAATAAAATAATGACATATTTGTATTCACAATAAATGGTAATTTGTATGGTAAAAATATAAAAAAAATATTAAAAATCATCAAGCAACCACCTCTGGACCACTATATATGGATTGACCCGTATACATGCATATTCACGTTCGTAACATTTGCGCGAGTAAGTTACGTCTTCATTGAAATGTAAACAAACGTGTGCATTTGGAAAACATCTTGTTTATTATTATAAATATTGGCTTTATTTTCATTTAATGTGGCAACATAGGTTTCAGTTAATTAATGCCTGAAAACTGTTATCGTGATTGGATGGTACGTTTCCATAAACTGTCACGGCATTGATATTTAAAAGTTAGTTCTCGCAAAAACATTTACGCACGGGAATGGCCGTATATATACAACTTTCAAGAAACAGATTTAGCAGTTGATAATCGGATATGGCGTAGGTAGTTGCGTGATAGACTTAACGTAGATAGATGTGAGGTTGACCGTAGGTAGATGCGAAAATGAAGTTGAGTCTATGCAGTCCGGAGATACCATCTACTTTCGGTCCTTGAGTAAACTATTTTTTGCAGGTTGAAGCGATCGTGACACGCTTGTGCAGCGCTTATGCAGCGCTCCTGACACCCGTTAGCAGCGCATTCGACATTCAAAAAAGGGAAGTTTAAGAGTGCTAGGCGCGCTGCAGAAGCGCCTTCGTGATAGCTGCAGCGCTACCGCGCAGCACATCAGATGCGCATCTGCAGCATTTTGTGTTTACTGGGCAGTTGCTGCAAAAGGTCAGTAACACTAACGAGATTATCATAACGGCCTTTAACATATCTTGCCGATCTTCGCTGCACGCGTTCTAACTCAGTTTCCAAGCCTATCTCATAAGGATCCCAAATACTGGTGGCATATTCTAAGTGGGGTCTAACGAGGGAGAAGTTGCTGATTTCCCTAACTTTATCGTCGCACTTGCCAAGTACTCTTTTAACAAATCCCAATTTACGATTAGCTTGACCGGTAATTTCTCGAATATGTTTACTCCACGATAGATCATTAGTCAGTTTAACTCCGAGGTACTTAACGGATTCTACGGTCTCTAATTTTATGTTGTTTATGCAATAGCTGTTACAAGGAGCGTTTTTCCGTTTCCAAAAATTCACAACAACGCATTTTTTCAGGTTTAATTCTAGCTGCCACGCATCGCACCACTCTTGTATTGCCTCGAGGTCCTTAGTTAGCGCTTCCTTGTCATTAAAGCTACGAATTTCTCTATACATCACTGCGTCGTCAGCAAATAATCTAAGCTTACTGTCAACTTTGTCACCGATGTCGTTTATGTACAAAAGGAACAGAAGCGGGCCTATGACACTTCCCTGTGGGACACCCGATGTGACTTTTACTTCATTAGAGATAGCGCCATCTAATACAACCCTTTGCACGCGATTACTTAAGAATTCTCTAATCCAGGAAACTACGTCGTCGTCTAAACCGTAGGATTTTAATTTCATGAGTAGCTTAATGTGGGAAACTTTATCAAATGCCTTTTTAAAGTCAAGAAAAATTGCATCAACTGGAGCGTTATGTTCACCCGAGACTAAAATATCGTGAGCAAAAAGTGCTAATTGAGTTTCGCAAGATCTTCCCTTTCTGAATCCGTGTTGTGTTTTTGTTAACAAGTTTTCTATATCGAGGTGTCTCATAACTGAACTAACAATTATATGTTCAATGACTTTGCAAGAGATAGATGTGAGAGATATCGGTCTGTAGTTCGATGGCTGTTCCTTATCACTGCTTTTGAATATGGGAGTGACATTTGCAATTTTCCAGTCCATGGGTACTTTGTGTTCGTTGATGGATTTACTAAATATATTCTGCAAGTAGGGTGCTATTTCACAAGCTAATTCTCTATACACGCGGGCAGGAATTTCTTCAGGACCTGGGGATTTATTTGGACTTAAAGATTTTAGCAAGTTTTCTATTCCTTGAGTGCAAATATCGATAGGCGGCATCTTTTGCTGGAAGTGATCATTTAACTTTACGGATGTAATCTGCGATGACTTGGTGAACACACTTTGAAAGTAGGAATTTAATAAGTTGGCCTTGTCCGAACTGCTTGTTAATAATTCGCCATTTTCGTTTCGTAGTGGAATAACTGTTGATCTATTGCCTTGAACTTCCCTTACGTATGACCAAAATGCCTTTGGATTGTCCTGTAATTGTTCTCCTAATGTTTTTCTTTTAAAATCCATGAATGCATTCCGAAAGGCTTCCTTTGTAGTGGCTCTAGACAATTTGTATCTTTCAAATATTAAATTTTGATCACTAGTGGACAAATCTCTACGGAGTTTTTTCATCTTGGCGTGGCATACTCTCTGACGTCTTAACGATTTTCTCACTTCTGCATTGTACCATCTTGGTTCGCTGCCCTCTTTTTTTACTTTACTTGGAATGTATTTTCTGATCCCTGAATGTACGATCGAAAGAAAAGCTTTCCAACTACCCTCCGTGTCTAACTTTAAGCTTGATTCCTGGAATTCGGGAAGAGAATTTTTTAGATGACTCTTAAACGCATTGAAATCGGCTTTTTTAAAAATGTAGAATTTTCTTCTTTGTTTAAAACTTTTAATGATACTCAAGGAGAACTTTGCGGTAACTACTCTATGGTCACTAATGCCCTCAACTTGTTTACCTTAATTACTCTCGTTCTGCTTTGCCCCATTCCCTCAACATGCCCCAGCACATATGGTAACGTCCAGTGAGAGCACCCTCCCCTTACCCAACCGAAGGGAGTGAAGGGATATTTGGACCACTATGAAAACAAACTGGGCTGGGCCACTAAGATATTTGAAACAGATGTATGGCACATTTCTCATGGTCTCTATTATGTCTTGTTGGTATTTGAATTACAGTAGAGCGTCGATTATCCGTCATTCGGTTATCCCTCCGGTGGATTATCCGTGCATCATCCCGCAACAACCCCCTCCCTACTCTTCCTTTCCGTACTCCTCAGCCGGCCGTTCAATCATTCAGATGAGTGTTGCATTTTTGCGCTGAATCATTGCTCTGCGTTCGCGCCACTTGGGTTTCCGCGGGCGTTTTACATTTGCTGGGTTTTCTTCAGTAACAATTAGTTGAAAATGTCCAGTTCTTCAAAAAAGCAAAAGCGCGTCGTGTTAGACATTTCGTAGAAGCTGAAGATTATTGGAAGGGCATCCAATGGAGATCCAGTAGCTAATATTGCGGCGGACTCTGGTGTTGGCATCTCCACAGTGCGCGATACAATAAAAAACCAAGCCATGTTGTTGGACTATGCTTCAAAATCGGATCGCGTGAGTGGACTTCATAAGCGAAAAACAATGAAGGGTTCGACTATATCCGATGTTGATCTGTTCCGGCATTGGGGTGACCTTGCCTTGTTTTCTTCGAGAGAGGGCTGAGTAAGCAGGGAGATAGGGTACTCCCAAGGGGCGACCATACATCGTTGCGGACCAGACATGTGATGAGTTTGCGCTTGGGGTGGAGTGATCGGACTGACATGCAGGCGGTCGGAAAACCCGGGCTACTCCAGCCGAGACCACTGAGATATATACCGAGGTATATCTCGGTGGTCTCGCTCCAGCCCGTGTGTTAATTACCCATACCTGTGTCCGCTCCCGCCCGAGTGACGTAGATGCCCGTGCGTGCCCGTTCGCGCGGTCGCCCGTCCTCCAGCCGGGCGCCCACCTCGCACGCTGACACTACGAGAGAAGGGAAGGGGTATCCTTCGGAGTCCGAGCCTCGGCGTCGAAGGCGACCCAACCCTTCACCGCGGGTGGTTTATGACACCAACTGACCAGTTCACACTATAGTTTATATCTTCTTAAAGTTTAATAGGAATCGCAAAATTATGTTCGTCTTTGTGTTGCACTATTCACGCTGTTGAAAATTGTTTTTTCATCGCAATTATACGATAGATATTAACTATTTTACGTGCTTTAGTAATACAATGTGCATTAAACTGGCTTGGTTTAGGTCATAATATAACGGCCTCCTGGTCGTACGTACCGCCAAACACGTACGGCCCGAGGCCAAACTTATGGTCGATTTTTACTTATGATTATTCACCATACGATTTTGGGAATAGCCCTGCAGTTGTCAGTCACCTCCCCAAGAAATAAACATCCATCTAATTCTTCTGCATATTTCTTCGTTGCAGATTTTATCCATCTAATTGATCTCAAAATCTGTTCCAACACCAAGTTTTGAAAAGGTAAAGCGAAAGATAAGAGATCTAACAAAATACTATTCCAGCTGTTTGAATTTAACTCATATTCGTCATCATTGAAAAATTGTTGAGGAATTTCAGGTTGATGTAGTCATAAATACGTAACTCCCTTGAATTCCTTTTTATGAAGTCAGAGAATCCGATAGGTGCCCAAGGAGTCCAAAGAAATTGTTGTCAGTCCTTTTTTTTTCTTGTTACGTACTCTAAAACAAATCGATAACCATAGCCACACACCCCTGAGGTGGCTTGCAGGGTATTTTGTAGATGTAGATAAACAATATTTAGCCTTCGCCAAAGTAAGGCATATAAGGAACAACAGCGTAGAAACCCATGCTGAGTAACCAATTGACCAATATCTGGGTATAATACTTTGATATGCTCAATTGCTAATTGATTCTCATCATACGGCAACTGATTTTGCTTACAATTAGTTCTTTTTAGCTCTGTTAACTCATATAATTAAACCTGATGAAGTTGACAGTCTCTGGCTTAACTAGGTGGAAAACCTACATGATGAGGGTAAAGTACACACTGCAATCCCACGAACAATATATATTTAATCTCATTTAACCATAGTTGGAAGTGATTAATTGTATATTGTTATGGAATTGCAGTGTTTATTTACCCTCATCATATATGACCCATCTCCACTATGAGATAATTTTGTATTACGTATATGCCTTCGCAGTTTTTTGTTAAAAAAGGCAGAATATACAATGGTTTTGTTTTGCAGGTAAGAGGAAGCATTGTTAAGTCAATGGATCTCAACCATTTTTTCTCAACTCATCCCTTTTCTCATAATTCAGCATATAATTCCCCCTTCCCAATTTAAATTATTAAATAACAACTTAATAATGTTGATGTTTAGCAATTTATTTTAATCTAAGTCATTCAATTAATTTTATGGAATGCCCCAGAAGAAATTAAAACACTACAATTTCACAGATTTTGTAAAGTATACTGGACATCAAATATTGAAAAAATTGAGCCGATTCTCCCTAACCCTCCCTAAATTCGCAAAGGAGGGATTTCCCATAGGGTTGAGAACCCCTTCACTAAGTCAAACTCATCAATAATCCCATTAAGGTAATCAAGAAAAAGGAAGCAATCCTGTCTTGTATGACGCACTTCAACTGATCATCCTTCCCGGCTCACCATTACGGGTAAGACAACTGGAATGGGGAGGAGGTTGAAGGAAACCTTATCTTTGGAAGAAAGAACTGACTCAAGAGCAAAGACCACTCTCAAGTGATTAACTCGGTTCCATAATTTACCCATCGATACCTTGGGAAAGGAAGTATTTCCAGCGGGAAAGAAGAGACCTA
The DNA here is from genome assembly GCA_963573305.1 of Pyrrhosoma nymphula. Lineage (NCBI taxonomy): Eukaryota > Metazoa > Arthropoda > Insecta > Odonata > Coenagrionidae > Pyrrhosoma > Pyrrhosoma nymphula. The sequence goes on from OY754328.1 coordinate 57,324,840, forward strand.
TTGTGATAGCGAGTTGTACTGTCATTCGCGACCTCCCCGAAAAGGCATTCTTCTGGCTCAATGATGGGAGAATAGATAATGTTTTCGGTAACGAAACTTTAGATTGCCACTTTTTCCGTAAGATTTGTTTACTATCATCACCAGATGTACAACATAAACACCCATCCGCTAATCTAATTTAGGTTTTGTACATCAACATTAAATCTGGGCTGACCAAATTGTTAGATGAAGCCTGCAATGCCATAACGGTGTTAATGCCATGCTTTTTTGTTTCCATGCAGTTCTGTTCATATAGTAGCACTCCAAGTAGGAGAAATTAATTTTTTTAAATAATACCATGTAAATAATATTTGTTTATAAAGGCTGCTTTACACGATGAAAGATTTTGTACAAACGAATGTACGTTTGTCTCAACGAAATTAGAACAGGTTCTATCTCCCGTGCAGGCATTGAGACATTCGCACAAGCGTTCATACAATTTGCCGCTTTACACGATACATTTTGCCTCATGCAAGAGTTCACGGAAGATTTTGTACAAACAAATGTACCGTGTAAAACGGCCTTAAAATTCAGTCTTTTTGTCTCTCCTGAGAAATTAATTTTTTTTTTGCAATTACGCCATTATGGCAATGCACGCCTCAATTATAGTGGGAATCTCTATCAGATCGAAGGGCAGAATATAGGCTGAATCTTTTACGTATTTCTACATCTCACTAATATCCTGCCAGCCACCTCAGGGATGTTTGGAAGGGGGTGATACCTTAACAGGCATGCACTAGTCGTAAAAAACACTGTCATAATGTAATTCGTTATTTTACATAATACATATGCTGTATAGCAACGAATGTGCAAGGAGATTTCCCATACAATACGGTGTCTTACTGCTATTTTACTCTTAATGGATGGGCACTGTACTCATGTATCGTGGGGACCATTGGGTAGAGTTCAGTTATTCATCTACAGAATACCCTGCAAGCCAACTCAAGGGTGTGTGGCAGGGGGTGAGTTGTCACCAACATGCACTACACTATACCCTATTGAAGTAAATGAAACTAACACTATTAATGCATAAGCAAAAACCTGCAACAATACCTGAACGGTGCAATACTTGGCAGTTAGAATTGAATTTTAAAAAGTGAGTTGTTATGAATTTTTGGAAAGAGAATAACTCGGTCAACGGAACGTATACAATTAATCAAACCAACTTATCAAATGCAGATTCAGTTTAATACTTAGGTGTGACCCTCACTCAGGACGTCTTGGGGGAAACACGTCCGGGAAATCTGCGGACAGGCTAGTCGCAAATTGGGATTTATTAAAAGAATATTAGGAAAATGCGACGAGAAGGAAAATAGTGATGTTATTTTTAACTTGTGAGAATTCACTTGGAGTTTGCCGCTACCATATGAGACCCTTACGAAGTAGTACTAATCTCAGAAATAGATCGAATACATCGGAGAGCAGCAAGATTTGTGAAAAGTTGTTACGATAAACTTAGCAGTGTTACCGAGTCGTTGAAGGAATTAGGGTGGGAATCTCTAACTGATCGAAGGAAGAAATACAGGTTAAATATTTTGCGCAAGTTTGAAGCAGACAATTGTTTGCCGGACGTTCAACATATATTGCTAGAGCCAACGTACTACGGTAGAAGCGATCACAGGAATAAGATAAAGGAAATTGACTGCAGAACCGATAGATTTAGAATGTCATTTTTTCCGCGAACCATAAGGGATCATATTAGTTGCGATAGATCATTCATATGAAACTCCCACCCTCACTAGGTAGAGTAGAATTTTCACTTGTGTTTAAAAAGATAGCATCATTACTAACACCTCACATCGCTTGATATGTCCGGCATTATTTTATTTTGTTCTCTACATGAAGTAGTACCGTCTTTCAGACCGTCGATTAAAGTTTAGACTAAATCTATTATGTAAGTTCCAAACCGGTCTATTCTCTGACGACGTTGACAATATTTTACGAAATCCGACATACTAGGGTAGATCAGATCATGAGAGTAAAATTAGGGAACTAGACTGCAGAACGGATAGATTTAAGATTTCATTTTTCCCACGAACGATAAGGGACCATAATAGCTGCAATGAGACTTTTATCTAGGTTTGTCGTTAGGTAGTGTAGCTCTTAGTAGTAGTAGTACTCCTAATACTTGAATCCTTATCTGTTACCTAGTACATACTAACAGCACGCCTAGCATGTTTTCTACATGGGTCTTGAGTCCCTGTCCATCTGTGTAGTCGTAGAATGCATGTATATTGAGGTCACTCTCCATTTTGATGACATCTGTAGTGTAGTGTTGCATGCTTGTGAGGCTTCGCCTCATGACAAGCATTAGCGATTTATGCTAATGCATAATTAGTCGTAGTTACACTAACTTTAGGGTATAGTGTAATGCATGTTGGTGATTACTCACCCCCTGCCACACACCCCTGAGGTGGCTTGCAGGGTATTTTGTAGATGTAGTATCTCGTAGCATTCATAAATTAATAGCATTAGTAATATTAACCACAAGATGTTTCTTTCGCATGTTAATGCATGTTCATGTACGTAGTACTCTCCCAGTTTCTAGTTTGAATGTGCACTGTTCTCCTGACTGCTTTTTGGTGTGCGCCTAGCGGCCGGATGAATGTGCGAGGTCCCGATTTGTGCTGGGACGAGTGCTGCATGTCTGGTGTGGAATCACCCCGTGCCGCACACCCTAGTGTGTGGCTTGCACGGTACTTTGTAAATGTAGATTTTCTGACATCGATAATATTATTTTACGAAATTTGACATACTACGGCAGATCAGATAATGAGAATAAAATTATATAACTAAACTGCAGAACGAACTGATTAAAAATGTAATTTGCCCGCGAACGATTATACACCATAACAGCTGCCAATGAGACTTGTAACTAGGTTTGTCGATAGGTAGTGTAGCTGGTTAGTTGATTTACTCCCTAATTCTTATATCCTTATTTACCTCCTAGTACTAACTGCACGCCGTGCACGTTTTCAGCAGAACTCTTGAATCTACTCCCTCCCTGCCACACACCCTTAAGGTGGCTTACAGGGTATTTTGTTGATGTAGATCATCATCAATGTTATATAAACTGAGCTCTGATATATTTTGCAACTATGTGTACAGAGAAGAGCAGCCAGGTACGTGAAAAGCCGTTACGATAATCTTGTTAGTGTTACTGACCTCTTAGAACAACTCGGATGGGAATCACTGTCAGACCGTAGATTGAAAACAAGACTAAATCTATTATGTAAATTCAAGAGCAGTTTATTTTCTGACGAAGTTGATCATATTTTACGACCGCCAACGTACTATGGTAGATTAGATCATAAAAATAAAATAAGAGAGATAGACTGTAGAACAGATAGATTTAAAATGTCGTTTTTTCCGCGAGCGATAAGAGACTATAACGGCTGTGTAAGGACTTAGAAATAGATTAGTTGACTGGTAGTGTAGCTTACTAACTTATGTATTTCTTAAAGCATGTTTACGGAGTTTTATGGTGTTTCTTACAGCATGTTTTGCATGTTCTAGCTTCATAGGCAGATTGCCCTCTTAAGTAGCATGTAGAATATTATGTGTCATCGTACATGTGTGGCGTGCATGCGGGGATTCTCTTGCATGCTGCATGATGGTTTTTAGTTAATGATGGAATTGGTTAGTATCCTTAATATTCATGACCGTGCGATGTGCATGTGGCGGTCCGCATGCATGCTGCATTTTGGTGACTTGTCACCCCCTGCCAAACACCCTAGAGGTGGCTCGCAGGGTTATATGTAGATGTAGATGTATGTAATTACTTAAATGCAAAGAGATACAAGAGTAGTAAAGGAAGCATACGAAATGTGCTGTTAGTAGTACCTACTTTGTAGAAAATTAAGAAAAAAGTATTCGAGAGCATATCAAATAAGCTACACTAGCTATCGAAAACTAATTATAAAGTCTTCGAGGCAGCTAATATGGATAAGGAGCCTGAAGATCTTTGCTCTACCCACCGTGAGTCACAAGCAAGGTACTGTGTGTTGGAAAATCCAAGAAAGGGAGAATTAGATAATGGTAAAGAAAAGGAGACGAGAGCAGATAACAGGCTGCTAACGGTGCGTCATTAACGGCCGCTGCACACCGTTAAATGACCATTTTTATGGTGTTTCCTGGTGATCATTCATTCATAATTGTGTATGGATGATTCATCTGCTCGTAAAGCAGATATATTTGCCTTTTGTCCGTCTCCGGAGAAGTCATTAGTAAGGGTTGACTCTACGCCTCCGTCCTGATGCTAATCTCATTGGCTTCCCCGATTTTTCTGAGCCGGAATGCTCAAGACAGCGGAAGTCAAACCGTGGAATGCAGCCATTAGGCAGAGTGACGATAATCACAGAGGCTCTAAGTAGGGATTAGGGAGCTTGGCCCGAACTTGAATGACTGCCAACTGCCATGCTATCGCTCTTTACCTTCCTTGGGAGGGGGATGGGGATTAGCGACCCAAAACCTAACTCGGTGTTCGTGAAAAGGGGAGAGGAAACGAGGGTTTTGAGGGGTAATGGGAGGAAGAGTAAGGTCGGTAGAATGGCATAGTGCGTACCATGGTCGGGAGGGGATGGTACCATACTCGTATGTCTCTCGCGCAAGTTTTTTGCCCAGGAAATTCAGGATAAAAAAATCAGGCGTGCCAAATACACGAGGATACTTGTAAAATGCGACGAGAAGGTTAAAGAGTGACGTTATTTTTCACCCGTGAAACCTCACTTGGAGTTTTCCGCTACCATATGAGACCCTTACGAAGTAGTACTAATCTCAGAAATAGATCGAATACATCGGAGAGCAGCAAGATTTGTGAAAAGTTGTTACGATAAACTTAGCAGTGTTACCGAGTCGTTGAAGGAATTAGGGTGGGAATCTCTAACTGATCGAAGGAAGAAATACAGGTTAAATATTTTGCGCAAGTTTGAAGCAGACAATTGTTTGCCGGACGTTCAACATATATTGCTAGAGCCAACGTACTACGGTAGAAGCGATCACAGGAATAAGATAAAGGAAATTGACTGCAGAACCGATAGATTTAGAATGTCATTTTTTCCGCGAACCATAAGGGATCATATTAGTTGCAATAGATCATTCATATGAAACTCCCACCCTCACTAGGTAGAGCAGAATTTTCACTTGTGTTTAAAAACATAGCATCATTACTAACACCTCACATCGCTTGACATGTCCGGCATTATTTTATTTTGTTCTCTGCATGAAGTAATATCTCGTAGCATTCATAAATTAATAGCATTAATAATATTAACCACTAGATGTTTCTTTCGCATTGTAATGCACGTTCATTTAGGTAGCACTCTCCCAGTTTGTGGTTTGACTGCGCACTGTTCTCCTGACTGCTTTTTGGTGTGCGCCTAGCGGCCGGGGGAACGTGCGAGGTCCCGATTTGTGCTGGGACGAGTGCTGCATGCCTGGTGTGGAATCACTCCGTGCCGCACTCTAGTGGTGGCTTGCACGGTACTTCGTAGATGTAGATGAAAAGACCGCGCCCTTTCTGCCGGGTGCCCGCCTCCCTGTCACAATATTCTACTGTGCATGAAACTGTCCTGAAATTGGCTCGGTTTTTTAATGCCTGATTCTGTATCTACACCTACAAAGTACCGTGCAACCCACCTCTAGGGCGTGTGGCACGGGGTGATGTCGCATTAGAGATGCAATACTCATCCCAGTTCAAATTCGAACCTCGCATACTCTCCCGGCCGCTAGACGAAGTCCAAATAACAGTCAGGAGAATAATGCGCGGTCAAACCAGAAACTTACAATTAGAGTTCTATGTAGACGAACATGCTTACATACAGTGCACTCGTCCAGATAGAACTACTGGTTAGTATTATTAATACCATTAATTTTTGAATACTACTAGATACTAATTCATGAAGAAAACAAAATCATGCGGGTTGAGGTGTTCGTAATTATGAATTGTTATTCAACGTAAGTACAAAGTCTACTCTAGCTAGCGAGTGGGAATTCAATAGAAATGACCTTTCGAAACTTGTGGTCCATTACTATACGCGGAATAAATGACATTTTAAATCTATTTCCTTTATCTTATGCATGTGATCGTTTCCTCCATAATTGACGGATAATGAGAGAAGAGCAAGGTCTGCAACTGTATAATGAACTGAAAGAAACAGGCGTCTACGCGGTACCCTTAAAACCACCTCAAGGGTGAGTGGCAGTGGGTGATTCCACACCAGGCATCCACTATCCGTGAAACTAAGTCATACTGTTATTTTATTTTTTACTACTAAACATTATTTTATGTTAAATTAAGGAAAGTACGTGGAAGGTACTACACATGCAGTACGGCTACTAACCATCATTCTACTCATGCGGAACAGCTAACCTACTCATACATACGGGACAATTTGCTCAAGTTCAGTCAAGCTATGCAATATTTTTATAAAAAATTAGATACACATGAAACATACAATTAATAAGCATTCCATGCAGATATATAAAAAAATAAAAACAGAATCAAAACAGCGCTGCCTATTGTTACCATTAACATTATCGGCGGCATTAACGCCGAATAATATACTTATGCAATATACTGTATAATGAGCTGAAAGAAACAGGTGTTCTCCACTACAGTTACTCACGTCCAAGTTCGATGTCTTATTCCAACCTCTCTCGCTGCCAAAAATCGCAATGCGCGGAGTTTTTTTTCGGGATTTTGTACATTTAAATTATGGCTCACGTCTTACTCGAGGGCGCGTGGTAAGCCTGTCTATAAGTCTCTCCTGAGAAATTAATTTTTTTTTTGCAATTGCGCCATTATGGCAATGCACGCCTCAATTATAGTGGGAATCTCTATCAGATCGAAGGGCAGAATATAGGCTGAATCTTTTACGTATTTCTACATCTCACTAATATCCTGCCAGCCACCTCAGGGATGTGTGGAAGGGGGTGATACCTTAACAGGCATGCACTAGTCGTAAAAAACACTGTCATAATGTAATTCGTTATTTTACATAATACATATGCTGTTTAGCAACGAATGTGCAAGGAGATTTCCCATGCAATACGGTGTCTTACTGCTATTTTACTCTTAATGGATGGGCACTGAACTGTGAAATAGCACCCTACTTGCAGAAAATATTTAGTAAATCCATCAACGAACACAAAGTACCCATGGACTGGAAAATTGCTAATGTCACACCTATATTCAAAAGTGGCGACAAGGAACAGCCATCAAACTACAGACCGATATCGCCCACATCGATCTTTTGCAAATTTCTTGAACATATAATTGTAAGTTCAGTTATGAGGTACCTCGATATGCAGAACTTGTTAACAAAAACGCAATACGGATTCAGAAAGGGAAGATCTTGCGAAAATCAATTAGCACTTATTACCCATGATATTTTAGTCTCGGGTAAACATAACGTTCCAGTTGATTCAATTTTTCTTGATTTTAAAAAGGCATTTGATAAAGTCTTCTCGTGAAATTAAAATCCTATTGCAAGCCAGTTAATACTTGCAAGATCTATCCTTCCGAAACCAATCCTGTTTGTTTATCAGCAATTTCTCCCAACCTAAATTCCCCATTGTCTAACTGACATTCAAGTAGCTTACTCGAGTTCGATGTGAGATAAATATAGGTCGGTAATTTCTAGACTCTTTTTATCGCCACTTATGAGCGAGTGCGATATGGGTGCGATATTAGCTTCTATCCACGCAATGAATAGATAAACAGATGTAGATTTTGCAGAATGTCATTGTAACCTCCTTTCAAAAGTTACAGTAAAGGCTTGAAACAGTCTCCTACCACCGAATGAAGAACTCTTAGCAGTTTTCCACTGAGAAATGTGTAATGCGACTGTTTTCAATGTTTCCATAATTCTTAAGCCCTTGACAATGATGCAAAACATCGAAACTGGTGGCATTAAACATTTATCGGTGAAAAACTGGGATGAGTTATTTTTTCGTCATGCATAAGTTACATCACGTCAGTCCTTAGCAGAGCCGGCCCAAGGCGTGGGCGTCGTGGGCAAAATCCACAGGCGGCCGGTCGTAGGAGCGGCCAGTCTGCGACTTATTAATGAATGCGGAAAAAGAACAGAAAATATGAGTATCGGAAAATATTAATAACTTCTAGCAAGTATATCTATCCAAAATTACCATCTTTATCGCATCGTAAAAGTGACACACTCATCACTAACTTCAACAAAGAGCGCAATAAAACCTACAAACTAACAATTTCCTTCATTTGCATTTTTGTCACCAAACCATTGAAAGGAACTGTTGTTGAAACTGCATTACAATTTGCGGTATAAATTACACTCATCCTATAGAAGTGGGTATGATGTAAAAGTCCTTAAATATACTTTTCATCTTAAAATTCTAAGCTGAGAGGCAACTTATAGATTAAAAATTGATTTCCTGACGGGAAAGGAATGTAGAGAGGATGGTTCTGAAACTCCAGCTTAACCCCCAAATTAACACGCAGTTTAAGAAATCGCAACCGGTAAAAAAATGTTGGTTGGGGGCGGCCAATTAAATTTTGCCCACACTTGTAAAATAGCATGGGCCTGGTCCTGAGACAACATTATTAGTTTCAATAATTTATTCTTTCAGGAGATATGGGTATATTTTTCTGAAAGAATAAATTATTGCATTATTAAAAAGAGTTCATGAAGAAGAGTCATCTAGATTATTAGTTTCCTAATAGATTATATGGCTCAATTAATATGTTAGCACAATAATATTGCCATCACATACTCTAGGTAATTACAAGAATCTCTGTTTTTCGCCGCTTATGAGTGAAAGCGATATGGGTGTGATATTGGCTACTCTCCACTCCTCCGGAGCTATTTTATCCACTAGCGATTTAGTATATATGTACATCAACAGTTGTGTACATGGTGCATTTTCAGATGTCAGCGTTTTATGTACGCGAGCAGGAATTTATCGGGGCCGGGAGATTGGGCCTGACCTTGAACTGGGACGAGCATCGCATGCTTGGTGTGGAATCGTCCCGTGCCACATACACTGAGGTGGCTTGCAAGGTTCTTCGTAAATTTAGATGGTTTTCAGATTTCTACACCACGACCATAAATGGTAATTTCAGATATGAATCGACGGAAAAGATCGTGTAAAGCCTCGAATGAATCCCGAGATCATTTTATAAAAACTTTTTGGTGGAGTCTTTACTTATTCTAAACTACCGTTTACCTTTCCCTTTATTTTTCATTTTTAAGCGTTTACACTGTTGGTTTCCTTCCTTGAACTTCCTTTACATACGACTATAATGCTTGTCTTTCAAATATTCCTCCAATGTTTTGATTTAGAAACTATCATGCGCTCTTCGACACGTTTTATGGGCCTACTGTTTAGATATGTAATTTGTAACTATTCAGGATTATATTCGTCAATATATGTATAGGTCAGATTTTAAAGTATCAGGCGATAATTTGTGAAAATTTGTGACAGGTAGCTTTATCACAGAAACAGTTTGTAAATTTCAAAAACCAGTTTATTTTACCGATCTAGGTTTCAGCAAAACATTGTCATTATCAATGCATAAATTTCCTTGCCGGATACCGGCCCCAGTGGTGGGGCCTACTAATCCGAGGGTCGTGGGTTCGAGTCCCGCTTGGGTCTGTTTTTCTCAATCCCAGGGAATTGGTGTCTGTCTTCGGCCCCTGAGAAACCTGATGACAAGCCAATGGCTTATCGGGATCTCAGGGGCATACGGACCTCCAGGATCGTCCGACAGCAAAAAAAAATGGATTTTCTAACTGCTGAGCGTGTAACCTTATAGAAAACATGCCGCGAAGCCTCATCATCTTGGTTTGAGCTTATTTTTTCACATTTTCGTAGTGTATTCGCAAACTTCCGTCTCATCAAGTCTAAATAACGAACAAACGAAACTGTTTCAGGGGTTGCTTGGTGGTAGTTTTGAATGTTCATGATGAAATGATAAAACTTTGTAAACTCCACACTAATAAATTACATTAAAACCGATGGGGGTTTCGGCAAGTGAGCCTTGAAAATGGCACTCAGTTGCCGAAACCCGTGTTGGTTTTAATGTAATAAATTAGTGTGGAGTTTAGTAATGTTTTATCATTTCAACATGTTGTTTAAATTAGCCCAATTAACCATTTTTTTCTTTTTGGTTCATAGCTATTAATTATATATACCTACTCCAGGAAAATTTAGCTGTCACTACTTTATGGCCACTAATTTCATTATTCGGCACATCCTATGCCGAAATGAAAAGATTAGCAGAGAATAGAGACCTATGGAAGAATGCGATAGCTGCCAATCAGCCTGAAGGCTGATAACCACCGAAGAAGAATTTCATTATCAGTAACTATATTTACTTCCTGTACGGGAATATTTGTTGATAGTAAATCAAAATTATTTTTTCCTCTGTTCGGGGCTGTAACTAATTTATGCAGACAGTGATGTATATTAATACTCTTAGTTCTACTTAGCATCTTAATACAGAGGCATTTGATATCTAATCAGATAATTAGCTACTCTATCAGTTGAACGACCTGTTTATGAAGTCTTAATGGCAGCTTTTATGCTCTCTTACAGTGAGCGGGATAAATGGCCTTTTAAACCTGCCCTTTCTGCAGTCTTTAGTATTTTCCTAATTTTATGCTCATGATTTGACCTATCATAGTAGGTAAGTCGGCTTTCTTAAAGTGTTGTTACGTCTTCAGAAAATAGGTCGGCTTGTAGTCTATTACGAATGCGGGGCAACGGCCTGAGTGTTCACCATGGAACTCAATGGAACCCGCTCCTCAGTTCCCAGTTGGTCGCATGCTGTCACTCATTTCTCGGAAGAAAAGAGCAAGCAATTATAGTTCCTTACCACGAATATGTCACGTGGCCATGGCAGGCGTCTTTATCTACATCCACAAAATACCGTACACTTCACCTCCAGGTTGTGTGGCACGATATGATTCTGCCTATCAGGCACGCAATACTCGCCCCAGTTCAAGGTTGAACCCATGGTTGAACCAGTCGAACCCCCATGCTCCCCTGGCCAGTAGGAGCGAACTTAAAAGCAGTTAGGAGAACAATTCACAGCCAAACCGGAAACCAGGAGAGTGCCACGCACATTAGGGACCATGCCAACATGCAGTAGCAGGGCCAGGGTATTACTACTTAATAGTACTACCAGCACTAATAATTCATCATACTACGAGATACTAATTCATGCAGACAACAAAATCATGCGGGACATCCCAAGTGGCAGGGCCGTCCCTGGGGATTGAGGGGCCCTGTGCAAACGAAATTCGGGGAGCCCCCTAACTTTGCATTCCCTTATTGTTATAGTGGCATCTTTTAATCATATTTCATGGGAAGAAGGAAAGTAACCGACAAACTGGCTAATAGTTTCAAGAAATTTGTATGTGCACTAAGTAGTAGGTAATTTCGAGTAATGGGCGGGTTTTCCCGCGCCGTCTGAAAGAGGAAAGCCCGGGAGGGGCCCCAATAGGCGCGGGACCCAGTGCAGTGGCACCTGTCGAACTACCCTAGGGACGGCACTGCCAAGTGGGGGAGGTGGTAACGACAATGATAAGTTAATAAATGTGTCTTGTTACGGCTTCAGCGATAATGAACATCTCCATGGTACTTTCCATCAGCCAAGTCAATTTACGTTTATATCTATGAGAACTTAATTAATTCTTCTTACTTGTCAGGCCGATGGGAATACTATTGTATGAATACCTTAGTTATTGTACGCCTGGTAACCTTATTGACGATGTTTTCTCACTCTATCTCTTTCTCTGATGATAGATGATGATGAAGCAGTTTGAAATTTGAATCTATCGGGTCATCATTAACTATGAAGTATAATTTGAAAGACATGTCATGCCTGTAATTTAATGACTGCACATTGAAAAAATAATGAGTTGTTAAAGAAAGGTGTCATTTTCAAAGAAATATGACTGGTTTAATAACTGAGGATATTCACGTCGCATCACTCATATGGTTCGGTATATGATTTCTTCCAAAATATTGAACTGTAAAGTAAATAACAAGTATGCCAAATTCAATTTATTTTTATTTAAATATGCAGATTGTAAATATCTAAATATAATCTTTATATCATTTGCATGAAATTACTATGTAAAGTGTCTTGAATTTTTATCTCTTCCTTAGGGCAACCAAACTTTGGGTCCTCTATGAAGGCACTACACATAACTTTTAATTTAACCAAAAGCATTATAAAATATTAAGCGATTTAAAATAGCATTATAAATGAAAAGTTAAATTTTATGCTACTTACAATTAGTATAAGTATAATACGAAGATGCCAGTTCCGTGAAGTTATTTTTTTTAGAGTATCCTTGAATAACGGCAACCCGCGTATAATTCTTGTATTGCTAGGTTATCTGCCTCCAGATTGCATGTCTAACGTAAACCACCATATTCGTTAGGAGTTGTACGCTCTGGTCAGTGGCTGAAGGCATTGCAACAAAGATTTGAGCGACAGCAGATCTTCCAAGTGATTTTATTGACAGGTGATTATGTGGGACGCTTGGATGAGGTGAGATGTCCAGCTGCATCTCAGGGCACTGTTTTATTTCTGCCTGCATTACACCATTCACCCTGTTTTTCGTTGATGACTGATTTCATAGACCCTCTCCTACAACCTGTAAGAATATTTTCTGGACATTCCTTTCAATGCTCCAAAGTGGATAACCAAAGGGCTGTCAATATTAGTAGGAATTAGGTCACATGACCAACAGCGGAGGTTATTAATGCCATTGAGGGTGGGTGGGTAGATTGTCTCAGGTGGACTGGAGGTGTCTCAGGATTGTCTATTTGGTGAATGGAGGGAGAATACAGAGCAATTATGCATCCGTATTATCCTATTATTAACTAAAGAAGCCAAGGGGTCAGTAGTTTTATGTCTCATCAGATGGACAAAGTACTGCACTTGAAATGCCCCCAACATGGCACTCAAGTAGGGATTTAATTCCACAAAAAAATCTCCACCATTGCTAATATGCCTCAGGATGGAAATCCAATATCAACTCAAGCTACCAAACCAGCCGTATCCCCTCTTAAGAGCAAATGAGAATGTATTGGTGGAGTTGGTTAACATTATTTCAATCAGCTTTACTCAATGCACCATTTCAATTATTGATTACTTGTTATGAAGAGAACTAGTATGAATACATTTGGCATCTCCATAAGTGGACCTCTTTCAAAAGTTGTTGAGTGGTGACAGTATAGTGTATGGACAAATATTTAGTGGGCAATCAAATCCTAAAAAAATAGGGTGTCATTGATAGTATGGCTACAAGGGGAGTGCTTGAACAAGTGGAACTCTTCACTTACATTGAAATCTGCATGACATGGGATGGAAGAAGTTCAATGGACATCAATAGCAAAGAAGAGCTCAAGCCAAGGAATCATTCATAATGGAAAAACAACTGTTGCTTTAATAGAAAATAGGATTATGAATAAGAAAGCAACACTTGAAAATATTTGTGTAGTGTTGGGCTAAATGACTCAGAGACATGGACCATTGGAAAGCTGAAACAGAGGAGAGGTGCTAGAGGTGGATGCTGAAGATAAAATTGATGGATGAGACAAAATATAGTGTATAGAAGAATAGAAGAGGATAATTCCATCAGGAGTATTTTCAGGAAAACAAGGTACAGATGGATAGGTTACACTATGAGACAGAACAATTCATTACATTCACAGGAGGCACAACAAATGTGCTTAGTAGTATTGGAAATACTACTCATTAGTCATATTTTAACCAATGTACTGCATGTCAGCATTTTTCCCAATCTAGCATTCTCCTAATTTCTGGTTTGACTGTGCACTGCTCTCCTGGCCACTTCTGGTCTGCATCTGGTGGACTGAGGAGCATATGAGGCTTGACTTTGAATTGAGACAAGTATTGCATGCTCTAGGGTGTGGAATTACCCTATCATACACCCTGGAGGTGGCATGCACGGTATTTGATATATAAAAGCAAAAGAGGGAAAAATAGAAGCAAAAGCCCCAAGGGGAAGACTGAGGAACAAATGTATACGCTAGCTTAAACAAGGCATGAAATAGAAAAGCTAGAAGGACATAAGAGAAATGGTAGGGGACAGGATAGAAAGGAGGGCTACAGTCAACTGATTTCAGGATTGAATGACTAATGATGATGATATCATAGCTGATATGAGGCAAGGGTAGTGGCCCATTCTTAATTGTCACTTGTTTTACGAAATCACCTTTGGTTAACTTCAGCAAAGAGGTTTTTTAAAAAGAGATTGCTCTTATTTTCCTATTTAATATTTTCTCTATCTTTACACAAAAGGTTTGACAAAAATTCTATGCAAGTTGACTGTTGTAGCATATGTTTCCTTTGAAGGTGGTTGTGACATTCTACAGAGGGAAAATCATTGAAGGTAGGTAGCAACCTGAGGATCTATCTTGGTTAATATGAATCTAGCAATGCCACAAGATGTCATAATTTGGGAATGGCCAAGTAATTTGTACAAAATCCATTTTATCCTGGAATAAAACAGATTTTTCCTAACAACTGCCATAAATTTATTGCATAAAATCGAAACATAAATTACTTAAGCAAGTGAAGCTACCATCTTACTTCAGCCCTGCAACTTTCAGGTAATATATTTCAGTGTCCTTTCACATGTATCTAATTTCACCTAAGTAATTCCTATTCCTCCCCAAGAGTGAATTGCTTACCCGTACACGTGTTAAATGAATACCTATTCCAAAATTAATGAGGCATTCCTTAAATATGAAATAATATTTTTAACCAAATATAATATTTTATTGCCGCAAAGAATTACTAAAATCTTACAATTTCTGTTTTCTTTGACCTTTTGTTTCTTTTTCCTCATTGCCATGGTCATTGCTCACTGTTATTGCTCCAAATGTCATTCATTTTTATAATTAAGTCAGAAGCACATTTTAGAGAAAAAAATATCTTGAGATTCTTCTCAACAGAAGGAAAAGCCACAAAGAAGATTATTTAAAAAAGTGACTTGTAAATATATCACAAAGATAGGCTTAAAGGGGTAGAGTTAAGGGTAATATAACATACATACCCATCAGGCGGTTCCCATTTGGGGTGGATATGGTCAAAATAGTTTTATTCTTGATAATGACACAACTTCAATAATTTGCTCCACGCTACACTATCATGGCACACCTCTTTTGCACTCATACATTGCTCCTTACACACACCCTCCTGTTCTTAAGGCTCCTAATATTCTAAGAGTATCTTGCACCACATTCACCCCTGACTTTCTTCGTCTAACCCTCCCTCTCACACCATTTCGCCATGCCAAGTTTGCATGGAGTTTCATAAATAAATAAAGACTTCGGGGAATTGGGTTGGTGTGGTGGCTGCGAAGTACTGCATTACCATCCTGAGGGCCCGATTTTGAATCCCAGTGGTGGCAGAGATTTTCAGAGGAGTTGCAATACCTACTTGGGTGCTTTGTGGAGAGAGCTAATCTAATGCAGTAGGTACTCAGTCCATCAGATATATGGGATGTTAAACTCAGTCCCCTTGGTGACTTTCATTCAGTTGGCCAATGCCAATACCGTTTTTCTCTCTATCCTTCCTCCATCCCCATAAAATCCCTTCCTTTCAGTCAACCCTCGGTCTCCAAATGACCTCAGCTGTTGATTAGCTCCCCAAATAACCAACCAACCTTCAAGACTTTTTTATTTGTTGTGAAAACACTCTCCCATGGTAAAACTTGATTCTTGAATCCCGCTGACCCTTAGTCAAAATTAAAAACGTGGAATTCAAAATCTCTCACTAAATTATGATATTCAGATGGGATTCCTAAATGGAGGCAACCAATCTAAATAAAAAGCTGATATACTGATCACCCTACATCAATTGTGATAGGCCTCCACATAGGTCAAGTTTCTGGTCGTTGGCTCGGGTTTCATACCAACCTTGCAATTGGAGTGGCCTCTTCTTGAAAACACCACTCCTTGATATAGGGATTTTACATGGGAAAAATATTGAGATGGTTGGAATAAAATGAGGAAAGAAAGACTGATAAATGGAGGAAAATGGTGTAGCTGATGAATATCTTCCCAAGGGAGGCTGGGTAAGCAACCAAAAAGCCGCAATGTCAGCAGCATATGACGACTGTGTGGCAGTGGTGTAGAGCAACAAGGGAATAGTTGAAGTCATACACTTTTAATCAAAAATCTACTTCTTCAAGGCCAATAAGTGAAGATTCATTTGGGGAAGAAACTAGCAAATATTTCTACATGCTAACCCGAAAATATAATAAATATTCCAGAAAATATAAAAATAACGACATATCATTCAAATGACATTTACAAGCTAAACGATGTCTATGATTGTAAAAGTGCTATATAAAAACTTAAAAGCTTCCGAATCATTTTGAAATTGCGTTAACGTTATTGAAAAAGAACATAGGTTAAATTCGTATTTCAACGTTACAAATTTCATTATTATCATTATTACTAATGTTCATACTTTTTTCGACGGGATAACAAACATTTCGTCTTCATCGGAAAGTTCCAAAGAGCCTAATTTATTATACATGAGATTCAAAGATTTCCCAAATTCGAATTTGACTGATTTTATTAAAACAAATCACTGGCGACATCCGATTTTTACGAGCAGGCAAGGTCAGCTGATGGTAGGACTGGGTAGAACGTTATTAGTGAATTTGGGAAACATAGTCTACGTGTCGGGAAGTTCCTGTTTATTTTATTATGTACTCATAATTTTTGTTAAGTTCAACGGGTCGAATGTCAATCTATTTTCCCTGAATTTAGTGTCTTAGTTTCTTCTTGTATATATGTATTCTCCATCTTGTTTTGTAAACCCATGAGCCAGCGCTTTGTTTGCGTATATTTCAATGTGAAATATGGTTTCATTGAAGTCATAATTTTTCTTTCAGATGACATTTTTGATTCGTTGTGTTTAGAGTTACGAATGAGCTGAAGCATTGAAAGGGTTGCAAACACCAGCAGTCTTCACTGAGGGATCTAGCCATACGTAGTACTAACTTGCTGAAATGTAATTTGCCTATTTAGATTAGAGATCTGTGGATTAACACATCTTCTGTCACAATATTAGCTTGAAAATGGGGGGTGCAGTTAGTTCTGGCGTTGATAATGACGATTTAGTGGATCGTCTAGCAAATGCAGGATACATACGTAGTAGACTAGTGGAAAGAATTTTTCGTGCCGTGGACCGCGGTCACTATTATACAGAGACCCCTCCGATTGTTGCGGAAGATCGAGATGGAGGGACATACGAAGGTAAACACATGTCCCTGATTTTCTCACTAATGTACTAATTACAGGACACCACCTATGATGAATTATTGCTTTGTAACTGTTTTTTTTACATTTTAACACCATGAAAACGTTTTGTCATGTAGCGGATGGTGAACGGAGAAAAGCCGCCTACCGGGACATAGCTTGGAAATTTGGTTTGCTACACTTGTCAGCACCCTGTGTCTACTGTGAGGTGATAATTCACCCTTATTTTCTGCATTTTGAATTTTTGCGTTATTGCTACCGGATTATAGTTTTTGGTTCCTGTATTTTGTATGGCATATTTTTAATTTTTAGTTGAGTGATATAAGCTGCATGGCACATTATTTGCTGTCTTAAATCGCCCTTGGGTAGTTCCCGGAGGGTTTTGCATTTCGAGACATTATAGCATTTTACATTTAATGCTGCAGCATCACTCTTTCAATATAAGAATGCTTTATTCGCAACAAGCTGATTGGCGAATCGAGTAATTTCCAGTATTCGTTGCATTATTTCGCAATTTTTTAAATCCTTTGGGTTGAAGATAAGGTTATTGTAACCCTTAATTATTTCCTATTTATTGCTAAATCTATTACACCCTGACATTTCTTTCTCACTTCCATCTGTATTTGGTTTGTGTTGGTACATGTCTTCTTATGTAGTATATCCCCTTGGTAATTTTATTAATAAATCTTTCTCAAGTCTCAATGTGTTGTGGAACCCATCTGGTTCTTTTCGGTGTAGATCCTTATGGCTTTTCCTCTGATCAAGTCCATGGTTGTCCATTTAAGTTGGTCAACTTTATATACCATCACATGAATGTGTTGGTCTTAAATCCTTGTCATTTTGAAACTAAAATATCCCCAGCTATAATTTTGGCTGGATTTTACTGTAGATCAAGTATTGATTGTTGTGTAAGCTCAATATATAGCCTGTTACTAATGAATAGAATTTGGTCCATCCCTAGGAGGAATTGATCTTTTGTTTTAGCCTGTATTACTTGTGCCTAATATCCAGGAAACAAACTCTATGGCATGAGATTGGGTGTTATATAACCAGCCTAGAAAAAGAATATGAGAAAATGAGATATTACAAAAAGGAAGATTAGTATTATTTAACAATAGCATAGTTACTCCATACTGAAGGCAAATGTGATGCAGCTGTATTGGTATTGTAGTACTTGCTAGCACTTATCTGCGTAGAGCAGAATGTCAAGTAGAAGAAAGCTTGCAAGGGAGGTTGGACAAAGGGACCAAGCATTCCTTCATAGGTCCTCTCAGGTGACCTGCTCCTTCGCCGACTTGTCCATGCTTGCTTCGCCCTCTTCTAACTGGTCACTTGGGAGTGTCCAAGGGCAACAGCTTGCCACGATAGAAAAATTGTATCCGGCTCGATCACCCCAGTGAAGCATCATTGGGCTCAGCGTGATATTAATAATAATAATTTATCATAGAGTCCAAGTCACTTATACTTATTTCCATAGTAAATGAAAAGTATAACTTAGTTTTTCCACAGATTTATTAAAACAAGATGACCTAGGTTTTGACGAAGATCATCATCACCATAGTCTGAAATATAAAGAAAATATAGGATACAGTTCTTATTATATTAAGTATTCACCATAATGTGATGAAGGATCTGGTGCTTTCACAGCGAATTACTTGAGTCAATTCTTCATGGGTTACCAACCGGGTGAGGAGTTCAGGTACCGGTGTTTCAATGGCTAACTCTGCCATTGTAGTAGTGTTCGTATTATCAGTACGTCATAGTACCATAATGTGAACAACACAAAGTAAAATGAAATCATGTCCCTACAAGATATAAAATAAAATAGCTACATATGCAATTCAATTGTGACTTCTTTGGAAAGGGAAATATTTAAAGTGCTCATTGAAAAAAGGATCACTATACAATTAAAACTTATCGAATCAATATTAAACCATTTCCAAACAACACCAAACCAGTTCAATTACCAAATATAAGTGATGAACTCTTCTCGGGTTCTACACCGGGTGAGTGATTTAAATGTTGCTGACGTTTCGGGTAGCGACTCGTTACCCATCTTCAAGGCAAATGTAATGGGTAACGAGTCACTACCCGAAACGTCGGCAACATTTAAATCACTCACCCGGTGTAGAACCCGAGAAGAGTTCATCACTGCAATTCGCCAGGAAAGCGTTAAATCTTACTTACCAAATATAAGGCAAAATACGTAATCCGGTTGTGCTAGGAAAGTAATGACCTTTTATGTAATGAAAATATTAATTTATGTAATGAAAATATTAATAAGTCCTCAGTTAACCATGTTTCCCACTAGAAACAATACATTTAAATATCATACCATTTTAACTATAAATATTAAGCTAGGGAAATAGACCCACAAAATAGAATAAAGGTGTGACCCACAAATTTCTTTGAGTGCTGTTTCCCCTTGTCTGGCATTGGGGAAGAGGAACTGAAAAATGGCCATGGCCATCAAAGCATGCTAATGAAATACTACTACAGAGTTCCACCAAGTCCTAAGATGCATGTAAGTCGTTATCCTTAATGTAAACAAATAGCTGGTTGCTGTATGTTGCTCATTTTCTTTAAGATTAGTGCACAAGTGGTCAAAATTTGGAATGAATATAAATCTGTTACTGATGCATAGGTGGATGCAAAGGCTTGAGTCCATTAGGAAGTGGAGTGAAGAGAGGGAAAAGTCAGGAGACAGTCTGCATATTTTTTAATGGAACTCAGAATTATGCTAAATTTATTTCTATCAAATATGTTTTACCTTATCCAGACATTTTTGGGTATTTAATACAATGATTAATTAATGTCATTAGGAGTCTGAAATTGTCTGAACCTGAAATTCTCTTTTGCTCATCGGAGTAGAACACTTAGGTTGGGGTGGCATGTGATATCCGTGTCCATCACTTCATGAGAACTAATTTCAAGATGATGATGCCATATCAGTTTTTACTTAGAGACTTAGCAGATGACATTAATTACATATTTTAAGTCTCTTAGAAAGAGACTTAAAAGATGTAAATAACGATGGGGACTTGTGGGTACATTAGTGATCGATTGCGAGAATGCATCAACTGAGTTAGAACATGGACTACTTGATGGACATGTGTTCCCACATTCATAGAAGATTGTGTGTTTACACAATGCAATTATGAAGGAGAATTTGCTCATCCAAGTACATGCATTGTATATGCATGCCATACAGTAGAGCGTCGATTATCCGGATCAATTGTTACAGGACCCAGTCCTGATTATCAAAAAGTCTGGATTTTCGAACAGAACCAAAAAAAGGCACCCACGTTAGTACTGTAGTTAAATAATTAGACAAGATAAAACCTTTAATTTAACCATAGCCGCCACATTGTAGCGGTCGATGACCCCACCGAGTCTCGCATCAATGCTTTTGACAAATATGTACATTGTATTCACTTCAACTTATTATTCGCCGAATATGAATCTGGATTATCGACAGTCCAGATTTTTTTACGTCCGGAGTATTGCCGCTCTACTGTATGTACGTATTTCCATTTTTATCACCATGAAATGTAAATTAAAAAGGTAGAAAGACCCATTGAGCATAAAGTCACCTTACCTGCCGGCATTGAACGTGTTAACTGATTGGCTGTATATATAATGGTCAAGTTTGCTATTACATATCTTGTACAAAGACTGGTAGTATTATATAGATAATTGAACGTTCTACGGCCATTTGTTCCTCTGAGCAAATCCATGAGAAGCGTGCGTGAGCGAGTGCATGTTTTAATTTTTTAATATTATCTGGTTTTTGGCCTTTTTTACTAGTGTGAGTGGGTCACTGGCGTAAGTGAAAACTTCGCAAACCTGATTGTGTGCGTGATTGGACTCACGCGGAAATTGTCCCCTTGGCAAATCTGTTAGGTGAGTGAATGAGCTTGTACATATGTGTGTGTTCTTCTGTTTTTAGTTTACATTTACTATATTTACCCCGTTAACGTCCTTACTAACCTTCCAACACCCTATCCATCCCTTCTTCCCCCCCCCCCTTTTTTCGCTCAGTAAAGAGTACGGCCTTGGGGAATTTATTTTCTTTCAAAGACTGGTAGCACTATCAAGGAAGGTGTTCTACCTGAAGAAGACTTTACTGACAGCTATGTACACAGGCTTGGAAGTAGGGAAGTACTTCATCGAGACAAATGTATGGAGGGTGATTTTTACATTGCTAGGACGATAATGGCAGTGGAACAGTTACGATTGGAAATAATGAAAATATGTTGTTATTGCAGAGTGATGAAGATAAAATGATTGTACCCGATCAACAGTGTTGGGAAGAGGAGGAGAGAAACGATGTTTAATAATAACTAAGCCAAATAGAAGAGAAACTAATGTGACATTATCTGTGATATGACATCCTACTGAAAATAGTATTCACACTCAGTGATTCAACCTGAAGGTTGGTTTGGATAGTTGAGGGTAGAGCTCACCCTGGACTAAGTCACAGGCGTGCGCATTTCACACATTCAGGGTAGGGGGGGCCAGTTCCTTTCCCTGGGCCACCTCGCACTCCGAGGATTTCGGGGGCATCCAAAGGCTTCACCCAGATTTGAACCCGGGACCCTTCAATCAGTAGCTAAGCGCTCTACCCACAAGGCCACCACGCTCCCCAACATAGTATTATTATTAGAAATTACTGATTCGGCTACATGAATGACCAACTGCTCAAATGCTCCTGTTGCGTATCTCTCCGTGCCATTATATAGGACTAGCCGAGACAAGAATGTTTTCGGCGAGGTGGCAATAGATTTGGGGAGGAAGGGAAACAGGAAGGTATTGACATTAGGAAAAGTGAAAGGTCACACCCCCGAGATGGATAGTTTCACTTGGCTATTCTGAGCTGTTCTTAAAACTGTTCAGAAATACACAAGGAAATACCAAGCTAATGCATTCAAGAGAAGACTGGAAAATAACAGTCACAAAAATATATAGAAACTTGCCTACTGATTTTCAGGTCACAAAAGTAATTAGGTAACCCCTAAGGATAAGCCTGTATTGGGGCTACAGGTAATAATACAATCCAGTGAAGAATTTGACTCAAATATGAGAATTGACACACAGATATAGCGATGGTTACGAAATTGGAGACACAAATATATGGTCAGATATAGTAGAACAATATCAATAGTATTTCAAAAACCTCATTTTTACATTTGATTCAATAAATATTTCATGTACACTACAGAACAAAACCTCGATGTTTTTTAATAAGTATTAACCAATTTTTTATTTCATTAAGAAATTTTTGGACATTTTTTTTCTTTCTTGTTGTGTGTCGGAAGGACATTAAATATTTTTCTTGAGATGTATACGAAACATCTTTGGAATAATGTAAGATTAGGTTTTGGCAAGGAAACAGCATTTATTTCACGCAAACTAAGGTCATGTGTCCTAGGTAGCAAATTTGCTTCGTCGCCACTTTGTAAATAAAAATTCTTTAGGACTTCATAAAAATACATATATAGAGGCAATATGTTCTGTTCTAAGAGCAATGGGAAAAACGATTTTTCTACATTATTACACGTACTATCCTCTTTTGCAGAAATAGTACAGGGTTTATCGTATTTCTATAGGCTCCTCCTCAGCAATTTAAACCATAGCTTAGTTTTGACTGTACAAGTGCCAAATATATAACTTTAAGGAAATTCAATGGACGTTTGTTTCATAAGAAATATAACTTTGAGAGGCAGTGCCAAAGTGTTTCAGTTAGGCAATTGCTGTGGTGTTTCCATTTTAATTTATTGTCCAGGATTATCCGGGTCAATCCATTTGAACTGGTCCAATAAAAAAGTTGGTTGCTTGACCAATTTAAAAAAAAATGAAACTTTCCTAGTTGTTTCCCCCATGTCCTAAGACATTAAAACTATTTTTTTTTCAAATTTTTATCTCGAGCGGTTTACCTTGGGCGGCCATTTTTATAATGTTGCGCAAGCCCATTTTTGCATTGGTAAAGGTTTTAGGTAAATGTCTATAACTATAAAAGTATTTATTCTAGAAGGATGAAACAAAAAGCATTTTTTTTTGCAATTTCTCAAGGTAAAAAATAAGTCCAGTAGTTTGTTTACATATCTCTATCCTACCTAAGGTAAAACTTCAAGCAAAGTTTACAAAAGTTACGATTGAAATTTCAATATTTGAAATTTTTTTTAACAGTAGGAATGAATTATACAGTTTGAATTATTTTTTGATTTCTATATATATGCTAGTAGGTTTATCATATCAATAGTAATATACTAACCCTTGAATTGTTATAAATTTTTAAAAAGTCACTTTTTTCAAAAGTTTCAAAGTTTGGAATTGAATAACTCTGATGGGGTTAGAGATAAAAATCTCAAATTAGCAGAACTTACAGTCTTTGTGTATGTGTACATGACCTATAAAAAGTTATGTTGTGTATTTTACTAATAAAAAAGTTACAACCTCTCAAAAATGACGACTACTTTGTTAAAGCGAAACCTTTTGGCACACTGAGTAAAGCTTTGTAAGATGTTTCTGATCGTTATAATTGGCAGTTCTATCCTTAGGGTATCCTAAATGCGAATGAAGTAGATTTTTTTAATTATTCAAAAGTATTTTTTGCATTTTGTTTTCAATATTTCTTTGTTATGGTGTAATAGAAACATGAAAAAAATTTTGGCAGGGCATTGTGAGAGGAGTTAGTTAGTCAAGGGTTAGTATATTACTATTGATATTTTTTTATGATAAACTTACTAGGATATATCTACAAATAAAAAAAATAATTCAAACTGTATAATCCAATTCTACTATTAGAAAAGAAATTTCAATTGTAACTTTTGTAAACTTTGCTTGTAGTTTTACCTTAGATAGAAAAAAACGTCTGGCCTTATGTTTTACCTTTAGAAATTGCAAACAAAATGCTTTTTGTTTCACCCTTCTAGAATAAATACTTTTATAGTTATAGACATTTACGTAAACCTTTACAAACGCAAAAATGGGCTTGCGCAACATTATAAAAATGGCCACCCAAGGTAAAGCGCTTGAGATAAAAATTAAAAAAAAAATAGTTGTAATGTCTTAAGAAATGAGGGTAAGAACTAGGAAAGTTTCAATTTTTTTTAAATTGGTCAAGCAACCACCCTTGGACCACTTCAAATGGATTGACCCATCCCCAAACATTTAAATTCAGTTACATTTCCAATCGAGATGCAATTTATACAGTTTCCTACTGAACAATCCGGAGAGTGATATTTTACTTTTAATTTTATATCTGTTACATAAATCATGCATCATGTATTTGGTCTTGGAATTTAAAGAAAGTCTATTAAAAAGAAACCATTGCCAAAGAGCCAATAAATCTTCTTCCATCTTTCTTTTTACAATGTCCTGGGATGCACTTTCTTAGTTTAGTGCAACATCATCAGCGTAAGCTGTGACATGTCCATTAAAGTTATGATTACAAAGATCGTTTATATAAATCAGAAAAAGTACAGGTCCCAGTACTGAGCCTTATGGAATGCCAGCCTTTATTTCTTTATATTGACTATAACAGTTATACACTCGAACACATTGTGAGTGCTTGGATAGATAGCTTCTGAACTACTGAAGGACATTTCCTCTGACTCTGGCTTAAGTTTTTTTAATAGTATGTCATGGTCAAGGATGTCAAAAGCCTTTTGATATAAATGAACAAGGTTGCTGATCGTTTATTTTTATTGAGTGCATTATAAAGATTTTGCAAATGATGAATTAAAGCATCTTCGGTTGCCAATTTACTTCAAAAACCAAATTACTTTGTGCTAAAAAAATTATTTTTCTTAAGGAAATTCAATAATGTCGTTTCATTGTTTTTTCAAGTTTTTCTAAAGTTTTTGAGAATATGGAAAGGAGTGATATTGCTCTATAATTTTCTAACTTTTTTGGATCACCTTCCTTGAATAGCAGAATAGCGACTGCCTGTTTTAGAGTCAAAGGAAATTCTCCGGTCAAAATGCTCAGTTTAAACACGTATTCTAAAATGGACAT
Organism: Pyrrhosoma nymphula; assembly: GCA_963573305.1. NCBI lineage: Eukaryota > Metazoa > Arthropoda > Insecta > Odonata > Coenagrionidae > Pyrrhosoma > Pyrrhosoma nymphula. The sequence continues at coordinate 57,350,190 of OY754328.1, forward strand.
TTCAATGGTCATTGGTGATTTTGCTCAACAAACTCGATCGGAGATCAGAGTCAGCCTGACCAGCTCTCTCCCCATTTGGCAGAGACTCTGATATGAATGCCGTTCTCGCCTCAGGTGGTGGAGAGGCTGCCTGTGTCAGGGAGGGTGGTCTGGCCAGTAGTGTATTTCTTTGAACTGGCGGTTGGTGGAGAGTTCCCTTTTTTTGCAGGTGGTTGGCATAATTGTGCTGATTTTGCTCCGATAGGTGGTCGTGTTCTGGATACATCTCACACCACAAAGAGTGCATCCTTGCCATATACCCCCTGCGGTCAGGCTTGCTGGTAGCATAGTATGCAAGAAGATTGCCCCTTAGGGCTTCTGTCCACTGCATACGAGCTCCCTTCCTAGGTGGTGAAATATTGTTGCCACACCCAATACCACTAGGGCCCCCATCCGAGAGGGGCCGATTGTGGGTGGTTTTCCTGGTCATTTTATTTGGAACCAGTAGAACTGCATGTGGGGTGGTTAGTCCCACACGCAGACGTCCACTATTAGCCGGCAAAAGCAGTTACCAGGTACGCCACGGGGAGGCTGGTGGTCTGGTTTTCGTACCCTACAGAACACCTTACTTCAAACACAGGACCCTCTAGTCTCCAGCTTAATGCTTTTATCCATTGGGATTCCTTTAGAACCTCTCCAGTCCTAAGTATTTATGTGGTTGCTGGGAAGCCACCTCTAGCCATTCACAGCAGATTTCTGATGTGCAGCTATGATGCCAAACTTTTTATCCATAGGGAATCATCTGTGTTTTAACTGTATAACCTATGTTTTTTTTTAGATAATTTTAGTTGAAGGGTGTAGATTGCAAGACTATTAAACGTTTGTTTTCATGGTCTAATGATGGAATGTAGTTTTATATATGTACTCCCAGAAGGGTACCAAAATCATTCTCCATTGTTAATACTGCAATGAAGTGTCAAACTTCTACAATGTTACCCATCCTTCATCCTCCTAGTTGGATAAATTCCTTCACAAATTCCATGGAGTACCAGTGATTATTTTACTAATTTCTTTGTAGCCATCCTGACTCTGTTCCCTGTCATCCAATCAAGGAACCTTAAAGGCAAAGCCAAATCCACACTACCATCTACAAAACAGAGCTCCTTGCATAAAGATGACTCTCCTTGATATGAAGTGCAGATGCTTAACCTTTCTTGTAACTGACTCCATGAGCACATTGTAACATAATTCTGCCTTTTATCCAAGTCATAGTCCAGATAATCAATTGTCTAGAACATACAATCCTCCACCTTTTCCGTGGAGCAGAGAAAAATACCAGTATCCTTTATACAGGTCCCAGGCCATGTGGGTATTTAGGGAAATGAAAAGGCAGTGGCCCAAAAGGCTCTTATGTTATCTTCATCTTGCCTCAATGCTGGGCACCACAGATGATCTAAGGGTTATGTGATGATATGTAGCCTTGAGGAATGGAATGAGACATGGTCTGGGATAGCAAGTAATAAACAGTGCAACATAAAACATGTGAGTGTGGCCCACTCCCATCAGTAGCTGTTGAAGGGAGGAGGTCACCATCACAAGAATGAGAATAGGACACTGCTCCCTGATGCAAGCATATCTCATAATTAAATAGAGTAAACATATTCAGTGTGGGAAATTAGACCCCTCAGTGTATGACACCACCTGATATGTAGTGTGTGACGGATAATTGTTTCTTCTTGAAGGCAATAATTCAGAGGAAATCAGCCTTGTTTTGCAGCTATTGCACGGAAAAGGCTCTTAGAATTAACTTAAATACATATTTAATATCTTAATTTCCATTTAATCTTCATTTTAGTATTATATAAATTTCCTCATTTAGATATGCTGGCATTATCTTTTAAATACATATACATATTGGAAAATGTTCGAGCTTGGTGCAACATGACTTATGCTGTCAATGCACCCTTATTAAGTAATACTTCCTACCTATTTATTTGCCATTAGCCTTCCATATCACCAACACTGGTGGCACAACAGAGAAATAAACTGAATTTCACTAGTATGTGTACAAATTAGGATTCAAAATGTTTTCTCTTGTGGGCTTTTGCCAAAATATTGCTTATTGTAATGTGAGTTGATATTTCAGCTCAAGATAATTCCTCATTTTGTGTTACATCCATATTTGTGGTTGATGCATTATGGGCCCCATAAGTGTTGTGTGATAAAGCATTTCACTCAGTACTAATTAACTAAAGGGGTGTCATTCTAATGCAACCATGTATTGAACAAGTTTAATTATAGATACAATGATAGTTTACTTATCAGAAATTATTTTGAAGTGAATGAGATGGATAGAGCTTAGCAAACATGCATCAATTTATCCTTTTTAAAATGTTACATGTATGTTTCTTGTGGGTGTTGCTGTTGAAATATTTTTTTTACTCTCTTTTATGTTGTAGGTGGTTGAATATCTGAAGCTTCGCCCAGGACAGTCTTTTTTAAACCTGGGTTCTGGCACTGGTTATTTGAGCACAATAGTTGGACTTATTTTAGGTAAGAGATTGTGGAAGCAAAATTTTCACTCTTTTTTCCCTTAGGAATATTATTAAGATATTCCTATTAACCATATTATGATTATGCATAATAACCGAACAATTCCCAATTCCACAATTGTTTTATTAAGGACTTATATTTTAGAAGGATAACTGTTTCATTTCTAACTGCAGGACCCCATGGCATCAATCATGGCGTTGAGATACATGAAGAGGTTGTTCGGTATGCTAATTGGAAACTTAATGAGTTTAAACGAAATTCAGATGCCCTTTATGAGTTTGAACTCTGTGAGCCAAAATTTATAATTGGTAAGTAAAGATGATGCTTTTACTCTTGTTATCACTCATTTTGTTCTTTCTTTTTTATTCTCTTGTTTGTTGCTCTTTTTACCTTTGGATATTAATATTTTTGGAATTTTATGCTGTGTATATATTGCTTCATTTTTACAAGTATTATGACAGTTCATGAATTATATTCAAATAAGCTTTAATGCCTTGAATTTAAAAAGGTTATTCTGGTAATATAAACTGTAAATCTTAAATCAACCTTCAGGTTGATCGTTACCTGTACTACGTGATCAACCTTCAGGTTTATGGCTTAGGCTCACTACGTGATCAACCTTCAGGTTGATCACATAGTGAGCCTGAAAGATGACTTTATTCACCACAGAGTTCATATTTTTTTAAATACTTATACAGTATTTTTAAGTATTTATACAGTATATTTAATGATTTTTTAGGTAATTGCCTTTGTCTTGATTCTGGAGTTATGCAGTATGACCGGGTGTATTGTGGTGCAGCTTGCCCTGAGGCTTATGAAAATTACATGAAAAACCTTCTGAAGGTAATTAACCCTACCCTGTGAAGATTTTCTCCGAATAAAAATTTTCAATTTTACGTTTGAAATATTGTTCCTGGACTGTCTTTTTTGTTTCCACTGAGGAGCCATCACTATCAGGAAAAAAAGGTTTTGTCCCAATGGGGCCCTGGCATTTCTAACTTCATTATATGTATTAAGAAATGATAAAAAATACGTATTTAGGTTAAACAAAGAAATGCATTATAGTTTGAGTGTAAGTCACCTGATAGAGGTCTATAAAGGATAAAGGCACACAAGTCTGCATAATTCATGATGTTAAAAAGTTTCATTCTCCTGGAGTAAAATACAAACTAGAGATGGGCCATTTGAATTCAATTCACTCGAAATCGATTATTAAGCCCTAGTTACACGATACATTAACATGTACAAGTTCATGTAAATTCGTGTGAATGGTTTCATGTACGTTTGCGTGAACGGACTCATGTACATATGCATCAATGAATGGATGAATCAGTGGTTACACGGTACATGAAACCGCACATGCATTCGCACAATTTTCAGGGTACGCCTTCGCGATATTTGTTGTTTTTCTCTTGACTAAGTGCAATATTCAAACCATTTAAGCATTCGTAAAGTCAATCTACGTATAGACTACCTACTATAAAGCAGACTATACTTATATTGTACTTAATAATTCAAATTAATATTTTCAGCAGTAATTATCTCAAATTCCGCATTTGTTTTCCTGAGTAGTAGTTCACTCAGATGAAAGATACTCGAATGGACTTGCTAAGTCCCTTTTTATACATTTCGGGAATTATATTGCAGTTATGGTGAGGTAATTTTGTTAACTCGAAAATCAAATAATTGTAGTAGAATGAATACATTGGATCAAAATCTTTTTTAAATATTAGCTGTATGGTACGTGAGGTATTCCCTGTTGAGAAAAAGCGTGATAAAAGCCCTTTTTATAGAGGATCAATAAGAATGCCTGTGAACACATATTGAATGCAATTTATGAATAAACTCAACTATTATGGGTAGTAACATAATGGATCGTAAAAACATAGATTTAGTAATTCTCTGCATGTTTGGGAAAGGAAGTCGGTGGTAGTATTGGAAGCAATTGTGTAAAAACTTGCTCTTAAAAGGATATCGTTGCCTCATGTACATGACGGTAATCTTAAATATAATATCTCCGGTTCCTACTTAAGTTTTTCATGTAGAATTGGACGTATATAAAAAACAGCTGATCCAGTTTCGAGCACGAAAGTTGTTTCTTGGATGCTCTGCCAGTGAACTAACTACCTGAGAATATATAACAATGTGAGAGTCGTTCAAGCATAAATTGTAGTTAAAGTAAAAACTAACAAGGAGACATCACGTGACTTATGTTCGGGATCCAAATGAGGCAATTATTTTCTGAAACTATAGAGAGAATGCGGGAAAAGTGTCACGGCTTTCTTCCACATAGGCTGGAGTTTGAAAGAAAAACGATATTAAAGAATCTTCCTCCGTATAAATCCTATAAAGTTCACGCCTCTCTCAACAGAGCTCGTAGCCCAGTGGGTTGAGGCGCTGAGCTGGTTATGCTCATACGGTGGCTGGGGTTTGATTCCAGGTTGGGGAATTTTTTTTATTTCGAATATTTTACGGAATTACTGTAAATTGCACACTCCCATACATTTATGGCAAGAGCAACAAGGTTTTCTAATTTTCAACCTATTTGCTGGATTTTCAATCAATCCCCTTGAGAGACGAAGCTAATTTTGGGATTCTTGTTTGGCCGAAATGAGGCTACACATGCTGACAGATGGCGACAGATGAAGTGAAGTATCTAGGAGTTACGATAACTTCGGACCTATCGTGGGGAGCACATATAAGAAATATTTGTGGCAGAGCTCTGAAGAAGCTAGGATTCGTCAAGCGTATTGTGGGAAGATTTTCGGATGAAAAAGTAAAAGAGAGGTGCTATTTCGCACTCGTCCGGCCACACCTTGAATATGCAGCGAGCATATGGGATCCGGTGCAGAAAGACTTAGTCCGGGAACTTAATAAAATACAAAGGAAAGCTGCGCGATTCGTCAAAAACAGCTACGGGCGTACTGACAGCGTTACACAGATGTTAAACGAATTAGGCTGGGAACCGCTAGAGACTCGGAGGCTACGCGCTAGGCTTAGATTGCTTGAACAACTGAGAATAGATATCTTTCAGAGCGACACGGAGAACATCATATTAGAACCCCACTATATTTCCAGGTCCGACAGAAACGATAAATTAAGAGAGATATTTTGCCGAACGGATAGGTATGGGAATTCGTTTTTCCCCCGAACAATAAGGGACTATAATAAATGCTAGGCGTAATTTCATTAGAGCGTTTCCTTTTTATCTTTAAACGGCTGGTGTCCTAACACCCCCCGCCACACGCCTATTGAGGCGGCTTGCGGGGTAATATGTAGATGTAGATGAATATGTTTAGATTTTGAAAATACAAGGATACTTCCGTGAATAGGATGGGCTTCGATTGGTCGTGGGTCTTTCTCAAGGCCATAAACAGTGAACGGATTATTACTTTTTAATTAGCAACTTAACTTTTAGCAACTTTTAATTAATGACTTCTGTAACTCTATTCTAACTTGTTCAATAGTGAACATGATATAGGTAAAAAAGAGATGGTAACTGTTTCCGAGGTTATGTAAAAAAAATTTTCTATTACCTATTTGTGGAACAACATATTATATTGAAGCGAATCCTGTATCATGGGGGAGAGGAAGACATTCCAGCACAAAAAAATTTCACGTAATGAAAACACTTTCTTTTCCCACCTCATGTTTATTTCAATTGAAGGTATTAAACTTTTCATTCATGGCGTTGAATTACATACTTTCGGATGACAAATGTCATTACTCGAGCGTGGCTCCTGGAAAATTTTAAGTGAGTACATTGTTGCTAATTAAAAAGTAATAATCTGTTCATTGTTTACGGCCTTGAGGAAGACCCACGACCAATCGAAGCCCATCCTATTCACAGAAGTATCCTTGTATTTTCAAAATCTAAACATATTAGGTCTGTCAGCACTTGTAACATCTTTTCGGCCAAACAAGAATCTCAAAATTAGCTGCGAAAGTCTCCCAAGGGGATTGATTGAAAATCCAGCAAATAGGTTGAAAATTAGAAAAACTTGTTGCTCTTGCCATAAATGTATGGGAGTGTGAAATTTACAGTAATTCCGTAAAATATTCAAAATATAAAAATGCCCCAACCTGGAATCAAACCCCAGCCACCGTATGAGCATAACCAGCTCAGTGCCTCAACCCACTGGGCTACGAGCTCTAAATAGAAAGTGAGAAATAAAAAATGAGAACCGTATCACGTGATTACCACAGCCAATAAATTTTTGCCAATTTGATTTGATCCTGATTGCAATCTGATGATTTATATATGATTCTAATCTATTTAAAGGATCTGATATTTCAGCAAGTCGATTTGATTTCTTTGAATTGATTCTATTGAATTGATTGACATCTTTCACTGGCTCACATCTATGCACTACAAATCATTTTTGGCCCTGTTTTTGTGTAGAGAAGATAGTAGAGGGTGCAGCTAAATTATCCCAGAATATTATCCCTAATGATAAAAGTGACTGAACGTTAGCATATTATACAAGCATTTACATCTACACACTATCATTCAAGCCACTGCAAAGCATATCACAAAGAGTGAAATGACACCAGACATAAGAGGGAAGGGTATTAGGAAAAGGATTTGGAAGGGAGGAAGGATGAACAATGACATGTGTATGATGTTGTGTATCAGGCCCAATTTTATGTCTCATTAAATATTTTCTTGTTATTAAAACCAATGCAATGTTCTCCTGTTGATTTTGCTCACATCCACTAACCGACTGTCGGATGTAATGCACAAAATGCAACTCTCAGTTATCATCGAGTTTATGAGAAGGCTACATCATCTTGTGGTTACCATTAACTGGACATTATGAAACTGGGGGTTAGTGTTTCTTGCTGTTTTTGTTGTAATCATTAATTTTGCTTGGGAAGGAATGTTTGAACCTGTGTGAAAATCTACCTTACTTATTTTGCAAATTGACAGATATGTAATTTGCCATGTTTTGCATAAGCATATAGCTTTATTCACATGTGTGTATGTTTACTTTTGCAGGTTGGAGGAATATTAGTCATGCCTCTGAACCATCAACTGATGCAAATCACCCGTCTCTCAGAAACCAGTTGGGAAACTCATTCAGTGCTACCTGTATCTTTTGCATCTTTAATCCTACCCACCCAAAACAATTCTCAGAGCTCCAAAGAGTCAAATCAGATTATCAAATTACGTAAGTATATTTGCCTTTATGTTCCTCCTTCCTCCACTGAGACCTAAGAATCTATCAAATATCTGATTAATATTTTAAAGATGATTTTACGAATGTTGAAAAATATTTTTCTGATCATTGAGAAAAAAACTTATGGGCTTATGTATTGAGTACCTTGCACCTCTCCATGTCCCATGGCAGTAAATGTATGATGATATAAAGGATTTAAGGTTTTCCCGGTGAATTATATACGTGAAGGTTTCTTGGGTTGCACACCGGGTAAGATTATTTAAATTGATCAACATTTCAATGGTTGAATCAGCCACCATCATCAGGATACTGAGTCGAGCGAGGAAGCTGGCGGTTATATATAGCCGCAGTTGCCCCATTGTTGTGGGGGCCGTTATGAGTTCTTTGAATTTCGTCAATTACTGGGCGCCAAGTCCTACTTAAGTTGAAGTCTTCAACTTAAGTAGGACTACTATAATCTTACCCATTGTGAAACCCGAGAAACCTTCACATATAATGTATGACGAGTTTCCAAAGTAATATATTTTTATTAATGTTTTTATTCTTGGCTTTGGGGTATTTTATTATTTGAATAATTTTACGCAAAATAAAAAATATTGTGTAAAGTGATAAAACATGTTAAACAAGTATATTCAGGGACAAAAATTTCCATTTTCAACTTTTAAAATGCTACTAAGTAATTATTTTCAGAGGATTCTTTTAAACTCCTATTTTATATACATGGGTGCCTCCTAGTTGTGCCATTTGGTACCAAGTTGTATCATCATAACTGCCAACCTTAAATTTAATGAAGTTGAATGTATTTACTGAAAAAATAACAATGCATATACCGTATAAACGTGCGTAAGAGGCGCACCCCTCTTTTTATGCGTCGAAGTTGAAGAAAAAATTTTGAGTTTTTTTTTCTTCTATTGCGAGGTTTTGCGGGCCTAACTGCGAACTTTCGGCCATTTTCAAAGCCTTCCGCTTGCGATATTCTCTTATAATTTACGCGGCATTTTTCATAGGCATATATAGACCCCGGAGGTAAGTATTCACTTGGATCTTAGGTTTCCGCGGCGTTTCTCCATATTGGTAACGGCTTTCGGGCGTTCCTCTACAAGACAACGTGGAGGAACGCCCGCGTGCCCGAACGCTGCGTCACCCTTTATGCCACTATTTACCGAGTCCAAATGACTCATGCACAGAGAAAAGACAACTGGTTTTCCCCCGCAGGTAATGCTCGTAGTAGACTCCCTCACGCGCCTTACGGATAGCCCTCTGACTGGGCAACAGCACGCGCCTCTCCCTTTCTCTTCCGTGCATGCTCCTGGCAGTTGAACGCGCTCTTTTTCCAAAATAAATGTTAATCGATATTGGTTAACCAACGAATTCCTTTAAGATTTTATAAGTGGATTCATGATGATGAACTCGAGAGCTTGAAGGTCTAAACGGCGGTTTTCAGGGATGCGCGGAACGGAAAATAACGGATCCGTGCATTTGCATCTATAACTAAAATACTAATGCATTAAATAATATGAAACTTCGTATAGCTGTTAGGAAAGATCTTTGCTACAATATTTGTAAAGAAAATTTCGATATCTTGATCCGTGTTGTTATTACGAAGCCGTAAATACGATGCAACCGTCCGGTACCTGGGAAAATGCGCTAAAATTCTGTTTTCAAGCACACACTGAAATCTATATATCTGGTAAAATGTTTTGTACACCATCAATAAACGCAGAAATAAACAAGCTTTAATTTGATGTACTTCATTTTAAAATCGATTGAGCCATCTCTGAGATATTAGCGTTCAAACTCGGGTGACAGAATTTTACAACGGACAGATTCGTGTAAGAGGCGCACCCTCATTTTCGGCTGCGATTTCTGGGAAAAAAGGTGCGCCTCTTACACGAGTTTATACGGTATATATAAAACAATTAGTTAATTATTAAATTCTAATAAAAATATTTTTCTAGGCCTTACCTATTACATTAAAAACTTTTGCTGCCTTAGTGGCCCAGTCTGTCAGACATTGTGAGCATAATTTGTTTTACGATAGTTCATTTCAAATGGGTGGTTATGTTTAGTTGCCTGAGGGAGACATGAAAGTTTACATATTTTAATAAATCATTTCTATCAATCTCATAATTTAGTGGTTTTAACATAAGTATAACAAAGTGCTTGGTTCTTCAAGTTGATTGTTCTTTTAGTTGCAATTAATTGTGTTTTTGTGTAAAAAGTTGCTAAGAGACAGGCCTTTCTTACAAGCTTATTTATATTGTACTAGCTGTACCTGGCATGCAGTGCAATGCCGTTTTTTTTCTAAGTAGGCACACATATACAAAGCAGACACATTTACATGTAAAATATAAGTGAAAGACAATGATTTTTTGTGTATTAAATTAATTGAATGAGAAGCAGTAACTTTGTAATTCCACATTTATTTATTGGAAACGACCTAGGTTTCGACGTAGCACGTCATCATCAGGTGATGACGAGCTATGTCGATCATCCTGACGATGACGATCATCAGTCGATCGTCATCGTCAGGTACATCGTCGTACGATCAACCTGATGATGACGTGCTACGTCGAAACCTCGGTCGTTTCCAATAAATACATGTGGAATTACAAAGTTACTGCTTCTCATTCAATATTCTAAGCAAATTCCATAAAGTTACGCCTGAGACAACGGAGTATTAAATTAAAGTTGAAAAAATTTTTTAAAGTATGTACTATATGTATATTTTTGGTGTTACCACCCTCTGCAAAAGCAAATATTTTTTTTGTCCCACTCGCGAGCATGCAACATACATGTAATTGACCATGTGAAAAGCATGGATTTTCCAGATTTAATCCACGCACTTGAAGTGATTGACCTTTGAAAGGCAATTGAAATGCTAAAATATAAAATGGCAAACTAATGTATAAGTTTTTTGCTTAAAATATATTTGATTACAATTTTTCATACCTCTATACACACTTTGAGAATTAAAAAAAAATTATGATTGAATAATGTTTTTCCCCTCAGTATTCAGTTTGTGTGTGGTCTAATTGGAAACATTGAGCGGGGCACAAACCAACATTACATTCAGGACAGCAATACTTAGATTCCCGCCTTTTCCCTGCTTTATAGCACATGACATATCTTTTGGAAGCACACTTTTTGTCCTTGGAGGGACAGTGCCCGGAAAATGTTTCTCAGTGAGGCAGGATGGTCTTGGAGACTCAGACTGTCTTCCTTGCCCAGGCTGGGCCTCAGTACTGTACTTTGAAATTAAAATTTCGGCTAGCAAATTATAAATTCTTTTCTTTTCAATGTTCCCCCATTTTTTGTAAATGGCATTGAATTCAGCATTGCCATGTCCATCAAGTGCCGAAATATTTTTTGATCTTCGGCCGATTCCTTGCAATTTTGTACATATTCATAAGGCCATCACTCTTGTCAACTCCACCCATGTTTTTGCTATAGTCCTGCACTAAAACCGGTTTTACCACTGTTTTCCCTCTTTTCTCTACTTCACACATATCAGAACCATGGAATGTACTCACCAATGTCACATCTCCTTTATCCTTCCATTTCATGATCTTACCACGAAATGCCACTGATATTTCTCCTTTCTGCAGTTTTGCAAATTTCACGGATTGGGGAAACTTTTCTGTTGGAAACCATTGTTCCGACTACGTCAGTTTCATTTTCAAATAGTTTGTCCACCAATGGCTAGTGTACCAATTATCTAGGTACAAAGTTTGCCCCTTTCTAAAAAGAGCATCTGCTAAGTCGAGAATTATACAGAAACTAATATTCTCCGCTTTATACCTCTCACTGTACATAGTCTCCTTCCCCGTGTAGATAAGAAAATTCCATATATAGCCAGAATTACTTTCGCATAAAACAAACTTATATGCCAAATTTGCTCCGCTTTGAGGGTATATACAGTAAGTCCTCGACTTGCGTGGTTAATTCGTCCCAAAAATGTCCGCGTAAGTCGAAATCCACGTAAGTCGAAACACAACAACTTGCCTATCCATTTTTGAACCATTAGCAGTGCCGGTGTTATTGCATTGGCAGTAATCAGCGACAATTACAGAAAATGCCATCTTTTGAGAGGCCGTTAAGTTAACATAATACAGAAATTCTGAGAGTAACACAAATCCAATCTTTATTTCACTGGATATTTAAATTTAAAATAAGTATAATTACACAAAACATGAACAAATTGAAAATTTGCTAAAATTATCATACTCATGTGAATGCCTGTTCATAATTGGAAAAAGTTCTTAATATATATGTATGTATGCTCCTTAATTCTACTTTTATCATGTACAATTGTTCTAACTGTTGACTCATTCATCCCATAAGCATGTGCAATTTCAACAAACTTTTCACCTTTGTCATGTCTGTTAATAATTTCCAGTTTCATTTCCAAACTTACTTTTCTTTTTGCCACTCATAGAAATCTCACCACTCTTACGTTTCTCAGCCATTATGAGGGTTCACATCCAAAATAAACACATAAGACGATTTTAAGATTTTGCAAGAAAACTTTCTCAAACTTGATAAATAACGATCCCAATGATCAAGTCACAACAGAAACACAAGTTCGTCTATCTGCTGCACGAACATTTTCTTTTTTTTTCTGTGATGGACAACAGGCGTCATCTATGGAGTAGAGAATTAACTACGTGTTGACTTATGCAGGAAGGTCAAACTATGCCGAAAAAAGACGTTGATGCCGTGTAAGGCTGGTGACAGTCTCACGTTTCCTGCACGTTTCTTTCGCCGTGACAGATCTGCGGCGACAGCTAGTTAAAGGTCAAATACATAGGTTCTTATGGAGACATTAACGGCCATGCTTGTGACCAGCGACAGATTTGAAAGCGCTGCACTTCGTGTTTATGGCGCGACATGACAAATAGCCGATGTTCACTCCCCATACCGATGACTGGTGAATGGTACTGCTTGGACCATGTATGTAAATGTAGGACCATGGTACTGCTTATCGTGCCGAGGTAGTAGAGTGGGCATTCCGAACGCCTGTAGTTTCACATCAAATCTTGCATACTTGACAATGAGTAGCTGATCGTCACCCAGTGTATCTGTCGCGACAACAGAAACGTGGAGAAAACACAACATGTCGCTGGCCTAACTGAACATCCATGTAACTCTGGATCCACGTAACTCGGATTCGCGTAAGTCGAGGACTTACTGTACTGTTTCCAGGAAAGACGACCTTTCCACATAAGTAGAGGTTCATTTACAATAATATCCTGGTCAGGAGAGTAAAGGATTGAAAATTTATTTTTCAAAAATTGCAAAACTGGATCTATTTTTAAATTTTTCCTAGTGCTAACATCTGCATTGAACGTGCTATTATCCATAAAATGTAGAAACTTAAGCAAAAGTTGAAGTCTATTTTCACTGAATACTTTTGAAAAGAAATGAGTTCCGACGCTCTCTTTTTAGCTGAAATACATTCCATAATCTGGTTCCACAAATAGTTCGTAACACTCTAGAATACTCTCCCATTCTCAATTTTCAAGTTCAGTCCTACCTTACCTTCAAACTTGAACTTCTCTTTCACTTCTTCACCTGCACTCCAAATTTTGGGGTAACCAGGTTGATTTGTGACCTCTTCCTCCTCCGGGACAATCTCTTCCTCCTCTGTCTCTCTGTCACTGACATCAGTATTGTTGTAGTCATCGCTGGAACCACTTTCTTCATCACTCCCTTCTAAAAAATGAACTATTTCTTCCTCTGTCGGTTCACTCTGTTTTCTTTGGCTTGTCGAAGCCATGATCTGAACCAAAACAAAGTTATTTCAAATGAAATATTTTGTATAAAATTACCCGAAATAATTTTAAAAACTGCAAAAATATTCCGCAAGTTACTCGCGCAAAGGAAAGCTCCAAATACACCAAAAACCATCTACTCCAACACTCAACGGATAAATGAAGACAACTGTAATGACTGAAGATTTTCAAAGCAGCTTGTGAAACCGAAGAGCCACCCTTTGCAAAGGATTAGCAGGGTAGTTCCTTTCGGAAAAAACCCGAGTACGAGGGGTTTGCCATTGGAAGTAATAACATGAACCTTCCTCCCATCTTGGTACCATAAAATGTACCATGACCAGGAAAAAGGCTGGCTTTGGGCAGAAGTATTATAAAATACTAGCACATACTTCACTGAAATAAATGTTTGGGAACGAGAATGCAAATATTTTTTCATGATGACCTGTGATCGAGAAAAACGAACGGAAAATCGTAGGGGCAAGGCGAATACAACCCGCAACACAAAGACAAAGTTTCTGTACGAGACATAGAGCTTCCTAGAATAGGACAGTAGAAACCATCTAACGATGGAAGATTAAACTGAAAGAATGCCTCGAGGCATGCAGTAGCTCCGTGACGGAATATCAAGGCATAACCATAGCAAATTAACCGAAAATCGGCATGGCGTATATGTACGGCATACCCAGATGAGTGGTTAAGCATGTGGTTGCATGATTTTATGTTTGTGGAAATATCATCTATACTCCCCCTTTTCGTCTTTAGATATTGATATGCTTTATGAACCTTTTTGTCTTTAGATATGAATATTCTTGAAGTTGTTCATTGTACCATGGATGATGTAATCTTTTCACATTTTGTATGTATTGATTTTTCTTCAGCTGCTCTGGAGCCTCTTGGATTACAGGACAGTTGTCGACACCTGATTAGGACTCTGATTCGCAAGAAAATGGAGTGTGAACATCCAATCCTTTGTAAAAGGAGCTATGTGCGGCGTATTAAACAGAAAATTCAGAAGAACAATGAAGCCTTGAAAAGTGACCGGAGGCGTGGAGACCAGTCGAGGAGATCAGAAGATAGTGGTGGGAGTAGGCAGTCCTCAAAGGATGGCAATGACGGCTGTCTCCGAAGCTTGGGTCTTGTGGTCTTTCGAGAGTTGGAGGGTGTACGCAACATGGATCAAGTTTTGACCCTCATTCATGTAAACAGACGATTACTCGGGAGGGAGACTACTAGAAGTGCACAGGGAATATTGAGGAGGTCTTTCCTGAGGACTGCTTTTCGAATGGAAGAGGAAAGGACAACGTTTGGTGAGGGAGAGAACGTTTGGGTGAATGAACTGGACGATTTCAGGGACTCATCATCGTCCTCTTCATCGTCATGGTCATCTTCCTCTCCATCTTCATCCTCTTCATCTGACAGTGATGATGATGGATTGGAGCTCTTCTTGGCTGATGATGGAAGCCCAAAGGAGGCTGTTGCACGGTATGATTTAGTTCTATTGCCTCCTGTTGTTAATTTGTTTCTATTGTCTGTGACCCTAGGGGAAAAAAATATTCACTAGTAGGCATACTTATTTTTAGTTAACTAACTTTATAACCATTTAACTAAAGCTAAATTTCTAACCTTCACCAAGGCTTCATTTAAAAAATAGAATATTTTAAGAGGTAAAAAATTAATTCAGTTGTTGTTCTTTATTTTTGGAAAGTTAGAAGACATACTCTTCCCTTGTGCAAAATTCCACTCTGAAAAAATCATTCCCCTCGGCTTGGACTCTTAACCCGGATTGCCTGATAGCACCGAGTGCTTCAGCATTATCCTCCCCTGTGGATTTTTGTGGGCCTTAAAGGAATAAGAAGTTCAAGACTGCCAGACATTGTGTTATGAAGTAGCCCAAAGTATGCACTTAGTGCCACAGTCTGCAGGTGACTCCGTAAATGTAATACTGTGGCTATTCCCGGTCTATTCAAAATACTATGTCAATAAGAGTGAACATCTCATTGTGTTCAAAGTTTAGCTTTAACCTCATGGACTGTGGTGCTAAGTGCATGCTTTAGACTGCTTGTTAACATTGTATGTCCAGCAGTCTTGAGTAACTTTTTCCTTTCAAGCCCACCAAACTCAGCAGGGAAGGAGGATGCCTTGTTAACTTAACTGACTAAAACACTGCAAAATATCGAGGGATCTGGGTTTAAGTCCTTTTCAAGGTGAATGATTTTTCCTAGTGATGGGTAGTGATGTGAGGGCTTATGAAAAAACCCAAACATTTTGGGAAAAAAGTTGTTTTTTACATTTTTTCCCCAGCCTCGAAAAAAAACTGAAAAAATCCGGGAAGTTTTGAACACCAGGTCGAAAAACAACGCTTTTCACCTATAAAGGTAGGAATTTTCAATGTTAATTACCCATTATCAGGTAAGAAGTTGCTGCTTCTATTAGGCATAGATAATGATAATCACACCATTAACATTTTTATTGAAAGTCACCTCAATTAAAATCCCCGAGTTTTATTTATTTATTTAACTTGAAATCCAAAAACAGCCAAGGAGACCTTTACATTGGGTTTTTTAGCAAACGGATTAAATAATGCAATTACAAAACATAGGGCAGCAAATTTGTTAACTTAAACACTGTATAATATCCACTGAATGAAGAGACAGCTTCAACCACTAAGGTAATTTAGGAAGGGAGGAAGATAGGAAGGGGGATTTAGGGAGGAAGTCTGTTGATAGCACTTGTGTGATCAGCTATATAGATCATTTCACAGTTGTGTCAAAAGGCCATAATGGCCTGTTTTTTCAGAATAATGTGTTTACTCTAGTGCATATAGTAGTGGCATAGTATTGAAACAATCATGTTCAGTGAATAAAATAAATTCAAGTAAGGTTGAAGGATTCAACAGAATCGGAAAAGCAACGGAAAGCAATAATTAATTACATTTCTAAGTTGTAATGTTACAAATTTTGTTCAGAGAATAAAGAATAGTATCACTGTGACCAAGATCCATTTTTGAAGGGATGGAAATGCTTGATAGCTTCAATAATGATGTGATAGCTGTAATATGGACAATGATAGAAGTATGGAATATATTCAGAATTGTCGCGTGGTTGTTGGCCACAACATCAATGGTGGGAGCATATCGCGGATTTATTTAAATGAGAGAGAGATGGTTTGGTACACATGTTTTTGTTTAGCCCTTTTAAATTGACACAACAGGGGGTCAGGCACCAGGGTGTAGGGGCAAATGATCACTCACGGCGACTCCAAGGAGGTCGGAACGGCCTTCGACCCACGGCTCGGAGCTCTGTTGACGGGCAACGGCGACGTGTGCCGAGAAGTCTGCGTGCGGCGGTGGAGATGCGGGGGCGGCTCGGGATGACAGAAGGGGCACGGGACAAGGCTATCTAGGGGGGTAGACAAGGGAGAGATGGGATTCGGCTAGGGTCGAAGGAGCTACCCGTGGCCAAGGAGGGAGACTGTGGGTGGTCGGAAGTACGACCCGCTGCTCAGAGGAGGTGGTAACGGGGGAAGGATGGAGAGGAGAACGCCGTATGCTCCGAGATCGCCTCACATTATAAGGCATCTCGGAGGGTCAAAGGTAGCCGCTGACGCACAAAGGTGATATCGGGGTTGTTGCTCCCTCTGGAGGATAAATAGTGGCCAAGGGGGGGAATTCGGCCGTGGGCATTGTCTTATCGGCATGGATATAGTCATCCTTGTGAATGACTATGTCCATGCAGATCCATGGATGACTTTCGGTAGTGGGTTTCCGAGAAACCCCCACTACAGCATCCTCAGGTCCACAATATATTTTGAGGCAGGGTGATAGGGTGGACTCTTGGTGACCTTTATGCTGTTGCCCTTACAAAAGGATATATAACTCTGCTGATTGAAAAAGGGGCCCATTATCATGTAAAATCTCTATAGGGATACCGAACGCTGCCATAAAACATCTTTATTTTAATATAATATTCTGAGCATTTATGTTGTTCATCACCCAAGCTTCAATCCACTTTGAAAGACTGTCCACTAGTAACAAGATATTATGGCCCTGAAATGACAGAAAGTCCAAATGTACGCATTCCCATGGGGAATCAGGTTTCAAACAGGGTATTAGGTACTTCGTCTGAGGGACATTTGCTTGAGTCACTTGACAAGTTTCACAGCTTGCTGCAAAATTTTCAATGTCTTTATACATATAAATTTGGCCACCTTACATTTGATCGTGCCAACTAGGGATGGACAGTACTCATAAAAGTGTTATTGCTTTTTAATACTCATCAAAATAATACCGATACTTTAATAGATATTTCTTAACAAGAAGTTTGAATAATAAAGGATAACCTGGGAAAACAGACCGTTAATGAACTGATGAAGCATTTACACGGGGGGTTGGTACACTCACACAACCACTCACGGTTCACCATTGAGAATAAATTAGTGAATTTCCCTATGTCATACAGAAACACACCATGTTCAGGGATGGGTAAATCCCCAGCATCACTCATACTAAAATGCCAACCTCGAACCTTGTTGTTATTGCTTTAACCAAACATATGTCAGGGGCCAAGGGAACCTCCAACTAACTTCCAGCATCTCCCTACCCACATAGTAAGGCAAGCTGGATTCCTGCTGGAATCCACCTTGCGAAATTCAGTCTGCAAGCCAGAATCCAGCTGGGACAATCCAATGGGAAAGCTGGAATCCAGCCTAAATCCAGTTGGTCTTTTTACACGATTTCAACTGGATTCCGGCTGTTTGAAAGCCTGGATTCCAACTTGATTCCAGGCTGGAATCAAGCTGGATTCCAGCCGGAATCCAGGCATAAAAGAAAAAAATTAGGCGTCAGTGGGATTTGAACCTGTGCCACATGTTCATCTCAGCTTACCCCTAGGCCAACAGCTCTCCTTACAGATCAGTATAGGAATGAGGCTATTTGTTCTGAAAATCAGAGTTAATACACGCAATGACTGACAGTAATTTCGTAAAGGTGGACAAAGAGTGCTTGCTATTATTTTACGATACATACAAACAAAAGCCATAAGCCAGCAGAAATAAAACTTAGTGCTTTTAGAGATAGGCGCTTAAAGATTTATGTGTAGATGAGGCTATTTCTTCCGAAAATCAGAGTCAATGCACGCAATGACTGACAGTAATTTGCACTGATAACACTAATATAATACTAACACCCCTGCACTAATAACACCTACTTCACATATTTGGCTATGCTACATATGTACTCTTATATTAACATTTCATTTTCTTTATTAACCCTTTTCCTTTCCAATACCATTCGCTAAAACCTGTGGAGTGCAGTTCTTTCTCGACCCCATGAACCTTCGATAGGTTTACCCAGCTGGAATCAAGCTTGCCAATTCCAGCTGGAATCAAGCCTAGTATTCTAGCCTAAATCCAGCTGGCTAATTCCAGCTGAAATCAAGATCCTGAATCAAGCTGAAATCCAGCTGGATGCATCCAGCCAAAATCCAGGCTGGAATCCAGCTTGCATGCTATTTAGGTAGTTTCAGGTTAATGGAGGTGTTAGTGCGTCATCCAATATGAGGGCTAATAAAGTATGTGACTGGAAGAATCAAGGCAAAAGTCAGTGGCACGACCTACTTAGTGCAAAGTGGGTGCAAATGAATACTGGAAATAGAACTGTACTCATTGATCAGCTAAGGAAGTACAAAGGAAGCCATGCAGAATGGACGGAGCATGGTGAGGTCAGAGAGCAGCCGAGTCAAGAACTACAGATGTGGGATACTGTACAATGCAGGGTCTTATCTCCAGAATTATCAAAGGCTCCTCAATCCGTCTCTGGTAGTACCAAACAAGAGTACAGCAAGGGCTTCCCCACCACCCTCCCAAAGCCTGAAGGTGGAATGTAGGTCTCACAGAGTAGTAGTATCCCCCAGTCGCTTAGACTTGTAATGTAACTTGTGCGGTATTTTATTGCTTGTATCACCACTTTCTTTCTTTTTCAAAGCTTTCATTCATGCTCAAAGGGCACTGATCGACTCACCTATCAGTAGACAGCTGACGACAGGCAGTTATTTTGAGATTTAATAGCACCTCAGGGCAAAGGTAGCCGCAAATGGTTAGCACCCGCAGTAGTCTTCCTCGTGGAATTATTGTCATTCCGAATATCTGTATTTGTTGATTGGTTAGACAGGTGGATGTTTTACCAATGTAGAAGGAATTGTTCACAGATTATGATGTTGGGCCTGTCCAGTTGGTCAGCCCCAAAATGCACTATAGTAGTTAAAATTAAGCAGGGATCTACAGTATACTCAAATGAAAACTTGACTTGAGGGCTAAGGAGGAGGAAGAAAAGGAAAAAAATAGAGTGATGCTTACTTTGGATGATAAGGGTCTGTTGGGTTGGTGGGTGCGACCTTTCTTCGGTGGCAGGAGACCAGAGTACTGCCCGAATGGAGAGGAAGTGGGGAAAGAATGCTAAATAAGGGATACCAGGATGTTGGGATACCAGGAGGGAAAATAGAAATATGTATGGTAAAATTTATTAAATTACTCTGGGTGCAAAGCTCTTTGATCAAAAAAAGAAACAATACATTTCCTTTGCTGGTGTACTTAAAATACAGATTATGTACTTCGTACAGTATTAATAAATTTGAAAAAATTTCTATTAAGACCAAATTACATAAAGAATGAAAAAAACAACAAACATTGGAGTATGGCATTATTGGGCAACATGAAATTGTTAAAAATATTCTTGAAGTTTTGGAGGGTGCTTACATTTTTAATTTCAGGTGCTAATGAGTTCCACAAGAATGTGGATTGGACAACAAAAGATTTATTGAAAGTTGTAGTGCAATGAGCAGGGCAGTATAACAATGATGCACTATGAAAGATGCACTACTAAACTCCTTGTATTTATGTATGGGAAATTGGTAAGAGAGGGGGGTTGGTTCTGAGGGTGTGATACCTGCTGTTAAAGGGAGGAGAAATATTTGAGTTGGGAGGAGTTATGCAAAGTTGAAATGCTGGGAAAGGGATGGGAAGGAAATAAAAGTTGTGGCTGTTTGAAGTTAGCGAGGCAATACGTCATGTTAATGAAGAACATCTATTATGGGTGAGGAAAAAGCTTTTGCAATCCAAAATAATTGGTATTTCAGAGTTTCTTAGCTTTGTATTCAAGGCCTCGGTAGGGAGATCGTGGAGGATGATTATGGGAAAGCAAGAATCAAAGGAAAGTTTCCCTGTAAACCATATATGTTGCCACAACGTTGCAGCAACGTCTCACTGCAACCTACTGGGAGTTGCTGTAACATGATGACTACGTCTTAAAAGCCTCCGAACGTCCTCCCTACTACATTATGGCAATGTCTTCGCAACGTTTTTGCAACATGACACATAACATTATTGCAACCCTTCCTGCAACCTTTATTGAATAATACTCTCAACAGTTCCATTTCAAATAAAAATGTTTATTTTAAATTGTTACACATTTTTGTTTTTTAGTCTCTCCTCTTCCATTTGACGCCTGCTACTTGCATATCTAAAGCAATCCATTGCCTTTTCTTTTATATCCGTATATCCATGCTCGCTTAAGAGTAGGCTTAAACGGAAAGCTTCTGAAATGAAATTAGATTACAGATTATATCTTCAAGCAGTCCCGAACCTACAGTTCTCATCTTAAAATAAATGAAGCACATCATACCAATAATGCAGGCACACGTTCTAGTGGTGCTAAACTGGCACTTCTAAATACTGTTTTTGGATTGCCCAAAAAAAGAGAAGTTCCTCCAAGGTCATAGTGTAACATTCCAAAAACACCTGCTGTAATACCATTGCCACCTCGTCTACATAGTTCTTAATCTTAAGCATTATAAGATGTATTATTACTATAACATGAAAAAATGTTTTATGAACTGCCGCAAGTTTTGAGCCCAAAAATCATGTAATGAAGGAAAGACTGTTACCAGTGCTGCCTGGAATGCCCTGTCACTCATTTCTATCTCCAATGCATCAAACTCCTCCACTGTTTCCAGTGGAAACTTCCACTTCAGAGGCAAGTCATTATTGACCTCCCCTGAGGACATTAATCTTTTAATTGCCCGGTTTTCCCGAAACATGTCCTGCTGTGTCCTCTCCATCCATTGCGGATACTCCAAAACAGAGGCTTGAAGAAGACCTGCAAAACCAGAAAAAAAAATAAAAAACTAAACTGCAGAAAATGTACATAATAATTGGAATAATAATATGTTAAAATTTTTTGAATCACAAATAATGATGACCCAAAATCTAATGCAATTAGGCTGTAATAAAATTACTTGATCCAGATCTTAATGGAATACAAGCAAACAAAGCAAAGAACGCAGCTAACCAACTTTTGGATTAATGACAAGTAAAGATAATGTTCAAAATCCAAAATGTATTTTATAACAATCACAAGTAGACAACATATTATGTATTCCAGGAACGACAGAATAAAGAACTCATCACCCATATTTACATTTCTTATATGTATACAACTTTTCCAATTCTCTGACAAAATCGTTGTACCTGTCAGTTGGCTGGATTCAAGCATACCAAATGGGCAAAAAGTCTAAAGCTGAGTCCAGATACATCAACACATGATAAAATTTTAATAGAAGTACATAGCTGTAGTGTTTTCCAAACTCTTTTGAACTATCACCCCCTTGGTTCCATGATCCTCATACCTATATGTATCCAATGCCCCCAATTGTAAACTTTAAATAAAAATCTGAATCTCAGACATCATGACAAAATGAGAAACTTTATAAAAATAAAATTAAAAACAAAAACGAATAATCTTAATTCTAATCCAACAGATAAAGAGGACATTATATGTTACATGCATAGGTATCAATGACCCCTCCTTTTTTCTTTTCGTCCCCCCTAGGATACAGCACCACCCCCCAGGAGTTGGTAGCACCCACACCCACTTTGGGTACCACTGCCGTAAAATATCAACTACCTATTTTCAAAGATTACAAGTGAAAAGTACATACTAAGTAAATATATCAGGTAATTAAGCCAAGCCACTATAGTTAGGCTTTTACTTGACTTATGGCACTAATGATCATTATACTCACCAACAGATTTCTGGGTAGTTTCTTCCTCTTCAGTTTCATGGCATGTGGCTTGCTTGGACGAAGAAGCTCCTACAATGAAGGATTTCAGGGAAAAAAATAATTCAGATTACAATGTTTTCTACCATACAATAATTTATAATACACACATATTACTTAATCCGAGTCAAGGAATTAATGTTTAAACGATGCTGTCTTTGATATGGATCTTAATATTTCACCTGTTTATAGCAGGAGCTTTATTGTGACTTCTTTCATCATCACTATCAATCATGATAGCCCTCTTCTTCCAAAGGCCTCGTTCTATAGAGCAACAAGCATCCTGATGTAACTATTGCATCTGCCTCCAACTGGATAGCTGAATAGGATAGCTGAAATACATGAAGTTATCACTTCCATTTCCATGTACACCATTCATGTACCAATATATATTAATTAAGAAACAACTTACCTTCATTATCAGATAGAAGATCGAGTGCAAGAGCGAGAAACTATGAACCTCTTCCCAGAAGAATCGCACAGAGTACTCGAGTACTGGATACCCAATCACTTGGCCAAATAAAACCAAAAGCGTAATCCACATGGGCGTGGGTCAAAGCGAAACTATACACAGAGACAATAAAACGTCCAAAAATCAAAATACAAGCGGTCAGTGGGAAAATAATAAAGGTTGGAGAAACATCGCACATATTTACACAAACATACTCAAATCCACAGATATGCTCAAAACACAATGCAAATGCCAGTAGATTGTACAATTGATATGTTCATGCATCGATCCATCTGTCAGATATTGATAGATGAAGCTCGTTCCGATGGTTCCAATTCGCAGGAACATTTTCTAAGTCCGAAGGTGTTCCGAAGTCATCCAAAGGGCATCCAAAATATATCCCACAGGTAATTGTTTATTCACTTCAGACGATAGAGAAACTTGTTTAAAGCAACATTTATAGAGATATTTTCTGGCACAACTTTTTTGAACAATTTTTCTGAGTGTGCGACTCTATTGGAGATGTAGTTATTACGTTGCAAGGACGTTGCAAAGAGACCTGAATGCGCCCGCAACCTCTGCAACCTCGTGCAACCTTTCTGCAATGTTGCTGCAACATTTTGTGTTTACTGGGTTGTGTGTGAAGTTATTTTTGAAGTCTGGAAAGTAGTGAGGGAGCTTCTGTGGTTGTTGATGAGGTTAGACAGTGGGATGGATATTTTACAAATACATATAGAAGGTGGGGCATTGTTTACAGATTAAGGTGTCAGGTCTGTCCAGGTGGTCAGTCCCAAATGGTGGTGGCATAGGAATTACCATGAAATGGAAATGGAATCTGCGTAACATGGTACAGAACCCAGTAACAGAACAATTTTAACGTTAAAAATTTTGGCCATAACCTGCATTCACTGTAATTTCATTTTTAACTAAAACTCACTTGCATTATGCCATTACTTTCTTAACTACGAATTCAAAGAAGTGAATGTAGGAGGAGGTTTTTAGAAAAAAAGGGAATGCCTCTGATGGTCACTAAATGGTGAAGCGAGTGAGTGTTTTGGATATTTTTCCTCTCCTTAGTTCTCCCTTGTATGTACCAGTATTTATATTTTTTTCCAATTTGTATGATTACAGGGGTATTTCAAAACCGTGAAAGTGTTGTAAAATGGTCAATTGCAGGACCAAAGTCCTTCGGCCTCTTTTTTGATGGAAAGAATTTTATCTATCCAACATCAACAGTGTAGCTCCATGTATTTTAGGGGGGCCCCTGTTGAGCCAAGTGGCTTTTTGTGTTAGCTTTTTCTCTTTAAAATTTTTGCTGTACCCTTAAAGTATCCGCTATTTCTCCAATTCTAATTTTGAAAACTGTGATAATGATTTTGCTCAGTAATAATCATTCAAAATGTGTATTCATTTTAAATTATCCAAAGTACCACTTTCAATGGTGTTCAATAATTGGTACAAATTGATATATCAGTTATTGCTCTTTTCTAATTGGTTTCCATAGATGGAAATTCATCATTTTTCATAAGTGCAAGGAACTCGAGGGTTATCACATTTTCCTTTGAGTGCAAGCCTGCTTACCTTTAATCAATGATATGTTGGGTTTTAAAGTATTTTTTGAAGATGAAGTAGTAATTTTGAGTCATCATTGAGTTTTTAAATAATTTTTTTCATAGATTATCAAAATTTCTCCTATCCATACATCATCATCATCTTTCTGCTAAAATTCTTATAAAATTTCAGGACCACATCAGGGTCTTCAACCGCAGCCAATACCAGCTCTCGAGACGAAGACCAAATATGTGAGAGCAAAGTTAAGAGGCTCAGGTTGCAAAACAGTGAGCGAAATTCCGATAGCTTTAGTGCTGATGCCAGTGTACCTGGTAGCAGCAATGTGTCCAATAAGAAGGTACGTTTCAAGGTGCCCCGGAATGCTAAAATTGCTCGGTTTGCTAAGTGTGTCCAAAAGAAAGACGAACAAAAATCTCATCCATCCAATGCATCCAATCCATGCCAACCCACATCTTCTACGAATGCTGAGGGAATTGATGCTCCCTTATCCAAGGAGCCAATCGTTGAGAAGTGTCAGACTCAATCTGAAGCTAGTAGCAGTGAAAGAGAAGAGCCCATGAGTTGTGATTCCCATCCTTTAGTTAATTCGAATGATAATGTCAGCGATGATGATTCTTTGAAAGATTCAAGTTCTTCAGAGTCTGAGGAAAATTTCTGTTTTAACTGTGAAAATAAACTTGGCAGCTTTGGAGAAGGTGGAATGAAGGAGGATGAGGAAGTTTCCTTCCCATTTGGAAATGTCTGTGATGAAAATGGTGATCTTGACAAAGAAGATGGTCTGTATGATGTTGATGACGATAAGGACACCAAGGATGGAATAACTTATCCTAAATTAATGTGTGCACGGATTCAAAGTCTTCCACTCCCACCTTTGTTGAAGTTGTATTTAAATTACCAGAGACCACTTTAAATGAATCTTTCACTAACATGCCCTCCTGATCTGCATAAGCTCCCTTAAAAGAATATTTTGTGACCACACTAGCTGGATTATTATTTTATGACTGGTTTAGCTGCTAGCTTCTAGTTGATTGATTTATTTTGTTCACTAATAATATGTGATATGAAGTTTATGGAGATCAAGTTTTTTTTTATTAGTTTTCACCTGTTATCAATATTCTGTCCATTTGAATGCAAACATACATGTATTACTTATTTTGCATTTCAGTTGATCATTAAGTGTAATGGATGTCACCATTAAAATGCTTAGCTAAGTATATAATTTTCACGCTGTCATGATACACATTTCACATTGATGTTCTCTGTTTTGGAAATGGTTCCTTTTTGTGTAACCATAACTATGTACTATATTTTTAGGTTCCTGTACACATTAATAAAGTTAGCTCATGGAGTAGAGCTCCTGTAACTATCTTTAATATGAAACATTCCCACAAAATCTGTAGAAAATAATAAATCAACCATGGAAAAAGGCACATCCTATCATAAATACCATCAGACATCATAAACAATTCTTTTTTATCCTTGTGTTAATGTTTGCTTCATATTCATACAGTAAAGCCATTTTCCAGGCTATTGGAACATAAATGTAGCATGTGTGTTCCCGTTTGAGTGGTTAAAAATCCATGATTTTCTTTTAGTCCACACAGCTTCCTTATTTTTTTATATTCTAAAAATTTTGAATTTAATACAATTCTGAGAAGTTATTTTCGCAGAGGAATTTTAAACATGTTATGGTTAGCTTGGACTACAGATGGAGACCAGTTAGTTCTCAAGCCACATTCTTTATTCTCGATTAGAAAATGTTTGAGCTATAGGCAAGCTAACCAACCCAACTCAAAGATTGGTTTGATAAGTGAAGATAAAGATAGCTTTGTATTTATGCCCTTCTGCTGGTGAAATTATCACATGTGATTATGAGAACTGGATACTTAACATATCCTGGCTGTGGTTTCATACAGTGGTCTGGCACTGCATGAAATGACTTCAAAGAGGTTATTTTAACATAGAGGCCTGGACAGGGTTTTAGAAACAGGGATTACAGCTATCACACCGAGTTGATGTTCTTAGTTTACAATACCCTATCAACAGAAATCTTAACTCCAATTTACTGCGGAGGTATATATGGATGTGTAGATGAAGAATGCTTCCTATGGCAGATTTGTCCAAATTCACAATGTCTCCCTCTTAAATTTTCACCAATTCCCTCCTTCCAAAGTGTCACTTATCTCAGATGAGGGGTTTGAGGAGGTGATTCTATGGCAAATTATAAAGAATGGTATATTGTGACAACTTAATTGTTCAGGGACAGCATTTTTGCTTAACTGGAGTTCTCTTTATCAAAAAAAAATATTTCTCATAAAAATTAATCTATTATAATAATCAGCATCGTTTATAAATTTGTCAGTAACTCCCATAGTAAATACACATTCAGCTGATTTTTCGTATTACTGGAGATCTTTTTTCTTTAGCAAAATTTAATTAGAAATAATGCATGTCATAAAAAATTGGGTGAGGTACCAATAGAAATAAAATTGAATAGAGATTCTTATTTTTAAAACCAAATGTTGTTTTCCAGTTGAAATATTGAAAACTAATAAATCATATAGATTTTTAGCATAATTTTTGAATTTTTGATAAATCGTCCCCATAAAGACCATGATGATTGTTGAAGTCAAGATTCCGTTTATGTATTTCCATTTACTCTGGACTAAATAAGGAATAAGTAAATCATTATACTTGTCTAAATCAATATTTAAAAAATAAATAATTAAAGAAAATATAGATGATGTTTATCACATAAGTCGTTTAATTTAACTTTCTTTAATTGTTTATAAGTGTTGGAGCTACTGTTGTAGCATCAGAAATTTTGTAGATGAAATGTAAATATTTACTGATGATTAGTCTTTTAATTTCACATGAATAGTGAGATTAAACATTGTGAAAACAAGGTAAATGTGATAAACTTATTTAAAAAGACTTTACGGTAAACATGATTGAATTTAAAATGTCACATTTAAAGGATACCTTCAATCCAATGGATCGATTTTATTTTTTTCTTCCCGTTGAAATTCAATGGGCCCCCCTTCCTAGCAATTATATAACACTCATCCATTGCTTCTTACACATACTCCTGTTCATGAGAGTCCTGTATTTCTTCACTTAAAAGAGTTTCTTCCACCGCTGTTAACCAAGACTTTGTTGGTTCAACCCCCCTTGCACACCATTCACTCCTCTATCATAAAACTGTTAATTTTTTCAACTCTCCTCTAGTCTTTTGGCTTGCCCAAACCGATGAAGAATGCTCCGTTCATATGTGTCCATCACTGGAGCATCCATTTCACATTCGTTTTTGACCCTCTCATTCCTAACCCTACTGCTTTTACCACAAACATTCCTCAGATACCCCATACAGGTCATGCATGAACTACGTTACCAACTTAGGGGGGAGGGGGTCACCTAAAAGCCTGCAGTGGGTAACAAGGGGGAGGGGGGTGGTTCACTAAAAGTAATGTAGCTGTTACAATGCGCCTGCATACGTTTCTTACTTGTCAACAATACTACAGAGTTGAACATGAGGAAAGCCACGCGGGGTGTTTCTTACACCCAAAGCTTCTACTTAAACTCAGTGTAACTGAGCCATTGCCTCTACAATGTTGCAAGTCTTCATACCATCAAATTGCTTACATTTTAACTATCGCAGGTTAAATAGTGACGTAGTGACAACACTTTTCAAGGCAGCAGTAAGAAATGTGGGGAGGGGAGAGAAAAAAGTAGATGAGCACCACCTTGTGCCATGATTCATGGTTGATTTATAGAATTTAAAAGTGAATATTACTTGTTCCAATTGAGATTAGATAGTTCTATTATATCTAGTTCGGCTACTTTATTTGTCTTATTTCAACCTATCCCTAAAAATAAACTCACTCAATAATAGAAAAAATATTTTTTAATTGAAAGTTTCATTTGTAGAGACAACGTTACATGTCGGGGGGAGTGAGGGGGGGGGGGGGGGTTTGGGAAAAATACTATTGTTGACAACGAAGGGTGAGGAGGTGGTAAAAAATCACCAAAAACAGTAACGTAGTTTATGCACGACCCAATACTCACTGCATTTAAATTACTATAATGCTTATCCTGGCATACTCAAATTTTTCTATCATACAATAAAGTGGGAGGAGTACACTTTTTTGTCCTGGAATATTAGCTTCCTTAGACAAACATGCATTCCTTGATATATTGCATACATTACCTTTGACTTTCCTTCCAGTATCCACATGCCATTATAATCTCTCCCATCCTTCACAAACGTTTGGCCAATGTACACAAAATCATCCACTTGCTCAATAATTCCCCCATTCACCCTCATCATTCAATCATTGTTCTCATTCCTCTTGTTAGAAGCCACTTCTTAAGTCTTTGATGTATTTACCCTCAATTCCATTCTCTCTTTTGCTTCACAAAAGTTATTTGGGGTCTCTACAATTCCTTTAGGTTCTCAGACAGCAACAGAGCATCATCAGCATCTGTGTATATAGTATAAGTACTTGCACATTTACATTACCAGCCATTACTGCAAGCATCTCTCACACATCCATTAAAACATTGAACAGCCATAAATACAATAAGCATCCTTGTTTTACACCTGGTTTTATTTCAAATGAGTCAATTAAATCCCCATTCACTTCCGCACTTGCCTTACTATTATAACATGTAGTCTTCATCACATTCAGTTGAAATGTTAGCCTTTGTAACATTCAAATGAAACATTATATGAAAAATGTATACATATTTAATCTCTGCTTCTATTTTAGCAATAATGAATTTTCATGCAAATGATCAAAACGTATGAGGTAAAATGATTGTGTGGCCAAAGGTTATCATTCCTTAGTGAGATTTTGAATGATAGAGTTCACCAAGATGTGCTTATGCCCCTCGAATAATGAATATGCTTTGGAAAGATTTTATTGAATCCTGACCATGTCACTAGTATAGGGCATGTGAGACACTCTTCTTTCAGCACAGCATTAAAAAAAATATTTCTGTTGCATTATTGTGCTTGATTTTTTTGCATAAAAAGGGGTCTTTTATGTAATCAAACCTGGTGTAAATTTGAGAGTCGTCTTTGATGAGTCAACTTTGGGCAAAGCTTCACCATCCTATAATATATCTCATATTGAATGTGGTACCTTTGGAGATCAGCTTGGTGTGGCGGCTTGAGTACTGGCTTACCACCCTGAGGCTCAGCTGTTTCTGAGATTTTTTAGGGAAAATCGTGATCCCTATACTTGAGTAATGTGTGGAAAGCAATTCATTTGCAGTACTTTCTCCATGAAATGGGACGTTAACCTGTTAAACTCAGGTATCCTTGATTAATTTTGTTAAGAGCATAGGCTTATGCCATACTGAGGGATCTCTCCGCCCTTCCGTTTATTGTAGAGCCCTTCCGTTATCCGTTGTCTTCAATGGCACAAATTACCACAGCTGTTGGTCACCTCTGCAAATATCCAACAGACTCTAAGGACTTCACTTTCAGAACTAAATCATCATTCATATACCCGAAGTAGATATTAAAATTGGATCGGCAATATATTTAAAATGGTGAGATTTACAATATCAAAATTGTTTGCCTGTGAGAGGACAGATCGAGAGATGCATGCAGTCGGTTGAAGGTGTGATTTGAGAGCTTATAAGTAGGAAGAAAACTCTTGAACCCGAGAGATGCATGCAGTTGGTTGAAGGTGTGATTTGAGAGCTAGTAAGTAGGAAGAAAACTCTTGAACCTGTCTAGAGAGTAATCAAAAAGTCTTGGAGGTAGTGGATGGAGGAAATTTTAAAACTTGCATTAAAGAAAATGGAGGTGATTGGTACGGGAAAATAATCATGTGGAGGTAAGTGACCACATAGAGGTGAATGCCAAACCACAGCCACTAGGCTACAGCCAAAGTAAATGAAGATGGATCAAATAATATAGTTGCCTTGTTAACATTCTGAAGTTAATAAATGCATCTTAAGTGCACTTTCATTTTCATTCTTCTCCTACCTCATTTCTATTCTCCTTATTATCCTCCTCATTCTGATTCTCCTGCCAGATGGAGAAGGGTCTTGATAACCCAAAATATTCTGTGGTAGTGTAATTGTTTTATTTTAAGTTTTATTATATTCTTGTAACAAACTCCCTAAAATTAACGTGTATATATTATCTGAGATTTTGTCAGTTTCAAGACAAGATTTATCAAGGGAGAGAAGATAACCAGGTGGGGAAAGAGAGAAGTGGGGAAGGGGAAAAGAAGGAGCCATAAGAAAATGAGGGGAGGTGAGCAGTAAGAAAAAGAGAGGGGAGAAAACGTATCAGAATAAGATTAATTAATGAGCGTCATTCGATCAGGATATACCAAGGGGAAATGAGGTCTTAAGGGGTACGTACATAAGTGGAAAAATGCTAGCAACCAATGCTCTAGGGTCTTGAGAACAAGTGGGGGAGGGTAAGTGGCAAGGATGCAGACATTGATGCATTATAACTTCAGTGGTTGTTGAGTTGACTTTGTGGCATTTTGTCATCATCATTGGTCGTTCAATCCTAATATTGGGTTACTGCAGCCACCCATCCTTTCTTATCTAATGCTAGTTCCCTTATAACCTGGTAGACATTATTATTATTTATTTATTGTTCTTCTTGTGTACCTGCCTCTTTATTTGGTCTATGTCCTTATTCTTGGGCCTTTTCCCTTTATTTTTCCTTCTCTTATGTTCTTCACAAACCCATTGTGCCCAAACCATCTTATTCTTTTTTTGTACTTCGTTCTATATGGTCCTTTTCTCTTCTACTCTTATCTTACTCTTAACTTATTCATTTCTTATTTCTCTATTCATTTGATCTTCTGTATCCTCCTCCCTCATTAGATTTTGAATGCTTCATCTACATCTACATATTACCCTGCGAGCCACCTCTAGGGTGTTTGGCAGGGGGTGACAAGTCACCAAAATGCAGCATGCAAGCGGACCGCCACATGCACACCGCACGGTCATGAATATTAAGGATACTAACCAATTCCATCATTAACTAAAAACCATCATGCAGCATGCAAGAGAATCCCCACATGCACGCCACACATGTACGATGACACATAATATTCTACATGCTACTTAAGAGGGCAATCTGCCTATGAAGCTAGAACATGCAAAACATGCTGTTAGAATCACCATAAAACTCCGCAAACATGCTTTAAGAAATACATAAGTTAGTAAGCTACACTACCAGTCAACTAATCTATTTCTAAGTCCTTACACAGCCGTTATAGTCTCTTATCGCTCGCGGAAAAAACGACATTTTGAATCTATCTGTTCTACAGTCTATCTCTCTTATTTCATTTTTATGATCTAATCTACCATAGTACGTTGGCGGTCGTAAAATATGATCAACTTCGTCGGAAAATAAACTACTCTTGAATTTACATAATAGATTTAGTCTTGTTTTCAATCTATGGTCTGACAGTGATTCCCATCCGAGCAGAGCGTGCTTCTGATCTTCTCTGGTCTACTTTTGCAATGGTCCATATTTCTGATCCACAAGAGTGCCACACTTAAGTGACACAAATGATATCACATAGTTTTCACTTTTGTAGTCCTATTTTCTTTGAACACACTAGTTGCCTTTTCATAATGAACGCTTTCTTAGCTTGGGCTATTCTACGCTTGATGTCCATTGCGTACTTCTGTCCTATTTGATGGTACTTCTGAGGTAGGTGAAGGAATTCTCTTGCTCTAATTTCTCTCATGTTAGTGTGACTTCTGTATTCAGCTCCTCTCTTCCACATACTAGGATTTTGGTCTTCTTATTCACTTTCATGTTATAGTCATGAAGAATTTGGTCCAGTGTGCTCAGTGATTTTTGAAGATCATCACAATTTTCTGCTTTGACAGTGATGTCATCTGTGAAGTGGAATATCTATATTTCTTCTCCGTTAACCGTAATTCCGTTTAATTTCAATTCTTGTGCTTCTCTTATTGCCTCCTCCAATTATATGATGAACAGTCCTTGTGAGAGGTTGAATCCTTGTCAAATTCGTTTTTAAATTTAAGTTGCAATTGTCCTTCCATCTCTCATTCTCATTGTGATGATTTACTTCTTGTGTAATTGGTAGATTATTCTTCTGTCATTGTAATCCATTCAAACTTTTTCCAACAGCCTGGACATCTTGCTCCACCTGAATTTTGTTGACATGCTTAAATGAATAAACTTTTTATTTATCGCTCACTGCTTTTATTATACACAACAATGACTGTTCGAAACTAGTCATGTTTGTGTAATTTCCTTTTACATACTTTTTCCATTCTCCTTTGAAAATTATATGAAAGCATCGAAACAGGTTGGAATTGCTCATAATAATAACAGTGTGGAATATATACACAAAGTTTTTGAATGGAAGCAATGGTTGAAACCATGCCTGGAAGAGGCATTGGTGGAGATGGAAAGGGAGGTGAATTGGCAAGAAAGACTACTGAAGGTCATGACTGCAGTGGCCATTTATACAGATACTGATACGAGTACAGAGCAAAGCCTGAGTAAAATGTGGAGCAGAGTTTACAGAGTGGGAGATGGTTTCCTCCCTAGGCAGAGAAGGGTCAAGGAGAAGATAAAAGGTGAGGAATTTTGGGAGTTGAGGTGATCATGATGATAAGAATTGGACACGTTTTGTGCTATGGCAAGTGGTGAGGCCATTAGATCTGGGTTAGGGTTTGGGGGATTCAATGATGTGTGAGAGATTTGGGGGCACATGAAGGTAAGATAGAGAAGATTTTTGTGGTGTTACAGTTAACTGAAAGGAGTGGAGAAAAGTTACAAGAGTGGATGTAAGAGGTTGGGTTCCGGGGAAGGAGTTGATGCACAAGAGCTGAGGTTGAATCACATATAAAGCTTCCTTGGTGAAAGCATGGTGTAATGATGAC
Organism: Pyrrhosoma nymphula; assembly: GCA_963573305.1. Classification (NCBI taxonomy): domain Eukaryota; kingdom Metazoa; phylum Arthropoda; class Insecta; order Odonata; family Coenagrionidae; genus Pyrrhosoma; species Pyrrhosoma nymphula. The sequence continues at coordinate 57,383,713 of OY754328.1, forward strand.
AGAGGAAAGCACCCAAGCCCACTCATCATATCTGCTGAATTTGAACCTTGCTATATACATCTACAAAATACCCTGTAAGCCACCTCAGGGGTGTGTGGCAGGGGGTGAGTAACCACCAACATGCATTACACTATACCCTAAAGTTAGTGTAACTACGACTAATTATGCATTAGCATATATCGCTAATGCTTGTCACGAGGCAAAGCCTCGAAAGCATGCAACACTACACTACAGATGTCATCAAAATGGAGAGTGACCGTCAATATACATGCATTCTACAACTACACAGATGGACAGGGACTCAAGACCCATGTAGAAAACATGCTAGGCATGCTGTTAGTATGTACTAGGTAACAGATAAGGATTCAAGTGTTAGGAGTACTACTACTACTAAGAGCTACACTACCTAACGACAAACCTAGATAAAAGTCTCATGGCAGCTATTATGGTCCCTTATCGTTCGTGGGAAAAAAGATATCTTAAATCTATCCGTTCTGCAATCTCGTTCCCTAATTTTACTCTCATGATCTGACCTACCGTAGTATGTCGGATTTCGTAAAATATTATCAACGTCGTCAGAGAACACTATAAGAATATTTGTTCAAGCCGGAATATAAATTTAAATATAGTGGAGCAAATTAAGTTTCTTGGAATATATGTTGACTCCAATCTTAAGTGGGACTCACACATTATGTACCTTAATAAAAAATTGAATTCAGTATTCTACCTAGTCTCTGTGCTGAAATACAGTGTAAGCTCAAGAGTTCTGTTAACTCTGTATTATGGCTTGTTTTACTCAAGGTTTACCTACGGTATTGTAATCTGGGGATCAACTTCCCTATTGAAAGATGTATTTATAATACAAAAGAAGGTGGTACGAACAATATGCAATGTAAAATATCATGCCCATTGTCGCCCACTATTTAAAAGTCTAGAAATGTTAACTGTACCTTGTGTGTATATATTTTATTGTGTTGTTTATGTAAAAAAACATGGTGAAAGTTTCACACGGAATGACACTTTCCACCCTTATGAAACCAGGAGAAGCAGAGACATTCATGTGGAATCTAGAAACTTAGCCCTTATATCAAAAGGTCCACACTCCATGTGCACGAAACTGTTCAATAACTTACCTGCCACTATATAGAGTATTGAAAAATTGACAGTCTTTAAAAGGGCTGTCTCATTATACCTTGTGCAAAAGTGTTTTTATAGTGTCAAGGAATATTTATGTGATTTGTAACTTCTTTTTTGACGTGCCTTATATACACTTGCTAAGTGATTGTAACCTGTGTCAATTGGGCAAATAAAATGTTTTATTATTATATTATATGACTGAAACTAGAGCCGTTTCGATATTCGACTGTCTTCGGAAATTTTATACCTTAAATACTGATAGTTACATCAAACATGATACCAGGAAAAGATTACCAAGTGTCTCGTCATTCCAGTATGATAGGACTAAATTTAGGTACTTTACGTCGTAGAAAAAGTATGAAAATCATATCCATCCGTAATAATTTCCACTGCCATGACACATTTATGCCCAGAATTTATTTTTATGTTCATCTTGTAAGCAGCAAATTTGAATGAGCACGTCGATGAAATTGTAATAAACTACCATATCTTATATTCCTTTCCCCTCCAAACATGATCATATTAATTGTTATTAAAAAAAAACATTCATTCGGCCAAGTCAAAGGAAACGTCCAGTTTTTCAAAAGTCATGCGTTATTCTTATGCGTCATGATATTTTATTTGATATTTTAAATAATTGAGGGAAGACCCTCAATGCGAGTCGATTTCAGTATTTTTTGCGTTATCCGTTGTGAGGAAATGTACCTGAAGATGAGAAAAAATATCTAATTTACCGAACAACCTCAACAGAAAAATTAATTTGGAAGTTCTGTATGATGCTTCGATACTTATTCGGTGTCAACGATAATATTCCCTACTCAGTATATGTTTTTTTTAATGGAGTACATGTTTGCGTTTCGCGGGAAGTATGTGATTTAAAATTCAATCTATTACCGCGCAAACTGATATGGCCTTGAAAAATCCGTTGTGAAATTCATCGGATTATGTATCATATCAATTAAATATTATTTTAGAAGAACATATCATACATGTATACTTGCCATAGCAGAATTTTAATGCTTTAAGAGGATCTCCCGCCTGTGCAGTCTACTACGTATCAACTAATTTATCAAAAAGTCAATGGCTGCACAAGCCATCTTTCAAATTTTATCAAATTTCATGTTAAAATAGCAGAGTTTTAATCTAATGACGCGAAAAAATCTAAACTAATTTTTATACAGTTTTTTCCTTTTTTATTTCCTTTTTATTCATGCTATAAAGATCAGAGAGGTCGATGAATTGTGCCCGCCGTTCCCGATCTTTGCCGAGCGTGCAGGTGAAGCCCGCGCTATGTAGCCGAAGATCCTCGAAGCGATACGAACGCCAGGCCGCCATTGCTCATCTCGAAAGTAGTTCCTGACGCTTCCGGCCTCCATCGACGTTGTACGCTCAAAGCTTGGTCCGTTGTTGCACGTTGTCAAAATGAATCAAATTGAAGTAAGGACTCGTTATTTGTGTGCTAAGTGCTTACAATTATTGTAATGCATAGTATTGAAAGCTTTTTAGACGGTTTAAAGCAGTAAGTAATGTGATTTTTCAATTTTTAGAGTGATGGTGACTCACGCGAGGTCGGCGACTCTCGTCGAAATGGAAACGCTGAAAGAAATTCCAACTACCGGGATTCTAAGGGTCACGGTGATAAACCAACTGAGCCAGAACAATTTCGTAAGCTTTTCATCGGGGGGCTGGATTATAGAACTACTGATGAAACCCTGAAGAACCATTTTGCTAAATGGGGTGAAATCGTTGATGTCGTGGTCATGAAGGATCCCAAGAGCAAGAGGTAATTATCAATATTAATTAACTATATTCCTTGTTAGATATGTTTTTGGACGTGAATTTTATTCTAAATTGCTATTGAAATACAGATCTAGGGGTTTTGGCTTCATCACTTATTCTTGTGGTCGAATGGTCGATGACGCTCAGGCTGCTAGGCCTCATCGCGTGGATGGGCGTGAGGTCGAATCCAAACGTGCGGTGCCGAGAGAGGTAGGTTTTCTGTCTTTTTTGTATTGTGAGAGTACAATCTTTGGCCAGCTAACGTATAGGCAGCCATACTTTTGGAATTATGATGAGAATATTTTATGTTGCAGCTAGATATTTTTTATGGATGTGAAAATTTACAATGGTTTGAAAAATTATGACTTCTTTAGGATATTGGAAAGCCAGAGGCAGGTGTGACCGTGAAGAAACTATTTGTGGGTGGTTTGAAGGATGGAATAGATGAAGGAGAGCTGCAGAATTATTTCAATAAGTACGGAAAGGTGTTATCCGTTAATATAGTCACCAATAAGGAGACAGGTCAAAAGCGCGGATTTGCCTTTGTGGAATTCGAAGACCATGACGCAGTGGATAAAGTTGTTCGTAAGTGTAGAGACATATTAAGTTCTCAGTTACAATATTTTGGAGTGGAAAATACTTATTTGCGTAAGGATCGACTCTTTGCGTAAGGGCCTAAAACTAATTCTCGAAATTTGAAATTATTGGCGAATACAGATTGGTTTAATCATTTCAAATTTCAGAAAGTGAAGTGGTAGGCATGTAACATAGGCAAAGATCACACCTTCGAATAAGATAGTACCAGTTAATTTAGTTAAGAGGTATGGTCATTGGAATTAATTTTGGCGTCAATACTTGCGAAAATTAGTCAAATTTGCCTATGTTGTCATTATTTGCCTTATATCACTGCACCTAAATAATTTAACCATATAGTTCCGGTGATAAATGTTTACCAGGAAATATGGAAATGTAGTGATATTGTCAGTTTTAGGCCTACTATATGAAAAGTGGACACTGGGAGTATCTCTGAAACTTTAATCCTCATGTGCTTTAGTGTACTTGAGTTTGCTTGGGGTGAAGAGGTGTAGACTTAATTAAGTCATCGATCATCAAGTAGTCAGTATTTCATTAAGTAATCCCGTGGAGTTCTGTATTAAAGGGCTAGTTAGATTTTTGGCGCTAAAGCACTGACCTTCTAATCAGGTGATATTTCCATGTGCTCTACTGCTCATACTTGTGTATGTATATGCTTGGAATTAGATATTGTAATTAATTTATCATAGAGCTACATGTATTGTAATGGCTTTCCTGTAAGGGAAATAAAAAATGTTTGTCTCTTAGGGTTTGGCATAAGTGATCTGGATTAGTTCATGTTGTAATTTGTACTTGTCGAATTTCTTTTTGTAGGAGTAGGTAAGTCCGCGGGATTTATAGTTAAAAGTATTTATTGCCATGTCATTTTTAATGTCTCCATTTGATTTTTTAGGGAGCAGCCTTGCAGATTATGTTTGACATATTGGAGTTAAGGGTCACTTCAGGCTGTTTGGGGATGGGAAGATTGAGTCGAGTGATTCTGTATTTTTGTCGCTAGATTTAGCAATGATTCTTTATTTTCCAATTAAATTCTTGTCTAATTTCCTTGTTGGGAGTGGGGATGGATGTACCATAGTGCTAAATATATTTGTAAATAGGATCTCTCCAAAGGGAAATATGTTGACGCTGAACTAGAAACATCTTGTGTTACTAGCTTTGAGTGGGGCAGTTTTATTAATGTGAAGGAAGTTTTATTAATGTGCATCTGTGGAAATGGTAAATTGGGTGGTCATAATTTGTTCCCTTAAGGTAAACCATAAGGCTCTGAAAAAGATAATGATGTAAAGTAGCCATTTTATCCTTGAGTGGTAAAAGATAGAGATGGGCATTGGAAATAGATTGGATATTTTCCCTAGGCTTAGTATTTCACAGCTAAAAGATTCATTGAAATGATTTTATCCTATGCAAGTTAATTTTTTGGGCTGTGGATTAAGAGTTAAGTGGCCTCTACATCCCTGATAACTAGGAATCATGCCACTCTTAGGCCGTTTTACACGAAAGATTTTGTACAAACGAATGTACGTTTGTCTCAACGAAATTAGAAGGTTCTATTCCCATTGAGACATTCGTATAAGCGTTCATACAATTTGCAGCTTTACACGATACATTTTGCCTCATGCAAGAGTTCACAGAAGAGTTTGTACAAACAAATGTACCGTGTAAAACGGCCTTATTAGAAAGCATAAATTACCTTGTTCAATTCAAAATGGCTGCCGTCCAATTTTTGTTCCTACTTCAAAACTTCCCAAGCATTAGTGATACGAGGCTTACATAGTTTGGTGGTCCTTATTAGTAAAAGTTAATGAACCCTTACATAAATATTTCCAGTTTATCATGGTATAATTTTTAAATTCAAAGATATTTTTGAATTCTAGTTTATATACTAAATTTTAAACATTTTTTTAGGGTTAGTCTAATGATTTGTTTAGAAATCGTTTTGATTAAAATCATATGTGATACAGATGAATTTTGCCCTTCTGGCAAGAATATTCTCAGCATGAGACTACTATAGCAGTGCAACATTACCCCTTGTTGCATGTACCAATGCCCCTCTCTGAATTTTATTCTCAGTTTTCAAGTGTTGTAGGTTTGTCTTCTTTGAGAGGAGGACTGCTTAGTGTTCTGTGGTGATACAGGGAAGTTTTCTATGGTTGGCTTGTGTAGGTAGGTGTATCAAATATTCAATTTAAGGCTGTGCCAGGTAAGACCTTAAGTTGTGGTCTATGTTAAGTCCTACTTCGTGTATACATAATTATATTTCACATTGTTCAAGTTCAGGACTAAGATCTCTGGATGATAATGCAGCACTTGTGCTGTATTTTTATATCCCACAGTATATTCAGTTTTACATCACTAGAAGTTTGAGTCATGATAAAACTCATAATTCTGTAAGCTTTTTATTTGCTTAAAGTCACTCATGCCCTTATGGAGTAAGTCTATTTCATGAACCCCTCAAAAAGGTTCCTAAGTGTTTCTTCTGTATCATTCCAACCAGTAAATCATTTGCTTGATCCATTTCTAAGTAAATATTTCCTCATTGAGAGAATTAGCTCCTGATCATGTTGGGAGCAATGGTAGTGGAGTTGCATTTTCACCTTTTAGCACAAGCTTTTACAGCATAACTGTTGAGTTGCAGATGTCTCTCATTTTATTTTTTATGCTAAAGCTTCTTTATTTTAACATTAACCTCGCATATGGTCAAAGAATAAGTGTACGTTCAGGGGTTTGGTGAAAATATATTACTGCTTCTTTTGTATTTGATTCAGTGAATTTGGATTTTTTTAGATTAAACTTTCAGAAATATTTTATACATAAGAGGGCTGCTTCAGTGTCCCCTTTTTTCTTAATGCATTTTTAATTTTGTCTATAAGGTGACATTTTTAATCTAAGGCTGGTCTGTATTCAAGGATTTTCAGCATGCACTTTGTCCTGTAGACGGCTTTCAAATACTTCGTATGTATACATAAGTCAATAGAAGGGGGTAATTGGTGGGTGGGGGTGGAAGATTGTGGGAGAAAGGTTGGAAGAGGGATGTTTGGCGGAAGGGTATGGCTAATCAGGAGTTAGCTGTGAGGATAGGGACAGAGGCAAGTTGCAAATATTCATTTAGAAGTTGCTGGAGGGTCATGCAAATGTATTTTTTAAATACTCAAGTGTCAAATTCTTGTCATTTTAAAGATAATATCAAAATCTTGAAACCTCATCATGGATTTAAAGATGTTAGGCAAAGTTACTCTTGAGGTCAGTTATTTCTGAAGGCTTGCGAATTTTCTTTATTTCTGATGTTAAAATAACAGGCTGTTTGTCCAACATACCATTAACTGTGTAAAATATAAATAATATTGTAATGCCTGGGAGGTTGTGCTTGGGCCTTGATGTGATCTCTGGATTAAAGTTTCACATTTCTGGTAGGATTTAAATTCCATGTAGAAAAATGGAATGAGAGTCACTGGTCCAGGTTAAATAAATGAGTCAGTCTCGAGACTTATCACCAAATTGACATGTTCGAGTTGTCTTGATTTGGGGTTTCCATGGGGATGAGGAAAATTAAGGTGGATTTATCTTTAAGTGATAGGAGTTTGTGGAGGTAAGACTAAGCTTCTGGTACCATGTATAAATTTATATAAAGGTTTCTCTGAGGTGAGGCCAGACTTATTAATATTTAGAAAAAGTTACTTTTTATTTTGGTTAGTCCTTCAACGCTAGTTTGTTGGAATGGTGGCCTAAATGTTATTTTTTTCTGGGTTTAGTCTGCAAGAATCACAACATCAATGGACGAAGAATTGATGTGAAAAAGGCCCTGAACAAGAATGAAATGGCTGCTCTGCAGACTGGTGGAAGCTTCGGCAGCCGAGAGAGAAGCTACCCAGCCAGTGCTGGCCGAACTGGTCGAGGTTATGGGGGTGGTGGTGGTGGACGTGGGTCATGGGGAGGAGAAGCTGGAGCTGCTGAATGGGGTGGTCGCAGGGGCGTCGGGGGAAGTGGATGGGGAGAAGGTAATTAAATTTCCTCTTGTCAAGTTTCACTTTTTAGATTCTCTCATTCTTGGGTCAAGGCATCCCAAAGGTTGGGGGGTAGTTTTTGTGAAGTTAGTGTGTATTTTGCTATTTAGCCTTGGTGTATACACTAGTCAGAAGTTAGTAAAACCTTTGGTATGTTTAATTTTAATCGGGGGATATGGAAGTTTTTTATTTTATGGATGGTTCCTGGATTTTGCCAGGCATTGCTGCACGAGTCTTTCATGTAACCTATCATAACAAAAAGCGTTTTTCTCCTTTTTATTTCTTGTGAGCCTCAAATAGTTTACATTCAATTATTGTGCCATATCTGAGCTCATCTTAGGTGTCAAGTAATATTCTCTTTAGAAGTAATCTGTTGGAAGATTCTCCAGTAATTAACCTCTATGAGCCTTAGTTATTTGAAATGTGACAGGAACTGGGAGAATGTCATGTTGTGTAGCATGCTTATTCATTACTAGTGTCACATGACCCTTGTGTGGAGTGTCTTGGATGTAATGTCTGCTGTTTTAGATAATTGAAGTTTGTCATGCAAGTTGTTTGCATACACAACCTTGGGAATATTATGGTAATCATCTAGTATATGCTTTGGCTTAGTGTAATTTTTATTTAGAATCGTTGAAGATTGGTTGATCACTGGTGCTAGAAAACTTTGTTTTTAAATGCACTAACTGATGACTGGAATGTCGACTGTCCATTCAGATTTGATCTAGTTTCTTATAAAGGGCTTTTTAATGTACACTGTAATTGTCATCCCTTATAGGATTACAACAGATTAAGAAATGTCTGCTCTGATATTTTTTCTTGCCTTCGGTAACATGGCCCATGGAATTCAGCTGCAATATTGATGGCACTGATAAGAATTGATTTTTATTGAAAATAATACTATGCAGACGTTAATTTATTTTGTATTATGCCTCTTTTGTCTTCATTTGTATCTGTCTGATACAATGTCTGAACGTATCAATGAACTAGAAATGGATTATATTTAGTATGTAGTGAGCAGTGTGTTTTCTTATCTCTTATTTCTCACCTATAATTCATTTTAATAAAGAACGTTGCTAGCCATTATCTTCAGAGAATTTTTAGTTTTCTATCTTCATGCTAATGTATATCCCAAAGCACTTTTACAGCACATATTTGACTTATAGGTTGGTCTTCAATTTTGACATAAATTGTTGTTTTTAGTATTCTCATCATGATTCATCGTGAGATTACACAGGGTTAAGCATTATGAAAAAAAACTAGTTCCACGATTATTTTTTCCTGGTAAATGTCAATGCTACTGTCATTTTTAAGGCACATTGTACCTTGTAAATGCTTTATTCTTTGAAATCGATAAAAAAAACTATGAAACTAAGTGCTTTTTATCTTGCTTAAGGCTGTTAACACATTCAATGCAGACCCGATTTTCATGAACGTCGTCAAAATCTGCTTAAAAAAATTTAAAGGGCTTCGGAATTGAACGACCACGTCAATTGACGTGCTCCGTCAGTCGGTGTAGCCAGGAGCACGTCCATTGACGTGCTCCGCATTGAATGTGTTAATTTCCACCAAGTAATGCTCAACTCCAATCTTATTGCAAGGTTGTCTTAAAAATATGGTGCCTAATTTTAATGCTGACTAGGATTTAGCCTTATTTGTACAACTTTTTCCATTTTACTTTATTTTAACGAAACTGCTATTCTTTATGCTTCTTTGACTCTCCTGATCAAGGCTATGGTCGTGGACCCTGGGATGGTGGCAACGAGGGTGCCGGGGGTGGTTGGAGCCAAGATGACCGCAAGGCTGGTGGATGGGGAGCTGCTGGCCATGGTGGTGGTGGCGGTGGTTATGGTGGTGTGTATTGCTTTTCTATTAATGTGATGAGTTCTTATCTGAAATATAATTCTTTTGATAACATCCCTTTTTATCGATGCCCTAGGTTCAAGGTGGGAGGAGGATGGCATCAGGGGAGGTGGATACCAACAGAGTTACAACGGTGGACCAGTAAGAAGCAGTTACAGTGGTGCAGGGCGCAGCACACCATATGGTTTGTAACAATTATAGACCTCTGCATTGTCTGGATACTTTTTTGCTCTCATCTTCAACTTGGGTTGTCTTTTTCACTTCATTTTATTAAAATGATTTTTTATGGTTGCAGGTGGTGGTTCAGGAGGATATGGCCCAAGTGGCTATGGCAGTGGACGTCAGTATTGAGCATTGGTTCTCCCATCTTTTCAAAGGTAAAGGAGAATAACTCAGTTGTTTGGTATGTTCATCTGTGGAAATTTTTTTGAAAATAAATGTTAACTTATTTCTATTTTAACCAGGTCATGGTGATGGTCGAACAGAAGCAGAAAGCAGCAGTATCGCTGGATTTTCTGACACATACCTTGACTACATCCGACTGTTTGGATAATAAAATCTCAGATCTGAAGATTTCTATCAGCAATTTAGTCGGTTATAGCAGGGTCTATAATTTTAATATACTTGGGGTGAAATTTGGGCTTCACTGATGTGCCCAACATTTCCACATTATCAATTATTTTTATTCTATGTTTTAGATATATGTGTATTATGATTGGTTAAATTTATTATATGTGTACCATATGATTTCCTCGCGTTATATTTGTTTTCCCTTCAAGAAAACTGAATTTCTTAATTATTTTCTTGGATATAAAATCACTTTGGTCCATGTTCATTTTTTTCCAAAATATAAATTGCAAGCTTGAAGTAAGATTGCAAGTGGCTTTCTCCTCATGTCCGTGAATGTCTTGTGCCCATGCATATTTGGTATGCTGTTTGACACTTTTCTAGTTGTAAAACTATGGTTTTAATGACTGCCTCTGACTTAATAAAGTTTTGAGTGAACATTTGTGATTTATTTCATCACTTGTATGAGAAATTTTGGTGTTTCATACGATAACATCTCATCATCCCGAGAGCAGCATCATGCGGAGTGGTCTTATTTGTGAAAGAATTTTTCAGAATAGTTAAGCAGTGGTTTTTCTTAGTGTTATTGAGGCATGTGCTAATAGTGTGGTGGGAAAGTCAAAAGGAATGGGTAAACTTGTTAGTGAAATTACTAGCTCCTGATATTATCCAATGAGGGTCAAGCTGCAGGTGTTGCTATCCATTCTGCCTGTCTCTTAGTCATGTGTGACTGTCAGGTTAATTGTGGTCTCTTAATTTTGAGGGGTAGGGATTGATTGGAGGTTTTCATAAGACTAAGAGCGGTCGAGCTTTTCGTAGAGATTAGATGTTACGAAGGGTTTTTTTGTTTTCGGGAGGTAAAAATTCTGAGCACAGATTGGGGATGTCATATAGAATGAGATTTGTACGCAACTGACGTATTATTAACACTACTCGGGATACTACACGATGCAAATCTTAGTTAAATCGCCCATATTATCAGCGGGCTGAATCACCTAATGGAGAATGGTGGGTTCCCCTACTTGTGGCGAAGAAAAGGTGGGCGGCCGCCCTTAATTTAATGGTCCAAGAGGAAAAGTCATGAGCATCACAATTTCAGACCCCCGGAATTAATCCGCCACTGCACATCCCATAGTGTTTTTCCGAGGCCATTCCACTACCTCATTCGCGTTCAGGTTGACTTGACTGTCAAGGGAAAGCTTTTTTGTGGCTCGTGATCTCTTAATCAGAGTATTAGTGGAATCATTCAGACTTGCGGTAGCCATTCAAGTCATATGAGAATTGATGGGTGGAGCTGTATTAGTCGACAACGACCCTTCTGATTGGTATTAATCGGTTCAAGGACGGGCCATGGCGGTTCACTTCATTAGAATCTCATCGTTATCGCTGGAATTCAGTGTTTGAAAAGGCTGGTGAGCCCCCTCATTCACAACTTGCTATTATGATATCTAAACAAGCAGACACTGATTTAAAAGACATCAGTTTTGGAATGCGAGAGGAAGCCGTTAGGACACCCATTTTAAGTGTACCATTGCCCGCTCTTCGCACTTGCTCATTAGCCCTGATGAAAGCATTAGTAAATACCGATTAGTCGGAATTTCTTAGTCCATTCATTAGCTATCGTCTGAGTCTAGAAGGGAGGTCGCAGATGAGATCACTGAATTATTTATGAATCATGGCCACGAATATAGCTGTAGATCATGGCGATGACAAACTATGTGGCGCTCTGAGGCGTTCAGGTGTTTCAATGTTATTCAAAGCCACTCAATGCCTGAAAGTAGAAAAATTCTTTAGAAGATCCTTAGTCGAGAGAAATTATGATTGACACGAGGCTTAACATACAATGAACTTGGCGGGGGCTCAGTAAATACATCTACGTGTCGGTTAATGCATGGGTTTTGGTGTTTGAAACATTTTAAGTTTTAGTTTGCATGAGGAAGCAGAGATCGCGTGAACATGGATGAAGAAAATTTTGAAGATACCTTGTCCTTCAACTCGAATTCCAACCAAAAGAGTCCAAAGGAGAGTATCAACATGTCAAAGTTCAGTGTGTACCATAGTGCACAGGATCTGAGAGATGAAGTGCCATCTGACACAGTGGATATTCCATTGACTGAAACTAAAATAGAAGAGTGTGAGGCTAATATTAGACTCGAAGAGGTATTTACTATTTTGTTTCACTCTCCCTCTTAGCTTCCGCTTTAGTCGCATGGTGCTTCCTAATACTCGCTCTTTATGGGCTCTAATGATCAGTGCATGGGCCAGCGTTCATATTGTGTATTAGTAGAAATATGTTGACATCAGATAAGGAGGAAAGACGACGTTTGTTGTTCAAGAATTTAAAGGTATAATATAACAACTGAGTGCTGTTCGTTATGTTGCTGTGTGTGACAATTTGTTCTGCTCATTTATATCCAGTAGTTCTTTTGTTTGTGTTGTTATCATTTTAGGGCATGTTACTGCGAAATCTCTTATCAGTTACTCTTGTTTTTCTACGATTGGTTGCTGCTATTACGACTCATCGATGTACATAAGCGTAGATGAAGTCTTGGGTTGCTTGAAATGATTGTTGGCCAGATTGTAGCCAGCATGAAAGTTCCATAATAATTTTATTTCGGCTCAAGGGTCGCTGAAAAAATTTCAAACATGCATTCTGTACAGCTGCACATTGGCAGATTTGATGTGGGAATCCGACGGATTAGATTGTGGCAAAGATCAACCCTGGGCGTAGTTGTCATTTAAGTTGGCTAATGTAGATTCTCTCGACCACAGTGGGCCCTCATGTTTTTTCAAAGTGGTATTTTGTTCTTGCTGATGTCACACTATTAGATAGGAAGTCGAGTGTTTGGAACGCTTGCGTGAATTCTGTTTTGATTGAAAGCCTACTGTTTGGACTCTTGCCATGCGGTACAAGTTAAATATTTACTCCCAAAAGTCGCGGAATAGATACTGCGTCTGTGAGCCCTCATTCTTTTCAATTCAATGGCGTTGAAGGAAGTTATATGTATTGCCTATATAATGGGAAAGGACGCTAGAATACCATAATTTATTTAGACGTTATGACGTGCCGTGACGAATTAGTTTCATGTGGGCGTTTGAAGGATTAGGCTGGCATATTGGCTTTGCAGTTTTTGCATTAGGGTCATTTCATGCCAGTTCATCTGGGCCATGACACCCACCATCTCGGATCATGACCTTGATATAACTCTGTATGTTTTATCCTTTGATGTAGATATGAAACCATGCAAATTTTCTATCTCAAGTCTTTTTTTAACAGCAAATTAAAGTGTAGGTGAAACTGCAGTTCTTCTATTCCATAGGCCTCCGTGGACACTTAGACCTCCAGAGGAAAAAAAGTATTATCTGTCTTATTTATCACTCAATTCTTATGAAGATTTCCCCTTTCATAAAAGAACCCATGATGATTTCAGGAAAATATTGATCATTATTCTACGAGGTATCATAAATTCTCAAAACGCTTTAGTTTCATAAGATTTAAGGAAGTTTATTATGCAAAACAAGGTTGTATATAAAGTAAATTATCTACCAAAGGCAGTGTTATCGGGCAAAATAATTTTTTTTCTCATAATCCTCCTATAAAGATATTTCCCATCACCTTTGAAAATAAATTTAATGGCATTTTGCATGCTTTCTCTGATAAATAATCAGTAGCGTAGCCAAGGAAAGGTGAATGCCCCCCCAACCCTGTGTTTAAGTCTGAGAATTTTTCAACTCTATAGTCGTAAACACACAAATAAATGAGTATAATACATTGTTAATTGTCATATTTTCATCTACATCTACGATGTACCGTGCAAGCCACCACTAAGGTGTGTGGCACGGGGTGATTCCATACCAGGCATGCAGCACTCGTCCCAGAACAAATCAGAACCTCACACGCTCCCCCTGGCGCTAGGCGCAGGCCAAAAGCAGACAAGAGAACAGTGCGCAGTCCAACCGGAAACTGGGAGAGTGATACAAGAACATACAAACATGCAGAGAAATGCTATGGACACATCTAGTGGTTAATATAACTGATACTGTTAATTTATGAATACTACGAGATGCTACTTCATGCAAAGAACAAAATTAAATAATGCCGGACTAATTGACCGGTGTGAAGAGTTAGTAATGATGTAGTGTTATTAAGCACAAGTGAAAATTCTACTCCGCCTATTGAGGGTGGGAGTTTCATGTGATTGATCTTTCGCAACTATTATGATCCCTTATTGTGCATGGGAAAAATGACATTTTGAATCTATCGGTTCGGCAGTCAATTTCCTTTATTTTATTCCTGTGATCACTTCTACCATAGTACGTTGGCTCTAGTAGTATATGTTGAACGTCCGGCAAAAAACTGTCTGCTCCGAGTTTGCGAAAAAGATTTAACCTGTATTTCTCCCTTCGATCAGTTAGAGATTCCCACCCTAATTCCTTCAACAATTTGGTAACACTGCTATTTTGTATAAACCCATCTGCCTATTACATCCACAAAATTTGTTAAATATAGTTAACTGGTTAATTTATGAGTCTGCACCCGCTAAAAATTTTCTGCTCGCCCCTAAACCCAAAACCTGGCTACACCTCTGTAAATGATATTACATAGTTATTGGAAAAAAGTGCTTTTTGTTTTTCTGTCAACACGTTCAATACTAAGAGACAATGAGTAACTTTATGCCCTGGCTATTTTTTGTTTTATTAGAATATATATATTCTAATATATATTTTAAAGAATATTTTATAATATATTTTTTTGACAACCGCCTGAGTGGTCCTGCGCCACTGGCTCTGAATGGTATTTATGCAAACCCCCATAACACATTTTAAAAATATAGGTACATTGGTCAATCCATTTCAAATAACCCAGGCAATGTTGGTCAACCTTTTTTATTTCCCTGGATTTTTTTCCATGTGTTCCCTATAGATAGCCAGTCACCAAGCCCTATTTGAAAAAAATTTATAAGCCATAGTTTTTTTCTGGCAGCCTTTTTAAAATGGCGGTTGGGCAAATTTGAATGAAAAATGAGGTATCCGGAAAGTTTAATTGCCAAGCTATTTTTAAAGATATCAGAATTTTTTAAAAACCAGTGTGTTCAGCCTGAAATGAACTTCAGGTATACATTTTTTAATTTGTCTATCATGCAAGAGAGTCAGTCAAACTCTTTCTGTAAAAACTTAGAAAACATTTATCAATCGTCCCCGTTGCGGAGTCCCCATTCCCACAAACCAACACAGTAAGTGTTAAACTTTTGACGAGTGGTGCATATATTTTACGACCATTGGAGAATTTTTTATCTGGTTAATCTGTAGAGGCCGTAGAGCTCAACTACCTTGATTTCATTAATGGAATGTGTAAAACCCTTTACTGAAGGTGATGCCAGTGTTTCTCAGTTATCCAAGGTGTATTATATGCTGAATATATTAATGTTTGTCAATGCCTTGATGTATTGTTATTTCAATATGTTTTCTTAAAGATGTTGTCTTTATGGTTTTGAGGAAGTTTATAGGAATACATAATTTTTTGTCCTGTCAGAGATGTTATTAGCAGTTTTAACTTGGAGAATAGTTGTGGATTAAGATCTAATGACTCTTCTATTACACTTCTTGCTCATCTAGGCATCACCGGAGCCATGGGAACTGCTCCTACTCTAGGCTCTGGAGACTACTGGATCTCCCACCATTCCACATTGTGATGGTGGGAGGGACAAGCCAGAGCCTCAGCTTACTGCCATAAACACAGATTGGGAAGGAGGGGGAAGATGTCTCCATAATGGAGCTTCTGTATGATATACAGAAGGTTCCAGAAAAGACAATAAATCGGGGGCAGGTGTTTTTGAAGGCAGTCCTTTTATTTTCCATTAGGAAAATATGCTGGCTTCCAGGCTGAAATTTTTGCCATTTTGACCTGTGCTCATATTACATATTGAGTTGGCCCTCACCAGAGGACCTAACCATATATGTTCCAATAGTCAGGCACCCTTAAAGGATCTTAGCTCACCGTGTTGCACATCACGCTTACTACAAAAATGTTAATAGGCACTCTCAGAAATAGCTAGGTATTGCTGAGTCAAGTTTTCCTGGGTACCCGGACATGAAGGTATACTTGGAAATGATAAGGCAATGAACTTGCCAAAGCAGGTGCATGTTGTAACCTGAGTGGTCCTGAACCAGTCTTACCCATCACTCCTGCTATGGGGAGTTTCGAGATCAAAGAGTGGATGTCCTATCGGCACACTGATCCTGGGACTCAATACAAGCACTAAAGCAAGCCAAACACCACATGGTGGGACCAAGGCTTACCTTGGCAAGAAACTCCTAACTTCGGATAGAAGTCAACTCAAAACTACTGATAGTTGGTCTACTGACAGGCCACTTTGCTGTCAACAGGCACCTAAACCTCTTAAGCCGGTGTCCCACATTAACTTTTTTTGTAAATTAATTCATGAATACTCTCAGAGTTAAAAATACGAATCACAATAGCGCGGAAAAGTTGCTACTCATCACCCTAAACACAAAGAAAGAAAAAACTTTTGAAATCGGACCATATCTTCCGGTCACACATCTCGTTTGAAATTTTGAAAAATCATAAAAAATATGACTTTTCGGGATTTTTTAAAATGTGTTCCAGTGATTGGATTGCATTAAAAAATCAGTATGCGGCTTCTTCTAAAGGTTCTTTGTCTTAAAAAAATATAATTCCCCTTCCCCCCTTCTTTTATGGGGGAGGGGAGGGGCATGTATCGTAAAAATGAATGGCCTTATGGTCGTTGTTTTCCTCGTGTGATGTGAGTAGCTCTTCACCCTAGAAACTTTAGGTAATGGGTACTTTCGGCTGCACCGCGAGTTCCATCATTTATTCCTCTTACTTTGCAAATGCCGACAGAAAGGATCAAATGTTTTTTACAAACCGACGATACATTCACATTGTTTCGGCGAAAGGATTTGTATTCTGGTCGTTGCTTTCCTCGTGTGAGGAGTGCCCTTGGGTAGGCTAAGGCGTTCAAAGCGTGTATCCTACTTAGATCATTCTTACGTAAATTTAATTTACGTATAAAATGGGAGACTCAGCGAGGGCGGGCCTAGCCGCCAGAAAGGTTGGCGGCAGCCGGTGCAAAGAATTCGTTGTCGCTGCGCGCAATGCGCCAGAAAAGTCAAGTCACTCAGAGAGCAAGCAAGGCTGTTTTTAACACGCTTCTATTAGCTTAGTCTGCATGTATGTAACAGAAACTTGTAATCGAAATCCAACCCACTTCCCAACGTCCAAACGAGCTGAAATTTGGCACACTTACTTAATCTCGATGACAATACATGAAACAGTTATTAAATTCACTCCAAGTTAATATATTCAAATTAAATGGTTTTCATTTTATATTTATTTATCCTAACATGGCGCAACGCGCATTACATTGTCTACTCTCAGTCACTAATGCAATTTCTCTTCGTTTCTTGCAGAGCACTCAAGTTTCACTTGAAATAAATAATGGTTTTAAAAAAACTAAAAAAAACTCTTTTATAGCTAGCTGAACTTAAAAGTAGAAATTAAATAATAGTTAAAAAAAACTAAAAAGCACCCTTTAATAGCTAGCCAAACTAAAAAGTAGAAAATAATTTTTAAATATGGAGAGTTCGTTCTATAGCGATGCAAAGTTCACTGGCTTATTATAATTTCAAAAATTATAATAATTTTAAAATAAGATTTAAGTTATCAACAAAATAATTAATTTGATTGTAAAAAAGCATGGGGTGCTTTTGACTATAATTTGATACTAATAATAATAATTTTCATAACTTGAGCCCCTTACTGTTTTGTATTTCCCTCCTACCCCTGTCCCTTAGGCTGCGATGAGGTAGAGGATACATTTGCGGTGTTCCAGGTGACAGGAAGCATAAGGTCACCCATTTATTATATATGGATGACCTGAAGCTTTATGATTCTTATGCGAAAGACCTTCGCACTGCCCTGGACACCGTACTGGAATACAGTAAGGCTATAGGGATGGAGTTCGGATTGGACAAGTGTGCATCCATCCACCTGGCAAGAGGGAGATTTTCGGAGATCAATGAAGACATGCTACTTGTTGACGGGAGCGTCATTCGTCACCTCGAGGACGATGATAGCTATGAATACCTCGGCGTCCCCCAATGCCGAATGAAGGAGGTTGCAGCAGTGAAGGAAATGCTCACTGCCAAATACAGGCTGACTCACAGGAACATCTGGAGTTCTGAGCTGTCAGGTAAGAACAAGGTTCTTGCCACAAACATGTTCGCGGTTCCTACACTGCAGTTTACCTTCGGATGCATGAAGTGGAGCATCAACTAGTTGCAGAACCTCGAAAGGGGAATGAGGAAGATGATGGCCATCTATAGAAGTCTTCATCCGAAATCTTCCATCGCCAGATTGTATCTCTCTCGCAATGTAGGTGCCCTGTCCAGACTCAATAGTCCTCTACGGACTATTGAGTTTGGAGTGTCTCCACAACAGAGTTGTCCTGGGTTCAGCATGCCAAGTGTTGAAAAGCAGGGACCCCCTGTTCAATCTCGTGAGAGTGCAGGAGCCGGGGCGACGCACCAGTTTCTCTTTCAGGTGGCAAAGAGGGCAGCGGATGAAACCGATCTCCACTTCGACCCGTCATCTGACGGAAGCGACAATGACATGACCATCTTGTCATTGAAGGCAGACGTCCTCAAGCTTGAAATAAAAAAAGCTGAGCAGAAGGCCTTGCTCAAGGGGCATACCGATAAGCCCATGGATGGATGTTTCTATCGAAACATCGAAAAGCATGGGTTATGGAAGGAGCTGACGTTTGCCTTCCTATGCTCCACTGGACTGAAGTCCGAGACCGAGGGTTTTGTCCTCGCGTGCCAGGATGGTGTCATAAACACACTCATGTACCGCCGCATTATATTCAAGGCGGAGGTCGTAGACACGAGATGCAGTACGTGCCGAGCCCAGCCGGAGACTTTGAGTCACCTTCTCTCCGGCTGTAGTTATTACGACAGGTCAGCGTATTTAGCTTGGCACAATGCGGCCCTGCGGGTGTTATACTTTCACTTTCGACACCATTATGGCATTGATGAAACGCCTGTGCTGCCCTATGCCCCTGGAGATATTGAGTCCGTCGTGGAGAACGATAAATGATCTGGTGGAATTACTCCTTTTTCACCACTAGGCAGTTGGAGGCGACCAAGCCTGATATCGTACTCCTCGACCACCTCACACGCTCCATTTTTGTGATCGAGTTTTCAGCTCCGGCTGAAACTAACATGGAGGCGAAGGAGGTAGAAAAACGGACGAAATATCAAGACCTGTTTTTCAAACTTCGACAGATTAACCCTGGACACTCTGTAAAACTAGTAGTCCTCATCATAGGTGTGCTCGGTGGAGTCAAGGGCTCGCTGCTAAACAACATCAAGTGCATTCCGTCCTGCGTGGCACTGGCGGAATCACTAGTTGCACGCATGCAGAAGGCCTTCATCCCGGGGTCACTCCGTCTACTGTGTTCGCATGACCCCTACAGCAGCGTAGCCACTCATTCGATGGGCATCGAACGTGGCTGCGATCACTGCTCTCTCGAGCTTCCGGCCATTATGACGGCAATGAAACCTGATGCTTGCCAGAGACGCGTAGGGGCGTGTTACAACTGTAACAGTACATAATAAACATTATCATCATCATAATAATAAATCATATAAACTGCTACCAGTGAACTATTTGTAACATTTGATGTTAAGCACTCCACGCTTTTTTACAGTAAAATTAATTAAATTGTTGATAACTTAATTCTTATTTTGAAATTATTATAAATTTTTTATTTATAATAAGCCAGTGAACTTTACATCGCTATAGAGCGAGATCTCCATATTTAAAAATTATTTTCTACTTTTTAGTTTGGCTGGCTATAAAAGCATGTTTTTTAGTTTTTGAAACTATTATTTATGTCTAGGGGAGACAAATCGCATTCTACTGCTGCTTAGAGTTGGAGCACGGTCATATCTTCGAGTTCTATATCTACGTACTACCCCGCAAGCCGCCTCAATAGGCGTGTGGCAGGGGGTGTTAGGACACCAGCCGTTTGCATATAAAAAGGAAACGCTCTAATAAAATTACGCCAAACCTTTATTAAAGTCCCTTATTGTTCGAGGGAAAAACGAATTCCCATACCTATCCGTTCGGCAAAATATCTCTCTTAATTTATTGTTTCTGTCGGACCTGGAAATATAGTGGGGTTCTAATATGATGTTCTCCGTGTCGCTCTTAAAATTATCTATTCTCAATTGCTCAAGCAATCTAAGCCTAGCGCGCAGCCTCCGAGTCTCTAGCAGCTCCCAGCCTAATTCGTTTAACATCTGTTTAACACTGTCTGCATGCCCTTAGCCTTTTTTGACGAATCGCGCAGCTTTCCTTTGTATTTTATTAAGTTCCTGGATTAAGTCTTTCTGCATCGGATACCATATGCTCGCTGCATATTCAAGGTGTGGCCGGACGAGTGCGAAATAGCACCTCTCTTTTACTTTTTCATCCGAAAATCTTCCCACAATACGCTTGACGAATCGTAGTTTCTTCAGAGCTCTGCCACAATTATTTCTTATATGTATTCCCCACGATAGGTTCGAGGTTATCGTAACTCCCAGATGCTTCACTTCATCTGTCGCCTTTATTTTAACACCATCCACAGCATATACATGGGGATAGTTGGATGACCTCCGCATGAAATGTACCGCCGTGCATTTGCTCAGATTAAGTTCGAGTCCCCACTCTTGGCTCCACACATGAGCGTTGTTTAAATCCGATGATAGAATTTCAAAGTCAGAGTGATCACTAATTTTGCGATAGATGACAGCATCGTCAGCAAATAAATGTATTTTACTGCAAATTCGAGAGCTTAGGTCATTTATGTATATAATGAACAAAAGGGGGCCGATTACGCTTCCTTGTGGGACACCTGATGTCACTTTAACTACATCAGAGCTAATTCCGTCAAGAACTACTTTTTGCTTACGATCACTCAGAAAGTCACGTATACAGTTTACTACTGTTTCGTTTAGCCCGCATGACTGTAATTTGTATAAAAGTTTGTTGTGAGGTACCGTGTCAAAAGTTTTCTTAAAATCTAGAAATAATGCGTCCACTTGTTTTTTCGATTCACCAGATCTGAGAACATCATGAAGAAAGAGCACGAGCTGTGTTTCACATGATTTACCTTTCCGGAAGCCGTGCTGACAGCCATTGAGGAAGTTATGACTGTCCAGGAATGTCATGATATTGCTAACGACGATATGTTCGAGTATCTTGCCTATAATCGACGTTAATGAAATTGGTCGATAGTTCCCTGGGTCGTGTGTTTCCCTTTTTGAATATCGGTGTAATGTTTGCAATTTTCCAGTCTATTGGTATCTTTCCTTCAGACAATGACTTCTTGAATATCATGTCTAAGAACGGTGCGATCTGTGGCGCTAACTCTTTGAGGACATGTGCGGGTATTCCCTCCGTACCCGGAGATTTACTATTTTTTATCGACTGTAGCTGTTTAGTTATCCCATCGCATTGAATAGTGATTTCTTTCATCGGTTCCTCAGTGAATGAAATGTCAAAAGTACATGCAGTGTCATCTGTAGTGTATACACTTTCGAAGTGGTAATTTAACGTGTTAGCTTTGTCAATATTTTCTGTGACAAGTTGCCATCTTTATCAAATAACGAATCTACGGTTGAAGATTTTCCCTGAAGCTCTCTCGCATATGACCAAAAAGATTTCTGATTTTCTTGAGTAATTCACCGAGTACTTTTTTCTTAAAATTTTTCAATGCAGCATGCATTGATTTCTTGGTTTTTGAGCGTTGCGCAGCGTAACTTTCTTTTGCGTCAAGTTCCTTCGATTTGTCACCTAACCTAATGGACTTTTTGAATAAGTTGTACAGTTTTCTCTGTCTTTTAAGGTCCCTCCTAACATCGTTGTTATACTAGCGAGGTTCTTTACTATCACATTTAAATTTTTGCAGAGTATATTCGTTGATTCCCTGGCGTAGAATTTCTAAGAAATATTTCCATGATGCATCAGTGCTTTTATCCTCTGTTTTAGCTACGAAGTCAGTGTACGAATCATTTAGCATCTCGCCAAATTTTATGAAGTTGCATTTATCAAATAAATAAATATTGCGTTTCTGTTTTACAGCTGACTCTACTTCAATTTTTAAGGTTGAAGAAGGTTGAAGAGTTTAAGAGAGCTGGACAATGACGTTGAGGATGTTTGGTGAGAAATTTCATTGTCCTTTATTTGAACCACCTCAAAGTCTGAACTATCAGATTCTTCCATCACATGCTGATGTTTTACTGCTTTACCAGGATGTTAGATATTCTTTAGCACTGACATCGGTCAGTCCAAAACAGGATGTGAGCTTCTCTGCAGTAGCTAATGTTGTTGCTGATGATATAGAGACCATTTTCATTAAGGCATCTTTGCCAACGGTCTCTTGCCATAGAATCATAAAACGTATCAAAACTCTTCACAATAAGTATTACTACCTGCATAAGTTTAACAGGGACACAAAATATGAGGAAAAATGAAAGGAGTACACACAATACATTTCTGACAGTACTAAAACTTTATTTGACGGATGTTCCTGCAAGTGCAAAATGCACCTGCTGTGTGATTGCAACAAAACAATAGATAAATTATCCTATGATCAGCCGGTTAAAATCGATTATTTCTGCCCTGTTGACAGGAAAGTTCCTGTGGTATAGAGAAAATTTCTTCATGCACAGCGGCATCACAGAATTGGTAAGATAGGAACAGTTGACCAAAAGGAGAGTGAAAAGATTCAGAAAAGGCTTGCAAGAAAAGCAAAACAAGAAAAAAAGAGGGTGGTAATTCTTCTGGAAATACGGCCAGCATTACCACATATCCTGCAACAGAAGAGATAGATACGGTTGCAAAATATATGGACACAGATTTTCATATTAGGTTCGTATCACTCTCTGGGACTCGAATGAGAACAGTACTTGCCTCTTGGCTTAATATCTGAAACAAACAAAGCACAGGTTATTGACAAGAATAAAATAACACGGTCAAAATTTCTTGTTCAGAGTAACTTGAAGAGTGAGCAGTTACAGAAAGCTGACGTACATCCCACAGGCCTGTACTTTGATGGGCACTCAGATGACACTCTTGTAATTGAAACAAAAGGCTTAAAAAATATAGAAAGCTCAAGAAGGAGGAGCGTATTTCAGTAATTCAGGAGCCAAGTTCCGTCTACCTCTGTCACATTGTACCTTTATCAAAAGCTGCTAAGGATATTGCTTCTAGTATCCTAGATGAAGCTAATGCTAAAGCTATCGACCTATCTAACATTCGCATCGTTGGAAGTGACAGTACTAATACTGGGGGTGTCATTAGAGTTTTAGAGGTATCCCTTAAACAACCTCTTCAGTGGTCTGTTTGTCTTTTACACTTTAATGAACTCACTTTAAGACAATTAGTTGAAAAACTGGATGGTAAAACCAAAGGACCAAAAAGCTTTTCAGGACCTATTGGCAAGAGTCTAAAACATTGAGAAACTACCTGTGGCATACTTGCAGAAAATTTTTTGATTGAAAAACATTTGATCCTCTCTGTCGGCATTTGCAAAGTAAGAGAAATAAAAGGTGGAACTCACGGTGCAGCCAAAAGTACCCATTTACCTAAAGTCTCTAGGGCGAAGAGCTGGACATGAGGAAAACAACAACCGTAAGGTCACTCATTTTTACGATACATGGCCCTCCCCTCCCCCATAAAAGAAGGGGGAAATGGGAATTGTATCTTTTTTAAAAGACAAAGGACCTTTAGAAGAGGCCACATACCGATTTTGAACACAATCCGATCACTGTAACTCATAAAGAGCAAAATCCCAAAAAAAGTAATGTTTTTTACGATTTTTTGATAATTTGAATGCGATCAATGACTCCTCCTCCCCCTAAAAGAAGGGGAGAAGGGGAATTATATTTTTTTAAGATAAAGGACCTTTAGAAGAGGCCACATGCCAATTTTGAACACAATCCAATCTCTGTAACTCATTTTAAAAAATCCCAAAAAAAGTCATATTTTTTACGATTTTTCGAAAACTTGAACGGGATGTGCGACTGGAAGACATAATCCGATTACAAAAATATTTCTTTCTTTGTGATCAGGGTGACTAGTAGCAACTTTTCCGTGCTATTGTGATTTGATTCAGACACTTTCGTGTTTTTCGCCCCACCCTAATGCACACGCCAATTATGGTAAATTTTTGTAAATACAAAAACTCCATAAATTCATCATGAAACTTGGTCACTGATTGGCTTTTCTGCAAGCATGTGCTTCGACCACCACCATCACATTCACACAGTGTCTTGCACCTCAAATATTATTTAATAAATAGGTAATTGTTTGACTTTGGAACTGCCCTTCTCGACATACTCTTGCTGTTTTGCTTTAAATTAAGAAAGAGATTTGTAGACTATGCGAGATATATTATGGTCTAAATTAACGATAAAATATTTTTTATGAACGAGAGGGAAATCCGTGTTTGTATTTTCTAGATAACTTTATTTGAGGTTACTTTGACATAGATTGATGATTTATGCATTAATATATTTAATTGGTACCGTGCTTGATATTTAGCAAGCGTCAATTGTTCGCTCAGTACATTTGTTGCTTCACTCACAGACTTCCAGAGTGAGAGGATTACACCTGATTTCTTTATAATTTATGATATCTGTAGGAACTACCTCCAAAAATATGAAGCTCGACCGTATACAAGTAAATTATAATAGTTTTCACTTATAAATAAGACCATTAGGAGCACATAATTTATAGAATAATATGTGTAAAAATATCTAGAATCTGGGGAAAGTATCAGTAGATCATACCATGAGTTGGGAACTTCATGCTATGTTCGTCAAGTCTCTCTTAATGAGCAGTAGTCTGGTGAGGAGTGTGCTCGCCTTACGTGTGACGGATTGTGGTTTAGATTCTCCATTGGAGAACTTTTTGGTGAAAGAATGTTTTCAAGTCACAACAGTTTTTTAAAGTCGGCAATTGTAATATTTTCTTACACAGTGATGGATAGAGATGAACCACTCTGAAAATTACCTCGGTAATTTTCGTAAATTACCACTGTATTTTTCGTAATTTACCATGCCCCTTGAAAATTACCATAATTTTCTATATAATTCACCAATGTTTGAGATAATTTTTCATACAGATAAATTCCCAACATGTTCTTTTAAGCCAAGTTCACATTTCCTACTTGTTTAATAATAAATTGAGGCATGTACAACTCATTTTTGGAATATTCCTTAAATTATAACATTATAAGAGTAATGCATTAGAATATTCTTCTTGAAAATTTCTCATACTTTGACAAAAAAAAGCCAGATTGTGTGTTTCTGTCGTAGTTCTTTTTACAATTTTAAAAATATCTAATAGATTTATGTTGTATTAGGTACGGTTTAAACATGGTTATTCCCTTCCTATTGCTATTGGCTTTCTTATTTAACCATATATTTGCTGTTTAATACTTTAAGCTAAAAAATTCTGGAAAATTACCGTAATTTACTGTGGTAATTTACCTCAGATGAAAATTATGGTAATTTTCCCATCTCTAGTGATGGATAGTCTTATCAGATCATTTTTTCTATCTCTAGTTTTGGACTTTTTCTATGGTGAAGATAGTTTCAGTGACTCTGGGCTGGGGAACTGCTACATAAGGATTCTGACGTGTTCCATCGTAGGCAAGCATGCTTGTTCTTGCAATTCCTTCAGGTTATACGTATGGCTAAAGAAATTCCCGGTTAATTACAGCAATAGGTGTGTGCTATTCCGTATCATGGCTCGTAGGTCCCACAAAAAAATATCTTCTCTGCTTATTCTTTTCATACAGAGAATACACTATTGATGGCACCACAAAAAGTTCTCTTTTTGGCCGTCAGTCGATCAGCTCCCAATTCATGAATTTTTCCTACTTTTGTGATATGGGGTCCATAAGTTTACGAAACTCTATTCATGAATATGGAATAAATGAATAAATTTATGAAAAAAATTACCGAGACTACAGCTTTAGGTGTTACTGACTCACCCAAATGCTGATGGTGTGAAGAGGAGAATGAAAAAACATCACTCATTCTTTGCAAATGCCCTACAATTTCAAGGACTCACATGAGATACCTTGGAGCTCCACAATGGACCACAAAGAAATCAGGGACATACCCATAGGAGACTTCTTGGCCTTCAGCAAGGCCAAAGGACTAAGGGTGATGAAGCAGAACGTGGATTTCACAATGGACCAGCAGGTCTAAGTGAATTGGGACTCCTAACTTTGGAGTCGTGCCACTCACATGCTAACTATGATTGCACTCCACGTCATTGCATTGCATATGCGTCATGATGCATCCTGGCAAAAGAAAGGTTATTCAAAACTCAGCTTATCAGAGAGGCCATTGAAATATGTGAGCACCCGAATATTTTCAACTGGGACGAAAGAGCAAAGACAGAAGCTCAGTGAGACATGGAATCCCATAATTTATAGAATAATCCAAACCACCCCACCCGCTCCCATCCTCCCCTATTCTCCAATACCACCGTAAGAATATATATAAAGGAAACCCACTAGGAAATCATCATCACAAATTTGAAGAAGCCCCCAGCATTGGAGGGGAAACATTAGATTTTAATCAATCCTCGTGGTGGAAAATATCCCAAAAGTGTTATTTTAATCAGGAAGTTAACACTTTAATCCAGGAGGCAGGAGATGTTAAATATTATAATCCAATTCAAGCTTGACAACCCTAGTAATAATGGGTGAGGAAAGCTATTTGGGGTAACAATTAAGTAGGAAAGGAAATTAGGTGATGGGTGAGAAATGAGAAGAGTGCTATAGAGAATGGACCAAACAAAGGAAATGCTGGTTATGCCACACAATAAATAGACTCACAAAGTTCACAATGGAGGCTTGAGGGAAACTTAATTTCGGAGAGGTATTTTTGTGTATTCCTCGTTCTTGGTTAGTCATGTGTAAAGAAACTCTCTTCCTCATGAATTTCAGGCCAGCTGTAAAATCTGTAAATTTATGCATGCTATATTTATATGTTCATTAGAGTAATAGTAGTTAGTCTAGCATAAATTTATTTGATTTCTTCCTCTGTTTCCAAGGAAGGCGGTTGTGTCACCAAAAATTTAAATTTATGTGAGAGTTTTTCTTTATTTGTGTCTATCTTTGTATGCACCATGCCCGTGACGTCTTTTGCATAATTTTATTTAAATATATATGTAATTTAGTTTTAATGGTCAACCACTATAAAGCTAATGAGAGAAAACCTTTTGCAGAAATCTCTTTACTTTAGAGATGGGATAAAAAAGGTTGACTTCATCATAGCCTGCGATGGCCGCTCGCCTGAGTCAAGGACAAAAGAAGCCAGGGAAAAAAGGAGGATTTTTGAGAGCAACTTAATTGATGAAGGTAAAAATACTGAGGCAGTGAGCATTTTATAATTATTGCAGTATCTTCTTGCTCCCTTCCATCCCTATCACCTCTCTACCCCTTAAATGGTCAATTAGCACCATGCAGAGGAAACGAAAATAAAAATAAATACTAATAACGATGAACTGCAAAGTACAAGATGGGTGAGGGAGTATCTTCATTCCTTTGGTCCATTTGTTTCCTTGCTCTCCCACTGAATTGGTTGCTCCCCGTCTGAAGTTTTTTTTGGGACCAAAGGAATGAAAAGTGTATGAATGTCAAACTGGAAAATGGCCAGTGTCTCTTATCAGCTGTATGTTCTGAAGCCCTGCTTTATGTCAAGTGTTTTTTTCTACATTGAGGAATTTTTCAAAATTCCCCTCTTTTTGATGCTTAAGTGGGATATTGGATGTCTAAGTTAATGGTATAGTTTTCATTGACTTCTTTTTTGCAGGGTTGATTTTGGAGAAAGAGCAAAATGATGGTAGTGGATTCATTTTTGTAAAAATTCATGCGCCAAAAGAAGTTTTGTGTCGCTACTGTGAAATAATGAAGTTAAGGATGCCCATGAGAGGGGTAAGTCAACAATTTGATTAGTTAAGTAAGTACATAATGAATTGATGAGTTGCACTTGATTCTGTTTTTTTTTTCAGAGAACTCATAATCGTGAAATTGGTCAAATATCCTATCTAATTTTTTTCTTAATTGCTCTGCCTCCTACAGTTGAATGAAATAACAAAATTTTATCCAATTTTAATCCATGTTGCCAATCAGTATGGCCGTGACGTTACCAGCACAGTAAGTTGTCAAGTGCAAATTGGGATTTGCTAAGTTTTGGTCTCTATGAAATGCTGTTATCAAAGTCAAGCGGCAAAAAAAATTACTCTGTATTTTTTGGCATCCTTATGCAGTGTCAAGATTATAACTATTAAGAACAACTCCTACTCAGACAAATTGGTAATGCAAAAAAAATCAGTTGTGACTAGAAATAACTTAACTCTCTCAGCTTTTTTCATTTTACTCTGCTTGGAAGTCATAGGAAATTATGTTTTGATGAAAAAAAAATAAGTCTCAATATTATCATGGATCAGAATTGTTGGACCTAACCAGATACTCCTCATGGTGGCTGAAATCTTGCCCCAGTAGAAAATAAAAAACATACTTGGAAAACACCAAATCTTTCAGTCTTAAAATATATATTAATTTGTCAACCCTTTCTAATTTGCATGCCTAGTAGGGATTTTTCGAGCTGTTAAATTGATGATATCAGTTAATTCGTGCATACATAAGAATCTCCTATTATTGCAACTTGGAACCAGTCTAAAATATGTTTGCAGAACATGTTAATTTTTCATTTAATTACATTACAAGCTTTTTGTGATGCAATTGTTTCCAGCTTTTATATCCAAAACTGTTGTCAATATAAAGATTGATTGCTACAGTCTGTCACTTAACATTTCTTTCATATAATCACTTCATTCATTTGCAAGTTTTCATTTATCTCTATTAATTATTTGCCTGATGTATTCCGTCTTTGCTTGGTCTGTCTTGATAATTCTTCATTTTCATTTTTCCCTTTTTTATTGCTTACAATAGGCCTTTATTTTGCAGAATTTTTTCAAGCTTGCCTCTTCCAATTGGCAGTTTTTATTAAACATCTTTTCTCTCTAACTCTTCTCAGGACTTTTTCGTTGATGATTCTCTCTGTCCATCATATCTTCATCATTCTCGAATAATTTTCTCAAAAAATAATTTTCTTTGGTTATAATTTTCCTTATTCTACCTCGTCAAGATTTACTTCCAAATGAGTGCATACTGCGTGCTTATTTGAATTCAGTGCTTGCTTCATTTATCCCTTCAATTTTTGTCGCTAGCTGATCGAAGACTTCCTAATTTGGTGAAAAAATTAGCTAGCCTTTCTTTGTTGCTGATAATAATGGTGAATTTTAGGAGTTGAAAAATTATTCCATGACATCAGGTTTGAATAGACTGAAAATTTGACAAATGCAGGCACAAAGATAGACAAAAGTGTTGATTAAAAGGTTTAACTATTGGCTGAGCTCGTATCAGTGGTGACATAGTAAGATTGTGATGAAGAAATCTGGTCTGATCTCAGCCTTGGGCAATCTGAAAAGTGTGTATCAGAAGTGATTATATATTGTCATTGAATCAGTTCACAATGGCTGTGTTAGTAAAAT
This sequence comes from Pyrrhosoma nymphula, assembly GCA_963573305.1. NCBI lineage: Eukaryota > Metazoa > Arthropoda > Insecta > Odonata > Coenagrionidae > Pyrrhosoma > Pyrrhosoma nymphula. The sequence goes on from OY754328.1 coordinate 57,413,323, forward strand.
AAGTTAACATAGTTTCACTTTGGAATTGTAAATAATTATTAATAGTATTCTGTTATCATCATAATCATGTTTTGTTAAATGATTCCTATGTGCAAGTCGAAAAGGTAAAGATGGCTTATTTTATTGGGGAAATGCTATTTCATAGTTGTTATCTATATGATTTATCTGTAGTCCATATAATATTTCAAACCTCAAGTACCATTCCTTTTTAGCTACTAAACTTCTTAACACATTCAATGCGGAGTACGTCAATAGACATGCTCCTGGCTACACCGACTGACGGAGCACGTCAATTGACGTGGTCGTTCCATTCCGAAGGCCTTTAAATTTTTTTAAGCCGATTTTGACGACATCCATGATAATCGGGTCCACATTGAATGTGTTAAGGGCCTATTTCCTGGAGAGTAATAAGTTTCTTCCTCTGAAGGCAACACTAGGGTTGACCGGGTTCGGAGACTCTCACTCCATATTTTAGTGCCACCTCTTGCGACCCTTTTGCCTAGAAGGGACTGCATTGGTGCGGTGGAGGAGAAAAGTGACCATTTCCTTTCCCCCATGGGCAACACCCACTTCCTCGTATTTTATTGCTGTCAGCGGTCTGAGGAGGTGGAAAAAACTTCGCCAAAGTATTAGTAGGTTTGGAAAGGAGGAAGGAGGGAAGGGACCTTCCAATGTCCGTCTTTTATGGTTTTCCATTGCAATGGGTATTTCTCTCGCTATAGTTTGGATAGGCTAAAGGATAATAGTTGCAATACTGTACATCAGGTACCTAACATATAAATTTTCAACCTCTTCTTTATTAAAATAAATCATACAGGCTGATCTTTCCCGTTGTGACAATTATTATTTCTGGGATGAGTTCATTAGAATATTCAACAATATCAAGTGGCTGAATGTAACATGGGATTGACTGCAGGCAATGGAAATTTTAATCCATATTGAGAAAATCTTAGCAACAAACTCTGCTATTTTTTCTCAGGTACTTGGCTATTTATTTTACTATGGAACTACATTTTGAAATTCCTATTGGTGAAGTTCTTCATTACTAGCCTAAATCATTATAAATAAACATTTCTACATTACCACATGCACGAGTAATTTTCTCAACTTTTCTTGGGAGGGAGGTGTTCAACGATTGTTTACACTGATACGAAAATCAGTATGCTGTTTTTGCAAGGGTTATGCCATTTTATTGCATTTAATAGAGAGTATGCTCAAGTAACCAAAGAGATTTCATTTCAACCTCAAAGTTTTTAGCTGTTCACTAGCGAGGAACACTCAATAAGACCATTGTTTGATGAAGAAAGGATAATACAAATAGTTTTGTTGAATTGGTTATTGATCAACCCATACGCACCAGTCGCCCGCGGATGAGGATTCGAGCACAGGGGTCTGAAGGTGGCCCCTCAGCCCTTTGCACCCACCGACGGATACGACAAGTGGCGCCCAACGTGGGGCTGAGAGCAGCCTAGACCGCAGCAAGGACCCTCGCGACATCCCGACTGACGACGCCCGGCTCAGCGAGACGACGACAACGGAACTCCCGTAGACGATGGAGGAGACAGCATAATCCACGGCTATTCATCGAGAGCCTCACCAAAACTCAGTGGTGCCCAACACCATATCTCACACCCAAACTCGGGATCAATGCGAGGTACGAAACTGCTCCGGCGAGGGACATCACCTGATTTCCTGCACCCGGTGCTACTGCTGGTTCCACCACCTTTGCCTAGGATGGAGAGACGAGACTCGGGACATCACCAGGCTGAAATTCATCTGCGTAGGGTGTGACAACCAGCCAATACCTCCTGCCTCTCTACAACCAACCCGAGAGCCGGAGTACCGAACCCCGTGGCCTGAATTCTTCGGGAGAGAAGCGGATGACCCGGAGGCATTCCTGAAGGGTATGGAAGCCGCCTTCTGGGAGGACCAGCTGCTGCCACCATTCTGGTGGGTAAGCAGAGCCGAGCAGCAGTTGCAGGAAGACGCTCGAAGTTGGTGGGCTCCCTACCAGGTGTTTGCACTCACCTGGGAAGAATTAAAGCTTCGACTGCTAGGCACCTACGACACCCTGGCCCTCTGCGCCAAAAATCAAGCCAAACTCTTCGGAGGCATGCAGGGACAGAGAGGAAGTGCCGAGATCTTTCTCTTGCGGAAGATCTAGTTGTATCGACGCCTATTTCCGGACAGGGACCAGGAAACCTTAATATCCACTTTGATCGAGCAACTGCTGCCGCGGATCAGGCAAACACGCTGGAGGAATTGATCCAGCGGGTCAGCGTGGTAGAAAAGGATCAAGCAGAGGAGGCCACTCACTCCCGCTTCACCACCCCACCGAAGTGCCGACTTTGTCTGGGATACCAACTCCACCAAGACTGTCCTGAGCATCGACCGGAAAAATGCCAGAGCAGGAAAATCCAAAACCTCGCAGCCCCCGCCCAGTTGACCGTCAGGGCCTCACAGCCAGTAACCGAAGGACGACCAGAACTGACCTTAAGGATAAGGGTGTAATGTTGCAGCCGATTGACTCCGCTCCCTCGCCTTACACTATATTTCCAGGTCCGACAGAAACGATAAATTAAGAGAGATATTTTGCCGAACGGATAGGTATGGGAATTCGTTTTTCCCCCAAACAATAAGGGACTTTAATAAATTCTAGGCTTAATTTCATTTGAGCGTTTCCTTTTTATCTGTAAACGTCTGGTGTCCTAACACCCCCCGCCACACGCCTACTGAGGCGGTTTGCGGGGTAGTATGTAGATGTAACACCAACCCTTTACCCCGCCGACCTCTAGACCCCCGGGTCATCAGGGTCCTGTTTGGCCCACCAGAGGAGATGCCGTTATGTACAAAATTTTAAAGTATTAATAAATGCCCTATTAGTGAAACAAAACTTCACGCATTCTCAGTGTTTTAACTACCCCCCCCCGCCCCCCTGAACCCGTATGCACCAGTCGCCTGCGGATGAGGATGTGAGCACAGGGGTCTGAAGGCGGCCCCTCCACTCTTTGTGCCCCGCCGACAGATAAGACATCTTTATAATTTAACGCATATATTGATACAAATACTGCAAATGAGAGGCATTGCATCTACACCTATCACACACTATCTCTTATTTTAGACTAAATTATTTCAAAGCTGTCAGAATTTGGACTTATATAATTTTTTAGTGGAACCTACAGAAGTAGCTGACACAAGCTTTATTATCATGGTTATGAGTTAAAGTTACCTAGGAGTGAGAGGGCAGGCTCGAATAATTCTATAGTCTACCAGTACAACTAAAAATAAGTTTTTATGGAATTAATTGAAATCAGAGTTTTTGAAGAAGTAGGAATAATGGACATTTTAAAATGTGGTGGGGTTGAAAATTTCTGATAATGCACCCTGATTGAGAAAGGTGGCACAAAGCCAGAGGCTACATTTCATGGGGAAATATTAGTGTCACTATATTCTTTCATGTATCGGTAGTCCTCTGGATACTCGAGGATCTTCAAATTCAGGCAGCAAACATTCTTTGTAAAATTGCATAATTTAGGCAGCATTTCCTCCTCCCAAAACTTCTTTTCCCTGAGGATGACATCTATGAAAAGGGGCTCCTTACAGTCACTCATAACTACTATGTAGCACTCATTGCGTTCTGTTATATGTATTCAGCTGCCCCTGAATCTATGGAAAAGAAGCAATTAATAGTTACGGTACTGTCCAACCAAACTCAATAAACTTGAATCAAGAGTTAAGACTGGGGTGATAGAACTCATCAAACTCAGCACAGAACCAAATGTAGGACATTTTTGGGGGAGTTCCCTTCTGGAATGGGTTGACGGACTTATTGCTTTGGGTAAAACACTGAGGCTGGATAAGTAGGTGAACCCCTCCATCGTATCATTTATTTTCAGAAACACCCAGCAGAGAGGGCCAGCTTGGGCCTCCAAGGGCTTATTGCTATGGTTAAAACACCAAGGTGGGGAGAGTGAGTAAACTAACTACCCACCCCATTCGTTGCATTTCTTTTCGGGAAGTTCCCAAACAGAGAAGGCCCACTTGGGTCAGAGAGTAAAGGACCCATTCTTTCTCTGAGGACCCAGTCTTCCTTTCCCTTTGACGCCTCCTTGGAAGGAGATGGGTTATGCTAGGGATAGCTATAGCAGATGGACAACTCTCCTAGGCGATGACAGTGTTGGGCTTAGCTCAAGAATCGGCGAGAACTTCTGGAACTGTAGATCCAATGTATTTCTTATGGGTGAAATGTATTTTGAGCTAATATCCTAAAAAAACACAGAGTTCCGTCATTCTAATGCTATCAAATTATTCCTTCCGTTCTTATGGATTGCATAAAATGTGTTTCACAGAGTGTATGCCACTTTTCCCCTAAGATTTTCTTGTAAGAAAAAACATAGTAAACAGTCGATTGTTATATAAACTTTATTTAGTCATATTAGTCCAGTCAATGAATGCCCAAAAGGGGGGTGTAGAGGACATGGAAGAGGACATAGACCAAACTTCAGGGATGTGTTTGTGGAGTTGATAGGTGGTAAACTTATTCAAAGTCCTAAGGCCTGTGATAAGTGTTCTAGTTGAACACTTAAGGTGCTAGCTTAAATTGTGCATTATGTGTTTAATGTGATGGTTGCCTATGCCATCTTGTTTTCTCATTCATTGAAAGATTCCATTTCTCCATTGAATAGGATTTTTTTGTTAGAAATTCCAGTTATGTTTCTTATTTTTAATATTTGGCATTTATTTGTGTACACTTCTTTCATTTTTTTAAATAAGAGCTTGAGAGTTCTCGTTGAAACAATTCCATCATTCCAGGCTAATTTCTATATCTTTTTTATTTTCAGTTGCATGATAGTGATGATTTGAAGGAATCAGAATTTGATTTTATAGAAGAAGTGAAATCACTCTTTCGGTCAGTTGTTGAATGCATATTCTTTGATTCCAATATATTTCGCAGGGATGACTCAAAGCTCATGGCCGTGTACAGTAGAGATAAAGAGTACCTGTACGTATGCACTAATTCCTTTGAAATGCTGGCTCACAGTTGTATTGGATTGTTAGATATTGTCCTGAATAGCAGAATATTCACCTCATTTACTGTGCGTTTATTTTGTTAAGGTTTGATTGTGATTGCATGGACTTTTTCACACCAGCTGTCCGTTCTACTGTGGTGGATTTCATCTTGGAACGCAAGCAATTCAGTAACAATGAGAGAAATGTCTTTTCTTTTGGCATTCAGAAGCTTATCAATGAAAAAATTTATAGTGCAGCTTATCCTTTACACGATGTAAGTAATTAAAGTCAGTCTACTCTCATATGCATTTGTTTTCTTTTTAAATTTGATGTATTGATTTGAAGTAGTGTAATTTCATGTCCTTTGTTAATTTTCCATCTTTCCTCAGGGGAGTCTCAAAACTACAGACTCTGTGAGGCACAAACTTTCAAAAGAGTGGGCCTCATTGAGGCATTGGGCTCATTACCAACCCCTTGATCAGATTCGGGACTACTTCGGAGAAAAATTTGGAATTTACTTTGCCTGGCTTGGGTTTTATACGAACATGTTAATTCTTCCATCAATTGTTGGGATTCTTTGTTTTATCTATGGATGTGCCACTGTGATGAATAATCAGTTAAGGTTGGTGTTCATGCTGGTCCTTGATACCCTCTTTCCAAAGGGCTTGCTTCTCGAAGCCCAGAACCTGTTTAAAAGTCTTCTGGAATTAATGTTAAGTTTATTATTGAGTATTATAAGTCACTGTTGTGGTGGGATATGGAAGTGGTTCATGTTGGTGAAAGTTCATAACACTGTGGTGTAGCTTCAGTGAATTATACGCTCTTGTAAATTGGCTAATAGTTCTGGGATGCCAGCTCTAATGTACATAAGCTTATCTGAAATCAGGACTCATCTCTTGAATCAACCATTAATTTGAGCTCATTAAAATCTCTAATTATTATAGTTTTGCACAAATTATGTAGGTATTTTAATGCCATTTGGTGAAATCATTGTGCAGGTTTGGGTCCCTTTATTTGGCCATCTAGAGATGTAATTGCCTCAATATTTTAGAAACTATCTGAAGAAGCTGTACTCCTTGGGCTGATCGGAGTCTTTTCATCTCCATCTTTAGGTTTTTGCTCTCTTTAGATTCACATTTGGGCGCACCATCTGTGTCTTACTCAGAAATGACTCCGTAGCTGAGTTGGTTAATTGGACTGATTAGTTGGAAGGCAAGGTGTGGCGCTGGCAGGGTTCGAATCAGAAGCTTTGCAATTTTTTTCATCTTGTAAAAGATGCATTCTTAATTTCAACACAATTTTAACAGCTTACACAAGAAAAAGATAATGCTGAAGCTTTTTATTTACAACTTAATTTGTTTAAATGATGACTCTAGCTACGTTACCACATGTATTTTAAACAGGTTTCATACACTGAGAGAAAATAAGCAGTCGAAATGGCAGTGGTTGCATCTTTGTGTCCTTGCAGTGAGTTACCATCAAATCTCTGAGTTAAATACCTACTCAAAATATCTACAATTCTCTCTAAATAACCAAAATCATTCCTAGTTTTATTCATTTTGATAAACCCTGAGTTTGAAAAATGATTGTAATTCAATTTATAATATTTATCTTAAAACTTTTAGTACTTCCAATAAATTATTAGCATTAGTGGGTATTGATAATATTTTTTTCTTTTAAAATCTAACTTTAAAAATCACAGTGTGTCTAATGGGCCTGTGCATCCTATGGGCCAGGAAATATGGTATTTTCGATAATGATACACTGAACAGATGAAAGATAGAGTGACTTAAGTTTCAAAGGAATGAGGATGACTCAAGCTTATGAGGATCTTGCAAGAAATTTTTTAGGAGCAGGAGGATTAAAGGTAGTCTGAAAAACCTGGGGATCATTAAGGATTGTTACTAACAGTAAAAAAATATAATTATATTTTTTTCTGAAGTAAGAAAGAAAAATTCAATGCCAGTTAGCAAATAATTAGTTGGAGAAGAGTATCGTTGTTAGTCGTGAATGCCATTCCAAAGGATAGCTATGTAATGAACTTTGTTTTAAGCTTCAATTATTACTTTTTGATTCGATATGATAAATGTCAAATGCTTAATTTAATTTGATAAATGTATAAAATCTCCCTTGCTTATATTACTGTGGTGCATGATGTTATTGGGTGCTTTTAAACCATGATAGTTGTGAAATGTTTCCCTCATTGCTTGAAAACTAACTTAAGTTAAGTAATAATTTAGCTTGAATTTTCTAATTATTTCATTGTCTTTAAACATTTTAGCAATGAGATCTGTGATGAGAATAACAATATTACCATGTGCCCTTTGTGTGATCGCAAGTGTGACTACTGGAGACTAAATGATACATGTCTTTATGCAAGAATCACATATTTGTTTGATAATCCAACAACAGTTTTCTTTGCAATCTTCATGTCTTTCTGGGGTGAGTTTCATCGAAAAATTTTAGCATTATTATTTGGCATTATCATAAATGTTTGAAAAGGTCATTGCAGTTGATAATGTATCTGTAAATATCTGAATAGAATATCATTCAGAGATCAAAATAATGAACTATTATTGTTGTTTTTTTCTGTACTGCCTAATGACCCTACTGGGAAACTTGGTTATGTTACGTTAGATGTACCTAATTATAAATCACCTTGTTTCCATGTACATACATATTTATTTTAAGAAAAATGTCAGTGATGTTATTCTTGGCCTAAAATGTTCATTTGAATGGTTCAGATTGTCTGAAATGTTTCTTGTCAATCCTTTACCTCTAATCATGGTACATACATACTACTGATACAAGGTAGGAAATTCTCGTGATCAATATGGGTCCGTTCTGTGCATGATATCATCTGGATTACGCAAGTAGGAGACGACTTGAGAATTGGCAAACAGGAATAATGTATGAAAACTCCAGTAATTAAGTTTTTAGCAACGAAAGGATAGAGTCAGGTAGATATTAGCATTCTTAAGTGCTGATATACAGCAGATTTGATTGGTTACAATTAGTAACTGAATATTTTGAGAATACAATCTTGTTTACAGCAGAAATAACCCAAGCAACATTTATTTATAGATGAAAGTTGATATTATTACCATTTTCAACATTAAAGCTCTCTTGTTTTGGGCAACCCTGGTTCGCATTGCCACATTTTATCATACATGAAATCTTGATGTCTTCTCCATCAATCAGTATGACACACCCTGGATAGTGTGATCCCTCGTATTCAACAAGAATGTAATCCTATTTCTATGGTTAGATCTGCAATGGCTTCAGAAGAGAGGTTGGCAGGAGGAGCATTCTGACCAGATTCATTTTCATCGTCCTCTTGACTGTCACTCATTGCACAGAGCTCTTCCATCGTAGGCAAATCATCTTCACTTTCTGCATAGCTCACAGAAGAGTCACAACTTTCAGAGTCACTGTCATCTCTAGTTTGTTTTCCCTTCCTTCCCCGTTGGTTCTTCTGATTTACTTTTGATGGACTAACAGTGGAAGTGAGGACTTCATGGGGAAAATCATCGGGGGTGATCCCTTGGCCTGGAGGAACATTTACTTTTTTGCCCCTCTTTTTAGGCACCCCCACTGTGTCCTTCCTTGTTTGTCCCAGATGATCTATGAATGTATTAGACATGTTCCATGAAATTGTCTCTTTCAGCTTCCAACAGACTACTCCTTAATTTCTTTAGGACGTTGTTTGGGGCATACAGATATATTCCACAACATCTGAAACCAGATTACAAATTTGCAACAATAGTGCTGCTCATTTTTTCTAATATGTAGCTGGTTGACTAGTTTTGGGAAGACAATTTTTGGCACTGTTGGAGATCGTTTCCCAATTTCTGTCTGCTTCCAGTTAGTCAATATCTCTCTCCAATAGCCTTTCATTGACCGAAACACAGCCACATCTAAGGGTTGAGTTAAGTGACTTGAGTTGGGAGGGATTTAGTAATCGTTTTAAATAATGAATCCAGAATCTCGCGCCTTTGGATAATTACTTTGCTTTATTTCTTACACTCATCTGTACACGTCTTTACACAACACTGGACTTGACTGACTGTGCACCGATAGCCCGCCAACAACCAACGAGGCGACGCGACCACGCCTGCGTAGAACACTACTGCGCAACGACTACGTCAGTCAAGACATTGGCTGTTAATACAATGTAACTCCAATACTCCCCCATAACAGCCAATTTCTTAATCGTCTAAAATTAACAAACAGAAAATAATCATCATACATGAATTATGCTCATGTTCAAAATACAATACCCTTTTGCGGCAAACTTAAATATCCAACTGGTCAACAAACATAGTATCAATTACCAAATAATAAATGAACTTTAATAAACATTAGAAATATGCTCAAACTGTGAATGCAATCTCTATTGAGCTTAGTCATACCTTGAGGCCTAGTTGATTAACAAAATTACCAGTTTTAATACCTGGCAGCCTCTTGGTGAACAGGTCAGCTGAATTTTCTGAGGATTTTACATACTTAAAAACCACATCTCCTCTTTGAATACATTCATGAACAAAACAATACCTTATGTCAATATGCTTGGAATTCTCGGAATCCAGGCCTGTTTCACACATAGTTATGGCACTTTGATTGTCACACTTAATTTCCGTAGGGCCTTTGATGAGTTCTGATAATCCTAGCTCTCTAAACATCATCCTCAGCCACAAAACTTCCTTCACTGCCTCACACATTGAATAGTATTCAGCCTCTGCTGTTGACATGGCTGAAATCGACTGTTTCTTGGTATACCATGATACGGGACAATTTGCTACTTTGATCACATAGCCTGACCTAGATAGTCTTTCCCCTTTTGTACCACCATAATCTGCATCGCAATATACTTCGATAGGTTGTTCACATTTTTGATAGCAAATTTTTAAATCTTTACTCCCCTTAATGTATCTTACTATGTGGGTAACATTATTCCAATCTCTCATCTTTGGGTCCTTGTTTTGCTGGCTCACTACACTTAAAGCATAACTAATGTCTGGTCGGGTACAAATGGATAAATACATTAATTTACCCACAGCATTTAAATATCTCTCTTGATCATATCTAGCATCGCCTGCTTCAGTCTGATCGTTACTGTCTAAAGGCAAAGGGGCTGACCTTGAGTTCTCTTTGTCAAAGTTGAACTGAGAAATTATTTCTTGAGCGTATTTCGTTTGATCAATACATATCATCCCATTTCCCTGAGTCACGTTCATTCCCAAGAAATTTGACATTCTTCCTAGATCTCTGATCTCCAATTTATTGCCCAACTTTGACTTGAATGTCTCTACCTTCCTCTCATTGCCCCATATACCTATGTCATCCACGTATAGTGTTACAACTAATTCGCCACTTTTGTCAACATAGGCACATCTATCTTTATTGAGTTTAGTTAATTCGAGATCTCTTAATATCTCATCTATCATTTGATGCCATTCTCTTGCACTTTGTTTTAGTCCATACAGACTCTTATTTAGCCTCCACACTTTGTCCCTATTGCCTTCAATGAAACATTCGGGCTGCTCGACATATACGATTTCATCAAGGGTACTGTTCAAATAGGCGGTCAAGACATCGATGTGGTGTACAACCCAGTCTTTAAAGACAGCAATCGCCCACAGCAGTCTTACAGTTTTCTTCTTGATGACAGGTGCGAATGTTTTGTCATAATTCACTCCCTTAATTTGGGCAAACCCTCTAGCGACTAGCCTGGCTTTGAACCGGTTAATAGTGCCATCTTGGTTAAGTTTCAGTTTAAATGCCCATTTGGTACTCAGTACCGTACTATCCTTAGGTCTATCCACTAACTCGAACACATTCTTTGTCATGAGCTGTTCCATTTCTACTTCCATTGCATTCAACCAATTGTTTGAATTTTTACCACTCATTAAAGCTTCATTGACAGTCTTAGGTTCTAAAAATTCGAGACAATCACATTCACTTATGAATATTGCTGATTGACAACAGCTACAATTTTTAGGTTTAGTTGTTCGTTGGGATCTCCTTGGCACAAAGTTATTCACATTTGAATCTGAGTCTAAGTTCGTTTCAATACAATCAATATTCACAGGAACATAGTAATCAATCAATTCTTCTTCATCCCACCCCAAAAATGCAACATCATCACTGTCGGAATACTCATCTGCTTTGTACGTCTCAACATCTTTATGAGAAGTCACATCAGGCGTAAACGTTTGTACACTCTCCCCATCATTCACACTTGTTTCAACATTATCAAATTGATTATGGTTCACTGAAATGTTAGGAATGCTCTCCTGAATACCATTCAACCTTTCGGTGTATGGGAAACTGCTTTCATTGAATTCTACATTATGTACCGTTATGAATCTTTTCTTTGACGGCACCCATACTTTATAACCCTTCACACCTTTCTCAAATCCAACAAAGATACAATCAATAGCTCTAGCTTCAAACTTACTTACTTTACCTTCATACATGACCCCTTTACATCCAAACACTCGGAGTCTTTCACAATCACGGGCTGTGATTTCTCTTCCCTCCCACAAAGCTAAGGGTATCTGGAAGTCAATGGATCTAGAGGGACATACATTTTTGACAACACACATATAATTAAGGGCCTCAGCCCAAAAGGATAAAGGCAATCCGGATTGCAACAACATACATCTGACACCATTTGCTAGGGTTCTATTAACTCTTTCGGCAATGCCGTTTTGTTGAGGTGACTCCCTCACTGTTTTTCTGTGCGTTATTCCATTCTCTCTTAGAAAAGCGCTGAACTCTTTGCTTATGTATTCACCACCCCCGTCGGTTTGCAAAGCCAAAATCTTTCTGTTTCCCTTATTATTTTCTACTTCTGCTTTGTATTCTTTGAAACGAGCAAACACATCACACTTTTGTTTGAGAATGTACACAGTTAAATGTCTAGAAAAATCATCAACAAAGGTTACAATATATTGTGACCCACCCAAGGATTTTACACATATGTATTAGCTCCAATGGCTGGGTTGACCTTCTCGAACTTTTCTCTGGAAATCCCTTCTTAACTGCCTTACCTTTGGTGCACACATCACATCTCTCACCTGATTTCACATTTACTTTTATCACTGGGATTTTTCTGATGCCTTCCTCATGCCAATGCCCGAGTCGGTCGTGCCAATTCACCGCGCTCATCAAGGCAACTGCATTGTGCTCTGGTCCGCCTTCGCCGTCAAGCTGTGTAGTTACACTTGACATCACTGCACTAGTCACTGCTTCCAAAAAGTACAGCCCCTCCCTTTGGTGGCCCTTGAAAATCTCTTAACCGTTCAGCCTTCCCACACAGAGATTCTTCATGAACTTACAGGAAATCCCTTTCCTAGCTAGCTTAGCGCAGGAAATCAAGTTATAACCGAATTCAGGTACGAATAACACTTCCCTGAGTTCTAAGGTGCATCCGCCGCACTCGTTTGTAAGTTCGACAGGGACCACCCCTATGCCCTTCACTGGGACCTTCCCCTTGCCCATGTTTATGAATCCACTCGCGGGGCTAAGAGAAGAAAACATAGCATCACTTTTGCAGATGTAGTCGGTGGAAGCACTGTCCAACAGCCACTGATTGTCGTTAATTCGAAATGCAGCGGGATTCACCGCACTGATGCACGAAATTACCCTAGATCTGCTATCGCCACCCCTTTTATCCTGATTGTTATCTCTCACCTCAACATCGTTTACTCTTTTCGCTACGGGGCTACTGCACTCGCGGGCCATATGTCCCTTACCGTCACAATTAAAGCATTTCACTTCTGACTTATTCGGACACACATTTGCCAAATGTCCCAACTGGTTACACCTGTAACATTTTCGTCCTTCAATGCCCCCGCCTCCGAAAGCGGCGTTACCTCTCTGGAAGGTCTGTCCTGTCGACTGATACTGATTGCCACCTCTGCCCCCGTTACTTCGATTCCAGTTAGACGCTAGGGCCCCTTGCACTCGCTCGTCACTGTCTTGCCCAAACGGTTCGTCTTCCTGCAATAGGGCTGCTTTCACTTTCTGTGATGTGAGGGTTTTATCGCCACCAAGAATGGCTATCGTCACTTTATACTTTTCTTCAGGAAGCCCGCTAGAAACTGTCCGGCCAGCTGGCTATCACTTAGCTCCAGACCGTACCCGGCACTCTTAATTACTCTATTTAAACTCTGAATCTCTGCCATATACTGATGCATTGTCTTATCGGGGGTTTTTGTCAGGTTCATCATACTCTTCTTCACTTTCAGGGCCTTGGTGAGTGTGTACGTCGTGTGTATACCTTGCAAGATTTCCCATGCGTCCTTGGCGAAATCGCAATCTCCGATGTCTTCAACGTACTCCCTTGCGACGTGTTTGAGCAGGAACCCGAGTGCCTTTCTGTTGAGTCGCGCCTGGTTGACGTTCAATTCGCCCTGTTCCTCAGCATCAAACCCGGGGTCAATCGCGTTCCAGCAATTCCTTTCTATCAGTTCAGCCTTAGCCACTCTCGACCACGCATAATAATTGTGTCCAGCCAAACGCTCCATCCCGCTAACGAACTCTCTTCCTTCCGCCATCTTGGCTTTCTATTCTCGTGGCCGAAACTTTACTTTTCACTTACGCATCTGGATCGCATTTACTGGGCCCGTAACCTTTAGTAATCGTTTTAAATAATGAATCCAGAATCTCGCGCCTTTGGATAATTACTTTGCTTTATTTCTTACACTCGTCTGTACACGTCTTTACACAACACTGGACTTGACTGACTGTGCACCGATAGCCCGCCAACAACCAACGAGGCGACGCGACCACGCCTGCGTAGAACACTACTGCGCAACGACTACGTCAGTCAAGACATTGGCTGTTAATACAATGTAACTCCAATAAGGGAGACATACAAATTTGATATTGCTGTCCTTACATTTAGTAATGACTAGGTAGCTCAAGTGGGAACTTAAATTGTCCCCTGTCAACACTTTTTTCTGAGGGAGTTTTTTAAGTAATGGAAACATTGTGCTTTCAAACCAATCTTCAAGTGCTCTTAAATCTATCCAACCAGGTTTGGTTCAGTTGTAGCGAGTTTTGGGTGGTCAACCTCTTTGCCATTCTTCATAAAGAGTTTCTGCTTTATAATTAATAAACAATGGAGCCATAGTGCCCTCAGTGTTTCCACAACACATAAGAGTTGTGTAAGCCTTAGTTGCATTTCGTATACACTCCGGATATTTGGTTCCCTGTTTTACTAAAAGAACCTTGACACCAGGGTCATCAACCAGGTTTGTTTCGTCGTAATTCCACAAATTAGAGGGGGAACATCAGCAATTTCTTCCTTGAGATTTTCAAAATAATTTTTATATCCTATGCTCCTACAACTGCTCTTTTCGTTGTTATGTTCTTGACCAACCTGGGACTGAGCTTTTGCCTGTGTCGCTTCAAAAAGGAATAAGCCCAGTCTTTCCCTGGGTACACTCCATTTTTGAACTTGTGTATTTTTTCCCTACACGAATTAAGTGTGAAGCCACAATGCTTCTCAGATCCACCTAAGTGATAGGAAACCCCATAAGTGAGAGTGCCACAATATGCGCCACCAACATTTCTTCCTCTTCTGAGGTGAAACTCCTCCTTCCCTTACTTAGTATTGCCTCTGGGTTCCTGCTCTTTTTCATTTCATGAATTAAGGTGCTCAATGGAATTTCATATCTGTAAATAAATAAAGGGAGAAAATTTAATTGTCTAGTTCTGTTTTTTTCTTAAATTACGAGAAATCCACCTACAGATATTACATTACAAAACAGGATTAATTAGGTACTAGGCATAGGCCTACCGACCTTTTAGAAGCTTCACGGAAACTGATTTTCTTTCTCTTGATTTGATCTAGAGCATCTTGCAGGGTCTCTGTTGTGTAGTTTCGTTAAGCCCTTGATCCCAATTTACAAACATACTGTCGTGGCATTGTTTCTGGAAAGAAAACATAGTCTTTTAAATTGAAAAAATATGTGTACCAAACTCACCCTCCCAACCTTTAGACTTAACTGACCCCACCAAGCTTCATTTTTACATTTTAGCAAATTACTACAATAACGAATGAAGATAGAAAAACAAATGTTGTGGCAAATTAAACAGGGATATATTGTTACCAAAATTCACACTTACAATTGATTCGGGCACAATCACAATCATGTTAGCATCAACAGATTTGTAGAACTTAACAACTCACTCCTAAAACTGACTTGTAAATAACCTCCTGTTGTGAGAATTCAAAATGAAAAGAATCGATTGTTGACCAGTGTAACCAAGCCAAAGAAACTTAACCTACACGATGAAACTGACATCTGTTGTCAAATTTTTGAACTATGACAAATTATCAAATGCTAAATGTATAAAAACAGGGTTGTAACAATTTTACCCTTACGTACTAAAGTAACCCCATTTTACAGTATTTATAATGTCTCATCTGGCTTCTGTTTATTTTGCAGCTGCTCTCTTTCTTGAAATGTGGAAACGTTATTCAGCTGGTATTGTTCATCGTTGGGGACTGACAGGTTTCAATGCCCAGGCTGAACATCCAAGACCAGAGTATCTTGCTCGTCTAGCCAATGTGAAACGCCATAAAGTCAATATTGTTACTAATGAAAAGGAGCCTTATGTGCCATTTTGGAAAATCCGTGTTCCTGCTACTATTTTAAGTTATTCTGTTGTATTGCTTCTTGTAAGTTGACATTTAATTAGAATATTTGGTTAATTTTGGATTAAATATATATTTAATGCTTATGTCTCTACTTCTTTGTACATATACTTGTGTATTTGTGAAGTGTATTTTGTGAGTTTTTTTTCTTAAAAATGAGACAAATTCAATGATTTTAATGACTGCCTTTTGATTCAGATTAGTTTGGCAGTTGGAGCTGTTTTTGCTGTGGTGTTGTATAGAATGTGTGTAGTTTCATCATTACATCTGTTTGGAGACAAAAATGATGCTTTGTTCATACCTGCAACAGCTGGCTTACTCAATCTTGTTTGTATCATGATATTGAATTGGGTAAGAGCCTCAACAACTGTTAACTCTGATATGTATACATGTACTTTTTATTTTTTTATTCAACTGAGCATTTGCATATTACCTCTGTTTTATTCATTGCGTAGTTGTATTTATAGCACTTGGTAAATACAAAAAAATATTTTTAATCATCCTATTCTAGCCTTTAAATCTGACGTTAAGTTGTAGCTAGGGTTTTATTTTAAGTTCAGTGCATAACAAAGTGCTTAGATCTGCCCCAAGCACATCAATGATGATCACGTTGATTTCAGCTTAATCAAGGATATGTTTTCTTCAGTATCTAAAGCCTGAATCACTTGGTCATTTTTCAAGTACAAGTTCAGGGATAGCAGCATTGATAGGGATCCCTTTCTTCATCATTTGAGTTTTCCATCCCTGGGGCCCAAGTTTGTACTTAGCTTTTCTCCCAAAAATGGGAGGAAGGAGTTTCGTGGGGCCCCCGAGCGACCCTTTTCTTCCATCCATATTCTGTCATGATTATCATGGTTAGCCACGAGGGAAAGGGAACAGGCAGAATTACTAACTCATTGAGGGACAATAGATTGTACTCAAATTTCTAAGATGAGCTTTGGTCTGGAAAAGTTCCAGAGTTCCTTCAAGAAATTAGGTTTATTGTTCAGGAGAGGATACATTTTTTCAGAATAGCTCATTGAAAGTGTCCGTTTATGGAGGTAATTGATGGAAAAATGTTTCTTTTCTGTTGTCCGCATCCGTTATTGAGTGTGTCTGCTAATCGGAGGTATTATTTCCATAAGTTTCCATGTTCTACTGCTGGGGATTGAAAAACTCCATTTTTAGGAGGTGTCCACTATTTGGAGGTGTCCGTTAAGGGAGGTTTGACTGTATTCGGCATGATTTACTTCTGCTTGGAAAACAACACATCCACCATATAAATGAACTAGGTTTTAAAAGTCGCCCACTTATTCAAGGAAGATATTGAAATTAAATGACACTTGATATGATGAGTTTATTCCCAACACTATTAATTACATACTATACTACAATTAAATACTAAAAAAATTACATTTTTTCCATTTATTTCTCTAATGCCATTTTTAAACTGAAAGAATAACAGCATTTTAAAATTTAAGTGACTGTGGCTCCATCTAATAAAGGGCTTTTAAAATTTAAGTGACTGTGGCTTCACCTAATAATGGCATTTTAAAATTAAAGTGACTGTGGCTCCATCTTACAGTATTCCTGTGTCAGTGAGTGAGTGACGAGGGTTTTTCTTTGTAGATAAAGTCTGCATTTTTCTCGTGCATACATGTATGTGAGTATAGTTTCTAGAATGCAGGATTGTCAGTTTCTTATTGAAGGTCACTGAAATAGGTCCCATAATAAGCTTTGGCTTCAGAATTTTTCTTACCCTCGCTTTTCTACTTCCGTTTCGGGCGGCTGAGTTTTCTCTCCCCAGTTACAGTCTTGTGATGGGAGAAAATTTTGGGAGAGAACCCTTTCTCCCATCTGAAGTATGTTACAGACTTGGGCCCCTCATCATGTACCAGAATTGAAGTACAGTCTATCAGAGTGCATGGCTGCAAATAGGGAATGTGATGCTACATACGAATTTTAATCAAATGAGGATTGTAAACATTACAGAAATGATGCTTGCAGAAGTAAATTATGGTTGCGATATTCCACATAGGAAAAATCATTCGCCTTGACTGGGATTCGAACCCGGATCCCTCTATTACGCGCCGAGTGCTTTAACCAGTTAAGCTACCCAGGCGTCCTAGCTTAACTGGTTAAAGCACTCTGTGCGTAATCGAAGGATCCGGGTTTGAATCCCGGTCAATGCGAATGATTTTTCCTCTGTGGAATGTCGCACTTATGTGCACTTGCAGGTGACTCCGTAAAGATATCTACCGTGGTTAGTCCCGGTATCCTCAAAATTAGTAAATTGTGGCTAAAGATGTCACTTTCTAAATAATTGAAAAGGTAAAGCTCAAACCTGGGCTTGTATGTGAAAAATGATTATGTGATCGGGCTTAGCTTTCATTAATTTAGGAAATGGCTGAAAAATCAAGAAATATTTTATTTTGCACTAAAATATTCTATTCATGGGTAGACTAGTAGGTGATGATCTTTAATCTTGGCTATTCTTGACTATGCACCGACAAAATTTTCTTGTGGTCATAATTTTAAAGTTTTAGAAATGACCCATCCAACCTTCTAGTCCCTCTTATGACTGTAGGCTTTCCCGGTGAATGAAGATCTCTTGGGTTTCAAACCGGGTCAGGTTCTCCATAACTTCTGACGTTTCGATGAGCGACTTGCCCATCATCTTCAAGGATCGAAGAATTGGATTCTTAAATGAAGTGTGAAACCCGAGAGTTCTTCATTCTAGTTTGTTTTTAAGGCCAATATTGTATTGAAAATCTAAAATGATGATAAGAGGTGTATGGTTTCTGTAGAGATTCAGTGAATTTACCTAATAGGTGTTTTTATTTTAGCTTCCAAGAAAGAGTAATTTGATTTGGTTCTGCTCACCTAGTTCGTTAGCCCTATGCAATGCATTTTGATGCATGCAGAATCATAATCAG
This sequence comes from Pyrrhosoma nymphula, assembly GCA_963573305.1. Classification (NCBI taxonomy): domain Eukaryota; kingdom Metazoa; phylum Arthropoda; class Insecta; order Odonata; family Coenagrionidae; genus Pyrrhosoma; species Pyrrhosoma nymphula. The sequence goes on from OY754328.1 coordinate 57,431,920, forward strand.
CTATTGAACCTGATGATGACCCTGTAAATTTTGTAAATGGTTAAGGATTAACCTATATTGTACGGATTAAAATTCCCGCTTCGGACACTGCCGGCCAGATTTAATTTTGAATGCTCAATAGAAACTCTATTGGTTTAAATTCCACATCCCAGCGTACATTTTAATGCACGCTAGTCCTTTAAAGGTTATGATTAAATGAGCAGTCTGAATTGATTTAAACTCTTATTTTTCCATGTTTGTCATAATGTTGTTAAGTACTGAACACATTATCTTTCCATTTTTAACCTTTATTTTGAAGCTGTTTGACTTCACTTTTAGTATGGGCAGGTCCTTTCAATTGAAATTTGTTCTTTTTTCACAGATTGACAAATCATGAAACATGCTTTGCCTTACTATGGCTAACTATACAAAACTATGTACTCCTTTCAAAAAGGTTAAATGCTGCAATTTCCATGGTTGAGGAATAAATAGATTGGTGTCTTGTTTTTCATAGTGGCTATATTATTTTCTTTTTTATTCAACTTTTACTATGATAATTGTTATATTTATCCTTTTCCCAGGTTTACGACAGATTAGCAGTGTACCTGACTGAATTAGAGCTTTTACGTACCCAAACAGAGTTTGAAGACAGCTTAACTCTGAAAATCTACCTTTTTCAGTTTGTTAATTACTATACATCAATATTTTATATTGCATTTTTAAAAGGTCAATATGTTGGATACCCTAAGAAGTACACAAGGATATTTAACTTGAGGCAAGAAGAGGTAAGAATTTGCTATTTCTTTTGTTATTTGGTTTAATTATAGCTCTTCAATTCCTTCCCAATTACTTTTTTTTGTTTTCATGTGATACAATAATATTTTTTTGTCTATGTTTCTATTTATTTTTTCTCATGGAACTTACATCCTTGTCCAATAAAAATTCTGAGGGTGAAAATATTGATTTAATTACCTCATAAATAGAAATATTATTGTCATTTTCCTTCCATTTTTTTCATGAGAATATTGTTAGGGTTTGTTACCTTAGTGTGATTTGTTAGGTAATCTGTTGAACTTCCAGAGTGTATTTTAAGAATTCTTGAGTAAAATACATTGTTGAATGCAAGTTTTAGAAATATCCTTGTAGTGTTCCCGTCCCTGCCCCCTAAATGCATAGGGTCTGATATATATTTTTTTAAATCATAACTGCTACCACTTTTGCTGCCAGCAAATTTCAGGTAGGCTGTGCTAAGACTCCCTTTTTTGTGAAATTTTTGATGTTTTAATTTCTTGAACTTCCAAAAAGCAATACAGTAGGACCCGCATATCTGTGATAGATATGTTCTGAGGCCTTCCGTGGGTGACAAAAACCACTGATAACCAGGGCTATTTTTCTGGAAAAAAGGTGGTGGAACTCAGTTGTCACTACTCAGAACTCATTAATGAAACGATCCAAATCACCTTTGACTGTTTTATATGAGTTTAGGCAATTTACTTCAACCATAAAAGGTGCCGCAATGCAGTTCCGCCACATACCGCCATAAAAAAATCCTTGCTGATAACTGATTAGCCAATGTATTAATCATTTCTCCATCATCAAAATGTAATCATATCCCCATGCGAGGGAACTAAGCTCCTCCTGGTATTCATCCTCGGGGTGTTTTTTTAAAATATTAGCTGTTTTTTTAAACATAATAAGAAAACTTAGGTGAATTACAATTTAACTGTTCCACACTACACACTGATATTTTTCTTTATGCTACACCACATTGCAGGGGTAAGAGATTCCATTTTCACTTATCATCCTGTCCCTCTTTACATTCTTGTAGAAAGGAAGCCCAGAATAGAAGGGAAGAGCATGACATACTTTTCTCTAATCAACGGATAGCCTTAGGGTGTCAAAACATGTGATATCCCTCTTTAAGTGCTGATTGACCAATAATCACATAATCTCCTCTTCATCTTTAAGAAATGGGACATGGGGGTGGAGACTGGGCCTTTTTTTTCAAACTCAAATTTTATTCCTATTATTTTCCCTATAATTAAGTCCCGTTGGAAATGTGTACTGTGCATCTGTTTGGCTCCAAATTTATAAAAATTATCTTGATTACTTATATAAATATCCAACAAACCTACCTATTCATGGTCCTCTCATGACAAAAGAGAACATGGTTCTAAAGTTACTTATCCACCATTCTAGGGTGGTAAACATTTCCTAAAATTTTAATGTTATATTAGCATCATGGATGTTAGAGAGCCACCTCGTTGAAGTGACTTTTATAGCATGTCTAAGTCATGCTCACATTTTCACTTTTGTCTTTCTATCATGTGTTAGTGAGAGATTTTTTGTTTGAAATTATATATTTTTTTATTTTCTCACAGTGCAATCCTGGGGGGTGCCTAATGGAACTCTGCATGCAGTTAGCCATCATTATGGTTGGCAAGCAGGCTCTGAATACTGTGCTGGAAATGTTTATGCCGTAAGTAATATTTTAAATTGAGACAATTTGCAAATTTAGATGCGAGCCTTTTTATTGTACATAGTTATCAATGTTACTTGGGGAAATTTGTCAAATGTGCATAGTGTCAGTGATGGGATGATTTATTTTGAAGATTTTAATGAATTTTTGGCTGAGGTAGCTTTTTTTTTATTAATGTCATTACTTTGTTTGCTGCGATCTTACTATCAGTTTTTTCAAAGTCAAAGCTTCATAGTCACTGGATTGGTTGTTCTCTAACAAACATTTGAAAGAGAACAACCACTCCAGTGACTTTGAAATTGAAGTTTTGGCTGTGGAAAAGAAAGGATACAAATTAGACGCGTTGGAGCAGTTAGACATTTTAAATTGTGTACTCTCCTGGCAGAATATTGTTAATGACTTTTTGTACACCTCCCACTAACCCCTCCCAAACCTCCCATTTCCCCCTCCCAAACCTCCTCTCTATCCTTACGATCCAGATGGGAAAAAACCCTTCCCCTTCACCCCACCCTCCACCTTGACCGCCAAATATGTATAGTGTGCTATGGTTTGTTTTGTATGACTAAGTACCCCTTCCCGCACATTCCTTCACCTCAAGAAGAGTGCTCTCTACAGGGATCCTCTTCCGTCCCTTATACCTCCTTTTCCTCCAGCACGCAATGCCTCCCTGACCTAATTGTAAACTCCTCCTCCTCCTACCTTCCTTCCCTCCAACCTGAGTGCAGTATATAAACATGAGTGTTCTGTAGAGTCTTCACCTGATGATGATGTTATAGTACGTCGAAACCCGGGTCATGCTTATAAAAAGATCATCGTGGAACTACAAAATTAAAAGTTTTTCATTTTCATTCTTTGCTCTATTTTATTCTTTCAAAATTTAAAAAAAGTCATTATTTATCTCTCTGACATTGAATCAGAAGCTATTGGAAGTTGAAATAGAGGAGGAAGTTTTCCTCAATTCCGATTCTGAAGCGTTGTATTCAGAGATTTCGTCTGAGGATGAATAATCATCTGAAGAAGAGGGCAATTCACAACAAGCCGCAACATGCAGAAATGGAGGAAACCTCAGCAGCGTCCTATTCTAAATTCTAAAAAAAGCTATTCGCTCATCTCACCAATGTGACAACCTTCAGCAGCTGCGTCCTCCTCAGCTCCTTGGGTAGGAAAACGGCTGATCGGCAATTTCGGATAGCCTTGGTAAGAGGTCTTATCGAGGCTGGGGCGTCAGCTCTTCCCCCCCCCTCCCCCATGCCTCTCATAGGGGAGGGCCCAGCAATACAAGTGGGACGAAGCTATGGTGCTTGGAGGCAAAAGATGATAAACACTGGCTGGTCAAGGGGAATCAGAGAAGGAAACGTGTTTGCTCTGAGAAGGGGAATGTTACTCGGACTGTGACAGCGTGTATATTATGTGATGTGGGTCTCTGCACATATAAATGTTTTGAGGAATACCATACAAAGCAGTGAGAAATGTAAATTATGCTATAATGAGAAGTGATATAGTTTATTTTAGCATATATAAAAAAACTCATCAAAAAAACATAAAGCAAATTTTTTCTGTTCTTTATCCCATATCTACGACGATTTGCATGCGTATTTCGTCTACGAATGTGATCAGATAACTTTAATAAGATTGCGCAAACCCTTTAACGAATTATACTTTTTATTCAGTTAATTTATCTAACACGGTTTACAAAATATGAAAGATTATCAAAGCTAGTGCAAGAAAAAGTTAAAGGTTCCAGATTAAATTGGACAGTGAAGGTCTCCTTTTTGGCATTTAAATCATGCGTTTAAAGGTTAAAGCTTACGGTTGGGGGCGTTGGGTATAGGTTTGTGGAACCAAGGGAGCGGTGCCTCAAAAAAAGTTTGGGATACTGTAATACTCATTAATGTGGATTACATTGGGTGAGAGGTTATCTAGAGTAATCAAGTCCGTATTATCTGGGAATTTATCAAAAGGAACATAGAGTTTATTTTGATACCTTCTGCCTCGAGTTTTTTAATCACTTTTCATGAGGTAGAAGGCCCTCTTGAGCAAAAATTGTTAGGAGAATACAATGGTGAAGCTTTGGCTAATTTTTTTTTATTTAACTTACTGTGTTTTGATCTGTCTCCCTATGGATGATGGGTTCTGCTGTTAACTAGCAGACTCCGACCAGTTGACTGCAGGCAGCAGATGATGTTTCATTATTGGGGCAATATGTAGTAAAGAATTTGGAGTAGCTCAAATGAAAAAATGTGGAACATGTGCTATCTTTTTCCTTTCTATTATTCAAAAAAATAACTTAAAAATATCACTTAAGGTAATATTTGCTGTAAAATGTATGTGTGTGTGCCATTATAAAAATTCCGTCTCCTTATCCCCATATTTTGTGTCTTATTTTTCAGATTTGTTTGGAAAACAATTAAAGCCTTCACTGCTAAAACAGGCCTGGTTCAACCAAAAGAGGAGAGTAGAGAGAATATTTATGGAACGGAGCTGTCATCCACTCAGTGGGCACATGACTTTAAGCTATTAGAATGGGGCCCTAGGGGTCTATTTTATGAGTATTTGGAATTAGGTATGTTCACTTTTGAATTCTTTTGTCACTTTTCTTTCATTAGGATGCAAAAGATACCTGGCAGAAAAAGAATTGACATTTCAAAATAATCGTTGTTTCAAAAGTCATTGTTGTACAGTCGTTTGTGTATTCTTCAATTCATAAAATTGCATAAAAATGTCTGAATGCTGGAAATATTTTCATTAGCTGGAATTATTTTAAAGTCACAGATTTCCCATCAATGGATTTTTAGGACATTATTTTGAGGGTAATAGGTTTATGTAAACTATGATTCAGATTTTATTTCCTGAATACCTAATTAATTCAATCGAAGTGATTGGCATTGAATAGTAGAAGAAAATCCAGTCACTGTCTCTCATAGATAGAACATGATTTTTTGGCAAAGTAGAAGTCACGCACAGATTGCAAAATAAAGAAGTAATGTAATGTATGCCCTTAATATGACTGAAAAGAGTTATTGTTGCATTCCCTTTTCTAGCACGGAATAACAATTTTCATGAGGGCTACTCCCTCAGATGTCCCAATTTATGCATTAGATTTTGGTCATTAAATATAAGCATTTATTAAATTAATGACAATCTGAAAGATTTTCCTTATTTTAAGAATGTCTGATATGTAATTTTGGTATCTTAAAAAAAAAGTTTTGACCACCAAAACTGGCCATTAATTGCACTTTGCTTGTGAGACTTGAGGGTGAAAAACTCTCCAAGACTAAAATCTTTCCCTTCCAAGGTCTCATGCCATGAGCTTATTCCCCCTTTTTTGTCATAGACAATGATTTGTAATAATGGAAAATGATGCCATTCTACTCCAAGCCAGTGTGTCTAAGTGATTCAGGGCTTTACATGAGATTTTCAGTGCATTTTTGTATGAAATTAGGCTCTTTTTTATTTTGGATAGCAGTCTTCATGTACCCAGCTTAAAATCACCCTATAATTCACTGCTTACTCTACCTTGCATTTTTTCAACGTGAATTGTAACATGTGGCTCTTGAAAATTGTTACACTGATGGGGATGGGATGGGCTCTTGAAAATTCAAGGGTGCCATTAGTCATTAGCCATTCCATACAAGCAGTTATTCGTAACATCAGTTACATACTGATGAAGGGTTGTATGTATTGAGTGAATTTTGAGACCTCAAGCATTGATGAAAACTTTCCTTTTATTTAACATTGTATTAATTTTTGGAAATGAAAAACCTTTCATTTCCTTTTAAATTAAGAGATCTACTAATTTTTAATGTTATCACAAGTTTCCCACTGCACTTACACTACTTTCCATTGTGGGGACGGTTTCATGGTGTTCAGTATCTTGCCAGCTTTGCATTTGTGTAATTAAAATTTGTTGTAACATATCTCTCTGTATAATTAATTGTATCTTCAGTATCAGTTAATCGTCACTCTCATTCAGTTATAAACAATACTTGGATATTATTAATCCAATTGACTAGTCAAAATTCATTTTTATGTCATAGTTTTGCTGTACAGTAATTCTTTGTGTAGCAAATGTTTCTCTGGTGCAGTTTTGCGGTAGTACAAATGGAGTTGCTGACTTAAGCTGCCACCTCTACCTCCTCTCAACCCTCCTTACCTGTAAGGACTGTGCCATTAAGCATCTAATTTTGACCTCATTAACATGCCAAGGGGGTTAACTGAAGAAAATAAACCACTTTAAGTGCACATCTTTAGCTATAATTTCTTTCATGTCATTGGTTTCCATCGCTTGTTGTGGGCATCTTCATTATATTCATATTGTTTGCTATTAAAGATTGACCAATGAAATTTTAGATAGCCTTCAAATCCTAAATGTCATGCATGAAGAATCCTTAATTTTAGCACCAATTGAAATGATCGTGCTCATTGGGATGGATATTTCATCATTATTTCATTTTTTTTCTCTTTTCATAGCCGATATTTTTAGTGCTAAAGATCATAAAATGGATATTTTATCATATGAATCTAGGTTATTTGCATTCATATTGCATTTTAAGGTCATGTTAACTGTAAATGTCTTAAATAACATCTCAGAGGCTCTCAGTTGGAATACTGAAGGGTTTTTAGACATTCTTCATTAGATTTTCATGATATATTGAATGATTTCCTACCTCCTTCATGTTGTAAACAGTCTCTCACATGAATATAAATGGTACATAGGTTAAAGTGTGCATTAGGTCCACTCAGATGTTTTGTTCTTGCGGAATTAGTTTTTGCCCCCGATGTTTGCAAAAGATTTTATGGTCACTCTCCCACAAAAGAGAGACATTTTCATGATGTAGTTAATGAAGATATTTCAATACCTGCTGTGAAAAAAAATTATATAACAGTGAGGTATGCTTATTGGCAACCGCCATGTTGTAAAAAATCAGAGACTTGCTGGAATATGTATATCCCTTGTGCTAATGAGGTATGGCTGTTGCATTTGTATATCATTTTATTGCTAACTTATAGTAAACTGGGAAGAATTATGCTGACCTATTTCCACTGTCCTCCTCTTTCTTACCCTGTGCTACTAATCAGTTGCTACTGTCTATGCTAAAATCATGGTGAAACAAGGAGTTCCTCCTTTTTAGATATTTGTCGATCTAGGCCACTGGTCGGCAAACTGGGGCTCACGAGCCACATGCAGCTCTTCGGCCCCTTGAGTGTGGCTCTCCCACAAAATACCACGTGCGGGCGTGCATGTACAGTGTGATTGAAACTTCGTAATGACTGGTTTTCTTATTTCTATTTTTGCATACTTAGTTGGTATTTATGTGTCTTTTTATCTTTAGGCTAGTGCTCTGAAGCGACTTATTGAGAAAGCATTTCCAGAAAGATAAAATGTCAACGCGTATCATCAAGTCATATCTTTGCATCATGTTCTACAATGTATAACCTCCCAGCACGTGTCCCCATAGGAAAGACTAGATTTGTAGTTAAAATCTGCACCCTTGCACTCGCCTCCCCTCCAAGGTTCCCCCACCGGCAGGCATGTAGCTAGTGGGGGGGCATGGGCTTAGGGGCTTCAGCCCCCCCTGAAATTTTAAGATAATAGGGAAAATGCAATTTTAGCACCAAAATACTAAAAAGAGGGGTTCTTCACACGTCCAAATCTGATATTATAATCTATTGTTCATTCTAAGTTCTATTTCACCTCATAAGTGAAGCCAGCTGTCCATAAGTAATTTATTATTTCAATGCACCCACCCAACACACTAAACCTTGATTAACTCTAATAACACATCAGATTGTATCAACATAGGACCCCCCCCTCAGATTCAGACTCAGCCCCTCCCAAGCAAAAATCCTGGCTACGTCACTGCCCACCAGTGGCACTTTTTCCTCCGCTTGCTGCCATTCCGCGCATTTATGTGGCCTCAAAGTTTCAATCAGCCTGTATGTGCTGGGGTGTTGGTCATACGGGATATGCAGGGTGAGGCAGGTATGTGCGATTCTTGCACGAGTTGAGTGAGCCAGTCAATCAGCAGTCCTATTGTGCAGTGGTTGCTTGTCGCATCCACAAATTGCACGTGGGTGACAAAAGTAAAGTACCTACTCGAGGAATAAAGTTACCTGTATTTTTCCTACCAGCTGCAAATCCTACTGGTATTTTTGCCATCAGTTTAAGAATTGTAATTATTTTGTGTTGGTAGCTTTATTATTATAAAATGAAACATTTTTTTAGGTGGCCTGTTAGACATGGCTACAAAGCAGCATAAGAAAACGGAAGGTGATAAGCTGTGAATTTTAAATTGGATAGACCGAGACTTTCGGATTTATTCAAAACTTAAATGGCCTTTCAACATGTTTGTCAGGAAAAATTGGAGCTTAAAAGAAATCAAATTTGTAGAGGCCTAGAAAAGTGTTGATACCTCATACCTTAAATGTTTCTCACAAAAAATTTATTTATTTTCCGGTGAAGTGCATTCATTATAGGTTTCTTGTGAAATGATTGTTAAAACCTTCATATGCTTGTCTTCAAATTCATTACAATGTACAGCAGAAATGTTTCCAGCATGTATATATCTGGTTAGAAATTTTAGACAATGTTGCTCTAAATGTATTAATAACAGTGCTAAAATACTGATATACAGTAAAACCTTGTTAATTCGAAATTCAAGGGACCACAAAAATTGGACTTCGAATTATCCCGGTTTGAACTAAACGTACTTTCTGAAAATCGAAACGAAAAAGATCCCGTATTTTCCAAGATAATCACCGTACTGCTATATTTTTTTATTAATAGGCAAAGAATATGCACAAAAATGAGGAGTTAATGGGCAAAATTCTTCACGTTTATCAGATTCAAGTTAAAGTTGGGGAAGTATGCACTATTAGACCTGATCACGCACAAAATAAAAACAAAATAAATGATTTCGGGCATGTGTCCATTAATATCACGTAAGGTGTATTTTCCAGATCACCAAAATTTTTGCCATAGACCTGAAAATTTACCGGCCTGCTCTCAGCCCATTTCCTCCAAGACTTTTCTAAGATGAAGAACTGCACATCATCATCCTTGCCCGCCAGTAGTCCCTTATCAGTTACGACCACGAACCAAAAGTATCACATTTCAGTCATCACTTTCCCTCGCCCTAACTTCTCAGATGGCTTCCACTAGGGGAGGCTTGGGAGACGGGAGGGAAGGGTAGGGGTGGCGTTTCACGTCAAGGTCAGCGACGAACCCAGAATCCCTAGCCCTCCAAAAGAAGCTCGAGGGAACTCAAGAAAAAAAATCTCTGATGCATTGTCAGACAAACACCTCCAAGAAGTAGTCCCGATATAAATTTGATTGTTTCAGGCTTGACTTCGTGGAATCCATTTTGAATAAAAATTGTTTTATTCAAATTGGATAGTCCCTATATCTTCAGCCTTCCTTACCTCGTGATTCTTATTCGAGTTTGGGGAGATGGGGCAAGAGTAGATAGGAAAAGCGTAAAAAAAGCTGAGAACCATGACTCATAAGCGATTCGGGGCAAACAAAAGAATCTGGGGAAGCACACAAAGCGAGATGGGAGGAGCAGCTACCAAACGATGAAAGTGCTCATGCAGGGAAAATGGTTAAAGGATATCGCACCATCCGAAAAATACTACTCCACCATGCCTGGCGATCCTACAGTCATCACTCAAGGAAGGGAGGCTCGGAAAGAAGAGAGGGGAAGGCATTAGTCATGGTGCGAAAGCCCCGAACGCTTTATGGAAAAAATATTGCAAAACATATCATGTAAGGAAATGCTGATATTCTTTCTCTTACTTAAAAATCAAAGAATGGGTGATATTTAATTTTTAAATAATATTTATAATGCGGAGATGTCATTCTCTTAATAAAAAAATAATGAAGTGCACCAATCAAATATTTTGGCCGTGGCGAGATGAAGCAGACGACCGTTTCACTGTTCTCCTAGTTTTATTGTGTTTTTGTTCACTCTTTCAACCGTAGAAGCTAAACGTTTACATTTAATCACTTTTCAATGAATGCATTTTGTAGTCAAATAAACAATGAGTAAAACCATATATTACATGACTCTATGGAGCTTCGTTGGAATTTCATACAAATGCTTAAAGTTCAGCGTTCTGCATATTTTGCGCCGATAGTAACTAACCATCAAAGTGCGCTGCCCCGGTGAATCGTTTCGAAATAAATGATACGTTGGGGTGTCAAGGGATGAAATTCAACTTTGAGTTACATATTAAGCATATTTCGAATTATCCGTACCATAAAGTATGCAGTTTCCTATTCCGTTTGCCGGGGACTGCTCACAACTTCAAATTAATCGATATTTCGAATTAAGAGGGTTCGAACTAACTGGGGTTTACTGTAATACCTTCACCTCTGCAGTACATGAATTCTTAGCAATAGGGTGGTTTCCTATTTTTTTTTTATTGCCTAGATCTGAAGTTTATAACCCCTGGAGTACGTGTTTGAAGCCGTTCGATTTTTAAATGGCGTTAAGTATTTTTCCTTATTAATTAAAAAGTGAAAAAATTCAACGGCGCGAAAACGCGACGGCAAACTATTGCATGCTGGTTAATCCTACGTGTGACGTCACAGGTACGTACGCAACTACCGCAATCTGCCGCTAGGTGGTTCGCCGCCGCTTCTTATCTGCAGACGACGTCCGCCGAGAAAGCTTTAGTAATAATAATAAATTTATTGACGGGAAAAAAACTATTTGCAAAAGTAAACTTGGTGTAAAATGGAAATGAGCTTTATTTATTAATTTAGCTGCTCTAGTCGCATGGAGAAACCTCATCAAAATAATGAAACATTTATGGTTACGGTATGGGGAATGAAAATCGTGTAGTATAATATATTCTCAAATTAATGGTGCTAGCTCCTATTTTTTAGGTAAAGTTAGTATGAAAAGCATGAAATAAACCATTTTGTTCGTATTCATTTCGAAATATTTCCCGCAAGCAAGCACGAAATCGTCACTTAATAACTATACGGAGAGCAGGTGCTGCGCCGCAGCTATGATACGATTGCACATTAATTTAATTCATCCACTTTGTCGAGGTGTCATTGCCAGAACATGAAATTAGCAAAAAAGGCTTACCATCAATAGCATAATGGATGGCAAAATCTCGAAGCATACTATGTATGAGCAAATACTAAAACAACTAAAATGCGTTGATCACCCCTCACCGTGATCACAGACCATTGATGGGAACTCGTGAGTCACTGCATCAGCTGATCAGCATCATATTCTCCAAGGAGTACCAGTAACATGCCTCCAAGAACATTGCTTTATAAAAATTGTTTTGTGCCGCAGTGTCACACAACAACATTTAGCGATAGCAAGAAAGCTTACGTCGCGGTTCCACTAATCGAGAAGAGGAGAATTTTGTGGTTAAAAGCTGTCAGAAGAGAGTAGTACCTTGCTTTACTCCTCTGATTTCACCTGCACTAAACCGAACATCTTCTCTAAAGAACTCCACCACCATGGCCACATCCACTTACGGTAGATTGTCCGTACAAAACCAGTTTGTAAAGCCATTGAACTTCTTCTCATGAAACATTGTGGCTTTGTATATCAGCAAAAGGAACTGATGATGAAAGGTAACTAATGAAATATGCAAGGTATGAATGATAGGAATGGTAAATGAAAGGAATAGAAGATGAGATAAAGGAAATGTTTGTCAAAACGTAAACATCTAGGCCGGAACACCACAGAACGCGAAGTCACAGGTACGCAGTTTCGTTATTCATTTCACTGCGCATGCGACGCTTGCCGCGAAGAACTCCTTCGCGGTAGTTCTGTACTAGCAGGTAGCGTAGGAGCCTATAAAACTTCTTTTAATGGCATGCTCAACGGAGGAGACTTTCCGAAATTTGAGCATTTTAATCGAGATATATTAATACATGTTCACCAGATTTTAGGGACTCTGAAATACTATAGTAAGTACAGTCGATGACAATTCCATATACCTCGCAATGTTGACTATCTACCTGTTACGTCATCATAAGAGCTGCCGCTGTTCCGCCATTTCCGAGCCTTTTCAAATGAACTTAAAATTAACATTCAATTTACTTGTAAACTAAGACTTTTTAATCCAAATAATTTGCGTGTAATGAATACGTTTATGCTGGGGCACCTGTCGCAATAAATGAATTCTGTTTTCTTTGATGAAGGAAACTACCCTATTGAGTCTGTAGTTAAGAGTGGGTTGAATTATAATGGGTTGGCATCCAGAAGTCTTTAACTCTTAATCACACTTCCCTATTTCATTTATGGATAGAATGTTAGGCCAACCCTCATTTTTGCTTGAAATTGTTAAAGCTACAGTCTTGGAAATACAAAAAGAAACTAAGGAGGTCTTGGATGAGCCATTTTTGCTCTACAATGAGTGACGTAACTTTGGAGTGGCTCATGTTTTATTAATCTGTAGTTATGCAAAAAGTCTTAAACCCCATTGTTAAAAATTTAATGAAGCTCAGTTTGTGAAATCATCTTGTGCTCAGTTTGTCCTATTAATTTTATTGCAAAAGGTGATAGAACCATAATAGGCGTTTAAACTATTATAGTATGATAAGTCTGTTTATTTTAAAAATTTTGCTAATGGTTGTTACAAATGAAGATAGATCGTGACTGAGGATTGTTTTTATGAAATCATGGTGAACTGCTGTGCTGTTTATGCGAGTTGCGAAATTATTGTAGTGAATTTCAGTTCTTTGTTGATAAAAGCTAAGCTTTCTGGTGTAACTTTATGGAATTGGTACAAATCTGTATGTGAATTTGGACTTTTTATATTCCACACTTCTTTATTTCCAACCATTGTCATTATCAAGGTACAATAGCTACGTTTGCAGTTCTTATATACACAACTCAGGGACTGGGAGGACAGGGAGGGAAGAAAGACATAAAAAGCAGTGACAGAAGTAGAAGCTTATGATATATTTACATAACTGGGGAGGAAAAAGAGGGAAAAAACCTCTCCGCCCCTCTTATTCCTCTCCAGTTATGTAAATACGCCATAATGCATCTAGTTCTGACACTGTTTTTTCTATCTTTCGTTCCCCTCCCAGTCCTATTTTTAGTTGTGTATATAAGAACAGCGAATGCTAGCTATTGTACCTTGAGAATAGATACCATGGTTGGCAATAAGAAAGTGTGGAATATGCAATGTACAAATTCGTTTGTTCTTTATGGCTGTTTACTTGAGATGAAAATATGCAATAATGCTAGGAAGAAATGCAGGCCTTGTAATATCCGTACTTGGGAAGAATTTGACCTATCGCAGTATTTGTTAACTCTCACTATAGGGAATATCTCACCTATTACTAGAGTTAGTTCAGCATGGTGATGTTGAATAGAGAAGTGTGTTAAGACTTCTTTGGATTTTTGTTGGTGAAATGTTTTCTGCTATGTTTTAATATACTGTAAATATCTTTGCATTTTTTTATTTTTCAGTTCTTCAGTATGGATTTGTAACAATATTTGTGGCAGCATTTCCTCTGGCACCCTTTTTTGCATTGCTAAACAATGTATTTGAGATGAGACTTGATGCGAAAAAGTTCCTTACTTTCTACCGTCGGCCTGTTCCTAGGCGTGTTCGTGACATCGGGGTTTGGTTTCACATTTTGGAAATATTAGGAAAAGTGGCAGTAATTACTAATGTAAGATAAAGTTGTATTTAAGCATACTAACATTGAATCTCTCTGTTGTAAACATGTGCTTTAATTTCCAACTTTCTCTGCTTGTAAATTGTTGTGTATGCTACTAATCATATAACTTAATTTTTTTAATGTAATAATTTAAATAATTGGTGGTTTCTGGCATAACTTTATGGGATCGATTCATATTGAAATGAAAAATTATAACTTTGTGATTCCACCGTATTGTATTAAGTTGCAACCAGGGTTTCGACATTCAACGTCATCTTCAGGTAAAGATTTAACAGACACCTCTATACACCCAGTCCTCAATTAATGCTCTTAATTCGTTCCATAATATTTTAGCACTGAGTGAAACAGCAATATTAGAAGCATAAAACTGCATAAGGAGTATGTAATGTAATACCTTAAGAAAACATAAACTTTTAATGGCATTCTACCACGGTACCTTGGATGAACAACATAGGAAAGGTGAAAGTTTTGCAACTTTCATGGCGTGGAAAAAGTGATGTTTGACAAATTGTTTAAGGTTAATATGAACATTTTTCAACCGTAAAAGGCTTCTTCTTTCAAAAACAAAATATTTTTTTAGCTGAACAAACAAAAAAGGGAAAACCTAAAGTACTGTAATGCGAATGCCACTTTGAAAATGGCAAGTTGGAAGGCTATGAGTGCAGTCCACACATTTGCTACTTGCCGATAATAAACGTGGAATTCCCATTTAATCTCCACTTTAACCCAATCAATGAAGAATCATGAACTATGAACTGAGATAGGAGACAAAGTATTTTTTCTACAACATCTGTCATTATTAGTTAAACTTGCGGAAGAAATACTTTGGTCTTTTGACGATAATAATAATGCTTCATCCCGAAATTAGAACTTCCATGGGAATTAGAACTTCCATTGTGACATCTTTTATTTTTGGCAGAATGTCTTCAAGTCTGGCAGCTATAATAAAAACTAAGGCTCTTGGAATTTTGGCTGTTGAGTTGTCTTTTAGGAATAATTTCGGAAGAAAAGGCTACTGCAGTTTCTGATGCCTTCCAAATCAGGTGCAGTGATTGCTTTGAATTTTTTACAAAATGCCATAAAAGTTTTGGAGAGCACTAATGTGAAGCGTGAGTGGTGATGAGAATGGTACTAAATTTATTACAGCGTAAATGCAAAACCGTGCTAATCGAGTCAGTGCTATTTGTGGATTGGGTGTATATATTTCACTCAGGTTAGGTCAGCAATATAACATGTAAGTAGTCCCTAACCTAACCTTAGTGTAGTATACATATATGTATAGAGGAATGTCTATAACAGTCTACTTGAAGCTGACGTGAAACCTGGGTTGTATTCAATAAAATACAGTTGAATCACAAAGTTTTAAGTTTTCATTTTTAACAATAATTTTTCTTTTTATAAACGTCATATTAATTATCTTCACTGCTTTGGATAGATGTATGTATGTACAGTCAAGTGCAAAAGTAAATGTGGGAAGCTCGGCCGCGCCACATCTCGGACCAAGCTCGAAGCACGTGAAATTCACGTGAGAAATTTTCGTATGTTGGCAGTAATTTTGAAAATAGTTGCGGTAAGAGGAATTGGAAGTGTGAGGAGAAGTGGGAGGGGGGAAGTGATGAATAGTAGGAAGGGATTTGGTTGGTGCTGTATGGTGCAAGTTGAATGGACCTTACAAGTTCTTTAATCGGAAATTCTTTTGTGAACTGAGGCAAACACAAGCAGGTTCCGCTGCAGTAAGATCTCAGCAGGCACTATTAGTGAACTGGTAACAAAGGAAGGTCAGTGAAGAGACATTATGATTTTGAGATGCATCGTGTTGCGAGGCAGCGTCATTACGAGTGAATATCAGTTTGAAATTTTAATTTTACCACAAACATTTAGAAAATGTAATCGCTTAACTCTGTGATGAGTTACAAAATATATCTACAAGTACATACCTATATCACATTACCATGGTATCAAGGTAAATGGACAATATAGTTTGGGAGCATGGTATGAATGAAAATTTTCAAACTTTTATGATATTCATGACTTTTATTTACTATTTTATAGCGTCCCCCTTGGCATTCAGGATGCCTTGGAGTCAGGTCTTCATTGACCCAATTAAATTTTCAAACAATTGTGGTCGATGACCTAAGGGATCCCTCACCTCCCTCACTTGGTTCACCAGCTCATCGGTGATTCTAATATCATCTGACGCTCTCTCCTGCGTCACCAATCCCCAAACATTTTCAATAGGATTCAGGTCTGTGGATCTAGCAGGTCAGTCAAGGGCGTCAATATTTTCGTGCCGGTCGAAGAAATACCTGGCTGCAATCCCCATATGCACTGGTGAATTATCCTGCACGAAAGATAGTCTCACACTTTGGCACAATTTCCCCGACATATGGAACTAGATATGTATTCCTCCAACAAATTTGCATCATCTGTAGCGCAGATCCTCGTCGCCGTTCTTATCAGTGGGCATGCAGCTGTAATGGCCCCCCAAAAACTCACTGATATCATTCCTGACCTTCGCCTACGAATGACATTTTGCGATTCATAACTACAAGAAAAAATTGCACTGGCAATAACATACATATAAAATCAACAGTTACACTAATTTAAAAAATCTTTGTTGTCTACTACTTATGTGTGTTTTAGGATAAACCTATCTTCTTAAATGCTTCTTACTTGCAAAGTCTAGAAAAGAGATATCATTTCACCAATAGTGTAAGTAAAATTACTTTCGCAGCAGTTTACCATATTAGGGATGGACCCCAAAGTTTCAACATTCCATCTGCGTCGGACCATTATGTCTTCTTGTCTGTAAAGATGCAAAGATGCCAAAACGACTGGGGAAATAAATCCAACAACATTATCTGGCGTATTCTCAGTGAGCCCTAATTGTGCATTATTTCTTGACAAGAAATCTATGGCAAAAAATAGCGTTTCATAGATTCCAGTTAATTTTAAAACTGTGCCTATGGCCAAATACTTCTACTACCAGTTTCAGTAGTTGATCTGAACACTTCCGGCTGAAGAACTTTTTCATGCTGGCAGATGGCAATTCTTGGTTTCACTGACATGACTCCAATATCTTGTGCCGAATATTTCCATGGGAAGCATTTACTGCCCAAAAAATATGTAGTTCATTGAAAAGTCAATGCAAATGTTAGTAAAGGCATTGCGCATGGCTCCAAAAATCTATGATAACTACGTAAGATTGGGAGGGGAGAGATAACTTATAAAATCTAACTCTTAAATAGGAGCGGGGAGGGGTCATAAGACATCCAAAATCACCTTAACTTGAAAGGCCTGTTAACTGAAATGGAATGTTTTGAAGACATTTTTTGGAACGTGTCACAGAGTTAAGCGATTTCATTCTCTAAATGTTTGTGGCAAAATTAAAATTTCAAACCGATATTCACTTGTGATTATGCTGCCTTGCAACACAATGCATCTCAAAATCTCTTCACTGGCCTTCCTTCGCTACCAGTTCACTAATGGTGCCTGCCGAGATCTTACTGCAGCGGAACCCGCTTGTGTTCACCTCAGCTCAGGAAAGAATTTCTGATTCTAAAAAAGAGCTTGTATGGTTGCATTTCCATTCAACTTACACTATACAGCACCAACCAAATCCCTTCCTACTACATATTTGTCACTTCCCCCCTCCCACTTCTCCTCACACCTCCGATTCCTCTAACCGGGTCTATTTTCAAAATCATTGCCAACATACGAAATTTTTTCACTCGAATTTCACGAGCTTCAAGCTTGGTCCAAGGTGTGGTGCAGAAGAGCTTCCACATTTATGTTTGCCGTTGACTGTGTATGCATCTTAACTAAGAGAATAAAGTGAAGAGCCTCAGCAAACCAATCTTTGGATTGATGACTTCAGACAATAATCATAATTTTCTTACCTTGCTTTAAGATGCATTATGTCTGCTAAGTGTTGCCTAAAAATATCATGAGAATACCATATATATATATATATATATTTGTGTATAGTGTTACTCCTAATTATTCTATAAAATGCTTGCTCTAAGATGTATAGTATGCATCTATAATGTGTTGTCTACGAATTTCATGTGAATATCATATATTTACTGTGCATAGTCAGACACCTAATTTTTCCACAAAAAATTGTATTTTTTTCATATATAATGCATAAGTAAATAAAATAAAAAGGAATGTTTCACACTTTGTTGAAAATGGCTACAAGTGTACAGAAAGTGTCAAGCAGTTGATGGAAGGATTAGGTTGGGAATCGTTAGAAACTCGGAGGCTTCAGGCTAGGCATAGATTACTTGAATAACTCCGATCAGGCGAGTTTCAGTACGACACAGAAAATATTATTTTATCCCCGCACTATATCTCTATAACTGATAGAAGTGACCAAATAAGAGAGATAAACTGCTGAACTGATGGGTACAAAAATTCCTTCTTTCAACGCTCCGTAAATGATTATAACAAAAACAGACAACTGACATCTTGATAAAGATATGTCCACCAATAAATTTAAAGTAAAATTGGTGCAAATTTCAACGATGACTTATCAGAATCTAATTAACCTACACTGCATCACCAAAAAGCCCTTTGCTGGAGGTCTTAAGGCAAAATCTGACCTTGAAAATGACCACATTCAATGCAGGGTGGTTTTATGTGGGTTTTCAGAGGGAAAACAGTGTCTTATAAGCCGGAAAGTATGGTATATAAATTATGTATCAATATATTGGTTATAATACACATAACTCATGTTTTCTTGTTGTCCTGTGTGTCGTAGGTGGGTATGGAGATGGAGTTATTGCTTGGTGGTGAAGCTACGTGTCGTGAGAAATGTATTCCATGCAAATATTTAGGCCGTCAAAAGTATTGCTCATGCATAGTTTAACCCCCAAAATTTTTCCTTAAAACTTTGGTCTCAAAAAGTCAGACTATATAATTACATGTATGCACGGTATTTACCATACATTCTTGAGTATAAATTGAGAAATTTCTTCCTCTTTTTGGCCAAAAAAAACTTAACTTCGACATATAATCAAGTCCCTAAAAATGGTGACTTTTTTTATGTGTTACACATAATCCCCAGAGAAAATTTGCTGAGGGATCTGTTATATTTATACCGTAAGTTCCATAGTAGGACCTACCATGGGCAGATACACTTGGTACTTCCGCCTTGCAATATTCATGCATTTAACATGACCAGTTTTATTGGACAAATATGGCACAATAAACCCAAAAATACTAGGATTTCCAGTTCAGCTACAGGCAACGCTGGGGCCGTAAATATACTGATCGACATGTAGCATATTTTTTAACATGCCATCAATGAAAATAACTTGGAGAGAAGTGGCATCAAATATTCATTTTTTAAGGAAATTAAGCAGTTTTTTTCACCTTGCCTTATATGTGAGTCACATATTTTAGTCGACATTTTTGGCCTGAAAAGAAGGCTTTGACTTATATTCTAATCGACTTGTACTCAAAGGTATACAATATTCATAATTTTTAGGGACAGCTGTAGTTGACCAGTCTTATATTGAAAGACAATGACACTTTATTTCTTTCCTTTTTTTAATGTTGATGATTTTATAATTCAAGTGATGGGAGTGATGAGTGACGAATAATATATTTCTTTTTATAAATTCTTTTTGCCTCTAGCCGTATATTCATATGACCTATACAGAAATGCACTTACCTGATATACTTTTCCTTTTTGTTAACATTTCCAATGTGTGAGGATTAATTTTTGGTTTTAAGACTAATTAACTATGTACTCCAAAACTTGTGTCCATTTAATGTGTAATTTATCTTTTCCATTAATGCTATAGAAATGCTCATTGTTGTATCTAATGACTTAAAGGGTTTAATCAACTTATTTAATTAAATGGGCACTTATATGCACTGGTTATTTGCCTCTCTACTATTCCCTCAAACATTACCTTTAATAAATTAATATCTGAAGTATTGAAGCCTGATTTCCTTAGTCTTTTTTCAGTCAGCCAGTTTTCTTCTAAAAATCAATCCAAGACAAAAACAAATATGTAACAGAATATTGGAATGATAACAGATTTGCATGATGAGAAAAGTTTAGCTTTGAATTTCATGCACCTTTAAATTACCTATTAATACTTACTATTGTAGTCCAGCCTTGTAATGGTTTACATATGTTACTATTCTGAATTAATTGGGAAATTTATTTTATTTATTTTTAATGTATGTAATTATGTAATACATACTTTTATTTCCTATTTCAGGGCTTAATCATTGCCTTCACCTCTAATTTTGTGCCTAAAATAGTGTATGCTCTAACTATCAGTGAGGAATCAGGATCTCTCCAAGGTTACCTGAATCATACTTTGTCTTACTTCAACACATCAGATTTTCCTCCTGATGTGGGACCACAGAATCCATCTTTTGATGTTGACATTTGCAGGTATTGCTTGATTCTTATTTTTTCCTCTCTTATGAATAACTTGCAAGTACATATTACGTAAAATGTTATTAATTTTTAGGTAGTGCAATGCATGTAGATATTGTCATAAGGTATGATTTAAATATTATTTTATCAGGCTTAATTTAATGATTCTGATCTTGTTTACTGTCTGAATTAAAACCAATTTTGAGGTGTTGTAAAAAATTCTCCAGTTGTCAAATTTACCTTTGCCACTTCTCCTCAAGTAAGTTATCTGAGGTCATGAGTATTAAAGTATGCATCAATAGTTATTACTTCATAACTGCCCATTGTCCAGTGTAATTTTTTGTTAAGTGGAACTGGCCTGATGTATACTGGCCAAAACTATATTTAAGGAAGTATGTGGCAGTAAATGCATTAGCATTTAGAATATTTTTGAAAATGTTACAAGTTTTGGGTTTTGTGGGTCAATGTGTAGACCACTATACCAACCAGTATTCCTAATGGACTGGTAAAGTCGTGACGACAGCCGATTGCTAGTCAACTGTTTCATTTTCCAAACAACTTCAGATTGCTAGTCAACTGTTTCATTTTCCAAACAACTTCAGATGGCCTATCTAATATCATGGAAAATCTTAACTTCGGCAGTTTATCAATTATTTTTCGCTCATAGAGAGACACGTTAGTATTAACTTAAACTGAAATGGCATCATTAAGCATGGCATTAATGATTTCTGTTTTTATTTGACATCTTACAAATTGCACCATAAAAGTGTCTGTGTCGTATGATTCTTATCTACGGCTATAAATTAGTTCGAATTAAAGAAGTGTTATTAGCTGCTCTACGGACCTATTCCTCTATTTTGTGGAATTTGTTCCAAAAAAAAAATTTAAATTACTCCATGACAAGATATGTTGAATTTTCTCATAAAATTACGATACTAAACGAGTTTCTGGGTAGAGTTATAGATGGTTAACTAGACGCTTGCTGTGCCATGCAACGAGATATTTAGTAACTTCAAGATTCAAGTAATTTATCTGTTATGCATGATGTTGAAGTAAGCAAGAGTCAACTAGTTGTTATCAAATTATAGCATTATCATTTAGTCATTCCATCGATTAGTATTAAAATTAAAATAATCTGCAACAATATCGTGAAGGACATGGCTAAGTTGTTTTACACAACTTTTTTATGATAATGGGATGATTGCCTCTATGAAAGCATATTGTATTCTCTTCAGGTCAACCTTTATCTCCAACTGGGAAAATAATTAAAAAGTTTTTGCAATCTGGCATGAAACATAACCATTTTCTTGGTATTGTTCTATAAGTGAATTTCCATTAGAAGTATGCAAAGCAGGCAGGGTGAAAAATGCTAGCCTATGTATAGCTTTGGTGAAAATACGCTGCCAGGTCGAGTTTATCGATAACGATGCGATGAATCTCCTAGTTCCATGCGTAACAAATTACTTATTTTACTCAGAATATAGGAAAGTTGACCATAGGAAAAATGGTTGGATGCTACACTTTGGCATTACATACACAGAACAAAAGATAGAAAATGCCATTTAGGACCATATGCAAGTACACAGCATGTATTTAGAGGAAGTACTAGGTGTGGCAGATTTTTCTTTAAGCCATTATAACAATAAATTAAATCCGCATTTTGTATTTGCAAGTGCACTTCTGAAACTATCGTAATTCGTATGCGTTTTATACATCAACATTGGTCATGAGGTAAATAAGTAAAATTAAGAGAGTAGTTCACACTCTATAACGAAACTACATAACTACGGTGAAATGAGTGCTTAACACAACCATTGTAAACAGAAATCATCCATTCATTCTTTCCTTATGGGAGAAACTGCTGTAACTCAGATTTGTTTGGAAAGAAAGATAGCGATCACCTTGGCAACCGCTGTATGTGACATCAGACTTTACCAGTCCATTCCAAAGGCAGTTATTTGAGGATCTTTTGAAACTAGATTTCATTTACCATTGTAGTAGGTATGTACCATTGCAGAGTGATGTTTTCAAAAATAAACTGTTATATTCCACACAGTTTTATTACAACTTGACCGGATTTTAACAAAAGGAGTGACAGGGCGGTATATATATGTGTAGGGTCTCACAATGGTTGAACAAGGGGGGGGGGGAATTCAAGGACAGTGGTGAGGTGGTGATTGGAAAGCTAAGAAAATGGGGGGGAGGGGGCAAGAGGGAAGAAGGGAAGGTCTGGTAAACATTACTTATTTATTCAAAACTGTAATTATTGAAAACAAACATATTTTCATAAACTACTTGAAAATCACTAGGAACAATACTGAAGAAGTAGGAAACATTACTTTATAATTAAAAAAGCATATGTGATGAAATCTGTTTTTTTTGTTTTCACCCGTAGAAGTGTCAATAGCATCGTCGTCGTGCATCGTTGATATGGGTATAACATTTTTTTTTATTTGGGACATATGGTACAGTTCTGTTCAAAAAAATCTTACCGCCGAAAATTTCTAAGTCCCCAGTTTTTGATGATTTGGCATCGTGGCTGAACCACGCCCCCCTGTGACGGAGAACAACAAACTTTCCAAGCGGAACGAGAGCCCTCCCTCCTCGTAGCTAGGGGAGTTGAACCATCCACGGAAGGAAAATTTTGACCTGGGAAAAGGATTATTTCCGAGGGGAGGGGTAAGGTTTCTTTTTTGTGATGTGTGAGTAAGAAGAAAAGGGAGATGTGCGGGGGAGCAATAAACCCTCCGAGCGGAACAACGGCCCACCTTCCGAACTCACTTGCCGAGAGGGAACCTCCACCCGAATGACGATTTTGACCTGCTAAGGGATTTCTGAGGAGATGGGTTGGATTTCGGACTCCCGTTTGGTTATTTGTGAGCGAAAATGAGTAGATGAACGATCGGTCTGTCGGATATCTCTCGTAATAGAAAGCTACCATGTAGAAGCCAGGACTCAAATGTCCATTGAAAGTCTTTATCAGAGCACGGGGAATAATTCCGCTGCAAATGACATATCTTCCATTATTTTTCCTCTAGAAAAGGCTATTACCGCGAATCGTCGCTCGAAGAGATCGAATCGTGTCCCCGGAGTTCCTTTAGTTTCTTATAAGTATTTTTCATTTATGCGCGTATTCATTGACGTAGAAACTTGTCAAAAGTTTGACGTATGTTCGCAATCGCTGTCTGGAATTATATGGCTGCGCTTCTTTGGTTTGAATTTTTTCCATCGATATTAAATAAGAATCAGTATGCATGTCAAATTTTCTTAGGATGCAAATAAACCAATGCCATTTAATTATAATGCTGGAATGCCGTGGAAACCAGCTAGGAAATAAGCTCAAAGCCTGCCTTCATTCAACTATTACTAACCGAATAAAAATGGATGGTTGCTACGCACTGACAAATCGTCATACGGATTCAGCATTTACTTGATTGGTCTGCGGCAGTTTTACCCACCTTTTTATATCAACTAACCACTTTCTGCAGTAAAAAGGTCACGACTTAAAAAAATAAATAAAGGAAACGTCCTAAACGTTAAAGTCGCCCGAACCGCCATCTCATATCCAACCGCCGTCAACCAGCATCAGCTGAAAAGACATAGGAAGATGCGCACGCGCGCAGTGAAATATGCCAGCCTGCCTTCACAATACCCCATTTCCTTATAGCATACGTAATTTTTATAGAACACTACATTGAATAATCACAACTAACAGCATTAAATAAGTTAAAAAAGGATGGCAAAAAATGCGTCAAATAATGAATACTAACACTGCCTGAGTAAATTTCCCCAAACTTAATTCCAGAAACAGTAAATGATTGCAAGGAAAAAACTGAACCTATATCGGGTAAAATGACAAGAATTAATTATGGCATCTTGGAAATGATATGGTTTCGTTTTTATTGTTTAAATTAATTAAAATTTGCGAGCGTATTCATTAACGTTAATAATTATCGCAATTTCGACTTAATTGTGTTATCTCATACCTATATTTGTGGCAGTGCAATCCCTTTTGTATTTGAACTTTCGTAAATTGTTTTTAGTCATTTACTTCTTTTCGGAATTTTGTTTAATTTTTCCTTATGGCTGCTAATTCTTTCCGAAAGTAAGCCAGGAAACGCATGCGCCTTTCAGAAGAGAGCTTACAACTTTTTCTTTGATTTAATTAGGTGCGTAGATAAATTTGGTGTGGGTGGAATTACAATACACAACTAGCTACAAGAATGTGCGATATTAACAATAAAAGAATAATAGTTTGGATAAGGGATTTAAAACTGGATCACTCAAATTCGCTCTGTAGTAACCCATAATGTCAGACTCAAATTTTAGCGCACACCTATCTTCGCAAAGTATTCCGGGAAAGAGAATTCCAGGGGTGATGTATTTATGCGCAAACTATTACTAATTAATGTTTTAATTTTAAAGTAGTGAGATTTCTAAAGTATCCAATATCATATCAAGTTCTTTCGCTATGCTTAGAACTTAATGTCTGCGCTTTCTTGATTTTCCATGTTTTTCTCGAGAGGCAAGGAAAGCCCTATCCACTTCAAATATCTTCGGATGTAAGTAGCTCGATACTAATTTATTCCAATATTGGAATGTCTAGGAAAAAAAACTTTCAATCCACTCAATCATGAACTTCAGCCAGTACTCAATTATTGTTTCGCGTTGGATATGGATTAAATTTCCTTGTTACCATTAAAGTAACATGAGGCAAATAATTTCTTCTTTCATCCCTCTCAAATGCCTCTTTCAATCTACTCCGTCCTGTGTGTATAATCTTTGCTACTCAGTTAGTGAGTTAACTGTATTAGCGAAGATCTTTGCATAGAGGCACCACCCCTTTGGTCCTTCTAATCTTTCCTGAGAGAGCAATAAACATTCCTTACCAAAGGAAGCCCCTTCCATCACTCTCGCTTGAAGAAAGGCCCGAAACTGCCAAAAAGAGACAATGGAAGGGAGCAGCGGCTTCTTATTCTACTATGAGCAAAGAAGCAACGTTGTGGTCGGTCAAGCTGTATCCGCACATTATGTGGATGCGTGGAAGCGGCCCATACATGTGAAAACTTACATGATCTCTCGTTCACAGCAGCTGGGAAGCGCGGAAACGAAACGCCCACTTCATTGGCTAATATCCCCCTTACTCGTATCATTTTTATAAGTTTCCTACTCGTATTAATTATCGTTTATACTTTAACGTTTAGGACGTTTCCTTTATTTATTTTTTTAAGTCGTGACCTTTTTACTGCAAAAAGTGGTTAGTTGATATAAAAAGGTGGGTAAAACTGCCGCAGACCAATCAAGTAAATGCTGAATCCGTATGACGATTTGTCAGTGCGTAGCAACCATCCATTTTTATTCAGTTAGTAATAGTTGAATGAAGGCAGGCTTTGAGCTTATTTCCTAGCTGGTTTCCACGGCATTCCAGCATTATAATTAAATGGCATTGGTTTATTTGCATCCTAAGAAAATTTGACATGCATACTGATTCTTATTTAATATCGATGGAAAAAATTCAAACCAAAGAAGCGCAGCCATATAATTCCAGACAGCGATTGCGAACATACGTCAAACTTTTGACAAGTTTCTACGTCAATGAATACGCGCATAAATGAAAAATACTTATAAGAAACTAAAGGAACTCCGGGGACACGATTCGATCTCTTCGAGCGACGATTCGCGGTAATAGCCTTTTCTAGAGGAAAAATAATGGAAGATATGTCATTTGCAGCGGAATTATTCCCCGTACTCTGATAAAGACTTTCAATGGATATTTGAGTCCTGGCTTCTACATGGTAGCTTTCTATTACGAGAGATATCCGACAGACCGATCGTTCATCTACTCATTTTCGCTCACAAATAACCAAACGGGAGTCCGAAATCCAACCCATCTCCTCAGAAATCCCTTAGCAGGTCAAAATCGTCATTCGGGTGGAGGTTCCCTCTCGGCAAGCGAGTTCGGAAGGAGGGCCGCCGTTCACTCGGAGAGTTTATTGCTCCCCCGCACATCTCCCTTTTCTTCTTACTCACACATCATAAGAAAATAAACCTTACCCCTCCCCTCGGAAATAATCCTTTTCCCAGGTCAAAATTTTCCTTCCGTGGATGGTTCAACTCCCCCAGCTACGAGGAGGGAGGGCTGTCGTTCCGCTTGGAAAGTTTGTTGTTCTCCGTCACAGGGGGGGCGTGGTTCAGCCACGATGCCAAATCATCAAAAACTGGGGACTTAGAAATTTTCGGCGGTAAGATTTTTTTGAACAGAACTGTACCAATGATGAAAACCAAAAATGAATGTGTAGCATTTTTGATGAAAACCAAAAATGCTACACAGTCTGGTTGATTCTTGAAGGGCAAAGGAATTTGTGCCTTATTTTTTTTCAACATCCCCACGATGCTCATTTTTTGTTAACCTTTTCTTCTGCCAATACCACATCCGAGAACCAGCTCTCCATGGCTATGGTGCGGCCTGTGTTTACAATGGTACTGAGAGTCTTCTGACCATATCGACAGGCGAGTTGTTGACTACAAATGGCGACCCTTCAGGCTATTTTTAGCATATATTTATAAATTATATGCATAGAACATTTCACTATCAACCAGTTAATAGATTTTTATACCATATTTCTGAGGTTTTGATGGTATGTACTCAAAAGGACATCTGCCCTTGAACCCTCCAGTTTTTCATCAAGAGTAACATCGGCTCCAGGAGATTAACTTTTCTGGCAATTTGCAATGAACTTTTGGAAAAGTTCACGAACATGGCAAATACGATCATTTTTCTGCCTCTCTTGTCTTGTAGTTATTTCATCGAAGCGTAAGAATGAATGTTATCAGAAAATGGAAACGCTTCCTGCTCATAACCAAACCAAAAATCTTACCATCGTGGCCTTTGCTGTCCCATAAATCTATGGTGTTGAGACAGTTAGCTCAGAGTCATCCAGCCAAATACAGCAGACCAATTAGATCCTAGACCTCGGTTACAAAAGTAAAATGGCCACCCTTTGTTGCTGATAATTTGCACAGTGTTTGAGTTCAGTGTACTGATTTGTGTTTTTCACGATCAAATCCAGCATAGAAGGATAAAACAAATTCTCCCATGCTTCAATAGGTGTTCTTGCTGCACAAGTAACTCCCACAACAACTCCAATTTCACCATGTTACTTGTTTTTTCCCTCTTTTCAGGCACAAAGGGGTTTTTTCCCATCGCCAAAAGTCAATAACTTTATTCTTCTTTTACCTGAAAGTGACAAAATAATTCTCGTTTTCGTAACCTGGTATATTCAAACTGCAATCCTCTTGATCATCATCAGACTTCTCTGTTTTTGAGTCCCCTTCGTGCACCTCAACTACCCCCTCCCCTTCTTCGTCTTCATCACTAATCAGATCACCACATGGATCAAGGTCATCTTCTTCTTCATCAAATAAAGAATGATGAATTTTATCAATGTCATCTGAATTGCTCAAATTAAAAATTCGTCACTATGTAGCCATATTTCCTGGGGAAAAATAAAAGAAAATTACTCCACCAAAATGGACTAGCCATACCATAGACACCCCGAAACACAGACATGACGAAAGACAGACCACACTGTATTACAGACATGCCGAAACACAGACACGATGTAACACAGACGTGTTGAAACATAGACACGCCGAAACAGACACCATACTACAGACACGCCAAAAGACAGACATGACGTATTAGAGACTAGCGGAAACACAGACACGACAAAAGACAGACACGTCAAAACACAGACAGGCTGCAATACAGACTCGCCATACTACAGACACGCCGACAAACAAACAAGCCATACCACATACACACTGAAACACTGACATTCTGCACCACATACACACTGAAACACAGACACGCCAAAACAAAGACACGCCGAAACACAGACACGCCGTATTACAGACATACCATATTACAGACATGCCATAACACAGACACAACAAAGACATGCCGAAACACAGACATGCCGAAACACAGACATGCCGTACCACATACATGCCGAAAAACAGACACGCCGAAATACAGACACGACGTAACACAGACACGCTACAACACTGACAACCAACTAAAAATTCGTTGCTGTACAAAAAGTAGCTGAATTACCTGGGAACGCGCAACAGACCCATGAGGTCTTCTTGACAGCCAGTTGCGCAGATGCGTCGAAAGAATGACGGGAGCATACTTTGGGTGAGCAGGGAAGGTCAATGTAGGCAACGGTAGGCCTTTTGTCTCGAACGACTGTAGCACCTGTTCGGTAGGTGAGAAAATATAAAAACAAGGGGGACCTCTCAGGGCACGTGTTCCGAAGGGTTAATGGTTCCCTTTTTTAATTGCAAAACAAGTTGATAATGCAATTTTTCTGCGTCAACTTCTACGTGTGAACTGATTTCTGTTGAAATTTTTAACCTGAAAAGAAGACTTGACTTATACTCAAAGATATATGGTGTGTTGATGACAATATAATGTATAATTGTTTAAGAGAGATATACATGCATCGATGGAATCATCAATATTTCTTATTTTTTAAATCCTTATCGTAACTGCTTTAGATTTAGATGTTGCCATAGTAAGGTTACATCAGCTATTCCCTATGTAATTTGACTTAAATTATATTTTCTTTCCAGATATCCCTCCTATCGTGAACCATATAATTCTGACAGGAAATACAAAAGAACTGAAATGTATTGGCATGTGCTAGCTGCACGACTGGCTTTTGTAGTAGTATTTCAGGTAAGTTTTGTGATTTCGTAAGATTTTAATGAATGATTTCTGAAACTGACCTCAATCATTGTGCATCTTCTTCATATATGTATGTATATGTACCTATTACCAGATTTCAGTCATTGAAAAACTAATATGTTGAGATGTCAGTGTTAAATTTAGATTTGATAACTGGTATATTATAAATTCTGTAGTGATTTCTTTTGGCTAGCAGATGCCTTACCACATAAGCTAGTTTTGCTTGGTGTTATGTACATTACTTGCATTCATATTAGTCATTCATGTAGTCAAAGTTAACAAGATGATTGCAAATTCATAAAACCCTTGTTACTATTAAACCCTTATTTTGTGTGCCTTTTTAAATTTTATATCATGGTTGTTCATGAGCAAAGTGGATGGGTTGCTCTACAGCAAAAAAGAGATCGTCATGAAGAAGAATTAATGCGATAACAAAAAATGTTTCACAAATTCATTAGCAATCAGATTACTAACTGATGTGAGCAATATTAGTGTATTGTTGTCAATTATTCTCCACTATTTTGTGGTCATTAGCCACAAAATTTCTGTGTGGTTTTCTTCCTTCACATTCGAAAATACTCCCACCACCCCACTTTTTAATGCCCATGTTTTATCTGAAATTTGTTGCTTCAATTCGGACATCACATTTGTCCCAGATTTGAAAATTCTCTATTCTTGTTGAATCATCTGACAATTAAAAATATGGCTTTTTTACACGTTCGCGACGGCGTGCATCACCGGTGGGTCACGGCCGACTGGCCTCACAGGTATCGTGACCCACCAGTGGGGTACGGGATATCGGCTTCAAGGCCGTCATGTCCCACTGGTGGTACACGCCGCCGTGGCTTGAAATGCCAATCAGAGGTACACACGCCCCTCAGTAATGTTCTATTCTTAACATACACGCACAAGAGGAGGAAATAATTAGAGTTTTTATTTTTTTATCTTTTATGGAAACATACGTAAAGTTATAATTTTCCTGTTCCCTATGTTGAGAGTCAATGGCATATCACAAGGTTATGTCAAACAGAGTTAATAATCTGCATACCTCAAAAAAGTGTTCAACTAATCAATTTTCTGCTTTTTCACCATTTTACCATGGGTAACAATTCTTAGAGGAAATCAATACATAAAATGTAAAAAAATGCTAAAAATAATAATGTAACCTAGCGTTATAAACGTACATAGCTAACTCGATTTGGTTCAATTTACTTTTAAAAAATGAAATACAGGTAATATATCTGTAAGAAAGAGAACAAGAAATACAATGCTAGAGCAAATATATTTTTTACCTTGTGAGAATCTAACATAAGTACAGTCATCAGCCATAAGTTTGGTATGCCAATAGAAATTTATAGTCACAAAAATGCAAATAAAGTGAAAATAGGCATAATAGTATATAACTCATACATAAAATTATAAATAAGAAGAAAAATAGGCTCGGAATATTTCTGACAAATGTTTTACTTATTTTTTTGTTGAAGCATTCCAAACATAGTGCTGGCTTCCCCTCACGGTCTTCGCAGAATGTCTTTACTATTTTTTCACTTGCCCGAGTTTTCACCTTACCCAAATTTTTTTGTAGCACCCATTGAACGTTTTGTGGGATTCCCAGGGTGGTCCACCTATTTTTCCCAGCTTGTGAATTTTATGCCTTCACTGGGAAGGGCCTTGCAGGTCCATTCTACCATCTTCAGCAATTTCTTTTCTCATCAGCCCATCAATAATCTTCTCTCTAAATGCGAACATGTCCATTTTTTTCTTAACTTTATTGGAATGGAACAACACCCATGAATTTACTATGCATGTCCCAAGTAGTAACTCAAGTGCCACGTTTTATATCACTTCAATGGCCTACGAATGCTAGTATAGTATGCAGACATTTGGTCAGACACATCCACCCCCTTTTTTAGCGGCATTGTACGACAGCACGCAGTGTAGCTTTTGCACTGTTTTCATCTGTTGTTTTTGCAAAGCTGAATTCACGAAAATATTTCATATCAGGGTTTGTATTTAGCATAACAACTGGTCGTTTTTCTGCCATTTGACCGCTTTGACGCCCCTATCGTTTTCTTTTGCCACAATTTCACCTTTTTCAGTTTTTTTTTTACACTTATTTGGGATTTTCTCACCGGTTACTTCTCAATGTACCTCAAACGTAGGTCTTCTCTCCCAAAAGATCTTCTGCAAGAGGCTCACTTGAGTAAATATTGACCACATATAGAGTTCTGCCTTCATGAAGAGGTCCTTCAATTAGCTCAAGCGCTACGTGATGGCCCAGCCCAATCCTACTCTCTTCTGGAGTGTTTCTTTTGCTGGCGTAAATCTTTAGGCTATAGGTGTAGGCCTCAAACGTACATAATTTGAAACATTTTATGCCGTATTTATGAGATTTCCCTGGGAGATACTGCTGGAAAATAAGCCTCCCTCTCCAAGGAATCATGGACTCATCGATCACTATATTTTTGCCGGGAATCAAGGTTTCTTTGAATTTGATTATGAGCAAGGCCTAAAGTGGTTGTATTTTTGATAGTCTATTTTCAGATGCCCTTCTCTTGGACTACAACCTTGTCGTGGTTGAAGGGCTTGCGTGCTCTGATGACCCCTAGAGCTGCACTGGCGGGAGCATTGCTCCTGGTAGAGTCACCCATGCCAGATTGGTCGAAGGTTAGGAGACAGACGAATGGTAGTCCGCGCAGCGTCTGTACCTCAGTGAGACGGCTGCAAAAGGCATCTGACCCCAGTGGGGCGGCCTCTGAAGTGATGGTGTCACGTAAAAAACACTATTGAGTAAGGCCACGGAATACTATCTCAATTAAAACAAAAACCTTGAAATTATGGACAGTTCTCAATTGATAATGAATCCTGGCAACTACGGGACTCGGCCAAGAGGGCCGGATGTCGTGCCCGGCAGCGGTGGGAGCAAGGCCTCTGCGGTCGTCATCACACGAAATCCTTGCTCAGATGTAGCAGCAGCAGAGGAAAAGAAGAGGAACGAAACTATCAGAATAGGCACGTGGAATGTTAGGACTATGCTGAGGGCGGGGAAGCTAGAGAATATAAAGCAAGAAATGGAGAGGGTGGGTGTAGACATAATGGGTCTGGGTGAAGTAAGATGGAAGGATGACAGGGATTACTGGAGCGGCGACTATAGAGTAATTTATAGTGGAGGGAATGAAAGTCAGCGCGGGGTTGCATTCGTAATGAATAGGAAACTCGGTAGAAAAGTAGTGTATTCAGAACAGGTGAGTGATAGGATAATAGTCGTGGAACTAAAAGCAGAACCAACGAATTTAGTTATAATCCAGGTTTATATGCCTACCTCTAATCATAAAGAGGAGGAGGTAGATGGGGTGTACGATCAGCTAGAGGAAATAATTGGTAGGATACCAGGAAGTAAGCACCTGGTAGTAATGGGGGATTGGAACGCGGTGGTGGGTGAAGGAAGAGATGGGCGGGAGGTGGGTGATTACGGGCTAGGAAGGAGAAACGACCGGGGCGAAAAAGCTGTGGAGTTTTGCCGCAGAAATAACCTAGTAATTACAAATACATGGTTCAGACATCATCCTCGACGTAGGTACACTTGGAAGAAGCCGGGAGACACAGATAGGTTCCAGATAGATTATATAATGGTACGTCACAGATACAGGAATAGTGTTAAAAACTCGCATACTTATCCAGGAGCTGATGCAGACACAGACCACAACTTATTAGTCATGAAATGTTGGGTAAAACTGAAAAAGATAAGAATGGGAAGGAGGGTACGAAAGTGGAATACGGAGGCATTAACTGGGGCAATGAAGAAGAAGTATCGGGAGAAGGTGGATGAGAGAATGGGTGAGGACCATGGAGTTAGATCAGTGGAAGATGAGGGGAAGTTTGAAAAATGGAATTATAGAAGCGGCGAAAGCAACCGTAGGCGTAGTGAGTGCAACTAAAATTAGAAAACCGTGGATCACGAAGGAGATGATCAGGGAGATGGAGGAGAGAAGGAAATGGAAGAGCGTAAACTCAGAGCTAGGTAAGAGAAAATACCGAGAATTTAATAACAGGCTAAGAAGAGAAACAAAGAAAGCAAGAGAGGCGTGGTGGAGAGAACAGATGGACGTGTTAGAGAAATACCAAAAATAGGGAAGAGCAGATGCATTATATCGGAAAGTAAAGGAACTGACGGGTGGTAATAAGAGAAGGGGAATTACAACGATAACAGACAATACGGGAAAGGTGATCGTAGAACCGAGAGAGATCCAGGAGAGGTGGAAGGAGTATGTTGAAGAGCTGTATGGTAAAGAAATAAGGCCCAACATGTTAGATATAGAAGGGAAGACGATATAGACAGAGATGGCATCGGACCTAGTATCCTAGATAGCGAAATCGAAAGAGCTCTACGAGACATGAAAAGGAATAAGGCTGTGGGAATAGATGACATACCTGCAGAGTTTTTAAAGAGCATGGGGAAGAACGGAAGAGGAAAACTTTTTGCGCTTATTCGTAGGATTTATGAGGATGGAGTTTGGCCGGAAGACTTCGCGAAGGCTGTACTAATTCCTATACCTAAGAAGAGTAAGGCAAAAACTTGCGAAGACTATAGGACAATAAGCTTAATATCCCACGCGGTCAAAGTAGTTCTGAGGATTCTAAACAGAAGGCTAGAGAAGAAGGCAAATGAATACCTGGGTGACGACCAGTTCGGGTTTAGGAGAGGGACGGGAACGCGAGACGCTATAGCGGTGATGAGGACGCTAGTAGAAAGAAACCTAGAGTATGGGCAGGATGTTTTTGTATGCTTCGTAGATTTCGAGAAGGCGTTTGATCGGGTGGAATGGACGAAATTAATGGGAGTGTTGAAGAAATTAGGGGTCGATTGGAGGGACAGGCGTCTGATTCGGAATTTGTATATGAACCAGACGGCGCAGGTTAGGGTAGCCAATGGAGAATCGGGATGGGCCACGATAGGACGGGGAGTGCGGCAAGGGTGTCCACTATCGCCGTTGCTTTTTAACGTGTATTCAGAAGAAATGGTAAGGGAGGCATGGCGGGAGGAGGAGGTAGGAATAAAGGTAGGAGGGGAGCTGATAAAATCAGTGAGATTTGCAGATGATCAAGCATTATTTAGTCAGTCGGCCAAGGGGTTACAGTCAATGGTGAATGCATTAGAGGTGCAGTGCGAAAAGTATGGGATGAAGATCAATCACAAGAAAACGAAAGTAATGAGATTTTGTAGAAGTAAGAAGGCGGGGCTGAATATAAGGGTGGGAGGGCAGAAGATAGAGCAGGTCGAGCAGTTTAGGTATCTGGGTAGTATTTTAGAGGAGAATGGGTTTAGTGGTAAGGACATCAGATGCAGAATTGCGGTCGCTAAAGTAGCATTTTCGAAGAGAAGGGAATTGATGAGGGGGGTCTGAGAAGAGACGTAAAGAAGAGGCTGGTGAAAACTTTAATATGGAGCGTGGCGCTATATGGGTCGGAAACTTGGTCATTGCAAAGGGAGGATGTGCGTAGACTTGAGGCGTTTGAGATGTGGGTTTGGAGAAGGATGGAGAAGGTTAGCTGGATGGCGAGAAAGATGAACGAGGAGGTATTGGATATGGTCGGAGAGGAGAGGAAGCTTGTGGAAGAGGTTCGGAGTAGGAAGAAGAGATGGATGGAGGAGGTTTTGAGAGGAGAGGGCATGTTGAAAAGAGTGATAGAGGGGAGAACACTGGGGAATCGTGGAAGAGGAAGGAGGAGGATAGGAATTCTGGACAAAATATGAGGAGGTAGAAGATATGAAGAATTGAAGAGGGATCTAATAACGGGCCATCCTTAGGAGGGAAAGCGAGACAATTTCGATTAGATTGGGATACAGAATGGGGACTGCCCAAGAACCTACCAATCAGCTGGTAGAATACTTGAATGAAATTTTCAGATGGTATTTCATTATTGATAAAGTGGAAGCATTCCAACAGCTGCTCGAAGTGTTCACGTTCCATTGCTTTGCGGACTAGTTAATTATGGTACATAGGGTTGTTAGACCAGTCTCATCTTAGGAAGATGGGTAATACCCATAACAATGAGAATGCCTAAAAACCTCTCCATCTCCTCGTTACACGTCTGTCTCCACTTTTGATGAAGCTAAGAGTTTTAGATGTGATGAACTGTTCGGCATATCTATCCCACGTCACAGGGTGTAGTAACCATACGTAATGGTGTGGCAGATCGAGCATAGTAAAAGAACCGTCCATGCGGCTTGGGATCACGTGAGTCACAGGAAATCCCTTCCCCGTATATGACTCCAACTTCGAGAATAGAGCCTGTTTGTCGTGTGCGTGTATCTTTGAAGGAAAACGGCCCGCATTGTCTTCTAATCTTTGTGTTCTGGGGAAGGGTTCCCTCCTGTGGTGGCCCGCACTGGTCGTCAATAGGCTTCTGCTCAAGGTCTATTGAGAAAGGATGGTGACCGTGGAAATGGGTGGAAGGAGAGTGGGTGGGGAAGGAAGATGCCTGAGCATGTCTTGTTGGTTTTCAGGAAGTGTTTTGTGACTGTTCGGCTGCGCTATGGTGGGGGTGAGTAAGGGTGGTGGTGATTTGCCAAGGGATTTCCCCTTCTGGATCGGTCAAGCTGTGGAGTGGGGGGTCCTAGTGATAGTTGTAGTTATTTTATCAGAACGGTAAGGAGAGTAGTGCAGAATGGAGCAGGAAGGTGTGGTCATTAGGAGTTGGATGTTTTCGAGTCTTCGTTGTATGATTTCCAGATTTTTTCCCTTCTTCCTGCACCACGAGTTGTTATGACATTGTTTGCATTACTGAAAACAATATCCTAACACTAGGCGCCTCGTTTATATAAACGAACAGAAAATAAATAAGCAAGTATCTTCATTTTAATTTATTATTGCACCCTATAAACATCTAATTGTAGGTTAGATAAAAAAAAGGGTGAAAACCGTACGTACAGTAAGTCCTCGACTTACGCGGTTAATTCGTCCCAAAAATTTCCGCATAAGTCGAAATCCGCGTAAGTCGAAACACAACAACTTACATATCCATTTTTGAACCATTAGCGGTGCCACTTTTACTGCGATTGGCGGCGAACGGCGACGTTTACAGTAAACCCCATCTTTTGAGAGGCCGTTAAGTTAACATGATACGAAAATTCCGATTGTAACACAAATCCAATATTTATCTCACCGGATATTTAAATCAAAAATAAGTATTATTACACAAAATGTTAAAAAACTGAAAATTTGTTAAAACTATCATACTCATGTGAATGCCTGTTCATAATTGGTAAAAAAATCTTAATAAATACGTATATGCTCTTTGATTTGACTTTTACCATGTACAATTGTTCTAACTGTTGACTCATTCGTCCCATAAGCTTGAGCAATTTCAACAAACATATCACCTCATGTCTCTTAATAATTTCCAGTTTCGTTTACAAACTTATATCCTTACTTTTCTTTTTGCCACTCGTATAAATCTCACCACTCTTTCGTTTCTCAGCCATTATGAGGGTTTACATCCATAATAAACACAAGACGATTTTCATGATTTTACGAGAAAACTTTCTCGAACTTGATAAATAACGATCAAGTCACAACGGAAACACAAGTTCGTCTATCTGCTGCTCGAACGTATTTTTTTGCTGTGATGGACAACAGGCGTCACCTATGGAGTAGAAAATTAACTACGCGTCGACTTACGCGGGAAGGCCAAACAAAGCAAAAAAAAAAGACGTCGATGCCGCGAAAGATCGGAGACAGGCTCACGTTTTCTCCGCGTTTCTTTCGCCGTGACAGATATGCGGCGACAGCTAGTAAAAGGTCAAACACATAGGTCCTTATGGAGCCCAAGGCCATGGACATGCTTGCGTTTCCTCCGAATTTCTGTTGCCGTGACATAAACTCCGGGTGGGGGTCTGCGACTTTGTCGCGGAGGAGGTGACGCCAAACTGCGAGCGTTCTGAACGCTATCTCGTCGGCGTAATGAGTTCGGAAAGTGATGATCTACTAATCGCGCTCGCTGTTTCTTGGTATTGAAGAAAAAGAAACGTTGCTCATTAGTGTTTTGTCGTGACGCGCCTAAAACGCGACATGCAGTGTTTTAAAATTCGCCACTAGTCGCTGGTCGCAAGCTTGACCGACCCAATGCTATTCTATGCGTTTCACTTTCGGCGCACTGTCGCCGCGTATTTGTCGTGGAGAAAGCGCTGCATGTCGTGTTTATGGCGCGACACGATAAATAATCGATGTACACTCCCCATACCGAGGACTGACGAATGTGCCGCTGATTATCGCGCCGTGGTAGTAGAGTGGGCGTTCCGAACGGCCGTAGTTTGGCATCAGTTCTTGCGCGCCTGACCATGAATCGCGGGTCGTCACCCGGTGTATCTGTCGCGGAAACAGAAAAAAGGAGAAAGCGCAAGCATGTCACCAGCCTAACTGAACATCCGCGTAACTCCGGATCCGCGTTACTCGGATCCGCGTAAGTCGAGGACTTACTGTAATGGCAAATTTTTTTCGTATCAAATGAGTGTTGTGTGGTTGCATAACCTCAACCGGCCATTAAAAAATTAACAAATTATGGACATATGCAAAACTTTTTTAGTAAAAAATCAATTAAAACACTTATCAAACTAGTCTAGCTGAAACTTTGTAAAAAAAATTAAGTTTTTTTTTTAAATTATGCTACTGAAGACTTCAGTCAGTTTTTGCCTCTGTCGCAAACATGTTAATGAACTTTGAACAATATTTTTGAATCAATACTGGGAAAATTAGATGTGGACTTATTTATTTCCGGACTTCCTGAGAAATACATGGTCATATGCAGTGCTCCTTGGTAAACTAGCTTCATGTCTAAAAACTCTGAGATTTCTACAAATTTCAGCGAAAAAAGATGTGTAATAGTCTCAGGAACAACAAGTTCTGTGAAAAGTTTCAGTTTTAGTTCCACTTCCTGATGTCTAGCTCTATTTGTAAGCATG
The DNA here is from genome assembly GCA_963573305.1 of Pyrrhosoma nymphula. Lineage (NCBI taxonomy): Eukaryota > Metazoa > Arthropoda > Insecta > Odonata > Coenagrionidae > Pyrrhosoma > Pyrrhosoma nymphula. Next base: position 57,470,160 of record OY754328.1, read on the forward strand.
TGTTCAATTGAAACGTGCTGTACTTTCTGGCTTATGAGATGTGTTTTTTCTCCTGTTGAAACCCATGGAAAACCACGCTGTATCTTATATGGCCAATGTTATGGTCATATTGCCTAAAGACCTCCTGGTTGAAATGTGTGTGTTACGAATCTTACAATGAGATGTAAGTTAAAATAAGCATGAGAACATTCTGGATCACGCCATGCCACCATATTTGTTTCGGTATTCCATAAAAGATAGCTTCTTTGTTACACTGTAAACAATATTGAAGGCTAATATAGATGCATATTATTTTTTTTAATACTGTGACCACAAGTAGGGTGTCTTACGTGCCCATGTGTGTTAAAAGCTGGAAAATATGGTCAGTATATATTGAACACTGCCTGGAATGCTTTTACTGGACTGAGCAAGACAAGGTGGTTGAAATTTGGAGTGGAGCCATTTATTGTCATGGTCAACAGATATGGCCCTGGGTTGCCAAAATATTTTGATGTTAGAGCACCATCTAGTATGAACACTGGTGTAATTTGTCTTGGTACTTCGTGAAGTGACTGTACTTAATTTGGTAGTAAATCACATGAAATGCCCTCTTTTGAGACCTGATGAGTTATAGTGTAGCTATACTTTAGACTCCTGATGATGTTTATCTTCTTTAGTTCCCATTAATTTTTCCTTGGTAAGCTTAGTACTGTGAGCAATTAATTTGAACGCCATACTTCATTTGCCTTTCCAGAATGTGGTCTCTCTAGTCACAATGGCAGTCCAGTGGATTATACCAGATATGCCGCGAAAGCTTCGCGATGAGATTCAGCGTGAAGCATATGTCACCAATGAAATAATCATTCGAGAGGAGCGGAATCGAGCGAAGAGAGCAAGGGGAAACAGTGGTGACTACTCAAGTCCACAAGTCCCTCAAGGTAGCCGATTGAATGCAGGTGATAATGCCACATCATTGTTATATCCCTCTATTACAAAGAGGATATCTGAAGGGCGGTCTAACACTTCTCTGTGAAAGAATATAAAAAATCACTTTGATTGGATATTAGCATTTGATATTAATACTTTTATACTAAATGAAAACCAATATTTTGTGCCATTTGATGACCTCAAAACTCTCTTCTTGTTGGTCTATGTAGGCTTTTTTATACTTTTCTTTGTTTCTTTATGAAATATTGCTTGCATTTAAAAACCCTTCAATGCCTTCTTTCGTTTCATGTACATATGTGTAGGAGCATTTTATTGATTTAAATTTGTTAGTTTGTTATTGAAAAATGTTTTGAATGCCCATGTGTTAAAAAAATCTGCTAGAAAAGCATTTTCACCCTCTGTCATGGAAATGGCGAGGGAACAATCTTTAAATTCAGTAATGGTGTTCAGATTTCATAGAGTTATATTATGAAAAATTTGTACTCAATTATTTCAAATATTACAGAATCAATTTTTGTTGGCTCAGTTACATCAGTGACTTAGAAACATGGTCCTGAATAGTCATTAATTTTTTATCGAATTAATGTGCAATTCTTTGATGTGGAATGTGTACAGTTGCTCTTTGGGTAGGTATAACATTTTGGGAGTTAAATTATAAGATAATTAATGGCTTCTATATGTAATGAATACCTCTGCTAATCCAAGTTTGGAGTGGCACAATATTCTGGAAATTGTTTGTATGCATTATAAATTTTATGACTTTGGTACAAAAGTCACTAAGCTAGGCAGACCATTTTGCCAAATGTTTGTATCATTTACAGACTTTGATTGTTGTTAAAAAGGGGATGGAGGCTCCTGATAATAGAAATCCTTCTCATGGTCTTAATTAGAATAATGGTCTAAATTTCCTTTTACTTTCATTTTTGCTCCAAAACTGGCCCATACTGTTAAATTGTTGCAGCAAAGTTACACTAATTTGGTTAATGTCTTAGGCCTGGTTTTATGATGCTTGGTTACCTTTAATCATAAAGTGACATAGCCTTTACATTAACTTTATGTTCACTGAGAATTTGTGTTTAAAGGCCTGGTTACACAGTACATGAGAATGTACAAGAAAATGTGTGAATGTCTGAATGTCAGAATGAGCGGGAAAATTCACCGTGTAACCACACCAAAATGTACGATTGTATGAATGTCTGAACAGAAAATAGAATCAGTTCTAATTTCGTTCAGACAATCGTACAAGTTGACCTCATTACAGAGACACCTGGTGGCAGACGACACAAATGACACATTCACATTTACACAAGCCAATTGACAACTAAATGTGTCGTTTCCATGTCAAAAAAATTGGTTCAAATAACGCGCCTACGGTTTAAAATGAGGAAAAACAAACGAAAACGCATAATGCACATCAGAAAATGTACGTAAATCTGTCCGAAAAAATGTACCAAGTAGCCACCTAATCATTGATCTTGTCCATGAGAATATACAAGAATCTGTACATGAAACCATTCACACAAATGTACAGAAACTTGTACATTCTCATGTACCGTGTAACCAGGTCTTAATGTATTACTTCAGACTGTGAGCTAGTTGCCGTGATCATTATTGATGAGAGAACTTATTAATTTTGGTTTCCATACTGAGAAAATATTTAACCAGAGATTATAAAACCAAGCCTTATAGTTGGTATTGTCATGAAGAAACTTTTTTAAATCAGAAGTTAGTGTAGGAACAGACCAAATGTACAAATTTTGATAAATCAACCAGAAGAAGATGTCCATGGTAACAAAGGTTCTTCCAAGTTGTAAAAAGAATTTCTGTACTTTATTTTGAGACTCTAGTACGGTTGTCAAAGTACATATGTATTTCCAAAATTATTTCTTATTTTACTACATGATACTTGGATTGCTGTATGATGCCTTCATGTGAATTGCATTTAAGATGCTTGTAACTTGTAGTCAGTTGGAATTATTTCATGTTTGATAGAAATATTTTAATGCTGTTATTGTGAAATGTCTTGTATAAATATTCAGTCATTGAAACCCGTGTGTTCAGAAGTACACAGAAACCATGTGTGGTATGTAAAAAAAATAGGCGTTTAATGAGCCCATAAAGATTATCTAATGTACTCTATGTTTGACAAGGAAAGGTCAACCAGCCTTTTTGAGATACGATATTTTCCTCTTTAAGAGTTATTACATATTGACCTTTTTTCCTAGAATAGCTATGTGCATGTAGACCTTGTGCACTGGAATGTGCATCTTTATTTTTGTTGCTAATTGTTATTGTGAAATAATTAATTGATTGGGTGGAAAACACAGCAATATTAACATACCACGAATTATTACATTTTTACTTTGTTATATTTTTAAAATTCAATATTCATGAAAAAATTATTTTTGCTGTGAGAAATATACATACTAATGAAATTACTTAGTATATGGCCTAACTATTTTATGTAGTGCAATACTACTAATTGTTAGATTAGCTATTGTTTGATAGTTCTCTGCTTGTGTGCGTTTTTCTCCTAAACTTTTTATTTCTTGTGTTCTTCCTAAGCTGTTTCAGTAACTAATTTCAGCTGTTATTTTAATTCTTACCATTGTATCTTCTGACTAGCAACTTTTGCAACTATCTTTTGAATGATAATGTGACTCATATGGTCAGGTGGTAAGAAAGTCCTGCCTTAGTTATGGTCTTAAGACAGAATTATGGTCTTTTGATGTTGTGTGTAGGCAGTGTTGGCCCAAGCTATTTTAGAAGTGTGGGAAAAGTTTTATATGCCTGTCTCTAACTAAGAATTTATTTTCCGATTGTGATTTCTTTAACCACGCATTAATTTGATGAAAACGTGTTTCGGAATGATACTCTTAACATTTTGGTTAGTGCAATGTCAACCACAGTTTATTTCAATGGGTCGGCTACAAGAATGGAATGAAGGAAATTATTAGTCTGTGGGTTTCATTGTATTCTTTGGTGAATTTTAGTGTCAATCAATTTAAGATGCACTAAATAAGGTCATTTTGGATAAAAATACATGTTGGAAATCAACATTTTCCAATTTCCATACTTCCTGTCCCTTTTACTCATTCGTTAATAAGTCACAGAGTGGCACAGAGTCACATTGGCCGCCTCTGTGACCAGCTGCTTGTAGTTTTTGCCCACATTTTCCACACCTTGGGCCAGCACTGTTAGTAGGATAAGTTTGGTATGCATATAGTTGCTGCCTTTTGCCAAAACTAAGGCCAACTACCCTCTGTTAAACTTTAAATACCCTGCTGCTACATTATTTTAGGTGTGATAGTTAATTCATGCAAGGATGTGGAGTTTTGTGATGCGCCAGTTAATAAGTTTGGTTAAAGTTCGATAGACATCAGTCATCCATATGTATCATGTCTTTGTGAGCATTTATTTAATATTGTGTCTTTCTTCACTAGTTTGGACATTCCGTTTTTATCTACATATTATTGCTTTTTTCACTAATAGAAAGGAAATGTAATGAAGCTCGTATGAATGATTCTTTGAAATCATGTGGATCTTCACCTTGACTGATAAACATGACTGATTTATGAAACTTTTTGAGACCTCACGGTAGGGTTTGTATTTTATGTAGAGATATGAAGTATAAATATTCTCAAAAGTTCTAGTGACTGTCTTTCTGCCAAAAGTTATATTTTGCATACATGCCAATTTACACCTTTGAGCAAATTAGTCATTGTATTTTATATATGTATTAGTAATTGTTTCCTCTGGTATAAAATTTTATTAGTTCTCAGAATTAGTCAGTACCTGAGGGACTACTGTTTTTCTTCCTAAAATTTTCCCAGTCGAGTATTGTGCTTCATATATTTATATTCATAATTGATGTTATTTTTTGTTGAGGTGTATTATCCTATATTCATGAGGGTAAGCTTGAGAAAGTCTATTATGTTCTTTGACAACTATTTAATTAGAAAATTTTTTGTTATAGTGTCTTGTTACATCTGAAGTTGACTTATATTCCTTTCTCTTGATCAGTTTTGTTACTGGCAAATAAACTTGGTGAGATGTATTCTTGAATGCATAAAATTATCTGCAGTTTTTGCTAATTACAGGCTTCAGTAACCAAAATCTGTAAATACCAAGTACATAACTGAATCAGTCCAATAAATTATGGAATTTGTTTAGTCTTGCATTAGAACTCTATAATGGTTTCTTTTTCTCTGTGATGAGAGTCCTTTAATCACGTAGAGGACAAATTATGAGGTACATCTCCTAGCAGCTCATATACCCTTCTCTGTGATATTCTTTTACAATCTCTGTTCCACTGTACTCTTTTTTGTCTCGTGACGTGAATGTTTTTATTGCTCATTTAATTATGAGTCTTGTTTGAAAGATTTACTTCATATTTTGATATTCAGCAGTCTTCTTGTGAAATCTCATCATTTGCACTCAACATAACTGGTTTTTCTTTTCATAATGGCTTTTTATGGGCATTTATATTTTGCCTACTTTGTTCTTTCCTTGACTCTAATAATTCTTCTTTGATGCTTGATGCAAGGTTTTCCTCTGATTTCATAAATAATGAAACAGGATTAACCTTTTCAGTTCTAAGCTTCATCCCAGAGAGCACGCATACTTTTTGTTGTTGGTATTTAAACCCTTGCTTTTTGAAATACTTATATGCGTGCGTAGTGCTGATGGCACTGCTCCGCCCAAGCACATATATGCGTGCATAGCACTGAAAGGGTTAACAATAATTTTACAAATCACAGTTGATAGAGACAAATCTTTTTTTGGTGCATAGGCATTTTTTGCTACTTATTATGTTGAGTTGTTTGGGAAATAATTTATAATTTGGCATCATAATTTCTATTTTTAATTTTACTGGTATTTAATGTGTAATTTTTGAGTTTGTAATCCTCTGCATTTGACACCAATGTACATTATTCAATTTTCAATGCTACATATTTAATATAAATTGCAGCTTCATTTTTCTCTAACAATAAGTACATATCAACATTTCATATATTTTATTGATTCCAAAATGATGGATTAACTTGAATGACATATGTAATTGTTCTTTCTCCATCATTTTATATTAATTGTTTTTCTCCTACATGATTATTGATCTAAAATCTCACAACCTACCTTTTTATTTTTTCAATGTTCAAATATTGGGTAAAACATAGTTGCATTTGGCAAGCAGCTATTAGAGTAATATAATGATGAAAACAGAGCCAGCACTGTGATTATGATGCCATTTCTCTGACATTAATGGAATTATGTTTACTCTTCAGTATTCTGAATTATTGTTTAGGTTATGGAAAATAATTTCAGCAGTTAGACTCGTATTTCTTTTTTCATTTTAGACCACCTTGCATTTTCTCTCTTCATCCTCAGGTTACTGAGCAAAGTCCGTATGTTGCTTAAGCTGCCAATTTGTGCAGTCCCCATAAATTTCCAATTGACCTCTTCGTCGTGCATTGAGTCACATTTTAGGTACATGATAGGTCTCTGTTTACTGCTAACAAATTATTTTTGGATCATTACTCTTACCTCCAAATAAAATTAAGTCTTTTTTCAACTTCCTTTTCTCCAAAGGAAAGCGAAGTCCATTACAACTAAATTATTTTATGCTACAGAAAATTCCATAAAATATTTGGAAATTATCCTACTCTCAGCTTATTATGCTCTGTTATCTTTCTTTCATTAACCAAATTACATGTAAATAGTTTTGTAATCGTTAATTATTCCTTAAATGGTGTTGTCTTGTTTTTCATTGTATGAATATCCAAGTTAATTATATCACATTTTTTTAAATTAACCTTCTCTCAGTCCATTCTGCTCTGTTATCTATCTTTCATAGCCATATTAAATGTAAATATTTAGTTACATATTCATTAATTGCGGGCCTGAGAGTCAAAGTAATATAAGTTACAAACATCATTCAGTGTCACCTGTATCACTTTACTCTGGTAAGAAATGACAAAAAGCAAAGTAGCTTAAGTGTTCGGCGGCTAGATCGCAGCACCATACGGTCAAACACTTGTATTACTTTTCCTGTAGCTACCTGACGGTACCAACTTAGAACATATGCACTTATATAATTTTTCGTGTTTTTCTTAATTGTATTACTTTGACTCTCCGGCCCTCAATTATTCTTTATATAGTGTTGTCTTGTTTTTCTTTATATGTATGAATATCCAAGATAATTATATTAACATTGGGACTTTTAATTGCAATGAATAGATTTCCATGATAAAATTCAAAGGTCTTTGAAGAAAGCTTTTTTGATATTAGAATTGACATTTTTTTGATGCTATTTTATATAATTTACTGATATTTTATGCATCACTAGGCTGAATTAGTGAAACTGGGTATATTTCAGATCTGAAACGGTATTATGATATTAATAAAGTTATTGATGAAATGAGTCTGGATACATCAATCATATTATTGTTGTAATAACAAATAGGTGTTTTAAATTATTTTTTTACTCACTCTGCTTCTTTTGAAAATCTGTCCCTTAATGATATATCTTGTCATTTAAATGTCAAGCATAGCCATACTTTGGCTTGTGACATATCATTTGGAACCATTAGGTTGATTCATATGCGTATTTGCATTTATGTAGTGCAACTGCGGGTATATCATTGAAATACCCCATAAGTGTTATATTTTCACCAGAGTTTTGGCAGTTTTCACTCTTACATAAACTACTTACAATCTGAACTTTGAGGTAGTCCATGTTTCATAATATGCATTGCTGGTACTGATATTAAATTTTTAATGGTTTTGGATAATAATGGTTTATGAAGCATAAGTGAGGAATGTTGACTCGTTGTTTGAGTTTCTTTCTTGAATCTCAAAATATTTTGTGCCAGTTTTTGCAAAGGATTTTTGGAGTTGCATAATTGTATATTATATTTACTTTAGGCAGCCTGATATGTGGTAGCTTCGAAGGCACTTTGTCCTGCATGTGTTTGTGCATATGCTGAATACTGTTCTTTTTTAAGCTCAGATTTGCTTGTGCAACATCATGTGTGCCAAAAGTTTATATACATGTAAGGTGAGCATGTAATTTAAAAAGCCATTTGTATTACAGTTTTTGTAATTTTTATAATCTTTATTAGCTGCAATTTTACATTATATTGGTGCTATTTCTTATAATTTTGGTATACACTATGTGATAACTTGTGTACATTTTTTGCCTACATGAGCAAATGTTTAGAAACCAGAATGTCAGACAAATGATAATTGAGCTCTAAATAAATTAATCCTCTTCTAAAGTAGGCCTCTGTGTGTAAAATTGATTTCTGCTGTAATATTCTTGAATTCTAAGGGCTTTATTTGGGACTTACAAGGAGGAGGGAATTACATGTCATCCAGTATGTTAGAGCCGATGTATTGCATAGCACATACCAACTGACGTTAAGAAATTATCAAATTTTGAGGATACCTAGGGGCCTATAATGTCACTCATAACTCCGGAGTTATGGAGAGTAAGGAGTTATAATGGCCGCCATAGCTCTTTTGGCTTTTACAAAACTGAAAATAACTCCAATCCGAATTATGATTTGGAGTTATAAGGGTGAGTTTAGGGTATAACTCCAGTTTGTAACTCCGATTGGAGTTATTTTCAGTTCTGTAATAGCCAAAGGAGCTGTGGGGGCCATTATAACTCCTTACTCTCTGTAACTATGGAGTTATGAGCTACATAATAGGCCCCCAAGACTAGCCATGGTATTAACTTCTACGGAGTCACCCGTGAGTACACATAGGTCCAAAAATTCCTCAGAGGAAGTAACATTCACTTTGACTAGATTAGATTAGATTGTTGTTGGGGGGGCCTTCGTCAGGAGCCCGGGCACTTAGACCTTTCTTGGTCCATTGTGCCAACCCCATGCCTGTCTGCCACTTGCAGACAGGGGACAAGAGCACCTCGGTAGAGGTATGGAGGATTAGCCTCCCCCTGCCTCACCCCAGTACCAGGTATAGAGGATGTCCTCCCTCCAACCGGCCCGGTATGGCCTGGCCTGGCATCTCAGGCCTGCCGGTATAGGTATGGAGGGAGTATCATCTCTCCATCCATGCCTGGTTGAGGTATGGAGGAGGGTCACCCATCCAACCACCGTCCGGGCCCAACGTTGCTTAACTTCGGTGTTCTGATGGGAACCGGTGTTTCAACGTGGCTAGGCCCTTGCCCTTCACTTTGACTAACTAAGACCCAAACCCAGATCCTTCGATATAATACTGAGTGCTTTAGCTACACAAGTTACCGAGGCATCGTTTTTCTCAGTGGCTTTTTGTGGACATTATAGTAACAAGGTGTTCCAGACTGCTGGGTGGATTTTTGTAGGCATTAAAGGAACAAGATGTTCAAGACTGCCTCACAATGTGTGCTTGGCACCACCGTTCACTGCGTCAAAGCCATACTTTGAACGTAATAGGTGTTCCCTCTTTTTGACAATTTTGAGGGTACTGGGAATAGCTACTGTATTACTTTAATGGATCCACCCAGAAGTGCAAAAAGCTGGTACTGGTATCCTCATAATTTGTCTAATAGAGCATACACCTATTTGTGCTCAAAGTGTGGCTTTAACCTCATTGAGGGTGGTGCCAAGTGCACATTTTGATTCCTTCGGTGGCATTATAATATGTCCAGCAGTCTTGAATGTCCTGTTCCTTTAATGACCACAAAAATCCACTGGGGAAAAGGTAGTAGCAGTAGCATAACTGGCTAAAGCACTGGGCGTAATATGGATGAATCCCAGGTTCAAGTTCTGGTCAAGGCGAATGATTTTTCCTCTGTAGAATTTTTGCACTAGCAAAGGCAATGCTTTTCACCCATTACCTATACCATCGATAAAGTCAAATCCTTTTGGCATTCTCTTTTATATCTCCTGGATGCTTAGTGAGTCCCTCAGATAAAATTTTCGTGATCTCCTTATTCGCTCCCGTCCATAAAATCATATCTGTATTTAGCTTATTAAACTCACCTTGAAACATATCATTCTTCTGTGGTGTCATGCTCATTACACACTTGAGTTTTATGATGTGAGGATCCTTTGTTATAAGTCCTGCACGGAGGGCTGTCTTGTCAACAAGCCTTTTTTTCAGGATAAATTTCATGTTGAGAACTTAGTATTTACTGATTAAACTTTTTCCATTTAATTTCTTTTAATTATTTGCCTGTGGATGCTACGCTGTACCATATGTTTTTCTTGTGATCATGGATTTTCTAAACATCTTCACCATGATATTAACTTAATCATCATACCAAAAAGTGTTCATCTGTCATGTTCTCTGGGTTTAAAAATGTTTTGTCTAAAAATTGTATATTACACAAGTATATCAATAAAATATCATCAGTTATAGTTTTTAAAAATTTTTTTGTGCAATGGAGGCTATGTGGCAGATACGGTACTGTATCATCTTTACCATTTTAGTTGGTGATCTATGTATTTTCCCTTAAAGATTATGCGATGACTGCATTTTAAGAAGTTGATATTACTTTTCCATTATGCGAATCAGTATATTTTGTTTTCATTAACTTGACTGGTGAAACATTGCAGTAGATACATGTGAAGGGTTGGTAAAAAGGATAAACAAGACATGCTGTTTTTAAGGAATCAACATGTAACTGACTTATAATCCTCCTTTGACCTTAGTTTCTGTGCCATTTGGCCCCTGATGGTGGGCCCCAAACTTTTAGGTAGATAACAACCGCCATTATATTATTTGATGTGCCCTGCCCTTACCTATCATACCTGCCTTCTATTTGAATAATATTTTTTTTCGATCTGATGTGCGACGCCACGTGAATGCATTTATTGTGAGTGTGCATTCCTTTGATTTTTGTTTAAACTAAACTGCTTTTATTTGATAAGAAAGATAGTACCATAGCATCGAGTGGAGTTTTCGATTTCTCCAAGATACACGAATAGTTGTTATAGCCCTTGCTGTAATTCCTTATGACCATCCTCCCAGAATTGATTTTTGTGTAGTTTTTCTTAGAATTTTAATATAAAGTAATTTTCTTGGAGTAGTGGGTGCATACAGTGATCAATTTTTGAATTTTTTATCATTAGTCTAGTTATGATAAGCACCGGTCCGAAGATCGTCATTCTCTTAAGTCAAAACTGTTCTATTGATCAAGTGAGGATAATTATGTAGTTAATAGGCTCGTCCTTCGGATGTGCGAAAAAAACCGGCGTAATCCAGAGCGAACTATAGGGAAAATTGGTTCCGTACTCAGGAATTCAGTTAAGTTCCGGAGCGTTATAAGCAGTGTCAACGGTACCACCTGCAGGAATAGATTGTCTCCGAAAGAAATAGGTAAGTCAGAAACTCCATAAAATTACGGCCATGGAGGCCCTGGGATCCGTGATCTATACGGAGCCGACATCGCACGTAGGTATCTACGGGAATCTAGTGCGCGCGTTATCGTATGAATATGAGTTATTTCTCGGTTTTTGTTGCGACTACTTGCTCGTATTGAAACGTTTGATGCCGACTTAATAATTTTTTCTAGCCTTGGCTGGCAAAGTTAGAAGCCCTACTGAGCGTAGGCCCGATGCTAATTCCCAAGAGTACTTTATACTGCCCCATTTTATGCCTTCTACTGCGAGTAATGCCCCGTGGTCAGCCACCAGACTATTTTGTTCCTTTTTCGTACGAATACCTTTCTCCAAACCAAATTGCTCCGTAAGATTTGGATCTGTTGTGTCGATTGTGAAAAAACGCCGGAATGAAGCGCTCGGATAAGTTCTCGGAGTTTATTTTTCTTTGGAATTTCTCTTTAGAGATTGGTTATATTGACGATTCTGCTGATTTTAGCCATAAGTATGCCTGCCTTCCTGCAACGCGAAGTACCTCACTTAATCCAACATGCGATCCAGGTCAGCACTCAAACCCCGAGAAGAATTCAGCGTACCCTAATTGAACGATTAAAGTCGTCATGCAGGGTATGTAACTGTGAGCGACCACAGGGTTATCCTTTCATTTGCTGCTGTGTTACGGTTCCGTAGTTATTGGGATAGATACCTAGAGTGGCTATGGTTCCGTAGTCGATGATCAGCGGCTCTCATTTGGCGGGTCAAAGGTGAACCTGTCTGACGTAAGGATTCACGTCAATGCGCCAGACCCCTCTCTCCCCTCCCCCCTCAGCAAGAGGTATGACGTGGGGTGCCAAAATATCGAACGGTAGCGACGGAGGAAGGCCGTTGTGGAGGCGTCAGTGAAAGCCCCTTCAAGAAAAAAGTGTCGCGAATACATAATCTATCGGAGAAAAATCTGGCGTGGAAATAAGTTCTTCTGTACGAGACAAAAATTTTCCTTCGGTTACACTTACCGCCTGGGTAGGGCCTAATTGTGCCGTAAAGTTTAATTCACATTTTCCCGTGTGCTTAAGAGTTTTTTTCGTATCATTCTATTTTTGCTGTACTTACAACACAAGGGTTTAAATTATCATCACATTGTTGTGGGGAGTAAACGTTCTCTTGCATCCCTTCCTAGTGCTCGACCCTTTTCGTTGTCTGTTTTGAAAGAGGAATGTTCATACCATCAGCTTTTTCAATTCCCAGGTAACTTAGGTGTGAAACTCTAAAATTTGTCAGGAAATTTCAAAACTCAAAACCTTGCATAATGGAGCTATTGAGGGCTGCTTTGGTTCTTGTCATGTTTCTGGGGTAAAATGAAAGGCTTAAAAATTGAACCATTTTATATTAGACGGTACTAATAGTCCGCAATCAAATGAGCACTTTTTTGTTTTAAAAAGTTCCATTATTAGAAAATCTTGGAATAAAAATTTTAAAAATCGAATTTATAAAATTAGTGGTCGGGAGCATTGCTCAAGCTTTTATTTTTTCTACATATCCTCATTTTTTTACCAACTTCTACAATCTAAAAGAATTTACGATGGCTCTGCAGAAAATTCCTACTCGCCTTTCCATGAAATTATGTCGCCACTGGTCCAAAAATATGAAATCCACAACTATGAAAAGATGTCCTTCTTGATGCATATTGGCAAAGTCGCTCAGGAGAAACATTAAAAACTGTTAAAAGGAGTAGTATCACGCTCGGCGAATTCACCTGCGATGAATAGTGCCACGGTTATATATATTCATATTCTTGCTTTTTCGGCTATTAATTGAAAGCTGATGCGTTCTTATGATGCGTCTAGTTGTTTGAAGGTCTGGTTGCTTTTCTGTACCCGTTTTCTCTAATTCTTCCCCGGTTCGAATCCTCAGCCCTGGATGAAAATCGCGCCTGCAGCGAAGACAATTCTCTTGAGTAGAACAGTATAGGCACAGTCATTGTTTAGACTGTGGTATAGGTATAACTCTATCCTGGAAAGTTATGAAGATAAAGACTTCGTTGTGAACCGACTAAAATTTACTACACTTTAATAAAGTCCCTACAATAGAACTTAAGATCTTACTTAGAAGATCTGGTGTGATCTATCGCCAAATATATTAGTACCCAAGGTGGTTCTATGATTTTTTTCTGATTTTCAGTGCTGGGAAACAAAATTTTTTGTTAATTTGGGGGCTAAGAACTGAACTAAATCCTATGTTCTTGTACGTTGGTGGTCGAATAAACTTTTTTCCGAATGGACGAGTCTCGAGAAAAAGCTGTTGAGAATGGAAAATGATCGGGATACGCAGCTCTTATGAGCGCCTTCCCCGCAAAACGGATTCATATCCAACGCTGAGAATGCAATATTTCCGTACATATAAACTCCTTAAAACTTTTCAGAACTAATTTTCGATATTGTTTCGATACTTCGATAATCAAGTCACTCGAAAATATTTCACATAATTATGCGTGTGCATTCAGAAGTTCATTCAATGGATAAATTTTTTTTTATAAAAAAAATCACTTTAATGTGTAGAGGAATGAAAACGGATAAAGAAAAACATAAGTTTATATGCAGTAAAATGCTTATTTATACATTAATATTAAAATAAAATCGCTATAATAGCGAATCGAGGCGTACCAAAATGATGTCGTGACGAATGCGTAATCTTTGTAGTTGGTTCAAATGACAGCGATTACCGTATTTTGTAAAATAAATGCTGCTGGATTATATTGGAAACCCAATATAAATAAATCCAAATCTCCCGTGCAGCCTCTACAGTTGCACTAGAACATTAATCTTACTAAGCGGCTCCTTTGCGGATTACTTCGCGCGCGTGGACTGAAGACTGCTAAGCAGTAGGCAAGTCGGTTCTTGATGATCCATCACTGGGTCGCGAAAAAATATATAATACATACCATAAACACATATGACACTTGTAAAATGTAGAGTCGCAATGAACCAAGCAAATTAAGGATTTTTTTCTTTTAAGCTTCCGCCAAGAAAAATATATATTGTTGGCCGAGAATCCAGAAAAATTCAAACCACATATCAGAGTAGAGTCTTTGAAGCTTAATAGAACTAAAGCGCTAAATTAAGTGGATACGCAATTACAATCTTCTTACTTTTTCGCCGCAGAATATTGCATACGTTTACGAAAGACCCAGATCTCAGTGCACGAATAGATTCTCAGTGATAAGATGCCAATTGAAATTTCACCTGTGCTTAATACGAACGAAAATTACTTATAAGTAGTGATAATTCGTGGAAAAGAATTGATTATAAGATTAATTCAAGATTTCTATCCGCGCGCTCATATAATCATAGGTAGGTATCATTTAATATTTTGTTAGTCTTCTTATAGGCACATGAAACGTTTGACGCCTGACTGTAGACTTGATGTTTACTTCATATGTTATTAAAAAATAAAATACTCCACTATCGAAGAACGCATGAAATTCTTCAGCCGTCCCCCAGATGTGATTTTTCAATTGATACACACGGAACACTGTGAATAAAGTTTTTTTTCTTTAAAGGCATTTAATTCTTGAGCTAAAGACATATTTGTCTGCTAAAATTTAAAAGCAAAAGTTTTACCTAATATTTATTGAGTGAATTAATTTTTTCCAGGAAAAAAAACAGTTTATCTAACAATTTAGCTCAGGTATACTCGAAAGTCCATGCACAAAGTTCACGCGGTAAATGCGCATCTCCGCTGTGGATTGTTTTGAACGGCGCTTCAACAGATGCGCATCAGTTTTTCATCCTACCCCGTAACATCGAATCTCGGGAAGACAACTTCGGTCAGTGAATGAAAGATAGTGAAAATGGCAACAAAGTTAGGCAAGGACGTGGAGTCTTTTCCAGTTGATAGACTAAAAAGAGTTGGATACTATGAATTTGAAGGAACTATCGGAAAAGGGAATTTCGCTGTAGTAAAGCTTGCCACGCATATTGTAACGAAAACCAAGGTAAGTACCTTTACGTCTTGTTTTCTTTCATACTTGACCTGCCCCGTGACGAACATTGATAACGTCACGTTTTTCCTGATTACGTCTATCAATGTGTCGTTTAATTGAAATAATTAGTTACTTTTGTGACTTTTTTTGATTGTTTCTTGGTAAAACACCGTAGTGAGGATTGCAAACGATCTGGCGGGCAAGAGGCCTCATATAACGGATGATGGTCGGCAGATATTTAGTTACTAATAGTTCATGCTGACTAATATTCTTGGGGTTAAATTTTGAAATACACATTTTAAATGTTTAAAGGTATCATCGCATCACATTTCTAGTATTTGTATAACAGATTCCTTCGCTTTCTATCTTTTCTTATTCGCCTTAGATTGATCAAGAATTTCAAATGTTTGCTGTCTCATTTAATGCAAATGTTGAAAATGAGTTGTTATTAATTTTATTTCGTATGTTGACTGGCCCTGCGCCCTACCCACTGACAAATTCTTGTTTCAGTTTTTCTCTTAACCCCACATAATTCCCTTTCCTTGCTAATGATAGCTCTTAATTGGTCTCTTATCGATCCGTTTATGTTTGTATGTTATTGTTAGCACACCCATCTGTCATTTCCAGTGGTCTGCTCAGTTCACTGCACTGAAGCTGCCTGTGTTGCAACAGGAATGTACAAATTGGTTTCCTCAGCAGCTGAAATCGATAAACACCTTATTTTGACGTTTCAGTAAAGTCTTTTCCGACAGAACTAGAGACAAATTTTTATGTATATTGTAAACGTACTGTCTGTATTTTCGCCGGTGTTTTGGGCTACTTAGTGAAAAGTTCCCGGAGATAAAACGGGTGTTTTTTCAACGTTTAATTTGTCGTGATGAGTTAGTTGTGTTGTTACAGTTACTCCTGGAATCTGTCTCTGGCTGTTAGGTTTTTTTATGCTCTTTGGTGACCCATCTCATTCTTCATATCTCTTCGTTCGCTGAGATTAGCGCTGGAAGGTCTTTAGAGTGACCACGCTGATCTGCAGTCCGGCCTCCACAGAAGGCAAGGCGAGAGACAGCCACGGTCGTTACCGTAAGGTCACAAATGCTGGGCGACCGACCGCGTCCGATGACTTTTCCCGCTTCCCCATTTCCAAACAATTTCTTCAGAAATTACTCTTGCTCTTGGTACTGTGACAAATATTCGTTGAGTGTGAAGATGAAGCTAGCCAGAGGTCAGCGACAGCCAGCCAAAGGGCTATTTTCTTAAATAATTTCACTCCAGAATTAAACTTCAAACAATAAGTCGAGTGTTAATAATTATTTCTCTTCATGGTACGAGAATATTGGGTATAAACGTAATGATCTTCATCGTTTTAGCTATCGCTAAACGCATTCTTACGTGTTAATTCTTATTCTTATTGTTAGTAGACCAAAACTTATGAATGCGAACGTATGTTCATGCAAAATTATTTATACGATTTATTATCGCCAGTAAATCGCAGGCACATTATCCAAAATTGGGTTTCGGACTCTTCCTTTATTCGCGCTTTAGTACTTAATGCAGTTAAATAATGAAATGCCGTGTTGTTTGTTCGCTTTGCGAAAACAAATTAAAAAGCGACTCGGGCGGTCGTGTCGTAGTACTGATAAACTGGTTGCTTTCTGATTTGTGGTTTTCCTATTCTCATCCTCGTTTCACTTCCGCAAGGGTCATTTGAAGAGCGACGACTGTTAAAACGAACTTATCATACGGACATTCATGTGGGATTGTTTACGCGCGGATACCGATCAGCTGGAGAACCAAAAATGTGATTCTAAAACCCGCGCAGTTCATAGGGGCTTGGTTCTCATCATCTCAAGTTTCCAGTATACTCTGAGATTTATCGGATTATATTAAAAATGGAAACCACGTAGAACCGGCTTTCCTCTTGTCCTATTTCTTCGTTATTTCGCTGAAAGTAACTTTAGTTTATGTTAGACTCGAAGACAGCATTGCGTTATATGATCCCCAAAGAACAAAAATACGTCATTACTCTTCTCGGGATTAAAAATGTGTGTTTTTATTCACATCCATCTCATCATTTCATGCCCCTTTTCTTGTCAAGTGTTTTTTGTTAGTATTTTATCGTTTTTGCATCAATAGTTTTCTGTTAAATCTCAGTTAGTATGTATTGTTACTATTCCGGTGACTTTGCCTAGCCCAGTGCCGTTACTCTGGCGGAGTGAACTATTTTTATGGAGATTTAATTAGGTATCCGAATCTTGTTTTTCCCTCCTAATCGTTGTTATCTTGTTTAAAAGCTGTGCTTCCCCTGGGTTAATTTTGTTGGACACTTTTCCGGTTAGCCTGTTGTTGACTTAGCGGAGTTTGTTTATGCTCACCATTACTTGTCATTCTTGTCAGCCTTTGAAATTCTATATTGCCCCCTTTAATTTTGCCATTAATTACCATTTGCGTATATGGTAACTCGTGTAAATCGAGGGAGATATTTTGTCAAAGGCATATACAATAACAGCTCTGTTATGGTGATGGTTGGTAATGTTTTCCTCTATTAAAATTTATTGCTCTAGGATTATTTATTGCTAGTGCTGAGGTCGCCTACAAAGCGATTCTGTTATATGCGGCAACTGGAAAAGATACGAATGTGCACAATTTGTACTACTATCATTTATGAATCATTTTAGCCAGAATATTGACCGATAAGGTATTAAATAAATTCGCGGATGGATGACGCTACTTTTTGCGAGTAAGAAGTGACCTTCAGCGTTGAGAGTGCGACAATCACAGCACTACGTAGACATCCGAAGAACGGAATCCGATGTTTCCAGGGTATTAATGTTATCTTGATAAGATAATGTGGAATCATGTTATCGTCTTGTAACTCCCACGGCGACGCAGGTGGTAAAGCGTTCGTTTGGCGAACGGCTGCGCTCGATTTTATGACGACACGAAGTGAAGTTTATCTTGCTCTTTCCGCACGATTCCAGTTTTGTTTCTACGAATCTTTGTTATCCGTCATCAATTGCGTTTAGATGTGAGAAATAGAGCTCAAAAGTTGAAAACCTTAATTCCTTGTTCAGTAATTCAGAAGTTTTCAGTAATCTTTCCCTGTAAAGATACGTAAAAAGATAGTGACCACTTTTATTTTATCTCAGATTGATTACTGCTCATTATTATATGGTGATTTAACCAAAGAACTGTGTACAAAACTTCAAAGAGCATTAAATGCCTGTATTAGATTTATTTGTGATTCGCGAAAGTACGATCACATCACGCCTTGCATAAATACACTACTGAGGCTTACAGTTAAAAATCGAGGAAGAGATTTCCTGGGTAGTCTTTTATACGATATTTTCAACAGTAGGGAACCAGTTTACTTATACTCTCGATTTCTTTTCAAGGAGAAATTTCAAGATCGGGTTACTAGAGGGCTAAACGATATACTACAAATCCCCATTCACCGGACTTGTGCCATCAATAGGTCCTTCGTAGTAAATGGTAGCAAATTATGGAATGCCTTATCTAGTGAAATACGTAGTTCCAAAATAACCGAACATTTAGGCTAAGACTCTTCAACTACCTGTTTCTAAAACCAGGTTCATGCTCTGATCTGGCCTTGCCATAGTAAATGTAATTTAATGCAATGTTCAAATGGCATATTTGTACAAAATTTTGTTTCTGTATTAGTTTATGTATTGTCTTGTTGAGTTGCCTATATCACTTCATTTTTTTTTGTTTTGTTTGTATTACCTAAAAAAAAGGTCCGCGAAATACTGGAATATCTGCTCAATACGGACGATTATTCTCTTGTAAATTTATAGAATGCTCATATGAGGCTGAGTAGCCTCCGAGTATGTTTCAAATTTTTGGTAAAAATTCTGTATTGTGATTACGAAATAAAATATTTTCTCTCTTTCTCCCTGTCAGAACAGCTTAGAATTTTCCCTCGCCGTTTTTTATGGTATTTAATTTTATTTGGAGCGCTTCTTTTTAGACGGACCTTTGCGATTAACACGATGTCCTCATTGGTTTGTGCCGTATTTTTAATTTACTTTTTTGTCATGCAAGAAGGAATAAATTAGTGCTCAAGAGAGCTTGAGCGATAATGACTTTTTCTTGACGCACAAATTCCATTCATGAACTCTATGTCTCCAAGCTCAAACTCCAGCCGAGAGTAGGACCCAAGACTTACGGATTTAGGTGGGGGATCGGGTATATGTGCTGGTTAGAGTACTGACTTCATATCTACACATACGTAACTAATCCGCGAGCCGCCACAGAGGCGTGTGGTAGGGACTTTTAGGACACCGGCCATGAAAGGGGAGCGAATAGGGAAAAGGAGGGGGAAGATGTGAAGATGAATTGCATGGTAGCGATGTCTTATGTTAGTGTCACGCTGTTTTTGTTATAATCATTAACGATTCGTGGAACGAATGAATTTTTGTACCTATCAGTTCGGCAGTGTATCTATCTTATTTTGTCGCTTCTCTCAGTTCATCTACGTCTACGAGATACCCTGCAAGCCACCTCAGGGGTGCTTGACAGGGGGTGAGTATTCACCGACAAGCATTACACTGTACATATTAAAGTTAATGTTAAAACAGTTCTGGGGATATAGCGCGAGATTAAAACAATATCCTCCATGTACTGAAACTCTCCTGATCTGAAATTTTCAAGTAATTTAAGCCTAGCGTGTAGCTTTAGTCTCTATCGGCTCCCAACCTAGTCCTTCCACGAGTTGTGTAGCACTTTCTGTTTCCTTGGCCCTTCGTTTAGGGCAAACCTTTGCCGGCGCCGAGTTTCCCTCCACTCTTTCTCCATCTCCCAGACGACCCTTCACTTATCAGCCTACCCACTTTCCTCCATGACACAACTTACCTCAGTTGTCCGTCCCCTCCCCAAAGTAACTAACCAGCGTATGAAGACATTCATGACTGCCGCAAATACGGCGATGAAATACGTAGAAATGTCCACGAGAAAAAATCTTTTCTCGTGGCAGAAAACTTTTTTATCGTGGCAATTGATACATATAACGGCGGCTTGGAGGGATTGCTTTAGGTCCATTTTTATAATATCTGCTTAACGTTAACCACAAGATGACGGTAGTCCTTCCGTTATCTTTATGTGAATTGAAAGTTTGGGCTTTGTATACAACAGGAGATTGTCGGTTGATTTTCATTTACGTTATCGATGGGAGAATGCGTTAGCGTCGGTTTTCATGCAGATATAGTATTTAACCAGAGACTATAATACATATTGGTGGATAGCATACTGGCTTCCCATCTCGAGGGGTGGAGTGGTGGAAGATTTTCATTGGAGTGATGCTATGGGGAGAGCACTTCAAGTGCAGTATTCCGTCCGTTGGGTGGGACGTAAAACGTCCTTGGCGCCTTTCGGTGAGAATAGCCCAATTGCGACCCTCCGTTCCCCAAATATTCCTTTCCTTGCCGACCTACCGATGGAAAAAGGGACTTAAAGTCTCAATCTCGCTCCAATAAAGACATCTATCTATCTATATACCTACCCTACCCCTCACTGGCGCAAATGACTTCAGTTGTCGGTAGCCCTCCCTATTTAATTACTTGATTGATTGATTGATTGTATGGTTGGGCGAAGGCCTTCTGGAGCCCTCCTGGTACTTAGGGTCCATTGGGTCCATTGTGCCACCCCACATTTAACCTGCCCGCCACTTGAAGACGGGACAAGAGCACCACGGTAGAGATATGGAGGAGTGGCCTCCCCCAACCTCCCCGGTACAGGTATGGAGGGTGTCCTCCCTCCAACCTTACCGGTCTGGGTATTATTTAATAACTTACTCATAGATTAGCGGACGACTGCATATGTACGCAGCGAAGCAATTCCACTTGGAGGATGACGTTCAATTAGTGCCACACTTCTTGTTGTCAAAATCTGGTTTACCTCAGTATAAATTGAAAATTAATAAAAAAAAGAATCACTGACCTACGAGCTTGTTCTCTTTTCTTATGTTGAAGCAAAAGTTTGAGTTTCGTGCTCGTGTTTTTGTTAGTTCTCTTCATGCCCGTGTGTTTACGTGTTCCCTCTCCGTGAAAATGTTTCATGTCGCTACTGCTGTTGATTAGTCACAGAATAATTTTTTCTTCCTTTTCGTTTTGAGGGAGAAGTGCGTCATGATTTGTGGGAAATGAAATGATAGTTTGTTTTGGGGAAGAATGGGACTGTTAATTATTGAGGAATGCGACTGTTGCCGGCCCCGGTGGTGGCAGAGTTAAGTCCTCGCCTGCTAATCCTGGGTTGGTGTTTCTCCGCCAATAGCATGGATGTATCTGTCAAGTTCGTTTAGTTCGGCCCCTAGAAAACCTGATGACCACCAAGAGCGACTTGGGGCATAAAGACCACCAACATCGGCCCGAAAGCAAAATAAAGTCTAAAACATTTGCTGAATTCTTTTAATATACTTTGTCGATGCATTTTTCTGGTGCGTATTAAACATCTATGCATTATTTTCACACATATTCTCATGTTATTAAGGCTCAAAATATTCCTTCGCATTATAATCTGTTCTTCCACATCCTTCAGTAAGATTCCCGAATTATCCCCGCGCAAAACTTTTTACGTTTGCGCCAAATTTGGGCCAAATTTATGTTTGGATTAAGTTTGGCCCAAACATCGGCAATGAGACTCCTAACTTCAAATAGCGTCTAAATATTTATACTTTGCGGAATTTATTTAGGAAAGGTATTGCGCTACTTGCTCTAAAGATTCATAAAATTTCCAAAAACGTTTATGTAAATATTCACGTAAGCTAACGCTAATGTGGGAAAAATGTGGAGTGAATTTGGTAAATAATTAACTTTCGAAAGTAGCACAAAACTAGTTTACTTTCCCCGAATGGTGTTACAACTTTGTAGTAAGTTTATTTAAGTAAATTGGGCTAAGTATAACTATTTGGACGTCATTTGTAGTTAGGATTCTCATTGCCGATATTTGGACTAAACTTAATCCAAACATAAATATGGCCCAAATTTGGCGCAAACGTAAAAAGTTTTACGCAGGTCCTTTCCTCTCTCTCATCACCTCATCCCTTTCATGTGTCCGTATAGTTTCTATTCTTTCGAAATGGCATTCTCGCTCGCTCTCCTAATGTTCGGCGCTCACCGACTCATCCGATTCACAGTTTTTCATGGCCAATTCATTCCTCATCATTTTTGCCTGAATTTTACCCTAATTTGAGTATTGAGTTGAGTGTGGTACAAGAGTCCTGGCTTTCCATTTCGAAGGCCTGTGATCGAATCCCGGCGCGCGGTGGTGGAATTTTTCATTGGATTTCCGATCCCTACCTGGGTGCCTTTTGGAGGGCTCTTCAAGTTTGATATTCCACCCGTCGGATGGGATGTTAAACGGTGGGGTCCTTTGTGCCTTTCCCTAAGATTAGGTTAATGACGGTACCGGGTTCCTCTCAAACCCTTCCTCCATTCGCCAAATTACACAATACCACACATCCTCATTTACACAAGTAACCTGCGGTGTACGGTCGTCTCCTCAATAACGAACCAGTTTTGCCGCAAAGACTTTTTAGAATACCTCTTTCTGTAGTCATGTACCGAAGTTTGGTTTGTAACAGCATTTGGTTCGTTATTTAATTGACCACGGTACTTAACAAAAATAAATTTTGTCGCCTAATTCGTTAGAGTTGATGAAGTAAGGAGCATTCTGAGGCGAAACGATGACAGCATCCAACCATTAATCATTTCCATCTGTTATAATACGTGAAATTTAAAACGATAATCCTTGCAAATGTATGATGAGAAACCCTTTTGTTTTCCTCTTGGCTTTTTCAATTCTTTGGTGCGCTGGCTCGAGTACTTGCTCTCCATCCCGAGGGACCGGCGAAGAGTCTTCGGTGTAACCCCGATCCCTTACTGGGCTATATGTGGAGAGCATTTCAAGTTCAGTGTACTCTGTCCGTTGGATGGGACATTAAACTAAAAGTTAAATTGAAGAACACTGGGCGCCTTTCGCTCAGAATGGGCCAATACCGACGCCGGGTATCTCTCCACCCTTCCTCCATTCCCCAAATAATTCATAAGAGAATAGGTTAATGTCAACGCTTGGTCTCTCTCTCATTCCTTCATTCCTCAAATGATCCTTCCCTAACTGTCCTGCACAGCCATATTTAATGGCCCCAATGACCTCTACAATCGGTTGCCTCCTCAAAAATGTACCAATAATGCCACAAATATTTCTGAGGTACTCCTATCGGTAGTCACCAGCCCGAAGTTTGGTTTGGAACAGCTCTTCACTCCTTTCTTTTTTCGGCTATCTGCTTTATTCCTTTTTAAGGCTTCATTTTTACGTCCCTCGTAATTTAACTGCAGTATTCGATCTTTGGTCTTCCTCTTTCATTCGTTCTTTCTTCCATTTCCGTTTCTCCAGTACTACCCTTTATTTCTTCGCTATTCTAGTTTTTCTGTGGTACGATTAGTGGATGGTTCGGAATCTGACTCTCAATGATATGTTGCACTCCTGCATTTGATACCATATGATACTGTCAACAACGAATTACAATCATTCAATTTGTAAGTGACACGAAACCATAAAATCCCATTTCATTGCCTTGGGCGGTTTCGGAAACGGTTTCGGAGCAAAATGAACAGTATGTTTATCTCTGTTCTCTTCCTAACAAGTATCTCTTCTGGTTTATTCATTAATTTTTGACAAGTTGACCTCCAAACCTCGGGTTAACATGTAATGGTTGACCTCCCGAAACTGTAAACTCTAATGCGTAATTATTTTGCTTTTATCACAGAAAGTCGTACTTTGAAATGCTCATCGTATTGCCGACTTTTTCAGTCCAATGGAGCACGCTATCAATCTATTTTTTCTTTATCTTAACCCTTAGCAGAGGGATAATTTTGAGTACAAGGGGATGTGGGCGAAAGAAAATAAACTTTTCGGGTAGAATGAGAAGTTCTAGGATGTATGTCAAGCCGGATAAAGTAATCTTGTCAGGAAGTAAGGTGCTCACGGTTGTAAAGGAGGTGGTGGGAGCATTTTTACACCCATCTGAATTTTCCTGAATCGTTTGACCCATTATAACTGAAATATATCCTAAAACTGGCAATCGGTCTAGGTATGTACATATGCTTTACTGCCCAGTTAGGTTTGAATGGGCGCATAAACATTTATACCCGATTTTCTACAACCACAAGTAACTATTGATGTACGTATTTTCTTCTTTGTTTAGAAATCCCACTTTTGCCTATTCCCCCTTTTATTTCACAACTTGTCACCCTTATGTTATCATTTTTCCCATCTCAAAGTTACTAACGCACTAAACTTTTATTTAATTTATTCTGTCACCTCGTGGATTATCTTGGAGGCACTGAAAATTCTATGAGATCTCAGCTGTCAATAAATATTTTCATTTGTTCAAATACGGTTAGAAATGCGATAGTCATTTGTATCGTCGATCTTTATTGCATTAAAATTTAGGTTATGGTGGACGGGCCTTCTGTGGATTGGTCTTGGGGATGATTTATAAGGTATAGTACTTTATTTTTCCTCCATTCCTTCATTATAATGGTCCATTATACATAATTATCTGTGGCCCGTGACGCTGCTATTGTAGATTAGTGTTGTCACTTAAAAATGTGTTTATTTATCGCCGTCGAATTTTTTCACATTTGCGTTGAGGCTCAATTCTTCAACTTTTGTCTGTTTTTTGCGAACAGGTTGACATCCTCGTTTGGGAATCTATTAAGATGGAAAAGCCGTCACACGAAATCTCATCTCCCATTATAAAAGTTAGTTCTTTCACGTTCATTCCCCATTTTTTGCCCGTTCTTCACCCGCGCGTGCTTTTGGCAAATTGGTGGTTATAGAATGTATTAAGAAAGCTGCATTATTACTTATCATGGAGAAATGAAAACTACTCTCAAAATAGATTCAAAAGTGTTCATTGGCGCTGTGTTAATTTTACTTCTCCACTTGCCTTTGTGGCGGCTCGTAAGATGGAACGTATAAGTAGGTAAGCACATACAAAATTCCCAATAAATTTTACGGTGTAGATTTTATAATTTAAAATTTATTGAAGAATTGATTGTGATACTTATGTTCCCTGTGACGTTGTAAATGAGATAATTTTTCGTAATAGTGTTACCTCTTGTATATTTGCCTCTTGTCAGGGTTTTGGCGTATAATTGATATTTTTCGACTGATAGCTCTCAGTAATTTAGTAGGCACATCTTTGCATCTGTTAATTACCAAGAGGATCGCGTATGACACATCCGTGTCCATAAGGAAGGAAACGTAGGCGTACTTCTACCACTGAGGGACAATGTATCACGAAATCCGTGATTTACCTCGTAATATCTTCAAATAATATGTCATTACGATGTGAACTTTAATTATCTCCTTTCTCTTGATAAATAGTAATGAAAACTCCTGGTACCCATAATCCTATAAATGGCAATTTTGCAATGGTGTTAAAAATGTGTTGGAGTCTCCAAAGAAGTCAAATTCAATCCGAATAAGTTTAATCGATTTCACTCTTTGCTTAATTAATTCTTCAATCATTGATCGCCTCATTAATACGATCGGCATGATATTGGCATTTGTGCGAAATTTATCGGTTGGTATTTGTGCGAAATTTTCCTGGTCAGTTGTCAATTATTATAAAATTCTAACTCCAGTTTTCATACCGAGAAAATATGTATTAAAATATTATTCAAAACTACTCAAAAAGCACTCAAAGTATCTTTCAAGAGCAGCTAAATGGTCTGATGGGAAGGTAAATTAGGGCGGCTGCTCCAAAACTGTTTGCTGTAAATTTTCATCCGAATTTTAAACATTTGCAGGGGGAATTTGCGAATGACCAAACTTTCTTTTTGCCATTTTTTTTACTATTTTTTATTTCTACGAACGTTTTTGTGAAACGGTAGAGTTTTCTTCTCCTAGCAGTGTCACACAGTTGCTTTTAAAATTTAAATATTTCTGTATTAGTTTCTCATCTTACTTCACACTACACGTTACTACACCATTTTAATGGTTTCAAAAACTCTAATGAAGAACACTGAAGCATATAATTTAAGTGTGACTCATGTTTAATAGTAAATATTTGCTCTGTATTTAAAATTACTCCCCACTCTCTTGATGGAGGAGAGATTCTCTTTGGTGGACCAGTTTATCCTCGGTTATTTTCTCACTCAAAGATAATGTAGGTGAGAGTGACTCCAAAATACTTGGAATACGCCTGATTTGTGGGTATATTACCGTTTTCTGATTAAAAAATCGCACGATGAAGATCAAACTTTGTGGAATATTTCCATAGCTAAATGAACAAAACTTAGTGTTTTCCACTTTTATTTTTCTCAAGACTACCGGTTTCGACTGTTACACAATCAGCAGGTACAATATATGATTGTATTGTGTCTGATGATGGCGTAACAGCCGAAATTGGTTGTAGATATATACAACAATAAGACAGTTCAAAACACAAAGTTTTGTTCATTAAATTAATTATCTGATAACTTTGCGCATTGCGATATAGTTTTCTTGTCACTGTTTATATTTTATTTCTTCATTTTCTCGCCTTCTGAAGTGCTTCCAAAAGTCTCCAATAATGATTGAATAAGATATTGTTTAGAGAAATAATTTTATTTCGGTCCAGAAATAATCGGTGTATATTTACAGTGACGTAAATTTGTGCCCAATAATAGCTGTGCCGCATTCTTAATTGCTTTCGTTTACGCAGTCGCTTATTGATTTCACTTGGAAACATATATTTCTTTACGATGAGAAAATAGGGTACTTGTAAGTACTTGGGAAACCGGGAAAACTATTGGTATGTACATCTTTCATACGACTGGGATTTTTAGAAATTTTTTTTTCAAACTCCTGTAATTCCATCCGAATGAACGGCTTGAATCCCGGATTTGATATCTAATCTCACCATCGTAATATTTTGCATTCGTCAACCTTCCTCGCCGTTTATTCATTTATATTGAATTCGCAGAAATGTTCATTTTCTTCTCTTTCTCTCTGTATTTGTTACGTGCTTATTATGTTCTTTGACTTGAAAATTGGATTCCAAAAAGATCGTATTTATCCAACCTGGTTCCTGGTTATTGACCTGGTTCTGACCGTGAGAGTAACTTCAGTAAAAGTCACCCAGAACCCCTGAATTTGGGGATCAGGGTTCGGCGTATGTTGTGCACGGCTCAAGTTCAATATTTTTATATAATTGACTGTCCCTGTCAGCCATCATCAGGTGACTGTGACAGTAATCTGATAATGGCTAAGTGAGCCGAAACGCCTTGTGACATTAAAGGTTTTCGTGGAAAAGTTCTATTTCATATTTAAAAAAACTATATTCATGCTGCTATGTCGTAAAAAAAGTGTCGTTTTTAAAAGTAAAGTATTTGACTGTTTAAAAGTAAAGTATTATCTAGTAGGTTTTGTATTTAGAAAATAACATCATTCATCAATCCGAAGATTGGTTTTCTAGAGCTCTCCATTCCCTTCTGTTTTCAGCAAACCTCGTAGTTCCTTTTTACATCATTCATTATTTGCGTCATGTACCTATTCCTTCTTTGGCCTTACTCTGTAATTCAACTTATAAGTCTCTCCTTCCATGATAGTTTTCAAAGAGGCTGTTATATCTGATCATGTGTCAAATAAATTTGTCTCATCCACTTCGCAGAGTTTTCATCAATCATCTTTATCCCCTTGGTATTGTTCATTGGTAATTCTCCCCATCCATATGGTCATAGTTCCAAAAGGAGAATATTTCTTGAAATAGTCATTTTACCAACGGAAGTCCGCTTGATATGAAGGATGCCGATTGCCCTTTCAAAAATTTATTCAGCTGCGGGGAAAGCGACGAGGAACTAATAAATGTTGGTCGAAACGTTCCGAAGGCGTAACAGGGCCCTTACACTCCCGTTTACTGGTGGCGTAAAGGCTCTCATCTTGATTGAAACTGACTCCGCAGGTGACTGTGGCTATTTTTGGTGGCATATTTGCATTGACGTCATTCTATAAAACGCGTAGCGATGGGCGTTTAAGACCAAGTTGTTTTTACGTAAAAGTAGTCTCGATTTCTAAGTCCAGTCCGCGCCATGAATTTTATACTCACCATTTAGTGCATCTACCTATTTGGAAATGCTGTGAAATTCTCCATTGTCTTGGTTAGTTGGGGTAATAATAGCACAAAACAACGGAGGTGAAGAGGAGGTACAGTGGTGAAGAATATGGATGTGTATTTATCAAGAAGTGACTCAAGGAAGTGACAATGACGTATTCCTGAACCCCGTCATCGAATCCTAAAGAGAGCAGGCCATAAATGCTGTGTTATTGTGTCGCTTTGGCCGTGAAAATGTGGTGGACGCGTTCAAGATTCGTGCGATTTCCATTAATGGGCTGGAGCGCGATAACCTTTTCTTCTGTTAATCTCTTGCCATGAATTGGCAAGGGAAGTGGTGCACGCAAGCTGGTCTAGGAACTAAGAAAGGAGGCAATCTCATCTTATACCTTTGACGTCCTCGGAAATAAGTAAACACCTTGGCTGCGGAAAGCAATATCTTATCTGTGATCGCTCTTCACCTCAGAATTAAAAATATATCGGAAATAGTTCGTGACGATGGTTTAACTCTTTCAAGTTCAGACAAGGTGAGTAGGTTCGCAAACCTTGGAATTTCACCTAATTACTGTCTTTGTCTAATGCGTCAAATTCATTCAACAGATTCAGGCGAGATATCGTGGAAGTTCTTCATAATGTTAGAGAAACAATTGCACTTTTCCACAAAATGGTTTATTGCGTACAACGCGTTTCGGCTCACAGAGCCATCATCAGGTACAAGACAAAGTTATAAGAGAGTACATTGCATATATATGTCTTTTCCGAGGAGGGGGGGTAGTGGGAGGAGACCAGAGGAGGAGGGGAAGGAGGAGGTAGTGGCTGGGAAAAATCAGGAAAATCCAAGGGAGGAAGGGGGGGGGGGGGGGGACTAACCCGTGAGACTAACTCCATACCGGGAGTAACTAACTCCTCGGAAAAGACATATATATGCAATGTACTCTCTTATAACTTTGTCTTGTACCTGATGATGGCTCTGTGAGCCGAAACGCGTTGTACGCAATAAACCATTTTGTGGAAAAGTGCAATTGTTTCTCTTACATTACGTCAAATTCAACTCGGTGTGCATTTCTCTGTGTTCCTAATCATAATCCGCCAGGGCTATATGTGACTCGTATATTCTTGGACTATCAAAAATCGGACTTCATTGGGGTCCCTGGTTAAAATTTCGGTTTGTTGAGTTTTATGTATCAACACGTATACAAAAACAATATTGAATGGGTTAAAGTGAAGGGCTAGACTGAAGAGGCGTTGAGTAAAATTGGTGGAAAACTTAATGTGAAGAGATTATTACGAGTCTTCTGAACAATCTGTCAATGACGAAAATCGGCAGAAGTGAAATGGATTCGCAAGCATTGGGAAGTATGGAAGAAATTGGCGAAACAGAGTTGGTTTTGAACGAGCTTCTGTGATCGTCATAATATCTTTTAAGTTTAAATTCACCTTCAAAGTATTCTCCAGGATTTATTAATTGTAACTGTCAAAGTCAAATTAAGATGCAATAAGATAAATACTTGGAATGGCTTGGTGGATCCGTTGGAATGTTACGATTAAAAAATGGCGAATCCGGGCCTCGGCCCTGTTTCGTCAAGTTTGTGGACCTGTTGAGCTTTCAGTCTTCTCTTGTGGAGTTAACCTCATTTAATTTCAACACTTGCAACGTGAACATAGCGTTTCAGTGTTGCGGGAAAACAATTTTGTTCTCGGGCTTTTGATGACTACAGTTCTGATGATATTACAATTATAGCATTATCTGTCATGAGATCATGTTAACCATTCAAAGGATATAATTATGTAAATTTTCCAATTGAGAATTTATGCTCCCGGTATGGAGATGTCTGCGAAACCTTGGGAGCTCCTTGGCGATAGAGGGTGTGTGAAACTTAAAAAAAAAGATATTTTGGTGTTATTGTCATGTGATTTTATTGATAACTTATTTGTAAGTATTTGATTCCTCGACGTTTTTGGACATAATACTCAATGTTACAATCATCAACTCGAAATAATCTTAACTGCTGGGGCTTAATTTTTTCATTGGCCTTAGAGAAAATTAGCTTGTCTCCATGTTAATGAAAGCCGCGTACGATTACCATGGTGACGATTTTACTCTTTTCTGGGAGTATCCTTGGACAGAGTATGACCTCTCGGGCTCCCCTGCTCTTACTAATTCCGAATTGGGTTAAATAATTCGATGTTTCCTTCTTTCCTTGGTCAGATTATTCTTGTATTTGGGACGCATGCGAGGTCAAGCTCGAATTTGTGTGTCCCTACATATTTTGGTTCTTAGTTATTGGGTTCTGCAATCGTTACGTACAGCTAGATATCCGCGGGAATGTTTTCTCTGATTTTTCTCTCTCTTCGATTATCCTGTACAGTTATATAGAACAAGCTTAAATTAGAGCTGAATAGTTTTTTTCTAAACTGCGCTATCCGCCTGTAACATGTAACTGCCTCGGACGATTCCATTCTTCTCAGCATGCTCCTCCTCTTTCTTCAACCCTATTAAAATTCATATCCGTTTCGCCTCACTTCCCCTTTGCCTCGTTTAACCTCCTTCATATGTATACCTATTTTTTGCATTCTTCTGAGAATCTCAGCTATAAATCTTCACCTGTTGTGCGTGAAGATTCGTCTTTCCGTTTACTCTCATTATCTTATCCACTGTCCTTTTCCTTGTATCGAAAAAAGCAAGGCTGCGCTTCATTTCAATTCTCCCTCTAATTTTCTTAGATACTTAAGATTTTTGTCATAAGTTCGTTCTCGTGATGAAAAGTGATCCAAGTGGCACAGATCTTGGCTGATAGGCTCACTAATTCTTGTCCCTTGAGAGTGCCATATTGCCGAAGCCAGCTGGAGAAATTCATTCGGTTGCTTTGCGTAGTCATTCAGAATTGATGTTTCAAATTAGATTTATGATGACAATTGCCAGCATCGCCATCGGATCAGTACCATTTTTATCCAAAAAACCCACCTCATTTTCCTTGCTCATGTAATCTTGGACTGCAGACCCCCTTGCAATGTGTTCCGAATAAATTCCATGAAGAATTACAATTATACCAAGCGATCAATCCCGTTAATATTAAAAAATCAAGTTTCTTGGGGCTTGGATCTGAGGCTTTTGAGCTAAGTTAAAATTGTAATCGCTATTGAGTATTCTCACACAGTGGCTCTGGGAAAATGGTCTCGCCGTCCTTAAAAGAGTTCCTACCCACATTTTTTTCGTTGAAATTGCCGACTCGGTTATTTCATTTAAAGTACTGTATGTTGTTATAACACCTGATTAAAAGGGAATTACCTGAGCGAAATATTGTTTGATGTATCAGAACGGTGTATCCCAATAAATTTTTACCTTTGCAGTAATCGTATAAATTCCGTGGCGAGTTACGGTTGCATGATCTAAAACTCCATGCGTCTCGAATTCGACGACACTGCTTAAAAAAAGCGTAACCTTTGACAGATCCAATTGCCTTATCAATCTCCTCGAATCTTTACCCATCTTATCTCAGCAAAAAGCAACGTCTTTTGTAATTTGATTATTGACACCTCTTTTTTGTGTACTCCAGAGTATTTCTCCTGTGTAGTCGTTTCCCTTTTCGAGCTTTTAATTATTTGTCCATATCAAACTTCCCCCACCTACCCATTCTAACGTGTTTTTTATCGTCAAAATCTACACCCAGTTTTTTAAAAATCATGAATGGATTTGGATTCAAGAAAAGGTATGCGATAGAAAAAAACATGTACGACGACCAGAACGTTGACTGCAGCATCCAGAAAGAAAGGTTTAAGAGGCATGAAAAGATAATTAATTTATTTGAAGGTAAACTTGGTACATATTTAGGGAGGATGAAGAAAGTCTGGCGGGAGGAAGTTTGCAATTTGACGGGGAGAAAACAAACAAGGTTCTAGATGTGGCAGTCAGAGGAAGGGAATGACTCTTAAGGCGAAAATTGACGTGAATGAAAAAAAAATTCGAAGGGAGAGGATTTGGTTCGTTTGAATCTGATTTAGGAGGTGAGATACAAATTAACTGATGGAGAAAAGAATATGGATTAGAACCCAGATCAGCGAATATGAAGTACAGATTGGAAGAAGAAAATGATTTGTAGTGAGGAGTTCAAATTATGTGGATTGTTGTGTGTGTACAGAATTTGAAGCAATGGAACTACACTCGCTGAGGAGATACATACGAATGTGCTAAAGTCAAGGTTTAAAGTAATTATCATTTGCATGGGCCTGGATTCGAACCCATGTCAGCAACATCGCGGCATCCTCTCCTCCGTTCCGAATTCCATGGAGGCTTTTCTTTCGAGTGGTATGGTGCATGTGATGTCACGGCATGTTTATTTTTTCAGGGCTTATAATTAACCTTGCGTTAATTAGTGGCCTATTAATAATATTAGAATAATTCTCATCAATATATCATAATATCATAGGGTTTATATATGATCGTTTCTGGTGTTATATCTCTTTATCAATTTTGATTAAATTTTATAGATTTCATTTCACCTCCCAATGAAATTATCGCGGCGTTTCTTTCTTTTATTGCTTATCCATTCTTGTCGACCGATTATTCTGTTACGAATGCCTTCAGTAACGAGTTTTATTTGTATGTAATTGGCTAATAAATCTCCGCGTCATTGAGCGTCGCATCACTTAAGGAACATAAAGGGGTAATGGAAGCAGTAGCAAAGGTGTACCCTAAAATCTTTTTGTAATAACTTCGAACAGAAAATTGTCTAAACTAGAGTTATTTACGTATTAGAAATATGACACTAATTTAGGTATTCTTTTATTTTCCTCATAAAAATACAATATATACAATATAGTACATCGGATACAATTTATTAGTAAACTCATTAATGTTTTAAATATGTTTTGTAAATCACTGTTGTGGGTTGCCCGATAAACATCCGATGCGTTTATCTGACAGCGAGTCAGCGTTATTTTATTTCGAGCCGTTTTCCTTCGTGATCTTTGGGGAATGGGTTGATGTTAACTGCTACTGAGAAAAAACTTAACTGGTCAATTAGTCAAATCCAAGGTCAATTCATTGAATGTCTTGAGAGTGCTTTTTTCGATGTTATATCGGGACTTACTGTGAAATACCTGTGGACCTACGTGGAAGGAAACCCGGAAGACTTACATCTTTAAATTATTGTGAAATTGTTTGCCATTTTTTAAAGTTCAACGATTACATTGTTCTATTGCCTGGACGGAGATAAATTAATCTTCCGTTTTACGTTAATCAGGCACGTCTCGGAGAATAGGTTAGTGAGGTGGCTAGGACCCTGGGTTCCCTTCGAATGGGTCCAGGTTCGAAACCTGGCCGTGGCTGAGTATTTTAAAATCATGGAATCTATCCCTGCTTAGGTTTTTTGTTGAGAGCCCTTGAATGACAATAAACCAACCACCTGATGAGGCTTAAACTGCGAGCCCTTAATCGCCCTTAATTAAGATATCGAACAGTTAAGGCAGTTTGAGCGAAAAATCACTTCACCTTGAATTTTATGTATTTGGCCTCATCTTAAAGAAAAAACTCTCATCTTTCCAACGATATCAAAATATCTACCCCTTGCCGAACTACTTTACGAGCAATTTTCCTAAAAATATAAGCTGTTTTATATGGAATAGATTATGGCTGTGAGCTCCAAAGGGAGAATATTTAAAAAAATTAGTAATTTCTAGCACCTAGATTTCGCCAAAAAACTAACGGTGTGTAGATTGCATGTTTTCTCAACTATTTATAAAAAAATAATCTATTATTCACCATAGTAATTTTAACGGAATCGCAAAAAAAACCTGTTTTGAAGGGTTTTCGGTCGTACGGCGGGAAAAAATGAGTCAAGTTAGAGACTTGTGTAGCTTTATTTATTTAATTACTGAGAATTTTGGTCATGTGTAACTTTATCTTTGCCCCATTAATACTACAATATTTATTTCATACTCCTTATAGTCGCTGACATAAAAAAAATAAAATTTAAATATGTTCTCCATTATGACTAGGGTACTATCTCGCTCAAACCACCTAAAATGAGACATTTCGTTCTAATCCACACTTATTTACTCATAACCGATTATGGTTTCAGCACTATGTATGTACCATTATCTCCTTGATTTTGTCACAAGGTTACGCCTCAGACTTTCGCTAATGTAAGATAATTTCTTCGCCGGGTTTCTCTCCATCCTTCTTCAATTCACCAATAATGCTATCCATACCATCCTACCCACCTACCAATGGTGGCGATGGGTTGGTGGTGTAACTGACTAATACACTTGACCGGCCATTGGGAGATTCGGGTTCGAATCACGGTAAAGTCAAATGATTTTTTTCATGGCATATTTCATCAATTTGGTTTCTACCTTTGCACCCGTGCGCGTGACTGCGTTACATATTATTCGTGCATTTCGAAGTGATTTGAAAATTGTTGAAAGTAACTTCAGTTGTCCGTTAACCGAACCCTAGAACTGCTGCAAATGATATTTTATTGCTTCCAACATTTCTTGAAAGAACAAGTATGACAGTATGTTTGCGAGGTTTCAGTTCGCTGTGGTGTACGCATTTGGATTCAGTGCTCATCTCATCAACCACTCTTATTTTATGTATTTACCGGTATTTGTTCGATAATGTTATGTACGTAGAGATGATGTCTTGCGAATATTCCGTCGGTTGCCTCCGGCACTATGGCTGCATTTCTCTTTCTTTTCAGCTCCTTGGCACAGGACCGCTGAGGACGATCTGTTTCACACATTCCTTCGCCAGGTCCATGTTCCTTTTAGCGTATCTATGCTATGTTAGACAGTTCCTTCTTCGCATTGGAAACTTCCTTCCTTCTCTTGAGAGGTGTTTATCACTATGGTCGCTTAACTGAAGGAGGGTCTTTTTTTTAGGATTATCTTTCCTAATCTTTTTTATCCTTTTAGAGGGACCGCATATTTTTAGTTGGACGGAGTGTCCCAGAGCTTTAAATCTAGCAAAGATTGATTAAGTAAATCGTGCTTTTCTTTCATCACTAGTTGAAAATAGGGCCTAAAATCTTCACTCTGTCCCCGGAAAACATTCGGAACAATTGTAATGTGAAGTCTATCTCAAGGCATCTAAAAAAACGATTATTCAATTATGTAAGTTTAGACGACTTCTTTGAATCTCTTGTTTCTCAAAATTTGTTTTCATTTACTTACTCTAGAATACAGTATTCTCTATTCTTTAGCTAACTGCTTTCTCTATGATATGTAATGAAAAATTTGCTATGTAAATGTAGTAATTGTTTTCCTTATTTTGTCTGTTGAGCTAGTATTCTCTGATTTGTCAAGATCATTTTTTTGACCAGGCGTTTTAAGACTGGTTAGTGATGGTGCCCCTAATACAGGCTAGACTTACAAAGTACCTAAACCTCCAGGTTATATTGATTATATTAGTCTTATGTAGTCCAATTTATAATTTATCACTTTTGTGACGAAATTGTGACACGGTTTCAATTATGTAACATTAATTGTTGTTAATTACCACCAATATTGGGGCAATAAATATTCATTCATTCAATAATTTGGAAAATATAACTCGCTGGTTTGTCAGCTATTTGTGTGAGGCGACCGACAGCTGAGGTAATTTGAGCCATTATGAGAGGGTTTGTAAGTTAAATAGGGATGGAGGTAGGGTGGAGAGATGCCCGGCGTGGGCTTTGGCCTTCTCTGAGCAAAAGTCGCTTAAGGAACCGCAGATAAACGTGTCGCCAAATGGAATGAGTCCTCTAAAATGTCTCTCTCTAAATTAAGGTTTGGGGATAGTTGAAAAAATCCTGCGCCTCTGCAGAGATGCGAACCCGGACCCTCTGTTTAGGAAGTTAGTACTCCAGCCACCGAACTCACCATATATATTCCTTCTTTCTACGCACCATAAGTGATTATAACAAAAACAGCGTGACCCTAACATATGTCACATCGTTAACTTACAATTCACCTCTGTCCTTCCCCCCCCTCCTTTTCCCTATTCCCTCACCTGTCAATGGTGGTGTCCTAAGGGGCCGTTCAAGTATACGTAAGACGATTTATGCCATTGTTCATCTACATCTACATACTACCCCGCAAGCCGCCTCAATAGGCGTGTGGCGGGGGGTGTTAGGACACCAGCCGTTTACATATAAAAAGGAAACGCTCTAATGAAATTACGCCTAGCATTTATTATAGTCCCTTGTAGTTCGGGGGAAAAACGAATTCCCATACCTATCCGTTCAGCAAAATATCTCTCTTAATTTATCGTTTCTGTCGGACCTGGAAATATAGTGGGGTTCTAATATGATGTTCTCCGTGTCGCTCTGAAAGATATCTATTCTCAATTGTTCAAGCAATCTAAGCCTAGCGCGCAGCCTCCGAGTCTCTAGCGGCTCCCAGCCTAATTCGTTTAACATCTGTGTAACGCTGTCTGTACGCCCGTAGCAGTTTATGACGAATTGTTGACCCCCCTCCCCCTATGTAAGACAATGCAAGAAGGGAAGCCCCCACCCCACAGGATAGGAACATTGGTGTAGCGGTGAGATTACGGAAAATACGCCATTAACGAGCGGATGCTCCGTGTCACTGCTATATTTCATTCGGAAACGATAGATAAAATGTTTCAAGACGGACAAAAATCTGACATAAGTTGATTCCAGACCCCCTTTCAAGCATGACGTATATTTGGCAATATTAATGTCACAAAATCTTTTTTTTAATTCGACTGTCATCATTTATTTGTTAAATGTATTTATTTTAGTCTTTAACTTGACTACATTTTTTTCGAAATACGCTGAAAACGCCCTTAACAACTGAATGTTATTTTGCTATTTTAGAAAGAGTTGTCAATTATTTGAGTTGTGATTTTTTTCTCAAAAATTATTAAGAAAACATACGGAGTATCCTTTTCAAATGTCTGACACGATCTGTGTGTCAGAAGATAATCATATTTTGAATTATGCCTCTCCAAAGTGCAAAGCCGTTCCATATCTTATGTAAAGCAGCTTCTATTTGTTTGTCAAATATCTCAAAAAGTATAGCAGGGAGTGGCTGATATTTTTATCATTAGAAATATGAGATATTTTTCTTCATGATGAGGACAAATTCATTGAATTTCATTTTAAATGGTATCTCGCTCAGACTACGTTAAGAGGAAAAATATTGACTGCGGTAGCAAGACACGTTTTGCAAAAATGTTTTGTCAGCCTATGCTCTTCATATTGGAGTGCATTGAGTATTTTTTTCCGCATGAAAAATGAGTTTTTACCTCCGGCTGTCACAGTGCTATTTTTTTTTCAAACCTTATATTTCAAATTTTCAATTCGTTGTGTTTATATATGGGATGTGTAGATTAGGCTGACTGTTTACTAAGTGATTGCGATAGTCTTGTTATTTCGGAATGCTCTTCTATTACCTTTGGTTTATGGCATTTAATTTTCATTGCGGTCAAGGGGCGATGGGATAGTAAGGTTTTTTAGCCTGTATTATTTACTACCGTTTATTCACTTATCGATTTCGACGATTGACTTAAATGTACATAGTGCTAATGCATAAATTTAATGAATACCTCTGTTTTTTCTAATTTATTTAATGGTGAGATAGTGTCTTTTCCTCTTGTTGAATTAGCATGAACGTGCCTCTTAGTTTAGCTTCGAGAAGCTCTTTCGGGAATTTTTATAATATAGGCAAATTTTTAATTGAGTGTTAACCTCGTTAGAAGAATCAAAATGCGATATCGTCTATGAATTTCCACGGAGGGAGAGGAGAGGCGGATGCTGTATGGTCTGTTATGTAGCCTTTTTTACGCCAGCTCGACAAATTTGATATTTTCCGTCAGTTCCGTCAGAGTTCGCTCCTAAATTTTCTGTTTTTTTTTGCTCGTAATAAGTTGTTTTTCTGTTCTTCATCTTTTATGCTAAATGAATACACTGTGGTTGATATTTCTAGCGATAGTATAGCTCGCAGGTAATCTCTGCTACCTATTTATCTCTTATATTTCTCCCTTCCGAGTTATTTCTTTTTTTAAGCTCTGGCACAGATCTCCGGATTTGGTTCATATATTCTGTAGCGGATTTAGGTCCTCTTAATACCTGGCACGTGCCGTATAAAATGTTCGAGTTCTTCGTTGATAAGCATTTTATCTGGAATTGCAATCTTAAAGTTAACGTTTGGTGTCATAAAGTAATGCGCACATACTGAATTGTGTTGGTTAAATCATTTTCTTTAGCTGCGGTATATCTATCCTCTATCTACCCTCTTAGTTTTACGGACTATGCTCAATATTTAATTGTGCTCATGGAGATTAGGAATAACTATAAACGACGCCTCGGGAGTATAGCTGGCTAAAGCACTCGGCGCGATATCGAGGGATCCGGGTTCCAGTCCCGGTCAAGGTGATTGATTTTTTCAAGTGTAAACTTCTATAGGCGCACCACGCACAGAAAATTCTTCTGGCTGTAAATCGGATTCTGGGCGTCACGCTCTTTTTCTCACGTCACGCTTATGCCGAATGTAAACTCGCATGCCGAATGTAAACTCAAGGGAACGCGCTCTTTAACAGAGTAAGATGGCGTAGTGGTAGGAGTCGTCGTCCCACGTACCGAAGTTCCCTGGATCGATTCCTAGTGGTGGGTTTTTTTATATATTATATTTATCAGAATATCGCCATACAAGTTTACACTTCTCCCGTGTGGTCTTAAGCACACCAATTATTTTCTTCCTTTTGGAATTTTCGCCTTTATGTGCACTTGCGGGTGACGCCGCGGCGTCAATAGGTAATTCGTGATTAGTCCCGTGTATCCTCAACATTTGTTCTTTGGAAGAGGCGAGTCTTCGATGTGTATAGCTACTTGTCAGAAATTGTTCTGCTTACAAATAACTTCCGGGTTTTTCTCATGAAACGAATGACGTAAATAAAGATGGAAACGGCTATTGAGAAAATTACTTAATTTCAGTTTGTATAGCGCATTCTTAGAGTCCCACAAACTTTAGTGGTGTTAGTACATTTGTGTATAAATTACATTATTCATGTAAGTGCAAGGAAAGGAGTGTGCTCCGTTGGTTTGGCCATGTCGAGAGAACGGAAGAGAGTCTAATAACGAAACAGATATACGGTAGTAGAGTGAATGGTGTGAGAGGAAGACTGCGAAAGTCATGGATGAATGTGCTGGAAGAGACTCCAAATAAGAGGGGTATTCGGAGTCACACGAATAGAAGAGCGTGTATGAAGCAGTGCATGAGTTAAGAGAAGCGAAAGTGGTGTTTTAGGATATGGTATTACGGAGGAAATTGTTGTTAATTGAGAGCCAGCTTTTTAGGGCTAACGGCAACAACTAAATTCTTTGCCTACACCGAAAGGGATTGGCGTGATGGGTATGTATGTATCTATAATGCATATTCAGTGTGAGAATTTTTCTTAAAACTCACAATCAGTACAAAAACAGTCGCAAGTCTTACTTCTAGCAAAAAAAAACATTTCCTGATCAAAATAAATATTTACTTACGTAACCATAGGTACTCCTCCGGGAAAGTAATTTGTTGTTTACATTTTTAGTAACTGCTGTCAGTCATGTGATCTGGAATTTCACGGGTTGCTATGTGATTTTTATCGTAGAATGGGAATGCTTCTTTCAGGCAAAACCCAGTCTATTTAGCATTGAACCGCGGCCAAAAGGGTGCCGTTTTTCCTCCTATCAACACCTACTGCCATAGAAATATGTGCTTCCTCATCGAAGTACTATTTGAAAGCGACCTGTAATACTAATGTTATAGAAGTATCTTCCATTTGTACATCCGTCTTTACAGCCTGTATTATATCCTTGCGTTTCGGAGGATGACATTGTGTAACTTCCGTCTGCACGTCGATTCATTCTCTACGTGTTGCTCGCGGTAGAACCGCTCAACGATGAGCTTCGACGTAAAAATCGCTAACCATTTCGCTCGGCATCGGCGCGTCCCGTCTGAATCACTTGTTGCTTCAAGGAATATTTTGGGAGCCAGAAGGGGCGAGAGGAGAGATTGGTGCTGGTGGGAATCCTGGGTGCCATTGTAATCCGACTGGAGCCTCATCCAGGGAGGACTCGAAATTGTCGTACATCAGCATTGTGGAGGGTGTGTGACGTCACTGCCTCCGACAAATCCTAGTTTTTAAAATTTCGCTTGGGGGATTCTTCGTGGCTGTGACGTCAAAATGTCGAAGTTCGATAAAATCGAATCCTTTTTTTTTTGTATGAGGCCCTTGAAAAGTTTCCGCGGAGATCTCGTCGATCTTCGTGTTACTCTGAAGGTTTACACCACATTTTTCCTTCCTGCCGCGCTATTCTCCCTTGCGCGGAAAATGCTGCAGCTCCACGGAAAATTTAATGAAGCACGGAGGTCTTTTTGCGTTGTTAAAGATCTGCTTACTCAGCAGTGTTCGCGAGGCTCAGAGGCTTGTTAAGGAGGGTCCAAGTGGAAGGAAGACAGCTCGGAAAGCAGCAAATGCTTGGACATTGAGTTCTTATCTTTTTATTTCCATAAACATATAATGAATACGGAGTTCGTTGACTCTTCCTCTGTAGAAAATAGCGTTTCCTCTTTGAAGTACAACTTTTTTGTTGATAATATTAATTTTTTTGAGTGACAATTGACAATAAAAAACGGCATAACTTGGGAAGTGTTCTTCAGTGTGCCGTCCACAGGATGCACATTTCAGTTTCGGAAACCTAATCAGGAATAATGTGATACTTGAGCATGTTGATTCTTATTTAATAATTGTTCATTTCAGGTGTGGTATCGGAAAGTGTTTATACCGGCCACCATTGTCGTCAAAGATAATTTTCGTTTTTAAGAGGACAGTAGTTACTGCTGATCATTTATGTTGAATTTTCGCGCGATATTCTTCTCGGGTGGAAAAGATTAAACTTTTGTCTCGAGCTAATTTTCATATATTTTACTCACTAGGTATGGGAAAGGTGCGCTAAATGTTCACTCGTACTTTTTGTCCTTGGGGTAATATTTTTCACCTCACCGAAACTATTTTTACATTATATTGCTATGACATATTATTGTTATATATTATGTTACATATATAATTGTTATATATATATTTTTTTTAAACTTCGGATTCATTTTCGTTCCTAAAGCTTTCGTACTGCTCGTTTACTTCTTGAGATATTTTAATACGAACAAGACCAATTTCGGCGATTTTTCCGCTGTTAGCCTTTTTTCGTAGGTTCCAAACCAGCAGGAGGAATATTATTGTTTGAGCACTCAATAAATTCATGTGCCTGCGTGGTAAATTTTACGAAGAGGATTTCATGACGGTAGGCGAAAGATTATTAAAAAAACACTCGCCCTCCTCTTAATTAGGGGAGAAAAGATTATTTTTGTAGTTTGGCTATTTAGAGTTCGGAACTAAACGATTTCCGGGAGAAACTGGAACCGCACCTAAGTTATTCCGCTGGGTCAGACGTCAAAAATTGGACCACTGCCCCTAGGCTCCTGGTTTTTCGTTGGAAACGGAGCTGTTGGAATAGCTCAACTTGCGTTCCAACGTCAATGTGGGATTCCTTAGATATCCCGCTGCATCGAATGATGTCGATAAATTTTTGTGCATTAAATTTCCCTTATTTCTCTCTCTTCGGTGTTTGCATCCTATTTTGCCTAATATGCTTCTATATATTTAGCGAGGAAACCATGTAGTCAACAGATATTGATGTATCCGAGTATTCTCTTGTGGGTTGTTGAATTCTTGTTGAAAATAACAGCTTTGATCGTCTTTGAATTTTAATCAGTGATCCGGGACGTCAACAGTAGCAATTTAACTGAATGCATGTGTCTAGTTATTTATTTATTAATCTAAATTTTACCGTTGGTGAAGTCCCTTAGTTCTTTTATGAACCGGTGGAGCCTGTTGTACGCTTATAGGGGCATATCCTTGCCCGCCCACATTAATTTGAGTGAGTGGTAGTTCATTTACTTGCGGAATTGTTGCGATTCATGGTATATTCGTCGAACTATTTCTTTCACGGCTTCCCAGATGCGTGGACATTAGGACAAATATTAATTTCAAATGCTGATAATCTTTTAAATTCATAATGTTTCATTTCAATAGGAAAATTATGTCTATGAGTAAAGGATTTTTTTTAATGTGCTAATGGAATG
The DNA here is from genome assembly GCA_963573305.1 of Pyrrhosoma nymphula. Classification (NCBI taxonomy): domain Eukaryota; kingdom Metazoa; phylum Arthropoda; class Insecta; order Odonata; family Coenagrionidae; genus Pyrrhosoma; species Pyrrhosoma nymphula. The sequence goes on from OY754328.1 coordinate 57,512,632, forward strand.
CCTAAGAATCTCTCTTGTTTATCAAGAGAAAGACGACCGTAAATGGTGTGGTATTGAATTATTATGGATTGTGACTTGTAAAAATCAGGACTTACTCGTCGGACTAGGTTGAATTCGTCCAAAATTAGTATTAAAAAACGTTAGCTTTTTTTCGCTGCGTAATTAAAAATTTTACAATATGCATCTTTGACGCCTTTACTGAAAATCGACAAACTTGACAACAATCACGGATGCCATTGTTCTTTTATTGTTTAGCGCACATCAACCTTGCTCCGATCTGTTTTGAAGTGCGCTACCTAGTGCGCAGGGTCTGTAACGAATGGAAGCCAAGTGCGCTGTTGTGTTACGAAGTGATTAGCGCACTAGAGCGAATGGAAGGCACCCAAGGCCACAAAGATTTCTGAGGTACCCCTATCGGTAGCCATCAGCCCGAAGTTTGGTTTGGGATGGCTCATCACGGCATCCTTTTTTTCGGCTATCTGCGTTATTCCATCATACGGCTTCATATTTACGACCCTCATATTTTGCCTCGAGTATTTGATCTTTGGTCTTCCTCTTTAAATCTTTCGTTCGTTTTCAAATGTTGTGGATACTGCGAACCAGCGGAGATATTTCCCGTTTTCGGCGTCATGGCAGCTAAAGCACCAGGCGCGATATTTAGGGATCCGGGTTCGAGTCACAGTCTGGGCGGAGGCTTTTTCCATGTTGGAATTTTTGAACTTTCATTTGTTATTTAATTCTGTCGCCTCCCCGTAATAGAAATGCCATTTCTCTTCGTCCATTTATAATTTGTTCAAATAATATGTTTTCTCGACCTCTTATATTATACGGTGTAAATATCAGGAGTTTTAGGTCAAATAATAATTTTTTGTCAAACTTCTGCCAACGTTTCGGATATTTATATATCCATATTCAGGGCTATAAGTAAATGATACGTAATGAAAAATGTTTTTTGCAATCATTTTTTGATGGCAAAATGATTTAAATGTATAATTTACAGTCATTAAGAAGAAAAATATATGGACATATTCAAGATTATGTTACCTTTCAAGTTTGTTGATGTTTTATTTACAATTTTAATTTGGTTGCATCCGGAATCCGAACAATCCGAAATGTTGGCAGAATTTTATAATTTGTGTGAGGCACGACCTTTTCCAATGATCTGGAAAGAGAGCAGCCTGAATGCATTTAAGTTATCGTCTCACTTTCATTCGTCCGTTAAATTAAATTATGTTCATCAAGTTACTACGCTGGAGAATTTTTTGCACCAGCGTGTGACCTTTCCCCTCGGTGACTCGGCGGGTACATATGTGTTCGAGGGAGAGATTCGGACAGCTTTCTAGCGAGATATGACCCGTTGCTCCCTTTATGCCTTTGAAGAACGGGTCTCCGAATTGCGGATAATGAATTGAACCCTAATTCCATTCCAGGGTAAAAACTGTAACATTTCGGGCGTGAATTTTATAGTGACATTTTCCTTGAAGAGAAAATTAATCGGACGTAGCTCGTAGCTGAAAAAATCGTCAGGTTCTTTGGAGCGCGACGTTTCTTGTAAGAGCGAAAACCAGCTTTCCCACTGTCTATGCGCATAGGTTCCCTCGCGGCTGTGTGAGTTAAAATAAATACTAAATCCTATCTATTCTATCGTGTTGTTTATAATGTTCTTCTCTTACCGATAGTATGCCTTGGCTATTGCAGAGCTATGGTGGTTTAGTAAGGATGACCAATGCTAACTATTCGATATGTTTAAGTGGTTGGTTTGTCCATCTGTTGGAGCCAGTTGCAACGCTATATCTATCGAATTAAGTTATTTTGCCTTCTGTAATTGAAGTAATTCAATGGTCCCTCAATTACTGTGATGGATCGCCGTTATCATGGTATTTTCATGTAGTTTCCTGTAAAAATCTCATCATACGTAAGGTATTCGAGAAAATAACATTTCTTAGAAAAATTCTGGTTCCTGTGGTTTCGTTAATTTTTTTCTCCAAGCTCATGCAATTTAAAGGCTAAAATTTGGAAGAAATCAACTGAAAAAGTAATCCGTCAAGACACATCCAACTTAACGTCTTTTCTCGCCTCTTACTTTTCACTGTTCCCTCCCTTCTTGGATGGTGTGTTCTTTTATTCACTGCCGTACAGTTATATCCGTATCCAGGGTAATACGCGTATTTAGATGAAGGATGTTTACGGAGGCGTCCGCGGTCTTATGCGTCGCGTTTTGATGATAAATGTAGTAACAGATAAGGTGGCTTGAGCGAGATTTTTCCCAAGGCATAATGAAGACCATATTCGAATTTAATTTGTTAATTTCAGGGGCTTTAAGTAGCATGGGGTAAAATTGCAATATAAATGACCCAAAAATATTGTTTTATATTCGACTGAATCTTTCAGTAACTAACTAAATATGCATACATGAGTCTTTTACGTGACCCTTTTTTTCGCGTCGTACAGTTAAAACGCCTTCACAACCGGAGGCTTTTTTGCGATTTTATAAAAAGTATTAAAGTAGGTAATTATTATTAAAATAGTTGAGATAACGTACAGACTACACAGATAAATTTCTTACGAAATCTGTGTAAGAAATTCCTCAATTTTAAAATAGTCTCTCTAGAGTGCATTCACGTACCATTTCCCATGGAAAATGGCTGATATTTTTTAGCAAAATAACTCAAAAAGTACAATGGTTTGCGGCTGATATTTTGTTATCGTTGGAAGTATGAGATTTTTCTTTATGACGCCAAATTCATCGAATTGTATGTGAAATGACATATCCTTCATATTATCTTGAATTGGTCGCATTCTTAATTTGTAATTAACAACGTCTCTTTTTCTATTGTAAAGCTTTTTCGGGGTAATCATGAGAATTTACGTCAGAAGTTATGGAAGAGAAGTACAATTATCCTCCTGAGAAAGGGCTAGGGTAGCTGCGGCTCACGAGTCACATGTGGCTCTTCGATTTCGTGCACGTGAAGGAATGTTAAAAATAAAACTCTCTTCGGTTCATGTATAAAACTTTCAAATGATTTAATTCTCTTGACGGTGATTTTTCTTCATTTAATTACAATATAATTGATATTAGAACTCGTTAAAATGTCATTTTAAACTTAATTAAAGTTAAAGATGAGGAATAAGTGCGCATCACTTCAAAACAAACTCGGTGGTATTTTTTATCGATCGTTGTTAAATCTGGTACATGGAAAAATTTTAATACTACGTTTAGGAACTTCAAGCCAGGAACCAAATTGACGCGATGTATTTCGAGAGTGTATTAAAGAATTAGTGAGGAACGAACATTAATGAGTATTGTCTGATGCTGAGTGTATACCATCGATATTGACATAATCGTTTTTGATTACATGCGAAGCAAACTTTAGCTGACTGAATATAGATTTTCTCTCTGCCTTGGACTTATATATTGGACTCAGCTTAGACTTGTATTGTATTTTTTTACGATCCAAGTGATTATTTCCATTCTGTGATGCAATCCAGCCATTGACGATTGACAGAAAAAGCGCTGGAAAGGAACACTCCCTCACCGCGCCCGAGCGTAAATTTTCCATTACTTAAAATTTGGCCGAGTTATATAAGTTTTTCTTATTGCAGCCGTCGCTGGTAAGCTTAAGTGAACGGTAACTTAAATGTGAGGCATTATTTTATAAGCCGGGCATAATGAAAGGCAGGTTTTTGATGTGATTATCTGTTGCGGCTGACAATTACGAATCGAACCACGTAAAAGCAAATTTTCGCACAATGTTCGCTCATTACTAGAGTGGGCTGATAATAAGTCCAAAGTGCCTTGTGGGTTACCCTGCTCACGATTGATGGACTCACACTGATTCCTCCTCCCTCACGTGTTCCTTTGACACTATATACCACAATGCGTATTCATGTCCATAGCCTCGGGCAATAAAGTCGGTGGCGTTTTTCTTACTATGAGAATCGCAAATAATATAGACTTGCCTTTGAAGTGAGTGAAGTCATTGATTGGATTATTTCGTTTGAAAGTAACAAATAGCCTGTGATGCTAGTTTTATTTACAATTAGCGATATTTTAGTTAGGGATTATTTCTTATATCGAAGTTTAGGGAACGGCTGTAATAAAGCTTATTTTGCACGATTTTATGTATTTTCTTTTTTCTCAATGTTCCAATTCTGTTGGTGAAACCTTGATGTATTCTGCCAATATAACTTACACCGTGATATAACTTAGTTAATTATGGGAACTTAATTTTATATTTTCAGCCATTTTCTACAATAAATCAATTGAGTTCATCCATTGACGTGCGGAAATGAGTTCTGTGTCGTTTTGCTGCATAAAAAATCCGATATGTTTCGGGACCGGTTTCTTCTTCTCTTGATTTTGGCCGTCTTAAGATCACGTAAAATAACCCAACGCATCATTTTCGTTCATTATTTCCGCTTCTTTTCTTGCTCTCCAATATTTAGTAAGCCTTCCGCCCTGTTTCTTCCTCCTCTCTTCCGTCCGTATTATTTCTCTTCTTTCCTTTCTTCGGGAAGCCCTTGAAGTTTTGTGTCGATCTTTCAAATGTAGTTTTATCCTGTTTTACGTCTTCCGTCATCCCCAACTCTTTATATATAATTTTTTATCCCTGGTATCTACTGGTTGTCATTCTTAATCTAATAAACTGTTAAAAATTCGATGTGAGTCTACTGTGGTCAATCCTCATTATGTGGTCGAATAACCTAATTTTCCTTTTCATAATCGTTCTGACATTTTTTATTTCTTAATTCTTTGAAACGTCTTCATTCCTCCTGTACCTAAGCTCGTCTTTATCTGTTTTCGGGACCAGTTTAATAAAACATTTCAATTTTTCCCAGTGGATACTTCTTTTCCAATATTGTTAGAATATTGCGTGTTTTTATCATTAGTCCGTCCCATATGGATACCCAATCGTCATTTTTCACTGTCAAAGATCCTAACCTGACAGACCACTTCCTTCGTGGCTGGAGGAGGAGAAACATAAGGGGGAGATTCGCGGCATGCATTTCGTGCCCTTGGTGAGTACCAGGAATCGGAATTGATTCAGCCTTGATGCCATCGTTGGTGACCAGCTGGGCACAGGCTGTGAGGAGCATTCTTCCAAATTCATGGGATTCTGGAATGGGAGCGGTCTGTTGAGCTTCTTGGGCTGCCTCTGTAGTCTGCATCTTGTGACCTGCGGGTCAGTGATGACTCGTTACCGCTATTTAGGTCACCCGAGAATTTTTCGTCATTAATAAATATCAGCCGACGCGTTATATTTTGTGATAGTGCATTTCGGATTTGCCTAAAGCGAGGACCATTCGGCTTAGCTTATGCCTTTGGAGGCTTTCAACTCTCCGATGTCAAGATTTTAATGATGAAACCAACGTTTATTTTTCTTTCAAATATTCAATCTACCCATTTTTTTCCTTCTCTGAACTAACATTCTAAAATATGTCACTTTGTGGTCTCGATTGGTTATTTGGGAAGGCAACCGACAACTGAGGTCATTTGCGTAACTATACATGCTGCGTAGGGAAGCTAATGTCGCTATTCAAGATTTCATTCATAGTCCTGAACTCGTTTCTGGTTCTTATTCCGGTTTTCATTGAATAGTTTAGGTTTGGAATGGTGAAGTTTTGTATTTTGCTGTATTTATCTGAGATTATGATATATTATGATATGAACGCTGAAATTAGGACAAAACGCTTATAAATGTTGGTGCATTACTATGTTAAAATTGAAACCAAACAGTATTTGTGTAGTAGGGTAAATTTGTGTAGAAGTTCAGTATTGGTTTTGGAGGATATGAAATTGGGCTATTTTTTTCCTTTATTCCCAGAAAACAAACTTAAAATATGGTTGAGAAATATTTCGTTGTAATTTTTAAACGTTGACTGGAATAAAATAAATTTCAATTTCTTTTTCATAAAAATCCGACCTGGAGTTTTCTGGAGAATAGGTCTCAAACTGTGGGTCGAATATTTTCCCCGCCGACAGTAGGTACTCCGTCGCATGGAAAGTTAAACTGTGACGTGGCTTGGCATGGCCCTTCGTTGAGGGTATATTTTAATTCTGGGCCTCATGCCGTCGTTTTTCTGCCTACTATTTTGATCTGCGATTCGATTTCATGCCTCTTGCTAATATGAGAGATTGACGAAATATAATTTCGATTATGTCCACTCTGAGATAATTTTCTCCTATTAAACAGTATTAAATTTCATTTTGTTCCGTTTTTGAGTGTAATAAATTTTCAGTTCTCCACCGTTGATTACTTTACTACCCGTGGTTTTAAACAGATCACTGCGTTTATATTCAAACGCTTCAATCATCCCTTTTTTAAACCGTTGAGAAGTAAGCCAAATTTACGGGCCTCTCTTCGAAGTGCTATCATGAAGTATTCTTGCTTCTTTCAGATAATTTTCCTCACTCCTTTCTGCGACTATCCTGCAATTCGCTCAGATTTCCGTGATAGCTATAATGGTTTCATTACTTCCTTCGTAGATCTCTAGTTTCTCTTCCATCCCGAGACCTAATGTGTGTACTTACAAACATTCATGTGATTGTATCCATTCAGATGCTGTAGTAATACGAAAAAATGTACAATTATGTTTTTTTACGCGGTTAGGCGTACGAGTGTTAAGATATGTACCCAACCGAGGAAATTCGCCATGCATAATCATTTGCCAATTCAAGGGTTTTACCCGTGTCTCTCAACTTTTTTCATCATCCTTATTATATTGCATACTATTCATCTCATGTAATATTGGTGATTGGAGGTTTTATATGATGACTTAAGGCATTTTGATTACTTTTTTACATGGGGTTATTTTTGGGATGTATCGGAAAATTTTACAGCCTCGGTATTGGCGATGTATGTCGACCAGGAAAATATTTTCGACAATTTCTCCCTTCAGTAAGACCATGGAAGACACATGGAAGGCGGCAATTTGGCTTCTAAGGGAGTGACGAGTGTAGCGATGTTTTAATGTGTATGGATGCTTGAAGGGCATCGTTTTGGTTAAATATTAGGTATTTCCGGTTTTTTACCAAAGAAATGAATGATGGAAGTATGCCTCCAGTAAATTTGGCAATTCCAAAAATCGCCTAATTTCGGCAGCCAATGCGTTTATACATCTAACTGTTCGAGTTCCTCAGGTATTCGTGGATGTTTATAAATTTGCATAGGATTAGGTACACTGAATATTAGGGATGGGACGTGTAAACATGTACACGTCTGGAGGCGTGTACACGATTTATTTTTCTTGCAAATCAATACACGTTAGCATCGTCCGCCTTTGATCACGAATCCCCCCCCCCCCTCTCCCTGTCACTTAATATGACTTGAGTCAAGGTGAATCGTTACGAATCAGTGTCTACGGTACTTCTTGGAATCTGGATCGCAGTCAGTGACTACTGTCACCGCCCGCTGTCACATCTTACTCCCTTTGTCACAGTTTGACCTTAGCAGGCTGCTGTTCTGCAATCAGCAGTGCGGGACTCCAACACTGTACTAGTAGGTGTACATACCTGTAGGCCCACCGCAGAACGGAATGTGGGGCCAGAGACTAACTATTGTATGCGTCGGGACAGGTAAGACGTGTACACCTGTACACGCCTGAATAACAAGCGTGTACACATTTACTGCAATTCACGCTTTTGCCCATCCCTACTGAATATACATATATATTAATCTGTTAAACATATAAATAATACGAATTTTTATACATATATGCATCTTCTATTCTAGAACGGCCATAAATCTTACCTTTAAGTAATCTCTAGCGTTAAAATAGTAAAAGTATTTTCAGGTAAAAATAAATATTTACATACGTAACAATAAGTCCCCCGGAAAATTTATTTGTTTTTCACATTTTTAATCCCCGCTCGTGGTCATGTGATCCAGATTTCCCCGGATGCGATGCGATTTTATCGCAGAATTTTATGTGCTGGCAAAATATAATCCAGTCTATTTCCTTTACAAGTGCGAACCGCGGTCGAGTACTACCGCTATCGACCCTTACTGCTATAGAAGTATGTACTTACGTGCTTAAACATGGGAGTACCTCTTGCAAGCGACTTCTAAGGCCACTGTCATAGAAGTTACATCCTTGTGTAAAGCCGCCTGTGGAGATTGTTGAAAATTTTAGGTCATAACTATTGTCGCAGTTCGAAATTTTAGTCCTTCCAGGAGGCATTTTTTTAAAACAAAAACTGACTTAACTGTTAACCATGTATGTCTATGATAAACGTCTCCGAGAATGCAAGATCTGCTGACTACATAATAAGAGCCTCAAGTTGTCATATCTGATTGTCCTTAAAGCAACGCTCTTGAGTGGTGGTCGAATGCTGTCGTAAGTTCTCTCTGCTTTGCACCCGAGTTCACGCACAGGGTTAGGCTCGCCCAGATACCCTTGACCAGGAAATTCCTCCCACCTTTTTTGACCTCGACGCCGCGGAACGTAGCCAAATAATTTAATCCTTTTCGTGGCCTACCCACCCAACTCTTTCCGTGAGCTTGTCGTCGGCGTAATCGTGCCGTCAAATCTCTGCTGGTGGGGTCAGCTCCTGCGTCAGCTATCGCCCACTCTTACCCAATAACCCCGAGTCTTCTTTCTTACTGTCAATTCTGAAAGTTTTGACTGAGTTTCTTTCTCACACATTTTCTTGCGTGTTGTGCTTTCACAAATTCGTATTTATCTGTAGATGTGTGCCTTTTCCTAAAAAAAAGTTATTATTCTTACCCAGCACTAATTGTGAGATACCGCCTTTGGCTTTACGTTATGTATACGTCACTTTGTGGAATGCGTTAATGAAACTAGGATTTATGAAGTGAATAGTAGGAAGGTCTTCGGATGTACAACTGAAAGTGATATGGTATTTTGCCCTGGTTGGGCTTCCTCTCGAATACGCCGTGAACATTTGGGACTCTGTTCAGAAAGAAGTAATCCGTGGAATTTATAAATTTCAAAGGAAAGCCGCCCGCTTCGTTTAAAACTATTAAAAGCGAACAGAGGGTGTAACATAGCTGATTGAAGGACTATGGTTACTGTCCGTTGCAAAATTCTGTCACCCGAGTTTGAAGACTAATATTTCACAGATGGCTGAATCGATTTTAAAATGAAGTACATCACATTAAAGCTTGTTTATTTCTGCGTTTATTGATGGTGCACAAAACTATTTACCGTTTATATTTATTTCAGTGTGTGCTTAAAAACCGAATTCTAGCGCATTTTTCCAGGTACCGGACGGATGCATCGCATTTACGGCTTCGTAATAACAACACGGATAAAGATATCGAAATTTCCTTTTCAAATATCGTAGCAAAGATCTTTCTTAACAATTATACGAAGTTTCATATTATTTAATGCATTTGTATTTTAGTTATAGGTGCAAATGCACGGATCCGTTAGTAGTAGCTGCTAGAGACTCGAAGCTACCCGCTGGGCTGAAATTTCTCGAAAAATTGAGATCCGGTGACTTTCTGTATGACACGCAGGATATTATTTTGACCCCGAGCTGTATCACTAGAGCTGATAAAAGGGACTAAAAAGAAATATACACTTCCGAATTGATGGGTATGTACAAAAATTCCTTCTTTCCACGCACCATTAGAGACGGTAGCACAAACGGGAGCGTGTTACTAGCATAAGACACAACATTAAAATGCAAGACACCTTAGTCCTCTCCCCCTTACTTTTCCCTATTCCTTCCTATTTACATGGCTGGTGTCCAAACCTACCCTGGCCTCAGACGGTTGGTATATACGGTAGTGTAAGGATGTAGGTGTATGGAATTGTTTCATTATGTGACAATGATATAAAGGTTATGCGACTCCACAGTGTTTTTCTTGAGCGCTACCGGTTTCGTAACTGCATTAAGGTGGGTTTACTTTGTCAATTTTATTGCGCAAGTTATTTACTGAAAGCGACTTTCGACATGAATTGCAGGTGTGAATTGATCTGCTAGTCCGCTTGCAGAACTTAAAAAAAGTTTCGGCAAGCAAAAGTTTGCAGAAGCGTGTTGTTGCCAGTTTAAACGGCAACCAATCTGGCTCTGCGCTAACTTGTGAAAACATTTCGTCGGAGTCAGGCAAGCTCTTGCAGAAGAAACTTGCGGGAGTAACTTGCCAGTGGAATCCCACCCTTACCACTCCTGTCGATTTTACTGAATTTGACCTCGTGCATGTATGCATCGAGAATTTGGAAGGGGTGGTGGTTCCCCTTCATATTCTACCCTCACCCCCACGAACTCCTTGATTTACTTATATATTTACGATGTAAGCTTCTGTAACAGCACCTGAGGATGTAACGCAGTTACGAAACTGGTAATGTTTAATGAAATCATAGTGGGGATGCAAATTTTTATTTTTCATTGACACCTAACAACAATTCATTACGAAAGGTGAAAAAATATTTATTTTTTGCTGAAACGAACACGAGTGTCGTATTTCATTTCTTCCGCACATAGGCGTTATTCTTCAGATACGGTATCGTTCCTGAAACTTAAATTTCTATTTACGTAGTGCACATTTTTTCATAAAATTCACCCCTGCCTCACACCATGGTAGTGGCTTGTGGCGGTAACTACCGTACGGAACTCTACCGACACGGCGACACTACCGTAGGAGTTTATTGCGTGACCATTCTTAGGAACTATTCGTCCATAAACTTTATGAATAATGCAGTGAATTTTTAGAAGTGTTTCTATTTCGCATTCTTCCTGGCAAATAATTACGGTAACGCGACAATTCTGCTTTTAATTCTTTTGTTTTTTGGCGTGGTAAATTACAAAACTGATCCGTCCAATATGGCTCATTGCGCATTTTAATGGCTTCAAAATTCCTATGTGCTATCGCACCGCATGGCTCCATCTATTCTCTTCTTAAATGTATGAACCTGCTGTGTTCCATGATGAAGAGATGACGCCCCTGTGGCATAAGTCACCCGAAGCATTTTGGGATTCGTTTCGAGAGGTAGCAGTGCCTGTCTTGTGTTGGTAAATGTGCCGAAAGATTAGCCCTTACTAATTATTAATTAATAAATTTGATTGTTTCAGGCTTGACTTCGTGGAAGTGATATATATCCATTTTAATAAAAAACTTCGTACTTTTCCACACTTTATTTAAAAACTGCACCAGGTTTCGCCATAATATGGAATTTTCTGGCACATTCCGAAGCTTAGGTCATACAGTGTTTATTTTTTAGCAGTTTATAAATAAAGTGTGGAAAAGTTTTTTGTTAAAAATGTATAAAAATGGATATTATTAATTACCTTTCGAATGCGTCGCTCGCCCGTATCCGAAGCTCTCTCATTCCCTCTCTCACTCCAGGTGGCGTAATAAATTAGCGTGGAACGATCATAGTATTGGTTGGACGGTGGGACAGCACAGTGGGTAGAAAGCAGGGCTATCGACCGAAAGTTCTGTGTTCGAACCCTGCCGTGGGGTATGGTAACGTTAAGCCAAACCAGAGTTGCGTGACATTTCTGGGTCCTGCCAAGCTGGAAAATCTAAGGCGGCACATGCTGTGGAAGAGGAAGAGTTCCTTGATTCGTCGTGGATGCGTAAACATAGCGTATATCTACTCCGCCAAGGCTTTGAAACGGTTATGAGCTCATTTTATGGAATCTGCAATGGGCATGAGGGTAGGGTGACCAGATCAAAATTTTCAAAAGCAGGACACTTGAAGGAAAAAAGCAGGACATTTTGAAAAAAGCCTGGCAACACATTAAATTCCTTTTCATTTGCTTTTCACGCGTATATCAGGTGGTCAAAATGTCAATAGAGACGATGAGTGAATGAAATGAAAAATACATCGCACTGAAAATAAAAAAATGTTGCATTTTTTACGTCCTCCATGAAATATTTTGCAACATCATTACTACAATTTCAACATATTTTGTAAGTCAAACATTTTCTCTGCCAAAAGTGTGTAATAACGATTCTTGAATTATTTAATAATGCCTGTCTAATTGCAGTCCTCCCTTCGGTATTTTCCCTGCCCTGCGTGTTCTTCCGTAACAAAAAAAGCACGTGCTATCACGGGTTAAAACAATGATACGTAAACTAGAGCAGGAAGCGGAAATTGATCTAAATGCCAGACCAGGCAGACTCTGTTGCGATCGTTGAGGCTGTTAACCGGAAGCAGGACCGAAACTCGCCATTGTACAAACAGCAAAACTCCCTTTAAAATGCATATTTTTTATATAAAGACGGAAATGAAATAATACTGTTGCCCTCGAATATTATCTTATGTGCTGTATTTCAGCATTTGGTGCATAATGTTACTGAAAGGCAGAAAGCCGGACAATTTGGCTTCATCGAAAAAAGCCGGCCGGGCGCTCACATATTAATTTTAAAAAAGCAGGACATGTCTGGCGAGATCCGTAAGTCTGGTCACCCTACATGGCGGGAGGTATTAAAGCAACTAAGAGTAATCGGATTCTTTATGAGAATGAAGGCTACGTCAAATTTGAGGGATACTAATGAGAAAAGGTGGAGTAATTCGCCTATTCAGACCGTTATTAGACCCAGGTAAGCGTGGTACAGGAAAACCATTAACCCGCTTACGGACATGGAATGAATGCGTGCAATATATAGTTCTAAGATTTTTTAAATAAAAAATCATTGCATATGCGTATAATGCCTTTTTCATACAAAAAGGCCCAAAAATGTGTGGTGTCCTTACTCGCCCTGCCACACACAATTTTAGCAGCTTGGGTAATTTTTGATGTGTGAAATTCACGCGTCGTATGGTGTACTACTTGATTAGCTCAACCATCGCTGAGCAAACCTACCAATTTGATCGGGAGACTGTGGTTGGTTAGCTGATGTAAGTGTGTGGTGAAGTCGCGACTCGGTAGGAGTTGAACTGTTTCTTAGGGTTTCGGAAGAATGCCGCAGTGAGTCGTTTTCACGCAGTCGCGTGTAAATTTTTGCGATACGGAGGGACCCTTTTTTCATTAAAAATAAAAAAATCCATCGCTATTAAGGATCTTTCTCTCTCTCCCTCGACTGAGTCGTGCCGATTGATTTTTTTTGCCATTCTCAGATCTCTCTCTCTGTAATCCTTGTCCACCCTCTCCTCCTTGCCCCTCAAAAAAATTATTTGTCTGCTGAACGTAGGACGTCCAAACTCTCATGTGTGTACGTCTCCGTCAGCGTTCCACTTCCCCTCTCGTTTGTCCCGAACCCTTCCCCTAATTTTTCTCCTTTCTGGCAGGTAAGGGAGGGGAGGGGAAATTTCGTAACTTCCAAATTAATGCTCCTTCGGGCATTTTTTGTTTCCCTCTCGGGGATATTTTATGTCGCACTTTACGACCAATCGATGGAGCTTTGGATGCCTTGGTTATAACAAAGGAGAAGTCTTTTTGGGGTGGGAGGAGCCTTTGCGGGGGGGCGGGGGGTTGGGGGGGGGGCGGGAAGATTTTTGTGTACTAAAATTTGATATTATTATTATTATGTCACTGTGATTACTTGTATATGGATGTGTACGTATGTCTATGTGCTTTAATGTAGGTATTCGGTGTTGACATGCGATCTTTTTCCACTCTTCTCCGTCTCTCGTGATTTACTCCCCCAACTCCTATACTCTCTTTCCCCTTCTCTTTTCCAACAAAGGATGTCGGTATATATCCTCCCCTGCCTCATTTTCTCCTTTCAAAAAAATAAATAAACCCCTCTTCACCCCTCTCAAACCCTGTGTGTACCCTTCCCCACTCCCCCTTTTCGTACCCTTACGCGCTTACCCTTACCTCCAAACCCTACCCCCCTTCTCTCTCACCTGCTCCTCCACATCTCCCATTTTTCTGCACTGTTTCTCTCGCTTTCTCTTTTCCCCTGCGATCTCAGTCACCTTGCTGACGTCAGAATCTACGTCACGCGACGTCCCGCCCCTCCTTTCCCTCTTCCCCCCAACCATCCCCACCCCATGTGCTCCCTCCTCCCCATCCTCCTCCTCCTCCTATTCCCTTCTCCTCCAAGCATCGTCCTCACGCAATCGGCGTCGGTACGTGACGTCAGTGTGACCCTCCCCTTCACCCTCTCTTCCCCTCCCTCCCTTTCACCCCTCCCACCCTTTCACCCCTCCCACCCTTTCTCCTCTCCCACCCTTTCTCCTCCTCCCTCCCCTCATTCCATTCTTTCTTGTGTGTGTGTTCTCTCTCTCTCACTCTCCCTGTATCTCGCTCAGGGACCCTTGATCATCTATGTATCCCTCGCTCCTCGACGTCGGCCGCGGTGCTGGCCCTGAAGGAGGAGAAGGACAAGAATACAAGTATGGAGAGGGGATCAAGCTCCGGGGTATAAAGATGGCTTCTCGCTCTTCCGAAGAATGGGGGAGAAAAGCGAGATAAGACCATGTTGGCTTTGGTCGGGCTGCAGTCCTCAAAGAGTTGACACGGCGCGCGGCAGGAGGGTGGAGGAGGAAGGGGAGGGGGGTTGTCGGTCCCCATTGATTTGTCGTACCTGACGTGTAATACTGCCTGAAAACTAGTATCTTACTTTCATATTAGGCCTGTGGTGGTCTGTGGATGTCGTGGAGTGGGATCGGATTAGCGTGGTCGCTGGAGAGTATGTAGGTAGTGGCCTTCCAAGTGAGAGGCCCGCGTTCTTCTTCCTTTCGGATGGGACGTGAAACCGTTGTCCTCTTGTTGTAAATTGTGAATGACGCTACGTGTCGACAAAATGGTCGCTGATTATTAAAAGAGTGTACATTTTGTGTGTTTCTCTCAGCTTTATAGAGAACCAACATCTCCAACAAGTGAATCCTGAAACTGTCTAACACGACCCCTCATCGTCTCTCGTTGAGAGCAGGAAAATACCGGATCGGGGTCTCCATTCCTCTTTTATCATTTTGCGCGGTGCCCAGAGTACTGGCGTTCCATGTGGAAGGCCCGGGTTCAAATCCAAAACGGTGACGGGAATCTTTCATTGGTAATCCGATCCATGGTGGAGAGAGGTGCTGTGAAGAGTGGTTTTCAATGCTAGCCCCTCCTCTGCTCCTCATATTTTCCCGCCTTGAGCGATGTCCGCATTGGCAATATGTTGCGCTCTCTCCACCTCACCTGACGAAAATTCTTTCTCTCTTAGGCCGCACGTTACATATTCGTGGTCTACTTTTCAAAGTTATACTACAAATGCTCCCTGAAAGGTATTACAACTCCACGTAGACTTGTTAAATACTTCATGATGGCACTATTACCCTCATCCTAACACTATCCACCGTTATCCGTCTTCGTAATTTCCGAAACCGTAACTTCTCACAATATCCGACTCCAGCCATTAGGTTAGGACTAAATGGTATTATTTTTTTAATCCTCATTCCTCATTTACTAAAAAAATTTTCAGTCCCAATTCAAACGTGTCCCCACGCTCCACGGATGTCAATATCGGTGTATTTCGCAAGTCTCCCTACGGATGTCTTTCTTCCGATTTTTTTTCTTGCATGATTCTGACACATAACAGCTGTACTCGGAAATTGATTTAACGTGGATTTCTCTGACCATGTTGCTCAACCCTATTCCACACTGACGTAAATGGCAGAAATGAAATAACGTTTCCACAAGGCAGAGTTTTGCAAGATAACAAATGTATGTAGAGCAATACTCGATACTTTTTTCATCCCATGGATGGACACCAACCAGACTAATTTGCTATTTTATGAACTCCATTGAAACTTAACTTCCATAATAATTGCAGCGATTGCGGGAATCGGGTTGATATGATAGCTAGAGCACTGATCTACCATGGTCAGGACCCAGTATCGAATCCCGGCTTCGGCCATTGAGGTGTCATGAAAAGGTAATTGCTAATATTGTAGGTACTCCTTCCAGCGAATAGAACGATTAACCGTATTATTTTTGCATCTATATTTAAGAGACACTGGGCTTCTCTCTTCATTTTCTTCCAGTGCTATCGTTATACCTCACTTACTTTTTGAAGCTCTGATTCGTGTAGGACACGCCTGAATTACATATCAGAGCGTTGATAGGGCAGTGGCTTGGCGAGAAATTTTGATGAGTGTGGGTCTGAATTCCCGAGAAAATAATCTACCCATCAGGATACTAGAGTTTAGTTGCGTCAGCTCAGGTCAGTGCAATCAAGCTGTGATTCCTTTGGGCTGAATGAAACTTTGTCGAATGAATCCGTTTTCCGAAACGCCTCGTAATTTTTTAGGATTTAATCCTTAACTATTAGGTTGATGCACCTTCCGTACCACAATATAATGTTAGTGATGTGGAAATTTCCGTACATTGATTGATAGTTCTATTACCATTGAACCATTAATAAAGCCTATCATTGTCTCCGAAATTAGTCACATTGGGTTTCACGGATGACCGATTTAGTTTCAATCTCCGGTTTGTCAATAAAATGTTGCCGTTAAGACAAGATTTCCTATTAAACTTGGGTATTTTGACGGTAATTAGCTGTTCGTGAGACTAAATTTTTATGTGGAGGAAAGAAACTGTCATGCTAAAAGGTGCTATCAACTGAACTGTTTAATTATTGTACCGCGCCGCGCGATTTCCTTTCAATAACAGCTTAGCCACTGCTGCTTCAATAACAGCTTATCACTTAGCTACTGCTGTGGCAATTTTTTTCAGTTGGAAATGAATTACGGTATTCTGTACTTAGGTGAAAAATGGGCCGAAGTTTTCTGTCGTTTAAAAGAAATACACATTTGAAGCCTCGAAGTATTATTTTTTTGTTTGTCAATTCATTAGTGAAGTGGAAATGACCAGGTCGGGACTTTCGCAAAAAGTATATTTTCGAGTGCGGTGATATTCTCCTCTTCAACTATTTCTCTGTTATTTTATACTAAAAGATGTGATGGGATTCTTTTGAGTAAAATATTCCGGAGGTAAACTAGTCCTCCATTCGGATCTCCGGACGGGGACTACTTGAGAGGGTACATCAGTCAATAACGACTAGCAGATTTTTAGGATTGGTACCTGGAATGTAAGATCGCTTCGGGGCTGTGGACGTCTTGAAAACGTGAAAATGGAGATGAGAAGAATGGGTCTGGATGTTTTAGGTATCACTGACAGGAAATGGCCTGAATAAGTGGACTTGTGGAGCGGCAGCTACCGGATTATCCACTCTGAATCTACCAATAGGAACGCAGGTGTAGGTCTAATACGCAGGAAAAAAGCGGCATGCGAGTGAAAAGCTATCTTAAATAGAGTGAAATGATAATTATGGTTAGATTATAAACAAAACCTAAAGATACGATGGTGGTACAAGTGTAAATGCCCACGTCAGATTACAAAGATGACGACGTAGATAATTGATAAGGAATCTAAAAGGGGATGGACACTTAATTATTCTTGAAGACTGGAATGATATCGTGGAAGGCCAAGAAATTAAGACAGTAGGGAAGTATGAGCTAGGAAAATGTAATGGTAGGGGAGAGAGATTGATTGAGGTCTGCGTACAAAATGGGCTTGTCCTCACGAACACACTATTTGGAAACCACCCACAAATAAGGTACACGTGAAAAATGCCAGGAGACAGGAAAAGATTTCAAATAGACTATATATTAGCAAAATAGCCGTTTAGAAATAAAGTGAAGGACTGCAAGAGCTTCCCCTTGTGCGGATATTGACAGTGACCATAATTTGATTATGATGAAATGTCAGCTTAAGTTTTAAAAACTGAGGAAATCAACGAAGAATTGCTGGCAACTTGAAAAACTGAGGGAAACAGAACATCGTTTAGCCTTGCAAACCTAGCTAGCCTAGACCTAGCTGAAGAGGATGGAAACGATTCAGGACCAATTGAAGAGAGATGACAAGAGATCAAGAAAGGAATTATTAATGCCACCGAAGAGAAGGTAGGGAGAAGGAAAAAAGAGAATCGAAAGCCATGGATTACGCAGGAAGCCTTGGACCTATTATAATAGATGAAAGAAGAAAGTACAACAATTTGAAAACAGAGAAAGGATAGCAGCTGTATTAAGAAATACGAAATGCAATCAGCCGTAAAGCAAGGAAGGCCAGAGAAGAATGGATGAAAGACTTACGATAAGTGGTGGAAGGCAATATATTCAAGGGAATAGTTGAATCTGCTTACAGAACGGTAAGAAGTTACTTTAAACAACATCCAATCAAAGGTAATGTCATTCGGAGTGAAAGAAATGAAATTCTTATTGAAAGTGAGAACAAAGGGAAGGGATGGAAAGTGTAGTGACAAGGCACTGAATCCCAGGATACTAGGGGATAAATACTGTGTGGATGAAGATGAGAAATGATACTCCATATTAAAATCAGAATTTGATGCGTCTGTAAAGCATTTGATAGAGAAAAGCGCCAGGAGTAGATGAAATTTCTGAGTTCCATAAGTATGCAGGAGTGAGGACTCTGAATAAGCTATACACATTGGTATGTGACATTTAATCAAGTGGGCAAATGCCAACTGACTCTAAAGAGAATGTAATAATTCCTATCCCTAAGAAGAAAAGAGCCGAGGGATGCGAAGACTTAAAACAATTAGCCTAACAGCACATGCATCGGAAATTCCGACCAGAATCATCTACAGGAGGACGAAACAGAAGATGGAAGAATTCCTGGATGACCAATTCGGATTATGGAAAAGTATGGGGTTGAGGGAAGCAATTTTAGCCTAGAGACTTATCATAGAGAAGATGATTCAAAAGGACCACCCAACCTATTTGCTTCATCGATCTAGACAAAGCATTTGACACTGTGGACTGGAACAGAATGCTGACTACACTGAAGAGCATATGAATGTCTTTAATGACAGAGGAGCAATATGCAGGCTGTATGAGGTCGGCAGTGATTAAATGTGGCGGAAATGCAGAGGAAGCAGAAATAAGGAAAGGAGTGCGACAAGGATGCAAGTTGTCACCAATGATATTCAATATATACATTGAAAAAGCCATAAATGAAATAAAGGACAATGGTGTGTGAAAGAAATCAAGAAAACTGAACCGTTAAACTTGATCAGCCAGCAAAACCTCGCGCAAGTTGAAGAATTTTATACACCGAAGACGAAGAATTTCACATTCGCCATGAAAAAATTATTTGACTTGACCGGGATTCGAACCCGGATCTCCCAATTACCGGTCAGGTGTGTTACACACATGACCGGCAATTGGGAGATCCGGGTTCGAATCCCGGTCAAGTTAAATATTTTTTTATTGGCGAATTTCACCTTCTTTGCTGTATTACTTCGCACCCGTGCGCGTAACTGCGTACCACATCATTTGTGAATGTAATGATTGAAAAATTGAAGAATTTTGTTATCTGGGAAGTAGGATCACCAGCGATGGAAGAAGCAAGAAAGACATTGCTAGCAGAATAGTTCAAGAAAAGAAGGTATTTACCAGAAGAGGAGTCCGCTGACAGCTGGTAACACTAGCGAGGAAGTAAGGAAGCACCTTATTAAAACATAATTGGAGCATACTCTTATATGGCACTGAAGCCTGGACACTAACAGCAGCATAGCAAAGGAGATTGGAAGTAATGGAGATATGTTTATAACGAAGAATTATGAAAGGTTAAATGGACGGAGAGAATCGCTAACGAAGAATTCTTCCGAAGAGCTGGAGAGAAAAGAAGCATAATGAACACTAAGCCAAGAAGGAGAGACTAACTTATTGGGCACATTTTGCGACATCGCCTAATGAAAAAAATATTTTAGGGGGTGATAAATTGAAAGAATTACAGAGGAAGACCAAGAATAGAATACATTAAGCAAATCATGAAGGACGTAAAAGTAAATAATTATGTAGGCATGAAGAAGATGGCAGAAAGGATAGTGGAATGGAGAGCTGCTGCAAACCAATCTTCGGATAGATAACTGATAATGATGGTATTCTCTCGTGAGGTGTCGAAATGAAATTCTCCAACCTTGTAAAATGTTCCACATTTTGTAGTCTTAACGTGTAAACTAAGCTTACGGAATATAATGTAAACGGCTTTGACAGCGAGGATTGTTTGATCCAACTGTTCCGATAACATTCATAGTTGCTTATCCCTTGGCCCACTATTTCTAAAAATATTTTTCCCTTGTGTTATATAAAATATAAAGTTGCTGTTTTTTTTAAACACGATGTAGCTAAATTCTTTCTTCTGTCATCAGCTATGTCCGCATACTCATAAACCAACGAGCTGTCACGTGTGCCACAAGACGAGCTACAGGACTTTATTACTGTCACGTGTTGTGAAACTGTGGTTTACTTTATTCTTTTCATGTTACCTATGCGTGGTATCTCTATCACAGGTCTCTGTTAACGTGCCCACGTTAGCACATTCTGCAGCGCAGATGCTAAAAGTCGATACTTCTCGTTAATACAAACGGAAAATCACCAAATGCGAAATGATTTCTCATTGTTAGAGGAGCTGGTGCCAACTCTGGAAAAACAGCTGTAGCCAAAGGAGGTGGTATAGGGTAGGTTATTCGGGCGGACTGCAGAGCCCTGGCGGGAAAACGGCGCTGCCTGCACGGCAGACCGCGAGGAAGACGTATGAAGTCTTCCTTAGTTATCACGATAACTGAAATTCTATTAAACCTATATTCTTGATAAATGCTTGGATTCCTAAGTGAAGGGTTCTGACCACATGGTTGTGAAGCCAGTGCTCTGGCCACCACATTAACCCTATCTCCCTTGTTCTACGACTGTGAGCGAGATATCACTTAAAATAAAATTAATGGCCTCTATGTAAAGGAAAATGTCTTATCGTCCCAATGGTACCAAAATCTCAGCCACTTAACGCACTTCGTTTTTAGGTCTTTTCAAAAATATTTAAGCCCTTTTCCAGGGAATATCGTACTGCTGACCGCTCTATAGAGATTTTTTTAAAATGTGAATGTTCTGACGCTCAGATCGCGTTTTTATTTTTAAAAACCGTCGGTTGTGAAGGTTTTTTCAGCGTACTGCGTGTAACAAAAAGGTAAAATTCAAAGCCTTAAATTTGTGCTCTTAGTTAATTAGTGAGGTGTTCAGTTATGTAAAGCAAATTAATATGCGTCATTAGTATTTCCTTATTTACATCACGCTTCTCACAACAGCTTAAATTTGAAAATAAAATTTTAGTATAGTCTCTATTGTGTTTAGAGAGAAATCTCGCCGAAACTAGCTCAAGTTGTTGTATCCTGCGCCTCGTCGTTAAGTTGGCGCGAGGGAGAACGATTCACAGGTCACGGTTCCTAGAATTTCGTTGATTGACCCGAGCCACGATCTTTTATATTTTCTTATCGTGAAAAAGTCCTGTAGCTCGTCTTGTGGCTCACCGTTTTTCACGCGGGTGGCGTCATTTCCCTTCGAGGAAGTGTCTCTTGTTACCAATCCTTTCGTAGTACCTGCGGTGTGGGTTTCGGCATAAGTTTATCGATTATAGATTAAAATTAAATGATGTGACACGAAGGTGTTGCGATGATGTATAGCGCATGAGCGGAGATGTAATTATCTCGAGGCCCGCTAACTTCACGTAGCCGTGGGAGCACATTTTAATCGTGACCCATGGCGACTTTTATCGATTATTCATTCGTTTGGTCGAATAATTTATTCGTCACAAAAGCTAATTGGATTCGATTGAAAATTTTCAATGACAGCCCTCCTCCACGTTAAACTGGGTGACTATGGGCGGGAAAAGTGGAGGCGAGGCCATTGTATTCGTGCTTCGACTGCTGCAGGGTTTATAATTACGATATCGTGCTTCTTTTATATTAGCTTATCTAAAGGAAGAGCGAATTAAGTAAGTTTTCACGAATAATCTTCAGCTAGCCATCCCGCCTAGGGATTGCCGTCCGTGCTGAAAGCCTCGAAGGAAATCAGTGTGAGTGGTGTGGTAGTATGAGAAGTCAGAATTCACCGCAATGCAATTATCTGGGGAAAGAAGCAGTTGACATATTATCAAAGTAGAATGACATTATTCAAAGTTTTGAGATTTCAACGGGAGTCACCCGCTCACAGGAGCTCCACGAATTTGCTAAATTCACGATGAAAAAAATCCTTCGCATGGACTGAGATTCGAAACCGTATCCCCTAAATTGTCTAAATATTTTAATTAAATCAGATTATCTGGTATCCAAGGGGTGAATGATTTTTTTCCATTGTGAATGTCGCACATTTGTGTGGAAGGACCTTCGTAATAGGCATTCTAAACTCCTTATGTTTAGCGTTTTTGGACAAAAGCGTAGGTAAATGCAAGGAATTGTTTTTTTTATAAGGAAATGTTAAATTGATGGCGGAGGATCTCGTTTTGTCGAATTTTCCAGTCAATTCATAATGTAAGCTCTCATAGTTCGACAGAATCAATCCAAATTTTGCCGTTTTCATCGTTTATGCGATGAAACCGGTCGTATTGAATAAAATCCATTGTAAAATTTACAAAGTTTGTATTGATTCTGTCAGTATGGAATTTTACAAAGTAACGCCTGAGGATATCGAGTTCAGCTCTCATAGTTCACTCGCTCATCGATGCTCAAGAAATTAGTGTGTACATCGAACAGTATGTGTGTACATCATAATGAGAAACTTTTCGATTTTTTGATAAAAATTGATGTAAGAAGAGGCTGTCAAGTATAGTACACTGCTGAAAACCTGAGGTCAAAGTGAAGCTTAGTTTAGGAGATAAACATTCGCAAAGTAGTCGAAATTTGAGCTCCGGGAAAAACGGCCTGAAAGGGGGCGTGTTCCCGTCTGAAGTCACAACTGCTGTTGAGAGGCAGCACAGCCAGCAGTCTTCCTCATCCCATGACGAGCTCGGGCGATCCCGGCCGCGTGCATCAGTAACGGCGGAGTGCAAGACTGTAAATTAATTAATGGGTATTCATAGAGTGAAAAACCAAGTTGTTAAATAATTCTCAGTGGAACGATTTGGAAAAATAAACATTTTCCTTTTGAAAAGACGCATCAACGGATGCAAAGAAATGCAATCTCATTCCCCTATGGTCAGGGGAAACATCGAAATGTTCCCGTGAGGGCCACATTTTCCTAAATGTTTCTAAAAACGAGTAATATATTGCAAATATTATTTATACTTTAAACTTTTGGCGCTTTTATCGAGCGAAGATGACTTTGCTGTGGGGAATTCGGTCAAAAATTGATTATAGATAGCTTCGTATTTTCTTTGTTGTTGTTTACCAATCTGTACACTGGTCATCGCGTACAAAGCTGTTGGTTTTACCAGCATGAGTAATGTTCGATACAAATATGCTTGGTACAGGTTACTACCTTTATAGATCCAAAGATTTTATTTCTTTGTTTACCGAAGGATAGGAAAATGCTGTGCCTATGGCTGAAGGCTATCAGGAGAAATCCCGGAGACATTTCGAGAAAAACTGTAGAATTCTGGTGTGGGGATCATTTCAATGTAATTAAAATATCATGCAACACTTGCCCAATTCCAAGTTAGTGATATATTATTTAATAATTCGCAATGAATATTTAACTTTTAACTCGGTACATAAAAAATTGATCATATGTCGAAGCATGGGTCTTAGAGCCCCAATCCGCTATAATCGTCCGTAAGAGCCAAAGTAACAATTAGGTAGCACAAATTTTTGTTCCTAAAAAATTAAACTGAAAATTGTTCATTTTATTCGATACATATGTGACTGATAATAATTATTACGATTGTATAAAAACGGCCTAGGTTCATCATGTGATTCGGTGATTGAAACAAGGTGGTCAATATAATATCAACAACATCAAACCCCGATTTCGTTTAATTTTTGAACTGAATTATTTTCAGTTTATGTTTCCTGAGTTAACAGCTATTCCAGCATAATGAAAACTATAGTTTCTGTAGTTGCCTAATTGATATAGCAGTTAGTTTGCAACGTTTGATTTCATTCTTGAGTTGACTGATGAAATAACTTGGGTACTCAGAAAGATGTAGTAGCATATCCAATAAAAATCACCATTTGCTTGGCGCTGTTCTAAGCATGGGTCTCGCAGGCCAATAGACCTGGAAGACTAACTTCATGTCACTAAATTATGCTTTGACTAGGAGTTGAGCTCAACAAATAATACAAATGGGAAAAGGTACACCAATTATTACCATGATACACTGTTTTTGTACCACAAATTCACATTGATATACACAATTGTATGTAATTACAAAAGGAAATGTATTTCAGTCAAATAATCTTCAGGTGTTCACCTGATGAATCTTCGAGGTTGTGAATTTAGTCAACACATTAATATCTTCAAAATCTATTATTGGTGGTCTAGTATGGCCATTGTTATTGTTTATCTGTACTTCAGTCATCGTACATAGATCTACTATTTCAGAAATTGATTTACCCTAATCCTGGACTAAAATATTTTCGTTTGGTTGAACCATTTCATAACACATTGATAGTTGCTGTAATTCGTTCTCAGTTCGAAATTCGGGTCGTTAAAAAATCTTTAACAGCTTGCGCAATATAAATAACACAAGCATGAATTTAATTTTGTTTCCTCGGAAATTCAACATTAGGAATTCGATTCTACTACGAAGTTTCACTGAAGATGGTTTCTTAGTAATTCGATTGGTGTGCAAAGAAGATCGGCTCAAGTTCTGGCTGCCTATCCACCGGGCTCGGTTGCGAATTCCGATCCCTTCTTGGGTGCCATTTGGAGGGCACTTCAAGTGTAGAGCTCCGCTCGTCGAATGGCTCTATAACTGTGCATCCTGTGGCGCTTTTCGTATAGAGTGGGCGAATGCCGATGCTGGGTGTCTCTCCACCCTTCCTCCATCACTCATGTAATCCTTACATCAAGGAAAAAGGCAATTGATTACCGTAATTCAAGAAGAGAGCAATTGATATGTAAATTTAAATTAAAGAATGATCTAATTCATCAATAAAAGTAAAGGAATATTTTTACTCTTAAACAAGGAGAGAGTTTAAATCTCATAAACACGCACGTCATGGTCACCTGGATGACCGAAATGTCTGCATCTACATATTATTCTGCGAGCTGCCCCATGGGCGTTTGGCATGGGGTGTTAGGACACTAGCTACGTGAAGGTGTTGTAACGCCCCCTAACCCGGCGCCTCTCGAATACTGGCGCCGGGTTTCTCTCTACAGTTCCTTCATTCCCCAAATTATCGTTTCCTCTCTAACTTAACCACCTGTACTTATTGTCGCAAATAGCCTCGGTATTCTTTCGGCTCTGCGAGTATATACCCGACCAACACTTCTAGTTTTGATTTACTGATTAAAGATTCCGTGGTTCGCAAATCTACAAGCTAATACGTTTTACATATCGTTAGCGTTCGGCTTTCTGATTTTCCTTTATTCATTTATTAACTGCTATGTTTTTTCCCCTTTGTATTTAGAATATAGGTAAAGATTAATATTCTTCGGCGAGCAAATAAATATGTGCACCTGCGTTTGGTGATATTTATGTCATGACGTCCATTTAAATTTGTTTAATCCTTAATTGTGAAAAATATTTTTTTTTTCCAAAATATTCAGCACATTTTTTCCCGAAATTCCATATTTATCATTACCGCACTCCAAAAACGAGTCTTCCTTTTCGTAAGAGAAATACATTTTCATTCTCATTATCAAGAAAACGTGTCTTCTGAAGTGGCTAACTTCTCACGAGTCGTCAAGATCTACCTATCAGCCAAAGCCTCTCCTCTTTTCCCAGTAGCTCACAAGATCGGATATCTTTTGGTGATGCGATTGTCCCTGAAATTCCCCGTTTTTGTTTGCTTATATTTTGATGAGATGATACCTGTTTGACTTCCTACTCTTAGGATATCATTACCAGTTAAATCCATTACAATTTATATCGTCGTGATCCTCTATCGCCGATTTGAGTGATAAGTTGTTGACTCACTTTTTTCTTCCTTCCTCTCAGCTTTCAATTGCCCGAACGATTGAGCACTGTCATCGAAGAGAAAGAACGCTCTCGAAACGTTTTCATGTCGTGCTAGTCGTTTTATGGCCCCGGTTGGGGAAAGGCAGCCAATGAAAATAGCGCGTTAGGAATCGAGCCATTTTTTGTTTACGACTGTTTATACTTACGAGCGAATTCCACGGGTAAGTCCTACGGTGGCTTGATGTGATGTAGGTGAGTTGTAGCTTTGTAATGGCATAACTTTCTTTTTTACACCCGTAACAAATGTTTTTTTCCTAATATTTAACTTTTCATCGTCAGCAGTCATCAACCCAAGGATTGGTTTGCTGCAGCTCTCCATTCCTCTCTCCGCCAACCGCTTCATTCTTACATAATTTACTTTGAAGTCTTTCATAATTACCCATGATGTAATTTAGTAATGTATTCAGTTCTTGATCTTACTCTGTATTTCCTCCCATCCATTTCTCCTTTCATTATTGTTTTCAATAGGTTCTTGTGTCGCAAAATGTGTCCGATACGTTTGTCTATCCTTCTTTGCAGATATGCTTTTTCATTATGCTTCTTTTCTCTGCAACTTATCGTAGAATTTCTTCGTTAGTGAGTCATCCATTTGATTTTCATCATTCTTTGGGATACACTGCATCTTCATTGTTTCCAACCTATTTTGCTGTGTAGCTGTTATAGTTTGGGTTTCACTGCCATTAAAGAGCATGCTCCTTAGCTTGCCATATTTAGAATTCACCATTGATTAGACATGTACACTGTACAGTTGGAAACTAGTGAGCTGGAGATATCCCCTTGGATTTTTGTGATGTACTTCTTTGTTCATTATGAAATGTTGTTTGGCTTTTAAATCCAAATGAGACAGCTGTTTCACGTACACAGCTTCTTTAACAGAAGAATAGGCAACTAATGAGCTCTCGTGCTATTCCCCATTAATTCAATTATCCAACTGTACATATTGTTAAAGGAAGATATTCGTGAAAGTAAACTCTTCAAAAGTGAAAGTGACTTTAAAACATTAGTGTTTCTACTTGAAGATTGTTATGGAAAGGAGAGTGTGATATTAAATGAGCATCAGTTATTGCATTTGAGTGAATCAGCGCGAGACTTTGGTCCATTGTGGGATCATTCATGTTTTCTATTTGATAGCTTTTAACTGGATTCTCTTGAATCGAGTTTACAGCCAAACATCTGCTGTGATACAAATAATTAATGGAATTAGAGTTAGTGATTCGTTAAATAGACTCTTCCTGAAAGAAAAGGAAAATATACATAGGGAGACTATCTCTTATATTGCTCTTACATCATCTTATGATTTTAGGAAAGAAATGCTTTATTTCTTTTGGGATAAAAATTTCACATGATGTGCTGTTTGGATGACAAACACGAAGTTGATATTTAATGGACCTCCGTCAAATGTGCCGGAAATTTTTTTTACAAAATGTTTTGTCTCTGAATACACATTGTTTCCTCTATATTCATTCACTCGATGCACTGTACACTGTACTCGATGCAATTACTGGTGTAATTCTTCCAGGATTGTATTGATTTACATTAAATTGATAATCTGGTGGGAAATTATTCAGAATACTTGGGAGACATTATTTCCATTAAAAGTGTTTCCCTATGCCTGAAGTTTTTCCCTAGAGTAGCGTTTTGTTCTAGAGAAATAACTGACCAAAGTCAATGATGCATTTTTAAAGAAAAAAGTTCCAGGAAAAAAATCGCCGGAGTTAAATGAAATTTCAAGGGATAACGTTTTTTCTAAGGGAATTTCAATTTTTCCCTGCTTTTCCCTATGTTCTAGGGAATTATTATATGCAAACTTCCATCAGGGAGACGATGAATTATGGGTAATATTAATCTATTACGAACTATAGTAAATAATGTTCACTGTCAACTGAATTGAGTAAAGGAAATTCTAATAACCATATTAGTAATAAAATATTTAAAAAATAATTCTCTGTAAAAAAGCATTGCAAAATTGCATTTGGTAAAAATAATATTATATTCTAAGAGCGTAATTATCTGCAAATGGAACTTTCGTATTTCGATGTACCCATTAAAATCTTCGTCGTGTCAAAATGGAGTAAATAATAGCGATATAATTTTCCTTTTTGCCAATAATGCCGCCCAGAGTGGTCCGCCCCCACCCCTTGGCCACACCACTGTCGAATTATCACTTTGAGGGAGTTGTAGTATGTTAGTGGAAAAGGGTGGTGTCGGGAGTTCTCTTTAAGTTTCACGCTCCCGCGGAAATGCTCACCGCGGATGAGTCTGTTGTGCAAGAAGGGGGCGACCGTGTATTCCCGACAAATTGGATTAATTGCGATCGAGGGGCCAGTTTCCGCTCCTCTTGAGTAATTCATTGAAATTGGCTTTGCATTGGCACGCGTGCTGCCAACGTCACTCGTGGCGGTTGGTACGCCGCGCAAGCGCGTGAACTCGATATATCGGTTTCAGATTTTGTTCTCGGAAGCTCAGGCTATTTTACGCTTCGAGTGCGGCGTTACACCTCGACGAGTTCGGTGCCAATCCCGATTTTATTGGTTCCGCGAGCAACGATCACGTTGCATTACCTCTACTTACTTGTTTCCTAATTTACCCTGAAACATGGTTTGCCACACGTCCTGAAATTCTACATCTACATACTACCCCGCAAGCCGCCTCAATAGGCGTGTGGCGGGGGGTGTTAGGACACCAGCCGTTTACATATAAAAAGGAAACGCTCTAGTGAAATTACGCCTAGCATTTATTGAAGTCCCTTATTGTTCGGGGGAAAAACGAATTCCCATACCTATCCGTTCGGCAAAATATCTCTCTTAATTTATCGTTTCTGTCGGACCTGGAAATATAGTGGGGTTCTAATATGATTTTCTCCGTGTCGCTCTGAAAGAGATCTATTCTCAATTGTTCAAGCAATCTAAGCCTAGCGCGCAGCCTCCGAGTCTCTAGCGGGATTATCCTGAGTTCTGGCATGTAAAAAATAACGGTCTCGCTGAATTTTTAATAATATCGGCAATAGTCCTAATTTTTCAAATGTTAGCTATTTCGAAACTCTGCCACATTTAAATCTGACAGTTGTCTCTATATGGTCTATTATTTCCAGCTTCAAAATGCTGATCGCGTTATGCCCCGTTCCCATCGCTAGTTTTTTTACCATGTTAATCATTACAATGGTAAGAATTGGTAATACGAACGCCCAGTTGGCACCGATCGTGGTAACTTTTTCTACCCGGGTAAACTTCCCATAATTATCTATCTTCCCATGTATACAATGGTTATTTTCTTCCATCCGAATGTAAGATAGTCACAAAGATCAATCGTCATCATCTTCAAATTAGAAGTTAGGTGATGAAAAACCAATATGGTGCTCGTTAAAGGTAGTAAATACCAGTTGCACCATGGTTATTAAATAGAGGCGCGAGTTCGGGTAGAAATTACCAGCGATAAGTATAATGGTAGGAAGCTAGTAATGCGAACGAGGTATTGCATCAGTGGAGAACTGTAACAACGGCACTCGCTTGTGAAGTGCATGATTCATAGGAGAGGAAAGCATGTAAGAGATGTGGGATATAGCGGCCGAGTGTTTCTCCATAGGTCTCTCCGGGAGTACTTCGGTGCCAATGCCCGTTCATCAACGCTAAATTCACGCTCAGTGTCCTCTAATCCTCCGCTGGTGAGTGCCACCAAGTTTCGCTATACCTATACGCATGGTAACCTCGTCGGGGATACTTCTATCAGGGTGTCCGGCGACCTGGAAAACCTTGAAAACCTGGAAAACTAAAGGGAAATATTTTGTCCTGGAAAACTCAGGGAATTTTTGTATTTT
Source organism: Pyrrhosoma nymphula (assembly GCA_963573305.1). Lineage (NCBI taxonomy): Eukaryota > Metazoa > Arthropoda > Insecta > Odonata > Coenagrionidae > Pyrrhosoma > Pyrrhosoma nymphula. The sequence continues at coordinate 57,542,274 of OY754328.1, forward strand.
TCCAAAAAACCCTGGAAAATGCACTGCAGCTGATTTCCATTAAGGCATAGAGAGAGAGGTTTAACCTGCGCCTTTGCTTGATTTTTTCTCGGCTCAGCGTAGCCTTGCGCTTCCTGTTCATTTCATACTCTTTTCGTAGCTGTGCGCCCGCACGCAGCTTGTGCTTCATCACCCCACCCCCTTCTCCCTTCGCACAGTCCAGGGGGCCGATTGCATAGCAAGGTAAATTCCACACGCAATAATTCCCATGTAGTGGAAACGGAATTGATTCCAAAATGCGATTGAATATCTCCATTAGCAGAAACAGAATTCCACGCGGAAATCTTGATTCCGTTCGAAGAGCGGAGATACGATTTGAATTCTTGGTGTTGCCAAATTTACGAGAAATCTAAACGTGTGCGCATGCGCGGTGGCATGTCCCGCAATTTTACGTATACCATTCGGCCGGCAACCTAAATGGATAATTGGTGCATTGCTATATACTTGATAATTCTCTCCCATTAATCTCTATCCTCCTCGTTTTACTGTTTGCATAAATATTTTTGAAGTAGTGGAAATACATTTTGCGGTCACTGAGTGTTGAAATCACGGCCCTCGGGTTCGAAGCCGACAGGGCCACTGTGCAATGGCAACCCCAGCTAATTATAATTCGTGTATTGTCCAATAAATACAATTTTGTTCTAATTGAATTCTTCAACGAAATTTTGGTTAATTGGAAAATGACTTTCCTGATTGCTTCCAGCAATGGCGAAATGATTTGTGAATGTTGCTTGCGAAATTACCTAGAAGAGATAGAAGAATTATTTCATTGAGTTCGTTGGAGGCATTTGAAAAAGACGGACGTTGTGAATTGCGGTAGCGTCGGAAAGACGACTTATTACGTTTACGACGATATTATTACGTTTATCGCTCAGAGATCATCGGCCATTGGGGCTATACATTTTCAGCGTCCCAATTTTTTTGTTTTTCATTTCTCCCCACCTCCATCCATTCCACGGATTAATATATTCCACGGATCCATTCCATCATTTTCTCCAAGCTTTGAGCTGTCTCCTCCGTAAAATCTGTACATTTTCCTGTTTTGCCCCGCAAAATCTTCAGCGTGAAATCATAATTGCCAACTTCACAGTTGCCCTCCGGTTTTTCCGAGTGGTTGTTCCACTAAGTGGAGCATATTATTTTGGTTTCTGTTGACTTCTCCATGCATAACTCGGGCTCTTCCCGCGTGAGGTCACACTTCCTGTAACCCCTCGCTTCCCTGTGTCAAAGTTAGCCTCCACGTCTCTTTCTTTGTGTGTTGCACGCCTAATTCAAAGCGCTCACCTGTACGAGCATTAGCCTGAGACGCTAAAAGACATAGAGGCAGGCGCTGAGAACTAAAGATGGCAGTCGAATGGTTTGATTGATTAATAGGGGAGGCCACCGGTATTCGATATCATTTTCGCTATTGAGGATAGGTGTATAAACACCATAGGGATACGCCATGAAAGAAAAATTATCTTTAAGGTGGCTGGAGCGATTTTTGTTTGTATACAGATTTGCGTGAAACTTTGCATACGTGTCCTTGTTAGTAATACCTATCGATAAAATTAAAAAAAACTGCATGTTACCGATTTGGTTTCCTGGCAATTCAATGGTATTTTAACAAGTAATCTTATGGAACACGGCATATATTTTGAAAAAATTCTATTACTAAAGTACAGATTTTCTCCTAAATGCGAAATAGTAAGTTTCATATTATTATAATAGCTGCCAACAAATATCAAGGTATCATACCGAGTAAGAAAAGCGTATTTAGATATGATTTTCGCGTAAATTTCGAATTTCGCGCCGAAAATCCAAGTCAAAACAATGATTTAATTAAGGCGAAAATTTGAAATATAACTCTTGCATCATATACATTACTGCATTGTGGTGATTTCCAACGTATAAACAGGTGTACGTGGGTGAAATGTGGTCCAAGAATATTTTTTTCGACTTACTTGAAAAGTTATTAGAATGTGCCTTCAACGACTCACGATTACCGCTCCAGCCACCTTAATAGCAGGATTTGAACTCTGATCTCCCAATTGCCAGTCAGATGTATCAGCCTGTTACACCACCACATCTCAGTTCAATGGGAGCATTTGTCCTGACTGGAAATCGAACCCGGTTCTTCCAATAGAGTGTTTACATGAATTGATTCAAAATTAATTCTATATGGTATTCTATATTTGAGTTACCGGCGCCTAATTTTGCCTTGTTTATTTTATAACTACGATATACTGAGCATTCTTTTCGCAACGACATTTGTTCAGTCAGAACGCCCATTCATTGACTCGTTGATTTTAAGATGGTAAGGATAGAGATAAATTGGAATTTGGTGTCGGCGTTAGCCTACAGTAAATGTAGGGTCATGCCACTTCACATTTTTACGTCCCAAACGACGGAATTGAGCACTGATACCTTCTAGTGCCCTCGGGTTCGGGTCTAATTAGGGTAACTTCAACTGGTTGTGGCTCTACATTATGGAATGTAGTCATAATAAATTAATAACTCTGTAGTATTCCACTTTTATTCGTTCAACGCTACAGTGTCATTCTCAAGGTTAACTCGAACGAATAAAAGTGTGGACTATTGCAATTTAAAAAAATCTATTTATTACTAAATTAGGGATCTGGATTGCACTGAACAGTCTCCACCGCTCCGTGTTCGAATGGAGGTCTTTGAAGTTAGGACGAATAATGACGAATGGACAATTTTTAGAAGTTTGTAATGTGAAAGGATGGAGGAGGGGATACATATAGAGTTATCGTCTTGGAAGTTCAGGCGAACGTTTCTCTCAAAGCCACTACCTCATCCCTGTTGGCCCTACTCTGAATACGCTATTCAAACCTTTTCCTTAAGAATCAGCGCTACAGACAGTAAGGAAAGGTATTGGGACAGGAGTGGGAGGAAAGAAGCCCGGCGCCAGGCATTTTCTTTCTATCAACGACAGGCGCCGAGGTATCTTTTATCCCGATGTATGTAAATCTTCCTTTCCATACAGACAAGTAGGGATCGGATTTCATCGAATATTTTTCACCTCAAAGGTACGAACCCGGGTCATCCGCGAGGTAATCCTTTATTCAATCCACGGTGTACGATCTCCTCACTCCATATATTGTTTTTTAAGAACTTTAAGGGCAGTTAAAAATTGGCGTGAACTCCAAAAGTTAACCGTGAATGAGGAGAATGTCCACTTCTTCGGTGTATGACAAACCGTCAGCGTGGAAGTGTAACGGCAATCGCAGTCAGTATTCGATGACAACAGAGCAGGCAACGCACCCGTCCATCAGTTTTACCCTGAAGGTTAATAGCGATTTTGATCGAATAATATTTCGTTTAATGCTGATTTTGAACGTGGGGTTAGAGGAGTACAATCATCACCAGATTATTAACGTAATAGACTGACAAATGAATGCTTGTATTTTTGGCATGCGCTGGCATTAACCGTGACTGAAATTGTGACTGGTTGAACATTGAAGTTGACGGTTAACGTCTCACGGTCGCAAACGCTTCAGTAAACCCCGACGCTTTGAACTCATGGTTAAAGTTGGGAGTTCACGTTGACGTCTATCGTGAACCTGGCTTTTTTCTCTCCTCCTTCAGTGAAACGGACGCAGATTGAGTCGGGACTGCTACCTCCGTCGAATGGTCAGCCGATCGAGAGCATTGCCAGAGGAGACGCTGGCTCCCATCCCTCCCATCTCACACTTTCCCACTTCCGGTGCTACTTCCCCCCTGCGGAGCGATTGGCGGACGCACTTTCCTCCTCATCTGTCGCTCCTTCCTTTGAAGGACGTTCCTCCACAAAGTGACATGTCTGATGACTAATGGGTATCACCGGAGCGCGGGTTGCATTTGTTTCGTCGTCCACTGCGAGAGTTCACGAAAATGTATTGTTTTCATTCAGGTTGCGTTCGTGTTTGTGCGATTATAGAGAAAAGTTGGCTGCCGGAACTTCTTATCTGTGCCGCCTTGACCACATTTTGATGTTTTGATTTCTTCGTTTCCATCGTATCGGTAATGGAGTGTGCGTCTGTATTTTGTCTTAGTATTATTTGTTTTCCCGGTTTTATATGACGTGTTTACTACCTCCATAATCACCAATTTACCTATTACTCTTCACAGAGGAATTTCACAGAGGACTCAATATTTTATTATATTTTTAGAGATGAATTATATATATAGGATCTATCGTAGCAACTTGCTCACAGAATGGACATTAAACAAGTCACTCAATTATGTAAAGTGTTGAGCCCCACCGAGTTTCATTATCCAACGGAACAATGTTTTTCTGCTTCTTTGCTAAAGAAATTGTACTTGGCACTCATCAGTTATATCACAATAGCTCGAATTTTCTCCAATAATTACATGGCTTTGTTTAACTGTTATTATGTTATTACCGGAAATTCAGGTCCTGCGCCACTTGTAATACTAAAGACTTGTTACCACGTTACCTGTATGGTAATGGTAAAGTCTTTTGTATCAAAATTGTTGGTTGCGCCCACATGGTTTTATTTTTTATCACAAATAATCACGTTCTGCTTGTTGTAGGCGTTGTAACAGCTCAAAAATTATTTTCTGCTTTTTCGTACATTTTTAATGAAACCAAGTTTTTTTTAAGTTTATTTTATTAATTTTATTATTTGCATAACTTAGCTATAATCCATCCATCACGTATAGCTAAATACAATGAACGAGTAGATCTCGCAGTGCAAGAGACTACTGCTGCTGAAGCCATTTCGGTGACAAGGCTATCATGAATAAAATGACAACCTAATACGTAGACGTGAAATAGAAACACTGTGAGATTCTCATACTCGATTCGTTAATTCGTTTAAAGATAAAGATGGCATCATGATACTCTCAAGAGAGTTGAGATAATTTATTGATAGAAAAACCCGGACCTGGAAATAGGACTTTAAGGACCCCTAAATTTTGGCCCTATGGGCATGTAGTTCATTTGCTTGCCCTCAGCGTTCACGCACTCGCAATACTCCCTACAGAATAAAGTAAACGCATCCAAGGATTTTAGACGAAATTTATTCTTCGGGCTCGATAGAGAAAATTATGAGGTAAAGTCACTAGAGAAAGTATCAAGCAAAGAAAGAATTTAGGGGAGTCACTCTGGCGTTTGGTTTTTCATACAAAAGTTAGGACAACATTATAACATTGTCAAAAGTACTCTGTAGTAATTTAAAAATCCTCTGCACACGAAATGTGAACAGGCATGAAATTTACTTGAATACGGTGTGGCACAGGTACCCCCATTGTAGACTAACTTAGTTAAAAATAGGTGGTCGGAGCCTGGGATGGAAAATTATGCAATTTCGAATTCCGGCTCCAGGAAAAATTTGGAGCTTCGGTTAGCTGCGGCTCCAGCTCCAAAACCGTGCTTTAAAGCCTCAAAAGATATAATAAACTATCAGAATTTTATTCTCAATCTTACTTTTTTACTTTTAAAGTACCCAATAATAGCATGAATTGTATTTCTCTACATTACTTATGATGGTTGCGTTGCATTATCGTTACAAGTCTAGTAAATTTTATTGCTTGATTTTAATTGAATATTGATGGATAGTTATTTTTCCTATTATTATTTTAACATTTTACGTACATAACCATTACGCCATTCCCTCTCGAGATAGGATAAGAAGTCAAATAATTTAGTTATTGCCGTTAGCCCTACAAAACTGGCTTCCTTTCAATAGTTTCCTCCATAATGACCTATCTTTACTTGCCACTTTCGCTCTTACACTCGTGTATTGCTTCATACACGCTCTCAAATTCTTATGAATCCAAATATTCCTCCTCTTTTAGTGTCTCTTCCACCACATTCACCCATGGTTCTCGCGGTCTACCCCTTTCTCTCACGCCATTCACTCTACTATCGTATAAGTTTCGTTATTCGACTCTCTTCCACTCTCTCGACATGGCCAAACTAACGAAGCACATCTTCTTTCATGTATGTCGATTACTGGATAATCCAACTCATATTCTTTCATCACCCTACGTATTATTAACCCTATGCGTCCTACTTTTCCCGCAAACACTTCTCAAGTACCCTGCATTTAGTCTACTCTTGTGATTATCCTGACATACCTAGGTTTCGCTGTCATTTAGTATCGTCGGGAGGAGAACAATTTTGTACATAGTGATTTTTGCTTCCCTTCATTAAATTATATTCCCAAAATATAGACAAAAATTATATTCCCTATTTGGTATTTCATAGATTCGTTGAAACGGTTATGTTATCAGCTCTAGATTAGGGATGGGCGGTTAAAGTCCGTGTAGTAAGACAAAGTTTTCTGTTTTCGTCATTTATTTTTAGTATTTATTAGGAGGAACTGCTGAGAGAGGCATGGTAAGCGCTAGATGTAGGGATAGAATATGGAGGACTGCTAATTGCGGACGGTTGGATTTACTAACGACCAGACATTAGTTAGCTAGTCATTAATTGGATAGCATTTATTGGTATACGCAATAAAAACCAGTGTGAGGTATACAGATTGAACATCATTCGTAAGAAATGTTCATTTCCGAGTTGTTTTGGAAATAAAAGCGGGCTTATCGTAGAAGTAGGAGGGTACCCGCTGGAACAGGTGGGACAGTTAAAGGCACATGGGCTTTTTGAATTTAAATCTAAAGCTAGTGGTGGGTCAATTTTATTGATTCCTTTCGCAGCTTCTCCGTTTTGCTTGTGTTCGCCTTGATGCTTTTCGTGGCTGGGAAATTGCGTGGGCTCCATTGTCGTTGAGAAACTCTTCGCTTCATGAAGACGCTGTTCACGAATGAGATGCACCACGGTTGTTCAAATAATGAGGAAATTTATTGCTTGAGTGCCCGATTTCAGCTCACAGTGATAATTTGCAATGCAACCCCGCGAGAGCAATTTCATTGATAGAAAATGAGGGGAAAGCTACGAAAGATCCTGTTTGTTACGGAGGACGCGTCTGCTGAACATTTTGTTTTTCATATTGGCTCCCTAGTTATAAAAGGAAAACAAACGGCAATCAGTTGCTTTAGAATTTGTAATTTTACCATCGTCTATACTCGGTAAATTACTAATTCCTCTGACATGTGAATTTAATGTTTTTGTGTGGTGGAAGATCTGGTGCTTTCCCGGCGTATCTGTTGAATTAGGGCTTCTCGGGTTTCCAGCCGGGTGAGATGGTCCATAGTCTCCATCGTTTCGATGTCCGACACGGCCCTCGTCATCAGGGATGCTGATGGTGATGCCACAGGATATCCGCATTATATAGTTGCTCAGGTGTCTTCTGAGTGGTCGTAATTTTGGTGCCAATTTTCCTTATTGGTCTTCATTTCTCTTAAAATAGGCAGCCATGTGTTGCTCAGGGAAAATCCTGCGTCACGATTGAAATTATATTTCTCCATCCGGATCTCAATAGCTTTCTTCGTCAGACGGTCCCAAAAATTTGAGGAGCGGCACAATAACTTGACTCCTTCAAAGTAAATGTCATGGTTACATGTAATGCCATGCTCAGCCACGGCCGATTTCTCAGGTTGTCCCGATCTCATGTGCCGTCGGTGCTCCGTAAGTTGAGTTTCGTTCTCCTCCCATCTCCGGCAAGATCTCCAGAATTTTTCAAGGAGACACAATATCACGACCATCCACAAACCCTCTGCTAAAATCAGAGACATGGTCGTACGCGCCAATGACCCTATTGGACTGAAGACCCCTGGCGTTTACCGCATTCCCTGTGGGTGCGGCAAAGCCTACATCGGGGAAACTGGCCGAACAATCGAAATTGAATGAGAAAATCGTGGCTGAGCATTAGTCATGATTTGCTTTAATGAAGGAAGAAAATGTTAAGTATAATTCTTGTATCATTTCCATTGCTACCTGCCTGTATGACCAGCGCGTAAACAGGTGCAGTTAAGTTAAATGTTGTCCAGTAATTTTTTTCGCCTTACTTAAAAAATCATTATAATGTGCACTCAATGATCCACGATTACCGCTCCATATACATTAAGGTGACGTGTAGAGTCTGCTCTTATGAAAACTCGTGTAGAAAAAATTAGCATTTGTGAAGTGCATGGGAGGGAAATAAAGAGATTATCAGTGAGGGATACGAAATATTTCTCTTTAGCGGAAATTAATTGCCTTGCATGCATTCGCGGCAATAATCGTCGAGGACAAATTTCGTATTAGGTCATTACTCAACCCCTACTTTTTAATAACCTTTTATGAATTACTCATTCGTAGTTGGCCTGCAATATTTCCACCACTCTGAATATTATGTTACGTAATCCATGATGCATTTCGGTGGGTTTTGAATCCAAACCTTTCTTTAACATGCAAAACAATTTGTTCTGTCCGTATGTTTTACTTCCAACGGGGTGTAATGTTACAAATGCTTTTATAGATAAAGAGGAATGCTTAATTAACCAGATCCGCGTTCAAACTCTGTGCCTGCTCTAAGAAACATACATAATTGGTGGAATCTCCTGTTACCTACCTATGTGAAATTAATCCACTACACCTAGCCCTACGTAACTCGTGACCTTGGAGTCCGCAAGGAAACACATTGTCTTCTGTGTGATGCATGTTGAAGATAAAACATGCATAAATGAACATAAAAAATTTTGTTTTACTCTTTTGTAAATCTCAATAGTAGTTATATATAAGTTACATCAGTAGTTGTTCCAATAAGGTGTACAATTCCTTTTCAGTATAAAACCGGGTATTATTGAATTGCGGAACTGAGGTTTTCAGTATAGCGCTGTGATGCGCTCATTTACTGTCCACGTAAAAAGTAGATCGAGTTTGAGATGCTGTATCTCGATAGCCAATTAATGAATTGCAATGAAATGGCCTGCAAATTAAAGACGATTCATATCATTGGTCCGTTATTGGTATGAATGGTTTTTTAAGCGTGGTTTGATAATACTTGAAAGTGCGGGTTTGTTTGAAAAAAAACGCGTGGTTGCTATTGACGAAAAAGAAACGGTCGCGCCCCTTGGAACGACAATAACTGGGAAACTAGGTATGTATCATGATTGCGTTAACCATTCAAGAATTTGAAACCCTTGTTTTTTAAAATAATTATTTGAAAGCAGAATGTTATGATAGAAAAATTAACACCTATTTATAAATTGTTTGAAATTCTCTTCTCATTGCGTTGCCTGTGGGTAGATGAGGCATTTTTAAACCTTGTAGGAATCCAATTAAAGCTTACAAAACGATTTCCAGCATCCAAAAGCATTTCAGATGGCTTTCACGGATCACTCCGCTCTAATTTTTTTCAATGACCACAAAATATTAATTTGTTAGTGATTTATTAGGTTCTGTCTTCGCTACTACGCTCATCTTACGGCGGTTATGCCTGACGCTGGTTCCGTTTTGCATTGGAAACACCAATCAGCACCAACCGTGGTTGGATTTCTAATCATGGTCCGATGATCCTGGTTGGCGAGTTACGCTGGTTATAAAGTTGTTGTGTGAGCGCTAGTCATATGATCCCGGTAAGCGAAGGAGTTACCTCCGGTGCCTTCTTCGCCGAATTTCTTATTCTCTAATGACCTGGAAACGGATCAAGTCAAGATCAATCTTACATCCTTAAACCCAACTTACCACCACAATTACTTCTCTCTCCATCGTTTTTCTCGACAACTTTCTTTCGTTATTTCCATTTGCACCAATCATGGTTTCTAGAAGGCTGTTCGCTAACGCAGGTTAAAGTTTTCCCTTTTGGACGCAGGTTGGTTACCCAGCATTTTCTAACTATAGAGCGTTTGACATTTAGTTGACAGCATAGGCCTTACGGAGAACGCTCTTGTCAAACTTTGTTGTTGTAGTCAACTATTTCCACAATAGCGCTCAATTTAATACATTTACTTACAGGAATGATATTTGCGCATTGGAAGACTTCGAGATGTGCTGTAATTGGCTACATCGCACTACGGTCTTTATGACGATTTACGCATGAAACGAATCTCCATAAGAGCCCATACTGTCTACTAAATGTGGAATGGACTAAAGTGTTAGATGAACGGAGAGGAAACAAGGCATAACGGGGGTGGAGCTGTCGTCGTTTCAATGGTGACATATACAGCTGAACCGAAAGATGGACTTTAATGCAACAAGCCGTTGTGGGAACCCTTGCTCTTACTTTTAGTAGCTTAACATTACGGATACTAAGAATATTACATTTGTTTCGATAGTTTGATATTTTGTGTGTTTCCAGTTCGACATTTAGGGAACTTGCATCCCTTTCCTTCTCGTACTTCGCATTGGAGCAAGGGTCTCCTGAAAAAGTTCTCTCTCTCTCTCTGCTTGAACGATCTGTTGACCTTCTGCCCATAATTTTCTGTAATAAAATCGAAGTGAATATGCCCATACACGAATTTTTATGACCATTTCTTTTTACGTTCCTAGCTGGTCGAATAGGGTAAATGTGGGCAGGATCTTGGACGCGAGGCCTCCCAAAATTAAGTTTTGGAGACCTTTTCATCTCACATTAGCCCTAAAGACAAACTCTGGAATAAAGAGATCTAATGAGCAGCCATCAATCCGATGATTGGTTGGCTGTAGCTGTCCATATATTTGTCTTTTCTGTTAATCATTTCGATACTATCATCTGATCTCTTCTACGTCGCAATTCTTTCATAAAGCATCTGTTGTCTCCACCTCATCGTAGGACTTCTCCATTGATGATTATCTCCTGCCAATTGATCTCCTTCATTCTAAAAGATTATTAAGTTGGAAATACCATTGTGTGAGCATGCCTAACGAGACACCACATGAAGCACCAGTCGTTATTTTATCGGCATATATATGTGATTGGTCTTGACGTGATCTCGAATCCAGCGAAAAAAGACTATACACATTTAAATATACATGTTTGAGTCTTGAACTGTACTAGTTTTGTTCACGCCGTAAGCTGATGCCTTTACAATCTTATGTTTTTTGCGATTTTATACAAAGTAATTAGGTGAGTTATGAATATATTCGTAAAAATAATCGAGAATACATGCGAACTACCCACCGTTAAATTTCTGACGCCATCTAATTGTCAGAACGTCCTCGTTATTTTAATAATGTGTCTCCAGAGCGCACAGCCGTTCCATATCCCATGTAAAGCGGCTTTTATATTTGGGCGAATATCTCTGGAAGCAGTACCGTGAGTAGCTGATATTTTTGCATCCTTAGAAAGATGAGATATTTTTCTTTATGATGAGGCCAAATACATTGATTTTTATTAGAATTGATATCGCGCTTTAACTACTTCAACATTTCTTGAAAATATCCATTTTGAATAAAACACTTTGTACTTTTCCACACTATTTTAAAACTGCGACCGGTTTCACCTTAATAAGGCATCTTCTGGCACAATCTGAAGCTTAGGGAATTCTATATATACCCAGAGAAAGTTTAAAAATGGTGGGAGTTGGTTTGAAATGGGGGAGAGAGGAGCAGGGCGGTTAGGGCATGGTAGAATAGATGCCCTAAGCTTCAAAATGTGCCAGAAGATGGAACCGGTCGCATTTTTTAAATAAAGTGTGGAAAAGTACAAAGTTTTTTTATTCAAAATGGATATCTATCACTTCCACGAAGTCAAGCCTGAATCAATCAAATGTATGTCTTGTAAAGGTAGCCTAGCGCTTAGTTGTATTAAGGCGTTAATTTTTTGTTACACATTACTTCTAGTTCAATGAAACCAAGTTTCTATAGGCCGCCCCAGCCGTTTGCACATATTTCCCTACTATTAGTAAAACCTTGCGAAGCTTAGCCGAACATCGCGTCCCCTAAAGATTCATGGAGCGATTTCATTATGTGAGGTCTTCAGTCGGATTTGTGTGGTGGGTTACCCAGCCGCTTGCTAACTCATAGGTCGTGGTTACAAAACGGTTATTCGGGAAGATTATGTAATGCCTACCCCCCTAGGGAGTCTAATTACTAGCCAAATGTAGGTTTATAGTAATCCAAGGCAGACCTCCTCTGTCTTAAAAATGAGGAAAAGTACTATTCCTATTTTTGCTCTTTTTCTTTCATTTATGTTTTTGAATTAAATTGGGAAACGTAGTCAAGTTTTCACTTATTTCCGAGTTAATTTTACAATAGGCTTAACTTGGTGAAAGAACTTCATGATAAGGGTAAAAGAAACACCGCAGTTCCACAAGATTAATTATTCAAACTGTACCATGGTTTCTATGCTGCACACCCGAACTCCGAAACATTGAGTCTTTCCCTCTCCCCGACAACCATCTTACCCTTTACCCCCTTTCCCTCGTCAAACTATGCACGTATTTCAGAATGTTTTGACAGTGCATTGTCACCTGATGATGATGCGCAGGATCTAAACCATGGTCGTGTGAGAATAAATATGTATTCATGCGGAATTGCATCTTTTTCTATACTCTCATCGCGTTATGTTGTTTAGCTCATGAGGCAGCGTCTTCGGCAAGCATCATGGATGGTTATTGTCATAATGGCCGGAGACTCAGTAGGTGTTTGACAGATATTATTATTGTTATTATTTCGTACTTCAATTGCTACCTCAATTCCTTGCTACGTATGTAAACTCGGTGAAATTGGTTGCGCGTCTAGATGGCCCCCTCCTGTTGCTCTTGTGGTAGGAATGATAACGGCCTCTGGTTGGGTCTCCAATGCGCGATTGATATAAGAAAAGGAGCAAAAGGAAAGGTGCAATATCTCTGTGAGGTTGTTGCAAAAGAACAAAGTTACCTGTCCCCAGAAGGAGAGTCGTGTGAACAATATTGTCCTGCAAGTTGCCCTCTCGGGTAGGCTAAGGGAAATAACCTCGATCATCTTGAAAAAAAAATATGATGGATGCAGATTACTCTCCCTGGGAATTTCTCAGAGAAATTAAAACTACGGATTCGGGTAACAGATAGTACTCAAACAAAATAGAGGCTTCCTTGAGTTTCCTGTTGATTTCGAGTTTTATTTTTATTTTCGATTAATCCTATTTAACTATAGAGTGACGATTCGTTTGGTGATATTAAATGTCATGGAGGGTGTTAATATATATGCCGCAGAATTGGCTGGTAAACAATGTAATCCGTTCGATGGCCGAATAATTAATAACGGCGTAATTCGATCAATTAATCCTATTGGATTAACATGCCGAATTTGGATGGGTTTTGTTTGGGAGAATGGATTGAGGAAGGATCATATCTTCTCTAATAATCACCTTCCTGCCTTTTCTCCTCAACAACACCCATTCTAATGCAAACTCCTAACCCTACCTCTCTCAATTTCCTGTTACATTTATTATAATATTATTTATTATATTAGTTATTAAGGTAGCACTCACCTTCAACCTCTTCACCTGAAAGTTATGTAGTGCGTCGCAACCTTGGTCGCAATAAAAGTATTTACTGTAGAAAATATTTAAGTATTTTGTCATCGATTTTGTTCTAATGCTTGAACCATGGTCCATGAACTTAAATACAATTTATTCGCGATTGCTTGAAGCAGAATATTGTAATATCTAGTAAACATAAAATTGTAACATTACGTTGTCACGAGTGACCCTTGTCTCGACGTAAAACTTCATCATCAGATAAGCTATGAATGGTGATATTAATGATAATACTAGTCTGCAAGTGTCGCTTTTCTCTCGTTAGTCTTTGCACTTAAAGAAATTATCGTAGCTCATCTGATAGCAACGTTTTTCATGGAAACCCAGTGCAAAAGTGTTAACATATCATTTGACTTGGAATAACCAGCGCTTCTGTTGCAGCTCATTCAGCCCCCGCTCATTACGAATAGTTTCCTTAAGGTAGGCTGAAGGCGACTACCCGATTTATACTTTTTCCCATGTCTAGTTTCCAGCGTTAGCTTTATTATTTCATAGAAATTTGCCATGCAAAATCTGAGATAATTTACTCGACAATGCGTGTTGGAGAATTAATACGAACGCAAGAATATTAAATTCGCTAGCTGATGTGTGAAATGTTACGATAGCGTCGTCATTAATATTTAATGAATGGTGATGGAAAAAAACGTAGCAGTTTTCCACGTAGATAGTTTGATTTCACGACCAGTTTCTATGGTTGTATGTCATTTTCTAGTCATAAGTTTATCGAGCTGTCAAGACTTGAATATGATGTATGTCCATCCATCGTAACATGACGCGAAATGAAATTATCTAAGGGAAACTTGCTCTTTATTAACAAGTATTGAACATTTCCTCCATGCCATTGTGAATACTATTTCAACTGAGGAATTTCTTTCGGTAATATGTCCCGGTTTTGAATAAAAACTTGCCGACTCCATGAAGTTACTTGTAAAACTGCAAACAAGTCATAAATGTATCATTTTTGCATGCTGTAATAAAGAGGTGTAGGTAGATAGTGCCATGCCATTTAAACCTACCTTAACCGGTAGCTCACCTTAATTATAATAACAAATATGATGAAGTTTCGCGAGTACAGGGTTCATAAAAATTCGAGGGTGACCCCTCATTTCTAATTCTGTGAGATTCTTTGGAATCACCATAGGCTTTGAAATTCGGTGGGCTGCTGAGTGTTGTAATATCTGTTCGTGGTAATGTATGTTCGGCGCTTGTTTGATTTTATAAATTCATAAAGGGTTATTTTTCGAGATATATTCTGTCTAGCTGTGGTAAATACAGAAAGTATTAATGTTTGCTGGATAGGACTGTAGGCAATTGTATTTTACGGTGGTATAACGTTGATCAGGTTTTATAAGCAATTTTTGGAACCCTCTTGTAAGAGAAAAACGTTTGTCGCTAATTGATTCTGTTAATTTTTACGGGAGGAAAATAATTTTTTCTGGCTATAACCATAGAGTAAGTATAATATACTTACTCTATGCTATAACGTAAAGAATAAGGGTCCAAAAACAGCGGCTTGCCATCCCACATCCATCTGTTCCACGAATTAACCTCGCATTTCATATACCTACGCAGAAGGGAATATAATTCGGTGTACAAATTTTCGGATTCTTGCTCGGACCTCGTCGTTTCTTTTTTGTCCTATAATTTATCCTCAGTATTTTCCACGGCTCATATATTCTGTGGTCACTTCTCTCAAGTAGTCAGTTGACAAATGTGCATTAGAATGTGCTCATGTAGTTTCCCTATACTGATTTTCGCCTATGCCGTAGGCTTCCCTCTTCTACCCGTCCCTGAAGGACTTGTTCTTCAATCTGCCCATCCGTTTTATTTTTATTATGATGGGAAGCCATATTGCCTTTCATCTTCCTTCCTTTAATGCTGATACCGTCTACGTCTCGCTGTATTAAAAATTTAATTCCATTAACTGGTTTTATGATTCATGTTCTTTGATCTTAGCCAGTGTTGTTTACCCTTACAACTTTTTCTTTTTATTGGAAACCCCTCTTTGCATGCGCCATTCTGCGTATTGTTTTAATCTGAGTCTTCCGTCGCCACTAATATTGTTGCCTAAATATCATTGTTTCCGCCTGATTTTGTCTCTCACTCACCTTATTGGAGCCGAAATTCGTCATCGGTGCTAATCGGTGCTTAGGCAAACGACCATTTTCTCCGCTCTTTTGTTTACTTTGTGGCTTTGATTTTTCATATACCTTCCCACACGGGATAACTTCCTAGTCTGTTTTTTCCACTCTACAAAGATAGCTTTGTAATCTTGCAATTACCGCCTTTCATCTTTTCCTGTGTCCCGTTTTTTGTCTTTTCGATGTGCACTTCTTGGATCTGGGATTATAATGAGCCTTCCTACTTAATCCTTTCATTATTTTACCTATCTCTACTCCCCCATATTTGCTGCCGTGTGACGTTTTATGCCCTAGTTTCACGATGCAAGAGCCCGTACAAGATCATGCACGAATACCTGTTCCATCAAAAATTCATCGTTTAACCGCAACAACTACTGCAAATGCGTGAATGCATGACCACGAAATATCCCGTTCTAAGTTCGCACATTCACGTGTTCATGGATTCACTCATGAACTCGAGAATGGGTTCATGTATCTTGTAAGCTTTAATACGCGACGTGTAGCAGTCTCTTGTGGCAGTTCCTTCCAGTTTCACTGAGGATATCTTGCATTATTTCCTAGCGCACATCGTTAAAGGCTAACTGAAAGTCCACGTCGAATACAATATGTCGGACGCGGTGGCGACGAGGTAACGTCCTCGCCTGCCAATCCGAGGCTCGAGGGTTCGAGTCCCGCCTGGGTGGATTTTTCTTTCCACCCAGGACATGGGTGTTTATTGAAATTTATCGGGTTAAATGTAAGAGAGGGCTGCATAGAAATAAAAAGGCATACATACATAAATATGATATGAGGATAAAATAAAGAAATAAACACGAGGGAAAAAAGTAGGCACGGCGAACATTTTTTTCCTATGTGATAGTTCTGAGATCAGGTGTAACTTTTTCTTCGGACACCTCTGGTTTTTCTAAATCAAACATTTTCACTTAGTTACCCTATATTTTCCTCTTCATTTCTCTTTACTTTAAATCAAATATTATGCTAGACTGATGACATAATCATTCGTTAAATGCTCTTATTTGGGGGTCTTTTTCTGATACCAACATCCTTGTCGATATTTATATTTCCGTTTTATTTCAGGAATGGCGTCAAAAGAAACCATTTTGATTTCCTGTCGCGAAATCCAGCATCAACTGCTGATTTGTAAATGAAAGCGCCCTTGAAAGTTGAACGGAGGTTGTGTTAAGTGGGTGCTCGATTTATTTTGCGATTTCAAATATATTTTTCGAGATCGATTTAGGAAAATCCGTATGCGCCATTCTAAGGATATAATCTCTCCCGCGGAGCACTGTCCATAAATCACGCTTCCCGTATTTCAGCACCTCTCCTCCGACTACCGGTGTCTTGGTCAGTGACGGTGCATCGAGAATCCCTCCCCCAGCGAACGTGACATCATGATGAATGTGAGCCGCCGAGCCGGGCTGTCTTGATGACACGCTATTTAATGGTGAGGCCCGGCCCGTGCCAGTTGAAGAGAGAAAGGAGCACGATACCGTGCAAGTAAAAATCCGCCGTCAGTAGCAAATCTTATTTCCTCAAGCTTAAGCACACACCTACCGGCGGGAATACCATCAGCATTCAATAATTTTAAGCCATTTATTTCTTTGCGTTATTATTTTCGCGTACTCTCCTCGTTGCGTTTTCGGCCGGCAGCGTGGGTGAAATTACTCCAGTGAAAGTACTCCAGGGTTCCCATGTTTTTTTTACCGAAACGGGGAACTTGCAGAATTTCCGCTGGAAAAATTGGTTTCTACATTTGGAAAAATTAAAATATTGCATTTCTTACATTTTAAATGCAATGCTTTCACAAACATATAACTACATTATATTCCCTAAAAAATGAATATTAACAGTGTTGCCACTCAACCGTGAAAACCTCGATTCAGCCGTGAATTTTGAAAACCGTGAATTTCGCGTGTATTTCTTTAATTTAGATATCCATGGGCCATTAAATTGCTCTGTCAGATTTTGAGATGAAACGCAAGTAATTTTAATTTCGTCTTGGGATTAAGTCTGGGCGGTCTACTATAAATGCTATCCTATGTACTCTTTCTAACTTTTAATTCTGCTCATCTCGACTTTTCTTTGTATTTCCTTTCCGGTTCTTTGAAATTCTTCTCAGCATTAGGATCCATGTTTAGAAGATCGAAAAGATTTTTTAAAACTTGAGGCTTTCGTTAGATTCATTGATAAAAGCTGGTTTTTGAGGGTTTGGTCAGGAATAAGTAGACGCCAAACCCTCAATAATCAGCTTTTATCAATGGATTTTACTGTGGTCGAAAACTATGATGACATTTCGTTAGATTGATAATGAAAATATACATAAGAATAAGTTGAGTATACATTTTTAAAAAAATAATTGGGACGTAAATGATTTTCCGTACCGCATATTTCTATAAAATTATGATTAATTATGCTTGGCTAGAGAAGTATGATTTTGAATGACTCTGCGTTTATGTCCAACAAAACCGTGAAAATGGCGATTTTCTACTTTTGAGAAAACCGTGAATTTGACTTTGTAGAACGAGTGGCCACCCTGAATCACATGCGTGTAAGGACAGAAAAATGTTTACCGGAATTGTGGATCCTTCTGCGTTGTAATAGAAATTAGTAATAAAAATTGTATAAAACTGCTTATCTATTTTCCTGAAGGATGATTAAGAAAACAGGACCATTTAGAATTTACTAGGGTCGCTTTCAAAAGAAACGGGATTGTTCCGAAAAATGGGGGAATTGCAAACCGGATATACTCGCAATGTTAATTACGTGAAAAACTGCGAGAAAACATTCATTCGGGCAGTTTAACGAGCGTGAGTTCGCACATTCGACCTAGTTGGTGTGTTTACACGATACAATTTTCAAGGAGCGCATTTTTCCACGCATCTACTCGCTCAAATGCATGCATCGTGTAAACAGGGCGTTTTAAAATTTTAGTTTTCGTTTTACTGTTATTACTTTCATGAGCGTTTAGTCCCACTGAGGATTTTCATGACAAGTAATGTAAGACAGAATAGCGTCTGTGCCTGAGGGATTTTCAAACACGTAACCTTATTTTTAGCTGGTTTCAAGGGTGGGATAGCTTTATAGATACTTTCGCAACAGTCGCGACGTCACTCAATTGGTGGGTTCACAATGGTGCGTATAGCTCTCGCAAACGTTCGTGGTGCAGACATGCGCGACCAGGAGGGGAGGTAGAAGTGGAGGGAGTGAAGGGAAAGGACGGAGGGGACGATAGGAAGGCAGGGAAACCAATTACTTCAGGAGGCACGGGGATCATACGCGCTGGGCAAGCTAGCAAATTACCCATTACTGTGACTTAACAAGGGACTCTTGAGGTCTCATTGTGGAACGAGTTGAAATGGGATAGTAGGTAGTGATGAATCATCCCACTACTCGAAGCGCTTCTGTTGGCAGCAGGGTTGCCACCTTTTCAAAAATATGAAAAAAGGACACCAGTCTGAACTACCTTACTGGAGGGCTCCGCTCCCCAGAAAAGAAGGTTATATATCTAACCGTCTCTTCCTACCCAGAGGAAAAACATAATTATTAAAAAATTTGTTTGAAACAATATACAAGTAGCTTTCATAGATTAATAAAATGTCATTTGAACATTATTAGTTTTTTAATGTAGCTAATAAAAAAATGCTGCATTTCACATTATTTTGACCATTTTTATATAAATTCAATGATCTTGAGGGACCTCTTAATATATTTTTTTTTAATTCTGAAGCAATTCAAGGTGTTTTATATTCACAGAAAGAACATTTTTGGAGGGTCAGAGTTCACAATTTTAAAAGTTGATATTTTGGGACACCCTAATGTATATGGTCATTTTTTTTACTACTCCCAGCATTTTGTATGAACTTATTTGACATTTAAAACTTTTACCTGTACGAAGCGTGTTAAATGAAGTAGTTGTTGATCTAGAAAGCTTTTGCTTATGTCTTATTACTGAAAATGTGATGCTATGAAGCTTACTGTAGAAACAGTCATTATTCATTTACTATGTGATTTTATTATGGGTATCATTCCTTTGAAATTTGGAATGAAATTGCAGTTCATGCTGAATTGATTCATAGAGCCCTTTAAATTACATTATTATTGTTCAAAACTCCAAAATTATGGTTAACTTTTTGATTTTTGTTTGAAGAAATGTTTATTTTATTGCATTAAATGCCGTTGAGATCCTATTTTGTTCTTTTCCATAGGTGGCTGTTAAAATAATAGATAAAACTAAATTAGATGAAGAAAATTTAAAAAAGATATTTAGGGAAATACAAATAATGAAGAAGTTAAGGCATCCACACATAATCCGGTTATATCAGGTAAGAAAATATTGGATTTTACTTTTGTGAAAATCACTATATTTTAATCTGTTGAGAATTTAACCGTTGTCAATTAGTATAAATTAAGGAAATCATAGCTCATTCTACCCATATTTGTTACCAGTGCTAAGTACATCTTGCTCAGTACTATTATCTGATGTTGCATGAATTTCTTCCATAGGTTATGGAAACAGAGAAAATGATTTACCTAGTCACAGAATTTGCCAGTAATGGTGAAATATTTGGTGAGATATAGAATTTCTTTGTCTCTTGGTGTTTAAATGGTATTTACACTTCCAATAGTACATCACTCATAGTCTCTTAAGTGATTTTGTGGGATGGAGTGTTCAAATATTAATTTATTGGAGTCAGGTTTATCTCTTGTAATATGTATTTGTTCATGGTAAAACTCTCCTCAGTTAATTTTTACCTCTTCTAGATCCATTGGGTCTGAAAAAATAGATATTCCTGCATAAATTGTCAATTATTCATTGAAAATTCCATATTCATATTTAGCAGAAATTCTTAAGTTTTTCATGTATTGCCATCAATGTAAAACTTGAGTTGTGTCATCATCATTTGATTAGGTATTTCAAAACCAATATGTAGATATTATTATCAGTTTTGTGTTCCATTATGTTGTGTTTTGGTTACTCTTGATATATGATGGCAGAGAGTAGTGCATATATATGTTCGTGTACAATCATGATCACTCTCTTGTAGAAAACTAGCTTACTTTTATTTAATGACTATCTCTAATTTTTATTGACAGTACCAGAAATTGTCGATCTATTAATGTTGAGATTTTAAGATAAATGATATTTTTGGATTTTGTGAATTGTGGCCAATTATTCTATTTTACTTTGAAAGTCAAAATATTTTTCTTTTTCAGACTATATAGTGGAGAAGGGACGCATGAGTGAAGAAGAGGCACGGCGTGTGTTCCGTCAAATAGTTAGTGCTGTTAATTACTGCCATTCAATGAATGTTGTCCATAGAGACTTGAAAGCAGAAAACCTACTTCTTGATGTTAATATGGACATCAAGTTAGCCGGTTAGTGTCAGGAGTTACTATATTGAGGCATAACTTAAGTTATTTGAAGATGTGTATTTTTCAACTTATGATATGCCATATATTCAACTTTTTTTGCCAGAAATGAATTCTGTGGTAGATCTTAACAAGTTCTAAATTTTCTATCAATATTATTCCAATTATAAGTTTTGTTGATTTTAAGTACATGTATAAATTTATTAGCCAATTATTTATTGTAATGATAATATCTCATTATTTCGGGGACAAAATATAACCTACTTTCGTTTCTATCTTTCTAATGCTAT
Source organism: Pyrrhosoma nymphula (assembly GCA_963573305.1). Classification (NCBI taxonomy): domain Eukaryota; kingdom Metazoa; phylum Arthropoda; class Insecta; order Odonata; family Coenagrionidae; genus Pyrrhosoma; species Pyrrhosoma nymphula. The sequence goes on from OY754328.1 coordinate 57,563,448, forward strand.
CATTTCATGCATAATAGTACTTTAGACCAATTAGTTGGCACATTTAGCTTTTTGATTTGTTATTAATCGTATGGGATTATAATTCTTCTTCTTCCCACTTTCTTCCTTGGCTTGCGCCTGTTTTCTTCCATGCGTGCTCAAATTATTTTATCCCTACGTTGTCCCACCATCTTGTACTTGATCTGTCCACATCTCTTCTTCCACCTGGAAGCTTGTCTCTGGCAATCTCAGCTATTCTTCCATCTTCCATTTTATCAATGTGAACTTTCCATTCCTGCTTCTACCTATCTACCCATCCGTTGATATCCTCTAAGAAATATAGATAATTGTTTCCTTTTCTGAAAGATTTTATTCATACACCATTAACCAAAAATCCTATTCTATATTTTGTTCCAGATTTTGGGTTCAGCAACCACTTCCTTCCAGGGCAGAAATTGTCCACATGGTGTGGAAGCCCGCCTTATGCTGCACCTGAACTATTTGAAGGCCGAAAATATGATGGTCCTAAAGCAGATATTTGGGTGTGTGTAGATTTTGACCACCTCATTTGTCCTATTTAACTACTGTCAGAAATGTTTGAAAACTGGAGTGCTACTTGTTTGAGTAAAATTACATTAATATTTTGTTTTAGAGCATGGGTGTGGTCCTGTATGTTTTAGTCTGTGGAGTCTTACCTTTTGATGGTGACACTCTGCAGTCACTGAGAGCTCGTGTGATTGCAGGCATGTTCCGCATACCGTTCTTCATGTCTGCTGGTGAGTGTGATATAAAGATATTTGTGTAGTATTCTTATGTTTTGTGATTGTTTCTTGTCTAGAAAGCAGGTTAAAGCTATTGATTAGGTATTACCTCAGAGTTTTTTTTCTTATTAGTTCCCAGTTGCATGTAAAAAAAATTGATAATTCAGCTTAATGCAAGCTGCAGTGTAAGTCAGTTTCTGGAGTTAAACCAATTCAATCTTGTTCTGAATTTATAGATGCATAAGTAATTTTTTTGCAATTTTTTAAGGATTCAATAACCCTCCAATCAGCTGGTTGAATACCCGATGATGAATTATGCAAGCAGCTAAGTGAAAATTTGCCCATGGGAATGAATATTCTGAAATAAAATACACTCTTTGTGGTATTCTCTGCAAAAATATAACATTCATGTCACAATTGTTTTCTTACATATTATCTTTCTCAGTTTGTTGTTGATCTAAAAAAAACTTGGTTTTGGTTAGAGTTAAACAATTTAAGAATTGCATAATTATATGAAATATATTTCCATTTTTTTATTGTCATATCCATCCTTTATATTTTGGATTCCCTACTTCTGAGTGATTTTTAAGATGTTTTCATAATTTCTGTCTAGGCATGCAGATCAAACTGGGTGTGAAGTGCAGAAGTGAGCTAGCATTTAATGCACTATTACATCAGGTTCTGACATACGACCTTTGCATTCATGAATGATTTCGACTATTGCACATGTATAAGTTCATTTTTTAAGAATTATCAATTCAGGCAACATTTCGAAGAACTTTAAAAAATCTTTGAAATTAGTGAAATGTCCGGTTCCCTTAGGTAGAGTAATGTTTCTTTAGCAGAAAAAATATAATCTACTCATGGTGAGTTTTTAGGTGGCATTCTCATCTGTGCTCGAGTCCTTAAGGTCCTTTGTTTATATAATTATTTCACTCTGTGTTCTCTGTTTCCACTACAAAAGGTGAAAACAGATTATTTCACAGAAAGAGGTCATCTACAACAACTTAAAACATTGTGACAGTGTAGAAAATTATGCCTAGTAAATCAAAAGTAATTTAACCGCTTTGATTCCATTACTAAATATTAGCAAATGCCGATATTAACATCATGAATTTTTTTTAGAAAAATATTTTTCTTAAAAACTTAATTTCCACATTTTTCTGAAACACAAATTTACAAATCCTTTAGCATTATTATTTTTTAAGTTGATAAAAATATTCTCCATCCTTTTGGAATAATGTTTCCATTTGAGATTTTATTGTATCTAGCTTTACAAACAGAACCCTAGGAAAATAATATTCCTATGAACAATTCAGAATGCCCCCTATTAATTGTTATTTTCTATTTAGTACTGTTTTTTTGCCATAACATCTTGCCTTAATTAGTTTCCCACTCTTCTTCCAGATTGTGAGCATTTAATTAGGCATATGCTTGTTGTCGATCCGGAACGAAGACTAAGCATCCAGCAGGTTTTGGATCACAGATGGATGACACCCCCTGTGGGTGAGTGTCCTGTGCCAGAAGGAGAAGGACCAGGAGGGGGTGAGATGGCCGAGGAGAAAGCAGAGACGGAGGGCATGCCAACTGTGGTGAAGTCCGAGGAAAGTGACGAGAGCTTCAACCCACCCCCTCTTGACTCCAGGGTCCTAGCTTACATGCTCCAGCTGCCTGGGCTTGAAGAAAATGTCATCTACAAGGTATGCGTGAGCACTTAGCATGAATATTTTTCTCGGGTTATAAGACTGTGGCCTGATTGAGAATAATCTTTTTTTATGAATCTTGATATCATTCTTTTCCAATGTCTCGCGGGCTGAGAGTCAGGACTAAATTTGTGGGTGGAGCATATGAGAAAGTTGCTCTGCACATGACTTTCCCAGAGCCAACTAGGATGTAGTAGGCATGGCCTATTTCAGTAGCCAAATTCAGTCACTCTCAGACCTCTGTCGGGTGAACATCATGAATCTGCTTGATGTGTTGTCCAATTTTGTGAGCGCATAAAGACTGGTAGCAAAGGCTGAGATGAGAAATCCGTGGGACATAGAGAATGCATTGTTCACCCTCCCGAAATATTCCCAACCTAGGTGTTAGCCAGACAACTGTCTTGTAGAGGGCCTCTATCTTGTTGTGGGCCTTGTGGATTTCACAGCTGAAAGGGTTGAGGAATGATCTCAGAAATGCCAAGCTCGAGTCACCCCTCTTGGCATTTCTCCATCCCCTGGTAGTGTAGGCCTTTGAACTTTTCCAGGTTTTCCTGAAAGGCATATGCCCCCACTAATTTTAGGCCTGCCTCTCATTCCTGAAGTTATTTGAAAAGAACTACACATGATATTTTTGTGCACATGTATATCTCTTTAAATGATTGCTTCATAGGAGAATAGTCTTTGTGCTTGCATAAATCTGGCTTAATGGATTAAAAGTCTTTCTGGAATTAGAAAGAAACTTTAATTTTAAGCATTTTTGACTGACTTAGGTGTACTGCTGCTTCTGCTTTGTGTACTATTATATATCTACTCAAGTAATAAAGTTGTTATACCTGTTTGTTCACCAAAACTATTTACGGTTATTACATGATCCAAATGATATCTGATTTTATATATGTCACCCCAACAGTAGCCTTGCTATTTTCTTTCATTTAAATGGTTACAATGGTATAAAATCTCTGAAAAATGTGAAAATATTTGTTTTCTATGGTTGGTGTGGCTTTTTAAGCTATTCACCAGTTTGGCCTCCTATGATTAATGCATCCTTGGTGTACTTGCATTTCAGGCTGTTTACCAGAATGGCTTCGATAATGTTAGTGCAATATACCATCTCATTTTGGACAAGTTGGAAAAGAGGGGATTGGAAAGGAAAAGGAGAAGGGGCATATCACCACCAACACCATCTTCATCCCCTCCACGTGCCACCCCATCTCCTCCTTGCCTACCACCTCCAACTCTCCCCATGTCCCAACGCAGAGCCAGTATCACCACAGGTAAGGAAACCATTCATGGTGAAGAATTTTTCAGAGGTATTGACATGTTTACTCTCATTGGGTCTTCATGCTCTTCATGAGAAATCAGGGAAACTGTAGGCAAGAATGCTGCTCTCTTTAACCCTTTAGCTGCATGTGACCAGTATGTGTCATCTTGGGTTGCCTATGGTACTGTGTATGTGATAAATAAAGTCTTTTCGTGGCTTATATTGGCATTGATCATCTCTAAATTTTCAAGTTCTGGTGGTTTGGCTGCTGCTTTTAACTGCTATCGCCGCTGCTTTTTAACGTGTATTCAGAAGAAATGGTAAGGGAGGCATGGGGGGAGGAGGAGGTAGGAATAAAGGTAGGAGGTGAGCTGAAAAAATCAGTGAGATTTGCAGATGATCAAGCATTGGTTAGTCAGTCTGCAAAAGGGTTACAGTCAATGGTGAATGCGTTAGAGGTCCAGTGCGACAAGTATGGGATGAAGATCAACCACAAGAAAACGAAAGTGATGAGATTTTCTAGAAGTAAGAAGGCGGGGCTGAATATAAGGGTGGGAGGGCAGAAGATAGAGCAGGTCGAGCAGTTTACGTATCTGGGTAGTATTTTAGAGGAGAATGGGTTTAGTGGTAAGGACATCAGATGCAGAATTGCGCTCGCTAAAGAAGCATTTTCGAAGAGAAGGGAATTGATGAGGGGGGGTCTGAGAAGAGACGTAAAGAAGAGGCTGGTGAAAACTTTAATATGGAGCGTGGCGCTATATGGGTCGGAAACTTTGTCATTGCGAAGGGAGGATGTGCGTAGACTTGAGGCCTTTCTTTAAAAGTAGGGCAATGCCTGTGTGGGGTTTCTTATCCACCCTCCCTGAATATCCCTTAAAATCATATCCTTGTTTACCCACCTTAATGGTTGCTAATGACCTTAGTTGCCTCTCAAATAGCTGCTTTGGCTTAACTGTCCATAGTAATCCTCTCCCATTACCTTTCCTGGTGTTAACACCGCTTGGCTGCTGGTATGAAATACAGTGGAGGTATGGCTCATAATGGTTACCTGGTGCCTGCATATAGGTTACAAATTTAGGCCATTCTTTAAGTTAATTATAAATTGTATGCTTTTCCTCAGTCATTTTTCAATGAATACATGAAACTAGCATAATCCAAAGGCATTGTTTTGATAGTGTTAGTTAGATGGGTTTATTGAGTTTTTGATTACTATTAATCTGCTTGAAGGACTTCAGCCAACTCTACCTTGCTCATGTATATTCCTGCAGAGAATGGCTTGTCATTTCCATGTTTCAGAACATTTTAATAACTTATATACATCCCTCAGAAAATAAGGGAAATGGAATATTAACAAAATCATGGAAGATTTTATACTTAATTTGTATATCATAATTACCTATTTCCTTAGCACTGACCCAAAGGTGAGTTAGTGGTTGTCACAGCCTAATGCATATTAGTGTATTCATAATTAAGTTTGAAATACATACTTATTATTTTAATTTGAGGGTAGAAATTTCCTTTTGTAGTTGTACTGATGTGTAAAATCTCTATATTATATATGCACGTCACTGGTGATTCGTATCAAAGTAAGAATGAAAAAGTGACTTCAGACTTCTTTATCATTACATTTGAATTACCTATTTCTGTGAAACTGAGCTAAATGAGTGTGATTTTTTAAAATCACTATGATAGACTATCACCATGATAAACAAATCTATGATAAAACTTCATAGATTATTTAAATGTGGGATAACTTTTTGTTTCTTAGGTGTTGTGGATCGCAGTCCAGTGGAATCAGAAGTAAGCACAGGAGGTGGATCATCATCTCCACTCGCAGCCATGCCTGTGGTCTGCATTCTTGATGATTCTCAGTTCCTAGAGAAGGTGAGAATTATGGGCTAGAAATTCATGATGTTTTGTTTGCAATCATGCTTCATGAGTCTCTTTGTTTTTATGCCTGCAGAAAGAAACTTTGTACATAATTACCTCAGAGAAATATGGTCAATGTTGAAATAGCTAGCTACTTTTTCATGAATGTACCAATTAACAAAAACCAGTCTCTATTATCTATTGCAGTCTTCTTTTGAACTAATTTGGAACTGTTATGAATAACTAATTTATTCCTAGTGTAACTTCAGCTGGCAAGCATGTTTTAACCATTATATCTATTATTGCCTGGGTTCTGTACATTATGGTATCCTCCTTGAGCATAAGATGAAGATGGATACCTGATTGATCATTTTTAGCAATTCTAAAGGCCGTTTTACACGTGGCACGAAATTGCACAACTTCAAACTGCATGTTTTTCTCAATTAGGCATGTAATCATTTTCGAATTACAGCAGGGGTTATTTTGCCATCTCGCATTCATGCATTCGCACAAGCGTTCTTGCAATTCACGCCTTTACACAATGCAATTTGAAATGCACGCTCGTACGTACATCAGATTGTGCAATTATGTGACCCGTGTAAAACGGGCTTAAGTATGCAGCATGAGGAAACAATATGTGAATGCATTCATGTGGGGTGTGGCACTCTATGGCAGCATGGACCATTGGAAAATCAGACCAGGAAAGATTAGGAGCATTGGAAACCTGATGTTGGAGGAGGGTGCTGAAGACTAAATGGACAGATAAAATAAAAAATGAAGAAGTATACAGAAGAGTAGAAGAAGAAAGTTCCATGTAGGACACTATATATATATGTACTATATATTGTGACCTCTCCTTCCGCGTGCCTGCGAGTTTGGGGACGAGTGGGGAAGCCGCACTCAAAAGATGGGAGTTGGGTGGGACAAGGACACACGCGGGAATGGTGAGATGGGTCTTCACGTGAGCCTGGGAATGGGAAATGGGGAATGAAGGGAGTTTCAAGGCTCTCAAATAGAATCACACGGCTTCCAGCAAGACACTGTGAGTGTGCGAGGAGGAATAAAGCAAAATCCTTTTGGAACACTTTAGTTTAAATGGTACACAAATTTATTATATAGAAATCTTGCAATAAAAGAAAATGACATACAGGGTATTATTCTTGATTAATATTTCTGATTGAAAAAGCTTCGAAATGTCTGTTTCTGTCTGCACACGATGTTCTTCTTCACAAACACAAAAAAAAACACTGGTCCCATGCCATTGGCGTTAAAATTTTATTTGAATCTCCTCTTTTCGATGTCCTTTCCCCCGCTTAAATACTTTTTTTTCAGGGGAGAGGGGGGGTAGAGGTGGGAGGAGAGGTAGGGTGGATCATGGGATCGAACTCCGTGGAAAAAAGGGAAGAAAACAAAAGGAACTGGGGGGAGGAGGGAGATGATTCACCTGCATTCCAGCCATTTGGGAAAATAAAGGAGGGGAGGAAGGTCGTTGGCTGGGCATTTTCATAACAATTGTTTCTTATCAGTTGGGGGGGGGAGTTCACTTCTCCGATACACGAATGAAAGAAAAGGGGGAGGGAAACACTTCGCACTATGACAGAGGAGGGGGGATGGGAGAAGGTGAAAAGGACGGGGAACTCTCACACACATTCTTCCAGGCTCACACAGCAGATTTAAACTTCAATACTGCCTGTCCCAAAATAAACAAAATTCACACAAAAATTCCCTACAATGAACTGGTGCCAATCGGGAACAGTTACAATATATAGGACAGAAAAGAAGAATCAGATGGATTGGGCGCACCCTGAGGATCAGTGTGTTTGTGAAGAATATAATTCAAGGAAAACTGCTGTATGGACTAGGCCTAAGAGGAAGGCCAAGGGGTAAATCCATAGACAAAATAAAGAGGAAAGTAAATAAGGACTACCTGGGAGTTAGGGAACTAGCATTAGATAAGGAACGATGGAGGGCTGCAGCCAACCAATCTTAGGATTTAACGATCAATCATGATGAATGTAGTATGCAGCAAATTTTTGGGATCTTTGCTTTTCACTTTAGTATAATAAATTTAATTTTTTAATTGATTGTTGGTTATTCTCATACATTCGTATGCAAGTTGCTTTAGTGCAGTGCATTTAGTTAGTGCATACTCCAATATATCACATAATTAGTGAACAAATTTGCATTTCCAAGTTTTATTTGTTCTTTATGATAATACATATTTCTATCGTCCATGTTTCAGATGATGGTTTCGCATGTTTGTAATTAAGGTTTTACTATGACAGGTGAAGAAAAACTGAGCTATTCATATGGTATGCTTTCAAACCAGTGCCTGCATATTCTTTTGGAGGAAAAGTAATTAGCTAGTATAAAAATACCCAAATAATTTACCATTGAATCTCAGTGCTAAATTTGAATGCAATTTTGCCTTCAGTTTGGAATCATTATCCTGTGCTGTTGGCAGAAATTGCTACGCGATCATTTAAAAAATATTTTTCTTACTCTTGGTGTTAATAATGTACATAACTAAGAGAAGCTTGTAGTTAAAAATGTATTTTTGATGTTCTCTTTTATGTCATTTCAGTTTGGTGATGTTGAATTGCATCCAGAAGAGCAAAATGTGAGAAACAGTGGTGTACCTGGTTGGGGAATTTCACCCAATGATCGTCATACAATGACCAGGAGACATACTGTTGGCCCTGGAGATACAGCCCATGAGCAGGTAAAGCACATGAATTTTCTCAATTTTTAATATCTCTTTCAGTAGAGTGAACATTTCATCAAAATTTCCGTCAGTAATTTCATAATTTGTTACAGGGAAAATATGCTTGTTTAGTCTTATGTCTGTGATTTGCGAATGTAATGTTGTTTTGAATAATGAAGTGTTAAACAATATTGATTATCACTTACAATAATAGTGTCTGAGTTGCATAATTTTGTAGATTCTGCTGGTATTATGGCATAAACAAGATTTCTGGGCAACATACCTTAATTATGGAGTGGAACTCAGAGAAGTCTGTGAGACAATATGCTATTCCGATGACATTTGACTGATTGCCTATGATGGTCATGGAAACATTTACAAGATATTCAGTGATCAGTTTACATCAGTTTCAAAATTTCTCTCATTCACGTATTGAGAGACAACTCATAAAGGTCACAAGCATGAAAATGCTTGCATCAAGGGTCAAAATAAGCTCAATTTTCTACGTAATGGAATCCATTCACCATTCTTTCTCAATGAGATCCACTTGTTTGCTGAACATCTCTTACAATCAGAGTGATAAAATCTGTATCTCTCAGCAAAAACACTTAGTAGGAAATGACTGTGAGAATTTTGAAAAGTTGACATCCTCTAAGAAATCTTTTTGTATGTTTAATGAATGCCAAGTTTCAACAGTTTGAAGGTATATAAACGGTATGTGTTTCATGAAAACTAACACCTCCAGAGCAAACAGTGAATGCATATGTAGCTCTCAGTAATCGAAATATGAATTAAGGTGCTTCAATTTTTTGTTTTGAAACAAGAGATGAGAAGCAGCAGAATAATTGAGAAGTGGAGAAACTCTGACGTGACTCCTGCAGCTATGTAAACAATCGCAAATATGCCATCTCAAAAGTTTGCCTCTGCACCTTGTACAACAAATATAGTTATATAAATGCTGTGGCATACTATTTTCTAGTGCCTTTTTGGTGTTAGCACTGGCTATTTCTATATGAAAAATTATTGCTTTATCTTGAATACTCTCTTCCCTTCATTTGTTTCAATTCCCTCAGGCAATACTTTGTTTGAAGCTTTTTGAGTTTTTTAATCAAGGTGAAGACCAAGTTAAAAAATGATAAATTTCTTCAAGGGCTGATTATTTTTGTGGCACTTATATTTCCATGACAACTATTTTCATGTACATACACATGCATTATGAGAGCTAATGATTTAGGAAATATGTGATTGGCTACCGTATCACCAATAGACCATAAATGTGTTCTGCACAACCATAATTCTTTCTTAAAAACATTCCAGGTACTCGGAGCCCACACTCACCAGCTTGCATCACCAGTCCCCAATCCTGATGGCTCACCTGCCTCTCCATTCTTTGAGCGTAATGACACTTGGGACAGACGCACTGCCTTCTACCCAGTTCTTCCAGTACACCAAACAACCCATCGTCACCATGGTTGGGCTGGTTGGGGGCATGGACCCCCAGATCCTTCAGTTGGATGTTCTATTTGGCCGCCCTGTTCCCCTGAGAGGCGGCCTCCAGTCAGAACGGGAGCCCTTCACTTCAGAGAGGGAGGCTGGGATGGGGCCTGGAGGGGGGTGGATCCATCTCTTCTGCACCCTAGCATGCTCCCTGACACAAACTTGCCACAAAACCTTCCTCTGCTCCAGAATCAGCCACCACAAAACTTTTGCATCAAGGATCACCACTTGCTGAAACCACCACCGGTGATGGGAGTTGGTAAGATTATTAAGTTATCCTTCTTTCCCGAAGACATGCCTTTTGTGTTTGCACTTAGAGAATGTACTGTATTTTCTGGCTTGTGATACGCTGGGGCGTGTTAGACATACCCTAGTTTCGGCCACAGAATTAAAAATAATTAACCTTCTGTACTGAATACCGAAACAAAGATGGTGGCATTGTGTCATCCTGAATGTCATCATGCTTGTTTTCTCTTTCATTTCATTTTTAATATTCTTATCATGCAGGTTACAGCAAATTTTCCATGAAAATAAGTTTACTTATTTGTTTTGCTGGTATAGATTGTAACCACTGATGCTTTTGGAAAAGATGTATGTAGGTAAATCTAAAGAAAAACTACACCTATTTAAACTATAAGTTTTCGGAATTCAGATAATTGACAGTGCATCTGTGATATCCCTTTGCCGAAGGTCTTTGGGCAAAATCTGGCCCTAACATAGACCATTTAAGATGCCTGGTTGTTTTCTATGGGTTTCTATGGGAAAAAATGCTCTTCTTAGAAGCCGGAAAATATGGCAAAACTCTGTAAAATAAGTATCCAGCAATAAATAAATAAATTTATTGGCCACAGAGGATATGCATATAAATATATAGGACCCGTCCAAAAGATTACATAAAAAATAAAATAAATCACATCCAGCAAATAATACATTATGAAACTACAAAATTACAGCATTGGGGAAGCATCTTTAAAGTATTCATCAATGGAATAGATACAGTAATCCAAAATTGAAGGAGGCTGCTGTTTGCAGGTCTCATAGATTTTGTCTCCATTCATGTATCATCATTCCATTGAGTCTCGCTCATGCCCCTTAAATAAAGCCACTTATTTGTGTAACTCAACTGATTCGAAGACTGATGGATGGGGGAAGAAGTATAAGAGGAAGGAGGTGTGAATCTAAGCCTCTGGATGGTGGGAGCAACTGCAATGAAGAGGCCATCCCACTATGGTCCCATCTAAACAAGGGCCTTTTGATGCTTCCTTGAAGGCCTTAACAAGTATAAACAACAGTGGGGTAGAAATTTGGAAGTGGCTAAAAAAACTACCTTAGAATCAAATGAAGGAAAATGGAGTAAAAGGAATGGAATGAAAAAACTAGGTATCCTAAAAGTCCTTTCACCAATGCCATGCACTGCTTCTAGCTTGATAGTTAATGATAGGCATATATTTATGTGTAAAATGATGAAGTGAAAAATGGGTTATCTGAGGGGTAATTGATGCTTTTTACCCACTTTCAAGTCTCTTGTCCACTGATGTGTGCACTTGTTAAGGCCCTTCCGAGAGGAAGCAGTGCAAGGCCTTCATTTGGATGGGAATACAGTCCTCTTCATTTCAGTATCCCCCATACAGTCTCTCCAATCCACACCTCGTCCCCTTGCAATTCTTTTCCCCTCCACCAGCCTTCAAATCAGTGAAAACACACAAATTCATAGTTTTGTTTACAGAGTTATACTACAATAGCAAAACTTTGTGATGACAGTAACTCAAATCACCTCTATTAGCTAATGTCCTGCGTTATCTGTTTGGCCCAATATTTTAGTGTACATGTAGATGTTGTTATTGCTAAAATCTGCCCCTAATCTGCCTGGTTTATCGCCACCTGTCAAGGATTATGTCAGGAATACCATTGCAGTGATGACTGTCATTGTTAACCTTGGAGCTAGATTTATATTTTATTATCTGATTGCTAATTTTGCTTAAAATTAACCAATATCATGTCAGAAAGTGTTATTGTGGGTTTGAGATATTTCTTATTATGTACATGTATTTTTTTACCCTCATACAGCTGGTGGATTTGGCAGAAGAGCTTCAGATGGTGGAGCCAATCTGCAGATGTACTTTCAACGACAAGTTGAGGGGATATGGAGTCAGCCAGGAAGCAGGGAACAGTTACAATTGGTGAATATGAGTGCATAATAAATCTTGTGATACCCAATTGTTCCTAGTGCTAATAGCATATTCATTAGTCTCTCGCGTGATATTTGAATGTTGATTTAAGACTTGAATGTGCACTGATAACATTTTCTTAAAATTTCAGCCTACAAATCAAAATCCTACTCAGAGGTCTCAGCCAATAACCGTTATGTCTGATTGCTCTGTCCCTGGTTCTTCTGTCCCTGTTCAACCTGAGGATGACATAAGCTGTGGGAGGCAGACAGAAAGCAGTGAAATGGTTTCTGAAGAAGAGCAACCTGATCCCTTTGCTGTTGCAAGGTTAATATTTTCTCTGTGCTCCTAGTACAGTAGGAACTCGATAATACGAAGTCAGCGGGACCAAAAAATCAGCACTTCGTATTATCGAGTTTCGTAACATCGAACCTCTTAAAGAAATCGTGAAAAAATTGTTATTTTTCCCCGTAAATTTTGTGGTCTTTGGCATATTTGGTCCTTATTAGTCAAAGCATTATTAAAACAATGACTTTATATAATAAATTTTAGCTCATAAAAAATCGTAAAATGACTATCACCTCGTAGTTTCTCCGTGCAAATATTTTAAGTCATTGAGTAAGAATTTAAATTCATTATCGCAACATGTTACACTAATTGTGAAGAATCTGAGAAAGCCAAATCACATAATTTAACTTCTGACACTCACGTCAAGGTAGCTGCACACTTGAACAATGGCAGCTCCTGGGAGTCTGTAGAGACCTGCAGGCGGTTGGCAAATACAAACTACCCTCCGCCTGGCTGTGTGCGAAAGTTAGAGAGACACTCTCTTCCCTCTTCCTCTTCCAAGCAGTGGAAAGGGCAAAAGGGGAAATGCCAATATTAATCTACCAATACCAATATTAATCTAGTATTTAAAACTACCAATTTTGTTTATGTATTTTCTAAGAGAGAAGGTAGCCTATTGTGTTTTTTCTGTATTTAAAATGAGTCCATTGGCAGTGAACCAGCTAAGAGTGGTAGCCATAACAGAATTACCATAGTTTTGGATACTATTCAGATCCTTAGCAATATATATAAATGTTGTTTCATCCGCGTACATTATTGACTCACTTGTGACATTGTATAGAAGGTCATTTATCGCCACCAAAAATAAAAGTGGTCCGAGCACTGAGCCCTGGGGGACACCTTGATTGACTTGCAACGAACAGGACAGTTTGTTTTCAATACAAACAGACTGTGAACATTCCCTCAAGTATGAGTCAAAAAGCTTTAGTTCAATGTTCTTGACTCTGTAGTGATTTAGCTTCTGAAGAAGAACAGAATGGGAGACACAATCAAACGCCTTAGTCAAATCACATGCAATCAGGCCAACAGCTGATTTTTCTTCAAAGACATTACTAATAATGTTGGTTATATGTTGAATGGCCTGAGTGGTTGTTTTACCTCTGCGAAAACCATATTGTGAGGAAGTAAATAGTTCATTGCTTTCGAGGAAGGCGTATAGCTGGGATTTGATTACAAGCTCAAGAATTTTACTAAAAACTGGAATAATTAAGATTGGCCGATAGCAGTAAGGATCATCTTTGGGACTCTTCTTATAGATAGGAATGACTTTTGAATGCTTGAGACCCAAAGGAAAGATACCAGACTGTAGACAGGTATTGAAAATAATAGAGAGAGGTTCAGTGATACACTCATTTAAACTCTTAATAAAATTGTTCGAGAGGCCATAAATATCTTTACTGTTAGAATTTTTAAAGGTTTTATAATTTTGAAAATATCAAGTGAGGTTACCCACTTCCATTTAAACTGGTTTCCGTTAATTTTGTGGTTACGTAAAAGACCATATGCTTTTGCTAGGTTGGAAGGGTTGGAAGAACTTATTTTCTCTGCAGAATTTATGAAAAAACTATTCTAGCCATCCGCAGAGATTGGTATCATGGGGGCTCTTGCGGAAAGGCCAGCTTCTTTCTTAATAACAGTCCATGCTGCTTTATTTTTATTTATTGAATTAACTATAAACTGTTTATTTTCTTCTTTCTTAGCTTGTATTATTTGTAAACGGTTTTCTTTCCGCAACTTTTTAAGATGTTCTTTGTTTGATTGATTGCAGTCAGTTTTGCATAACTTATGGACAGCAACAAGATTCTCTCTAAGTTGCACAACTACATAGTAAGTCGGTATTAAACCATTTGTTTGGCAATTTCTTTGTTTTATTAAAATGGAGAAACTTCTTAGGAAAACATAACTCATAAAAGCCATGAATTCATCAAAAAAAATTTTAAAGTTAATACCACCATCTTTGTGTGTTAAAAGTTTAAACCAAGCGATGCTTGACAAAAGATACAAAAACTAGAGAATACCATCCTGTGTGATAGGTATAGTTAGAACACATTTAGTATTATTGTTAGTGATGCTGTTGGGTAAAGAAACCAATAGAGTAAATTCTAAAGCCAAGTGGTCGGAGAACATGGGATCAATGGTTTTTACACTATACTTCTCTTCACGGAGGCTAGTAATGATGTTATCAAGACATGCAGACATTCTGGTAGGCATAAAGTTGGTAAATGCAAGGTTATAGGAACACAGTAAATTATGCAGTCTGCTGGAATTGCTGGAAATCAATGACATGTCGACATTCAGATCAGCACATATGATAGTGTCAGTATTTTTGAATCTTTTACAAATAAAATCGAGAGCATGATCAAGGTTATCGTAAAAAATCTGAAATTCACCATTTGGAGAGCGGTACGCAGAAATGACAACAACTGCAAATGATAGTGCATTTTTCTCTCACAAATGCCTGAGTCACCCAGCCATTTTCCTCTTCGCGCACTGAATGTCCCTGTGGAGCACTTTTCCACTGTTGAGTATTTGGTCTGCAATGACTTCTTGAGGCAGGAGTGGGTCAGGCATGGATACTGCTTTTGGCAGGAGGTGGATGTGTAAAGTGCATGCAGGACTTTTGCGAGGAAGGCGTTAGTAATTCGCCAGGTTCTATTTCTCCCTGACTTCTTAACGCTTCCTGCCCTATCCTTTGGGCTTCTCCCATTCTTCCTACCTTTCGGGTATGTGGCACTTGCATTTCCAGTGGCAACTGCCAAGGTTGGCATCTGTGTGGCTGACCTGTTGTGCGTTCGGTGCAGGGTTTGCATCTAAGGATGAAACTTTGCATGGCCTCATATCATTTAGACCTCGAAAGATAGGGAAAATGGTAGCTTTAGCCGTAATTTCTCCCATCACGTGGTTATTTTTGTTTTGACAGCTTGCAGCATGACTGTAATGAAAACAATTCTCTTTTGGTTAAAACTTACATGTGGTCCTGCATACCATGCTAGCTTGCCTTCGCTTGGATTGGTGGCAGTTCAAATTCTTATGCATGCTCAGGCAACTCCATCTGCTTAGGGATGGAAAATTGATGTGATAAAATGATGGGAAATAGGGCAAGGATACCTGTTGTAGCCACTATATCCCTGAAGATGTCTCGTCCCTAAAAGCCTGAGTATAACATATGAACCCACGTGAATTTGTATGACTGACTTTATTGAATTAGATCAGGGTCTACATATGTTCTGCACTTCCATATATGCATTCAAAGATGTTAATAAATTCAATTAAAGATAAAGAATTTCAGTTTTACTCCCTTGATTATACATATGTTATGGGGCAAAATTTTCCTGGGGTCACAGTCGGCTTCCTTTGGTCAAGGTGTCTTAGTGGTTTTTTATTGGTCTTATACGTTCTAATGTTGAGTCGCTGCCCTGATTGGCTCCGTTGTTAACAAATTTGAAAAAAAAATCATGATAGACTACTACCAGAGGAATATTTTTACAAAAGTCACCAAAAATTCCCCTGGGGCTTCCCCCCCCCCCCCCCCCCCAAGCCCCCCCTCGAAGGTTCAAAATGCCAATATTTATGGAACACCCATTATCTCTGTTACTAATGATCAGATCAAGTTCAACTTTATTCTGTTTTGTTTGTTATGAAATGTTCTACAATATAAATACAGTCGAATCCCTATATAGCGAGAGCTCTCGGGATCTGAAAAATCACTCGCTAAATGGAACTCCCGTTAATACCGAAGATGATTAATAATCACTCCACAGCCAATTCCTACAACTGTAATGCTAATTTAGCCATTACTGTGGGAATTTTTAGTGAGTGGCGAAAACATTCTATTGAGATAGCTATTAAAAATCATATTTTGGAATACTTCAATTACTTTTGATTGTATTCACTTTCGATGAAATCAAACTCCATGTTAGATGTCATACACTGGAGTATTAAACGTCGAATTTTGACACTTCAGGACACGTGTACTGTACTGTGCATTGCTGTATTGTTATTTACCCGATTTTTTGGGTGCGCTAAACATGTTGCGGCTGCAAGTAATAGCAATGCAACAGACTATAAATGGCAAACACTTCGGAGACGAGAAAAGCTTTCATGCCTCTGACCTCTGTAAAAAGTGTTTTAAAAAAAACTGATATATGGTTCGGAGAAAGTACTATTAATTGAAATTTGTAAAAATTATAGATACTTTACTGACCAAGATATAGCCTACAGGGATTTTGTTCCACACAAGCATTGGCTGGCTGCTATCTTCTCCAATGGAAATAAAGGAGAGGATTTCAACGTCTGTAAGATTTTGGGTTTTCAGAGTCATAAAGCCCAATATCAACAGCATTTACAATTAGCCCTTAACATTATACTGTCGTTTGTGTTATTATTACAATAATTATGCATGGAATACTCTCTTGAATTTATGGAAACATAATTGTTACAAGGAAGTCCACATATGACAGTTGTAAGCATGGAGCAGGAACACAACGCTGACTTTCATGGATCGACTGAGTTTAGATAAGATGTGAAACTTTTTACCACTAGCAAATATGGCACTGGCTCCTGCGAAACACATATTTTTCAAGTGATAGTGCACGTTTTGGCCGTTAGGTGGCAGGGCACATCAACATTTTTATGGCTCACTATTTTTTAGGTATTCCATGGTACATATACGTGATTGCTGTGAGTTTGGAGCGCGAGGCAAAAAGTTCCAAAGGTTGTAAGTTCCTAAATGAATTCCATCACGATACACATAATATCTTCTGCCATACTTACATCTAGTGGGAACTTATTGATAATGAATACCGTGATGAATACCATGAATACTGACTACACTCCCTGTTGCGAGATAGACTTATGATTTATAGTACATACCTTTCTTGCATATTGAAATGAATCATCCTTCACCTGTATTCAATATTTATAATCTTTGAAACAGTTACAAAAGACAATACAATATGTAGACAACTTAAAATATAGGGAACCGAATTCATAATAATTTACGTATTCAATATCGGGACATTTAAACTTGTCAATAACGAGCCTCTCACTTAGATACTCCACTTTTGCCTTCATCAATGGGCCATTTATCGGAATTCAGGCTGCTCTCTGCTGGCAAAACCACGAGAAAAGGCCAGATTCTAACTGCATATGTTCTGGGTGCTTGGACATCCTTCTTGAAGCGCTGCGGCACGAAATTTTTCCTTATTCTTCAGAGTTGTGGATAAGGTCGAGGAAGATATGCCAAATCGCCTCCCTACCTCGCGCAATTACATTTTCAAGGTTAACTGTGTGGTATTCCATCGTAACGGAGAAAAAGACAACTTTTACATATACCACTGAATTTATTAAAAACGACCCGGGTTTCGATGTAAGTTCACATCATCATCACGCCTGATGATGATGTGAACTTACATCGAAACCCGGGTCGTTTTTAATAAATTCAGTGGTATATGTAAAAGTTGTCTTTTTCTCCGTCCCTACCTCGCTTTTGGACCCATCGCCACTTTTGCATTCATTGATAATTCGTATTTTAGTTTTCAGATTCAATAACTTTCGTTTCCCAGCCATGATGTTGTATCGGTTGAACTGAACTTGATAAAAAAGCGGGAGGATGACAAAAGAAAAATGAAATGCACGGACTTACGAGGAATTTATTTGTGTGAATACGGGCATGCCGTGAATGTCCGAAATGTGCATTTAAACGTCAAATTGTTTGGAAAAAATACTGTTAGACATATAATTTCAATGACAGAGCACATGAGTACAAGTTTGTGCACCTTTGTCGAGATTGCAGCAGACGTTTTCCACTCATAATACGAGGGCAGACTTAAAAGTAAGGTCTCCAATTTTTTTTGTCATAGAAAATGACATTTATTTACATTGTTGGATACATCGTTGGAAAGGTCATGGCTTCAACTATTTTTCGATGTAGTCACCCTTGCGCGCGATGATTTTCCTCATCCGCGTGATGAACTTTTGTATCCCATCATCATACCAGCTTCCGTCCGCGTTGCGAAGGCGTTGACCTCCTCTTGCACCTCCTTCGTCCGTCGCAATCTTCATCCCTCCTAGGTGTTTCTTCAGGGTGAGGAACATGTGGAAATCACTTGGTGCGACGTCAAGGCTGTACGGAGGATGCCCGATCACTTTCCACCCAAACTTCGAGATCAGTTCCTGCGTTGGACTAGCCGTATGCGGTCGCACGTTGTCGTGATGAAATGAGACCCCCTTCGTCAGCATTCCTGAACGTTTGTTCTTGATGGGGCGCCGAAGCTTTTGTAGTGTGTGGCAGTATCTTTCCTTATTGATAGTGGTTCCCCGGGGCATGAAATCTACCAACAATACTCCTCACCCTGAAGAAACACCTAGGAGGGATGAAGATTGCGACGGACGACGAGGTGCAAGAGGAGGTCAACGCCTTCGCAACGCGGACGGAAGCTGGTATATCGACGGTATTCAAAAGTTCATCATGCAGATGAGGAAAATCATCGAGCCCCAGGGTGACTACATTGAAAAATAGCTGAAGCCATGACCTTTCCAACAATGTAAATAAATGTCATTTTCTATGACAAAAAAAAATTGGAGACCTTACTTTTAAGTCTGCCCTCGTAGTAAACGACCCCAGTGCAGGCTGGTTGTTGTCCTCGCTAATACCGATTTATTTTACATGTAAATCATTGGTTTTTAAATCATTCTTTGGCCATCCCTCGCAAATTCGAGCTTCTCGTTATATGCCCTACACGTTATATGGGGCTTCTGCTGTACCTAACATAACATTAAACCTAATAGTTTTTGATTTAATAAACCTAATTGGTTTTTTACTTTGAAACGTTTTATTTTTTCGCTATATGTTTTTTATGTGCCATGTAAAAACCCTTCCTATAAAGTAATAGCCTACCCTTTTTTTAATCTATTGATGTACAGTTTTATTTATTTTTGTGGGATACTAACACTGGGGAGGGGGAAAAAGCAAGAAGGTTCGGCTCTTTCCCGATTCCCGTCCCGAAATCATCAAGAAAATGTTTATCCTGTCCAGTCCCGAAACCAGAAATGCCTTTCCCGCTCATCCCTAGTTATAAGATATGTCTTCAGGGAAGCTTTTATTTTAGAATTATTATTTTTATTATTTATTTATCCAATGATTTGCGATACATATATATAGTGTTATGGCCGAATGGACACATATGGTTGCGTAACTCATTAAAAGGATTGCATGTCTTGGTGGCAGAAAGAAGAATCAATAAGAACACTCAAATCTTAAATAGTTCATTTTATTACACATTAAAAGCACTGGCTTACATTTAAAAATATGAAGACGACAGCGAAGATGGCCCGGGCGACGATGCTGGTCACAGCAGAGTGTCAACAGGGCACGGTCGTCGGTGGTGGGGTTGGCATTCCTTTGGCGGGTACTTAGGTGCGTAGCATCTCGTATTAATCGAGCGAGTCAAGTGATGACGCCTGACCGCACCCGCAAGTTTATGTGGTAAATGCCTGCCATTCTCTATATCCAAATAAGGAGATTCTTTGGGGATCTGCTTATTTGCGTAGGTCTAAGACTGGGGGTCTTTAAATTATAAGTCTGAGGTATTTCTGCATACAACAAAATATATTCTAATATAGGGCACGTCAATATATACAGATGAATAATTATATGAATATGTATAATATCACACGCACTAAATTATATTTTTAAAAATTCATTTAACGAATAAAACAGCTTAATGTGTACAATTTTTTTAAAGTTTTTCTTAAAGAGGGACATCTTAGTAACTCTCTTCAATTCTGGTGGTAGCTTATTAAAGAGTATCAATCTAGCAACTTAAAAAATCTAAGGCTTTATTTACCCCTAAATTATTTTTTTTTAAGGATAGGAAGAACAAACATCAAAAAGGACTCTTAGATTTTTTGTGTAATAAGATATCTGTCTTCAGAAAAGCTATTTTTTCAAGAATAAACAACTCAAAAAAATAAGGCTTTATTTATCCTTACATTATTTTCCCACTTCCCATAGTACCCTGTGATAATGAAGAGAAGAAACCTTCAATTCTAACCAAGAACTTTCCTTCGGCCTTCTAATCCCCTTATCCCATCCTGAGAGATTTATTCTGCCAAATCCTCTGTTTACTATCTCCTACCGCCTTTCCCATTTCATTCGCACTTCCTGGACACTCAACATATGCATCCCTACCCTCCTGATTTGCCCATTATCCTTTCTCCAGTGAAGGCGCTTACGTGAGTTATAAAAAACACAGCCCCCCCACTTAGCTGCAGGCAAAATCTTGGCTGCTCGGAAAAGGAAAAATCAATATGGAAGGACTCAAGAGAAAAAGCAAGTGTTAAGAAAGGAGAAGAAAGGAAGGAGGAGGAAACGAGCGAGTACACTTTCAAAGCAAGTGGTGGGTGGTTTGCACGTTTTAAGCGGCGAAAAAGTCAACATAATATGAAAGCTACCGGTGATGCAGTGAGTGCAGACACTGCAGCAGTAGAACCATTCCTAGAAAAACCACACGAAATAATAGGAATAGGTAGTCTCATAAATAAGCCTTTATTAATTTTAGATAATGCCCCGGGTCTTCCAGTGAATGTTGATGATTGTGCAGGCAGTATTGAAATGGTATAGCTTCCACCAAATCCTACTTCGCTGATCCAACAAATGGACCAAGATGTCATAGCAATGCTTAAAGTTTATTACGTTTGTCAAGTGATGAATAAACTAGTAATAAACTAATATAGTAAGGGATTAATTTGCGAATTTTTGAAAGAACACAAAATCAGCATAGCCATGGACAACATTGGTGCTTCATGGTATGAGGCGACACAATCAACACAAAATGGTTTTTGGAAAAACATTTGGGCATAGGTCATGGTCCCATTCTAGATGTTTCCAAGATGCACCTGAAAAAGAAATATGACAGCAAATTGTTTAGCTGGCGAAGGAATTTGGATTCAATGAAATGGGCGAAGATTACGTCAACTTGTTGATTAACACAATTGGAAAGGAATTAATAATGGGAGAATTTTTGGAGCTCCTCCAACTATTGTAATGATCACAAGACATGATGCCAATAACACTGTTGCTC
This sequence comes from Pyrrhosoma nymphula, assembly GCA_963573305.1. NCBI lineage: Eukaryota > Metazoa > Arthropoda > Insecta > Odonata > Coenagrionidae > Pyrrhosoma > Pyrrhosoma nymphula. The sequence goes on from OY754328.1 coordinate 57,584,821, forward strand.
TTGAGGGACCACCCGAGAAAGAGTAACAGCAAAAAGCTTGTCTGATGCTTTCAGCCCAATTTAAGCAGGAGTAAACATTTTGACAGAGGATGATTCCAGTTTGGAGAGACTCAGAAAATGTTCGAAACAGATTAAAGACGCATTGGCCTGCCACAGGGAAATGTACCATGCAAAAATAAAGCCCATTCTATCTATTCTTCATTCTTTTTTCAAAACACAACAAAACACAGGTGCCTAGCAGATGAGCGCCCAGAGTAGCATATCTTCTTGCCGTGAAGATGCATTAGAATAACTAATGAGACTATTTCTCCTTTGAACATAAGTTTTATCAGATTTTTTTCCTAAAAAGGTATTGGTTCAACAATTTGACGTACATCCAAGAACAATTGACGACGATATAAAGCCTCATCTGTATGAAATTGCATAAGTTTAAGAGCAAATAAATATTTATCTTTTGTGTAATCATGATTTATTCTTGCCAAAATATTTTACTACCATCAGTAGGGCATTATTTTCTCTAGTGGTATCGTCAATGAATATTACTTTCCACCTTTTCACTGTTAATGGTGACTTGTAATTTATATATTATGAATTTTTGTGACAAACCAGTGCTCGAGAAGTTCGTGGGTGTAGTCCGTGGAGTAAGCAAGATGATGGTAGAGGGGAAAATTGATAGCAAAGGATGTGTGCAGTAATTTAGCAATGGCTCATACAAGTCTTTAATCGAAAAAGTACCTGTTCCTTCTCCCTACTTTCCCTCCAGTGCTCAAATTCATGCATTTATCCCCATTTCCAAACACTGCAACCTTTGGGCAGCCAGGTTTCGAGGACAGTGCTCTTTCAATTTTCTAGATTCTCTCTTACTACTGTGCTCTGCCACCTTAAATTTTGTTTAGCCACCATATGCATTTTTTGTAATGTGATGCCTACTTTCAAGATTGTGGTTGAACTTCATTTTCTTAGTATGGCATAGTAAAATCGTCAACAGTTATGGATGATATTATTTGATACATAGTGGATTGTTCTGCATGCGACATCATAAATTGAAAAAAAAACAACGTTCGTGAAAGTTTGGAAATTAAATAAGAGCAGTTACTTTCTGGAAAAGAATGCTAAATGCGTAAGCTACGTACATTGCTATCCAACTGTCAGAGTCCAGGTTAGACGTCCTTTAGTATGGTTTTACATTGTTTAGATATATGTCGCACTTCTTCAGCACGTATCCCCACCGTAAATCGAAGACTTACTGTAACTTTGACAGGGTCTATGGCAATTGTAATGCTCTGATGACTAATAAATAAATGAATTAATTATTACAGCAAAAATCAGCAAAACTAGTCAGTTGAAGCAATCTTACCTTTTATCCTTTCCTCTTCCAATACCCTTCTAATACTTTGTACCCTTCCTTTATGTGGTTGGTGTCCTGGCCACATGCCCCTGTGGCGGCCCGTGGTGTAGTGCATTGATGTAAATGTATAACTGCAGTTGTTCAAAGTATGTAGTTTATAAAAGCCAATCTTCTTTATTTCTTTGCAGGTACTTGCAGACACGTGGTAATGGGAAGCGACATACCTTGGCCCTCGGCAGTGCAGAAGAGATGCAAGAAGAGCAGAGGAAGATGATGTTGGTGGAAGGAGAGGGTAGCAGTAGTCCAGGAGTGAGCCGAGGAGCTGTTGCAGGGGGTCAATCTAGGACGAGAAGGACAGGATTGCATACTGTTGTTGAAAGGCCTCCAGGTAAATTTGCATCTGTCCATACTATTTGGAAATGCATGCTTAATTGAAAAAAACTATGCAGGAACTCAGCATTTTTATTAATTTAGGCATTCCTCCATTGATGTAGAATTTGATATAAAAATTTGAGATCTGTCTTCTTTTTTTATAAAGCACAATCTTCCCCAGGGTACCCTAACTGCCCAATGTTCCTTTTTTCTCCCTGATTCATTTTTCCCATTCCCCTATTTCCCATCCCATAGCTAGTGATCCAACACCCTCTTCCACCCACCCTTGTGGTGGCTTTCAGGGAAATGTGATTGTTGTATTTGCTAGAACCTGGTAAATTTTTGATTGACATTGGTACATATTTTCCTTAAGTTAAGTAAATATGTATTGATTTTATTCTAATCTTTTAGCTGTTCATCAAGGCATGTGTTGTCCATTTTTTTCATGCAAGTGAAATGTGAAATATATATAATATTATTATTACCTAATTATATTATCTCTGCTTGCAAACTGAGTGCAGTTTAGATGTTAATAGTGCTACCCTTTTCCATTTTGCTACCTAATGAGCATGTTGTTGTCTTAGGAAAAGTATTGATTGCCTGTGTAATTGTGCACACAGAAAAACATGTCTGTTGTTTTTTTATTTATTCATATTTATTTTTATTCGTTGACATTGTGATAATTTTATGTATTGAATTTTTCAATAGTATTAAGTCTGAAATACCAATGTGTTTATTTTTTCCCTTGTGTCTATTTATATTTTCTTCACTTTATGTAATGAGTCTGCCACCTATGTTATTTCATAGCTAATCATTTGATTAATTGGATCCTATGGCTTATATATTAGTTGGCTCACAATTCAGGTACACTTTAAAAAATTGACAGTTTCTTAGATGCCACTGCTGACTCTGATCATGACTTAGTGCTTATATAATATGATAGAAAACTCAAAGGGGTAAGAAGGGTAAAGGCAGTAAAAGGGTTAATACCCTTTTATTAAGTTTTGAGACACCTTGATCAATAAATTTATAAGTTATAGCAGTAATTTTGCATTGATATCAACATTTTCTCCAAGCAACACAGGAAATGGCAACATCAAAACATTTTGAAGGTAAAGGTGGTTACGAGCCAATTTACCTTAAACGTAATGTCATGTGCAGCTTTCTTTCTATTTTGATTTCTCACAGAATAAAGGTAATTTTTTTTCAGGTGGGCCAACACACATCCAATGCACATCCAACGTGGGCCGATATATCGGCCCACGTTGGATGTGCGAAAACTGCCACGGGCCGATTTATTGGCCCAACTTTAAATACCTGAATTTAATGGCCCAACTTTAAAAACCTGAAAAAAGCCTTGGCAGTCTTCGCACATCCCACCCTAAATTTGTTGGCAGTAAAAGGGTTAAGTTGTTTGAATATACAAGCTTTAATTGGAACAAGAAGGAAAGAAAAGCAAGATGAAGTCTTTAGCATTTAAGTGAAGAGAAGGGGATGGGAGCATTCAATGAAAGGTGGAATAATATAAAAATGGTGATAATTACAGTACAGAAATTCTGAGATTGGGCTCCAAGAATTAAGAAATAACCTACCTCTATCCTTAAACAGGAGCTACCCCTGATTTTTTCAGCCTTTACTCCACTTCTGTGTTTCCTGCTGCCTCAAAAATGTTGTTGTATCTGGTGTGTTACTATCACCATGGCTGTTCTCTGTTTATATATTAAAATTTTACTATCGAATCAGTACACTTTTCCTAGGGAATAGCTCAGTATCCAAATGCCACAAAACTTATTAAACCTGAATTTTTCCTGCATTGAAGGGTATACTGACACCACTTATACTCCAGTACTGATCGAATGTCTAATTGTAAAACCAGATCATTGGGATAAAACTTGAGGGTCAAACATTACACTATTTATTTTTGAGTTATGAGAAAAAAATATTTTTTACACTTTATATATTTTAAGAGTGTGCAATTTATGATTGAAATACTAATGTTTACAGTTCATTAATTCCAAGTTCAGTATCATAGCAATGTTGTCAGCAATGAAAAATTAATATCATTCATTGTAACGAAAAATGCTGACATTGACAAAAATTTATGGTGCCATATGAAACTAGGGCCAAACTGCACACACACATACATAAGACCTGGAAAAAAATTACCTTTATTCTGTGAGAAATCAAAATAGAAAGAAAGCTGCACATGACATTATGTTTAAGGTAAATTGGCTCGTAACCACCTTTACCTTCAAAATGTTTTGATGTTGCCATTTCCTGTGTTGCTTGGAGAAAATGTTGATATCAATGCAAAATTACTGCTATAACTTATAAATTTATTGATCAAGGTGCCTCAAAACTTAAGAAAGCTCACTAGAGTCCACTTTAAACAATTGGTTCTAGCACCTACTGGTTATCCCTTTTTAGGCTTCCATGCATTGATTTTACAATTGTTTGGCCCCTTCTTTATTTATCATATCCCTAGTTTATTTCTTTATCTGTTCTGTTCATTTTATGATTTGATCTAGGCAGGCATTTTGTTGGTACATGGTTCTTTGTGTTTTTTTTTATTTTACTTCAAAAGCATTTTATCTCATTTTTTATTTGTTTTTGTTTTCTTTTCTCTTTTTTTTACCTCTTATTTCTTACCCAACCTTAATTTACTACCAATTTCTGTTTATCTGCAACCACTTATTATCCTAACCTTGTTATTTGGGGTGTACTCAACATATTTCTTCTCTCCCAATCTGCACCTCTGTAAAAAAAATCTCCTCATGGTCCATTACTGTCCATTTCCCATGGGAAATGCTTCGCCGAACTCTTACCAAAATACCCAATCCATAACATTGTGTAGTGATAAGCCCTGAGTTGGTGATGGAAGTGGAAGCACGAATGAATCGCCAGTATGCCCCCCCCTGCTTGCCGCCCCTACCAGCACCCACGCCTCATCACCATCCAGGGGGGGGAGTGGCTCGAACCAAGTGGTCAGGGCTGCCCACCGTACGGGAGGCAGGTTCAAATGCATCCTTGCCCTCTCCCATGGACACAAGTGTTGGGGGAATAGGGCCAACCTATCCTACTGGAGGTATAGTAGTCGGTTGTGACTGCTCAGCAGTGTGTGACCCTGGTATTTGAAGTACATTTTTCAAGGTATCATGCAGCATAAGGTCTATTTCATGTCTAGAAGTTGCTAATTCAGTTTTGTAATAGGATGGCGAATAATTTCCTCTCATAACGTAGTTGTCTAGTGTGCTGCCAACTGAATCTTACCACATATCCCTCATCAGAGAGTGAATGTAGCTTTGTGGAAATGTTTGAGATGAAGTCGTGAAATTGTTTAATAAATTTACTTCCTTATGAATGTATGTACCAAACTGATTTGAGTTTCATTATTTTCTTTGAAATTATATGTAGTGTAGTCTCTTAAATAACTTCAAAATTTGCATTTTATGTATTTGAACCACCTTAAAAAATTGTATAGTGGAAGATGCTGGTAAAATTTAGTCTAGGTTTTATGGGAAAGAATAATATTTATGATTAGTTCTTTTGCTGTGGACTAATGCTGCCAGTTTAGTTCTATATTGTATTTAAATTCTTTTCGCTGTAACTTACTTCTCATCAACATACCTTCTGATCTGTCTAACTTGGAAGTAAAATGATTTTTCATTTGCACAATATATATGCATAAAAGATCATTATTGAAATTGTACGCTCACAGTAAAATGTTTTGCATGTTACGTTTTTGCATCAGCATGAATCAGCACATGAATATAAACAATGGAGCATGTATGATATGTGCGTAGATATTGTTTCATTATTGTTAAAACTTTAATTTACATTTATTTCATTTTTTATTTGTGTTTGATTGGGAAGTGTAAAAATTTAACTTTGAATAATGTTTTGTGATTTTCTTTTGTGTTCTATATTTGTAATATGTTAATTTTGCTTATTCTTGCCTCCTTCAACTCAGGTCGTGAAACGTATAAGGAGTCGAACACATTACACCTTCCATTGGAACGGTTTAGCCCTGTGAGACGGGCTAGTGAAGGGTGCACATCCCTAGGACAGTATCGTTGCCAGTCTGAACGAGTCTCAACTCCTTCTTCTAGTTCCTCTGCCTCACCTGGTTCAGAAGTTAAAGCACTTCAGCAAGAGTGTCAAAGGTTGCAGGTAATGTCATAATAAGTTATTAGGAATAACTCGCTATCTGTATGAGCGATCTCCCCTGCGGGAATCTGTACACGTATAGTTTTAGAGGTGTGTCATCATGGATGTATTTTTCAGCATTTTTTAAATTTGACTGAAGTGGAAACAGTGATTTTTATGTCGTGACTTGAGGTCAGATTTTTAGGATTATTTATTTATTAAATATAATTTGTTCAGTACCCATACTGCATTAACATATGGTTTTAGGAAGAGAGATTAACTTTCAGTACTTTTTTCAATTTTAAAAATTCATTTTTCTGAATTGCTCTATGTTGCTTTGTGTTGTTATTACTGGTAATTCTCATGGAGCACTTAAGCAATTCTTCCTAATATTCAAAATCAAATGCTATGAGTTTTATATCATCTTTTTCACTTCCCATGGCCTTCCTTTTTCATTCTATAGTTCAGTGTCCCTTTTAAGATGGAGTTTTTTTTTCCACTGTTTTTCAGCTCTTATCAATTATCCTGATCAGAAGTCTGATCAGGACATACTATTTGCAGATACATACTATTTTATATATTTTTATTCACTTTTATTTCTTGTTAGATTGTTCTTAGAAAACAGTTCACAATCGTAATGAAAGACAGGTGGTTCCACTACGTGTAATATTTCTGAGTATTAAATGATAATAAACAAATCTGTGTTTGTTGTAGCAAGAGAGGCATTATTACCATTAGTATTCGCTGCACGTAAATATTCTTGCAAGTTTAATTACTTTATGTGCATCGTTTACTACGTAAGTGTTCTCTCATATACATGCGATGCCCCTATGAGAGCTACTTTGAGAATAGACTTTGAAGAGTAAACTTATTGTAAATGTGCATTGAATTATCGATTACCCCCCGAAACAATCTATCATGAGGCCCTTGGGACTCTGGGCCCGTCTTATACAGATTTCCTTTCTACGTGTTATGATGGGCCTGCATGAAAACATGATATTTAAATGCTAGAGGCATGAATGTCCTTTGAAATCAAATCTCTGGTTGTCAATTAAATTTGCTATTGCTGATTTTAGAGAAAAATATGAGATTTTTCAGCTAAAATATAAATGTCAGACAAATATGAAGCCTAAAGAAATCAATAGATAAAAACTTTATTTATTCAGCCATCCGATAAAAAAAATCCCGGCTCTCTATCTTGAGTGAAAGTACTTTTAAAAAGCAAAAAATGAAACCACTACACTGAACACAATGCTTAGCATGGTTTTTGGGTCCCCAAGGGCTTCTTAATAGCCTATGTTACAGCCAGATACCTATATTTTCTAATTACATGACAAATTTCAGCTCATTCGATCCAGTAGTTTTTGAGTGATGGAGCAACAGACAGACGGACATACAGACACCATAACATTTTTATATATGTATAGCAGAATTACCCCTTCGAAGCTTGAGATAACACTTCCTTAATAAGTTATCATATAAGAGGAGAATCGATTGAAGAAAATGAAAAATTTCATTCTTTCGGGTATCTAATAAAATAATTTTTAGCTCTCTATCTTGAGTGAAAGTATTTTTTAAAAGCAAAAAACCTTAACCATTGCACAAAACCCAATGCTTTGAATTCCTAATCAGGTTAACTGAGCAAATTGAATTTCCATTGCGTGAAAGACTACAACTGATTGTCAAGGAAATATGCTGTTGTTGATTTCTGAGAAAAAAATTAACCACTGCATGAAACCCAATGCTTAGGATTCCTAATCAGCTTAACTAAGCTAAATCAATTTTAAATGCGTTAAAGATCAAAATCTGGTTGTCAAGGAAATATATGCTATCGTTGATTTCTGAGAAAAATGTGCGTTTTTGCTGCTTAAAACGTGGTTTTCAGACAAATACAAATAGGAAAAAATAATTGATTGAAAGAAATATAAACTTCATTTTTTTAGCCATTTGATAAAAAAAATTCCACCCCTCTATCTTGAGTGGAAGAATTAAAAAAAAAGCTAAAAATGAAACCACTGCACAATACCCAATTCGTAGCTTAAAGCACCAAAGGGCCCTTTTTGGGACTTTTTGGGGCCCTGAGGTATTTTTAAATAGCATAAAAACCTTTTCCTTGAAAAAATACATATATTTGCCAACTTTCATGATGATCGGTGAAACGGTGTCCAAGTCTATTAATCTCGGACAGACAGACAAACAAACAAACATCCATTTTTATATATATAGATATTCCATGTTAAACATACCAATGAATAAGTTTATTAATGTTAAAATGTTGCATTAATTTCCCTCCACCGGTGTGAGGAGAACTGGAAACACTCTTGGTCTCTCCTCCAGTGTCTGAGTAAGAGTAAAGAAGGGGAGGTAGGGCTGTGAGGTTCCCTCTGCCGGTGTGAGGAAAACTGGCAACACTATTTGCCTCTCCTCCTGTGCGTGAGAGAGAGAGTAAAGAAAGGGAGGTAAGGCCAGGAGATGGGGTAGGTAGCCGTAGCTCCACCCACCGTTCACCGAGAAGGACCATTTCTACGCGGCTGGTCTCTACATTATTTTGTTTATTTTTCAAGTACTTAAAAGCAGCCAGCATTGTCATTTTAAATCGATTAATTCACATTACTGTCGACATTTCTTGTCAGTATTCTTTTCTTCCTTATTTTCGAATGAAATTGAAAAATTTAATCCTTTAGTTATGTTTGAGTAAGATATTGTGATGAGCCAATGGTTGCACAATTCATTGATTTTGTCCAAGTCGGGTTCTAGAGTTTTATTTCTTAGGTGGTAATTTTCAACAATTTCCTGGTGAAAAAAGACAATATTTTCCCGCTTTTAAAGCTCTGGGGCATGTTAGATGCGCCCTAGTTTATAAAACAGAATTATAAAAAATAAACAACCATTCTCTTATCTTTCGATATTTTATATGATGAAACAGAAGCGATCTTCTACTTAATACTGAAACAAAAAAGGTGGTATGGAGAAATCTGGAACATCATACTGTTCATATTTACTCACCTACATTTCATTGTAAGATTCATATGCCGCAGATTTTTTTGATGCTGACATAAGATGCAGGTTTTTTTTCAGTGGATTTTTAATGGAAAAAAGGAACGTCTTATATGCTGGAAAATATGAGTCATTTTATATTCAGGCCAATGTGGTTTACACTCCAAGTGGTGTGTTGGAAATGACTCGAGAAATCTTTATATTTCCAGAGAATTGGTATCACCCCGGATCCACGCACACAAGCAGAGATGCAACTCTTACATTCGATGCACATCCGCAGAATGAGGCAGTGCCCTGCCTCGACCCCTGCATCGCCCCTCCCACCTTCATCGCCCGTGTTGTCCCCCCCAGCCACTCCCTCGTCCATCCCCAGCTCACCAGTGCACCACTCAACGGAACCATCACTCACCCACCACCTGAGGCGTCTCCACCTACGGCACCCATCGCCAGTGACGATACGGGCGACGGGCACATTACCAGGTGCTGGATCCATCACGAGAGGGACAAGTGGTATCCAGAGGCACTGTGATCCCTCCATGCATTCCCCAAACATGTCTGTCACTCCTCCGGCCACGACACCACCCAATGTCCCAAGGGAAGAACTGCTGATTATGCCCCATGGTCTGTCCGCCTTCCAGACAATCCCCTTTTCCAATCCACAGATCTCAATAACGGATGAAACCGGAGACGAAGTACATCTCCCCTCGTCTCCTTCATTGTCATCCTCCTCCTCATCCAGTGACGATCAGGAAGTGGACAGTGTACCCGATGTAGAACCTAGGGGACTCTGGATAGGGGACATTCCTGTTTCAACCATACCTCTTCAATCTGTTGATCCCAACCGTCCTTCCATTGTTCAGGGTATAGGGAGGCAGAGTCAAGAGATGGGTTCAGGAGTGGGTGTTGGTGGTAGTGGGACGTGTCGTCTACGGAAGACGTCGAGTGGTTCCATTGAAGTTGCCCTGTCAGCAGGAGCTTCGAGGCTGGACACAGGAGATATCTTGGCCCTTGTGCAACAGGTTGTGGAGTCCCGTGCCCCTCCAGGATTTGAATGTAGGCCAGTGGCCTCAGGGGCGGGGTTAGCTCTACGATCACCTGAGGGCGTGCAGGCAGAAGTGATGGTTTTTGGTGGGCAGGACCCCCAAGAGGATATTGACTTCACTGGTTTGGGAGATGCGAAAGGACTGCGTGTCAGGCGGATATCTGGTGATCACCTTCAGTACAGCCTTCTCTGTCAAGAATTGATCTCTTGTATGAGTCAGTGAGTGAGATTTTTTGTCGTGTAATTCCTTCAGTTGCCTGGAAATAGCATAAAAGAGAACATTTGGAAGTACAGGAGGTAATAAAAACTATTAAGAGATTACTGATTTATGTTCCGACCAAGCTATGGAAAATGCTGCCATGGGTATTTCGTAAGTAGCTGGAAGAAATGTGCTAAGAATTATCATTGAGCTGTCTCCTGTGGAATGGATTGTTAAATAAACCATGGTTTATGGGTGTCCAGCTGTTTGAAGTAAGTTTAGAGCTAAGACAAAATTTGTGCTGATGGCTGACTAGCAAACTCAAATGTATCTAGTTTGCCCTACTTCCGAAAATGTTTGGTACATGACGATTACTTTCTCTTGGAAATCCTCTATGGTCTTCTCTTTTATGGACAACTTGTGCTTCCACCACCTGAAAATGGAGAAACATCCATTTAAAGTCACATTCCATGTGTCTTTGAAGTAATTTTCTGTTTTGTTTTGCACAATAAAATGTTAGGGCACCAAGAAATTAAAAGAAAGTACACACCAATGAAAGTGAGTCTTTTTTAATTTTCGAATAGTTAAAGAAAATCTTTGTACTGAGCACATCATTTTCTTTGTTGTTGTGAATGCGTAGAAAAACTTGACTTTATTTCTTACCAGATCATTTAACTGTCCCAATTTTAAATATATGTAGAGTAATATTTTCATCAGACTTCGATCTGTTTGATTACATTTCTCTGCTTCAGTAAATAATTATATTAATTGCTATTAATGAAGAACAATGTCCCTACCTGATTTAGAAGGTGGATTCTACCCCTTAAATTTTTCTTTTTAAATCACTAAAAGGAATTGTTTTTGACAGTTTGTCACTTTTATTATGGTAGTTTTATGTAGCATCATGTGGACTAATTTAATCTTTTTTTTTGCATTACCTTGAATTTCATTCTCATGGTTTTCTTAAGGCTGTTATTATGGAATTCGATCCTTATTAGTACCATTGAGTAATTTGTAATTTGAAATGCCATTCGATGTAATAGTTTAACGTAAGTGATTCAAACATCCCTTGCTAATATTTTTTATTCATTCCATTGAAATTAATTAAAGCTGTTCATGCTTTATTTATCTTCCAAGACATTCCACTTGCCTAAAATATGTCGTGTCCTATTTGCTGTTACATTTTTTACATCATTTTTATGGTAGTTTTTAAGTAAAGTGTTTCGTGTGTTTGTGCGTGTGTGTAATATAACTTTGAGAAAATATTTTCTAAAACATAGACAGAAAGGGAAGATTATTGTATTGTGTTGGGGTCATATTTTGTGTTGTGTCCAAGTGAGAATGAATTTTAATTTATTTCTAGTCAAGCCTACAATTTCTATTTATTTGTATTTTCAACATTCCTGAAATTTTTCCCTACTGTGGATTGTGAAGTTATCAAGTATAATAGTTGTTTCTTTGAAGGATAGGTCATGATAGTATATGCACTTCAATGCATTCTGCGACTAAGTGCCAGTTAATGGTATTTATTATTGCAGAGTAATCTTTTTGTTATCTACTCTAAAAATTTCTCAAACTGTTTCCTCATTCATGTATTAGCTTAAGTGTGTGATGAGAAATTATTTTTCAAAATTGCATCAAACCTCAATTACAACATTCCTTGTTAAAAAGCATCTTGAGGTACTTCTAATTGGTTTTTATTGTTATGTTATATCTAATTTTATGCTGAATATGGCTGATTGCAGCCTCTGGTGGCTAATTTTGTTAATTATTGGTCGATGAATGTTTGGTGCCGTTAATATTGGATTATTTATTTTGTGTTTGTACATGACATGAATTGTTCACGATGGAAGGCTATTTTAAAATTAACAAATTCTTTGTCATTTAACTCAAATTTCAGAGTGTAAAAATATTAGGGAATCAGTATTTTAAGTTTTGTTTGCTTATTCTGCTCTGTGGTATTGCATTTGTCTTTTGCTCAAAGTTTTCAAGATCAAATGTAACTTCGAATTTTGTTGCAGAACAACTTAAGTTTTGTTCCTTTTCTTGTTATTTAGATCGTTATCAACTTTTTAAAAGAAAAGTTTTAAAGTATATTTGCAAAATTATTTGGTGCATTGAAACAGATTATCAATTAAGGCATTAAATTTATAATCAATTTATCCCTAAAGTTTTAAGTAATCAAAATTTTCAAATATTTTTTTACCTTTTGCTATTCTGGAGTAAAGACAAATTTTACTAGGGCTATTTATTCAGTTTAAATGAAGTAAATTACAGATTATAATCTGGATGTTAATCTGACCCTAGTGTGGAAAAACCAAAGATAATTGATATTAAAGATGATAATCACCCTTTATTGTAAAATTTTTGCTGTGAATCTTTAATTGCTAATGATTGGCTTTTTAATGAAGATTTAGGAGTCTGTGAAAATATTTGGTAAAGCCCAATGGTCATTTTCAGAAGCATTTGAGTGCAATGGGGGCGCGATTGCAGTTCTCTATGATGCGTACGCTGGCATTATCGTTATTTTTCAACTGCGCTCATGAGAGTGGAAACATTGCCATTTTTCAATTTTCTTCAGGTGCTTAAAATCTAGTTTTAATTGATTAAAATCACTCGTAGGTCATTAACTGTGAGCATTGCCAACCTAGAGCAATTTGTGTTTTGGATAACGATAATGACAATGTAAAATAAAGAACCCTGATCCCACCCCAGGTATGACATTGGACGTTTAATTTTTAAAAGTTGATTCACAATATATTTCAGTGCAAATATTTGTACCCTTTCATGTTGTTTTATAGTGTTTCTTGAATGTTGGTATTTCTTTTGCTAACACATGTTTAAAGTGGTGTTAAATTACATGCATCAAATGGGAAGGTATTTTCTGTTAAGTTTATGGGTTCCTATGCATGTAGTTTAATGCAATACAAATACCATCCTTTTTCTCCATCTTGTGCCTCTTCTTCATAAAACTGACTGATTCCATACAGATTTGTGTCATTGTGTGGTGCTGCTTATCAAACTTCATTGATGTAATTCCCACTGTTGGGTTGTTGATGGTTGACTACTTTGTAGCCTAACCTCTTCCTTAAGCTAGGAAAAATGAGGTACATATTTGTAACTACAACCATATAATTTCATGAGATGGACATGGTTGAATAGATTGTTCTTATTTTTTAAAAAGAAAGTTGTACATATATTACACTCATATTCAAATATAATATGATACAGTTATTAATACTGTGAAGACTGTGATTTTTATGAAGTAATAAAAAGTGATCTTATGCTTCAATTATTTTATTTCTTTAGTCATATTAGGGCATATTAACAATTTCGCCAGTGTGCACAGTGCATTTTGCTCTGACCTTGATGTGATCATCTATTTATTCGATTATTGTTCAAAGTTATTTTCCAAGAATATCAGTAGTTCTTCGTATTTTTTCTTTTTTGATTTGCATGTGACTGATATTTTTGTATTACTCTGTGCAAAAGTTAACTGGTCTGGGTTCTAGGATTTAAAGTCTCATTCAATGAAATGTTGCATTGGTAAGGAGGAAACTCCCAAAACACCATCACAATAATGCAGAAAAAGGTCTTCTAATTTTACCCTATTAAAATATCGATCAATATGAAGAAAGTAATGAAGTTTCAAAAGAATCAAATCTAAAATAATAACTAAATTATTAGGTTGAATTCCATAAAAGGGTCAAATAACTCTGCCTGCCCTTCTTGTGTTAACATTTTATGTGTACACAAGTGGAGGTAAATTAATTACATCATGGTGCACACAAATCACCTGAATAATGATTCTAAGAAGCAATTTTTCGCTACCCAGTGAGAACAAGTTGGTGGGACCCATGCGGGGACCACGTGGATATGAAGCTGGAAGTTTGGTGGAATTCGAATGAATATGGTCACCAGATCCACAAAATTTCCACCAAGATGCCAAATTTCCACGTGGGATCCACATTGGTCCCGTATGGATTTCACATCATACCCTTGTGGATTCCACCAAAATCCTTTAACATACTAATTTCCACCGGGGATCCACTTAAACTCCACATGGGACCCTCTTCCCAAGTGAAATCCACATCATTCCCACGAGGGACCCACATCATTCCCTCTCATGAATTGTCCTGCAAAACGTTGATCATCAATCCAGAAAATCCTTGTATCTTTGGCTATAAAATTTTTATTTATGGGGGAAAAATTGTTACAAATGAAACAAATTCCTTTCTTGGATCCCAAAATAAAAATGTTATTTAATAATACTCTTAATGCCACTACTACAGAATCACATTGTGAACATACCTATAACATGTTGATTGACACTGTCGATTCTCAATGTCAACATATGATATTAAATCATTCTACTAACTACCTACCCGACCGCACAGTTCAACTTATATCTCTTGTCTAACTAAACACTGAAAGTAATGCTTCAAGAAAGTGGTATATATCTGGTCATTTTCATGTGTCAAAGTAACTGAGAAATAATTTTTAAATGTCAATGCCGTGTGATGGTTTGAGGAAATACTATCCGATCTCAATAACAGTTATCAGGCATTAATTAATTGAAACCTATGTTGCAACATAGAATGAATATAAAGTCATTATTAATGAGAATAAACAAGATTTTTTCAAAGACTCAAAATTTGCCACTTATAGAACACCTCCACTTAAAATCCACTTAATTTCCACTGTGGGTAAGTGGTGGAAATTCTGAAAATTTCCACCTCCACCAAATAGCCTCAAACTGTGCTTGATTTCACGTGGGATCGATGCGTGTAGTTGTTAATCCACAACACTGCATAATCTCACAATATTAGATTTGATTTTTCATTTGCTACCCACTGTCAAAATTTGTAGCTTTTATATTATGTTAGCTACAGTTACAACCCAATTTTCAACTTTTATGACTGAATTTTTTTATTAAAAAAGATCAACTATACTAACAAGCTACATATATATAACTACTCACTGAAGTGAATTTTTGCACATTCAAAAGAAATCTCCATTACCACCTAAAATCCACTCAATTTCCACCGTGGGTAAATGGATAAATTTCCACCTTCACCAAATATTTTCCATAGGAGGTGGGTCCCATGTGGAATTCCAAACCTGTTCTTACTTAGGCGGATGCCCCCTGAATTTTCAAATTTATTTTTAATAGTTTGGCACTAAAGAATAAAGTTATATTATGTTTTTAACAGAAAATACTGACTTAATTTTTCTCCAGTTTTAACAACTGTTTAAATAAATGTTTTTAATTTTCATATGAAAAACTGTGGTCTTGTAATCTTTCAGGAGTTTTCACCCTTATTTGCCTAACATACACACAATTGCTCCTAATTTTTAAAAACTTTTCATCCACCCTCCCCCAAAACAAAATCCTGGATAATGTTCATTTTTAGTTATTTTTCCTCTTATCTAATTTTGTATTTGATATCAATTATGTAAATAATGTAACTTAAATCCAATTGGATGCATTCTACTCAAATGAATGAAAATTCTAAGATTGTTAACATGTTGAAATGGTTGGACAGTAATTTGGCTTGTGGCATGAGATATCTCAACTGATCACACAGGAGTTGAATCCAGATATTTAAGGAAGGACATTCGGATGGTTAAATATGTTGGCATATGAATACACAGTCTTTAAAATAGAGTATTCTCATCCAAATGTTCAAATATACTACCCTCTTCGAGCCAGCTCAAGGGCATGTGCTGGAGGTGTTAGGACAACAGCCGTACAAAAGATGGATGCATGGAAGGGAATAAGAAGAGGCAAGGGACGAAAAAGGGATTGGTGCTTTGACAGATTAGTGTTTTTCTATGCATTGATTATGCATAATGAATGAACATGAAGAAGTAACTCCTAAACCAATATCTGTTTGACTTTTCATATCTCTTAATTTGTTACTTTCAAAATTTTATCGCAGCATGATGAAGAACATGAAAGCTACACATGTTTGAAGATTTAATAGGGACTTTAGAAATTATTTTAGGGGAATATGACATAAATGGAATGAGGAGATGCTCGATAACTTTTCAGAATAGGTTTATCTGTACATAAAATTCAATTTTTGAATAATGCCCTGGGTTTGGCATTTATTTTATAATTTTCCTCAGTACTAAAACTAAAATCCCTGAAATTGCGAGGTAGTTTGTCGGTAAAAATTTCGCCCCTACAAATAAAAAAAGCTGTTCATAGGTTTCCACTGACGGTGTATGTTCTATTCCGGCACTGAGCGTGCACGTTTTTAAAATTCAAGAATGTATGGGCAACATTTCTCGGGAATATTGTTATCCCGTTTTGGGGTTTCTGGTAAATATTTACTCGATTTACTCCAAGCTGATAAGAAAATGAAGGGACCATGGGAAGGGACTTAAATTTGAAAAGAGCGCATCGCTTTGAGCGGTGGTATTGGTCGGTGGCATTCATCACGTGACAAGTTGTTGTAACTCATTTCATTGGCTGTTGCATCCAAGCTAAGATCAACCATTTTGAATTTCAACATGGCGTCGTCAGATGTTATGAGTGAAGTGGAAATACAGTCCGAAATTCAAGAGGTGGAAATCGAAGAAATTCCTGTAGAAATACCCGTTGAGACTGTTGAAACAACTATTGGTGATGTAGATGGGCCTCCAATGATTGCACTTCAGCCCCTGCCAGAACGCGAAGAAATAATTCTTCAAACACAAGAGGAAGTAGTTGGTGGTGTTGACCCTTTATCGGTCTACGATCAAATTCCTGTTCCTTCAGAGAACGAAATATACATTGAGTCAAGCCCTGGACCTTCTAGAAGAGGATCAAAAAAATCTAGACGTGGTGGGAGGTTACGTGCGAGTGAACATATTTCGAGTGATGTGGGTTCCGAGACAAAAACTCGAAAATGGGAGCAGAAACAAGTTCAAATCAAGACTTTGGATGGTGAATTCTCCGTAACAATGTGGGCCTCCGGCACAGACGACGGTAAGAGTCATTATTGTCTCTACAGTGTGATAACTTCAAATTTTGTATTAGACAGCAGAAGTATCTTTGAATGTCATTATGCCTTTGTCTCCGTTGGTGATAGCCATGGTACCTGCGTCACGAGCATTGATCGATATGGGGCGATGGACTCTTTTGATGTAGAATAGTGGAGTAATTGATGTAATATTGTTTTTGGGGTGTGTTAACAACTTGTTTGTTTTGTTTTGATACTTCGCCGGCCATGTAGGATACATGGGCGCAGCCATATTTTGAAAATGGCTTCCTAAATATGATGGCGGAGGGTAGCCATTTTCATTTGCGTTCCGGGTACGCGCTCGAGGCATAGGTTGTATGAGGCGTATAGTGAAAGCTGATATTGCCCTTAAAATTGGGATACTTTGGAATTACCCATCTATGCATCAACGTTTTTGCATATTATGTGATTTTTAATGCATTACCGGGTTGAAATTAACTAGTTTTATGTTTGTCCTTGACTGGCCCTGCGAACGCTGAGTGGCAGAGAAGTAATCGATCGAGTTCCCACCCAGGTCGTCCTCTTGGCGGTCGGTTGTTATGTTAGGATATTGTGTTATCAGGCTACCCGTGGCCAATTTTTCGGGAGAAATTATGTCTACCTTTCAAATCGGATCAACTTTCCTTGTTTATATTTATGGCTTGAGGAAATTGAGCACGGGAGAAATGCCGCGAAAAATACCTTGGGCTCCATCGTAAGGTTGATTGTTTCATTCCAGTTATTTAACTCGCGCTCGTACTGTCTTTAAGATAGCCTTAATTTCGCTATTATTTTTTTAGATGAAGGCAGTAATCCTGAACCTGATCCGGACTACACGGAATACATGACAGGCAAGAAGATACCGCCAGGTGGAATTCCTGGGTTAGATCTTAGTGATCCGAAGCAGCTGGCAGAGTTTGCTCGGTAAGTTATTATTCTAATTCTTCAATTTGATGTACTCTTTCCTTCTAGTGAATGGTCGTTTTTCACCGTTGATTATAAGCCGTTTAATTTTTTTGGAGCTATATTTTTTCTCAATTTTTATGGGAATCGCTTTTGGTGTTGGGAGTCGAAATATTTGCGAAAATGTTTCTCTCTCTCTATCTGTAATAATGGCACTTCATGCATGACTAACAGCATATGAAATACATTATTCGGTTGTATATTAGCTCTAGTTTCTGAACGTGTTTCATTTCAATTGCAGCCCCGGACACAGAGTGAAGCCAAAGAAGCAGCAAAGTGACAGTGTTGATAGGACCATAGCATGCCCTCACAAGGTAAGACGCAAAGATTAATGTATATAGTACGGGGTTTCAGTGAAGTAGTTTCTTGGGCAAAACCATTAGGGATATTAGGGAACATAATTTCTAAACGAACCCAGTGAGTATAAGGGCCATTCCACCGTTACCTACGGGGCATTTGTACTAATGTTTACAACTTTTAAATACTATTTTCTGCCCCTAGTATTTTTTGTTTTTTATTGAAACAATTATTAATTGTTAGGTGTGGGCCTAAACTATTTTTCAAGCTATAGTTTTGGCATTAACCCTTGGTTATAACTGTTGCAAGAATAAAAAGTGCCTGTTACGTACGGGACAAGCTGGGTCAACCACTTGTTTGGCTCATGTTATGAAAAATGTTATTTCAGCTAAATTAGAATGTTCATAATGCTGTGCTATTTTTTTCATATACCTTAAAAAGGATGCTTCAAGTACATATGTTTAACATTATCACAAAACATTTTCAACTAAGTTACAATTTCTTTACCTTTTGTTACGTATGGGACAAGGGTGTTACGTACGGGACATCGTACACTTCAGGTTAAGAGTAATTGAAAATAAACAGAGTTAACATGGTCAAAAAACACATTTATCAAAAAGGTTACTAAGCAAATTACAATAGAAGAAGAGAGTATGTTTACAAGCATTATTCTCTTGATCATTTAACTTGTCTTAGCTTAGCTTAATTATAATACATTTATGTTATCAAAATATTATACAACTACTAAAATATTGCTACCATGGTATTAATAAAAAAAAGACAACTAGAAAGATATCAGAGTTCATATTTTAACATTTTCAAGGTTAAATTTATATAACCCTCTGTTGTTGACCACTGTAGGAGAAGAAATAACTTTAATCACCTCTGTCTCTTTATTGTATACAATACAATCAGGTGGAATTGATCATTTATAATGCCCTGGAGGACCTGCGGGTATCATGACTGTAACTTTCAATTGCTTCTCTGAGACAATTTCTGTGATTTCTCCTGAAAATAAATCACCATTATATTGCACTAGAACCAACTGACCTCTAAATTCTGCCTTCTTCAACAAATGGGTCTAGATTCAAGTTGATATCTTTATCATGTTTCTGTCCTGAAAAACTTTTATTTGCTTAAGATATCACGTGAAAGCTAAGGATACCTGGTACTGCTTGAACTTTGTCCCAAGGCTTTACTTTGGTGATGGTATCATTTATATAATCTTCTCCAGCATAATATACCTGGGTCTTTGAACAAACTTTTGAAGCGACTGCTGCAAAGTCCTTGGCAGATTGAATAGCAGCCTTCTCCCTGTGCCATCATTCTCATCCTCACTATTCTGGTACTCGCAACTGAATGATATCGAAAAATCAATTTGTAATATATGTGTTGAAGCAGTTGCATTGTCTAATGCAAATTCCTCGTTTTGAATCCGCTTGGTGTTAACATGTATTAACATCTTGGGAAAGCTGTGAATTAATTTTTCATAAACATCACCAGCACTGTCTTCTTCTACATTCAGTTTGACTCTCCCTTCATCATTCTTCAACCATTCTTTCCACAATATTTTGATTTCTGGCTTATTAGGAAAAGGTACTAGTTAACCTCCTGAACATTTTTCACAATTATTCTTCCAGCAAGAAGAGTTAATAGAACTATCACATAAAACACTGCTCCAAAAGTCATCATTGTATTGGAACTTTAAAGATTTTAGTTTTAAAATAAAATTTTCATGAATTTTGCACTTGCACTGTTCAGAAGGAGTTTGCTTCAGAAGGAGAACATTTTTAGGCCTTAAGCAGCAAAACTTTGAAAACCCAATTTTAATGTCCTTGTGGAGTTCTTTAAATACATAATAGGCTTCTTTTAGAGACATGGTAATAAAATGTTTTTGCAGCTTTACTTTTTTACCATCTTTCCAAATAGTGATAACATCTTTCATGCCTGGACATGTATAGACAATGTCGGGTCGAAAATAAAAATCTGTCACAATTTTGTAATCTTCTTTCTCTTGCTTTTCATCTAATTTTGTTTCCATTTCATCAGAAGGATCCAAATTCAAGCATTTCACTAGTCCTTGGACGACAGCCTTCTTTTTTCGGGGAGACTTTGGAAGTGCTCGAACAGTTTTTAAGACTGTTTTACAGAAGGTCTGTTTGCAGCTGTAGGGCGAGGGACCTGAATTGCATTCAGGAGAACTGACCTGAGCTGGATTTTTTAGCTTAAGTTTGGCTGCTCTTTGCTGTCGTTTTCTGTCCCTTTCATACTTTTTCTTTTCTTCTTTTTCTTTGTCAGTAATATTTTCTCTTTATTTTTTTCTTAATTCATTAATCATCTTCCTTTCTTTTTCTAAGTACCCATCACGATCATTTGATTGGAGTCTATCACGCATTTTCTTTATTCTAGCAGCACCAGTTGACTTAGGTTTTTCCACCTCCATTTAAATTCTGAAAAAAGTAAAACATTTTTTAGCTTAAACGTTTCAGGCATTACTCTGTGGTGCTTATGTAAACTTACTTAAATAAAAATACTTCCTTTAGTCTACATTTGATTATTTTCTGACCTGGGTCCCCAAGTAATAATTAGTCACAAAAATAACACATGCTGTAATCACTCGTGTACTGGAACATAAGAAGTGCTGGCTAAAGGCGACTGTAGATTCTAGTATCACCAAACATCTAATCGAGAACATATATCCCAGTGATTTCACACCTGAGGTCTACCACACACTGAGACAAAGGAAGCGAAGTTCCTCCTTCCTGCCTTGAAGAACTGGAGATTATTGAGGCGACAAAATCAAATAATACAAATGAGTTAAACAGTCATGTCTTACCATTTCACTCACCTTACTTTTTGTAACCTTCTCTCCCCTCCCCCTTTGAACCTCAAATTTCACTTGTTCTTCTGTTTACTACAATATATCCTTTCAACCACAGCACACTTCTTTGCTGCTACTTTGTAATCTTATGACATAAAGCTAATTCCTGGCCCTTCTACCAACCAATGTATCGTGCCACACCCCCCAACCTCACCTAAAAATTCATGACTGCCCTAGACTTTTCTGGCATAAATATACATATGGCTTCATTTTCTCTTTTAGAGTTAAATATTATCACCATTTAGTAAAGAAATGACAGTAAATTCGTTTTTATGTGTATTGCACATTATTTTGTGTAATGTCCCATACATAACGTTACGTACGGGACACAAAAAAATTGAACATAATGGTATGTTTAAATTTAATTAGTTTTTTACAACATTATAAGCATTTAGTTTTACACAGAAGCTGTTCAGAAAATCATATTTGAAGTAGCTGTCCGCAAAGAAACTTGCTGAAAAAAGAAATTTATCTATTTTATGTTTCGTACAGGACAATGAAACAATGTGTTTTTAAACACTATGTTTTACCATTATATAAATGCAAAATAAATATAACTTGGTGATAGAAACTCTTATTTGGTACTATATTTTGATATTACAATAACAAAGACAAATACAAATAAATATTTACTTAAGCTTTGGTATGGCAACACAACCCATGAAAATGGTAATTTTTGAACAGCTGATGGAGAGACAACTTTGAACCAAGGTTACTTACATATTAAAACATATTTGACTGAAATTCATAGTAAATACTTTTAATATAGTGTTTTAAGGAGACAATCATGACATAATAAATTAAATTTAAAAAAAATATTTTTTTCCAAAAGTTACCTATTTTCATGGAATGACCCATAATCTCTTTCTGTACCCAGAACTCGGTCTTGCATTGGCTGTGATTAAGCGAGATTAAGATAACAGAGTAATACAGTAAAACCCCGCTTTTACGTCCCCGGAATTTACGTTTTCCCGTGATTTACAACATTTTCTCCCGGTCCCAAAAATGTTTGCATCATTATAATGTATTTTCATCCCGCTATTTACACTTTCAAAACCCGCCATTTACGACATTTGAAGGCAAGAAATATGGCGGCTGGCGCACTTCAACTGGCGACCTTTCGAACGTGATTAATGTTAAATATGGATAAAATACATGCTTAAACATGATGAATGAATGCTGATTTATTTGGTTTCCTTTAAAAACACAATTATTCGTTTGATAGTAGCACATTACATCGATAGCATTGCTGAAAAGTATTTATGCCGAATATTGTAATGCTTGCGATCGGGATTTCTCGTACTACTACGGAGCAAGAGGCCAGGGAATAGAATTCTCTTTCCTGGCCGTAATAGTTGTTTAAACAGTACATTTAAATAGTAGCAGATGCCATAAATATATTTAATTAGATATTATTTGGCCAACTATCGCTGTCATTGTGGCGAAAAGTTAAAACGTATCTCTCTCTAATAATAACTCTTGTTCTCATACTTCGCAGCGATCTTTTTCTTATTTATCGTAACTCCCGCACTAATGCCATTCATCTTGTGTTTTTAGGTTTTTAGTTAATTCACCTTTAGTTTTATTTAATGTGCAATTACTTACGGCAATCGTGAGGAAACGTATTTTAAAATGGCAAACAAGCGTGCGAGATAATCGTTATCAATGGAAGAAAAAATCAACATTTTGCAAAGAGAATTGACTCTAATACGGGCACTCGCGAGTCCCTGACCGAAAAAAATTGATATACCAGGTTCAACGTGGAACACAACTGTAAAAACCCGTAAATGTATAGAGAAAAGTGCTAAGGACTGCGGCCCTATTGGTAAAAAGGCGTAATTACAGGACTTGAAGAAATATTGAAGACATTGTTTCAATCTTCCCCCGAAATAAGGCCGCATAACCGCTGCTAGAGGCGCTCGGCGCACTGATGTCTTCAAAGAATCAAATGGATATTTACACTGTTTCAAAAGTCGATATAAATATTGTCTATAAAATCATTTTTGGTGAATCTAAAAGTGTACACTACATTGATCCTGAAAGTTTCTCACTGGAAGTGCACAACTTTGCATAACCGCTGCTAGAGGCGCTCGGCGCACTGATGTCTTCAAAGAATCAAATGGATATTTACACTGTTTCAAAAGTCGATATAAATATTGTCTATAAAATCATTTTTGGTGAATCTAAAAGTGTACACTACATTGATCCTGAAAGTTTCTCACTGGAAGTGCACAACTTTGCATAATTATGTTGATGGCTATGCCTATGTGCTTAAAGACGTTTTTTATGTGGACGAGACAGGTCTTTTTTTTAATTATGCCACACAAGACCCTATAGACTTCAAAGGGGACCCTTGTCATCGGGCCAAGCTCAGCAAAGGTCGCCTTACTGTTTTATCAGGAGCTAATCCAGATGGCAGTGAGAGACTGAAGCCCTTTGTTTTGGAAAAGTCCAAAAATCCACGTTGCTTTAAAAATATTAAGAAATACCTTGGCTACAACCTATGCAGCCAACACAAAGGCATGGATGACATAGACTATTGTTGAAGAAAAATTGTATGCATTTGATGCAAAGATAAATATATGTAGGTAGACACTACCTCAAATCAATTTAAGTTAAAATATGAGAATACGTTTATTTTTTGCTAACTTTTGTTTATTCATTTATTTATGTCTATTTGGTGACCCATCAAATATTAAACATCACCTGTTAATTTAAATACAATTATTTAACATTAGGCTATGATTTTGCTTCTATTTCCTACAAATTACTATTTCCCTCGATTTACATTTTCCCGCGATTTACACTTTTTTCCTTCATCCCCGTCAAAAGTGTAAAAGAGAGGTTTTACTGTATTTGAATTCTTGTTTGGCATTGCGATTGGTGATGAATGAGAATGCTATCTTCATTTAGATCAGGAGGTTGTAATTTCGTTGTCATATTTTTAACTTCCTTTCAAATATAAATCCTACCATAATGTAATTCTGATACCAAAGAAGCTTTGGTTGGAATTTGGGTAAACATAAGTGATACACTTGTTGAGAAATATGAATTTTTGTGTGTGCATTGTTATTCATCAAGTTCATGTGCTCATTTTCAGGGATGCACCAAAATGTTTAGAGACAATTCTGCAATGAGAAAGCATTTACATACCCATGGACCTCGTGTTCATGTGTGTGCAGAGTGTGGAAAGGCCTTTGTTGAGAGTTCGAAGCTTAAGAGACATCAATTAGTTCATACTGGGGAAAAACCTTTTCAGGTGAGTACTGTTGGCTGGACAATGTTGCCATTATTGGAGGTAGTGTAATTGATGGCACCTGCACTTTAAGATGTAAGGTGCTGTTTTATTGCAGTAAAATGTCCCTAAGAGCCTGTAATGCTGGATAATGGTTTTTAAATGTAATTTTGTTTTGGATATTCTGGCTAGAGTTTATTAAAGACATGCGTTTGGCTCACATTCCAGAATTGGAACCCTTGGTGACATTTCATAATTGCTGGGTAGCAACACTTGAGTCATTCCATGTCAAATCAACACACTTTAAAGAAAAATTTTACCTCTCCATTTTAAATTTTGCTTACATTTGGTACACTCATAGTGGGTGCTGAGACTAAGAAAAATACCAAATTTCAATTTTTTATCTCAAACCGTTTCTGAAATATGGCTACGTAAAATTTTCAAAAAGTGGGAACGGAATGTTTTTAAATCACTCTAGGAGCTGTCCTCATTGAGCTAGAGAGCTGGGAAAGGTGTCATTTTGCAGCTTTTATTATGCTCTTTCCAGTGGTATACAACAACATAGGTTCTAGTAAAAAAGTTTTTTTTAAAGCGAAGAGCAGTAACTGCTTGACGACTGCGCCATCTCGGGGAACTAGGAGGAACAGGTCAAGTTTTTGAACATGGCATCGAGAATTAGATGCACTTCACAGGTTTAAGTGAATGGTATTGGAAAGGAAAATTTTTAGGAAAGCATAGCATAGGAAAATATGTGAAGTAGGTGGTTGAAGGGTAGCAGAAAGTGGGTGAATTGGAGGAATTCGCAGACTGGGTGCTTCGATACCAATACCGGAATTTATACCAGAGCTTATTTGGAATTGTCTTCATCTTTGTCCAGATTATCGGTGTTGTTATCATTGAGTTGCACAATGTTGGGCTCTGGAATTGATTTGATTTATTTTAAATATTCAAAAACAGTGTATGTTGGCCTTTACATTGAACATTTCTAACTTAGAATCAGAAGCATTAACAAAATAAAATATAAAAAAAAATGGGTAGGGAAATAGTTACAAAATAAAAACAAAGAGACAATAGCGAGTGGAGAGATCGGGGGAAGATAGGCAGATGAAATAGTGTTGTTCAAGGCATCCGTAGCAACCTCTCTTACAAAGTTTTTCCTGCAGTTTTTCTGCTTGCTGGACACAGGTTGCCCAATTCTCTGTAGTTGGTTTAATGCTTAATAGAAATCAACATAAAATATGTGAGAGAGAAAACATCAAATTTATGGTCAAAATAAGGAGATAGACTGAAATGTGTATATTTGTAAGGAGTTTCAAGTCCTTCATCTTGTAAGTGGAATTATTTTCTGCTATGTCCCTCTTTCCCGGCCCCATATAAGTTCTATTGGGTTGTATTGGCAATGATAGGGGGTTGGTCTAACAACAGTATGCCGTGCAGCCGCTGCCTTCCCGTTAAGTTCATAACTTTTGTTCATAGATTTTACTGCTTTAACCAATGCGAGTAATTCCACCCACGTCTGTTTGGATGTGTGCAGTATTTCTTTCAAAAGAAGCCACTTCAAAATATCACATTTAAGTTTGGACGAAGTTGGGGGCTTGTTGGCGACCACCAACGGGTAACTAGCGTTGTCCATTGCAATAATTGCATTATAAATACAATCCACATCAAGAAATTTCTTTGACCTTAACAATAGATGGAAATTTCGCTATATTATTTTTAGGAATTATTTCTCAAATTACCATCCTGTGAAAACCCTCACATTCATCTCGGATTGGTAATCATCTATTGTCTTTCCTTTCATCCGGAATGCCAGCTTTCACTCCTTCAAAAATCCAGTTTCTGCAGACCATACATGGCAAACAATCAGCCTTGACCCTTTCCCGGGAAGAGCCTTTAAACCTCCTTCCTCAATAGGGCCGACCTATGCTGTGCCCAAAGAATGATTTTGGTTGACACATGTGTCATCCAGGTAAAACAAAGTCCTCTCTCCCTCATCTGACGAAGAAAGACACGGTGACAATGTCCGTTCTCTCTATTACAAATTTTCTGCCATTCATTTTTTCTATTGTACTTTTACCCAAGTTCCTTAATTGCCCACCAAAGCGAAAACGTGCTTTCTTGGAACTCATTTGTTTCCTTAAGCTTTTCATGTACTTTATTCAAGTGTGGAAAATCCCCATTGTTGTAGAATCCCAAAATCTGAATGACATCTTTCTGGAAGTCTACCAGCAATTTCACAGTTTTCAGTTGTGGTTTTTGTACTTTTAGCGTTCTAAATTACTCCGAACAACTATCCTCGACCAAAACTCTTCCTGGAACAGGATCGTTTAAGATGGATTGAAATTGGTGATAATACACTGATGGAATTGTCATGCTTTTCAATATTCTTTGATCTAAAAAATTAAGGTTCAATTCATGAGCTGAGAAATAGGAATGGCGTAAAGGTGTTATTTTGTGATTCTTTGAAGACTCCTATCACTTAAGCCACAAGCTTCGGTGACTCACTTGTGGACTTGGGCAAGATTGGTAATCAGTTGCCCCAGTTCCTTCTCCATCAGGAAGTGCTGCGGCCTATTGTACACTATTTTCCCTAGCTTGACCGCCAAGAATCACAGATTTCTTTCCTTTGCTAATGTTGAGTTTGTGGATAATTATAAACCATGTGAGTACTTGGGAAGTATTAATAGTGCAATAAGCACTGCTGGCACTAAGCACACTGATGTTACGATAAGCACACCAATACCCGCTGTAATCACACAGCCGTACTTTAAATACAGATGTTGAATTTGAAGAGCATGTGGCAACACAGCAAGCAGAGAGCTGATCTTTTCACGATAAAAGCCAGATAACTGAGCTCCCAGGAGAAGGAATTTCCCAACCCTCACTTCTATTGGTTACCTCAAGACCACATGACTGGCTTCAAGCTCCTCCTTCTGTCTGGCCCCTCCTTCACATGCATCAACTCATTTGAAATGGACTGGAACACCTAAAAAAAGTCGAGGGAAATGAGAAATTAATCTAGGAGTTTACTTTTCCAAGTAAAAATTGTATTTATGATTGTAGGCTCTCCCGGCGAATGGTGTGAATTAAGAGTTCTGGTGTGTGGACTTAAGGTTTTTAGTACCTTGCATGAATGAGGCAGTGATGCTCTTACTTGGTGTTTAGCCATAATTATGTCCCTAGAATAAATTTGCAGGTCCTATTCTTTACACTCATGCTGAGAAAGATGGAAAAATGGTTTCTCCTCAGATAGTGTGCAGGAAATTCGTAGCCCGTGCCAGTGCCAATTTTTCCCCAAAGTGATAGTGGTGGCACTCCCTTTGTTGGAAAAATGTATCTAGTATGTGCATTAATGTTTTGTGCTCCTATTCTTACACCTCCTTTAAAATACACGCCAGAGAAAGGAATTTTCACCTGGAAAAATGAAAATTTTGGCCTGGAATTTCATAATCACAGTTCCTTAGTAACCCTGGCATACACTTCGCTTCATGCAATAGATGGCTGATCTCGTATATTTGTACGTACATCTGCACCAAATTTCTGCTTGAGAACAATCATAATAGTGCTGCCTATTATATGATCACTTGGGATATATTGACTTTTCTTCCATTCCATTCATGGAGATCACAACACTGGTGACATAAAATGAGACATTTGTCTGATAGTAGTAATAGTAATTAGTGATGGGTCGGTCGTGAGTGATCGAATCCCGAGAGCAAGTTCTCTTAAAAGAAAGATCGATGAACGACTTCTCTCCAATGACCGAGGCGTTCATCTTCACTGATCACGACAGGAATGATTGTATGACATCAAATATCGATCACGAGACTTGAGACCGGCCAAAAAAATCTTGAGTGAGTTTTCTAACGAGAGATTCGAGAGTTACTTGCTCTTTCGTGAGATGTAGGCAGTTGCTCCGCTCAGTTGCGCTAACAAAGACGCAGCGTAATAACAGTCGACAATTTACATCACGACACAAATATCTTGCATTGAGAGAGTTTTACCAGTTTTGCTTGCTCGCTTTTAAGTAGAATAATAACATCATTAAAAATGAAGACCATTCAAAATTTTTGTATTGAGGTAGAAATTACTGGGGAATAAATTTACTGGTTGCCGGACAGACACATCTTATTGCCATGCAATGTCGAGACTTCGCACCACTAAGTCTCACCGGCTTTTATTACACTGCGACCTAATGCTCCATAATTCCTAATAATCTTGTATCGAGAGGCAGAGACTTATCAAAATGATTACCCAGGACACCCTTCAAATATCAACCCTTGCGCTTTTCACAGTCGGTCAATGTGTTGCTTACATTGCATTTGAACAACGTAGCATTAGCTACTGGAGTTTGCATCGCATGTTTTCTCTCGTTTTTGTTTTTTTAACTTGAATCTGCAAGTGACTCCTATGAATTCACCTTAAAGTCTCTAATGCTTCTTCAGTCCTCTCAATTAGTGAGTTCAGCTTTCACTCAATTATCCAGGATCTTTGCAAAGAGGCAAGACCCTGACGACCCCATCCATTCTTTTCTGGGTGGGCAATAAATATTCCAAACGAAACAACCCTCCCCTCCATCCTGGCTTG
Source organism: Pyrrhosoma nymphula (assembly GCA_963573305.1). Lineage (NCBI taxonomy): Eukaryota > Metazoa > Arthropoda > Insecta > Odonata > Coenagrionidae > Pyrrhosoma > Pyrrhosoma nymphula. The sequence continues at coordinate 57,613,877 of OY754328.1, forward strand.
AGGAAAGGCTGTACACCTCTAAAAAGTGACCTGAAAGGGGCTGAGGTTTCTTTTTCGGCTGGAGGCCGAAGGAAAGAAGAAGTGGTGTTTATGCTGATCGCCCCTTCCATTTGATCTGGTCGTTTTAGGCTTCCGTTTGCTTATGAGTGAGGAAGAAAGAGGGAAATATCTGCGAATTTCAGTGGGGTAAATATCCCTCGTTCACAACAGCTTGGCACCACTACGTCTCACCGGCGTATATTACACTGCAACCTAATGCTCCATAATTTTTATTGAACTTGTGTCGAGAGGCAGAGACTCTTTTATCAAAATGATTTCCCAGGACACCCTTCAAATATCAACCCTTGCGCTTTTTACAGTCAGACTATGTGTTGTTTACATCGCATTTGAAAAACGTAGCAAAAAGTCGTTATTGTTTTTTTACAATGACTCTTATTAATTAACCACAATGAAACAAAAGCGCATTCAAACACGCCGAATCATTGCAGCGGAACCATTATGAACACAGTCAATTGCATTTCATATAATACATACTTTCTCTGTAAATAAAAAAATGAAACTATCACGAAACATATTATAGAAATGCTATGTTTCCAAGGGTCTGAAATAGTTGAGAATGGTAAGGAAATAAACCTGGCGTAGTATAGTTTGGAAACGTAAAGAATTAAAAAAGGTGAAACGAGGGAAAGTTAGGGAAAAGGTATAAGGGAATAGGTCATTGTAGGAAGATGTAAATATAAATTTTCCTGAAGCCAATGTATCTAGTGTGATTTGAGACCCAATGGGGGCTATAGCCTCCCTTGCCACCACCCCTGATTACGGTAAATTATCTTCGTTCTTCTAATTCGACCATGGTGTAAACCCTGGTAAGTATTGAATGATAGGTCTCATAGTTCGACTTTTCGAAGGGCGCAGGAATTTCACATTCGATTAGTGAATCTTTTCATAGTAGTAGCTTTAGATTAATAGGGTGCGTCGACAGCTATGGTCATTTTGCACCACGCACAATCTAGTTTATATAAGAAAATATGAATGAATATAAATTTAGACAAAAGGTAGCATTAAAAGCCCAAATATATAAAAATATAAATATAATAAAAAAAATATATTAGATTTGACTTATTAAATTAGTTTCCTTTAAAAAGGTAGTGACATGGTTTAGGCGATCGGCATCGTTGCCTAGAATTTGTTCTAGGTCGCCACTGATGCGTAGGATGTTTCGTGTGTCCCGATATTTGTCACACTCCATCAGGATATGTCGCACACTGAGAGGGCAGTCACAGTCATCACATTGAGGAGGAATTTTCTCTTCTGTAAAGAGGAACGAGTGGGTCAGGGTGCAATTCCTGATTCTTAAACGTGTGATGACGACTTCCTCTCTGCGATTACCCCTGATGGAACTGATTACCCCTTACGTTACCGGTTTAATTGTCTGTAACTTATTGTTTGGGACATCACTCCAAAGTTCACTCTACTGCTCTAGGACTACGAATCTTTTCATGTAATAATTTGAGGCTCAGAAAAAGGGTCAAGAAAGTTATTTTTTGCTCTTATGACTCCATTTTTCCATACCTAGTGATAGCAAAATTACGAAGATTAAGGTCTTAACTCAACGCCGGAATATATTACACTGATTTATCTTCGTTTGTCTGATTCGACAATGGGAAGAACTTTGGCAGATAGTGAATGATAGGTGTCACGGTTTAGAGGTTCAGGCATTGTAATGTTGTGCCCTGTGCTACAGATTTGTAGACGAGACGGACTGCGCATGCGTGAATAGCCGCTTCGAGTTGTTTCATTTCAATGGGATCGATCACAAAGAGATTTCTAATGCCAATTATAGTTTGAAAACTTAAGAGACACGTATTTTTCCGATTTTTTATTTTGGTCTGATTTGTTCATAACACTTCTACGGATTTGAAGATGAGACGGACTGCGCATGCGTGAATAGCCGCTTTGAGTTGTTTCATTTCAATGGGATCGTTCACCAAGAGATTTTAAATGCTAATTATAGTTTTGAAATTAAAGAGAGACATATTTTTCCGATTTTTTATTTTGTTCTGATTTGTTCATTAGACTCTACTACGGATTTGAAGACGAGACGGACTGTGCATGCGTGAATAGCCGCTTTGAGTTGTTTCATTTCAATGGGCTTGTTCGCCCAGAGTTTTTTAAATGCCAATTCTGATAGTTTGAAAAATAAAGAGAGACGTATTTTTCCGTTTTTTGATCCGTCGTCTGCTTTTCGAATTATCGGCGGCGAAAAATCGGGGTTCTTAACCCTTTCACGTTTAAGAACCAACATGAAAAGTTTTGAAGTCACTCGCTGCTCTGTCCAATCACGCTGGGCGCTATGCAGCATTCCCCTTCCCTTGCTTTCTAACGAGCGAATTACAAACTGAACCGGATCTCTGATGTTGTCATGAACTTTTTGAGTGGGCGGCAAGTTTTGCAAATTTTTTTTTTTGTTTAAGAGTGAGTGGCTGAATATAGAAGAATTTTGTTTCCACCGAAAATCTATTTTCCAATCCATCTACCGAATTCGTGAATTAAATTGCCATTTCGCATCATAGTGAACGACCTTATTGCAATGGGGTTGTTCCATTGCAATGGTTGCGTAGCTAGCTTTAAAGCACCAATCAAGGCCAACTACGACATCAATATAATTGTCGATATATTTATTTATTGCGTGGCACCAAGATTGATATTATTGTTTGAATCTCTAGTTTTTGGCCATTTCCGTCAAATGACTGTTTGTTTTCCAGTGACAACTGTTAAGTATCCTAGTTTTATTCCTGGTTTCTGTGCTTTCAAGTATCAAAAAGATGGATTTTAATGTATCGATAAATGTGCGGTCATGTACATATTCTACAACTGTCAGGTTGCTTGGGAAAGACTCAATTGGAAAAATTTAAAATCTTTGAAGCACGTAACTGCAGCAAACTTTCACAAGGATGGAAATTCTCTAAAGTTACATGTCAATACACGAAATGTATTAAATTTTATTTTTAAATTTAGTGCCACTTTTCCAGGTTCCGCCACTGAGGTGATTGTCTTCAGTCATAACATGGCTAGGAGGGGAAGTATCACATAATAACCCAGATCATATTGGGTTAAACTATAGTATAAGTGACCCTTTTCTAGACTTTGAAATAATCGGTATTTTATGTGTATATATATAAATTTGTGGTCACTGTGAAAACACCGAAATGTCTTGTTGAAAGTACCGAATTCCTAATTTCAAAGTACCGCTTTTCTCCCTCTCAAACCACCGAAAAATTCCTATCCCTAACAATAAATCATAAGTCTATCTCGCAACAGGGAGTGTAGTCAGTATTCATGATCTTCATCACGGTATTCATTATCAATAAGTTCCCGCTATATGTAAGTACGGCAGAAGATATTATGTGTATCGTGATGGAATTCATTTAGGAACTTACAACCTTTGGAACTTTTTGCCTCGCGCTCGAAACTCACAGCAATCACGTATATGTACCATGGAATACCTAAAAAATAGTGAGCCATAAAAATGTTGATGTGCCCTGCCATCTATCGGCCAAAACGTGCACTATCACTTGAAAAATTTGTTTCGCAGGAGCCAATGCCATATTTGCTAGTGGTAAATAGTTTCACATCTTATCTAAACTCAGTCGATCCATGAAAGTCAGTGTTGTGTTCCTGCTCCATGCTTACAACTGTCATATGTGGACTTCCTTGTAACAATTATGTTTCCATAAATTCAAGAGAGTTTTCCATGCATAATTATTGTAATAATAACACAAACGACAGTATAATGTTAAGGGCTAATCATAAATGCTGTTGATATTGGGCTTTATGATTCCAAAAACCCAAAATCTTACAGACATTGAAATCCTCTCCTTTATTTCCACTGGAGAAGACAGCAGCCAGCCAATGCTTGTGTGGAACAAAATGCCTGTAGGTTATATCTTGGTCAGTAAAGTATCTATAATTTTTACAAATTTCAATTAATAGTACTTTCTCCAAACCATATATCTGTTTTTATAACACTTTTTAGAGAGGTAGGAGTCATGGAATTTTTTTTCGTTTCCGAAGTGTTTGCTGTTTATAGTCTGTTGCATTGCTATTACTTGCAGCCGTGACCTGTTTAGCGCTCCCAAAAAATCAGGGCAATAACAATACAGTAATGCACAGTACAATGCACATTAGGGTGGGCCGAAAAACACGAAAGTGTCCAAATCGAATCGCAATAGTGAGGAATAATTGCTACTCGTCACCCTGATCACAAAGAAAGAAATATTTTTGAAATCGGACTACATCTTCCGGTCGCACATCTCGTTCGAAGTTTCGTAAAATCATAAAAATGACTTTTTTCGGGATTAAAAAAAAATGTTTTAGAGATTAGATTGCGTTCAAAATCAGTATGTGGCCTCTTCTAAAGGTCCTTTGTCGTAAAAAAATATAGTTATCCTTCTTTTAGGGGGAGAGGGAGTCACTCATCGCGCTCAAATTATCGAAAAATCGAAAATACATGACTTTTTTCGGGATTTTCTCTTTATCAAATATAGTGATCGGATTGCGTTCAAAATCAGTATGTGGCCTCTTCTAAAGGTCCTTTGTATTTAAAAAAGGATATAATTCCCGTTCCCCCCTTCTTTTATGGAGGAGGGGCATGTATCGTAAAGAGCAGTATTAGCAAGTACTGTTCTCATTTGAGTCCTAGAGGGTGACCCGAACTTAATGTGAAAATCTGTGTCCATATTTTTGGCTACCGTATCTGTCTCTTCTGTTTCACGATCTGAGATAATGTTGGCCGTAGTTTCAGAAGAATTACCACCATCTTTTTTACTTCTTTTGCTTTTCTTGCCAGCCTCTTCTTAATCTTTGTATTCTCCTTTTGGTCAATTTTTCCTATCTTGACAATTCTGTGATGCCACTATGCATAAAGAAATTTTCTCTCTACCACAGGAACTTTCCTGTCGACAGGGCAAGAACAATCGATTTTAACCGGCCTATCACAGGTACATTTATCTATTGTTTTGTTGCAATCACCCAGCAGTTGCATTTTGTACTTGCAGGAACATACATCAAAGAAAGTTTTGTCATGTCAGAAATGTATTGTGTGTACTCCTTTTGTTTTCTTCATATTTTTTGTCCCTGTAAAACTTTTTACGTATGTAGTAATTCTTATCGTTAAGAGTTTTGGTACGTTTTATGATCCTAGGGCGAGAGATACTTGGCAAAGATTCATTAATGATAAAGGTAATGATCAGAAACGACATTAGCTAGTGCAGAGCTGACATCCTGTTTTGGACTTGCCGAAGCCAGTGCTAATGAATATCTAACATTCTGTCAATGCAGTAATACATCAGCATGTGATGGAAGAATCTGATAGTTCAGACTTTGAGTCGGGCCAAATACAGGACAATGAAATTTCTCACCAAACGTCCTCAAAGTCATTGTCCAGCTCTCTTCAACTCGAACATACGAATGTGCTCCAACTCTAAGCAGCAGTAGAATGCGACTTGTCTCCCCTAGAAAAAACAGCCTTGCTCGCTCTCGGAGCAACTTGACTTCTCTGGTGCGTTGCGGGCAGAGGCACAACAAGTTCCTTGCACTGGCTGCCGCCAGCCTGGCTGGGGGCTAGGCCCACCCTTGCTGATGCTCCCCTCCCATTTTATACGTAAATTACATTTACGTAAGAATAATCTAAGTAGGATATATTGTAACGCTTTGAACACCTTAGCCTACCCAACGGCACTCCTCACACGAGGAAAGAGACGATAGGAATACAAATCCTTTTGTCGGAACAATGTGAATGTATCGTTGGTTCTTAGAATAACATTTGATCCTGTCTGTCAGCATTTGCAGAGTAAGAGAAATAAAAGGTGGTACTCGTGGTGCAGCCGAAAGTATCCATATACCTTAAGTTTCTAAGGCGAAGAGCTGCACACTTCACACAAGGAAAACAATGACCTAAGGTCACTCATTTTTACGATACATGCCACTCCCCTCCCCATGAAAGAAAGGGGGAATGGAAATTATATCTTTTTTAGAAGACAAAGGATCTTTAGAAAAGGCTACATACCTATTTTGACGTAATCCGATCACTGTAATTCATAAAGAGAAAATCCCGAAAAAAGTCATGTTTTCAACAATTTTTCGATAATTTGAATGCGATGAGTGACTCCCCATCCCCGTAAAAGAGGGGTAATTATATTTTTTGAAAGACAAAGGACCTTTAGAAGAGGCCACATACCGATTTTGAACGCAATCTAATCACTAAACCTTATTTTAAAAAATCCCGAAAAAAGTCATATTTTTTGCGATTTTTCAAAACTTTGAACGAGATGTGCGACCGGAAGATTTGGTTTGATTTCAAAAATATTTCTTTCTTTGTGATCAGGATGACGAGTAGCAACTTTCCCGTGCTATTTCGATTTGATTCAGGCGCTTTCGTGTTTTTCGTCCCACCGTAGTGCTCATGTCCTGAAGTGTCAAAATTTGACTTTTAATACTCCAGTGTATGACATCTGACAGGGAATTTGATTTCATCGAAAGTGAATACGAACAAACGTAATTGAAGTATTCCAAAATATGATTTTTAATAGCTATCTCAATAGAATGTTTTCGCCACTCACTAAAAATTCCCACAATAATAGCTAAATTAGCGTTACAGTTGTAAGAATTGTCTGTGGTGTGATTATTTATCATCTTCGGTATTAACGAGAGTTCCATTTAGCGAGTGATTTTTCAGATCCCGAGACCTCTTGCTATATCGGGCTTCTACTGTATAGATAGAGTATTAGTGAGTATCACATAACTAGCTGCACTACCTATCGGAAAACCCAAATATTAAGTCTTAAGTGGCAACTATTAGGGTTTCTGATTGTTTGTGGTTCTGCTGTCTTGTTTCCCTAATTCTATTCTATAATTATCTACCTTTGTATGATGGGTTTCGTGTAATATTTTTGATGTCGTCAGAAAATAGTGGCATCTAACTGGCTTAAATAATTATCTTTATTTTAACTGGTGATATGTAACCCACAAATGGGAACTTGGCTGCTCGATATTGCCTCCATAATCACCATTATCCTCCACCTCACTTTCTGTTTCACTCTCTGAAACCTGCAGTTCTTGAATTTTGTGAGAAAACCCAGTAGGTGTTCCGCTTGTACCTATGGTCGTTCTCGCTGACAAATGAAGAGTATTTCTCTGAACTGCGTTTACTCATAATTTCATCTTCTTCACTAAGTTCCAAAACTTTATATATGACATCTTTAGGCAGATTAGTTGGCCTTTAAGCCATTAAGTAGGCAAGATAATAAAAAATCAAAACTGTACACTGATGGAAAACTAGTAGAAGTAGGAAAAATACACTGAGAATGAGAGCACAGGCAAGCCAAGATATTTCACAAGCAAATAACTACCGCACAGCCGTATGTTGCACAACAATATCAAGGAAGAACTGTCACACAGATAGTAAATAATAGGTGACTCAGGTCTATTTGCTGCACAGAATAAATATTCTAGAAAAGTACATTAATCACCAATACTAAAATAAATGCCACTCACAAAACTACAGCAGTTTAAAAGTCATTAAAAAACTTGTAAGTCACCAACACACTAGCAAAACAAATGTATGACACCCATAGAAGAGCGGTGATAATCGGAGAAATTTCTAATTTTCAGAACTTGCTTATAACTTTGCATACAATAAAAACCTGCAAAGAAGTACTGCTGAAAGGAAGATATTTGAGAAAAAGTACCGGAAGGTTCTAGGGTCTCCGTAACTCAGCCAATAAGGCTACTGAGTGTTAAAATATCCCTCTAGGTGGCAGACATATGCAGAAGACAGGGCCAAAGGAACTGCATCCACAGATGTATTCCCCAAGAAAAGAAAAATCTTTTTGTCAGGTGCATCTAGGGATTCTTGCGCTGATTTATGGTCGATGATGGGGTGTGTTTAAAGATGCTATTAAAGGGGTTAAGTTTTTCAGGGTGGCCACATGTCAGGGAAGTCTGGGAAACGTCAGGTAAAAGAGGTTGGCTGTCAGGGATTTTCATGTCTTGTCAGGGAAACTCGTAGTGGTCACGCCTCTCCAAGTGGCCTGGCTCATGTTCCATGTACTTCTTTCGTCTCTGCCGCCATCCGATATATGCCGAGCCACTCATTGCTAGTTCTTTCTCCCTCTCTTTGGCTCTGCCCAGCCATTCCCGGCTACCTTTTCAAATATTTTGGCCGAAAGGCAGGCCTGAAATTTGTGGGGATGGGTACCTTTTGGGAAACTCCGGAAAAGTTCAAAAGTCTTGGCTGCCGAGAGGGTGCCATGTGGTGCGAGATTGCTCTTGTCAGCCATGTATCAGGAAAAATTCAGCAGAAAAAGGTCTGGGACAAGGAGTCGACTTACATTGGAGTTTTTGCCCTTTCCAATGAATCCTTGGTAAAATTTTCATAATTTCACTGCGATAGACTTACTGTCAGAGATGACCAGCCAAAGCCACCATGGGCTGTTGTCCGGTGTACAAAGTTTGGGTCGTGCACTGTTCGTCTTTGGTGAATTTCTCAGCACATTCATAGAAAATGAGTCAATTTGTCATTAGTGAGGGAAAAATAGTCGTTGAAAACTATGTTGCATCAACCATGCATTTCTATTTCTTCAAGGCTTTTGGAATCATTTCCACCACTTTTCCACTGGCCGTTCAGGTTATACGTACTGTATACACGATGAAGGGAAGTATGCCCATTCCTTGTTTTCAAGAGGCTGTTAAGCCCTAGGAAGGCCTGGCAGTATGACAAATGAGCTTTTATCTTCTAATTTGTCGAGATTTCAAGCATATTTTCTTCCCAGCTCTAGAAAGAACTTCTTCAATAGTGTTTCTCTCCATTTTACCTTCATCGTTCTTCTATAATGCCTCAATTCCTTTGCCTCCAATCTATTTTGTTGTATTTGAATAATGGTTACTCCCTAGAAAAAAAGGTACATGGATGGCTTTCTCAAAAGAAAATTATTCAATATGCAATGACTGTGCGAGAAGTAATTTATAGCCTTTAGTCATCCTTCCTTTTGATGCCCAGACTATAGTTTATTTCATTTTAAGTGCTCTTAGTGTGGATCCCAATTGGTCAAAATTCCACAAATCCATATAGGGTGCGGTCCAGTTGGCGCTCCAGAGTGCTTGTAGAGAGCTCCCGAGAGGTCCACTTGGGGCTCCGGAGCGCTCCCGTAGCAGTGAAGACGTCACTGACGACGTTATCGCTTTCGCTACCGCCAAGCTCCAAGACGCTCCCACAAACACTAGGGTCTGCTGGAGCGAGCCAGAGTGCTAAGCTGGTTATGGCGGAATTTCAAAGTGGACAGTTCTGAACTTTCTTGATGGATGTAATACAAGGGTTAGGTTCAATCAATGTAAATAGTGTTTTGACTATTTTAAATTGTGATCTGCCTACAAGAATGTTAGAAATTTCTGAATTCATAGGGTAATCCTGTTTATTGTGCTAAGTTTCACATTAGTATGAAGTTGACGTGATCTACGTCCTTAAATGTAAGAGCACGGGCAATACTCTTCTCCATTGCCCGTTAACTGTACACGACCATTGGAGTTATTTATTTAGGTATTAACCATGGGAGTCCAACTCAATGTTATTTTTCATTGCAAAAGCATGTGACGTCAATAATGTTTCATGCCTCACATCTAGGTGGCAGCAATGGCATGCCCCAGTCGCGGCGCGCAATTCGATTTTTCGATACAAATTTCCTTTGGTACTACGAATGGTAAATGTGGTGAATACCACAATACAAAGCAAGTTATCACAGTTAAATTTTAATTTTTCCTTAAACATCAAAATCAGACTACATCATAACACTGAAAACTATTGTTGAAGCGAGTACTGACAAATACTGAGTAAAGAACTTTTGATGAAAAGTGGTTTACTAAAATGTGAAAATATTGACATGGGAGTATCGTGAAAATATGTTAAATGGAATTAACGACGATGGAAACAATTTCTAATGATTTAAAAGAAAAAAAAACTTTAAAAAATATAAAAAAAACTTCCAGGGCATGGAATCGAACCTCCGACCTTGCTATTACGAAACCTCCACGTTGCCACGAGGCCACCGCTCTCTCTTAGAAGTTGATATGTCACAGGGTTATTTGTAGTTATTCATTATGTCTGACTTAGGTTATGAGACGACTGGTCGGTAGTACTATTCCTGCGATGGTTATAATTAAGATCGGTAGAACTGAAATGCACATCTGGGAGAAGTAAAGGGTAGTACTTCAAGTCAGCCAATTGCATTCCAAGCCCGCGAGCAACGTATGATTTGGCGAGGTTGGAGGTGGCGAGGCAGATGGGCCATGGCGGGCATAGATGGTTTGAAATAATAATTTTAAAACAAAATATTAATAACTTAATGTTCACGAAATGGATTTAAATAATTCAATGAAGAAACTATTAACATTATTGTTTGAAAGTATTACTTAATAAAGTTTCGGGTCGCGCGCCCCACTTATAGGTGGCGCTGATAACAGGCGGAAATAAATTTGAATTCCAGTTGGACCCCCATGGTATTAACGTAAATTACTATTTCTTTATTTTAATATTTATATATGTACGATATATCTCATGTGAAAATAGTTTATTGACGTAAGTTAAATTATTATAATAATTTATTTTACACGTAACCTGGAGTAAAATGTTTCTCGTGTTTTCAAATTTTACTTGTGCATAATGAAACGAAAAAATGATCAATGTTAAATCGGAATTGAAATAGTTTATTTGATTTTTGAAGTGTTGATAAATCAGTTTAATCATAAAGTTAGTCGCTCGGTCTGTTTTAGAGCCAGCACTGTACGAGCAAAGGTTTTTTTGTTACTTAATATCGTAATTTATGAACAGGCTAAGTGAAAGTCTGATTATTGCTGACCGATAATATTCCGAGGATCTTTTGATTTGAATATAAATCTGGGAATTTTCTCAATTATTAAGAGTCAATATTTCTGGTAGATCCCTACCATGGGGTACGGTTATCAAAATATTCTTCAGAAAATGTTCACATTGCCATGAAAACTTCATTAAGTTCGATTAGAGTGCATTGTTTTGACGTAATTTATGATTACTTTAAACTAATTCGTTGAATGAAATTCAAATGTAGACACCAGTTGTAGATACAAGATAATGTATGACTTCCATTTCAAAAACTTGCATGTTGATGGCCAGAATGAATACCTACAGTGCCTCCCCGATTTTCTCTCGTTGTTATGACTGAACATGTTAAATGAAAGACTTTGTACTATTCCACAATATGATGTATATTTTGTATTATATTTGGGTAAAAATATACATCATATTGTGGAATAGTACAAAGTATTTCATTTAACATGTTCAGTGCAACTAAATTCCACAAAGTATCACCTGCCTCCATTGACATCTCGTTGTTATCGTAAAAATATTTGCTATTGTGTCCGTGATCGGCAGGAATACAACCTGGTCTTTAATATAATAACTAATAGTGTTGGTAAATCAAAATTTGTCGCATAACTAATACATTCCAATGTATATAGCAGACGATTCCGTCTTTAAGAACAACAATAACAAACGGCGGCCATGACACTTTGCCACAAACTCTCCAAAACCGGTCCACTTGGGAGCTTCCGTAGCAGTTGTAGCAAAAGTGGACTGCATATCGGTAGCGTTTGGAGCGAGAGCGCTCCAGAGCGTTTGGAGCGCCATCTGGACCGTACCCATAGAATTTTAAAGGAAATGGGATTGGAGTTCTGCCAATTGATGTGAAAATATAGGGTGATAAAATTAGATGGTGTAAACACAGTTACCTACAGTGAATTGATACGTATAAGAATTGAGGATGAAAAATTATGATACAGTAGACTCGTTACTCGAAGTTCATGGGACCAAAAAATTGGCAGTTAGTGAGCTTTGTATCATTTTTTCAGAAAAATTGCAATATTACAGTATTAACTTCCCCGAAAGCTGGGGTTATGTGCCACGATTATGCCGCATTGCATGAATCGATGTTGGGGAAAGCATTAGTCTCATGGAAATAAGGTGGTTATGTTCCAAGGTGGAAAAAAAATACTCCATCAAGACCTTTTTTCCATAAATTGACATGCCTGCTTTTATTTCTTTAAGAAACTAGTTTCTTACTTCTGTGGTGGCAGTTCTATTCGTATTCTGTTTCATGGGTGCATTAGCTATGATTTTTTAATACACCTGTTATAAATTTTCATCCTCATCAAAGGATATCATAAACGTTTAGGGTTTAAATTTTGTAGCAGCTGCTTACTGACATAAACTATTATTTTTCCACTCTCATTTAGGGTGTGCCATTCATTCAAAATTTTAGTTTTTATGTAGTGTGTGAGCTGTGATGTCTTAAATTCACAGACTTCAATTTATTATATATTTGGATGTTATGTGTTTATTATGTTTAAAACATGTCTTTCTTTTCTTCTTTCAGTGCACCTTTGAGGGTTGTGGCAAACGGTTTTCATTAGATTTTAATTTAAGGACCCATGTAAGGATACACACTGGTGATCGTCCCTATGTTTGTCCCTTTGATGGCTGTAACAAGAAATTCGCTCAGTCAACAAATCTGAAGTCTCATATTCTCACCCATGCAAAAGCAAAGTAAGTACATACTTGAAAAATAGTATATGCAGTGCATTTTTTCTCCATCAGTGTGCCATTTATCAAGTAACGGCTACATAATGTAATGTCGTACCAGCTACGTTTGATATTTTTAAGTTAAAATGTGCTTAGATAACAGTGTAAGCCAATGTTCTTCTTTCAAGATATGATGGTTGTTGTTATTTAGAATGGAGAGGATTTTTATAAAAATGTTGTTTGTTCAAATTTTTGTGTGTCCAGGCTATGTATTTACTTGATTTCCAAAGAAGTAATTCACAAAAGCATATTGTAAGCCCTGAGTGATTGTTTTTACCAAGAGATTGGGCGATCGACGTGTGATAATCTGTTCAGTTGGAGAGTCTATGATGCAATAGTGTATTCTTTTTTTTTGCTTCTTTGGTAAGAATTGAGCTACATTGCCTCTGCGACTTCCTGAATTAGCAGAAACAGCCCATATCAGCCTAAGAGGTGCCCAGTTTCTTCTTCTGATGTATTTTTTATTTATGGGCTGGGGTAAAAGGGAAGTTCAGTATGCATTTATCTCATCAGAATAAGAATGTACATGGGTACTGTGAAGTGTTATTTTATTTTTATGATATACAAAATTGAGGTTCTTTAGAACTGTTGGAGTTTATATACCATACGGATTGGTATGTTATCTTATTCTTCTGGCTGTGGCAACTGAGAAAGAAAAAGGCAATGCTTAGGAAGTTGAAATTCTTAATTGATGGGTACATCAAATAATAAACACTCTGGGCCAGGTTATGAGTGAGATAGGACATGAGCTCTCTTGGTCAGTATGCACGACTGACTTGACCACTCCAAAGTAATAGTATCTCTCTCGAAGTCCTTGCTATTTTTATGTGCTGTACACAAATTCTGTCCTGTTCTGTCCAAGTCATTAATGTGGCACGCATGTGAATCATCACCTCTTTTTATTCAGTAAATTATTTGCCTTTAAAATACTTAAACTTACTATGTGCGTATATTGCCACAAAATAAATTAATTGATACAAAACTAAGGCAAATCATAAATAACAAAAGTGGTGAGATTTTTGGGACAAAGAAAGTGAGGCTAGTCATGATAGTAGGAGGGTAATGCGTCGGAGGAAAAAGGGGTATCGTGCCAAAGCTATTAGAAGGAGAATTGCACAAGTGAAGGTAGCATTCTGCAATATGAGGGAGATGATGACAGGAACTATGTGTATTAATGTAAATAAAAGGTTGACGAAGAGTTCAATGCGGAGTGCGGTGTTTTATAGTGCTGAAACCTGGTTTCTGAGATAAGAGGATGAGAGTGCGCAATAGGGGCTTGAAATATGGGCGTGCAGGAGAATGAAGAATGGAAGAACATGTTGTATGTGAAAGAAGTCAAATGAGGAAGTGCTAGGTATAGTGGGTAAGGAGAGGAAACTTCTGGATTGTGGTTGGACCAGGTAATGAGGGGCGAGGGGATGCTGAAGGGTGTGACAGAGATGATTCTTAGAAATTGGGGAAGGGAAGAAAATAAGTTGAGAATAGGTTGATGGATGGGATGGAGACAGGTAGGATATTTGCCATTGTCATGTGAAAATGTGTCCATTACAACATTCCATCACATTCATCGAGTGGGTTTATGCTAGCTGTTGCGCTTTCTTCTTCAAAGTACAGGTAATATAACTTAGAACCATGCAAATACTTGTTTATTAACGTAAACCGAACATGAAAAATGCCAAATTCTTATTTGAACCAAACTTTAAATTGACATATTATCAATGATGTATTGCTTAAAAACTAATCCTGTTATTTCTCTTATCATCTATGTACATAAAAGCTCCAGCAAATAGAAAATTATTCATTATTCTGGAACCCTTTATTACAAATGATGTCTCACTTAAAAGGATTCCAAATCTCACTAATGCTGTAAACCATTCTGAACTTGTCAAATGAGAAGTATGCTTTATTATATGTTGGAGGAAAGATTCCATTACCTCAATCCATTCTGAGACATAAACTTAATTTTCACTATAGGGTAGTTTTAATCGAAAGTTTATAACCCCTGGAGTACGTACTTCAAGCCATTCCATAAAAAAATGACCTTGAGTATTTTTCCTGATTAATTAAAATGCAAAAATTTGCAACGGATCGAAAACGCGACGGCAAACTATTACATGCCAGGCGAACTCCGCTAACAGCTGTAAGCTGCAGAGGATCATGCATTCCGTGAAAGTAAATGAACCTGATATGAACGAGTATCAGAGGAACGCTCTTCAAACTAACAATAAATGCATTTATGATTTCATTACGAGATATGAGAATTGTATTTCAATGTTTATAAAACTTAATTCTTCAAGGCTTTGATTTTTTCAAAGTGAAGTTGGTATGGAATGAACATAGATAAATCATTTAGCCCACATTCAACTACAATTTCCTGAACTTGCTATCCCATTCCATATCATGATGAGTCTTATTTTCGCTATAGTTTTCTGCTTTGTATATGCAGAGTGTATTAAGAGCTTAAATAGTACGAAAGTTAGTACGCTGTATTCTACAAAACATGGAAGCTTTGTCAAGGCGTCATTACTAGAACATGAAATTAAGCAAAAAGACTGAGACTCTTCACTACAAGGGATGTCAAATTCTCGAAGCACACTATGTACGAGTACTCATTAGATATGCGTAATCAACCTTCTCCGTAGATGGGCCTTAGACCCGTGATTCCCTGCGACAGCTGATTCGCAGCATATGTCCCTATGACTGATGGTAGCATGCTTCTGAGCAGAAATCAAAATTATAAGTATTGCTTTGTGCCACAATGTCATACAACAACAATCAGTGACAGTAAGAAAACATACGTCGCGGTACCATTGAACGAATAAAAGAGGATTTTGTGGGTTAAAGCTGCCAGGAAAGAGTACCTCTCCATCAACAGAAACACTCGCTTCTATTGCTGCACAGACCATTTTAAATTCAGTGTTCACTTGTGTATTTCATTTTGTAAAATAAAACGGATCTTGATCTAAAGAGAAGGTATTGATTTCAAGAGAAGGTAGAGACGAGAGTGTGGAAAACGCAAGGAAACGAGTTGGAACGAGCCAGAAAACAAAGTCAATGGCATACGGATTTCGTTATTCATCTTACTGCGCATGACGCGAACGCGATAGACTGGAGAACAGCAGGGCTTCGAGGTAGCCGAAGACTACTAGCAGGTAGTGTAGGATGTTAGAAAACGACTGTTAATACCATGTAAAATGGAGAATACTTTCCCAGCTTTGTGAATTTTCATAGATAATCATAACACGTAAACCAGAGCTGACGGACTCTGAAATCCAATTGTAAGTTGTGACGAAAATTCCCTATGCCTTGCAATGTAAAATACGTATCTATGACGTCATGGGTAGCTACCGCACATTTCTGGGCTTTTTCAAATGAGCTTAAAATTTGCACTTAATTTTCTTGTAAACTGCAGTTTCTTAATCAAAATTATTTCCGTATGATGAATAAACTTATGCTGAGCAACAAGTCGCAGTAAATGAATTCAGTTTTCTTTGATGGCCCTATTATAATTCAAGAAGAGAGTGATTAGTGATAGATAATCAGTGTCATCTTGCTACATTGACAGCAAAACCAAGGTGCATCTGGCAATTTTTAAATTATAACTAGTTTACCTGCAGCTCCCCCTTCCCCTATCTATACCCACTCCCCAGATAACTATCTTGATATGCTGGGAGCTACTGGCTGTAGCTAAAATTATTTTTACTTTGGCATTTATGCATATGATGATAGCCGTTAAATTTTCGTAGCACTTATCTCCTCAGTAAAACTTTCATTCACTTTTCTCTGTTATACAGCTTGAGTCCACATCTTATATTTTAGATTCAATGAGCTCCTACGACATATCTGCTATTTTGTACTGTCCTTTCTTGAACCCCCACATTTATATACCTCATTTCCACCAACATAAACCAACTGAAAACATCTCTATAAGTTTCAACGCATACAACCTTCTCAAAGTTCACGCAGGCAAGAATTATTGATGATTGCAAAGTCTGGTATGCCCAAATATTGGATGAATTTATGGCTGTATGAACTTTGTACTATTTCTTATACTACTGTTGTGGAATTATAAATTGGAAATGAAACTGATGCTACCCTGCTATAGGGGGAAATGTGAGCAAATCTTAAAATAAATCTGAGGATTAACGATTCTACATGCATAAATAAAGCATTATTTACTGTTGTTCACCACCTTGCACCTACTGAATCAGAGTAATAAGTGGCCACAGTCACTTTTTGGATTATATGTGCATATGTAGATACAATTACCACCATTAGATGATGGTGCCTTACTTCATAAAAACTTTTTTATTATTAGTAATTTCCATCATATTGAAGTTAAATCCATGCCATCTAACATTAACCTGTCATTATAAAACTTCTTAACACAGCACTCAAATAGTGAATGTGATTTCCACAGTATTTAATGACCTGATTCACAAATAAAAGACAACTGCTGACAGCTTCTGTATTACCGGCTTATGTTTAAACCAATTTTGATTCAAGATACATTCTTTGGATTTTAAACGGGAGGATCTTTACACTGCAGCGAGAATTATTCTCAAAAATATGTTTTCAATGCCCATAAAAGTACAATGTCAATTACTAATATTAATACATCAATAATAGATATATAAGTGGAACTTCCACTCTCAATTTAAAATTTCTAAAATTAAAGAAGAGCGTAACAAGTTGATTATTTATTTACATTTACTAAAGCCAAGGATTGGTATGTCCCTGAAAATGAGATATGAAAACATTCTGGCCAAAATATCTAAGACTACATACTTAAAATAATTGTCGATGCGATTGCAGTCTCGAAGTTCTTTTTGCCATATGCAAGGGCAGTATTGCAAGAATAAGGTTCAAGAAGAACAGCTTTCTCAATTGTTAAGCCTGATGCAAAATCATCTATCCGTCTTGAACAAGGCAGAGTAAAACACATGAAACCCATTGCTATGTGTCTATTAGTAAACGTCCTGGGGCCTGTTTCTCAAAGCTACAAGTCCACAAGTTACAAGTCGGATCTTACAAGTGTGACAAGTGTTTCTCAAACGAAAACGGAGGACTCGTGAATTCTCAAAGATTTTACAAGTGAAAATGGCTGAGTCTAGTCCATATTTAGCTATTATTTAAAGCTTTCAATATATTTCGCGAGTTTCTTCAGCCATCTTCTATAACCAAGAGTCAGTACTATGTACTAAGTCTCCGTGGGGGTGTTCTTGTCTCATTACGTTTTAATCTAAAAGACTTTTCTTTTAACTTTAAATTATAAACAAACAATGTGTTTTAAAGTAAACTGAGCATGTTATGTCAAAAGTCTGTAAAAAATCCTGTCTACTGATACCTTGTTTGTCGCTATCGCCTTCGTTACAGTTGAGGTAAAGAGATCGCAAGTCGCTTTACATTTGTTTTGCTAGTTATTCTTTCCGATTTTCTGCGATTTAATCACCTCGGAAGACTAGTAGAAATTTTCTTACAAGTTACAAGGACTTGTAATTTACAAGTCAGTTTGAGAAACAGAATGTGTCGTAACCATGAAAACACTTGTGAGTAAACACTTGTAACTTGTGAACTTGTAATTAGTAGTCTTGTAGCTTTGAGAAACAGGCCCCTGGTGGGGACATTACAGTAAGAACACAATATGAATGAACAACACCGAACAAAGTGTCTGTGTGCCGCAGTTTCAGCTGAGCTCGATTGTTACTGCACATAATGGTAATTCAATAATTCCACCTCACAGTCAAAATATTATTTAAAACTGATTTTGGAATCTCCCACTCTAAATATATTTACTCTATGAAAATACTTACCTGTGCTAATGTTTAAGTGTGGTGTGATGAGTCTGAGCATTGTGATGTAGTTGTAAATCATCTTTTAAGTATTATTGCTGCTAAGGAAGGGTGGTAGTTTGAAGAGAGTGAAATGGTTACAACTCATTCAACCATAAAAATGCAGTACTTCATGTACTCTTGATTTAGGTTATACCAGTTCCACAAATTCATGTAGACAATGAATTTCATGCAAGGGTGTTTGTGATTACAGCTCTATTATTGATGACAAGCAAAATTAATTAAGATTAAAATATTGGAGTGCTTACAGAAACACTGTCTGGACCAACAAATTAACCACACACTGATTTTTTCTGGAGTTCACATCCTGGTGTATGCCCTAATCTGTCTAACTAATGTTTCTTTTGCAGGTCAAGAAATAGTATGAGTCGTCCTGTGCAGGGGCTTCAGGCTCAACAGTTACAGCAGCCCCAGTATGTGCAGGTGGAGGTTGCAAATCCAGAAGACCAACAGTTCATTGTTTACACAGATTAAGTTGTCTAAAAAAGAGACTTGTAATGGACAAGTTGGTGCCATGGCAACGGGAGTTTCTGGGTATTTCTCGTGGCCTTAACTTATCCTCATAAGTGGACCCGTATGGGTTCTTTAAGAAGAAGTTGACGGCATGTACTGTGATGGTGCATATCAGTCAAAATACATGAGCAAAATGAGGATAAAAAAATCCTTGAGGTGTTACGGTTGCAGAAGCATAAAAGGGTAAAATTAATGAGCTGCCATGCTGGTGGAAGTGAGAAGTTATTTGGAAGTGATAATTACCTACTTCAGAGAATGTGAGTACAAATACTGAGGGGGAATCTTTCCAGCACGAAGTAAACTGTTTCATTAAAGAATGTTTTTTCTTGGTGAAAACTGTTTCTCATTTAGTTTTCGTGCTCAGATTTTGTTTTCAACATAAATTGAGTGTGCTCAAAGTTGGCTCTAAAGCTGTTTACTTATGTTTAGAACACTCTTGTCATTTTGCCGTCATCACCATTGGACGTAAAGAGAGTTTCTTTGTTAAATTTACCCTTATGCTCTTGACCAATGACAAATTGAAAGTGCTTTACTCAACAAACCACTTGTTAGTTGTGGAAATATGCCCAGCTTGAAAATGTATATATATTTTCTAAGTATTATGGACTGTGTCTACTATATGTGGTGGAATTCTACAGTTTTCACGTGGAATAATTCCCAGGGCAGCCAGATGTGGTAATTTGATGGAAAAGAATGAAATTCCAACATAATGATGCTTTAATGAAATGAATTTGTAAGAAGCTCCTGGTTTTAAAAAGTGTTATTTATCTACAAGACTTAGGTGATGATGTCACTGACAAGATTTATGGATTGTCTTTAACAATGTCCAAGATCTGCCTTGATTGGAGAGAGGGTGAATGTACATTATAACTCTGAATAATATCAATTACTTTGCCAGTGCATGGAATCAGTTAAATTCCTCATGATTCTCGGGTAATTCCCAAACTTGTGTTATTTTTACTTCTTTGCCACGTCATTTGCATTTTTTCGTGAAATTATTCACAATAAAGTGATTGTCATTGTAGTGACTTGTTTGTAAAAGGTTATGAACAAGTCATAAGTCCCCATGGGATTATATGTGCATTGAATATGCTTGAAGTAACTTTTTGATGCAGGTGGTGGTGTTTTGCTAGGAAGTCACCAAGGTTAGCCCTTCTGATAGGTGTAAAACATCGGGGATAGATAATCCTATGACGTAATGTATACCTTTGTAAATATATTTCCCCGAAGAAATGTTCTATGGTATTCATTTTAGAATACTGATTATGTTTATTATTTCATGACAGGTATCACCACATATGCAAACTTTTGCATTAAGTTCAGTGCTAGATGAACTTATAGGATATGATACTCTTGTGTTGTGAGTACATGCAGTGTGTGGTGTAATGTGAATGGTTAATGGAAATTATCTAGCAATTTTCATGTTATCACTTGGTATTACATCAAGTTCTTGTATTCAGGAGTGAAAAAGGATGATTGAGGATATGATAGAATTTTCCTCAATTGTTAATGAAGTGGACAGGTGAAGATGTATGCTGTCTTGGTATCATACATCATGTATGTGGCACTCACTGGCGAATTAATAAAATATCTTCGTACTATATTGTCCATATCTTTAATGTCTTTGGTATCCTGGGGGTCAACTGAACTAATTTCCTTAAAATTTCTTTCTGCTTAAAGAAGAATTGTGATATTGTCTAGAAACTAAATGTATGTTTGAAACTGGTGGTGCAAAAAATGTCTAGCTTTCTAAGGACAAATAGCTGTTCCCAGGGTAAACTTTTGCCTTTACCTGAATGGCTGCACAGAGAGTTGCCATAAATTTGGACTTACGTAGTGCTTGTAGAACAATTGACACTTTATTTATGCAGCTTTTCTCAGCCAAAGCCCATTGGTGAATTCATGCATAAAAACATAGGACTTAATTACGGAACTAATAACTATAGTATTTTGAGGCGGAGATGGAAATTATTTATAGAGCAGTTATGGAACTCAAAAAGCCATTGATAATAAATGTCACTTAGAAAAAATTAAACCAGCTCTAGAAATGGTATTCCTGCGATAACGGCCAATGACAAAAAATATGGCATGACTCGCCACGTCATGCCATAATAAATGATAATTTTAATAAATGGGCTCTCTGAAGAAGAGTATGATAAGTAAACCCAGTCCTTGAATAGTGCTGACTCGATTAGCACTGTTTCACGTTAATGCTGTATAATATTTAGTACCATTTTGTTCCCATTAACCCTGGCTTCACATCAGCACTCTCCAAAACTTTCATGGCATTTTGTAAAAAATTCAAAGCGATCGCTGAACCCGATACAGAAGGCATTAGTAACAGCAGTAGCCATATCTGCCAAAATTATTCCTAAAAGATGTATCAACAGTTGATATTCCAAACTTTTTCCTTGATATCCTGTGGAAGCCTTAGTTTTTATTATAGCTGATGGACTTGAGCAAATTCTGCCGAACATAAGATGCTGCAAATTCCATGGAAGTCCTAATTTTGGGACGAAGCATTATTATGGTTGGAAATGGCGAAGTATTTATTGGTCAAAAATTAACCAATATTGACAGATGATGGTGTTGAAGAAATAATTTTTCTCTTATCTCCGTCCATTTTTCACGATTCATCATCATTAAGATGCGTAGTTTTTGCAAGTAGCTCATGTGCAGACTGTAATCTTAACCTTCTGACACGCATTTTCCTAAGTTTCAATTTTCACACGCAAAACAGTACATTAGCTTTTTCGTGCATTTTTCTAAGAAAAATACTCTCAAATTTTGTTTTTGAAAGACAGTGCTTTACTGTTGAAAGATATTCACATCAATGCTCAACAGCTCATTGAACATTGCCTTTTTCACACCGCGAAAGCTGCAAAATTGTCACCTTTTCCGTGTTGTTCATCCATCGTACCCTGGCATCATTATAAGTTTATGCATTCTTGAGGTATAGTTCTGCATTATGACTTCAGTGAAATAATGGTTGGTCTTTTCTAAGAATTATTAGATAAGTTATTAGGACCTAAACTAAACGAAGTTGAAAAAAATCTTGAAATTAAACTCTAGTTAGAGCTCGGAATTGATTTCAATGTCACCAAAAGTTAATATAAAACCTTGATTATAGTGTCCTTATTTTGAAAATGTCATATTTTAAACCTGGCCATTGAATTGAGGTCACAGTTATTGTGCCAAAGCGATTAAATTGAAATTTTTTATATCCCTTTGCACTTTATTATTTTTTTACATTCAACCTTTAATTCACCAGTTCAATTCAATTTCATTTGTACACATCCTTCTTCCAAGATGTCCTCTCTCCTTACAATCCCCTTATTTGTTTTCCATATCACCATGACAATCAATTAAAAAAATGATTGAAACATGTTAATAAAAAAACAAAATTAACTTCTATATTATACAAATAAATAAACATGTACATAAATCTGATTATTGGTTATCAATGAATTAACCATTCATACACACGACATGCTTCACAGTTCGGAGCTGCGGAGTGCCATTTTGTACTTGCTTAGAATATCAAAGCGCTCTATATTTAATATTTATTAATATTAATATAGATAATATTTTGGGAAATGTCATTTTGTATCAAAAATCTTAAGAATCTAATGTGGTTTTGCCACGGCCATGACATAGTTTCCATAGAATCGCCCCCGGAAACGTATTACTTTCCATAGCATTATTCCTAATGCAGTTTTATGCTTTGAATTTTGCTGTTTCAGTTAGCGCTCGTATTTCCTGGAACAAATTAAGAGGACGCGGTACACCCCTATTTTGCAGACTCTCCTTAGTTCCGTTCTCAATCAGTCAATTTTGCTTATTTCAACTCAAGTTTTTGAGTTATTTAAGCCAATGAGTGATATTTGGGGGCTATCTTTTTAAAATTTTTCTGAATCCATTATTGGAAGGAGGGTTTTATAAGAAGGCTTTTTTACACAAAATGCTGTGGAATGCTGATTCAAGGAACGCCATATATGGCTAGGTAGCCCCCAACAGTTACCTGTCTGTAGTTGATACGCCAACTGCCGATGCGAAATTTTATCAGATAAATGTATAATTTAGGAAAAGCGAATGTGATTTTTGATGAAATACAGTGCAGTAATGGGCGTCTATGATAGCTCCCACTGCCGTTGCAGTTCTCCATTTTCTCGCCGTGAGCGCTCCATCAGAAAATGAACACTATCTCAGATATGGTGATTTCTGTCCCTGCTTGCGGGATGAGAGGGGAAATAAGTGTGAGGAGAGCAGCTATCAGGCTATTTGCTCTCGCATTCAGTTTTCCCGAAGGCACATGCACAGTTTTCTCTAATCCACAAAATGCTGTGGATTGCCGATTCAAGGAATGCCATATATGGCTAGGTAGCCCCCAACAGTTACCTGTCTGTAGTTGATACGCCAACTGCCGATGCGAAATTTTATCAGATAAATTATAATTTAGGAAAAGCGAATGTGTTTTCTGATGAAATACAGTGCAGTAATGGGTGTCTATGATAGCTCCCACTGCCATTGCAGTTCTCCATTTTCTCGCCGTGAGCGCTCCATCAGAAAATGAACGTACTATCTCAGATATGGTGATTTCTGTCCTCACTTGCGGGATGAGAGGGGAAATAAGTGTGAGGGGAGCAGCTATCAGGCTATTTGCTCTCGCATTCAGTTTTCCCTAATGCGGGCATTGGCCGCTTTAGGAGAAACTTTTCTACATTGAGGATTTCATTGCCTCATACAGCATTGTTAGCTTACTATACTTGTACCTTCTATCATTTAAATGCCTTCTGATAAGCAGTGTAGAAATAAGAGACAAAATAGCATTAAATTGAATTTGTCTGCTGCAAGTAAAATATGTGAGGGAACCTAGCGCGATGGAGAGAGGAGCAAATCTAAAAGTACATCCACCATACTTTTCAAAAACATGTAACCATACATACAAAAAATACCACCATGCATAAAATTATTCGCCAACAACATTTTACGCTTAAGAATGGCGGTCATAAAAGCTTAGGAAATGCCAAAGTGTGACACTAGCTAAAATAATTCAACTACTGCGACAGGATATCCTCAATAGGCCCAGCCATGTTTTTGGAGAACATGAGTGATGTGTAGATATAGGATATTTATGTCATGGAATAAACTCCCCGGGCAGAAAAAAAACATACTAGCACTAAAAGAATGTGGGGTGCATGAAAAATTGAAAACCTAGCACAAAACAATAGTCGCCACAGCCAAAGCCTAATTCACGATAACAGTCCTGTAGAGCATTATAATGCCATCATAGCAAAATTTATCATTGGGAAACGAGTTAATTATGCTCTCACCCGCTCATATAGAGGAAGATGTGCCAGAGCTGTACTCAGCATTAACTCGGGAAATCCTTTGCATGCCCTTTACAAAAATGTTTGTATTGTGAGTCCAGGGTACTACTGCAAAAGGTCACTCCAAAGAAGACAGCTGAAGGCAGTTGCTACTTCCAACCAAGAAAAAAACACAGAGATCGAGGAGAAATATATTTAATCAACTGGGGGCAAAGCCTGATTTTGATTACGGTCCCAATTCTGAAAGGCCTGATATGCCTATTGAGGAATTTAACATTGAGTATCAACTATTTAAGGAATTGCTAAAAATGATTGAGAAAAAAATGGAGAGGAAAACAATACGACAGAGGGATAGTGTGGATTGGGTTGCGATACGTCAGAAGATGCTCATTGCCTCGAATTTTGGACGCGTCTGTAAAATGCTTCCACACACTGCCTGCGAAAATGTAGTAAAATCAATCATCTACCATCATTTCGATTCTCCTCACCTAGAGTACGGAAGAGTAAATGAGGACGAAGCTCACGCGGCATTGGAAACAGCATAATAGAGACTTTTTTACCGTTTCCTAGGAGCAACTCCCAATGGAATAGTGGGGGATTGTGGAAATAAAATGCCCATCATCGGCTGCAGAGATGAGTGTAGAAGAGGCGATCGTAAAAGGAAAAGTGGAATATTGGATGAAGAATAACGGAATGAGAATAAACCGGAAGCATAATTACCACTATCAGAGGCCAGGCCAGCATAAAAGGCCAGCTCCATATTTCTCAGCGAGACTTCTGCGTCTTTGCTGTGTGGGAAGAAGGGGTTGAAGGTGGAGAGGATCCTCAGGGACGATGGGTTCTGGGAGAAATTCATGGTGGACAAATTAAAACAATTCTATTTTGAATGCATGCTTCCGGAGTAAGTCGATCCGAGATTTTCCCGGTCAATGCTGATTTGGAATTCCCCTAGTATTTTGGCTGCCCAAAAGAAGAGACGTCGTGAATCTGTCAAACGTAAGGATGTGGAGAGGGATCAGAAAGGAAATTTGAAATGCAAAAAGCAAAATAAATAAAACAATTATAACCAGCATGATTTGATCTTTCATTAACTCTCTTTCTGTATCCTATCATGGATTAGAGCTCTGCTTAGATTGCACCACAGATGTTAGAGCCGAGGTGGTTCTAAGTTCTCCCTTGGAAGCTTGCTGACATCAATGCAGACATCTCCTGAACTTGTCTCGGACGGCTGTGGTTCCGGAATAATGTTTATATCGACTAAATAGCACTTGTTACGAATTTAATTAACCATAAACTTTAGACAAGTCAAAATTTCATACTACAGAATATTATGTCAGGTATTTCGTAAGTAGCTTTATATACTGTGGACTTTTCTGTGAGGTTGATGCAGTGGGGCAATATTTTCCTTATAACTTTGCTGACTTACACTATAATAGTTAATGTGGTCAACTCCTATTGTATTCTCCCTAGCTATGGTATGCAGCAATATTTTATGCTCATTGGGTTTATTTCATAGTAACTAATTGTCTATAGCCATGATCATTGGGTCGGGATGGGAAAGTCCCCGCATGAAAATACATTATTTTCTTGTCCTATTCCTCTAAACAAAACTAGGATTTCATGACATCAAATCGAATTTCTAAAGCAATGAAGACAGTCCTAATATTAGTTAACCAAAGGCTAGTGCATTGGGTGAAGTTTTAATACATTGAGGATCAGTAAGAGAACCAAATTTCGATTCTGCAACAGAACGAATCAA
This sequence comes from Pyrrhosoma nymphula, assembly GCA_963573305.1. Lineage (NCBI taxonomy): Eukaryota > Metazoa > Arthropoda > Insecta > Odonata > Coenagrionidae > Pyrrhosoma > Pyrrhosoma nymphula. The sequence goes on from OY754328.1 coordinate 57,639,998, forward strand.
ATTTGAAGGGCCCATTGTGAGCTGGACAGATACTCCATTGAAGAAGCCTTCCACATACCACCTACCTACACATTCAGAGATGTTCAAGTTATAAAGGTTGATGGAGGTTTACACCATTTTAAATCTAGAGGACTTTAACTCTCTTCCATTATCAAGCATACCTTAACCGTTAGATTACCGTAATAATATATGCTATTGAACCACTCTATAACTTTTCCACAGGTAAGCGTGTCATTTGGCATGGCATCATTTCGACATTGTACCACTACTGAGTTGCAAAGACGAAGTTACTGATCCGCTGTTGCCATCGGCCAAGTTAGTATCCATGGGTCAAGTCAAACTCATCCGCGTTGATGTGACAACAGCGTGACCGTCTAGACGTCTCAACGAACGTGGTACGAAAACTTATTCGAAGGAAGAGAGGGATCGTGGTTTTCCCCTCCCATCCACGCAAAGAAAATATGCCTAAAGGCTACACTCGCGACAACTAGGTAGGCACTGACTTTGGTAGCTCTACTGGTCAATAAGAAAACTAATCTCACCCTCAGGGGAGGAAAAAAAGTATGTACCGCGTCCTCTTAACCCATTCAAGGCATCGGTCCCTTACTTTACTCGGTTTTCCCTAGTTCCCAAGCGTCGGCGCTGACACTTGCAACTTCCTTCAGCGTCTTAAGCTTGCTCTAGGCACACGTGGATGAGTTTCGTTCTTTTCTGGATGTGTTTTCGTTTTATATAAATAAAAGAAAAAAAACATTCAGCGTGGGAATAAATGTCATGTCAACAGGTCAGCATTGAATGGGTTAAGAGCGTCAATCGGGGACTGGGTGTAATAAATGTTAATCTCAAGGTAGCTTGAGTGAGATATTTCCCTAGTCTTAATGAAGGCCATATTCAAATTTTATTTTTTAATTTAAACTTCCGTTAGAAGTATGAAGTAAATATTGTAATATTTATGGTGCCAAAATAGTTACATATTCCAGAAATAATCAATAATTATGTCTGCATAAGTCTCTAACTTGACTCATTTTTTCATGCCATACGGTGAAAACACATTCACAGCAGGTTTTTTTTGCTATTCTGTATAATTTACTTGATTAATTTTTATAAATAGTTGAGAAATTGTAAAAACTAACACGTAGTTTTTTGATGAAATCTAGTTGCTAGGAATGCCTAATTTTTCAAAATTCTCTCACTGAAGTGCTTAGCCATAATTTACCCTTTGTAAAACAGCTTATATTTGTAGGCAAATTGCTTGAGAAGTGATTCGGCAAGGAGTTAATATTTTGATGGAGATGTCAAAGTCAATGTGAAGTAATATCTCACTCAAACTACCTTAAGGTAAGATGTGAAATGTTTTAAAATATATCAGTTTCAAAACAAGTGTATTGCTGAGACTCAGGAGTACATCTGAAGTTGCAGCATATGGCTGAGTATTATCAGCAGAGCTATAGCTTGTGAGATACGAAGTAGCTATAGAGATTTCATTGATATCTTATTTTAAATTATTTGAAGATGGAGAAATGGATTTTTCATAAATTTACATAACTCACATTGCCCTGTTACTCTCGATCAAGTATTATTAAAAATATCGAGTGTTTATTAAATGTACTTACTGCATTTCAAATGCACGACACTTTTAGATCCATATTCCACAAATTTAAAACCTCCATGGATGCATGATGATGTGGAAGAAAAATGCAAACTATGTGCGATCTCTTCCTGAATGCTTTTTCTCATTCCTGTGAGTTGGCAATCAAAAGTCTCTTTTGTAGCTATGTTCGGATGATTTTTAGACACCCTGCATTTCATTTTCACCCATGATTATCTTAGATGTGCACATTCCCACGTGCTGATGTAATCTTTGCACTATTTTAAAGACAAACCCTGTTATCAGCATGATGGTGTCATACTTTGTGCATATTAGTCAAAATAATTCTTTTTTTTTACTATTTTGTGCTTCTATAGTAGTCTCCAGCGTAGCTTAGTGGAAGTGCTCCACAACTTAATGCAACACATTATATTTCTGCATAAACGCTTTATTGATGACCTAGGTTTTTATGCTTGGCATCATTCATTCATTCATTACAGTAATCTACCAGTTAGAGGTAGGTTGTGATGAAAGTCGGAGAATATCCAACGAACTCTTACACGTGCTGTGCCCTTTCTACCTCTTGTATTTCTTTCTTCATCTCAGCATAAGTCCTACCTTTCTTCATCCTGTCCATAAAACCGATTCTCTTCCTTCCCCTTCCCCGCTTACCCAACATCCTTCCCTCTATCACGAACTTCAGCAAACCATCGTCCCTCATTACCCCTTCCAGCCACCTTCCCTGCCTTCCCCTAATCTCATCTATAAGTTTCCTCTCCTCGCCCACCATGTCAAGCACTTCCTCATTTGTCTTCCTTTCCGTCCAACGCACCTTCTCCATCCTCCTCCACACCCACATCTCAAAAGCCTTCAGCCTATTTTCGTCTTCCTTTCTCAAGGTCCACGTTTCCGCCCCATACAACGCCACACTCCATATCAAGCTCTTCACTAGCCTCTTTTTTACATCCTTACTTAAGGTCCCCGTCATCAGCTCCCTTCTATTATTGAACGCTTCCTTCGCTAGCGCTATTCTCCTCCTAATGTCTTTGCTACAATGTCCTCTTTCTTCTAGCATACTACCTAAGTAATTAAATTGTTCAACTTGCTCCAGTTTGTGACTTCCTACTCTTATCACCAGCTTCGCTTTCTTTGTCCTACAGAATCTCATTACTTTTGTTTTCCTATTATTTATCTTCATTCCGTATTTCTCACACTGCTTTTCCAGTGCATCTACTAAAGTTTGCAGTCCTTTCGATGACCGACTCACCAACGCCTGGTCGTCTGCGAATCTAACCGACTTTATCCACTGGCCTCCTACTTTCATTCCCAAGTCTAGCTCATCCCATGCCTCTCTAACCATTTCCTCAGCATAGATGTTAAAAAGTAAAGGCGACAACGGGCACCCTTGCCGCACCCCGCGACCTATAACTGCCCACCCTGATTCACCGTCCGCTACCCTTACATGAGCCCTCTGCCCCATATATAAGTTTCGGATGAGTCTCCTATCACGCCAATCTATTCCTATTTTCCCCAGTATCTGCATTAGTTTCTCCCAGTTTACTCTGTCAAACGCCTTTTCGAAATCTACAAAACAAGCAAAAACATCCTGATTATGCTCTATGTTTCTATCTATAAGTGTCCTCATTACCGCAATCGCATCTCTGGTTCCCCTCCCCTTCCTAAACCCAAATTGGTCATCGCCTAAATAGCACTTTGCTCTGCTCTCCAACCTTCTATTTAGTATTCTAAGCAACACTTTTGCTGCGTGCGAAATTAAACTGATTGTTCTATACTCCTCGCATTCTGACGCTTTCTTCTTCTTCGGGATAGATATTAATACTGTTTTCACGAAATCCTCTGGCCATACTCCTTCCTCGTAGATCCTGCGAATAAGTTCGAAAAACGATTTTCTCCCCCTACTACCTAGATTCTTCAGTAGCTCCGAAGGTAGGTTATCGGTTCCCACGACTTTTCTAACCTTCATCTCTCTTAGTGCCCTCTCTATTTCACTCTCAAGTAACTCTGGTCCGAGGTTATCTTTATCTATTGTTCCTTCGTCCTCTAGATCTAGGCTAAGGGGTCTATTCTCGCTGTCATATAGCTCCTCTACGTATTCTCTCCACCTTTCTTGGATATCTTCCTGTTCGATTAATATCTTTCCTGTTTTGTCCTTAACCTTTGGTATCGCTTGACCTCTCTTACCACCCGATAACATTTTCACCTTGGCGTACAAAGCGCCCACTTCCCCCTCCTCCTGCATCTTTTCCATTTGCTCACATTGTCCCTTCCACCAGCTTTTGCCCGATTGGTCACTCGCCTGAGTTTATTATTCAATTCCTTGTACTTCCTCTTGCCTACGTCGGTGCTCACGTTTTTCCATATCCTTCTCTCCTCCATTTTCTTTATCATTTCTTCTGTAACCCACTGCTTCTTAACCCTCTTCTTTTCCACCGTTCCTATTGCTTTCTCTGCCGCTCTTGCGATGCCTGTTTTTATAACCTCCCATCTCTTCTCTATGGTTCCCATCCGCTTCTCTTCACCTATGTTCTTTTCTACTAGCTCTTGGTATTCCCTCCTTTTCAACCCTTTCAATGCTTCAAAGTTCCACCTCTTTATCTTCCTCCCTTTACAAAGCCTTTTGAATCTAACTTCACACTTCATCATCACCAAGTTATGATCCGAGTCCGCATCCGCCCCTGGATAGCTACGAGAGTTTTTTACACTGTTCCTAAATCTCTGCCTCACCATTATATAATCAATTTGGTATCTCCCGGTGTCACCCGGCATTTTCCATGTGTACCTACGCCTGGGGTGATGTTTAAACCAAGTGTTTGTCACTACTAATTTATTTCTTCTACAAAATTCAACTGCCTTTTCCCCGCGATCATTTCTTCTTCCTAGCCCAAACCCTCCTACTTCTAATCCGTCCCTCCCTTCTCCCACCACTGCATTCCAGTCACCCATCACTATCAGGTTTTTCTTCCCTGGCACTTCTCTAATTATTTCTTCTACTTGCTCGTACACCTCTTCCTCCCTATGGTTGCTCGTAGGCATGTATACCTGGACCAGTACAAAATTCGTCAGGCGTGCTTTTATTTCTACCACTAGTATCCTGTCGTTCACCTGTTCAATGTTTACCACCCTCAGTCCCAACTTTGTGTTCAGTACCATGCCTACCCCCCGTTGACTCTCATCTCCCCCACTATAGATCACCCTGTAGTTATCACTCCAATAGTCCCCGCTATCCTTCCATCTAACCTCGCACAATCCCAAAGCATCTATTTTTCCTTTTTCCATTTCCTGCTTAATATTTTCAAGCTTCCCGGCCCTCATCATGGTCCTTACGTTCCAAGTTCCTATTTTTACCACTGTTTTCCTCCTCTTTTTCTTCTTCTTCTCCCTCCTTTCCCTTGTATCTTCTGATGATGATTCTGATTCTGTGCAAGGATTTCGTGTGATGACGACCGCGGAGGCCTTGCCTCCCCCGCTGCCGGGCACGACACCCGCCCTAGTGGGCGGCGTCCCGTAGTTGCCAGGAATCAGATCTCTTTGGATGACTTTCATGTTCTGGGAAGTGATAGTTGAGAGGTATCCCACGCGACTAAACGGTATTTTTAACGTGACACCATCACGGAACTACCTTTCGTCTGGCTCCTACCCTTCGACCTATCTGGCATGGGTGGCCCTACCAGGAGCAATGTACTTGCTCCTGCCAGTCCAGCTCTAGGGGTCATTGGAACGCACAAGCCCTTCCACCACGTCAAGGTCGTAGTTCAAGGAAGAGGCTTGGCATCATCAGGTACAATTTACAGGTAGTTCATTCCTTAAATATACCCCTCTTGGGTGGGGGAGGGTAATGGGAAAGTATCGTCACATTGTTGGTGAGCGCAGGAGTGGTGGTTGGTGAGTGGATGGAGGTGTTGGTGAAGGATGTGGATAGTGAGTGGTGAGGCTGTGGAAGGAAAGTTGTTGGGAGGGGAAGAATAAGCTGAGTTAGTAGTGTAGGTGCCACGTTGTACCAGGCGACTGTTGCAGGTTACTTTCTCTTTACTGAGGAAAAGATTTTGCTCCAATAAAGATAGAAGAGTATGCAAGATGGTCAGGGAAAGATTGTTTGGAGAATGGTGTAGAGATAGCGAAGCATTGGCTTTAGCCCACTCCTAAAGTATGTATTCACAGGTCAATATCCCATCTGGTAAAGAGTATTACCCTTGAATTGTTCTCCACTTAGCATTGGAGTTAGGAGTTGTTGTAATGTGCTGATACTACTTATTGGCATTCTATTCGCCATAGTGTAACTTTTGATCTTCTGTGTCTAGTGCTAGAACTTTGCTTGAAAATTGAAATCACCTCCACGACTTCCTTCACAGCAGATGGAGCAAATTGATATATTTTCACTATTAAAATTTTTTTTTCTATGCAATGCAAACTATTACTTCCTTTTCAAACTACCTATGTACCTCAATTTCTATTATTAGCATTCACATATTTTTCACATCTAAAAATTGAAGAGAACTATGGCTCTAGGTTTCCCCTGTAATTTGCAGAGCTTTTTGGGAACCTGTGGGGAAAAAAATCCACATTTTGCCAAAGATTAAGCCGAGAAAGAAGGGCAATCTTTTAACATTTCAAAACCAACTTCGATAACCTTACTTGGTTGACAAGATAATTATGTATTATTTAAAGAATGGTACAAATCACAGATCCTAAAAGAAGAGGATGGAGGCCCCTTAAGAATAATAAGGATAACCAATAATTAACTGAATAGGCATCCGAGATATCATGGTGATATTTACAATATGCCATGTATGATTAACTATGCTCTGATGAATTCTACAAGAGATTTAAGTTCGAATGTACAAGAACATGTCACAACTGCGACCTTGTTTCAATTATAAACGCAGTCTTATCTTTTTCCATTGCCTTCTGCTACCTTATTATTAAGTGCAAACTTATATCTAAGAATTTTCATCACAGTTACAGTTTCTTATGATCTTATTCTGTAATCTTCCTATGCATGTACATGAGTTAACATTTTTTTATTATGATCAAAATCAACTACCTCAAACAAATAGTTGTGATACAGGCTTATTTAAGTGCAACATTCCAAAGAGGAAAAATCATTTTCAGGGTTATTCAACCCTTAGATGAGATACTGGCTTGTTATGTAATAGGTTGGCTGGTTTCTTGAGTAGGTGACTGACAACTAAGGTTTTCTGTCCTGTTATGGATAGTTCGCTAAGGTTGGGATTGCATGGAGGAATGAGGGAAAGAAGACCAGGATGGCATTTGCCTACCTAGTGAAAGGCGTCAAGGGATCCACAGTTTGACATCCCATCCACTCGATGGCTTACTGCACTTGAAGTTCCCAACACGACACTCAAGTATGTAGGATCAAGATTCTGCATAAAAATCTCAGCCATTACAGAGATTCAAAGCCAGGCTCTTGGGATGGGAGGCTAGGACTTTAGCTATGGCACCAACCCAATCCTCTTTTTATACCATAGGAATACTGACTGGTATGATGGACATTTGCATTTTATTTACTTATCGAATTAAATCTCTGTACTATATTCTTGCGGCATATTTGAGAGAGAGCCTAACCTGAGCAAATGAAAAATGTGATAATGTGGTGATTGTAGGGAAATGGTGAGCATACAGTGAAGGCTTTGGATATTGAGTGTGGATAAGAAGGTTTAATATTAGCTGTAGCAAAGAAGAGGTATTATGAAGTATAAGGAATGGTTGGGGAGTAAATGATGAAGGCAGGGATTCCTAGGATGTTTCAAAATTTAATGGAATATGTACTGAGAGAACCGAAATATGTAAAAGTTTGAGAGAAAAAAGACATCCCTTTTCCTCTGTGTTCTACGAAAGATCATGATATTTTTGGGTAACCACAATATAGGCAATGCTTCATCCAATAAATGGTATGTGCCATTAGAGATCACTGCAGTACTTCAGCTTCCTCTGTCCCATCATATGTTATCCTAAGTTACATTATCTTGTGGGAGCACAGTTTATCCCACCTAAAAACTGCCTATTATAGCTTATTTTGTGGAATGCCATTAACAGCACTGTTGAGAGAATTTAAGTTAGTAATTCATTACCCATCCATTGAAGGACGTTTGTAGGAATTTTGCTTATTTCTTTTACCAATAACAGCATATTAAATCACCCAGGGAATTTTCTTTCTTCTGTACTCGAGGTCAGGGTCTAACAATAGGTATGAGAAACAATATAACTTCTGTTTTTATGGCTCACATGTTTAAAAAAACTTGTCAATAACAATGGACAACTTTGTACAAAGAATTAAAACCCCACAAGAGATATAAATTGTTGCAATTTTACACTGGAAGAACTGACAGGATGGAATGTAAAACCATGCTAAACATATTATTTGTGTGTGGGGAAAAATCACAGTTTCCTACAATATACCACAAATTAATCCCTCCAAAATAAAACATTATCATCACAACCCCAGGAAGAAGGAACAATTGCCATGAACCACAGCAATTCCACACTTTGACAGGAACACGCAAATTGCATTTACATTAACTTCAAAGTAATCACTGATGTGTCAGCCTGAGATTGATAGTAAAACACTTTTCCTCCAAACTGACATACTCAATGGTCCTCTCTTTGTCTAAGCCCTGGATTACAGAGCAAGTACTCCATTCAACAGAAGTACCAAATTCTTTTGAACATGATTTCCTAACATTTTATTCTTGTGCCTTCCCTTTTAGCATAGCTAAAAGACTTACACTCTTTGGCATTGCAATCTCTCTGAAGAGAGCCACAATTAGAAAACAATTAACAATTTTTTAACATTTTAGTACCGTAAAGACATTCAATAAAAATAAGATTACCACCCTTAAACTTAAAAAATAAAATTCCATCATGCATTGCAGCAATACATAATTTAAGAGACCAACTGGCATATATTTAAAAAAAATCTGGAATGACCACCATGACAAACAGATGAGATGAGGAAGATCATTGAAAATTATATACGTAGTTCTCATGAAATACCATGTACATAGATGAGTTGAAACAATGAAGAGGGGAGAAGATTTAAGAGTTCTTGAGAGGAAATAGTTTTTTCACATTTTTCATTTTGATTGTTCAGTCACCCTTCTTTTAAGAATGAGATTTCAAACTTAGGACATCCTTCAGTGGTGGTGTCCAAGAGTGAGGAAGAGTGGTAAGAGTGCACCAATGATCAGAAAAACTAACTCTGTGGTCCTCAGCATTCCTTTCTGATCACCAGACACTAAGGGCACATTGTCTGAGTTTCCCACCAAACCTACAGAATGATGTGAATGTCCATTAGATCGAGCAGTGAGCTCTGGGAGGACGTGCACTGTGGCCACAAAAAGGAAAGTCCCAGCACTGAAGAGCATAGCAATTCCTGTTGCATTCACCGAGGAAAGAGTTTCCTTCCCTTCCTGAAACGAATACATAAAATTAGCATCAACCAGATCTTTTAAGTTTTAAAACTAGGGATCTCACACAAACCTAATCAAGTGGAACCATAGGGTTGTGAGGCAGGGATAAATTTTCGGGAAATTAAAGCTGCGAATTGAAATATATCATCTAATTTCTCAGTTAGTTAATTCCAAAAATTGCCAGAGATATAGGAGTCTAAAATTAAATGGAATGGGAATATCCTGATAAAGGCTGTAATGTCACTTCATCCATCAGTTGTCCACATTTGAACTTTCAACGGCCATTTGTTGAATCTGAATCAATTTTTATGCTTTCATTCATCATTTAAAAGAACAATAGTGATTTATAATGGCTAAGCACCATACATGTCACTTTCTTGCATCATGTATTAACAATTACTAATAGTAATTAGTTTATCCCTGTGGCCTTAAAAAAAATAAATTGTGGGATTTACAAATTACAAATTCATTTAGTGGCTTGTGAAGACCTCCAATTCTGCCAAACAAAGGGCAATTTCTTACAAATTTTCTTGATAAAAACCTTAGTTAACAGGGAATTGAACCATAGGCCTTTGATTCATGGATGAAATGACGTCAGCGTTTCATGGAAGCAGAAAAATTTTTAACCTTCTATGTTTAGTTATTTGGTTACTAGGGCTTAATGTTGCAAAGTAACTAGATAGGTTAAATATAAAATAAATAAAACCTATATACAATGGATTTCAATAATTATATCAAGAAAAAGTTAAATGGTAACCCCCACTCTTCTGTAAATTGTCATACTTGTCTTTTGTATTAAAAAGCATTTTACATACTGACACAGGATTGTAAAATGACACTTTGGCACTATAGATTAGTTTACATGAGACATAAGGTATGAAAGGTAGCTTGCACCAGCATGAAGGTTTGTCAATACCAACTTGAATGGAAGTTATAAAATTTATAGCTTGTTTTTTGTTAGATCTTTCAATAAGTTTTCCAATTAGTTTTTGTAGTAATTCCAGTAGTTTAGTAGTAGTAATTAGTAGTAATTCCAGTTTTGAATTATTTGGTAGAGTCATGGAGTCTGAAGTTCGTGAAAGTTCAATTGAGTTTTTTATTCCAAATTTTGGGGTGTATGATGGCATGCTGCAGAAAAGAGACTTCAAGTTGTAAGCCAGCTTGTGTTGGAGATAAGACGTGATATAACAGGTCTGACTGGATAATTAACCTTGTGTATTTAAGGAGGCCATAGAACCTCGGTGGTGAAGGGTTGATATTGATAAGACCATGTTTCTCTCTCTCTTTAGACTCCATGACTCTACCAAATAATTCAAAACTTGTTTCTTTTTATGTTTCGAACCTGTTTACATGTGTCCCTGTTAACAAAGCTCTCAAAGAGGCAGAACATTTCTTAGACACTTCGGAAGCTGTCACCGAACTTTTAAAACTCTTCACCAGTCAAAATTACTTTTCATTTGACCACAACAGATATCGTTTGAATGAAGGACTGGCCATGGATTGTCCGCTTTCAGCTCTTTTGGCTGATATATTCATGGATAGCTGGGAAAGAAAACTTTAACTCTGATGACGTATTGCTTAAGAATGTTTTTTACTGGTACAGATATGTCGATGATATAATTTGTTTGTAGATGGTCTGCGAGCGAAAACTTGACCGGTGTTTATCCCTTGTAATAGGCCTCCACCATAAAATTACATTAACTATTGAAGTCAGAGGAACAATTTTAAATTTTTTAGATTTGAATATTTCCATTGAAAATAATAGACATAGGTTTTCCATTTACTGGAAACCTACTCATACAGATGTCATCATACCAAGTAGCTCATGTCATTCCTATTCTCATAAACACGCGTCCTTTCACGCCATGATTCACCGTCTCATTAACATCCCGCTATGGGAAACTGAGTTTAAAGAGGAACTAATATTATACGACAAATTGCTCATAACAACGGATACGAGCAATCTTTAACTACACATATTTTAAATATAAAATTAAAATACATTGGTTACTCTTATTTAACTTCTTTGCTACCCGTTGAGCCTAAAACGTGAGCCACTTCGTGAAAAATACCTTTTTTCGGCCCCCTATCTTATGTTTTATCCCAAGCCATCCCGAAAGTTAAATACAAGGTATGTTTTTATAGTAAAAACACCTTGGGAAGATTGCTTAACAATGCAAAAGTTGTAATAGAACCTAATTTAAAATATGGTATGTATAATTTAAATTGTGATACTTGTGCATGCTGCTATACTGGTCAAACAGGGCAAATTTTCAAGATAAGAGAAAATGAACACAAGGCATGCTGGAAGAATAAGGATGATTTGTCAGCCTTCACCTGACACCTTTTGGAGATGGGGCACCGAAGCAGCTTTGATCCAGAAATCCTGCATTTTACCGGGAAAGGAAGGAGGATAGATGCCCTAGAAATTTGGGAGATCAGCCTACAAGGAAACCACCTTCTCAATGACATAACATTTCCTAACCCATCCCCCTTATTACTCATCACCCTCCCAAAACCCCCACAACCCGAATGATTAACCCCCCACCCTTTCTCCCAGTTACAACACATCACGGGCGTCGCCGCCATAGGGGACATGGGGGACGCGTCCCCCCCAATATTTGAAGTCAGTTTTGTCCCCCCCCTAAATTGTATAAAACAATTTAATATAAATCGTAATATTTTTGTTTAATTGCATACATAACACAGTAGGCGCGCAAGCCCGCCCGATTGGCCGCTGTCAGCAAGCACGGTGCTGGCCTTTCTCCTCGCCGCTCCACACTACCCCTACCTCCCCTCTCACCACCACCCTACCGCCCCTACTGCTCATACGTTGGTTATTTTTGTCTCAGAGACACGAGTCATCGGTCACTGCACCTGCAGTTCCAGCGGACAGCCTGTGTGTGTTTAGTTGACAATGGTTCATACTATTGAGATGTATGTTAAACTGTTTTTCATTATGTAATGTATCCAACGGTTATAGTTGTTTTCGTTGATACTTTTTGGAAGTACGTTGAAGTGTTTCTTGACAAAATGAAGCGAGCAGAGGGACAACAAAATTTATTGTCATTTTCCAAAAAACAAAAAAAGGACAATGGTAAGTAAAGCTTATATATTTTTGTGAGAGATAAAGCGAATTTGTAGATAGTAATTGATTTCATGTGGGGGAGTAAAAGAAAGAAATTGTCCCCTCGATGATGATGGGTTTACTGACCTGAAATGGCCATAGTGTCTTAAAGTTTATTTTAAAAGAGATCTTGGTGTTGTTATTTGTTATTCTTACAATTATTAAACAATTGAACGCGTTGGTATGTATAAGTCGCACATTATAAATCCAACTCTGACCTTGCAGCTATTAACCAGCTTGCATACTATGCTAAGACAATCTATAAACTCGCGACTCATGTTATCTTATTACCAAACAGCTACATTTAATTTGAGTTATAATATAGGTTAAATGTTTTCGGATGAGCATTTTTTCAATCCCCGCTTCCCCTCTCGCCTTCACTCCCAGCTCTTAGACCAGAGCCAGATTTATAATGCGCGACTTATTTAATAATCCCGAGTTCTGAAGCTGTATCATCATCGGTTTGCTATCTTTCAACTGAAGCACATCAAGATGGAAGAAACAACCAAGAATGGCAACAGGGGACTGCTCTGTTCGTCACACTTCTCCTCATCAACCTCAGATTCTACCAGGGGATTTTCCGCTGCAAAAATTTCCAGGCAGAGTGCTGAAATTCCAGACCAGTTGGTACGAGAGATTTCCTTGGCTACATGTGGCTGGAGCTGAAGGGGTAAGCTGTTTTTACTGTGCAAGATATGCTCAATTGTGCCCAGGCAAAACGCTAGCTACCAAAGCAGATAAGGCTTTTAGTGAAAAAGGGTTCAACAACTGGAAAAAAGCTATTGAAAAGTTTGGAAACCACCAAATGAGTGATGCGCATTCCCAAGCTGTTTTAAGCTACTCTCAGTTACAAGCACCTATTGAGTCACAACTGTCACATGTTAAACTCGAACAACAAGAACTTGCTTTAGAATCTCTTATGACTATAATAAGTAGTGTAAAGTATCTCGTTAGACAAGGTCTGGCAGTAAGAGGTCACCAAGATGATGAAGGTAACTTAATGGAACTATTGAAAGTTCGGTGTGAGGACAAGCCGTCTTTGAAACGGTGGCTAGAAAAAGATGTTACCTATACTCACCCTACCATACAAAACGAAATCATACAGATATTGGGAAACGAAATTGTGTCCAGTATAGTTCAGAGCATTAAGTTAAGCAACCCTTTGATGTACTCTGTCATTTGTGATGGGACGCAAGATATTGCTGGCAATGAACAGGTCAGTGTTTGTGTCAGGTGGGTTGATGCTGATCTCCAGCCTTACGAAAGTTTTTTGGGCTTTTATGAATCGGCAAATACTTGTGGAACAGATATAGCAGCTCTTATTTTTGACGTGTTGCTTAGATTGCAGCTCCCTTTGTCCAATCTTCGTGGGCAAACTTACGATGGAGCTGGTAACATGAGTGGTATCCATAAGGGAACTCAGTCAGTAGTAATAGACAAACAACCACTCGCTGACTACATTCATTGTCGTGCTCACTGTGTCAATCTAGTAATGAAAGCAAGCTGTGAGACTTCAAGAACTGTCAAAAACGCCATGGATTGGGCTCATCAGCTAGGACTGTTGTTTTCGAACACAAAAGCTAAAGATTAATACAAACATATAGTTAAAGATGCAGCTTAAGGTCCAGTCAGTAACATTGCAAAAATAAAACCTCTTTGTCCCACAAGATGGATATACCGGAAAGGACAAATCAATGAAATTTTGCACAAGTATCCATTGATTTTGAAAACTTTGAATGAACTCACAGAACGTAAGTACGAAGGAGCCAGTGGTTTGTTGAGTGTGTTTGAAGATGGGACCACATACTTAGGCCTGATTATGGGTAGGAAAGTTGTTGAACTTTTGGAACTACTGAACAAAAGTTTTCAAGGCGAGAAGAAAACAGTGGCTGGGTTATGTGAATCTGTTAAACACATTGTTGATGGCCTACAAAATCTCAGAACCAACCAGCAGTTTTCTTCTGTGTTCGAAGAGTGTAACAAGTACATAGCTGAGTTGGGCCTAGAAGAGCTAAGACTCCCAAGACAAAAAAAGTGCCTAAAAGGATATCTGAGGGAAATGCTGCTGGCTACGAGTTTACTTCAACAGAAGAACACTTTAGACGGGAGTATTTTGAAGTCATTGACACGGCTGTGCATGGTCTCAAAACTCATATACTTGAACAGGCTGGTATGAAAAAACAAATACAGCTCGAGAAAGTCCTGCTAAAAAGAGAAGGTTATGATGTCAATGTGCTAGCGCCATATCCGGAAATCAACGGTCAAATGTTGAAGTCAGAACTTGAGCTTTTCCACCAAAGATACAAGATAAAGAATTTAAAAGACGCCAAGGACGTGTTGACCTCTATGATGAAAGAGGTCAGGGGGCTGTTCTCCAATGTTGAAGTCCTGGTGAGACTAATGCTTGTATGTCCAGCTTCAAGTTGTGAAGCAGAGCGAAGTTTTAGTGCTCTGCGTAAACTGAAGACCTACCTAAGATCAACCGTGACTCAAAAAAGGTTGAATCATGTTGCTCTTTGTTACGTTCACAAAGGAATATTGGACAAGGTAGAAGCAAAAAATGTTGCAAAACTGTTTATTTCAAAATGTGAAACTAGGAGAGGTGATTTTGGTTACGTAAAGGATAATAAATAAACCACTTTGGGGTTGTTTCAGTTCCAGTATACATCCGTTTAGCAAGAGGTCAATTTGAATTTTTATAATGTACTGTAAAGAGAAACAAGGCTAAGATTTTAAAGTTAATGTTTACGTTGTAATGTGATAGACCGTATGTAATAACAGTAGTGTGTGTAAAATAAAGCATATTAAACCTGACCTGATAATGAGTTTTTATTTGATACCTATATACTATATACATTTTAGAATGAGTTTTCAATTGTATGCTTATAGTTTGTTTTTTGAACGATTGGACTTGGAATCAAGCGTGTGGTATAGGGCGTTCCATTGTTGTCAAGTCCAATGGTTCAAAAAACGAACTATAGACATGTTTTCAGGTTAAATACAAATTGTTTCAATAAAAAACCTGCTTGTACAAATGTAAGATTTTGGGTTTAAATTAGTGTTCAAACGTCATTTCAAGGTCACAATTTTTCTAAAATGTCCCCGGACCCCCCGTCCTGTCCCGGGGGGGGGGGGGGGGTGTGTGTGTGCCCCAGGACCCCCCATTTGTCGCCCCCAAAGTGTTGATGCTGACGACGCCAATGCAACACATACTGTTTCCCCCACGCCTTTCCCCTCCCTGCTCAACCAACCTCCCCCCCCTCCCATAGCAGCTTCCTATAGTAAATCAGGGTGTCCAGTGAATCTCAATTTCTTTTTTCCCTGAGTTTTCCAGGCCAATTTTTTACATTTTCCTTGCTGCACTTTGTTTCTACATATTTTTAATGAGTTTCTAATAAAATCTGCATAATTTTGCCAACATGAAAAATATGAGAAATTTTGGTCCCTACTTCGAGTTAAATATGTAAGAGTGTACAAGGAATGTGGAGTATTACGGGTTTTATTCCAACCAACAAATAAACAAAAACGCATAACTGACAAGAAAAATTTGAGTCAGGTGAAATTTGAATACAATAAACTAGATTCAGACTATTTCGATAAAGAACTTGCAAATAAAAGAAACTGGTGTGACATTTTTCAAGGAGTGCATTTCCGATTCAAGTTCAGCAACAAATTTCTCGGCTTTTCAAGAAATTACTTTATTTTGGGTTACCTTGGGAACCTTTTGCAGTTAGTACCTCTTTCTTATTCTTTTGAGGCCTTGGTACCTTTCCTCTTCTCCCCAAAGGCTTCACTGTACTTTACAGGAGCATTTCGGAAACAGTGAATTAATTGCTTTGTGACAGGTACGGATCTGACACCCGAAAATATTCAATTATGTAGAACAAAATTGTATTTGTTGGACAATACACGAATCTTAATTAGTTTGGATTATCCTGTACCGTGGCCTTGTCAACTGCGGGCCCAAGGGCCGTGATTTCCATACGTAGTGACCGTAAAACGTATTTCCACTCCTTCAAAAACATTTCTACAAACATTATAACGAGGAGAGTGGAGATTATTGGGAGAGGATTATCAATTATATAACAATGCACCAATTACCCATTTAGGTTGCTGGTCGAATGGTTTTCGAATAATTATGGGAAATGTCACTTTGCATGCTTAGACGTTTAGATTTCTCGTAAATTTGGCAACACTAAGAATTCCATTTGTACGGCTCTTTGATTGGAATCAAGATTTCCGTGTGGAATTCTGTTTCTGCTGACGGAGATATGCAATCGCATTTTGGCATCAATTCCGATTTCGTTAATAGCAGCCATTTTACATGGGAATTATTACGTGGAATTTGCCTTGTTATAAAATCAGCCCCCTGTACTACGCGAAGGGAGTGACTGAAAGTTAGGCGTTTTTGTTTATTTGTTGGTTGGAATAAAACCCTCAATACTCCACATTCCTTGTATACTCTTGCATATTTAACTCGAAGTAGGGACCGAAATTTCTCGTATTTTTCATGTTTTCAAAATTATGCCGATTTTATTAGAAATTCATTAAAAAGCAAGACCCTGGAAGAGAGTGAGGTGGGGTGACGGAGCAAAATCTGCGAGTGGGTGCACAGCTATGGAAAGAGTATGAAATGAACTGGGAGCACAAGGCTACGCTGAGCCGAGAGCATAATGCAAGCAAAGGCACAGGTTAAACCTCTCTCTCTGCCTTAATGGAAATCGACGGCCGTATTGCAATGTACATGAAGATGGCTTATTATTTTTAATATTATTATTATGTGACTTGTATTATGGCTTGACAGCTGAAACTGGTCGTTCTTTTTCAAATAAACTGTGGAAGTCACTAAGTCTCTTCATTGCTATTATGGAGTCCTTCCACCACGTCACAGCTTCTAATTTTGATTTAACATGATGGGTTCTCTATGCACCAAGCAGGAAATCTTTGACAAGAGTATACGGACCAGCAAGCTGGTGGTATTGTGCCTGGCATGAGACTTCGGACCAGTTAATAATGGAGCCATGATAATAATACCATGTACCTAATAATACCATAGAGCAAATAATGAGTGATGAGGAAACAAAGAAATATGTAGAGGTGAAGAGGCTAGCTAATAGTAGCATAGAATGGAATGCCGTGTCAAACCAACCATAGGGTTGATGACCAGTAATGATTGTGAACAACTGCACTAATATCTTGGTACAAAATATTTGTAAACAGTTCACTCTAGACCAAGCACGAATACACAGAATAATTTAAATTCCCGGCCATGTTGGCCATGAATGCGCAGGAAATAAGTTATTTGCATCTCCCATGATGTTTCAAGAACCACCGTGGCAGAGTGGGTTAATGCGCTAGGATGTACGAATATGAGTTCGTGCCTGGGCAGAGGCGTTTTTTTCCCGGTTGAATCTGAATCCAAATCAGCCATAAATTTTGCAAGCAATGCTGTCTAGTGGTCATAGTAATAATATTTTATTTTCCGTTGGAAAAACATATTATTCCTTAACATATCCACTAAATTTCCACGTTGATCCCACGACCAAAATCAAGTGGTATCCACGTTTTATTTCCACCTACTCTCCACCGGAATTTCCACGTCGGTCCCACATTGATTCCACCACCTATTCCTCACTGTGTTAACACTGAGAATACTACAAAACTCTCTATTTTTACACATTGCAATTTAATGGAATAATGAAAGGAATTCAATAGTTTCTATCCTCTCAGGATAAAATAGAAAAAAATGGAAAGCTTTCTGCCTATCACTTGATAGATAAATGAACCAACTACAAGTATTATCATACTTGTACTACACAGTCCAAAAACCAAATTCTTACCTGGCCAATCCCAAAATACGTTAGAAGAGCTAAAGTTGGGGCAGCAAGTGAAAAAATCAGCAGATGTTTCCTAATCCTGTTGCGCTCTAAACCTTCATGGAGAAGGAATGTCACCAGTCCAAAAGCTGCCGGGGCCTAAGAAGAGGGCAATTCCAAAACAAAATAATAATCATTAGGATCAATTTTTAAAAGTTTACGAATACCCCTTTACATGATATTTCAGCTGTTACAGAAAAATGGCTGATGCAAAAAGTTACCTTTGAAAAATCACTGAGTATCAACAATTACATTGAAAACTGTAAGAAGAATACCTAAAAATGAACTAGTACTGGAGCAAAAATTATTAAGGCTCTTCATCAATGCAACACAATCAAAAACACTGTATTGTGATAATTTTGAGATGGCATTTCTTCCTCAAAAGCAATTAATTTTGAATCAGCTGCAAAATAACAAGAGGTATATACTAAAGTAAATTGGCACCTACAAACAAGAATCACTATAAGAAGAGAAAGAATAGGTTTACAGCGTCCTTACTTTAAAAATAAATAAATGATAAATTGTGACAGCAAGAGATAAGTAGCATCAGAGCATTTCAGATCCTTAAGAGTATGACCCGTGAGTTTTTTGAGGAATCGAACAATGTCTACCAAGAAGATGAAAATATTGTCTCAGAAGTTCCTAATTTAAACCTAAGTCATCAGAATTACACATTTGCCATTCATGCACAAGAATGAACAGTTGCCAGGAGTGGCAAAAGGAATAACAGTAATTTTATATTGATGCAAGCAACAGCTACTGTGCACTTTGCCATTTAGAACAGGTGGAGTGCACTCCGCCATATTGAAGAGGTGGGTAGGTTACTGAAGGAAGGGGATTTTGGGAAAGGAGTAAGGGTGAAGAGAATCTTAGAGAAAAAGACAATGGTGTCCGTAGTTTTGTCTCATCTGACTGATGGGGTACAACACCTATGCTCTGTGAATGGCACCTGAAATGTCTGCCACTGCCTAGATCCATACCCAGGCCCTCTATAGGCACCACAATACTCAGGGAGACAAGTCTGCAATTTTAGTTGCCCAGAGGCAAACATTAGTTGTCTTCCCTGTGGTATTTATCATAGATGGCAAGTTTAAAAGCTTCATTTTTCTCGACAGGTGACATTTTTGGATATGTCAGCTATTTAATAAGTGACTATGGATGCTTATTTTACAAACAACTGCTTATATGGGTATGACGAAACTTGGTGGCACTCACCAGTGGAGAATCAGAGGTCACAGAGGGTGAAATGATGAGCGGGCCAAGGTACCGTAGACCTCCAACAAATGGTTGAATGCAAGAAGTAGGTTTGGAATCACAAAATGACAGAGCTGTTGAGTGACCACAGCGGAGAAGGTAGATTTTACATATTCAGAAGGTAAAGACAAATGTGCAAAAATGGAGTCAGACTACAGTAGTAGTGACAAATTTGTCGCAGAGTGTTGTACAGGAGCAGGATCCAATGAAAAAGTCTGAGAACACAGGGACAACCCTTGATGCCTATGTGATTGTAAAGCGACTAGAATCGTTCCTCAAGTAGCTCAGGAAATTCATGAAGGTCCCCATAATGTGTACATACTAAGGATGAGTCGATTCCAAATGTCGATTCCACCGATTTAGACTCAAACGATAGATCCAGACTTAGAATCGGTATCGAGAATCGATCGCCTAAAGTTGATTCCGATTCCAGATACATAAATATTTTAAACATAGACTATAAGCTGAGGATATATTTGCTATTTGTCATTAAATAACATTTTTGAGCGACTTAATTGTCTTTGTTATATTTTATTCCAGCCAGTACTAGAATTTAAATCATAGTCGTACTCTACAGGTATATCAATATCACACTTGTTATTAGGCATTAAAGTGGTACAGCTGGAAACATTTAGAGCATATTACCATATGCTCTAAAATTATATATATTCTTAGATTGATGGTCAAGGCAAATATATAAACCCGTAATAACTAAATAAATGGAGAGTGAAAGTATTTTCAATTACAATGAAATTACCTTGTGTAACATAATCGCCACAAACACAATCATTTCCACATCAGTGTGAGCAGTAGTTGCTGCTGCTCCCAAAGCAATTCCATCAGCTGGTTAAAATAGAAAAGATCATTAATAATGGCCACGGAGAATTTAAAAACCACCCCGCCCACACAAGTATTAGCTTCAACATGATAAACTGACCTGCCGCATGAACAACCAAGCCAATAGTCGCAGTTATGTTCTTCTGAGGTTTTAATCCGCCTTCAATATCTATAGAGAGACAACAGAATAAAAGTGTGTTAAAATAGTGACTAATTTAACAATGCCATGTATGCAATATAAAAATCCAAACCTCGGCTTCTAGAAGTTGAAAATTGATCTACTAGCAGCATGAAAACGAATCCAAGCACAAGCGATATTCCAATCAACGAATGCAGGTCTACAGAATGAATTGGCTCCCCTTTGATGGTGCCCTCAGCCAGATGCACTAAAATATACAAATTACGTTTTGAAGGAAAACAAATCCAAGAATTAAAAAGACACTCAAAAATGCATATCAGCAATAAACATTACCATGTGTTTCTACAGAGAAAAGAGAACGAACTCCCTCAGGTATGATAACTGCCAATGCAGTTCCTACAAGAAGTCCTGCTCCCAAAACCGATATTAGTTTTAACTTCTCCTAAAATAAAGAAACCAGAGCGATGATTTCAATTGAACAGAAAGAGACGTCTCAAAATATACATCAATCTATCAATACGTAATTAAAAACCATTCAACAACTTCCATATGTTGAGCGCTGAATCTTCAGTGATAGAAATAACAATAACGTTTACAGAACTTACCTCAGACATGGACATGACCAAAGGTATTGAACCGATTAAAAAACTTCCTACGAGCATCACAATTGCTAATAAAATCAGTTTCATAGTTTCTTCCATGTTTAAGGGAGATGTTTCACTTATAACCTGCTCAAAGTCTGTCTGCTAAATGTCTGCCGACGTAGCCATGTTGACATATTTTAAAGATGCCTTACATTCCGTCGCACCAGCAAAATGTTGCAACAAGGAATGATATTTATGCAACAGTTTTCTGAAAATTTTATATGGGTAATTCAATAATAGTGCATTTCATAATGAATGCAATAACTTACAAATCATCCCCTATTCTCAATCATTTTTGTTACCAAAATCGAAGTGCCACCAAGCGATCGATAGAAGTCGCTTCGAAGATTTCGATAGCACAGCTCTCGATAGTGTAATCGTTTTCAATTGTTTCGATTAATGTCGAATGTTGGTGTTTCTTGAACGCGGTTGCTGGACGTTATTGTCGGCAAAGCTGTGATTTCACGCTTTCAGACAGCCTTTTGGACCCTCTATTTCAATATTGAAGAGCATTCAATATTTTAAGATGGTAAGTCCAATCAAAAGTAATCTTTGGCAAAAAAGTGTAGGAATATATCCAATATTGCCTTTAGACGCACTTGCTCGATGAGCAGTGGCAAACACTACAAATGTTTGCTGCTATTGATACTTCACTTACATTGTAGAACTTGAGAGGGAGTGGACGCATGTTATACCTTGGCCTCAGTTCTGAAGTCATTATTCGTTGTAATATTTTTTATTCAAGATAGAGCTAAGGTACAGGTGCAATTTCCACCATGTGACTTAGTGTTCTGTGCCTTTAAGGGTTTGGAGATATTGTTACGTGATTATTAATCTTGCTTAGGAAAGAATTGCGTATGTAGTGTAAAGGAAAACGTATTTATCAAAAATTAGAGGCAATTACATGGTTAGTTCAAACTAATTTTAATTGACTAGATGGTGCCATAAACAACCCTGACGATGATTGTAGTTGACTCTTCCTTATGTCATTTAGTTTAACCCTTAGACGCTCAAGGTGCTGACATATTGGTTCATATAAAAGTTATTTTGTTTTTGAATACATATACCTAATAAAAACATTAACACTAATTTGACTAGTGTATTTTTTATGTTTAAATAGCATTTCATTACGCGCGTCCAAAAACATTTTGACACAGCTGATAGTTGAATCGTTAGACTCGCCGAAAATGTTATAAAATATTGAAGTTTCTGAAAATAAGCTACGCACGTTCTGAGAGTGAAGAGAAAATGCCATGGCACGAGAAGGGTTAAGCGCATTGCTGTTGGAAAACGGCCGTTATAGCAATAAACGCCGTGCTGGTCACTAAAAGTATTGTTTGTAGATTTCAACGGCCGTAAGTCCGAAAAATATTAGATCAGTGTAAGTCAGGAAGTTTTGACCGGCAGTAATCATATAAACTGTGCAGTTCCTGGGTTAAGTTGCTACTGTAAATTCCATAGAAAAATGTGGAATTTGTTAGCTGCTAATTCCTGGCATGTGCTTCAGTTCCACAAAGTAAAGCTTTGAACATTATCTTGTGACATCTGATGTTATGGGTGACCTACAAAATGGGGGAATTTGCTAAATGTTTTACATGTATTTATACTTGATATAATCATATTTTTCTCTGCTAACACTGGTTTTAGTCTAGGGGGCAAAGCTATTCATGTCTGTATGTCACAAGTACCATCTATTCTAGCAGTATTGAAAAAATTACATCACTGAAATCTTAGGAATTAATTTATATCCCATGAAGCCCATACTGTATCCCTAATAATTAAATTTTTATATTAATTTTATTTTGTTTTGAGGTCTTGTAGAATCATTATGATAATCTTGCCCAACCCTAGGGCTCCATGAAACATATGGGAACCACTGTCCTAGGCACTTCAATGGTAAAATGTATTGTATGGTAACTTCTCATGTTTAAGTGCAGATAAATGGGGCTATTAGTGTAACTCATATATCCTTTGTCCTGGAGGTGTTCACCACTATGAAGTGTTTAGTGCTGGATCATATTTTAATTTTTTCCTAAAGGTATCGGCTCTTCTGAAAGTAATTATTTTTTAAGTAAATCATCCCCTGAAACCAGTGCCAGCTAAATGTGTGGGGTAAATCCTTAGGTGGTATGTAGAGGCAGCCAGTCGACCCTGGGAGAACTGATTTTGTGCACTGATTTTTTACTGTCAATGATACGTAGGTCCACCACTACAAATCAGAAACTAAATAGCCATCGAAGCAGTGGGTGGAAGCCGGCGGACCTGCCCCAAATAAGGCAAAGTCGATTTTATCTGCCGGATAGGTGATGGCCAGTGTTTTCTGGGATGCAAAAGGGATTTTCTAATTGATTACCTTGCAAATGGTAAAACAATAAATGACAAATACTACGCAAGTCTTATGGACCAATTGGATGAGAAAATACGTGAAAAGAGGCCTGGGTTGCAAAAGAAGAAAATCATCTTTCAACAGGACAATGCACCTGGCCACAAAGTTCATTGGCAATGGGAAAACTGGGGGATTTGAAGTACAAATTATTGGAAAATTCATCCTATTCACCATATTTTGCACTCCCTGACTTCCACCTGTTCCCAAATTTAAAATAATTGTGATTGGAAAACGTTTTGAGTCCAATGAAGATGTTATGGCAGCCGCAGATGGTAATTTTGCAGACCTACCAGAATCGCACTTCCGTCACGGAATCTACTCATTGGATTGAAAAACGTTGGACAAGGTGAATTGACATGAAGGGGGACTACGTAGAAAAATAAATCCATTTTTGACACAAAAATTACAGTCTTTCATTGCCAGGCCGAGAACTTTTCACCCCACCCTCGTACAGTCATGGCTTAACTTCAGCAAAGAGCACGATGAAACCGACTTACTAACAATTTTTTTTCATTAGCATTCTTGTCACCAACCCATTGAAAGGAATTGTGCTACATTATACGGTTGAGATTGCATCCACCCTCAAGAAGTTGGTTTTGTGTGAATAATCCCTATCAGCACTTTCCCTTGAAAAACTCTAAA
This sequence comes from Pyrrhosoma nymphula, assembly GCA_963573305.1. NCBI lineage: Eukaryota > Metazoa > Arthropoda > Insecta > Odonata > Coenagrionidae > Pyrrhosoma > Pyrrhosoma nymphula. The sequence continues at coordinate 57,663,939 of OY754328.1, forward strand.
GCTTGGAGACAACTTATGGATTCAAAATTGAGTTCCTAGTGGGGAAGGAAACTACAATTTTAGGGTGATTGCTCTGAAACCCCTGAGTATCCCTCTAATTAACGCACATTTTAAGAAATCAAAATCGGTGAAAAGTTGTTAGTTGTTCTAACTAAAGTTTTGCCCAATCTTGTGCAGTAGCTTGGGCTGACACCTCATTCAACCATGATTTTTTTCATTAAAAAACTAAATCACCAAATAGTTGCTATCCTCTTGTAACTTGTCTTGTACTTATTAGCCATATCTCTCCTCAGGCAGTACCCTCCTTTGCCTTATCTAGGGGGCAGTTGGCTCAGGCGATTTTTGGATGTTATTTACAGCATTCCTCTCTCATAGAAAAGCTCTTGATGCTTAGCTCCCTATGACTTGGGAATTAGCCTACAGATTCAGGAAAAATATTGGTCTTAATTTGACTCACTTGCTACAGTGATGAGAATGTATTGACTTAAGCCAATCCCTCTACTGTTTAATGTTTATTATAAATTAATAATGAGAACTACTGCTAATGGTGAAAGTCATCTTATTTAGGATGACGTAAATCTAAAAGTTATAAGTTGCTCACCGTACATTTTTTTCTAGCATTGAAGATTTTTCTCAAACATTTATTAGCTACAACATCACAATTGGGGTCATAAACTAGGCTAGCAATATTTAAAACTAGCTGAATTACCTGGCTTCGCACTGGCAACAACTAATTATTTTTTAAGTGTTGTCGTAAGAAATTCATGAAAATCATTAATTGATCCTGGCTATAGTAGAACAAATATTTCTCTGTTAACCCATTAATGCCCAGAGAAATTTTTTTTTACAATTTTCATCAAATTTTAGTATGTTTCTCTCCAATGGTACCTTATATCGGGAAAAATAATTTAAAAAATATTATGCAAGTGGAACAATGTTTTTTTTGCTGGCAACTTAAGTTGCCAATGGGCAGTGGCCGTGTCTTTTCGTTTACCGTGATAAATGATGCTATAATGCATGAATTATTAAAAATTATGTATCGAAAGCTTTTAAAACAGGATTAGTAATGGATGATAAATGAAAATAGTATAGTATTGACTTACATTTACAGTATTTTATATTTTGCTTAAAAAAATCACATTTGTTTTTACATTTAAAAAAATTGACCAATGTCAACAATGAAATGCCTCGAAACACTCGGGATGAAGGAACTTCTGGCACTTTTTACATATAGGTATATTGTTCGGTTTCCACACACCTTACATCTCCTATACTTCGTTTCTCCACGAAAAATGATGTAATCTGTTTTGTCCTGCGAAGGTCTTCCATGGGATCACGTGAATGAGACTGTCTTTCCTTGGCGCTATAATGCCCCAATATATGTCACTATTTCCCTCCGAAACTGTAGTAGAGGTAAATTGTGCCCCAATTTTCGGTACAACGGTCATCCCTGAGTGCACGATGCATTGTCTTCAAGCAAAAAAATGCCCACCACCTCTTTTTGGTCCTTACATTTGAGTGGTATTTGGCAATAAATTGATCGTGCAAGTCACGCCACCCATATTCTCATTATATTCTCTGATAATGGATGGCATTAGAAGAGATATTCTCTTTCTTTCAATGGAAGAATATGTATCTCTTCAACTGCTTTGTCCCCATTTTAGAAGTGCAGTTAGTCATTGCAGTGACTACAGCATTGTCTTTCCATCTTGATATGAGCAATGAGTCATTCGACACATTCAAAGTCACCCCTCTTCCTCTTTTTGAAAAGATTTTTTCAGTCAGTTGATAGATACTTTTCACCCTGTTTTCTCGAAGAGTTACTGTTCCTCCTAAGCCCTTTTCTTGTAAGCAGCATTTCAGAAATGAAAATATTTTCAAAATAAACCTTCGTTACCTGACGTAAACCTCTTTTTACGACTAGGACAACATCCGCATCCACATAGGTTCATTTTCGGAAGGAGTATGTGAGATCCAGCATAGGGATCTGCATGAAAAACACATCAAGAGAGATCAGCTGTAGTCCATAATTTGAATCCAAACCTTATAGGTTTCCCACGGATGAACTGTTTGGATCCGTGCCTGCCGCAATGAGGTATCATTGTCTTACCAACAGAGCATCTGTCTCCTGGAAGTATTGCTTGGAAGCTTTTGTTTAAAATTTCAAGATATGGCCAAATTTGGAACAGCCGGTTGGACCCATCTATCATTGTCAGCTAAGTGTAGGTACTTTCTAGTTTCTACCACGGATACTATATAGTATCCGTGGTTTCTACTAATTGTAGAATCATTTCAAATCTATTCCTGGCCATGTCGTTTTTAACGATTTCTTCTCCACAATCACTCTCTTTACTCCAATATAGTCTTTTATTGGGTAACGTATGATAACCCGACAAAAGCAAAATTCCCACAGCACAGTACATCTCCTCTCGACTGATATCATAATTGTGCAAACCCTTCGACCCTGCATAAATACAAGATTGTTGTAGCAACAGTTCGAAAATATCAGGGCTGAAGAATACGGAAAAGGAATCAAAAGCAATTATTCACGGACTAACCGAAAAAAGTCTTCTGCAGTGGGCCCCAGCACTGGGAGAATAGAAGGGAAATGAATACGTATCTTTGGGTTATGCTTCAGAGGACTCTCTTCAAAGACAGCACGATTTTCCTACGTCTTTTCGGGCATTTGGGCACATTGAATGAAGTAGTAGAGCCATCGTCCTTTTCTTCTGGGCCGTAAGAATTCTCCGTGACTGCCTCATTAGCAAAAATCACCCTTGGAAGGTGCGTTGGGTTGCCTGTCACCTCACTACCTGACATATCGGAATATTCTCTCTAATAATAGTGATGACATCTGGCCCTTCCAAAGGTGGTGTAAATAAAATTGCCTTGTGCCCCAAATCTTTGTCGGAGTTTTCCAGCAATTCAATGAGCTCGTTCATTGAATACGTCTGAGAAGACCTAGTGCGTTAATTAGAAAAAATTAAAACTGACCCATCAAAGTAATTATCCCATTAAAAGTCATCATAAGACTTTGCGGTACTTGCATTTCAATTAGTGGCGATAAAAAAATGTCACCGGCGAAAATTACGCTAGTCGCCAAGAGACACGGCGAATGCCCAGTGGCAACTTCAGTTGCCAGCAAAGTTCCGCAGGGTATAAATCACAAGTGCAATACACGAAAGGTGAAATTTTTTGCAAGTGGCATTACACATATGTTACGTATGCGCGTACCATAGCAGCATTCAGAAATATGCAGAATGTATCACGGGAAGCACGAGTGAACACTTCAATGTCACGCTCAAAAATGACCACCTGTGTACCCTTCACAGACTCTCCCCCATAGGTACTCTTAGATTTTATGGAAGGGTAAAACCCTGAATGTGTTCGACAAAGGAAAGGGTAGAGAGCATAGAAAGGAAAGAATTGGGAGTGTACGACACATATTGGGGGAGAATGGAATTTTTAAAAACGTGGAAAATATTTGGCAACTGAGGTTGCCATTGGGCATTAATGGGTTAATAATTATAATTTTAAATCACTCCAAACGTTATACCTCATTGCTTTTTATTATTTCTAGGATCAATTGCATTTTATTTGCTTATGCATGATGTTTCGCCTCTCATCTTGGAGGTGTCATTAGGTAAAGTTTGCCTGAAGACTCCTCCAGGAAGAGAGGCGAGTCTTGCAAAAGTAACCAAATTGCAATGGATCCATGAAATTCTAAAAAGCAAATTATTAAAAATATTAGAAAACTGAAGAATAATTACAGGTCATTATTATTTTATTTCAAAATAAATATTAATTAGTTGTCAAATACATAGGTGGTAAAATCATTATTAATTAAGGGCCACTCTTGGATCCTCCTGCCCTTCCAACAGTTTCATTATGAATGTGGATCCATAAAGTAGGTGTTCCGCTTTAGTCTTAAAAACCCTCTAGACATGACTGTGGACCTTTGAATGCAGTTGGGGGGCCTCTTGAATGATAAGGACATCTATGACGTTCTATGGCAGGGTGGCTACAGGACTGGAAAAGTCTCGGAAATTGAAAACCAGCCTGGAAAAGTCTTGGGATATGAGATAAAGTTTCTTTTCTAAGTCTAAATCTGATTGTTTTCAATTAGTCGGGTGCCAATTTAGGCACTTTTTAATATCTTGCCTGAATGAAGTAGTGTAGCTCTTTTTTTTTAGTTTAGCAATTAATTATGTCCCTAAAGTAAAATTTCAAGTCCTATTCTTAACACTCATAGGAAGTTGAAATAATTGCTTCTCCTTGGATTTTGAACGACTAATTCATGTCCTTAATCATGGGTGAGACATAAATAATATACCATCAGAAAGGAAGTCAATTTTCTCCCGTAGTGATAGTGGCTCTGTTTTTTTGGAAACTTTATTCCCCCATAGAATGTGTGGTGCTCCTATTGTTGTGGCTTCTTTAATAAACACCCTTACCATGAGAACAGACGTTCAGAACACCTGGAAAAAGGAAAATTGTTGCCTGGGAATTAAGCCCTGGAATTTCATCATCTCTGGCCTGTGGCAACCCTGCTATGGTCAGTCCCTTGAATTCCTCCAGTCCCTCTGCCTCCTATGGAAGTTTTGTGCTCCAAGAAGTAGCTCTAATGGAATTGTGGAAAATGGACCACCCAATAATGGGCTTTTGGGGCTTTGCCCTCATAACTCAGCCACTACTAATTCTTGAGGGCTAAGATTTCCACCCCCCCTGTGAAATTTTGTTTCCAATAACTATGACAATTTAAGAAATTCAAGGTTGTGAACAGAGCTCTAAATTAAGAGCCTCATGGTCTGTCAGGCATTTCTTATTTAGCCTGTGCCATTTCCAACCCTATCATAAATCGCAATAGCAAGTGCATTGTTGCATTCAAAATTGCAAGATAATATGTTCTTCAGCTCGTCTGTTATGAGTGAAAGTAGAAAGCAGTAGTTGGTGGCCTTGGGGCCAACCCTTATTTCTGTGCTCTATGACCTTGTTTTGGCTTCAAAGGTTTTGAAAATCTTCGTCAGCATGCAAAATTCTAGTACATATAGTGATAATATACTATCCCCATCACTTTGGGACCCTGGGGCCTTTTTAATATAGCCTCTTCTAGGTCTTAAGGAACCTGAGTGCCAAATTTTGTTGAAGTTGTTAAGGGGTGTGGAAGTTATAGCATGTAAACAATTACAATTTTACATACAGGGTGTTTCATGAAGAATCTTTGTAACTTCTGGAGGAGCTGATTTCAATCATTTTTTGTCCATTGAACATAGGGCCGCAACTCCTTAGTTATGGAACTGTGGCAACGCATACATTTTGTCAGAGGTGTTTTGCAGTTACCATGAAAACTGCAAAAAGCAATGGCATTCACCAGTACTAAAGAAAAACTGATCTAAGCTGTGTGTACTTAAGTATTGTATTTTGGTTTTCATGCCATAATTTGTGATTATTGCTTCCAATTACCAAATCAAGTCAAAGTTGTCAAAAATTTTCTTCGTAATATTTTTTTACAATTCTTTTTTTATTTTGAAAAATACAAAAATATTTTTAGCTATAAAATAATATGCAAATTTAACTTTCTATTTAAAATTGGTAACATGATTATTCTATCTTAATTTTTGGTGGAGATATGGCATCTACCATTACATGAGTGCATTGATTGACTGCTGTCTTCTATCCATAGAACTGGCATTCATTTACCAAAAAAGAATGTAAACTTGGTTGATTTAAGCATACTCATTTGTTTTTAAAAGTATGAAAAAGAATAGTCAACCACTGAAACCCAAATATAGGTTTTTTGTGGGCATCAGGGAAGTCAACTATCAAGCAGCAACTAAGTCCTCAAGTGGGGAGTATCTCCCCACATTAGCCGTACCTGATTAGCTGAAGATTTCAAATCAAACATTTGCTCAGTCAATAGAAATTCGTATGTTGAAAATGATCCTGGGCTCTAATGGAATTTGCACTTATGTGTTTTTAGTGACAATTCTTATTTTTCTTATCTCTTTCATTCCCCTATCTGTTCAAATTAACTTAAGGTTTGTAACACTCCACCCCCTTACTAAATAGAACAAATACTCGTTATAACTTATACATACAAATAAAACATTTCACATGCCATCAAAACAATAAGAAACACATGTATTAGAAGAAAGTTCAAGTTTTAAAACACAAATGAACTCAAATTTGGTTTAGAATTATTATTGGACCCAATTTACAAATGCAACCATGTAAGTATTCCAATTTCACAAATTCAGTTAGAATCTTTTGAATGATCAATGGCCAGTTAAGCATGAAATTCCTTTCTTTTAGATGCAAATACTCATATTGTAGCCATTTACAATATTTGTTCATGATAGTCTTTTCTTACAGATTCAATCACTCTTATTATTGTGATTTATATAACCATTTGGGCGTAAAAGTTTCTTAAATTAACTTTGGTATTTATGGTACACTATTCCACTTATCGTAATCCGAATCTCTGGCATCTGCGTGCGTAAGTTATCCTTCTCCGTCCCTCCTCAGTCGGCTGGTGTGTTGCGTTGTCCTCACGCTACCAGAACCCACCTTAAATATAACTGTCACTACTTCCGCGGCCTTTCTAAGATACTATGATGAATATCTTTGGGAATACTTTCATATTGAAATCTGCCCACTGCATGCCTCTTTCTCTCCAGATCTCTTACGTTTGCCCTTTCTGCATCCTTCTACGGTCAACTCGCACTCTCTCATGTGCGTCCCTCGTTTCCTCCTGTTGCCTGTTTATTTTTCCCATCACGTCCTTAGTTTCTGTTTTGGTAATTATTGACCTTTCCTTCGCGTCCTTGGTTTCGTATTGTTAACTTATAACTGATCATCTTATTTTACCATTTTCTTTAATTATAATGACTTCCCTGGCCTCGGATTAGCCGTTTGGGTACAGTTTTAATTTATCTGCATTTTTTCTGATTTCAGTCGCATACTATATTACTTGTCCAGCCGGCAATGAAGCCAGAAACCCGGACTTACTCAGATTATGAATCAGTGAATGACTGCATGGAAGGTAAGAGCTTTTTTCTCTTTTTAAGATTCCATTTCCACTTGCAAGGTTTGCTTCCTCATGGAGAATGGAATGTTGTCATTTTAGGTGTCTGTAAAATATACGAGGAACACCTGAAGCGCCGGAATCCAAACACCCCCAGCATCACATATGACATCAGCCAACTATTTGATTTCATTGATCAACTGGCTGATCTTTCCTGTTTGGTGTAAGTTGGCATCCTTTTATGATTCTTTTTGAGTGAGATTTTTTCTGGAAGTATTGAGTGTAAATGGCTTAATCACTCTCGAGTAAATGACTCCAATTAGTCATCACAGGTGTGACAAGCTAAAACATAGGCTCAAAGACAAAGAAACTCTCATGTCCATTTTTTTAATTTTTGGTAGCACAGCCACCATCATCTGAACTAGAGAGAGTAATGAGTAGAGGGACTAGTTTGGGGAGAAGAAAGGAAGGGAGAGGCAGGCAGGGTGGGGATTGGCAGGGAAAGAGGGGAAGAATGGAAGGTAGGGGAAAGAGGGGAGGGAATGTAATGAAATACATTCATGCCTGGAGGGTGGAAGGCTTTATACTACCAAATGTAAAATAATTCCACCGACTTCAGTTCGAGTGGGGGAACAGGAACAGGAGGAAGGAAAAAAGAATTGAAACATTGTAGCAGCGGTCGAAGGATTTTTTGTTGAGCGAGTTGTGTATCGCAACAAGAAGAGAAGGAGATTGGGAAATATATTCTTGAAGGTTTTCATTGCAAAAATGTCTGATTTGTGTTAGATCTCAATGCAAATCTTGTTTTTATCATAATGTGTGGTGTGTTAAAATGATTGGTATGGTGTATTAAGGAATGGATGTGATCTTATTTATCTTGTTCTTGCAACTCGATCAGTTAAGATATATGTAGTATTAGGGGCTAAAAACCTTGTGTCAATTAAGCTGGTAGCTACTGTTATGGCTGTTGCAAATGCTTGTGTCGCTGCACTGTGGACAATTTTGAGGTTTAGGCATTGGAACTTCTAACACCTTGCAGTGTATGAAGGGTCAGTTCAGCAACCCTTTCTTATTGCTACCAACAAGAGCATACCCAGGAACCATTACATGGCATCTGGTTTGGAGTCATGGGACCTCAAGAAAGGGCCCCAAAGGAAAATTTTCCTTATATTTGCTAAGTGGTTTGGTTCTTGGTCTTAACGTTACCTGTGGCCCCCCCTCTCTTCCCCTCCTGGCTGTTCCATTCACTCCCTCCACTTATCCCTCCCCTCCCTACCACTCTGATCTGTGCCAGGAACTTATGCTTCAGCTATGCTGGTGTTTTGTGAAACATTACTCACTTTTTAAGCACCCAATGAAAAATTTATTTGAATTACCATCTCACACCTCTTTACTACATGCTGACTTTTTCTTATGCTAGGTGACGGAGCTGGGAGAAGGGATTCCATTTTCATCCTATTCCTCCTGCCTTCTTGTACCCCAAGTAGGAGGATTTAGCATGCTACACTTTTCTTGAATCAATGCAAGGCCCTAGGGTGTCAAAGAATGAGATAATTCTATAGGTTCTGACTGTTTGGTGATCATATTATCTATCTCATCTTCATCTTAAAGAAACATGCCATGGGAGTGGGGATCAGCCCCTCCTTCTCTGGGAGAGGATGTGTGTGGTCTCACATCCTCTCCCCAAGGGTTACTCACAAAGAACCAAGATCGGCTGCTTGAAAACAGCACAATGAACCAACAACATCCCTTATCTCGACTAATCCAACTGTCCTCAAGGTATCATGACCCAGGGTCCATAAGGTCGTGAATGGCACAGATTATTGAAAGGGTCATTTGCCGGTCCACACCATCAACCAAACTTAATCCTGCTCCTTTCTTTTGGAAATATTTGTGCATAGAAGGCCCTTCTTGTCACAAAGGGGGGCTCTGTTCTGTCTGTCAAACCTTCCCTTTTTCCAGGTGAGATGTTTTATTTTTTGTATTAATGCTGTTGAATTCCTGAACAAACTGGTTAATGGAAAATCTTTCTGGTACAAATAATGTAAAAATAAACACTGTTTATTTTATTAACATATCAAGTTTAGATGGAATATTTTTTGTTCTTCTCAACCTCACCAATGGACAATCTGTTCTTGTCGTAAATTTTTGGGACTTCAGGAATTATTTTTTTCTTTCTTTCTGAATCACATTGAGGATTTGCACCGTTTCCTTGTTAGTGAGCGCTTCACACCTCTCACTTTCTTTGAATTGCTGTCGTTACTTTTATGCTTGGGAGCCATCATAAATAAAGTGTCTCAATGGCACTTAATGAGTATGTAGATACTGATAAAGCTGAAAGTCTCCTGTTGTGTATATTGTGTAGCTGGGGATATGGTACAGGTAATTCTAGATTTATGAACAATTTAAATTTCTTAGAAAGCATTCATATGCAAAGAACTCATAAATGGCATAAACATATTGCATCCACCTGAATTTTTTGTTGAACAGAGGCTTAAGATATTCCATCTGTAGAAACTTCTCTCTCTGAAGGCTTCCTCATTGACGTGATACATTAATGGATGCCTAAAACTTGATCCCATCACCAGAGGAAAGTGGGCATGTGAGCTACTAAGAAACTAACTAAATCTTATGAGCAGCAATACGATAACCTTATAAATATTAAATGGCATTGAAATATTTGCTCTTTAAGTAAAATTTTCTATAATTTTTTTTTTAAACAGCAAGTGACAATTTTAGTCAATCATGTACACTTCCTGTAATACTATTCTGAAACATGAGACCATAAGTTAGGTTTGTCCCGCACAAAAATTATGACCTCCAGTGATTTTGAAGTAGGTTGTCATATTGTATGGCCCAGCCTTGGAGCCTACTGCCAGTGAGTATAAAAATCATTTTGCTGCAGTAAGTAAAAATACTACATACAACCACCACTGTATATTGAAATTACGGGGAGATTCTTTGGTAGTTGTTAGAACTACCTCAGTTAAAATTTTGATGTGAAACAAATATTTGCCTTGACAACCGGCGAAAGTGAATTTGAGGCAGTTATCGAGATAAAATAATTGCCCATTACTCACTTTTATTTCATTAGCTTTTTTTTCTAATTGCTTTTATTGAGTTAATTTCAAAATACCTCAATAATAATAAACACAGCTTTATTGTTCTTTTGGTCTGTTGACATAGAACATATTCAGAAACATTTATAAATAAATAACCTTTAACAATAGCTTTACAATATTGTCCGAAAAAACTCATCAGTACTATAATAACATTTATTAAGAAGTAGTTCTTTGAGTTTTATTTTAAAAGAAGACACAGAGGACATACATTTCAAGTTTGTAGGTAACCTATTGTACAAAAGTGATACCGAGTGAATAGGGCCATTCTTACATACAGCACGTGATTGTACTCTCAGGTGAACATTCTCCCTTCCACAAGTCTTGTGACTATGAACCATCGAGTTAGGAATGAACATAGAGTGATTCTTTTTTACAAATAAACATGAGTGAAAAATATATATGCTGGGTAAAGTCAAGATATTCAGTTGCCTAAACAAAGGCCTTCCATGGGTCCTGATGGGTACACTCAACATGGCCTTTATAGACCTCTTTTGCATAGAAAATGCCTTCCTTGCTGCGCTTGAGTTACCCCATAAGACAACTCCATAGGTCAAGTGAGTGTGAACTTTCACATAGTATACTAGTTTCAAAATTTCCACAGAAGTAGTAAGGACAAGTTTCCTGATCATAAATGTCCCAGTGGCCATTTTCTTAATTATGTCATTAATGTGAAGAGTGTCTCAAAATCAAGGTTTTCAGTCAAATATATTCCCAACAATTTTACGGAGCTAGACTTCTTTATAGGTTTACTTGTATCCACTCTAAGAAGAGGGGACAGTATTGGTGGATTAATTTTATTGTGAAACTGTAGAAAATTGGTTTTGTTCTCATTTATTTTCAAATTATTCAACTTACACCAATTAAACATTTTGATTAAAGTTTGATGAGCAGAATTACAAGCATCTGCAAAATTGTCACCTACACTTAGAGTAGATGTGTCATCAGCATACAAAATGACTTCACAATTGGGTAAGTGTGTGGGAAGGTCATTAATGAATATGACGAACAGAAGTGGGCCCAATATAGAACCCTGTGGGACTCCGCACTTGGTTTCAACCAAATTGGACTTAAAAGTGTTAGTGCCTGACTTGTGTTTAATGTTAATTTGAACCATTTGCTTACGGTTTGATAGGTATGACTTAACCCAAGACAAGGCAACACCATTAATTCCAAGACTAAGCAATTTAGAATCAAGTAGATCATGATCAACTGAGTCAAAAGCTTTCGACAAATCAAAAAAAAATCCAATTAAGTCTTTCTGATCTTTCACTTAAATGCATTAAACTGCACAAAGGCATGGCACTAGTTCTGATGTAGGTTTCCACGGGGCTTGGATGGATGATGATTCTTCCGTTTATCGGGCTATTCACCATGTAGTCTCTCTGGACGATATTTCACCAGCTACATATCATGCAGGCTTCCTCAGGTCCAAGTGAAGACACTTGTCCAAGTCTGAAGTGACATCACTTGGACCTGAGGAAGCATGCAGGATAGCCGGCAAAATGTCGTCCCGAGGATGGCATGACGCGGTGGAAAATCCAAAAAAATAATAATCATCATGCATGGCAATAATATTCTGGGAAATGAAAGCAAGATATTGGAGTTTGTGTTTTATAAATATGTAAATGTCTTGGCCAGGGCAGCACACTTGCTTCCCAAAAAACTGCCCTCATTTTGCGATCACTTGAGAGGAAAATCTGACAAGAATCAAGTTTCGTTTTCCTTCTTGTACCACTTGTACTCCTTACATGTACATACTCTTTTAGTAGTGATTGGTATGGTAAAGGCAAAAAGTAATGAATAAGGTATGAAAATATACAAATGAAATGTAATTATGTATATTGCTGTAGCGATGATCAGCAGTACTGCTTTATTTATTGGTTAATTTAGTTAACTCAATGCAATTTTTAAAAACCATGTGAACGTGTCTTAAATTTTCATAATTCACGGAGTAGGTTACAAATAAACGTGTGTAAAATGAAAGTTACCTGTAGTAAAAGTAAATTCAAAGGTGACGGAAAGTGTATAATCGTAGATGGGTGAAGAGGAAATGAGGGAGGGTTAAGAAAGGGATTTTAAATTTCATACAGTGGAATTGGGTTTAAGAGGGGCTAAATGGGAAATAATGTTGTTCATAAGAAAAGTTTTATCAGACAAATTGCCAGGATTGCCCTTACAATGTTATTTCTTGTCAGGTGAGACAAAAATGTTAATTTGATAATAAATAAAGCACTGAAGCACAGCATGCATTAAATTCTTTTCATGTCAGTAATGATGACTAATTATTACTAGAGTATTGCATGAAGCCACCATGATATGCTTAGTAAATAAAAATGTAGCATATCTCAGATTATGTTTTTGGAATGAGCCTAAATTTAGTTTCAATTTTAAAATTCATGTGATATTCTGAATTAAAATTATCTTGTTGCTACCCTGTAATAGTTTCAAGAATCACTTGTCTATCATCAAATCAAAGGCATTTGAATAAAAAACAGGTTTTTCCCACACCAGTCTGTGCCATAGTGTATTTCTGTTTTTGTTTTCATGAAAACATGAAACCTCACATGCTGCGATTTTTTGTGGGATTGATATATTTTCAAGGGTGAAGTACTTTAAGGATTATGAACCATCTTTGCAACTGTAAATGTTTACCCTCACCTGCTGGGCATGATATTTATGGGACCACTCTCCCAGGATGAAGTGCTTTCAAGGTTCCGAACCATGCTCTGGGAAATCCACCAATTTTCTCTTTCAGTTGAAGAGATTAAAAGTGCTTGACTAAGGTCTATTTATATACTTTGCCTGCTTTCAGAAATGTGTGTATTCTACCATTTTTTTGTTTTGTTGAATTCTCAAGTTGACAGTTTTGGTGTCATATATTTCATAGTAATTGTGGAGGGATTATTTTGGATGACAGAGTAATAAACTTAATTTTTTTTGGTAGATAGAGGTCTAAATAATTAGTTTATCTCTTTTTCAGTTACCAGAAAAGCACGAATACATACGCACCCTACAACAAAGATTGGATTAAGGAGAAGATCTATGTCCTTCTCCGACGACAGGCTGCAAGGTCTCAGTGATTATTTGACCCCATGAAATTCAGTCAACTTGGAATATGTGGTCATGTGTTTTTAGGGTGAATGTGTGTGAAAGAGCTATTTTAAAAGTGTGGAGTACTATGGATTGCAATATTTTGTTTGACCTGTGCATCAGTGGAGATTCATTTGTGGTGTGAATGATAATTGTCTTGTGTTAGGAATAAGTATCTGTGGTCATGAAAAGAGGTGGAGAGTATCAAAATTATCTAGTGAGATGTAGTAATTGACATATTGATCTTTTGGTGACAGTAATTCTTTAACTTGCTGTTGTTTCAGTCAATACAAATTTTATTTGTTGGGAATTGTTGAAAGAGTGGATAAAACTACATTAATGGCAATTCTAAATTTGTGTACTATTTTGTTCTTTTCCCACTTTAATTTTATTTAAAGGCTAAATTTTTCATTGATGGTCACAGCTCGTAAAAGATTAATGGTATTTTGCATTCATTGCTGTTTTCCAGCTTTTATTTTTCAAGAAATATTGTTCAGGTCTGCATGTAATATGGCATATTGACCTGCTAAGTTGTGTATTTTTAAATTCAATTCTATAATCTATGTAGTCATTTATGTTTTCAGTGTTGATACATTCAGAAAAGTTGTGGTTACTCATTGACTAGAGTCAGAGTGAACTATTCATTGCTTACATTATTATTAGCTCCTTTTGTTTGCACTGGTGCTCTATAGCAAAGAAGCTATGGTTTGAAGAGGTAAATTATTACTTTTTATTTCAAAGATACTTGAAGGATAAGTATTTACAAAATTTTCTCCATGCTTAATATTTTTAGTATTCATTCTGATACATCATCTTAGTTATTGAAGATGTTTATTTGAGTTCAAGAACTAAGAGTCCTCAGAGTTTAAAAAGCACAGATATCGTGTTACCTTATTTTGATGATGTGTTTTAGACCTGCCTTTGGTAAACAATTGTAGATAACACAAATGCACTTTGCGTTTGCAATATTTGCATTTATGTATTGTGTTTTGTTACAAGTATCAATATTTTTCATTAAAATATTTTAAAATGAAGACTTCTTTTTATTGAGTAACCATCTGCAAGCATTGCTAGCATTCAGGATCCAGGTCAAAAGGTTTTAATTTGTCAAAAAAAGGGGAAAGCCATACTCTTCTTTAAACTATTTTGAGGAAACAAGTGTGACTCAGGTGATGGTAGGACTGGGTTGGAAGCGGATAGCTTTTCAGGCTACACCCCAGGATTAAATTATTAGGAACATTCGGATCATGTGAATTCTAGGGCTATGTGGAGGGTATTATATTAACCCTGCACAATATATTTAGAACATTAATTTTACGTGACAAATTTTTCACCTCAATATATTTTATCACTTTCTTCCCTTTCTTGTCAGAAATTAACTTTGATTACCATGAAATTTAATGGAATGCTTGTTGGTTCTTGCCTGACATTCATGTGGAATGGGAATTAGATGATGTGGTGGCTGTCCAAACATACAAGTGGAAAGGTTTAATTCTTTCTTTGCATTTGTATCAGTATAATAACTTTTATGTCAAACTATAGGGGCAATATAAGAATGTCAGCAAGAGGGCTGAAGTTGTTGAGAGTTAATTGGGCAGCAGGAGGAAAAGGTTGCACTAAAGTGTAATGGCTTATGCAGGAATAGGAATCATGGATTGTAATCTAGGATGGGCTGCTTTTGAGCTTAGTAGCACCCCTGTTCAATCTTAGCCTGAAATTTGCTGCAATAGATGTGTGCTAGGAATGGAGAATATTAATGTGCTAGGCAACAGTTCATCAGACTCACAGTTGCCTCAAATCTGAGCAGGCTCTCACAAGAATGCAGATGATGCTATAATCCATGATTGTACATTTATATGGATCGCACAACATACAATATTTCCGTTTAAACCTTAAGCAAGCCCATGGCTAAGCATTTGATTGGGAGAAATAAGTGCCATCAACATCATTTGTGCATTGTATTCTTGTGAGACCAAAAAATTGATCATTTTGAGTTTTTGAATGATTTGAAAACTTTCAAAATCAAGTGAGAAATGAAAATGCAGCATGAAACAAATATTAAACCTACAATATCAAATTAAAAACACCTGTGCAAAAGCCAGCCAGCCATTTATGTACCACACTTTATCACCAGTATGATTTATATCGTGCTAGGTATTTCCCGGTTTATTTTAATTTTCTGGTGAAGTGTGTTGTACCTATTATCCATTGATTAAGTGTATTTTTATGATAGAGAGATTTTAAAGAACAATGTAAATTCCTCTGTCAAATTACATTCCTAGATATCTTGATGGATTTGGTTTTAACCATTTAGTTGTTATTCCCAGCTCTGCCTTATGGGCTATTATGAAAAAATTGTTATTTTTCTTTGGCTTGTATATTTTATGAAATTTGCAATAATTCCTCTAACTTCATAGTTTCTCCTGGTAGTTATTCATGTTTCTTCAAAGGTTTCCTCCAGCAATCAGAGTTCTCCCTAGTGTAGTAAATCACATATGAGTGTCGTCAGAATGATTTCATTGAAATTCCGAGCTCTCTTCTTCAGATGTCATATTTGACTGTGGTTGACATTTAGCTTGATTTTTAACTCTGATTGCAATGTTTCTGGCTAAGAGCTCATTTATGGAGAATTCGCATGCTTGTGACACATTTGTCATTCTGAGATCTAGTTTTTGTAACTTGATATTTTCCATTAATCCTTGATTAAGAGATGCTCCAGCTTCCTGCAATAAAACATTTAAGTAAAACATATAGTATCTTCCGTCTGTTATGAAACAATAGGTGTCATTCTGAAAGTAGATTTCTTGATTATCATGATAATATTTCTAATAAGTGACAACAATATTGTAACTTCATTTTAAGTGTTATAAAAGCACTATTAAAAATAAGAATGTCCTTAAATGTCCTGTTTGAGTTTTACAATCTGATTTTCAGTTTTTCCTCTGATTTAAACAGAGTTTCTTAACAGTGATGGATAAATAACAATATTGAGGTGCTAAATTGTCAGATTTTCTAGGAAATGGTGATCGGACTAATTTTCCTTGAGCCAACCCTGTGCTAAGGGCTCCCTTAAGAAAGCAGCTGGGCTTTGTTATGTCAGGAAAAGCTCCTATAAGTAAACTGCGGGAAGGTTATGCTACACTGTAATCATGCTGAGCCTTTTCCTAGAATTAAAGAACTCATAGAGACTAAACATATGTGACAATATGATAATGATTCCCTTCTCATGTCTCTTTCATATGCACTTTTTAGAATATAAATATCCCAGCTGGTTCACCTGCTGTAAAGGCTGTTTTACACGAGGCACTTAATTGCACAATTTGATGCACAGAAATAGCGAGAACGTGAGCTCGGACTTCGAGTAGGGGCTATTTTCCTATTTGTTGCTTATGCATTTGCGCATGCATTCTTGCAATTCACTGCTTTACACGACACAATTTTCCATGCACATCCATACATACATCAGATTGGGCAATGAAGTGTCTCTTGTAAAACTGCCTTAATGAATGCCCTCCTTTTACTAAAACTTACTTGCCTTTATTTTCATGTGATTGGCATAACATTGTATGGTACCTGGTTGCTGATGAAAGATTGTTGAGAGTAGATAAGAGGCATTTGGTAGGTGGATGAGGAGGATAGAGAAGGTGCTTTGATGAAGAGGAATGTTAATCAAAAAGTGCTGGATGGCAGGTGAGGAGAGGTCTGTCGGAAGAAATTAGTCGGGGGCAGAGTTAGTGACTGGAGCAGGAAATAAGGATGTTCATGGCCCAGATGGTAGGGAGGTTGACAAGCAGGGAAGGGAAAATCAACTTTTTGGATGTGATGAAGGTATTTAAGAAATATGCATCCTGAGACGAAGAACCATACTGGTGGAGGTGCCTTAGGTTACCCAAAATCAGATGCAGGTATTTGCTTTTATATCCATCCAAACCGAGTAGGTTGGTGATAGCTAAAGATAATCTTTATTTTGTATCTCTAGTACTTATTTTGTGATGTATCTTCCAATGAGTGCAATCACTAAGTAGCTAATCGTAATGCTTCAGTAGACGTAAATTAGACTCCTCCAGCTCCAACCAACTTAAATCTCTGTATTAAGCTTCTCCCATGCCTTTTGTAGTATTTTATTGCCTTGTCATTCCAGTCCATAGATTAACGAAGGGAGCATACGTCTTCTTCACGGGATTCCCACCAGGTGAGATGTTCAGCCAGAGCTGACGTTTCAATGGCTAACTCTGCCATCGTCCTCAGGGCGTTGATTGTCACTCAACGCCCTGAGGACGATGGCAGAGTTAGCCATTGAAACGTCAGCTCTGGCTGAACATCTCATCTGTTGGGAATCCCGTGAAGAATACATTCACATCGTGTGCCAGGAAAGCACCAAGTCTTACGGAGTATATGTTGTACTTATGTATGAAAGTGGAGCCTGTTTTTTTGCAAAAAAATAATCTACCTACTAAGAGTATCATGCACAATTTGTCCTTTTATGCAGTGCTTCTTTGGGGATTATTTTCATTTTGTATTTTTCTACATAAATCATAGTATGAAAATTCATCTACTTACACCTATGGTTCTGGCATATTAACTGCACAACTGGTAAATATTGGTGATTGCACATTTCTATATTCCCCTGTGCTGTTGTATTGCATGGTTCCATCTTTTCTCTGCTTTATTCTATGGTCCGGCAATATTCCCACTTTTCCTGCTGGCTTTTCAATTTTGCTAATTAGATTTGAAACAAATATTTATGACTATTTTTATTTCATTTTTCCCTTCTTGAATGGCTTTGTGGTGTGTTGAGAGAGCGCCTATTTCATTCAAGTTTGTGCTCAATTTCAACGATTTTTACTGATTAACTGTAATTATAGAATCACCTTTTGGTTATTGCATTTCCATGAGTCTTCTTTTTTTGGGCAATCCATTTTTTTTAAATCTTCACTTCCTTATATTTTACATTCAATGCTAGCTCAGAAGACTAAATCATTCAATACTATGAATTTTATCTTGTATTTTCTTCTTATGTTTTGCCAAATTTACCTTCCTCTAACAATTCCCTATTCCACGCTATTCATATCTCTTATTGCCTTACAGCTATCTTTGGGGGAAGGGTTTATGTGATCATGCAATGCTTAACGTGTTGCTGTGATTAGCTGCCAAAATTTTGAAATGTAACATGTTCACTGCTATTTGCTCTTTGTTGTCTAATCCTTCACTTAATACAAGGTTACAATATGAAACAACAAGTAAAAAATTTAGGGGGAAAGTAGGATTTCAGAAAATTTGGGTGGGGGAGGGTTGGGAGGGGGATGAGTCATTAAGCCTGGAGGGATGTGCACCACTGTCAGTTAGCCCCAGCATTTCAACTGATAACTTCTTCACAGGTTTTTACTGTACTAACATGCTGAAGATGTTGTCAATGCTACACTATGCAATCACCCTAGAATAGGGTTACCATATTTTGAAACCCTAAAATGAGAACACCCTCAAAGGGATCCTCCCCGACCTCCACGTGTCACAGAGCGACTTGGTAGCCAAACTATGAACTATTTTCAACCCATGGTAGACCAGTAGTGCCATCTATCAACAGTTCATTTAAGTTTTTGTACATAGAAAATATCATACCACGAAGACCATAAAATGAAGCTGGCGATAGTATCTATCGCCGTCTATTCCCCTAAATCGAAAGCACCCTAACAGATTGCCAAAGGTGTAAGTCAATAATCGATATAAAAATACATATTACTAGTTCATGATACGAGATGAAAACTAAAATAAAAAGATCATACTTCCCAAAAATAAAAAATGCGGACATTAGCAGAAATCTTAAAAATGTATGCGGACGCTACATTAAAAGTCGAAAATACAGACATGTCCGCATAAATGAGGACGTATGGTAACCCTACCCTAGAACTACATAGGTATTTGTATAGAAAAACCTTTTTTTATAATTGCAAAATATTTCTGAAAATCTGGCAGAAGAACATACAATTTAGAAAATATTTGAGTTGGAGAACAAATGTGGGGTAAATATATTTATTCTCTTCATCACATCACCTCATTATTTAATTTACATTTGTCTCATAGAATATTATCAAAATTATTTGCAGTTAATTACCTCTCCAAGGTCATTGCTGCTCAAATCAAGCTCAAGAAGTGCAGAGTTTACTTTGATCATCTCTCCCATAAGTTTCCCTGCATCATTTTCCAAACCACAAGCAGCCAGCACTAATGTTTGTAGTTTATTATTTTGTGAAAGTGCAGAACTTAGAAACATTCCTCCTTCTTTTCTGATATTTGAGTTCAGGCGAAGGTCCAAGTGAATCAGTGTGGGAGATCTAGCCAATGCAAAGCTTATTCCCTCAATTCCCAATGGACCTAATAAGGTGGAGTGAAAGAAATGAGTCTAGGTACATTGCTTTTTAAGTAACTACAGGCAGTCCCCGAGTTATGTAAGCCTCAACTTACGTAAATCCGTACTTACGTAAGTGGCAAATTTACCAAAAGAATACAAATTACGAAAGTTACGGATTTGGAAGGATGGTTGCCTACTATCAAGGAGCACATGTGCCGTTATGTTAGTAAGATCTGGCCAATCTGAGAGGGTTGAGACCAGTAAATTGGCCTGGTAAGCAGTTGTAAAGTAGCAGTAAGATATCGTGCTTTTGCATACAGGTGCAGTTGTTTAATTCGTAGTTATGATAGTATAAATTTTGATAAGGAATGTATGAGGTGCAACTTTCAGGCCATTTAAACATTTTGGTTAGTAATAAATTAGGAAACTTATATATGCTATCAAATGTTATAATTTGTTACGAGATAAATAACTGGACAAAGTTTGTGATGATGTGATTTATAATAAAGTATTAATGAGAAACTCAAAATCACTCTCAACTTGAAGCATGGAATTACACACAGCAAAGGCTTACTACTGTCGGTGCAAAAAGTATGCGACCCTGATTTTGGGACTTAATATCTCTAAAACGGCTGGACCGATTTTTATGAAAGTAACATTAACATTTAGCATTGCTTCATTCCACGGTAAGCAATTACAAGAAATCTTTTTAAAAATTATAATAAGTGTTCGTTTCTTGGGAGAAAAGGAAAACAGCCCATTTTTTGGCCTGCTAGAAGCAATTTCCAACTTTCGGGGATTACTACGCAAGTACCATTGATTCGATGGCAGAAAAACATAAACACCTTATTTCTCAATCTTCTGTCAGTGCAATTGTTAATTTAAAAGCTCTAACTTTATTTGTTTAAATTTTGACTTTATTTTTGCGGAACAACTTTATCTTCATTCTCACTACATGTAGAGAGATTTGCGTAACACCATTGGCTTTTTCGCAAGTTCTGCATTAAAATTTACGTGTGTATATATATATATATACACACGTAAATTTTAATGCAGAACTTGCGAAAAAGCCAATGGTGTTACGCAAATCTCTCTACATGTAGTGAGAATGAAGATAAAGTTCGCAAGATAAAGATTTTTTTATCCAGTACGACAACTGTTGACAGACAAAGGACAGACAGACAACAGACAAAGGATCAACAGTTGTCGTACTGGATAAAAATGCCTACATATCCGAAGGGCTTCGGCAACTTAATGATCCCTCTTCTTATACTCCCCTCCCCCAAGACCCAAACGCTGATTTCCAGAAAGATATAACTTTATTCCTGGAGGAATTCGGACCAGCCGAAGGCCTCACTCCCTCCGAAATCGCCATCCTCTCACCCTCTAACTTCAAAACGCCCCATTTCTATATGCTTCCTAAAATTCACAAAACCAACAATCCCGGTCGCCCTATTGTCTCTAGCATCAACTCCCCCACTGAACGGATCTCAGCACTGATTGATCATTACCTGCAACCATTAGTTATGTCTCTCCCCTCCTTCATCAAAGATACCTACCACTTCCTCGACCTCCTGCACGCCATCCCTATCCCTACTAACACTGACCTTCTTATGGCAACAATAGATGTCACTTCCCTCTATACGAGTATACCCCATCATGAAGGAATTGAAGCTCTCCGTTTTTATCTCTCCCAACGCCCTAAACCACATCTTCCCTCCACCAACTTTATTGTTAAATTAACAGAATTAGTATTAACTAAAAACGCCTTTTCCTTTAACAATCAAGTTTTCCTTCAGATCAAAGGGACCGCCATGGGTACTCGCATGGCACCTTCTTATGCAAATCTATTCATGGGCCATCTTGAAAGCACTTTCCTCAAAAACCAACCCCTCAAACCTCTCTTCTGGGCCCGCTATATTGATGATATCTTTGTTCTTTGGCCTCATGGCCGTGAATCTTTATCTTCCTTCATTTCTGTGCTAAACTCTTCCTTTTCGGTTTCTTTCACCTCTTCCATCTCTGACTCTTCCATCACATTTCTGGATGTTAATATCCTACTAAAAAACAACAAATTCATCACCTCCGTCCATAAAAAACCCACTAACCATAACCTTTACCTTCATTTTAATAGCTGCCATCCACCACATACCAAACGCTCCATTCCATATTCCCTCTCTGTCCGCGGCCACAGAATTTGTAACGACGCCCACTCCCTTCAACAATACACCGATAATCTATATCACTCCCTCAGAGAACGCGAGTACCCCAAAAAGCTTCTTACCAATCAAATCCTGCCCCCCTCTGCCAATTACACCCCTCGGGCCAAAACCCACCATCCTGACAGACTCAGCCTCATTACCACATTCTTCCCTGGCTCCCATAAAATCAGAAACATCCTCCGCGATCTATACCCAATTTTAAAGAATAATAATTCCACTGCCCTCCTATTACCTTCATGTCCCACAGTATTTTTTAAGCGTCCCGCAAACCTGCGAGATATCTTAAAATCTACTAAACCCTCCCTTCAACCGACCGCCCCCTCTCCACCACTCTCCACAACTTGCAACCGTCCTCGGTGCAAATGTTGCTCCCTCCTACGCTCTTCTGCTACGCCCTCTTCCAATAAATCTTCCTCAGCAGCCAACTGTACTTCCACAAATATCGTTTACCGTCTCTCGTGCAATTTCTGCCCGGCATTTTATGTTGGCGAATGTACTACCCCGCTTTCAATACGAATGAATGGGCACCGCCACTCCACCACATGTCCTCCCTTCATTGATCCCATTCCTAAACATACCGCTTCCCATCGTAAGACCTTCAATAAATGTTTCTCTCTCTCTATATTAGAAGCCCTCCCCGAATCAGCAACTAATATTGAACTGAGGACTCGCGAGATGGCTTTCATCTGGTGCTTAAGAGCATTTGAATCGCCCGGGCTTAACTTGGCCCACTGACCAATAGCAACCCCTTGCTCCCGCTCCCCACCAGTCCCCTTCCCTTCTCCTGTTCCGCTTCCCCCCCCACCCGAGGTAACAGACCACTAGTTAGTCTCTTGTCGTTGACGATGGCGGCTTGCCCGTCGAAACTTCCGCAAATTATTCTGTGAGTGTCCTTTTAATTTTTGTGTGCCTGTGTTTTAAAAGTATATTTATATTTGTGTATATATATATATATTAATATCCAAATTAAGGATAGTAAATTCATCACCTCCGTCCACAAAAAACCCACTAACCACGACCAATACCTCCATTTTAACAGCTGTCATCCTTCTCACACCAAACGCTCAACCCCTTATTCCCTTTCTATCCACGGCCACCGGATCTGCAGCAATGCCCCCTCTCTAAAAGAATATATCGAAACTCTCCATCACTCCCTCAGAGAACGAAAGAATATATCGAAACTCTCCATCACTCCCTCAGAGAACGAGAGTACCCAGAGAAATTGCTTTTAAATAAAATCCTGTCTCCTACTGCAAAATATACCCCTCGGACCAAGACCCACCAACCTGACCAACTTAACCTTGTCACCACATTCTTCCCTGGTGCACACAGGATAAAAAACATATTGAAAGACCTGTATCCAATCTTAAAAAACAATACCTCTACTTCCCTCCTCCTTCTCTCATGTCCCAAAGTTTCCTATAAGCATCCCTCAAATCTGCGGGACATTCTAAAATCCACTAGACCCTCCCTGCAACCCACCGCCCCCCCTCCGCCACTTTCCTCAACATGCGGACGCCCGAGGTGCAAATGCTGCTCTCTCCTCCGCCACCCCCTCCCTCAAAAGATCTTCCTCTACGGCCAATTGTACCACCAGCAACATCATCTACCGCCTTTCCTGCAATTTCTGCCCTGCCTTCTATGTGGGAAAATGTACCACCCCCCTCAATATCCGTATGAACAATCACCGCCATGCCACTAAAACTCCACCTTTTCTTGATCCCATTCCCAAACATACCGCCTCCCACTCTCAAAATTTTGACGATTGTTTCTCCCTAGAGATCATAGAAGCCCTTCCTGAATCTGCCGGTAATGTTGACGTGAAAATTCGTGAATACGCCCATATTTGGGTGACAACGGCATTCAAAAAGCCCGGGCTAAACCTAGCCCATTGAATTAATAGCCCAATAGCCACCTCTCTCTCCCCACCACTATCCATTCACACTTACCCCCCCTCCTTCCTCTCTGCCCTTTCCTTCCCAAGGGAACAGAACGGACTCATCATTCTTCTACCGCTGACGATGGCGTCCTGACGTCGAAACGTACAAGTTTTCTTTTGTGAGTGTCCTTTTTGCATGTTTCTGTGTTTGTTTAGTGTATCACTGTTTTATTTATGCATATATATATATATATATATATATATATATATATATATATCCCGGCTAAGGTGAAGTTTTTTCTGTCTGGATTTGACTCATTTTCATCTTCCCCACCAAACCCTGTGTTCGTCCTTTTATGTGTTCCTATCCATTTCCATTTCCTATGAATGTATGAATTTATTCGCGCCTTTGAGCATCATGTTTCGAATGATGAGTATATATATATATATATATATATATATAATAAAAAAAACACTTGACAGGGGGTGGGGAAAGAAAAGTAAAAAGAGAGAGAGGACTTACTGGGACGTTTCGGGCATGTAGGCCCTTCTTCAGCTGTAGAAAATTTTCTACAGCTGAAGAAGGGCCTACATGCCCGAAACGTCCCAGTAAGTCCTCTCTCTCTTTTTACTTTTCTTTCCCCACCCCCTGTCAAGTGTTTTTTTTATTATATTGTGGCCTATTGGCGAAATTTTCGTTTCGTGTATATATATATATATATATAAATTCAAACTTACAGGAGGTAGGAGAATTATTTATCTTTTCCTATTTCTCCTACCTCCTGTAAGTTTGAATTTATATATTTGTGGCCAATTGGCGAAAACTTCCAAAGATATATATATATATATATATATATATATGTATATATATATAATGTCTTGGTAGAAAATCGCTCTCGGCGACGATGCATATATATATATATATATATAAATAAACTATACCACAGGTGGGGCGGAATTAAATATAAACACATAAAAAAAGAACACTCACACTATACATACGTTGATATTTCGGTTGCTATAGAACCTGGCATAGTTTATTTATATTATCGCGTGTGTGATTTTCCACGAACTCATATATATATTTCTTCCTATACCTTTCGCTGAAGAAGGTGGCGGCGATCCACCGAAAAATTTACAACCCGTGTGTCTTTTTTATTTGTTTTCATTTTAGTCACACTTGTGACAAAGTTTTTATATATATATATATATATATATATATATATATATATATAAATAAATTAAGGTAAACGTTTACTTTATACAACCACTGGCAACACGACGTGAGTAAACGGAAGGGAATGTAAGCTCCGAGAGTCCCCCTCCACCTCTCAATGCAGGCTGAAGGCAGACAGAAATGTGATATAAATTAAAACCCCTATAAAGTAAACCTTTACTTTAATGTATCTATGTATACGTGAATCGTAATGCAGAACTTGCAACAAAGAAAATCTCTCTACATGCCGTGAGAACGGAGATAAAGTTGTTCCGCAAAAATAAAGTCAACATTTAAACAAATAAATTTAGAGCTTTTAAATTGAATAAAAGCACTAGCAGAAGATTTAGAAATAAGGTGTTTAAGTTTTACTGCCTTAGAGTCAACGATATTTGCGTAGTAATCCCCGAAAGTTGGACATTGCTTCTCGTGGGCAAAAATGGACTCTTGTTTTCCTTTTCTCCCAAGAAACGAACTCTTATTATAATTTTTAAAAAGATTTTTGTAGTCGCTTAAAGTGGATTAAAACAAGCTAAATGTTGATGTCAACTTTATAAAAATTGGCCCAGCCGTTTTAGAGATATTAAGTCTCAAACTCAGGGTCGCATACTTTCTGCGCTGACAGTTGATACTGCAAAGAGATACATCAAGGGAACTTTATAAATAAAAGAATCACTAGCAAGCGAAAGTTTAATACCAACCTATGAATTTCACAATATAGGTAACCAACAATAAAGAGTTCTTGAATTTTGCAGTGAACTGAATGAAGTTTGGCCAAAAATTATTCCCCGTATTTCTCCAAATCGACCGTAATCTTGAGAGCACGGACTGAGTTACGGAGTAATTTTCGACTCCTTTTTCTTTGACTTCCGTAAATTTCGACTTACGCTGCTAGTGTCGGAACGCATCTATTACGTAACTCAGGGACTGCCTGTATAGGCCAATCATCATCACACAAAGTCGGCATGCATAATTTGCTAGCATTTTTATTAATTTGCCTCAGGAATCATTGTGAAACTGAAATTATAGAATAAATCTAAAGTATCATTAATATTTTAAGTGAATGTTGATCAATTACATGTTGCAGGTATTTCACATTAAAACACTATAATTAATGAATTTCTAATGGATATTTGAGACAGTGCATATACATTATTGCTAATCCAGCTGAACCTTCATACTTTTTTCTGTAATCACCTAAGGCAGACAACAGTTGTGTTTTGTATGTAGTACGTACATAGGTTTCTTTAGTTCATACCCCGAGTTTTATAGAATATGCAAATCCTTATAAGAATATATTTCATATTTGAACATCTTTCTTTGTCATTCAACTAATGTTAAAATGAAGGTAATTGATGCCATAATAAATATGTACATACTAACCTATGTAATTATTACTCAGCTTTAGTTCCTGCAAGCTTGGATGGCTTGATATCAGGTTTGCTAAGGCTATTGCTCCATCATTAGATATGCAATTATGTGAAAAATCTAGTATTTCAATTTTTTTCACTCTATTCATTATGCTTTGGAGTAAAATTATCAATCTTTGATCATCCAAATCGCTCCGTTGCAGTCTGTAATGAGGTAATTAGTGGAAAATTGCCACTATGCATTACATTTTCATTTACAAATTCATTCAATTTATTTCTGACAATTTGGATGGGTTAATTTATTTGACAGCATACAAGTTACACCTTTTTTTTCCAAAATTAGGGCTAAAGAAAATCACCCCTGGGTCTTATATGTGGAGGTACGGCCTTCCACATGCTAATGGTTGCTTTTCTTGAGTGTGCCCTACTGAAATGGGGGTGCGTCTTATATGCTGGTGCATCTTTTAGGCAGTCAAATATGGTATATCATCAAAATCTTTGATATGATAACAATTCTAATATAGATGATGAGGGCATTATAAAGTCATAAAGTCTTCTGGTAGATCTATATGTGAACATTTAATTAACTAATCTGGAGTGCGATCACATTGTTCTGTATTACAAGAGCTCACATTATCATTCTTTTTCTATTGTGCTCATGAGAATAAAAATGTGTATGTCAAGCTCCAAATTTTGCCCGTAGCTTTAAATTACTGGTTTAAATTGATGGCAGTGTATTCTTTTGATAGTAATTGTGAGCTTTGACCTGCTACAGCAGTTCCCATTTTGGTTAATGATAATGACAACAAGAAAAAAGGAACCGTGACCCCACCTCAGGTCAGTTATGCAGTATTTACATCTTAGTATCTGTGAGTAATATAGAAATTAAAATATCCCAGCACCTAAAAGTTTTGAGTTGACTACAGAAAGCAAGACCTCTGGCTAAGTTGATTGTATCTGCCATAGAAAATGAGAAATAGTTCCAGGCAAAGTCAGTCCCTAGGTTTCTTACTTCGTAGACGATGGACAGCTCCTAAAAAAATAATTCATTTGATAATAACCAATTAAGAGTTAATAACCAATCATTTTTCTGAGTTCAAATAAGTTACTTCAGATTAAATCAGAATTAGATTAGATCAGAATAAAAGATTCGTATACCCAAAGGTTTTCTATTCTGCTGAGAACAGGTCCCAAGTCAATGTGGTCATTTGATGGTGGTTGCATGATGCAGTCGTGCAGAGATGCCTCCATTTGTGGTGTTGATGGATGCCCAACTAGCAACTGGCGTAGTCTTAGGTGATGGATGTACTGAGCTGCCCATGATACCTTATCTAATGTTTTTGGTTGATCCTCTGGTTTATCACTGGAAGGATACCCACATCAAACTTCATGAACAAAGAAATATTGATTACCTCTCTATTTCATTTATTGGCTAATTACATTGTTACAGGTCATCCTCATAAAAATTAATTACTAAATAACATATGTACTTATGATACTGCTGCAGGGTTTATTGGGTGTAGACAAATAATTTACTAAATATGAACAATATTTTAAATACCCCTTTCCATTTTTTTTTACTTTCAGATCAGAAAATTCTTAATGCTCCTGTTGAGAAATAAATATAAGGAATATAAATTGACAAATTCTTGATATTTCAATCGTGAAGACTTATGCAAACCAAGATTCACCTAGAAAAATCTATTCTGAAAAAATAACAGTTGAGAAAAGAAATTCGAGGAAGATAGGGTCAACAATAGATAATGGTCCACTGCTCGGTAGGATAGAAGCATATAAGGATAGCCCACTACAATGCACTTTATTCCTGACTAAGTGCCTTGCAGAGAACGTGAAATGAGTTGAATGGAAATTCAAAAAAATCACAAAGAAGACAAAAAATATTCTTCAGAACATGAGAACAATCTGTGTAAACCTTAAAAGTTGACAAAAATGCTTGAAATTACACCTCCAGACAATATGACCTCCAGAAATTATTCAGGGATGCGATCATGGTTCTCCAAAATGTATGCGCTTGCATTATCATTATTTTCCTATGGCACTCAGGAGAGAAAAAACGTTATCGTCATTATTTGGCTATTGTCAGGTGCTTATAATCACTAGTTTAAATTTATGGAGTGTGTTCTTAGTAATTGTGAGCCATTCTAGAGTGGTTTGCATTTTAGATAGTGACAATGATAGCTTGAAAGAAGGAACCATGATCATACTCCAGATTTCTCCATAACCCATTCACAACGGGCCCAAGTGCATGACAGCCCTGGCTGTCATCTGTGCCGGCAGCTGGGAGCAGATGACAGCCAAGAATGTAATCTGCATTGAATGGGTTAAAAGCCCAGTCTATTAGATGAATAGGAAAAAAATTGCCCACAAAATAGTGAATTTTTGTGATCTCTTGGGAAATACATACGAAGTTTTCTTTAGAGATGTGGCATCGCTGTCCTCTTCATCAAACTCTTCCTCCTCCTCCTCCTCGTCTTCATCCTCATCTTCATCCTCCTCTCCTTGTTCAGGAAACATATCTTTGTAATCTGCACCATTTTCAAAAACTTTCTTTCCACCCTCTATGTCATTCTCGGGTCCAAACATATCTGCCTTCTCTTCATGTGCCTTGTCAATATTATCCCCAACATCTTCACTGGCTTCACTTGCTCTGTCTATGGTTGCAACATAAGCCTCATCTACCCATTGATTCCTCTGCCATGCCCCCCAGCCTTCTGCCCCCATTACTCCCAGCTCAACTTCATCACCAGGCACTAGGTTTTCAATCCATTCTTGAATATCCCTTTCAAGGTAGAGTTCTCGCCAGGAATTATTGTGCTTTGCAATGTCACAAGTCTGAGGGGAAAAAGAGTTAAAGAGGAAATCCTCATCCTCATATTCTGGGAAATCAGTTGGTACATGTCTGAAATATATTCATGGTACAGCTATGGCTGTACCTGTGTGGCTTATGATTTTGATGGTTTTTTATTGCTGATAGATGAATATTAGACAATAATTGGGAAATTAATTGATTTGTTAGAAGAAATGAGAAAAAGGTATCATGTGTAGCAATTTTGCTTATGCCATTCATTTCCATTTGATTAATTTGTCTCTAAAAATATGCCCAGATGTGTCTTTTGATGTTGGAGTGCTGCAACCACTCTGTGAAAGTGTTCAAATTTCTTATTCCATTGGAGCTGCATGGTATTTTATAACTAGCTGATAGCCTGTCATTCTTGATGGGCTATCAGCTAGTTATGCTAAAAATATACAGCCATGCCAATCTTACTAATATAGATTTTATTTATATGTGTAGGTATTTTACTGTTAATAGTTAAATATCTGGAGGCCATTAATAATGTTTACAAAATATAAACATTGTACTAAAGAGCAACATTGTTGACAGTAGCTACCGTCAACAACGGTTTACATGAGACTTATTAGTTTGAGTGAGAGTGTGTTTATTTTTTCAATTAATAATTTTCCTGGGTTGAAAATGGTCTTGGGAAATTTTTCCAGAAACATACATGTGATGCTATATGAAAAAATTACACCAAAGCCAACTAAATTGGTTCAGCCATTTCCTCCATCATTAGCATTCAGTGGTGCATTTCAGGGGTGGCAAGAGGTGGCAGTTGCCATCCCAGAATTGTCCAACCCAGTATTTTGACACCCCTGAATTTTGAAGTAAAAATATGTATCAATAATTTACAAAAAACTGGAAAATACAATTCTACATGCACTGCACTTTCTTGATTCTTGATTATTCATGCATCATTTAGGAGGACCCCTGGACCCCCCCCTTCCACCTGGGGGGTATTTCATACCCCTAGGTGGAAGGGGGGTATGAAATACCCTCCAGGTAGGCCTTGCCACCCCAGTTATAAAGCTGAAATTACGCCCATGTTAGCATTCCTCTCTTCCCCCCCTGGACATTGGCTCTTATTAGTATTATACCCTGTCCAAGATAATGGTGCAGTTGACAGGTAGAAATGCAGCCTATCTGTAAACATGTCCAATGCCATTTGGGAAAGGGAATCACGTGACCAAAGAATCCATGATGGTGGCCTTTGTTTGCATCATATGATTGTGAAAAAATTGTTAACTTTTCATTCCTTTTTAAGCCAAATCAGATTATTTAAACTGCACAAACTATCTTGGATGGACAAATATGTTCATTGGTGCCCATTAGAGTACGCAGGATTGCCTTCTGGAGGGGTGGGGGGTTTCATTAATATTTTTGTGCATCATTGTCATAAAATGATGTTTAGATTATTATTCACTATAACCATAATTAAATTAACATTCTCTTTTCGTGAAGACAATTCAACTATATTTTTCAGCCCAATAAGCAAAATTCTAAAATGCTAGTTCACAGGGTGGCGATCGTCAGGGAAAACCGGGAAAACCTGGAATTGTCAGGGAATTTTGAATTTCTGGAAAAGTCAGGGAAATGTCAGGGAATTATCGTAACAGTCAGGGAGAAACTGGGATAGGAAATTCTAGTTATTTTTCTACCATTTCGTTTATCACCCAGTCTTTCTCGCCCTTTATTTCACCAACTAAAACTAATGTCCGTCGCTGGCGTGCATGGAATAAGCCCCATCAATTCGTGGAATATTCAGTTATGAATCTTATTAGTTGTGAATCTTTGTTATTTAGTTGTGAATCAGACGTACAATGTATCCCTTTTGCATATCCTTATTGCTATATATGCCTAGTAGTGTTAAAATTCATGATCACAATGTATTACGCTCATCACCAATAATCCGACACTTTGTTGGTCGGAAAATTTTACCTCCGGTTTTTTTTAACTTCCGAGACTCAGGTCGAGAGATAGCTGGAGCACACTAGCTCGTCGTAAATACTTGCTTGCAGTTATAAAAATACGAGACATTGATTATTAAAATTGTATTACAAGTACGATCTCACGTGTAAACAAAATATTACGCAAGATCATCTTCGATTCACATATCCCCCTTCGTGAGACAGTAAGAAGAGCCCTCCCCACCTTTCATGCTTGACGTAATTGTTGAATGGCCCCCTTAGCTCCCTCTCGAAGCAATTTAATCAGGTCACAAACCATCTCTAATATGATATTCCTGAATATGATGCTGTCGTTGCTAATTGCCTCCTGTCTTTGCTCGTATTGGCGCGCTTAAGTTTTGTTTGTTTATCCAAATATTTTTTACATTATTTGGTTCCTTCTAACAGTCAAGGGGTTAGAGCCACGTTAACCAAATTGTTATTTGCTTCTGAAGGTCACTCGCACCATCCGATTTTGATCCAGTCCAACAACTTGGCTTTGGTTTGTATTTTTCGCGCAGCTTAGATCCGGTCTTAGATCTGTGCCGGAGTCCGCCAGTAAATTGGCCATTAACTTTCCCTTCGATGCCTTTTCAGTAATCCTCAACTACCCAGAACTACCTCGATGCGACTATAATTTGGATAATAGTTAAACTTATGAAGGTTTAATATATTTTTTCATTAGAATGTAAAAAGCAGTACTTGTTGCTTTTAATGTATTGATATCAGCTTTTAGCATTTTCTGAGTTTTGATGAACATTTAATTCGACAGATATAAAATATTCCAATAATAGGTGACCTTTTGATAATCGGTCAGGGAAATTGGTAAATCCATCAGGGAAAGGTCAGGGAAAAGTCAGGGAATTTAAGAATTGGATATCAGTAGCCACCCTGGTTCAGGTAAACGAACGAAAACAAATTCAGGTTAACATGATAAAATGAACAAGTATTGAGTATGTATGACAAAGAGGGGTCATAAACTGTGACAGAAGAATAGACTCCATTCCAGTAACTAATGGAAGAAGGGTGAGTCAGGGTAAGCCATCATAATAAATGAGGCTAGAAGTTGAATATTCATGGCACATTTCTAGTGATACATTTGGGAAAGAGGCTGGGGTTAGCAGGTGGCCAAACATGCCCAAAAATAATTGCTTGAGTTTCCCTCAAAAATGTTATTTCTCTGCAGGCGAAGGGTTAGATGAGAGGTTTTCTTGACTTCTTAGAATCAGACTTCTAACTATCACTTTCTCATGAGAAAAACACCATCAGCAAATGTTTTGTCTGATCCTTTTCTCTCGGAAATGCCTAGGTACACTCACCTTGACTGGGCCTTTGAAGATATTGAAAAAATACAGAAAGAAAGACTAGAATAAATGACCTTCTACACTGTCAGTGCCTCCTTGCTTTAGCATAAGTGCTCAAAGGCTTAATCATCCCCTCAGGGTTTATTTTAATAGGTATGTATTGTGTTTTGGCATTCCCAAAAGCATACGTGCATGGGATAATGAGTGAGTCTTCTAGAGGAGACTGGAATGTTAGTATTACTTTGACTCATTAGTAGTACATATTCCAAAGTGTCAGTGCTCGAGAATGATTTTATGAATTAAAGTTGTTAGAGAATAAGATTTCCTTGAGTCTGGGTGGAAGAAAGTTGGTGAAGAACAAAATGAAAGAGTTTAGGCAAGAAAGGTTGAGGAGCGATTCAAACATGGGAAGACTGGGAAAAATGGGAGTTGCAAATCTTAGAGTGGTATTTTTGATGGAATGGTAGAGTAGTGACATGAATTGTAGAGTGAAAAAAATAAGAAGATTCTGGATGCATCAACTTATTGGTTTTTGAATGAGGTACATTTTCATGGTCCAAATAGATTCCTGTAAGCTTCATTTGTGTAGCCAGCAAGTTATATTACTGTGTTTATGACTTCCTAATTGACATTTGCTTGAAATAATATGCTATGCTTTGTACCAACATTGTGTACTATGTATTTATAATATCTTTGATTAGTATGTATAACCTGAAAAATCCTATATCATACTATTGTAGTGATTGACTGGGGAATAAATATATTATTATTACTATTATTGACCTTCAAAGCTCAAGCTACATTTAAATTTACTTGGGAATGGTAGGTCCACACATTTTTGCATACAGAAAAATGCATGCTAGATTTGGTATTTAAACCAGGGCTTTGGAGTTGGAGCCACCTGGAGCTCCAATTTTTGCTGGAGCTGGAGCTCGAAATAGTATAATTTTACAGTTCTGGCATCGATGTTTAATTTAATGGCTCTGAACACGATGTTTAATTATCCTAGTTAATGATGTGGGTATCTGTGCCACTGACACATCAAATGAAGTTAATTTCATTCCTGTTAACATTTCGTTTGCTGAGGATTAATAAATTATTCAAGAGTACTTTAGATAGTGCCATCATATTGTCCTCACCTTTGTATGAAAAAAACAAAATGCCAGTTTGACTCCCCTAAATTCTTTCTTTGCTAGATATTTTCTCAAGTGACTTCACCTCATCATTTTTTCTATCGATCCCAAAGATTAAATTTTGTTTAAAATCCTGAGATGCATTTACTTTACGTAGGCCAAGTCAATTTTTTCATTTCTTAACTTACAATTGTTTGGGATAGCTAGAAATATATATATTTCAATGCAAGATAAAACCAAGTCCAAAATTCAAATACATATTTACATCCCCACCACAGCAGTTCTTGGTAGCACAAAGTACAGCTGATTTATTGGAGGAATATACAGAGCTTTATACTCATTGCCTTAAAAATTCTCTTTGATGGACTTGGTCCACTTTTACACTTAGCCCTCCATGTAGGGGTACTGGGTGTACAAAAACAGTCTTACCCCATCAGCTGGAGTTGGCCACCTTTCCAGAGCCCTTCTCTGCCAATAAATTCCATCTGGTATAATGGGTATAACAATCTTAAGCGGCAAATCCAAAGCCAAGTTCTCCAGTAAAGCATTTTTATCTTCTTCCAAAAGTATTTCATCATATATTGGTTTTTCTGGAATTGAATATTACTTGTCATTAATGATGATACCGAGGGCTAAGACATTGGTGCTATCTTTTGTGTGAATTAGCTTAAGTTTGTTGATTAGATAGTTGTTTCAAATACTTGGTTGACTTACCTGCAAAATTTTTTATTAAGGCATCGATTGCTAAGTCAGATAAGCTTTTTGGGAGCAATTCATCCCATGTCCCTTGCTCAGCTTTAAGAATTCGATTAGGTTCAGATGCATGAGTCAAGCATGCTTTAGAGGGTTTGTAAGCTTTGCAAGCACATTTTGGTATAGTGTGAGGCACCTTCATGATCTTTATTAATGCCTAAGCACTCTATAAGATGTAATAAAGAACCAAATAGTTATTTCATAATATAGGTACTTATTAACTTAAAATCAATCAAACTTACGTACAGTTTACCAATGTAGCTTTTCTATCCACTGTGAACTTGAACACTGGTTTGCTAGTTATGGGTAGATTTAATTCATTTTGAAGCCTTTACAGCATTTGAAATTCACAAGTTGATGGATACAGGACCAGTTCCTTCACCTGAATTGCACAGGAAGTTCAGAGTAGAGGTCGAGATCATTTCTTGATTCACTTGGATTATAACCCAGAAGCTGCCAAGCAGTAGTTGCAGTTACCCCCTGGGCCACCATGCCACTCTCAAGCTGAAATATAGTACCTGCCAAAAATACATATATTATTCTAGTGCAAGGGAAGTGAGTCATATGTTGTGATTCAGTCCAATAAGAGGGACCAACTGACATGGGTAACCATTATTTGCATAGATTTGCCTACCTTTTTCTTACATAGAGTTTGAATTAAAGTTCACGTAAATCTATATGGAGAAAATGATCAAGGTCTTTTATTTCCTAAGTTACTTCAGGGATCATCATACTTAGCCCTCAGAATTTTTTACTGGCAACCCTGGTGAAAATAAACCATGACAGATAGTGACAACAATGTGCTGCAAACTGTGCAAGTGTATTAGTCACAGTGTATGCACAGTGTGCTCCCTTTGAAGCATGATGGACAGTGTGACAACAATGTGCTGCACACTGTACAAGGGTATTAGTCACAGTGTACGCACACTGTGCTCCCTTTAAAGCGTGACAGACAGTGTGACCACAATGTTTTTTTTTAAAAGGGGTAAAAATCCCAGGCTCATTTACGAATCCCAGGCTCAGGTGTACCAGCCAAGGTATGTCGGACTCAAGTCTGCTGTTAGTGACTGGGAGCTTGCCATTTGGCGATCTGGCTGCTCCATTGGGCAAATGAGCAGCCAATACCGACTAAAAAACCACCTGTTTCACCTTCCTCCACTCGTATCCCCATCGAACCGCCGTCAGGCATTACTTCACTGGGGGAGGATCTAGTCTAAGCTTTTCCTTCTATCATTATCTGCATTGCAAGTCTTGAAGTACATCTGCCATGAAGGAGCTAGTCGTCTCCCATATTACTTCTGATGAAAGCTCCACAAGATTCTCGGGTTGAATCTTACGACCTGCCACTGTTTCCCATTTACCATGGGCCTTACTAAAGCGTGGGCATGCAAAGAACACAAGCTACAAATCCTCATTTACTCCATTACAGGCTGGGCATTCCGCCGAGTCCTCCATTTTAAACCTATGTAGGTATGCCCAGAAACACCCGTGTCCCGTAAGCATCTGCGTAAGGTAAAAGTTTGCGTGGCCATGTGTTCTGTTGATACAGTTTTCCATGCATGGTATCAAATGGTTGGTCTATCTTCCATTTGTTGATGAGTCCCACAGTAGTTGTCATTGGTCTAGGCTATCAGTTCTCGCCCTTTTCCTCTTTTCTGATGTACTCAGCGTGCTTACTCCTTTGGACTGGTGTAGGAAATGTTCGCTCCTTAGCTAATATACCAATTATTAGCATCCCAGAAATGACACATACAGCAACTTCTGACACTGTACGGTAGGTGCTGGCAATCCGTAGGGTGCTCAGTTGATAGACCGATGCTACCTTCCACTGCATTTCCTGTCTCTCGAGTGCATCTGCCCAGATTGGAATGCCATACGTTAGCGCAATGATGTTACTACTGACGACAGTAATGCTCTCCTTCTCTGCTTTGGTCCCTGTATATTGGGCATAAGATGGGCCAAGGTGGCTGACTGCCGATGCCATAGTGTTTGCTTGCACCACCTGCTGCTTGAAGTTATGTTGGGCATCTATAATTATTCACAAGTACCAAATAAACGGGATGTAAGCTCATATTCCCTGACTTGCAGCTTGATTGTCTCTACATGTTTCCTGCTGGTGATCAGCACAGCTTGGGTTTTGTGTTCTGTTAGCTTCAGGCCCTCTGAGTCCATCCACAGGCACATGACCACAATGTGCTGCACACTGTACGAGGGTATTAGTCAGTGTCCTCACACTGTGTGCACGGTTTCCTCACTCTAAGCATGGTGTCCTCACACTGTGCAGGGCGGAGATCAATAGATATTTTATAAATTGATCTATCCTATTACACGGA
This sequence comes from Pyrrhosoma nymphula, assembly GCA_963573305.1. NCBI lineage: Eukaryota > Metazoa > Arthropoda > Insecta > Odonata > Coenagrionidae > Pyrrhosoma > Pyrrhosoma nymphula. The sequence goes on from OY754328.1 coordinate 57,700,537, forward strand.
CATTTAAAAATTGTGTGGGCATAGCCATACGCATCCTAAAAATATGGCAATAGCTATTGATGTTTTTGGGATGTAAATTGTTTGTAGGGGTGGGGCCCCCGATAGGGTCCGGGTACTTATACTTTCTTGGTCCATTGTGCCCATGCCTGTCTGCCACATGCAGATAGGGGACAAGTGCGCCACGGTGAAGATATGTATGGTCACCCATCCAACCTCAATCTGGGTTCAACATTGCTACACTTCAGTGACCATACAGGAACCAGTGTGTCAATGTGTCTGGGCCCTTGCCAATTCTAGGTATGTAAGTACTTCAGTTTCTCATACATGTAGAACAATTAGTTTAATTAAAAGAATAGGCGGAGAAAAAGTTATTCCCAGTCACCCATGAAATACAGCCAAAAAAACTCCGGCCACGGGGAGGATTGATCCCCCCTGCACCGTATCCAGTGACAGCTATTTTCATGGGGCTGAAGGAAGTTTCCCACTATCTTCATGGAGCAATCTATAGCAAAAGCCATTCAACCTCCTAACTGAAGTTAGTATTTTTATAATTACCTCTCCTCCCCTAAACTGTAATAGGTACTTGAGATTCACGCTTAGGAATTCGGTGTAGTGGGTTGTGAGGTCACTATTACGAATCTCATAGCTCAACACAAACACTTTAATTACCTAAACTACTCACCCTCCTCTTCCAAGAAAGGAAATTAAATATATCTATCAAGGTTTACTTACTTCTCTCTCTAAAGTCCAAAATTTTCAGGTTCTCTTTAATGTCCAATTTTTGTATTACAACGTAAAATTACATTGTGGACTAATGCTATAAATATTTGAATTAGGTAATATATCCACAAACATAGACTTTATTGATGTATTAAGTTAAAAAACATCAATAAAAGTAAGTGAAAAATGCGATAAACTAAAAAAAAAACTTAAAGTCGTACGTGTAAATCGATTGAAATGTATGTTGATGTAATTGGGTATTTGTTTCCATGGTAATGTGGTTTTATTTTTCCCGCTACTGACAAATGAAAGGGAAAGCCCAAAACCCGTGCGGTGCGTGCGGTCGCGTGCAACGGTTATCACACTGCTTGTCCATGATAACTTACCTGCTGGCGGATGTTTGTGAGTTCCGTTTTCGTCATCGCCCGTGGCAGACAGTTGACCGACAGTGTCTTTTGAGGAATTATGGAGGAAATTAAGTGCGACGTTGAATTAGAAGAAGATGGCTTTGGGTTCCTTCGAAATGAAACGACTGGCGCGGCAGAAATAGTTCGCCGGTTTACAATGTCAAATAAAAATGGGATGTGTGTGCAAATAATAACCTATGGAGGAATCATAACATCGGTCAAAGTACCGGATGCCAAAGGAAATATTGACGACGTCGTTTTGGGATTCGACACTCTTGATGGTGAGTTCCATTGAATCAGCAATTTTTTCAACAGACGATTGGAACTCTGATAAAATTTTCAACCCTTGTCTTGCTTTTATTTATCTGTCGTGAAAAACTTTCGCATGTGTTATCTACAGCAACATTAAATACCTTCCCCAGCCATTGGGTTATTATTTAAATTTGGTGGTGTAAATAAACAAATATCCCCGCCGTTTCGACTTATGTCATAAAACCTAGGCCCTCAATAGCTGTTGATAATGTCATGTCTCTTGATCTAAAATAGAGTCAGTATCGTAAAAAATACAGAACCAATTTATTTACGTTCGATGTATGGCGTAAATTAATTTACGTGTCAGTTTTTCCCCGGCACTCCGGTGAAACCGCAATAAATTGTGGTACAGGTGAGTGAGTGGAAAAGGTACGAAGTTCTGTGTCTTTTCCAACGTTTCCAGTACTTTCAGCTGGATACTCGTTACTGATAAGGTGGCCGTGGTAGTTGAGGTATGAATACCTTATCAAGAATTGCAGTGAGAGTATAGTATGAGTTTACACTATCCTCTTAGTGGTGACGGAAATTCATCCAAGAGGAGAAATATATTATATTTCTTTCTTAGAAAATGTTAATGTTGAATTTTTTGAAGTTAGTTTAATCATGTTCAAGTAAGACCAGGGCTGAGAAAAATACTAAAAAAATTGTTTTTTAAATATGTACACTGCTTGGTGTATAGGTTTCCAAATGGTTGTAGATTTCGATCTTGAGGTGCTCCTGGCTACTAAGGTTACATAGCACTTCCTGACCAAAGTCCTTAATCCTAAGAAAAATGCAACAGCCATTGCTGCAGAGGGATTCAAAACCATGACCTATGAGATGCTAGGACATAGCATCAAGCATCCCATCACAGTTATGGTGTCTGTTGTGGCCATGATTACCTAATTTAAGCAAGGACAGGGACAAGGAAAATGAGGACAGTTGGCAGCCTTACTGTTGCTGCCATAGGGGGTGTCATGAACACATTGAAGACTGGACATTTTTTCATCTAAATTTTCCCGAACTAGCAATTAATGTATGATGTTACTTCTTTTCCAAACTATTCGCTCAATAAAATTGTAAACTAGTGTAACTAGCCTCTGTGTAACAATAGTGAATGCCCAAAACAGGAGTATATATTCATGAACTGCCCTTTACAAGTGGTGTGCAAACACAAGCTCATGAGCCGCCTTCAATGAGTTAAAATGTGCCATGGTGGTAGTAGGCCTTAGCTTAGATAGATTACTTAGGTGGGCGAGGGCCTTCTGGAGCCCTCCTGGCACTTAGACCCCTTTGGGTCCATTGTGCCGTCCCACATTTTACCTGCCATCCTATCTAACCCCTGTCCAGGCCCAACATAGCTTAATTTCGGTGATCTGATGGGAACCAGTGTTTTTTTTTATTTCGGCCCCCTTTTTTGGGTCCATTATTGTTCATATTGTTAGACATCCCTGCCTGCCACAGACAGGGATGTCTAACGGTACGATGCAGGACACGAGCACCACGGTAGAGGTATGGAAGAGGGTCACCCATCCAATCCCCATCCAGGCCCAACTTTGCTTAACTTCGGTGATCTGATGGGAACTGGTTTTCAATGTGGCTAGGCCCTTGCCCTAAGATAATATCAATATTTGTGTACCCAAGGACACCATTAACATTCGTACTCGAGCAGGTAGGCTACTCTGAATCTATGCACCAGAGGATTACCACCTTCATCTATGAAACTGACTTTTTGTTTCAACACTGTGGTCAGTGTCGTTAGAAATTGTTTTATTTTTCATGCCTACATATATTCAGTCATGATGCTTATCTACAGTCCATTGGTTTTCCTGTTGCACACTGATAAAAAGTCTTTTTCTTCATTTTAACAAGAAAACATCCTGTTTGTCCTCTTTAGATTCCTTTCTAGTAATGCTCACGTTCAGTGCTGGCCCAAGCTCTTTTAAAATTTTAAGCAAAATTTTATTTGGCCACTTTTATATAAAAAAATTATTTGCCGATTGTGATTTCTTAAACAGCTCGTTGAATTGAGGGATACTCATAAAAGGGGGGTTTCATAAAAATCCTCTTAGCATTGAAGATTCCTTTCCAACCAGGAAATTGATTTTTTTATCTATAAGTTGTCTCCAAGTTTCACAAGGAAAAGTGTTGATCAGGATTATTTACTTTACACCCAGTTCTCGTGGGTGGGTATAATTTCAACTGTAAACTGTTGTGAAATTTTATCTTCAGTACCTTGCAATGTGTTGGTGACAGGAATGCTAAAGAAGGGAATTGTTAGCCCGTAGGTTGCATTGTGCTTTTTATTGAAGTTTGGTGTCAGTTAGGGGCTGTCCATAAATGATATCACACAATTTTGGACCGAACTAGACCCTCTCACAGTTAGTCACAACTAATGTCACCCCCCCCCCCCCTTTAATGTCGTCACCAAAATGAAAAAAACTTCTACCCTCCCTCCACAGTCCGAGTTAAAATAAGACATAATATACTGTGGAAGTGTGAATGTCACATGAAGCATAGCCCCCCCCCCCCTCCCCCCTGTCACACAATGTCACAAGGTGGTGACCTCTCCCCTCCCCCCAATCGTCTGGATGTCATTTATGGACATCCCCTTACATTATTACATCCCCTTACATTATTACATCCCCTTACATTATATTAACGAAGGAAGGTGATTTTGGAAAAAAATGTGTGCCGGAAGTTAGTAATATCATTCGATTTTAATACTTTCTGTGCCCTTATTATTTATGAATAAGTCATAGACTGGCCTCCCCTACATCTGCCCACGCCTTGGGTTGACACTGCTCAGATTACTGTGTTGCATCACTTGCTGCTGTCTCCTTCTTAAACCCCAACTACTCTCGACGTAAAGTAATTTTCCCTCTTCTTCAACTTTATAGAGATGACTCTTTATACAATCTTTTTCCCATGCAGAATTCAACTTATCAATCTGTTTTCTTATTTCTGTTGCTTTTATTTTCATTCTTGATTATGATCTGTTGTTTTTTTCGTAAGCCCTCAGGTTAAAATATTTCTTCACAGATCATAATAATGTCTAAAAAATGTCAGTTTTCAAATGTTTCCTTTAACTCTTCTGTGATTATAATGGGATCACATATCCTCAATCTCTTCTGCACCCTTGTAACATCAATATACCGGGTGTTTCAAAATGAATATCGGGGTTTTAAGGCTTTGTAGTATTTCTACCATTTGACTTACAATTATAAATGATACATCAAATGAAAGAGCAACTCAAACAGTTTTTGTTTTACCGACAAGTGATCAATGTGAGGACCATTTGTCACATGGCACACATCCGGTTGATAGGTGAGTTCTTCCCATACCTTGATCAGTGTGTCGGGAGTAATTGATGCAACAACTGATTCAGTCCTGTTTCTTAAGTCGGGTAGGTCAGCTGGTAGTGGAGGTACATACACTTGATCCTTTATGAATCCCCAAAGATAAAAATCACATGGCGTCAGATCGGGTGAACGTGGTAGCCATGCGAAACAAGTCATGTCATCTGGCCCCTGGCGACCAATCCAGCAGTTGGGTACAACGTTGTTTAACCAATATTTACTAGTAGCGCTTTCTAACGGAAGATAGAGTAAACTGCATGAACATGGGTACAAGTGTACAATGAAACTGTTTGAGTTGCTCTTTCATTTGATGTATAATTTATAGTTATAAGTCAAATGGTATAGATACTACAAATCCTTGAATCTCTGATATTCATTTAGAAACACCCTGCATTCCCAATCCCTAGGCTGTTGTTAGTTTAACTTGTATTCCTTTTTTGTTGCGTGCTTACCTATTATCTTGGACATGTCAGTTGTCTCATTATTCATGAAAGCAATATCAACATATTCTGTTACTCTTTAACTTCAAGCCTGAAATAATGTTAAAAATTACTTGGAAGGAGAAAATTGATAATTATGCTTGTATTGCTCACTGTGGTACCAAATACATGTTACTATGAATTGTGATTATGCATAAGTTTCCTCAGGGCTGGTGTGTATGCCTCCATGTCTTTTTAGGGTATTTTCCATGGTTGTGGAAAGGTTGATAACTAGTGTAACTGTCATCAGCCAAGTCAAAGAATGCAGAAGAATACCTTTTAGAATGCAAGGCATTGTAGTGTGTGCAATGAAATGATGCATGCTGGATTTTTTGTTCTTTTTTCATTTTTTCAGTGTGTTGCAAAGATTAAATCAGTGCAGCTGTTGTATTACTGATTACCGTGTTAATGTACATACACATAGGGTAAATCTTTATTTGCCAAGTCCTAATCAAGAATTTGTTTTTCAGAGTATCTTAGTAAAGATAATCCTTACTTTGGAGCCATAGTTGGAAGGGTTGCCAATAGAATAGCCAATGCATCCTTCAAAATCGGAGAAAAAGAATACAATCTCTCAAAAAATGAAGGGAATAACCATATTCATGGTGGTTTTAAAGGTTTTGATAAGGTATGTTGCATTTCACTTGTGATAGTAGTGTGAGAGAGAACTAGAGCTCTTTGCACTTCATGAATGTTCATTGCTCTCCAGTAGTTAATTGCTAGTATGTAATGTTATATTCATGGCAGAAATAGATACTTGAACTGGGTGTGCGTCAGTGTTGTCTAGTCTTAAGCCATTTTTAAAAGGATTTTAAGGATAATGGTATCGGCAGTGACTTGGTGAAATTCCTTCATAATGAATTGATTAATAACTTAGTTTTCCACGTATATAATTTATTACTTCACGACCCGGGTTTCGTCGCCTTGCGACATCATCAGGTACAGACGTTGTACAAGACATAGCTTAAATAGTCAATATGAGAGGGGGGAGGTAGTCTTCAGGATATTCAGGACTTTAGGTAAAATTCAAGCTTAGCCCCACGTTCTTTACTTCTTTTTTGACAACCAGTTTTAGAGAAAGTAAACTTGACAGTGGCAGGCTTCACTTCGTAGAAGCCAATTATATTAGTACTCATGATTAAAGACAAACTTAGAACTTTTCTACAACATTTTTAATGTACGACGCGTTTCACCGCTTTATGGCATCGTAAGTTACTCCTTAAGTTATAGAGTAAGTGTTCCTACATCTGGAAAGTGCTCATCAATTTTTCAGTAATGCTCCATTAAGTTACTGCAAGTCAAAGATTGAGCATCTAGATGTGGAATGTATTGAAAGTGAAAGCTGTTGATTTTTAAGCAAGTTTTTGATGAAAGTTTTATTTGATGACGTGCACAACTGACTGTTTGAAATGCCTTGATGTATTTTAGAGGTAACTCAGGGAAGGATTATGCATGTAATTATAGACTTAAAGAGCTTGTGGGTCAATGATTGCCCAAATGATATTGTTGATGGCATCTGTTTGCACCCTCACTAAACCTGTTATAATGCTGCATTAGAGTATTTTGTTTATCCTATCAAAACTGACTTGGTACATCCACCAATGAGTGCCAAGTTCATTTATAATATTCATTTTGCTCTCCTGGGTTTTCATATTATTGATGCAAAATGTTGGCTCTTTTTATATAATTTTGCTTTTTTACAAGTAAAGTATTCTCTCTGTCATTTTGTTATAAATTGACAACAGTACAAGACTTAAGAGAAATAATGTAGAGAGGGACTGTAATAACGTAACTGTTTTATGATGTGAAGGTTTCTGATCTAACTTTGTGGTTATCATGGTATGTCACTTAATGAAGTTGTACATACGAGGTGTGGTAATTAAATAACCGGACTGGTGCTACAAAATATTTTATTGATCACCAATTTCATTAGAAAGTTTATTCGCAATCAATGTACTCTCCTTGCCGATCCCTACAACACTCCATTAAAATTTTCCATCGTCAAAGCAGTGCTGTAAGTCCGCTTCTGTCAGCTTGTTGAGAACCTCCGTGGTTTCAGCTTTCACCGCTTCCACACTGTAAAATCTTGTCCCCTTAAGCTCCGATTTGACCTTAGGAAATAAAAAAAAGTCACAGGGGGCCAGGTCGGGCAAGTATGGTGGGTGGTACAACACGGTGATGCCATATTTTGCAAATAATGCCTTCACAGACAAGGTGGAATGGGCTGGCGCATTCCTGGCGCAGGCTCTGAGTGAGAAGTTTTGGCATCATTTTTGCACATTCTTTGTGCATGTTGAGTGATTCATGCAAAATCTGACGGACACTTTCTTTGTTAATTTTTGAGATTTCAGCAAGAGCTCGGACACTCAGACGATCATTTTCGCAGATCAATATACCAATTTGCTGGATGATGTTGTCCGTTTTTGATGTTGAGAATCGTCCAAGGCACGGCTCATCTTCGGTCATTTCACGTCCCTCCTTAAACCTTTTAAACCACTCAAAAACGTGTGCGCGCGATAAAAATTCACTTCTGTACACTTCCTTTAACATGGCATGATCTTCTGTAGCATTTTTCCCCAGTTTCTTAAGAAACTTGAGGTTAACTGGTTGCTTCATCTGAACACTTAGCATTTTTTCGACAAGATGCTAGCACAAGGACTTGAACAGTGAGAACAGAATTGCTACAGCGAGACTGAGCCACGTACAACCATGCCCATTGAGCTCAGGGTGGGGGAAGCATCAACAGGCACAGACATGTTCAAACCTACTACGGTGCACTCGCTGTTTGCCGGTAGCAGCACCAGTCCAGTTATTAAATTGCCACACCTCATACATATGTTATTTCTTCCACTTTTTGCTACTACCAATCATGATTTCGATATGAAATGTCATTTTCAAAGTGATGTAATGTCTTTATGTGTTATTGATAATGGCATTTCATTTCTTAATCATGGTTTGTTGTAATAGATGAGTGATGGTTGTAATTTTTTAAATCAAACTTATTACCTTCGCAAGTAATTTACTGAATTGCCATTTTTTTTCAGATGAATTGGGAATCACATGTGGTTGGTGGAGGTAAGTTGGTTCTGAGCCTCCTAAGTGGTGACGGTGATGAAGGCTATCCTGGAGAGGTTTTGACTCACGCCACTTATAGCCTTACTGCAGACAATGAGCTTCTCTTGCAGTTGCAAGCAACAGTGACAAAGCCAACTCCCATCAATCTCACGAATCACTCATACTTTAATTTGGCTGGTCATGTGAGTATATTTTCCAAGTGAGAATTTTATTGTATGTTTTGAAGTTGAACATGCCTAATTGCATTTCTGCATTGTTGAGTAACAGTTGTTTTTCGTTGTTTGATCATGATTGAATGTCACATAAAATGGACAAAAACACCCCAGTGGCTGTTTTGTTGGATAATATGCACTTGCAGGTGATTCCATAAAAGTTATAAAAAGTCATGGCTAGTTCTCGGCATTGTAAAAAAATAGTTCTTTTGCACAGTTTTCATGGGAAATTATTGTGGTAAAGTCATGTTTTTGGAAGATGGTCCTTCAAGATTTGTTTACGGTTCTGCAGTGTATTTAGAGACTTACATATTATAACTCATAGTTTCTCAACACAGCATGAAACATGTTCTGGGAAGGTGGTAACATTTTTCTCAACTGTGTGCTGAAACAGAAAAAATTGCTCAATAACAAGTAATTGAATGCTTAAGAATATGTATCATGGATTTGGCATTTCCAGTATGTATGAAACATCGTCATAGGTATCTGTTTCTCATGATTTGGATTGTCCAATAAAAATCCAGGTGTTAGTGGTTGATACTGAGAAATTCAGCTGGAAAAAATCAAATGAAATTTCTTGGTCATGATTGTTGTTATTAGTGAATTTTAGGGAAGGGAAAAATTTATTCATGTTTTTATGAAAGAATGAGGCAGGTCTTGGGCTATGAGAGGAAAACAGAAATGCATTTATGTCTTCTTGTCATTCATCTTGTACAGTAATGAAGTGTATAATTATTCCTGTGATTGTGTTACTAAAAATGTCATTTGTATTGTAGGATGCTGGTAGCGATGGAATTTATGAACATGTGGTAACAATTAATGCTGACAATTACACCCCAGTGGATGGAAGCCTTATTCCCACAGGTGAGTATTAAAAGAGACTGTGAGAGTGTGAGATTTTTCTTCAAATGAATTAAATTGTAATATGCAGTCATGAAATGTAGTTGGAATTGTTTGTAATACTAGATTTGGTTCAATTTCACCCTGAAAGTTGATGAAACTGCATCTTCATGGTGGAAGTGGGTTGTTCCTTTTCCTTCGCTCCCTTCTGATGTCTTGGGTGAATTTCTCACTGAAAATTTTACACAGCTTTGATATTTTTGGGTTAGTGTTTTTACATCAGCCGTATAAAATGGTAGTTAGGCCTGCAATGACTTACAGCACTGAGACATGGGCAACCACCAGGGCACAGGAAAGGAAACTGTAAGTGACATAGATGAAAAGGCTGAGGTGGATGAGTGGAATCACGAGATGCGTTAGAATAAGAAACGAATGTGTTAGAGGAACACAAAGTGATGTGAGTGAGTAAAAAGATACAAGGCAGACTGAGGTGGTTTGGTCATGTCGAAAGGATTGTTGACTATGTGGGAAAGAGAGGGCAAAGATTGAATGTGCCTGGAAAGAGAAGGGTAGAAAGACCCAAAGCCAGATGGAAAGATTAGGTGTGGAAGACCTAAGAGAGAAAGGCTGGAAGAGGGATGAAGCCATAAACAGAGAGGAGTTGAAGAAAAGATTAAAGAAAGAAAATACTGAATTGAATCGGATTGAAAGTTCCTCGGCTTCAATTTGGAACACTAATTGTTTCCAAATCAGTTTCTCTAATGAATGCATTGATGCAAAATAACACCATTTTTATATAATAAAATGTGTCTCATTCTCTGATATAAATGTAAGGGCAGGAAAATACTGGTAAATGTACTTCCATAGATGTCGTTTCCATTATCACAGCAGATGTCCACATGTCATGTTTTGCTTTTGGCAAAAATTACTTCCATATAAAAATATTAATATAAAATCAGTGACTTTCAATATTTTTTGCCAATTATTGTTAACAATAAAGAAGTCAATAACTGATAGAATAAAAATAATATATGAACAAACCTTGAGTGCTCATAGATTCAACGGGCCTCATAGCACTCATTGTACTGACTTCTCGATGCATTTTGCTTTCTTCTTCCTCAAAAACTGCTTCTAAAAAAGGAATTTCTCCACATCATGAAGGCTTTTCATACAAATAAGAAATAGCAAAGGGTCCCAAGTTGGTCCCCTAATGGTAAAATGGATTAAATGTCGAAAACTGACCACCATGTACTCATGGTCAGTACACGTATGTGGCTACCAGAAGGTTAAATACACTTTAAAACTATTAAAGTATATACTCCAAATTTTGAATGCATGAGAGAGAGAGAGAGCTGATTAGCATCCTGTAGTACAAATAAATTGGTATTCAACCAAACTGAATGTAACTTATGGTTTAGAAGTTTTTATTTGCTCTTATAGCATTAAGTTCATTGGTTGAATAGTAGCCTATTGGTTTCAGCTCTTGACTAAAGACCCAGATTTTTATTTTGGTGATAATTGGTACCCGAATTATCTGGGCCAATGGTCATTCTGACTGCCATATCTTTCTGGGAAGCAGCTCTCAGGGATAGTGGCTAGTCCCAACTCCCAAAATTATGATTTCCTCTTGTATGAAAGCTTTTACATACTTTGGTTTGCTCTACCTTCTACTTTTAGACTGGTGACTCTAGTTTTTGTTGCTGCATGGATTGAAGAAATGTGTGCATGAAATTTCTCCACTGTATGTGAAAAATTATAAATTAATATGTTTCAGGGGCTATTGTTCCTGTGAAGAACACCCCGTATGATTTGTGCAGATGTACTGGAAATAGTTTGGGCCACATGATAAACTGCCTTAGAGAGGAAGGGGGTTATGATATAAACTTTTGTGTAAATCCTAATAATGGTTGTGACAACAAGGCATTTGTTTCTCGGTGAGGATTTGCATTATTATTCTTTGTTCTGCCTGAGCACTTTTGATTTTTTTATTAAGTAAAAAGGTCCTTTTGCCTAGGTTCTTTGTAAAAACTGTCTTATATAATATTACCTCAATAGAAAGAAGTTTGACAGCCATTACAGTGCCTGTTATGAATTTAGAGTTTCCTTTGTACAAGGAGAGTCTTGAGTTTTCATTTTCATAGTTTTTGTGGACTTAAATATAACAGCTGTGATTATAATATTTTCAAATATTGTCTATAAGTATGATAAGTAGCTGCATTGTAGCACTTTTCGCTTAAAGATTCAAAATTATCATGTTAAATCTATGCAGCTAGTTTAATGAGCACCAGAATACTTCCATGCATGTAATGTAAAAAAATCACAAGTACATATAGGTGTATTTCTCAACTATGCATATCTAAATGGTAATGAAAAACTCAAAGCATACTTAGAAGTTTCAAAAATACTTAGCACAAAATGAACTATTGGTGAGATTGATAGTCTTCAATCACAATAAAAAATGACTTCTTTTCAAATGATGCTGCAAAAGTGTCTCATAGGGGTTTTGCTATCTACATTTCATTCTTATTTTGGTGTTAATTATGAGGTGATTACACTCTTGGTAGTGCTCATCCTTCTCACTTGTCAGTGGGTGTATCTCTTTTGACCTTAATCCACCTGTATTATTTTCCTCCTTGCTTATGAATTATTTGCTGTTATTTGTTTCTTATTCTGTATTGCATTTCGATTTGAAGGGTTGAGCATCCTGGGAGTGGAAGAGTATTAGAGGTGTTTTCAGATGCACCTGGAGTGCAATTTTACACTAGCAATGGTTTACCTGATGGGACCGCTGCCCACCCACCCCTTATTGGAAAGAGAGGAGCGAAGTACATTAGGCATGGAGCATTTTGCTTGGAGACGCAAAATTACCCAAATGCTGTGAACCAGGTACTTAACCTGTCACTTTGTGTGGCACATTATTATTTTTCTTTTATTCATGCATGCATTAGTCAGCCATATTTACACAGGTTTACTTTTCTTCCCTGATTAAACATGTGTATTATGCTTCTTTTTTCATCATAAGGAGATTCCTTTTACATTGAATGTTATTTTTTCATAGTTTTACTACTAGTAGAAAAAAGTGTCCTCTCCCTGTATATCATTGGTATCATTAATGTTTATACTTCTCTGAACTTGAAATGGCACAGGCTCATAGGCAAGAATGGATGAAACATGGTTTTCTCCCATGTTAGTGAAGCATGATTTTTGGAAAAAAATAATGGAACACATTGCCTGCGGATAAAATGATAACTAAAAATAATTTAACAATCCATGTGGTTTTCTAGTTACTAACTACTTGTTGAAATCATTAAATGCAAAATATGTTGTTTCAGTGGAATGGCAACTTAGCTGCTCAGCCTGGAAAAAGTAGTTAAAGAATGAATTACTTGGTAATTTTCCACACTGTTTTTAATACAAACTGGTTTCATTGTTGAAACATCATCATCAGAGTTCAAATACAGGTTCAAGTACAGTCTAATTTATTAGAGGGGATATGGAGGAGGATCCTCCCTCCCAAAGATCCTCCGCCTTCAACTCCTCCATATCCCCTCCTATAAATTAGACCAACTGTACTTGAACCTGTATTTGAACTCTTTGAAAATGATTATGCTTTAACATTGAAACCAGTCAGTTGTATTTAAAAGTGTGGAAAATTACCAAGTGATCCATTTTTAACTATATCGCAATTCATCAAAGTAACTTTGCCTGCCATTATGATAATACTGGAAGAAGTAGCTTTTTACAAACATTTTCACTAAAAATCTACATCCTTAATACCTTACTTGTATTTTTCCATTAATTAGGCCCAATATCAGTGAAAGCTTATTTTTATATTACGTCAATGAAAAGGTGGAATTTCCCATTTGTTTTGATGAAAGTAGTCTTTAACAATCTTCCTTGAGTGAGAGTCGGAAAATTATAATAGAAATGCTTGGGAATTCACTGCAAAACAATCAAGGAGGGATGTGGGCACCAACTACTTAGATTCCACTAAGTTTTGTGGAATGTACATAGTTGATGCTCATTCCCTTCTTGATTTATCCATTCTGCTTTGTTGAGCCTGATGAAGTTTATTTCATGCAAAATAATCATTTTACCTGTCAGTGATTCGGACCTGGATATCCTGATTTCCAGTCAATTTTGCTTATCAATTTACATATTAAAGAAGCTCAAGGTAAATTACCAAAGGAGCTAGGGCCAACTAAAAGCTCTTGTCTGTAGTCTATGTATGTACATTGCGTCTCAGGAGATTAGTCGTGCAAGATAAACCATTTACGGTAAGGGACCCACCGGAATTTCATTGCATTAGGTGTGCATCAAGTATGCTAAAGAAACGTTCGAGCCCGCGATATGAAAGTCAACATTTGACATTTTATAACTCAAGCATGGATATCAATTTTTGGAAAAGTGTGGGGAATAAATTACGAACTTACCTTGCAAATAAGTAGATAAATTACCAGACTTAATAATTGCCACTTAAGGGAGAACCAGATTTCACTCGCAAAGATGGAAATTATTCATTCAAGTATTCTACCAGCTGATTGGTAGGTTCTTGGACAGTCCCAATTCTGCATCCCAATCTCATGAAAATAAACTGCAGTAACACTCGAGGCTTGAGGGCACTGAACGGGGACCGCAAGAAATTTTTACCTGCTCGGACCTCGAGTTGAACCCCCAGCGAGCGCTAACCCTCATTTCGACGGTCCTCGGACTCGTGGACCCTCTCGCTCCACCCTCCAAGCCACGCTCCACCTTAGTTTATAACTTTTTAAAGTTAACAACAAATGAAGAAACAGAGCAGCTCATCGTCCCCTGATTGACGAGCTGATGAAGATGGTGTTTTAATCAAATCTGTGCGATAAGCATTAACAAAGTTACGAATTCTATTGGGCTGAGAGCCACGTGGCCACGCTTCTTCAGCGTAAATTCCATTTTACTCGTGCCCGACTGGGTAGTATATTGCTTAGGAGCAGCAGGGCTGCCAAATAATTAAGGGCGGTGCTGGAAAAAATTATGCCACATCTGCGAGTGAGACCGCAATAACTTCCAGGGATTTATGGTGACGAATGTTATCTGTGAAGAACTGGTGAATGCACTTTGAAAGTAGGAATGTAATGAATTGTCGTTATCCGAAAGACTTCTGTGCAGGAAAAACTTATGCCACAACTGCGATGGAGACTGCAATAACTGCCAAGTGTAAGCACTTGTAGTGTGTAGCTTCCAACTAGAAGCATAAGACTATAAAGCGGTTTGTGGCAGGGTGAGAGTTTTATTTTTAGGAGTAGGGAGTTATATATGAAGGTAATTCTCTATACACGCATGCAGGAATTTTTTCATGACCTAGGGATTTATCTTGACGAATTTAATCTGTGAAGAATTGGTAAATACTCTTTGAAAGTAGGAGTGTGATGAATTGTCTTTATCCAAACTGTTTGTTGATAATTCTTCCTTTTTTGATTCGCAGTGGATTAACTGTCGATCTATTGCCATGAACATCCCTAGCAAATGACCAAAAGGCCTTTGGGTTTTCCTGTAAATGTTCTAGTAATATTTGGAGTGCCATAGGCCCACTTATGTTCCTTTTGTATATTAATGATATTGATGAAATAGTTAAAAGTGAGCTTTGATTATGCGAGAAAATGCATTGTTATGAATTTTTGGAAACGTTAAAACTCTCCTTATAAGAGCTATTTCATACACAACAAATTAGATATGTACTGTAGAATCTGTTAAATACCTTGGAGTTAAACTGACTAATGATATCTCGTGGGATAATCATATTCAGGAAATGACTGGCAAAGCAATTCAGGAAATTACCGGCAAATTTCGTAAATTGGGATTAGTGAAAAGAGTATTATGTGTTGCCAGTTAGTAATTCAACAAAGAGTACTCCGAGTATGGCCCAAGAATAACTTAATTGAACACAGCAATTTTGAAATGTCCTTGAAACGCATAAATGATAATCATGAAGCAGTAGTCGTTGCAGTAGTTAACTGCCGTAGTTTACAAAATAAGATTCCAGAATTTAACCATCTTATTCATAGCACGGAGTGTAACATCATTATTGGCACA
Organism: Pyrrhosoma nymphula; assembly: GCA_963573305.1. Classification (NCBI taxonomy): domain Eukaryota; kingdom Metazoa; phylum Arthropoda; class Insecta; order Odonata; family Coenagrionidae; genus Pyrrhosoma; species Pyrrhosoma nymphula. Next base: position 57,715,992 of record OY754328.1, read on the forward strand.
GAAAGTTGGGTGACGGACGATATTTCTGATAGTCAAATTTTTCCCAAATCATTCAAAATTTACAGAAAAGATGGGTCCAAACGATCCGCAGGCGGAGTATTTATTGCTGTAAAGAATACCATCGTCAGCCTAGCAGAAACCGTCCCAGATACCAGCATAGAATCAGTATGGTGCTCAATTAGATGCCCTTAATCAAAAACAATATTCGTGTGCGTGTACTACAGGCTACCTAACACTGGTGTCACCTCAATGTTAGAACTCTTAACTCAAATAAAGTGCATCACATCCAGGAACTCCGAAAAAATTTTAAACATCGGTGGAGATTTCAATACACTCTATATATTGGAGGACCTACAGTTGCATACGAGGGGAAGAGACAAAGACATCTGCGAGTCCCTGCTGTACACGTTCTCATCAAATGCCCTTCATCAGATAGGTACAACCCCTAACAGAGGGGACAGCATTCTTGATTTATTGGCAACAAATATGCCACAACAAGTAATTACGGCTAACTCTGTTGAGGGTATTAGTGACCACAGAGTAGTTACCGCAAAGCTCTCTTTGAATATCATTAAAAGCTTTAAACAAAGAAGAAAGTTATTCATTTTTAATAAAGCCGATTTAAATGTATTCAGGAATCATCTAAAAAATTCTCTTCCCGACTTCCAAGAATCAAGCGTAAAGTTAGACACAGAGGGTAGTTGGAAAGCATTCCAGTTGACGCAATTTTTCTTGACTTTAAAAGGGTATTTGATAAAGTTTCCCACAGAAAGTTACTTATGACATTAGAATACTACGGGTTAGACGACGACATTTTTTCCCGGATTAGAGAATTCTTAAGCAATCGCGAGCTAAGGGTTGTATTAGACGGCGCTATCTCTAATGAAGTAAAAGTCACATCAGGTGTCTCACAGGTGAGTGTCATTGACCCACTTTTGTTCCTTTTGTACATTAACGATATCAGTGAAGTAGTTGAAAATAAGCTTCGATTATTTGCAAATGACGCAGTGGTATACAGGGAAATACGTAGCCTTACTGATAAGCAAGCGCTAATTATGAGCTTGAGAATTTCATTTTTTCACCCCGAACAAAATAACATTTCAATGGATGTTGTTTAAGTAAACGCGTTACATATCTGTTAGCAGCTTCAAGTTTCCCACAGAGGGAATTGCTTCCCACTACTTTACATCTAACAAGGAGACATCGCGTGACTGATGTTTGGGATCCAAATGACGCAATCATTTTCTGAAATTATAGAGAGAATGCGGGAAAAGTGTCACGGCTTTCTTCCATTTAAGTCCGAGTTCGAGAGAAAAACGCAACTAAAGAATTTCCCTCTGTATAAATCCTTTGGAATGCGATAGCTTACCAACAGAAGCAGTGGCCAAGCGGTTAGAGGCGATGGACCTGTAATACCCGTTATGTGGCGCGGGTTCGAATCCCAGTCCGGTCAATTTTTTCTTCTTTGAAGAAACAGTTGAGTGGAGAATGTACCAACCTGCCAGCTTCTGAATTATTTGAGGGAGACAGTGACATGATAGATGACAGTGAAGCAGTGCCTGTTCATCCTGCTCGTAGTGATATGAGAAAAGCTTTCAGAAATTTGTAAAATTTTTGCTATGTACACCCAGAGGCTGCAGAGGGCTACATTGAAAATCTGAATGCTTTAGGGACAGTTGTACATCAAATTTTTAGTAATAGGATGCAACAAACTAAAATAAGTGACTACTTTCACCCAAAATGAGTGATTTCATAAATATTAAAAAATTCTGTTTAAATATTCCTTATTCATAGCTTAAAATAATATATATGACAAGGTTTATTAAAAATAAAATGTAAGAGACATCCTAAGTAACTAGACACCTTGCATTGCTGTCACCTCTTCATTTTTCTCTGATTTCTTGAAGTCTTGATTTTACACCCTTTGATTTTACACAGTGCCCTTATTTTGGTCCCTCCAACTGCGTCAAATCAAGGTTTTACTGTATTTTAAACAGATTATAAGCTGAGGATGTATTTGCTATTTGTCATTAAATACACTTTTTGAGCGACTTAACTGTCTTTGTTATTTTATTCCAGCCAGTACTTGAATTTAAATAATAGTCGTATGTTACTGGTATATCAATATCCCAACTGTTATTAGGAATAAGAATCGATGGAATCGGGAATCGATTTGAAAGAATCAAAATCGAAAAAAAGTGAAATCGACTCATCCCTGTTCAGTTATCATCATTTTCCAGGAAAAATGGCAAACTTATTTGTAATTCATGAGGGAAGGGTGGATTGGGTCCACAGGTGATGGATATTGCTGAAAAATGTCAGTTATGTTAATTTTAACTATCTGATTGCAAAATTGGTATCTTTTGGTTGTTGCAACCAATGTGAAATGAAATAATCACTTTAATATTTGAAAAAAACTTCTCATATTTATGCAGTCTCTTGTTAAAATCATCCATTGCTTTGTTTGTTATAGTGGTTGCAGCAAAGGATGATGGCACGTTTTTAAAAAAGTTGATTGAATTTATTTAATTTTCTTTTGGTCTTTAATGATAGGTACCATTTCTGTGATCAGAGAATTCAGTGAAACTGCTAAGTTTCAGCTGAATCCTATGTACTCTGTGGTAGTTATTTAGTTATGTGGTAGATTCACAGTAATTATTGATGGGTAAATATTTTTATAGATGTATCAGATCTAAAACTCACTTCTCAGGCTGAGAACACTAATCACTTAAATATGGATTCATCAATAATTCAAATGTTGTTTTCAATTTCATCACTGTTGCAGATTCACTATCGCAAGCCAGCTTCCTTAAGTAAGGTATCATTGATCGATAATGGGTGTGCAATATTTATATTTATTAATTATCTATTGAATGTAGTGTTGACAGTATTAATGTATAGCAAGCTTGGTGTGAGTAATCTACCGGTTGAATCAGACTTATTATACATATCTGTTTTTCAGCCCAATTTTCCAAACAGTGTCCTGACTCCTGGGGCAACTTACACTCACAATGTTTTGTACCGCTTCTCAACAAAGTGATAAGAGGTTTAAATTCCAGACCAGCAAGATTTTTTAAATTTTTTGGATGTCATGTGCATTGATAAAACTTAAAGACTGATTATCTGTGAAATATAGTGTGTAAATTGTTTAGAGGATATTGGAGATATTCTGGTGGATGGATTTCCTAGCAAATGGCATAAGTAATTATGTAAGTAATTATTCATTATGCATTAGCAAGGGGCTATATTTGCTTCGTATATTTCATATCAGTGTAATGCACACCTACTGTACATTTTATATCCTCATGGCATGTCACTTATGCAAGACTGATACATATTAATAACATTTGTAAATTGCTCTCTGTGTATATTTCATAGGTTGTTATTAGTGCCTTTTATGCAGAATTGTGTAAAATGGCCTGGTTCAATATTAATGTTTTTACAAAACTTTATATTGGTGCTTTAAAGCAAGTCACTCTGTTGAATTGGTTATTTCCTAAGGTTGTTAATACTTCATGCATGTTGAATTTTTAAAATGTTGATGAAATTTGCAAGTTAATGAGCTCTGCAATTATTTTGGAAGCATCTTCAATGAATGTAAATTTTTGAACTTCAGTATGACATGTATGGTCTCTAACTTGCATAACAAACTTTAAAAGTTATGAGTGTTGATGAAGTGATTTTTTGTGGCTAGTAATATATTCTCAAGTATAGGCCAATCACGAGTTAGTAGATCTCCCAAGCATTTTATAAACATCTTTGTACTGCAAATGAGTTTCATGCCTGTGCATGAGATTCTCTTCTGGCATCACTTTAAATTTTATACCATATTTTTTAGCTGTTATCCATGTTAATAATAAATGTTGAAGTTTTTTATTATTGTTAATTGGTAATATCCATCTTTTGCACATTTAATGTAAGTGAAGGAAAAATACGGAAATCTAAATAAAGTCAGGAATCATGGAAGTGTATATCTTGGGAAAACTTAACACAGCACTTTAGACTATGGGGAGTACTGGAAGTGCTTGTAATGTGGAAGAGGTCAAATGAAGGGTTTTGAATGTGTGTGTAGCTCATTTAGAGTAGTCTCAGGTTTCTGGGTTGCATATGGTTGTTTGTGTCATTGCTACCCATGATATTCCACTAAATGGAATTTTTTCCCGGGCTCTGTTGCAGGAATGAATCATTTGTTAGAATTGTTGTAGAAAGACAATGCAAAAAGCTCACATTCTAAGGGGGATTTGTATCCAGACAAATACAATATATGTATTTCCTTGTTTGTGTTCATTGTGTCCATGATCACAAATGCTTCTGATATCCTCTGCACACCATGTGTTGTCTCCTTTTGCCTCTTCTTATAAACTGTCAGGAAATCAATGAAGTGTAAATAATGGTGTGTAATGCCTTATGTATATTATGAAATAATATTTTTTGCTCTACATTGGTTGTGACCATGAATAGTGGGTGGGAAACTAATGGATACATGCATCCCTGGGTTTGACAGTCTGATCTCTGCCATTTTGTTGCTTTCGTCTGACTTGCACAAGTGCAGCGTCAGGCTTGAAAAATATCCCCAATTTCATCCTGAACCTGATGTCATTTGAATTTATCTTGTAATATAAATTTTGCATTTAACATTTCAATCTATTTTCGTTTTCCTGATAGCTGTTTAATTCTTTGGTAAGTCTTTACATTCATTGACAGTAGTTTTTCACAAGAAAGTGTTAACGTAAGCTGTGTATGGTCATGATGTTGTGTCCTATTCCCTAATATTTCTTAGTAGTGTTTACTTATCGTTACTAGGTCCGTAGTAAGTGAAGTAAGACACGTTGACTATAGAGAACTATTTTATCAACTATGAAGTAAGGTACAATGCTTGTGTCAGCTGCGCAAGCCAGACGTCAACTGAGCTGGTTACCGAGCTAACCACACATGACCACAAATGGCGCTACTATAAGTATGTGACATAATATGACAAGTAGTAAATCCATTAGAAATATGGAATATTAATTTTCTTCTGAGCTGAGCTAGGCGCGTACATGGAAGCACTCAAAATGCAAGATACCGTCCTCTCGCCCGGGCGTTGGACTGCGAATTCCATGTAGATAAATTTATTGCAGGGCAAAAAATAATGGAGTGATATTGGTTGGAGGCATCTATTTCTTAAAAATTTTATTTTCCATTATTTTTGTCCCATTTTAGTTAAGCTTCATGCCAACCACATCAAAATGCCATTATTGCTCAATTGAAAATATATATCAAAACTTATTGTATAAATGCTATACATTATTGTTGAAACATTTGGTGACTGAAGGTTGCCTCTTGAAAGCCGTTAGGTACCATCGTTAACAGTTTAAAGGTGGAGTTAATCTATACGTTACATACAAGGTGGATATTGTCTTGTAAAACGATGGAAACTGCCTACATAAAACTGTGGGATATGCTGTTGTCATGCATTTCTAAGTGGCCTATTTACATTGGAAAGTTTTTAAATAATATATTCTGAATTTTCTATGATGACTATTTATATTGGCAGTGTTATTTTTATATATGTGGAATTTCTGCTAAGGCAGTTTATTAATAAGGCTGTAAACCTCTTATTGTTAGTGGAAAAATCTGAAAAGTCTCTGGTTAACCAAATTGGATTTTCCAGCACATTGTTCTTTTTTCTTTGTCCACTCAGGGTTTTATTTTTATAGTGAAATTTCACATTGGAAAATCATCTTCATTCATTTGGTATTATACCTGCCTATACTTGAGAATATATTTTATAGTATATTTTGAATTTGAAGCGACTGAATGTTTTAGTTTTTTTTTTTAGATAGCCATGCTGGCTCTAACTCTTGATGTGTGAGTAAGATGGAAGAGTTGTTGTGTCTTTAGGTACTAAGCATGATTGGGAGTGTATTATTATTGAAATCTCATCAATTCGAGAATTTAGTGCTAAATAATGAAGAATTTTGATTCGGTGATATCCATAGTCATGACATTTAAAGTGATCTCATATAGTCTTTGAAAGAAAAAAATAAGGTTAATCGGATGGTATCGAGTTTTTTCTGTGTCCTCTGGCTTCAAGCATCCATGTTTAAGTATTATTTTTATTAGTATCTAGGAAATGATTCATGAATTTTCACAATTATTTCTAACTACAGATATCAAATTATTTCAATGCCTTCTTACGCGGATGTCGCGTGAAAGTGTATATTTGTTCATTGATCACGAAAGTGGGGAGGAGTGAAATTTAGAAATAAATTTACAGTAGTCATCATCATAGGCAGTTTGTTTCTGATGAATACTTTTGCCTCTTCTTCAGTTCTTTCCATTCCCCGTATTCCCCATTCATTCGTATTTCATCTTCCGTATTGTTGGTAATTTTTCCTCTTCATTTGCTTTTTATTTTATGACTTTTAAAACATTTCTTACAAGGCATTTCCTCTTTGGTATCGTTCCCCATTCTTGTTTTTCCATTGCCTCATATATTTTTATTAATAAAAATGAATTGTGAGTATATAGGTTTCATATTCACTTACAGCATCATTTATTGTCAGCTTTGGTTTTTTTATTGAAGACAGTAATTTCTTCATTAAAATTTGTTATTAATGACCTAACTTTGCCCTTCAGTGAGATAAATTCCTTCTAATTTCTGAAGCAAAAATTAAATAGCCATAGTCGTTTAAAAATTGAAGTACAATTATTTCATTTGCATTTTATTTTTCAATTCATGAATTTTTTTACCGATTTACTTTATTACTTCGCTTAATTTCTTCATTTTTAGTGCACCATTTAGAAAATATTTTAATGATGAAGAATGCTGTACTTAATGGCATTTGTAAATTGGTGAAATGTTATTATTCTATAACCATATACTTTGAGATTGCAAAGTGATCTGCTCTCATATTCTTCACCATTGGTGTTAGTTGTCTCTCACTAAAATATATTTCTAGGGGAAAAGGAAACTAAGCTAACTAATTATTTAATGGAACTATTATTGGAGGGGGAGAGCATCCTTCATATCTCAAGGCCCGTTTTATAATGTCTGTTTAATGTTAACTGCAATGTGACCTAGCCTTTACATTAACTTGATGTTAGCTGTTTGAGTTTGCGTTTTTTTTAGATCACATCAGACTATCAATTGCCCCCCCCCAACCCGCTGTATTTTATTTATTTTTTCTTGGACCTTAAACTAAAAGCCAAAATTATTTTATGTTGTGAAGTATGATGGTAGGCATATCTCTTAAGCTAAATAAGAGTTTATTTTTCATTTTACACATAGTTAGTTACAATTCCCGGGACGAAACCCCCAGACTCCCCTATTCCTGGGGAGTGTTCCAGACCTCCAGAGTCAGTGGTGCCTTCCCCCCCCCCCCCCCCCCCTTGGTACCCTCCCTCTCCCCGAAACCTCTGGTCTGGAGCCGCCCCTGCTATCAGTTAGTTCGCAAGAGTCTTGTAGATGGTAGGAGGTGATATTGTTAGCAGTGGTTAATTGATAAGCATTGGCAATCTAATGGGAGGAAATATTTAACAAGAGATTATAAAACTGGGCCTAACTGCATTAAATGTTACTAACTTAGCTAAAGAGTAGAGTTATACATATGTATTGTTTTCATCATGATATCGACCACAGACTGATTAAAAATGTAGTATATTGATGACATTGCGTTGGAGATGCATATTAAGTGTTGCATGCCCTTAATGTTCATTAAAAATGCTTTTAAAAATAATAACCTGCAAGTATTCATCTGTAATATTGAGTTTCTCTATTTTTTCTGTGGGTCTCTAATGGTTGTGAATTTGCTGATGAAAGCACATCCACTTTTTTGTGTTCAGTGTTTTTCTTGTTAATTTAGGCGTTTGAGTGTGCAAATAATTAGTGTCATTATTATTCAGATATCTTCTTAAGCATATTATACATAAATATTTCCTCCTCCTCACAGTTTTATTGCCGAAATTCATTTATAAAAATATTTTTCTCATTGTTTTATGTAAGTAGAGTGGCCACTCTGTCGTAAAGTTGAGAAATTAGGGGAAATAGCTTATTTTCATGGGAATTTTCTCTGTAAAAGATCTTCAAGATTTCCTTTATGCATCAGGAAATCCTTGTTTAACAACTTTATTGTTTTGAAGTTTGATCACTTGGACTTTTAGCCTCGGGCAACGCACACCTATTCATGAGATATAAAACTTCTCCCTGTGGATCATCTCCTGGGTGTCCAAAATGCATGCTTAGGAGTATTTTACTTTGCTTCTATTGACAATTTGGATTAACCTTTAATTTAAGTTTCATCAATTGAATATTACATGAGAAATACTTAGATGAGAAGTTTTTATTTATATGTATGAATAGAAGCAAATGCCACTTTGAAATGAGCATTGAACACAGAATTTATTTTAGGTATATGTACATACTTTAAATCCCCGAAGCAGAACATCAAGCGACGGCGTGACATTGTCGCAGAACGAAAATGAGAGCTGCAGAAAGATATCGTATACACTGAAAAAATATTGGAACGCAGCGTGTAATAGTTAATGGAATCAAGAATTGATCATGTGTGAATTGCTTACTTATTCACCAATAAAACCTCTTATGATTAATTTATTACTAAATTGCCCACACTCACAGAAAGTTTTTTGTCTTAGCATCATCAACCATTGCAGAAAAATAAAACACATTCTGCTTTTGGGCTTTAATTCACATTAAAACCTTGGTCCTTTATTATTTGAGTTTTTTTAAATTTCTTGGAAAAATTTCCACTACTAAATAATCTACAGTAAAAACTCGAAATTACGAAGTTGACGGGACCGGAAAAATCGGCACTTCGTAATATCAAATTTCGTATGAACGAGTATCTTTCAAAAACATCGCGATGAAGCTCTTTTTTTGTTTCCTTAGATTAAGATGTACTCTCGCGATGTACTTGCATGATTTACGAAGTTATAATTCAAGAAAGTATATTTAAATGTGTATTCATGCCCACAGGGTGCACTCATTGTCAGTTGAACACAACTTATTTGTCTGAGTTTTATTATTCCTATTTTCGGGAATTTCAAATTTGGCGCCACCGGATAAGTTATTTTGCCGTTGCAGCTGGCGGTGCGGCGTGCAGCAATTCGCGGATTGGTACTACCCCTCTTTTCCGTGACGAATTTTAACAATATTATCTGGATATATCAATTTGCAATGTTTATTGTTTACTTGCGTCATAATTTTTTACGGATGGTTCGGAAGTAAGACGAAAGCCGCGTTTCAATGGAAATCGACTTCCGTGTGTCAAGCTACCTTCGCATCAAATCGATGCATTATTCCGTTCACTCATTCGTTTTGTGATGACAAATGATTATTACCGGCAATACGAGGCTCGATTCGGGTTATCGTGATGAATGGTAAAATATCCTTTCCAGGGTATTTGGAAATTGCCTGACGAGCAGTCCTTCAATCCAGCTATCCCTCTCTATCACTCAGCCGGAAACATTAAAGCTGTCAGATTTTAGGGTAATACCTCAGTCGGATCTGAACAATTGGCGCGTCTAAACCGGTTTTTCCCAGAAGACCCTTCAAGAAAAAAGTTCTTCGCTCCTTATTCCTAGGCGCGACGACATTCATCTGCGAGGAACTCATTCAGCGAGAAAGAGAAGGGGGTAACCCGAGAGGATCACTCCTTCACCTTATCTGTTATTATCTACCCTCACCCAGTTTCGCTTTTACCCAGGTGGCTTTCACTAGTAGGGGAGGAGTTGGGCCTCCTTTCAGCGGACTCGGCAGCCAACACTAGGTTGATACGGCCGATGATCGAACGAGGGAGCCGTTATTTCGGTCGATTCAAATTGTAACCTTACCCCGGTGGTAGCTGTGAGGTTGACTTCACACTCCTTCATGATTTTTCCACAACCTGAAATTATGTTGCGTAGCGCCCGAGAGAGCTTTGAAACGCATCGTCACATCAATGGGATAAATGACGTAGTGCATCGGCGCATAGGAAGAGAGAATCGGAACTCTAATCTGTTTTTACTTCCTTTTATAAGAAGCATCATTCACTTTTGGAAGTGGATACCACGCCAGGAAATCCATTTTCAGACCGTTGACTTTTACATCGCCATGCTAATAGATAAAGAAATTCTGTTATCACCGTTTGGCGCAGGAAGGATGTTGCTAGAACTTATTTCACAGGGCTTGATACATACTTGTGCGTACTTTATATCAACCACATTGGAGAAAAAATTAGTTAACTTGCCTAAAATCGATCATTTCGCGGAAAAGCTACTCGGCTATGAGAAGTGATACGAAAATGAGCTTTGATATAAGTTCTAGCTGCATCGTTTACATCGAATACTCCTCAAGTTGGCACGGACGTTTAATACAATTACTGTAGTCGTGTAAAGCAAAGATGTCCGGCACTTTTTTTCAAAGGCATTCGTGCCGAGCATTGGCGCTTCCGGCAGTCCAGCGAACGGCTACGCGTCCTTGGGCTGCCTCTTGCTCCCCCCCCCACCTCTCTCTCTCCCCCACCCTCGGCTCGGCGCTCATAGTTAGGGGGTCGGAGTAAAGTGATATTTTTTCTCGAGTCCGCATCACATTTCATCATAAGTATCACATTTCACTCATCGCTTTCCCACGCCCAAACTTCACAGGTGGCTTACAAAAGTTGGGTGGGGGGGGTGGGCGTTGCCCGTTGGGAGCTCCTTATCAGCTATGAACGCGAACCAAACGTATCACCTTTCACTCATCGCATACCCGCCCTAACTTCTCAGGTGGTTTCCACTAGTTGGGATATCCTTTTGAGGACATCCTATAGACATCCTTTCGAGAGCATCAGCAGCCAACTTCCATGGTTCCAACTAGTTCCTACATCGGCCGCAACACTGGATGACCGTTATTTTGGGCGATTTTAATGGTATTCACTCCCCAGTGTGAATTTTTTTATCTGATCCAGATCCGATTTTTTAAAATGAATTAGGATCCGATTTCAGTATCCGGAGAAACGTAATACCCGCGGATCTTTAGATCCGATCTGACCATCCCTAAATAGTATTTTCCCGGCGAATCAGCTTGTGTCTTAGAGGAAGAACGAACAATTTAAGAGCACATTTTGGAGAAAACAAAGTGCGTCTTATGGGCCAGGAAATACAGTTACTACAATTTTCGATGCCTGGCTGACGTTTTTCAACTTATGAACAAGTTTTCGGAACGCATCTCGTCCGTATTTCGAGGACTTACTGTACATTAGATGAGTACGTCAGTGACTTCCGACTGCTGGACGGACGCCAGACGCCCCAGCGAAACCACAGCTTTACTATTGAAGCATTGAAAAATGAGATATCGTTCAGGTAATACATTCAGTGCATAATGTATTCGGCGACGATCATTAATTAGATGTTTAACTCTGAAAAGGAGCGCCGAAACGTTACTGTGATCTATCACTATTCGTATAAACGAGTAACTTTTTCACGTCGGGACCAAGATCCGAGGTTCGTAATTTTAAAACTTCGTTATTTCGTAATATCGCGTACTGTTACATACACTTAGATACCCTTTTGGTCGGGACCGAAGATTTTGCTTCGTAAAATCAAAATTTCGTAATTTCGAAGTTCGTATTTTCGAGTTTCTACTGTATACCTACCATATGTATTAATATTGTCTATTTAACTCTGCTTGCTAGATTCCATGATGCTAGAAAATACTGGACATTTATAAGTAATAAACACTTGTGCTATTTTTATATCCTGATTGAAAATCGTATCAGGCTTACTGTTTAACATCCTTAGAAAGCTCCTTATTATGTGTCTTCAAAGAAAAGATATTAATTTGCTGCTTATTGTTTTATTTATTTAAATAAAGGTGTTGCTTAAGCTGGAAATTAAATTATTCCCAAAAAATTAGAAAAACTTCTCAATTTGAAAATCAGGTAATGGGTGGTCATCTTGCTTTGAAAGTACATTTAATGAACTGAACATTTTTCTAATCATATTTCCAAAAGTTTTGAGTTGAACTTTTATACTTGCATGCTCATAATACCAAAATCAAAGGTGTATTAGTTAAATAATCCTTCAAGGGGAATTTATATCTTGGGGTTATTGGTCACTGGTTTTTGTAGTTAGCCTTTTTGACTTGTTCAACAGAGATAAATTAAAATCCATGTGGAAGTTCTTGTGGGGATTAATTATCAATAAAAATGTTTTAGTTCTTTGAGAACATATGATGGGATAGCTCTGAAGATATTTCAGTGAGTCATGGGAAATGTTTTAAAAAGTATATCTATTGTGCCTAAAATGAAGTACAATCATACTATGACTTTTAAGCATTTTGAAAACTTTTGCACTTGCTCAAATCATTAGTAATTTTTGTACTTTCACTCATGTGTGTTAGTCTCGTATGTAGTGAGTCATGTTAGTACATACATATAGTCTTAAAATGATCAATGCTGAATCATCTTTAACAATCACGCTTGTTTTTAATTATCATATGGTGTTTTCCTGGATTATGCCAGTGTGTTGTGTTGAAAACAATTTTGTTGGAGGGTATTATCCTGTTGGAAGGAAAGAATCATTTGAATTCAAATATTTCATAGCAGTAGTGTCTCAATGTGAAGCAAATATTCGCACAGACATTTACATCATATGTCAAATTTGGGTATAGAAAATACATCAGTCAGGCACTTTACAACTTAGTATGGTGTTAGTTTTCTTCTGAGTTAGTTTACTTCCTTGCAATTTTCATGCTATACCTATAACATTATCAAGAAACAAATAAAAATGTTGGGTACTCATATGTACCCATTTGTGACATAAACTGAGCAGTAATATTTTCTTCAGCGGAAGAGTCCTGCAAATGTGTTTTATGTATTTTTTCTTTACGAGAGGTGTGCTTGCATGTCTAATTAACTATGCAGGTTGATTAATTATGTGTTTAAATCTGGTTATTGTGTACATTTGAATGCTTTGTTGGAAAGTTAGAAATGATGATGGTTTTTTATATAATTGAAAACTGGTGTCAGTTGATGACATTTTTTCCACCATATCAGTGCTTTATGTAATGTGGTTTTGCCATCTGTTCTATGGGTTGTTAATTTCCAGTTGTAATATTTGGAAAATGGGTTAAATTATTTTGTTGACATTTTTATTGTTAAGCATTCATAGATTTTGTTTTTATTCCATATTAATCGAGAGATAAATTATAAGGGTGGTTGAAGTACATATTTACTGTGGTTCAGTTTTAATGCCATCTCAGCCTATGCAATACTTTTGGCTCACCAAAGAAATTCTGTCTCCTCTGTTGTATGTATTTCTTTAACAGAAAAATTATTTTTATGCTATATTGGGCTTTTTAGGTACTGTTGTACTGCGTTATCTTGAATAAAATTGGCTTGAAGTGATGAATGTTTCATTTTTCATGCAAATCAGTGGAGCTGTGGGCCCTATGGTGACACTGTGAATATTTATGAAATACTGGAAGTCTAAACCACCTGTGTGCAGTGGCAGATTTGCATGTTAGGCAGCTAGGCTTTCAATAGAAGTAATTTGAAAAGTTCACAAATACTTCTTATTAGATCCATAACAATGCACCTACATAATGACAATATTTTTAAGGATTATGTTTAAAATTCGACCACATTTAATGAAAAACGCTAAATTAATGAAAATAACAGTATTTTCATATTTCAATTATTTGCTTGATTGCATATAAAAATAAAAATCACATCCATAAAATCACAATGACAATGATTCAGCTCTCAAAGGAGTGCAAGAAAGAAATTGATTTGATCAAATATAAATTATTATGCTAATAATACATTAATATCTTGCTTTGTAATTCTGTGGGCTCCTCAGGGTTCATTGGCCCCAGGTGGCCATCCAGTCCACTTACTGTTAAATCTGCCACTGTCTGTAGGAAGTAAGTTTCGCGAGCCATTTTGCAAAAACATATCAGCCATTATTTTGGCTATCTACATTAGGCATATTTTTTGGTATTAAGTTACTTTTGACAAACACATGGTGGTCGTAATAACTCTACTGTTTGAAATTTCCTGAGTGAGAAAAACTTCATGAGAGATATATGGAGAATTTAACATGCCAAGTGCATTACCATATGGCATCAAATCGAAATATCTGATGGGAACTTGCTATGTTTCTGTAGTTCATATTTAAATGTAAAGGATAACCTTTCAGAAGCTCTAAGCAGTAACAGGAATGAAAAATAATGATTCAAAGGGTAAGGTGTACTTAATATGTACCAAGGCTTTTTAGAGTGTCATTTTCATTAAGTTCTCATACTTGGCCATCCATTTGTATTGAGAGCTGAAAGAGAAGTACAGGGTGCGGCAACATTACTTCCTTTTTTCAAAATGCAATGAAACCCTTTTTATGAATCAGAATTTTTTTTATAATGTAGGTACATATTTAAAGTTTTGTTTTACACAGTTTTGAAAACCAAATCAGGTAGATGACGCCCCCTATTGTCCATACACTGAGTAAGCCGCTTTCTGGCGTTTGTCATGACCCTTACCAGCATAGAAGCGAATATGTTGGCAATTTCTGCCTGGAATTTGGCCTTTTTCTTTGTCCGGGGGTTTCTTGAAATCCCGCATTTATGTCAACCATCCAAGGACCTTACAACACCTGAAGGCCAACATCTGAGCAGAAATTGCCAACAAACCGCTGCTATGCTGGTAAGGGTCATGACAAACGCCAGAAATCGGCTTACTCAGTGTATGGACAATGAGGGGTGTCATCGACCTGATTTGATTTTCAAAACTGTGTAAACAAAACTTAAAATGTGTACCTACATTATAAAAGAAATCTTATTCATAAAATGGATTTCATTGTGTTTTGAAAAAAGGAAGGTACGTTGGCCTCACCCTGTACATGCATAGATACCTATTTTCCAAATTTCACTCTGTTGAGTATAATCTGATGATGCTAATATAAATTGCTCTATGTTCCTCTGAATTCTTACCTCATACTGGGTGAATTCTTACATTCCCTTGATTTATATGGAAATCAGGCAATTGAATGCATTGTACATATTTTGATAAAAGAAAATTAAAATCAGTATTTAAGATTCCTCTAGTACATTGAAGATGATAACAAAAGAGTGAGTTTGAAAAATGTAATTCTTATAATGAATTGTAGAAAGTATCATGAAAAATACGGAAGTGTAACAATATGCTATAAGCTCAAGTTCCATGTACATAATTATGTATCAGTCTGGTTCTACAATTGATGGCTCAAGTCCGTTTGGTGGGGGCAAAGACAATAGTGTCGACTGGCAGCTGACTGCATCGACTTTACTCTCAAGAGTTGTTACAAGCAGTGAAAGATATCTTGTTTTAAAAAAATAAAGAAGTTTGATGAACTTATTAATTACAGAGCAATAAACCTGAAATTTTCTATTTTGACTTAAGGTTTCTAAACATTGTTGGAAGCTAAAAACTCCTTTAGTCGCCTGCATATCTATTAATATTCTGGTGAAGCCATTGAGCTTAGATTTTGTCCCTGGAAAGTATTGGCGAAATGAAATATTATGTAGGTGCTAAGGAGATTTCTTGATATGCCTATATAGGTCATGGAAAACAACAAAATGAATATATTTCTATGATTTGGTAAGGACCTAAAGTGACACTTCTGTAGTTAAATCAATCAAAAATTATCTTCCATTTTAGGATGATTATGTGGAGCAATGGCTTCGTTGTAAGACCATTGAGCTGCTGCCCATGGGTTTGAAACTGAGTCCTAGGTTTGGAGCTGCCCAGCATAGCTTCAAACAGCTCTGCTGCTTAAAAAACTGCAGGTGGCCTATGGGAACTGTCTAGACAAACTTTTTCAATGACGTAGGCTGTTAACAGGGAAGGGGTGGATTATGGTCATTGTTTCGGGGCAGGGGTGGATTGCCGCTTTTCGGGGGTATCTTGGGGTTATCTCCCGGGGGGGGGGGGGGGTTTACCTCATGATTGCCATTTTATCTATTTTCCCTGGAATTACACGGGGCGGCTGCCATAGGCGTATCTAGAAGCGTCTGAAAGGGGGGGGGGTTGCATGGAGGGTATTCATATCCCCATGCTAATTTTTTATCAATGGGGGGGTTACAACCCCCAAACCCTATGGCGGGTGCACCCCCCCATTAATCCGTCCCTGTCCCAGGGTTAGGAACTTGCACAAAATGTGACTGTAGGGGCTTCAATGTCGGCACAAAGTGAGCAACGCATCATTTACCTTATAGTCGTTTGGGTTACTGGCAGAATTTTGTGTGATGTTCAGGAAAAATCCTTCCGGTATTGATGACCTTAATTGTGTGTTCGTCTGTTACCGGAAATTGCCGCCGTAGGTAGTTTTGCCTTAGAGTCGTATCTACATCTACGAAGTACAGCTCTCGCGAAAGCTTATGGCGTCCGGATGCGCTGAGGAAGACGTCGTGGAGGGGTATGGTTTGGTGGAAGGGGTAGGAAAAATGGACGTAGGGGAAAGCGAAGACACGGCATTTGTGCCATTCATGATTGCATTCAACAAAATTGAATTTGTATCACGTGGACAACACAAACGCCGCGCATCCGAACGCCATAAGCTTTCGCGAGAGCTGTAAATACCGTGCAAACCAGCTCCAGGGAGTTTGGTTCGATGTGATTATAGCTGCCGAAAAAGTTCTTGGCGTAGACGTGCGCGCCAATGGGGAGAGGTAGAAATGGAGGGGATGAAGGTAAAGGACGGAAGTTAACGAGATAGAGTAATGGAGTAGAACTAAACTACTTCGCGTAAATGGCAAGAGGCACAAACACGCAAGGAAAGTGGTAAAATCACCCATCCCTATGAATTTACCGGTACCCTTTCTTGAAGTCTCATTGATAGAAGAGTCGGGACGGCAGGTAGTGGTGAGTCATCCAACTTCTCGAAGCGCTTGAGCTAGCATATTGTCAGAAGGTTCTCTGACTGACCTTCCGCACTAAATAACCTTCCTCCCCCGCTCCGCAGGACTGAGAAAGTTCCGTAGCCCATGTCCCAAAATCGTTCACTGCGGAGCGCCAGGAACTTTTGCGAGACCTGGGCAACAATTACGGCATTCCGCCATCTCTCAGTAACGGGTGATGTGGAACCTTATGTTGCGACAATTGTCCTCTTAAGCGGTGATATCCTCGTTTTTAAGTCAGTGAGGTGCGAAATGTGGCGACAATGTACCTGTGGATTGTTACTCATCGAGTGGTATGTTGCTCATTGTTGCCGCATGTGGCACATCAACAAATCCGGTTTGATTATGGTTAAATATGGTAATATCTCATGCAATGTCGCACAATACCTATCGTTCGCAGACTTTAAGGTAGTTTGAGCGAAAAATCACTTCACCTAGAATTTGATGGATTTGGCCTAATTTTAAAGAAACAACTGTCATCTTTCCAATGATATAAAAATATCAATCCCTTGCCGAACTACTTTTCGAGCAATTTGCCTGTAAATATAAGCTGTTTTACATGGGATAGATTACGGCTGTGCGCTCCAGTGGGAGAATATTGAAGGAAATTGGAATTTATAACACCTAAATGTTGTCAAAAAACTAACGGTGTATAGATTGCATGTTTTCTCAACTATTTATAAAAAAGAATCTGTTACTCACCACAGTAACTTTTACAGAATCGCAAAAAAACCTGCCGGTTTGAAGGGTTTTCAGCCGTTCGGCGGGAAAAAATGAGTCAAGTTAGAGACTTAGCTTTATTTATTTAATTACTGCGAATTTTGAACATATATAACTATACATTTGCGCCATTAATGTTACAATATTTATTTCATACTACTTACAGACGCTGAAATAAAAAAAATTAATATGGTCTCCATTATGACTAGGGAACTATCTCGCTCAAACCACCTTATAATTACTTCTTATGAAATACTCGTTCTGGTTCAAGGTCGAACCCCTCACACTTCCATGGCCGCTATGCGAGAACAGTATAGGCTAGACCCAATATCGCCTTTACCATAAGGGCACACGGGGCCCGAGCCCCGACCTCACAGGGGCCCCGAAATGCCGATATATTTGCTTACAATTAGACAAAAAAGGAGCTCAATTTTATTTTGGTTTTCAAGTAGATACGTACTAAAATTACCGTCAGATTTTCAACTTTTTCCAGAGAGTGAACAGTGAACATTTTAACAATAATAAATACGTATTATTTGCTAATGTGTGAAACTGATTAACTGCGCCATAAGCATGATAAATATAGAATCATAACAAAATATTTTTTCTTGTAATTCCCTTTTTTTACTTTCAAACGGGGCCCCGGCATGTCCTAAGACGGCCCTGGCTAGACCATGGGGTAGTCCGAACCGGGGCCGGATCTCTGACTCTCGAAACACGGCAATACGGATCCCAACGGATTGGGGGGTCGCGGTATTCTCAAATGAATTTAATGTTTCAAACTTATTCCGAAAATCTGAGAGTATCAAATATACAGTATTAACAACTCACTTTTTCTTTTAATTTACCTTATTAATTTTTATTTAAAACATCTGGAGGGCCTTCAATTACTCTTGCAGGGGGGCCCTGCATATGAAGATCCGGCCCTGGATTAAACCAAACTAGGAGGGATTTGAAATATTTCATGCTTGTTCTAGTGCAAAGTATTAACAGCTGCCATCCACTTTTTAAAATAAAATCGTGGATATCATTCTCGAGGTGCGTGAATTCTTTTGTTTTAAGTAACCCGGATAAAGCATCGGGCGGAGGACTCGTTTTTTTGCACGGCGCCCTTCCGTTAAAAAAAAAGTTGAGCGATAAAATTGTTGCCGACACTTCCGTTTCATTTCGCCGGATATGGACGCGACACGGAGCAGCGAACCTCGCTGGGCTCTCTGCAAGAATTGCGTCTTATACTTGCGTTTGCGCGTACCTACCTGCCTTTTTAATATATGATTATGAGATTACTATTTCTTTATCGCTCCATCAGTCGGTCATTCATACATTCTTCGGTGTCAAGAATTGCCGCTTCCTTTGATTCGTTATCGGATTGGTCGGACCTTGCTCCCGTTTTTCTCATTTCACGTTCCCGCCATCGAAGCAAAGCGGTGGGCGCCTCTGCCTTATCAATTCTGCTGTGCTATGCAGCCAATCATATGTTTGGGGAATTAATGGGACTTGCCCAACTACTCCGCTTCGATGTCCTAATATGGTTGCTTGCAAAGCTCACGTCTTTCGGAGTGACTTCACCTCGACCTGATAATTTCAAGCGCATTGCTTCCACGTGGGTCTTGATTGCTGGTCACGTGACTCTGTTCTGGGCGAGAATGAAAATTTCACATACACCGATTATGATTATCGAATACGCCTCAATGGTGTTCCCCAAAAGTACGATATTTTTCCTTAGAATATTTAAGCAATTAATCTCATCATTCAAATTATTCTGATCATCGGAAATCGTATCCCGCTGAATTCGCGTAATCCCCTAGAGGGTAAGTATCAGCATTTACGTGCCTTAATGAGTTGGTATAAGACTCTGTTATCGAAAGCTATAATTTCCTCTATACCGAGTCGGGTACTGCTCTCGCAGAAACTCGTGGCTGAATCAGCCACGGCCGATTGGGTGTATTTCCTGAAAACCGGACCGTGCAGGTGAATGTGAATTTGTTTGCTTCTGACTACCCTACGTGCAATTCGTATTCCAGATAGCTCAGCGCAAATATTATAACTCATATTTTCTGTCTATCATAAAATCACTAAAAGAAGAACAAAGTTTTGTTTTCTATGGATTATTTTACTCTAGACGACCGGTTTCGGCCATTACACCTTAGGTACAGTTAACAGCCGAAGCCGGTCGTCTATAGTCCACATAGATCTTCATCGTATGAATATATCATTAAATCAGACTTTCAGAGGGACTATTTCGCTGCCAGCACTCACTTTCCCCTCCGTCCCTTCTCTCTATCCCTTCCCTATTGCTTTGATCCCTTTCAGCGTGTCTTCCACCAGTTTTTGCGATAGTCGTACGCATTGAAAAGAGTCACGGCCGAAACAAAAGGTAAATCGGGATGCAAACTGTCAAATCAGTGGTGACGATTCATTAAATTGAGACTAAGGGTGTCGTGTCGGAAAACTGCGTCATAAAAATAATTTCGGGGGTTGGAAACAAGATTTCAGGAAGTTAAGGGTTTTGAGTTTAAGGTAAGGGTTTTAAGGCAGGAAAGGTGGTTTAAAAATATTGTGTATGGGGGATGAGTAATTGAGTCTGGGAAGGCTGTGCTCCACTGCGTTTAATAAAGTTGAAAGTGACTGCTTGCGTAAAATTTTGAATGCGTATAATCATTGATAAACACAATCTATTGGATGGGATGAATCGAGTTCGAAGGTTTTATGCTGCACGGGATGAACAGGTGTAAGTCTGAAACTGTACATCGTCATCATCAGTCACCTATACGAAAATTGGCTCTGCAGCTCTGCACTCCTTTCTTATTCTTATAATTAAATGCTTTATTTCTTCATGGCTTATCTTAATTTCCTAGATAATTTTATTCCTTGGTCTTCCTCGGTAATTCTTCCCATATTCGTTTTCCGAAAACATCTTTGAGAATATGATCAATTAGTTGATCTAATTTAGCGGAGTTTTCATCGAGTATCTTTCTGCCCAGCTCTTTCTTGGACTTCTCTTTAGTGATTCCCTCCGTTAGATCTCCGTACTTCTGTGATAATGCCATAGTTTCTTTGCTTTCGTTTATCTTTGTCCTTCGTTCAAGCTTCACTGTCATATAATAACTTGCTCTGTATCTAAGATCTAATGAAGGGCATTCGTTCGCCCAAGCCTGTGTTGCTGATCTGACGATATAGAGACGATAAATCGTCTCTATATCAGGGGTATGAAAGAGGTTTCCATCAACATGCACGTTATGCTATAGGTTTGCTTTTTCCGCTTAAGCTGTATTACTCTTGTCGAAGTGGCGACTTTCCTCTCATTTTAATTTGCGCATCCTACCTTTAGAGATTTCCGTTAAAAGAGAGTTCTCAAAGCGTTTATGGCGACTAATTCTGGGTGGTTACTAATAGCGACTAATTCACTGTTGGTATGCTCAGTTAGGTATATTTCCTTCCTCGTTTTAAACTATGGGAAACATGTCGCGAATCCAGTTGCGTAGCTTCAGTTTTAGCCGACTTTCCGGGCGGTCTGTTATTTGCCGCCCTTCTTTTTTACATTGTGAATACAGTTCACACATCAATCATATTTAGACTGCATTTGAAAATAAAGTTTAAGAAAAAAATATTTCTTTCACTTATAAGTTAAAATTTAAAAAAATATACCCTCATTGCCTTGATTTTTATAAAATCATTCATGATAGATACTATTAAACTATCGTTTGTTTGTTGATATTCTATTGATATTATCTTTGGTTATTATCTGTAATTAATTGTATCTGTTAACTGGAGATAGTCGATAGTTGTACCCTTATCATTATAATGAGAGTTTAAAAAAAATTAATTCAAAAGAACTCTGGTCCCGAAAATACTGACGCGTGGGCGGAGGGGGCGTTCTGCCCACCCCTAACTACGCCGGGTCACCATACAACGCTATGAAGTCACGTAAAAACAATCACATTTTAAATATAAACGAGGAAATTCTTGTTGTTGAAACGTAAAATCTGTTTCAAGTGACACATCGTAAGATCGATTACCAAGTGCTTTTAAATTTTAAATTATCATGAATTGGTATAGGAGAGAATAGGTAGCATCAATTTAGCTTTAAGTTCCAGTTTTCACATTTCCGGAAAAGTGACTGTTTTACCTAGTGCAGCTGGTGCACCCCACTCTCTGAGCTTAAAGCCAGGTCATTTACCTCATATTCATCCTGGTTTCACGTAATCTCAGGGAATTATTTTTTTTGCATTAAATCCAGCTGTAACACCATTTACAACAGCCTCAGAAAGTCAATCCCGCCGATGATAAATACTCTCTAGAAAACTCTCGTATAACGTTACTCGATATTTTGGTATTAAATTATAAAAATAGTTTTAATACTGGGCCATAAAGGCTCGCTACATTTTTGACAAATTACTTTCTTCTGTCCAAAAAGGGAGGAATCAGGCGAGATGTTGTGGAATCTGAACATAATAAGAACAATGACGATGCAATTTTCCACATAAAAATGTTTTTAATCGACCCGGGTTTCGATGCACTGCATCATCATCAGGAACATAATATGATTTCCAAATTTATGTACCTGATGATGATGCAGTGAATCGAAACCCGGGTCGATTAACATTTTTATGTGGAAAATTGCATCGTCATAGTTATTATGTTCAGTTTCCACAACATCTCGCCTGATTCCTCCCTTATTTCCAAATTTATGTACCTGATGATGATGCAGTGCATCGAAACCCGGGTCGATTAAAAACATTTTTTATGTGGAAAATTGCATCGTCATAGTTCTTATTACTTTTTTCTGTGATTTAAAATGCCGAGGAAGACTGTCGAGAGACCAGTATGTGTACCTACTATCGAGTTTTTTAACTCGTAAAAAGTGACTTACAACGGTTTACTCCATATTTTATGCTACGAAAATGAAACGTTTTCCAGGATAAGCATATTATCGGCTAGATTTTGTGGGCATGGTACCAAGGGAGACTTGTTTGCGGAAAAATAAGATAAGCTGGGGAGCAAGTGACTCATGAAGTAACGCGGATCGGATGTGCCGTTAATAGACAAATATAATGAAAGGAGTGTGGGTCGGAGGAGAACTGATTATGTAGGGAGAATAATTGTGAGACGAAAAACCAAACGGATATGTGACAGAAGCTTCAGAACTATAAAAAGTGGAAGGGTTGATCAATTGATTCACGGGTGACTGTGGCCGAAGACACTTGTAGAGGAAGCATATTGGGAGCCTCCGGAGCAGGAGGTTATGTATGGAGAGATGTAGGAATGTGACTGGCGAAAAAAATAGGCGGGCTGTATTAAAAGCTACCCAGTTTCATAGTCTTCGAACCAGTTTATAGGGTTTTTAGCGTGATAAACAGAGAGATACATCAAGCTTCGTTTTTGTAATAGGATATCTGATTAACGAATTTTACGTCTACCCCAATATTGAACGACATCGAAGTCATTCAATTGTTGCATTTTTAATAGCCATTTAAGCTGAAGTTCAGGACTTTGTTGCTTAACCATTGATTTACCTTAATTATCCGGGCCAATCGATAGATCATTTACGTTCTCATTGATACTTTTCACCAACCACCCCGTCGGAACAACGGCGGAATAAGTATTTTAGACTTTCCTGGCGAATAGATTAAATGTAGATTTGACGAGTTCAACACCGGGATAGGTTATCAGGTACCTGTTACGGTTGAATGTACCTATTATATTCAACTGTAGAGTTGATTTATACAATATATTACTTTGAAGAGAACGATTTTGTTTAAAGTAATGATAACGGTATACCCAATGGGGCTCGATAGGAATTGCGCATTTGCAAAATATAATAGATCGTTATTCTATTTGACAAAAAAGACCAATTTTATTTTACTCATTCGGTAATGTGGCGCCTGCGTTTTTTGGCAATTAGAGTCACCGAATAAAATATTGAACTTTCTCGCATAGAAAAATACGTTTGATTTAGCGACGTATCTTATTCTCATTACTGTAATACGTGTAATACCGTAATACGACTATTACCGTAATACGACATTTGCGTAATTATCACATAATTATGGCATTAAATAACAGGAAATTTGTCCTTTTTGTGTGCTTTATGAACAAGGCATTGATGAAGGATTTGGTGTTTTACCGACGAACGGTGTTATTTTGAAGTTTTATCGGTTTCCTGACCCAGTTGGAAACCCGATAAAACTCCATTAACCAGGAACCATTCCTATCATTGTTCAAAACCTGCCTTGTTCTAAAATATGAAAATACGGTCACGGGTGTGTTTTGCTTTGATAACTTGGTTGACTGAATGTAAGGTGAATGTTAGAAAAGAATAAGGAAGGCGATAAGGTCGGTGAATGGTCTATCGTCTACTTTTTGGGTTACCGGTTTTCTCGAGCCCTATAATTTATGTGGATGGCCTGCCAGCTTCCCAACGTGCTTAACTGCTTTGAATAAACTATATCCTATGAAAGCTTTGAAGAAACAAGTAGGTACACATTCTGTGAAGTTGTGATCATGGAATGTTTTTGATTAACGCAGGATACTGCAATGTTGCCATTATCTCTTAAATAGTAAATATTGGGTAAATACGAAGTTTATCACTCCATATTTTGTGCAAATAATTTTCTTCTCTGGATCGTCGCCGTTAATTGTTTAATTGCCTAGTTTATTCCAGTGTAACTGCTTGATTTTATCATCTGTAAATATGTATTCTTGTTATCTACTCCATTTCAGAAACTTCGTCAATATTTTGGTGATGGAATTACTCTCATTAGCTGAAGGCTATGTAAATGATTAATTTATCTTTTCTTCCGGCCTCCACTGATTCGATTTTCTGTCTGGCATGCTGAAAAACCCCAGAGGTAATTCTCATGCCGGAAGTTGCTCTCGAATTCTCGACATTTGGATTATTAGGAAGAGTCGTCCAATCTTGTATTCCATTCTTTTGCTGGTGAGAAAAATATTTTGTGTTTCGTCCTATTTCGATATTACAATGAATATTAGAAAACGGAGAATATTTTGCCGTATGTCCTTGTTGGGATTAAATCGATTAATGATTATTTTAGTCCAGTGTCCACAGTCTAAACTTACTACTTGAATAGAATCGGCGCTATCAAAACAAGAGTAACCGACGGTAACGATAACAACGAAAACAGGTTTTTCCGTTTTCTCGTCGATTACCGACAGTGCCCAGCGCGTCTTTCAGTAGGGTCCTGCGTTGCGGCGTTGCATACCTGTTAACACAGTTATGTCAATGCAAGTGTCCAGATTAACATTGTTGCTGAGCTTTAAAATTTACCTGTTATTCCAATATAAGGGCAAGGGAAGATTGTTTTAATTTCATATTCCTGTGGTTGGTAAGGAAACATACATGCACGAGTATTTGAGGAAACGGAAAAACGGAAACTTTAGGATTGTAAGTGTTAATGAATTGTAATTATTATCTATATGCGTAATGAATCATAGGGAAAGTAAAATTCGATTCAAAAGTCACTCGAATCATTAATAACGGAGCGGAAATAAGCTTTAAGGAACTGAGAATCATGCCAGAACCCACTAGAACCTGTCTAATGTCCCATTAGACAGAGTCAGAACTCTATAAAGTTTATCCAAGATAATAGCGCAGTTGAATGTTTTAAATATAGCCAATCGGCTGGTGAAGCGAATTACGTGACCGAAGATTTCAAAATGGTGGCATTTGTATTCATCGTATGATCTTGAAAACATTGTTTACTTTTCATTACTTTTTTTTGCCAAATCAGTACCCAGGTATATTCCATCGAATTATGGTATTAAAAATACTGTTTAGTTGGTATGGTCGTTAGTGAATAAGCGTATTTTTTCCGCCATGAAGACGCTACTTTAATATTTTGATGTTCAGTACAACTGCTTCCATAGCACAACCTCATGTGATTTTCATTGGCTGCTGTTTTTTTTAGTTTCTTAAGTAGTGACAGAAAGTATTCGTGACAATGATTCAACAAATGTTTGACTGCATTGTGAAATGCGATTACTATCGACATTGAAAAGAATAGATGCATTAATTTGCTAAACATTGTTTGATGATGCCTCTTTTTCTTTGTATATAAACACAGAAGCTGGGTAGAGGTGTGTGTGTAAAAGAAAATAATTCAGCAGCGAGATGAGACACTGCGTTTTTAATCGTCGATGAATGTTGATGACACTGTATCCAGGTAACTTTCGCTTTTGGGTTAACATTCTAAATTGTGAGGAATGGACAGAGCATCATTGGCGGTCCCAAGGGGGAGCAATTGCCCCCCCCCCCCAAACCATTTCGCACATAGTTTATTTCGAATTTCCGGGACGAGACCCACGAACCCCCGTTTTCCTGGGGAATACCCCAAGAGCCGCTGGTGCCCCCCCCCCCCGAACCTCTGGTCTGGAGCCGCCCCTGCAGAGAATCCTATGTGTTTTGTTTGCAAATTGTTGCATTTATGCTGTAGTGGCTGACAAAAGTTACCCCAAAGCGTACCTACATTTACCACAATATCCTCTGAAGTTGGGGATGATGGTAGAAATCTATTATTATATTTTTGGCCTTCATGAGAAGGGAATAAAAACGTCTTTTAAAGGAATTTAGCAATCATCAATCAATTTTATCATTTCATATATAAGAAGGTTATAACTGCAGTTGCCTCATCCAAACTTAATCATTAGCGATGTATTGATGATGCTTGAAGAAGATGTATAGTCAAATAAGTAATAATATTTATCAAAAAGATACCTTCGTAATGCATACTTCGTAATACCTACCCACAAGACGATGACATCGGTGCCAAGTGATCGCAGTGGCACATTTCTTCAACATAAATTATATCGATTACGGTTATATCTCGTGTTTTGTAATAAAACGAGCTCATTTGTCATCAGATTATTATTACGTTTGAGGACATGCAATTTGTGGGTAAATCAGATGATGCCAAATTTTTCCTCAGGAAGACTTTGCGGTAAATCATACCATAGAGTAGGTGCGTATGATCATAGAGTAATATGCTTACTCTATGATCATACGCACCTCCGTAAGTGAATTTACCTTTCCCAAGAGAGCTCTTCGCTTTCCTCATTGCATTACCTATTTAAAATTAAGGGAACTGGTAACGTGCTGATAAGTATTCAAAGATGATCGTAATTGCGTAGCAAAGATAATTTCTCACTTCCGAATGATTTTGCAAACAGGCCTCAAAGAACAACTTCTGAAGAATAAATAAATTCCAATCCAGGATACAGATGACAAGGAACGACGGTAAAATGAACACATTATGATCAACGACGTGGTCCGCAAGACGGATCGTGATAACATCTTCAATGTAATTCTGGGTGTACCATGCACAGGCATGATCGGACAACCTAGTTCTTTGCATCAATGTTATGCCTGAGAACAGAGGTACACTCATTAGCTAAGTTTCAGCTTTTTAAGTGGGGTGGCAATGTCTACCGGGGGAATGGGGGTCCCGGAAAAAAACTAGCGTTAAATTGTTAGTTTTTTGAAGTTTATGCTAAATTAGGTATGATTAATGAATTTTCAAGAAAGTGCGTTGCATGTTACAAGCAATTATATGTTCCAATTACTTGTAAATTATTGAGATTTTTGCTTCAAAATTTTGGGGTGGCACCTTTGCCACCCCCGAATTACGTCATTGGGTACACTGATTTATAAACCTTGCCTTGGTATCGTGGTTTCATTTATAGTTGAAGGATTAACAGAAATTATTCTGGATTATACAGTTGAGTTGCTAAGCGCTTAACATCGAATATCATCGAATAACATGACATAGAAATGACATTCATTGAAAGTCGCGTCGGCTGCTACTCATCCATGATGTCGTCGTGACAACGTCATATCTGCCTCTCCGAATGGCCTTTGCAAGCCAGTTCCATATTGGTTGTAAGTTTGAATGCTCAACCAGCTCAACTACGCTATTATCTTG
Organism: Pyrrhosoma nymphula; assembly: GCA_963573305.1. Taxonomy (NCBI): domain Eukaryota; kingdom Metazoa; phylum Arthropoda; class Insecta; order Odonata; family Coenagrionidae; genus Pyrrhosoma; species Pyrrhosoma nymphula. Next base: position 57,743,541 of record OY754328.1, read on the forward strand.
GACGCACTTTGGCACTTCGTTTGAAGTCGAATTGGGCACCGTAACCGGGTACCGATCGGTTACTTGAAGCCGACTTCTGTGGCAAGAGTGGTTTCGTGTCGGCCTGGGAACGCAGAAGACGCGGGTTGGAAACCCTCCTAGGGTTGAGATGTTATCTTTGCACTAACAATAAGATAACCAGGCCAACCGCTAAGAGTTTCGTTAACAATATTCTCCGCTGGCCGAAGTGAAATTTTTTAATGAAGGTATTTTTAAATAACTAGGAGAGGGTGTCGGTTGAAATTCAACGCGAAGTAGAAAAAAATGAAAATTGTTGCATATAATTTAAAGAATCCTTTAAATGTGACATAAAATACCAGTATTAGTAAAGGGTTTAAAAGGCGCCCCGACGGCATGGCCTTTTACGCCTTAAAAATACTATATACAGTTTAGAAGTCATTAACCACCCATGGGGATATTGGATTAAATATAACCCCATTAAAATCTCAGCTGTAATTCTCATATTGATCTCTTAATCTAACCAGGCCGGTTTCTCAAAGGTGTTTTAAAGGTGTTAAAGGGATTTTGATGTCACGAAAGCAGTAGACGAATTCACGTAATAATTGATCTAAAAATTTGATTCAATAAAGAATGCCCTTGTGTTCGTCTGCCCGTCAGGCAAGCCTGTATGAAGGACTTCCAGTCAATCTAGGAAGTTGGGATTTGAAAGATATACCGGTCTTGACCTAATACTGGGCGGAAAAATAGCAAAAACCGCGAACAAAAACTTAAAGAGGGCGTTTTTTTTAATAACTCAGCACTCCCTTGCGCAACTCTTGAAGTCACACTCATGGTATCAGAATCGATGTGGTCGGGCTAGATTTTTACTAGAGATGGTAATACCTTAAAAATTTGGGGTTTCTACACAGTAAAACGAGACAAAGCCGCGAGACGCGACCGAGGTCCAAAATTCGAGACGAGACGAGACTCGATGCGACACCGCTATACTATACGGCGAGACGAGACCTTCACCACGAGACTCTCAAAAGTCTCGCGAAAATGTGATGGAGAGCAACGAATTAAATGATTCGTGCAAATAATTCTCCATGGTAACTAACCCTGGATATTGCGTAGTATCTTAATTGCGACTTTTCGGCATTATCAGGATTTAAATATTTGTTAGAGAAGGGTTTTCTCTCCAAACGAGAATTAAAATTCGAATGCACGAATCACTTAATTCGTTGCTCTCCATCACATTTTTGCGAGACTTTTGAGAGTCTCGTGGTGAAGGTCTCGTCTCGCCGTATAGTATAGCGGTGTCGCATCGAGTCTCGTCTCGAATTTTGGACCTCGGTCGCGTCTCGCGGCTTTGTCTCGTTTTACTGTGGAGAAACCCCAAATTTTTAAGGTATTATCATCTCTAGTAAAAATAATATTAATTCATGAATGTTGTAACAAATCTAATACCTTCTTTTTTGCCTTAGGGTTTTTGCATATGAGTTTTGCTCACAGACACAAAAAAACTAGAGACTTTTCGACGGCTACCTTTCCACCCACCCTCGTTGCCCGCCTTCGTTGTACGTACGACCGAAAATGATCTAATATCGGTTATGAACAATAATGTTGATGTGCTTACCGAGTGATTAAACAGACAAGAAAACGGACGGACTATAAAAAAGAGACGAAACACACATCGCTAATTTTCCGGACATTTGTCTGTATTCAAGGGTACAACTACCATTGTCAAACCCTACAAACGTTAACAGCTTCAACCTTTGCGACAATTTCTTCCCCACTTCTTCGTTATGTAATTATGCAAGGTTATAATAATTAAAAACTTAGTCGTAAATTAGGAATATTCGTTAGCATGACCATATAACTCAATGTAAAAGTGTAATAGATAAAAAGGAACTCGCAAAGCTAATCCTATTCTTTTATTTTAAAAATTACAGCTGATTTTTTACATAGGTACCTACTCTGGCAAAATGAATATTTTTTGACCCAAGATTGAAAGAATGCCGTAGAATAGAGTAAAATTTGGTTTTGGTTAATATGAAATTACTCCTATATTTTGTGCGGAAAATCGTAAAAACGAGACCTCAATCGTATTTCTTTGTCTTTACCACAAAATTTACATCAAGGATCGTCTACGCGAAAAAATGAAGCCGCCAACAAAATAAAAGTAGTTACCTAATTCCTTTATTTATCATCCATAACGCAATACTGAAAATTTTCACCGTTTCATGAAAGCAACACCACTATCTCCACTTAGGTATTACCAAACTTAGAAGACGTGTGTAATTTTCATTGATTTCGTTCTACGCTTAAAATCCTTAGTATTCAATAATTGTCACATAATATCGTTGTTGAATAAGAGGAAGACTTAATTCCCCTTACACTCTTTCGAAAGTGATTCTGAAGAATGATTTGAAATATTTTTCGTACTTATAGCCTTCACCTGGGTTTAAACCAGTGACCCGGTTTCTGGTCTCGAATTTCCGAGCACGGTCTCGTCTCTAGTCTCGCGGCTACTCTAAATGCCTTAGCAATACTAGCGAAACTTGGTGGCAGTCACCAGCGCGAAGGAGTTGATGGCCTGCGTGGAAGAGGTCGGCCAAGGAGCCGAGGGGAGACGACAATACATGCATAGGCAGTGCTGCGAACATAATTGTATTTATCCGTAGAGGGCGGGAAAATGTCAGTAGCGCGGTGCACGGAAACGTTTTCAATTATTCCGAACCATACGAAGCTCCATGTAAATTCGCTGATATTGTTCGCAACCTATCGAAGCAGCTCGTATGATCAATTGAATTAAGAGCCACAAACAGCTAGAAAATTAATTTGAATAGCATATTAAACATATCAGTGTTGACAGCGAAGGTTTGCGACCTTGGGAGACCTGGTAGCCAATTACGGAGACTACTCCCCTATATGGAGCATAGTTGGGATTAACGATTAAAATTAATCCTTAACAATGTAGTTAACTATTTAACTTAACCGTTAAAAATGTAGTTAACTATTTAACTTAACCGTTACTTTTTATAATAGTTAACCTTGTCCAGCCTTCCGCCCCCAATTGTTCCTAGTGTATTTAAATATGTGATTTCCTTGTATTTGTACCTGAATATGTCGCTCAAGCGATGAAACTGGTCGTATTAAACTTACTCATGTGAAATTTACAAAGTTTTTTCATTCCGATATGAAGCAATTTCCCAAAGTTACGCCTCAAACCATTCAATTTAAAAAAATAGCTTAAATTACTTTTTAAACGTTTCTTTAAAGTAACTGAAAAAGTAACATTTGACGTAAAAGTTACCTTTTTTAACTTAACTTTAATCAGTTACTTTTTCTGAAAAGTAACTTTTAACTTTAACTAGTTACTTTTTACAGAGATTAACTTTAATCAGTTAATTTTCTTGGTAACTTTCCCAACTATGATATGGAGCTATTTTGTAAACAATTTTATCTCTTCCACCTAAAATTGTCACGTCTGCACAACTGCCACCATGTACTACCGCCACTCGTGACGTAACGTTCCTTACATCCTTCTGTCACCAGCTTTTGTGAGAGCTGGAAAATTGCCTGTATTGAGGAAACATCTTTTGGATTCTGTTTTTTTATGGTTTCAATGAATGTCATGGATTGGGTTCACTGTTTTTCTCTCGTATCCGATGATCGCCCCAGCGTCAAATATGTGTAGACTCTCTCAACCAATTTCTTGCGGAGTGTACACTCTTTATTACAGGTCACATCATGAGTTTGCTGACGGAACCGACTAATCATGGAGAGTGAGCTGGTATCGGCATGGAAACGGAGCGTATCTGTAGTATAACCTTCAACACTTACAATATAGTATGAAATAAATAAGCTATAGCTTCTGAAAAACTTAATTCTTAAAACTATGTCTGCTTCCTCGGGAAAGACCAATAAGCAAGTGTATTTACTTTATGTGACAGTCGTGTCCTTCATAGGTATTATTTTAAAAACCTTGAGCAAATTTCAGAAATCATAGCCTTGATTTTTTCGACAAGGAAGGTATAGAACATGCATTTTTTCTTCATCTACATTTTATCTCCTCTGTGAGGCATAGTAGATAGATTCGTTTGGACTTCACTTGTTCGTGGCCTTGCAGGTTCTATATCGTTCTGAATGTGCTGTTATTTGACATATAGTCTTACGTCCATTCCAGGTGAAAAAATTAAGGTGGTGTTGTGGTATTAACGTTATTTTAAATTTAATATTCGGAATTCCAGATGAAGTCATTTCCTCCATGGAGGCGGGAGCCATTGATACCTAATTCCTTAGCGAACTCATACTTAAAGGAGTCCGCGTTTATCGTTATTTATTTATTTCACTGAGCTTTGACTTATCCAAATAGACTAGAGTATACTGAAATACAGATATCTTGTGGTAGTAAAGAAGAGTGAAAGACACACTGCATTCATTCAAGTATTCTACCAGCTGATTGGTAGGTTCTTGGACAGTCCCCATTCTGTATCCCAAACTAATAGAAATTGTCTCGCTTTCCCTCCTAAGGACGGCCCGTTATTAGATCCCTCTTCAATTCTTCATATCTTCTACCTCCTCTTATTTCGTCCAGAATTCCTATCCTCTTCCTTCCTCTTCCGCGCTTCCCCAGTGTTCTCCCCTCTATCACTCTTTTCAACGTGCCCTCTCCTCTCAAAACCTCCTCCATCCATCTCTTCTGCCTTCTACGAACCTCTGCCACAAGCTTCCTCTCCTCTCCGACCATATCCAATACCTCCTCGTTCGTCTTTCTCGCCATCCAGCTAACCTTCTCCATCCTTCTCCAAACCCACATCTCAAACGCCTCAAGTCTACGCACATCCTTCCTTCGCAATGACCAAGTTTCCGACCCATATAGCGCCACGCTCCATATTAAAGTTTTCACCAGCCTCTTCTTTACGTCTCTTCTCAGACCCCCCCTCATTAATTCCCTTCTCTTCGAAAATGCTTCTTTAGCTAGCACAATTCTGCATCTGATATCCTTACCACTAAACCCATCCTCCTCTAAAATACTACCCAGATACGTAAACTGCACGGCCTGCTCTATATTCTGCCCTCCCACCCTTATATTGAGCCCCGCCTTCTTACTTCTAGAAAATCTCATCACTTTCGTTTCCTTGTGGTTGATCTTCATCCCATACTTTTTGCACTGCACCTCTAACACATTCACCATTGACTGTAACCCCTTGGCCGACTGACTAACCAATGCTTGATCATCTGCAAATCTCACTGATTTTATCAGCTCCCCTCTTACCTTTATTCCTACCTCCTCCTCCCCCCATGCCTCCCTTACCATTTCTTCTGAATACACCTTAAAGAGCAACGGCGATAGTGGGCACCCTTGCCGCACTCCCCGTCCTATCGTGGCCCATCCCGATTCTCCATTGGCTACCCTAACCTGCGCACTCTGATTCATATACAAATTTCGAATCAGACCCCTGTCCCTTCAATCGACCCCTAATTTCTTCAACACTCTCATTAATTTCGTCCATTCCACCCAATAAAACGCCTTCTCGAAATCTACGAAGCATGCAAAAACATCCTGCCCATACTCCAGGTTTCTTTCTACTAGCGTCCTCATCACCGCTATAGCGTCTCGCGTTCCCGTCCCTCTCCTAAACCCGAACTGGTCGTCACCCAGGTATTCATTTGCCTTCCTCTCTAGCCTTTGTTTAGAATTCTCAGAACTACTTTGGCCGCGTGGGATATTAAGCTTATTGTCCTATAGTCTTCTCACGTTTTTGCCTTACTCTTCTTTGGTATAGGAATTAGTACAGTCTTCGCGAAGTCTTCCGGCCACACCCCATCCTCATAAATCCTACGAATAAGCGCAAAAAGTTTTCCTCTTCCGTTCTTCCCCATGCTCTTTAAAAACTCTGCAGGTATGTCATCTATTCCCACCGCCTTATTTCTTTTCATGTCTCGTAGAGCTCTTTCGATTTCGCAATCTAGGATACTTGGTCCGATGCCATCTCTGTCGATATCGTCTTCCCTTTCTATATCTAACCTATTGGGCCTTATTTCTTTACCATACAGCTCTTCAACATACTCCTTCCACCTCTCCTGGATCTCTCTCGGTTCTACGATCACCTTTCCCGTCTTGTCCGTTATCATTGTAATTCCCCTTCCCTTATTACCACCCTTCAGTTCCTTTACTTTCCTATAAAATGCATCTGCTCTTCCCTCATTTTGGTATTTCTCTAACGCGTCGATCTGTTCTCTCCACCACGCTTCTCTTGCTTTCTTTGTTTCTCTTCCAAGCCTGTTATTAAATTCTCGGTATTTTCTCTGAGTTTACGCTCTTCCATTTCCTTCTCTCCTCCATCTCCCTGACCATCTCCTTCGTGATCCACGGTTTTCTAATTTTAGTTTCACTCACTACGCCTACCGTTGCTTTCGCCGCTTCTACAATTCCATTTTTCAAACTTCCCCATTCATCTTCCACTGATCTAACTCCATGATCCTCACCCATTCTCTAATCCACCTTCTCTCGATACTTCTTCTTCATTGCCCCTGTTAATGCCTCCGTATTCTACTTTCGTACCCTCCTTCCCATTCTTATCTTTTTCAGTTTTACCCGACATTTCATGACTAATTGTGGTCTGTGTCTGCATCAGTTCCTAGATAAGTATGCGAGTTTTTAACACTATTCCTGTATCTATGACGTACCATTATATAATCTATCTGGAACCTATCTGTGTCTCCCGGTTTCTTCCAAGTGTACCTAGGTCGAGGGTGATGTCTGAACCATGTATTTGTAATTACTAGGTTATTTCTGCGGCAAAACTCCACAGCTTTCTCGCCCCAGTCGTTTCTCCTTCCAAGCCCGTAATCGCCCACCTCCCGCCCATCTCTTCCTTCACCCACCACCGCGTTCCAATCCCCCATTACTAACAGGTGCTTACTTCCTGGTATCCTACCAATTATTTCCTCTAGCTGATCGTACACCCCATCTACCTCCTCCTCTTTATGATTAGCGGTAGGCATATAAACCTGGATTATAACTAAATTCGTTGGTTCTGCTTTTAGTTCCACGACTATTATCCTATCACTCACCTGTTCTGCATACACTACTTTTCTACCGAGTTTCCTATTCATTACGAATGCAACCCCGCGCTGACTTTCATTCCCTCCACTATAAATTACTCTATAGTCGCCGCTCTAGTAATCCCCGTCATCCTTCCATCTTACTTCACCCAGACCCATGATGTCTACACCCACCCTCTCCATTTCTTGCTTTATATTCTCTAGCTTCCCCGCCCTCAGCATAGTCCTAACATTCCACGTGCCTATTCTGATAGTTTCGTTCCTCTTCTTTGTCTTCTTTTCTTCTGCTGCTGCTACGTCTGAGCAAGGATTTCGTGTGATGACGACCGCAGGGGCCTTGCTCCCACCGCTGCCGGGCACGACACCCGGCCCTTTTGGCCGAGTCCCGTAGTTGCCAGGATTCATTATCAATTGAGAACTGTCCATAATTTCAAGGTTTTTGTTTTAATTGAGATAGTATTCCGTAGCCTATCCCAATAGTGTTTTTTTACGTGACACCATCACTTCAGAGGCCGCCCCACTGGGGTCAGACGCCTTTTGCAGCCGCCTCACTGAGGTACAGACGCTGCGCGGACTACCATTCGTCTCTCTCCCAACCTTCGACCAATCTGGCATGGGTGACCCTACCAGGAGCAATGCTCCCGCCAGTGCAGCTCTAAGGGTCATCGGAGCACGCAAGCCCTTCCACCACGACAAGGTTGTAGTCCAAGAGAAGAGACATACTGCATTAACACCTAAAAATTTATGACATGCATATTCTAACGGGAATTAATTATAAAATCGTTTTAAGATGAAGCGAAAATGTAAAATTTGTGAAATCTCTCTTGTGAAATTTGTCCTTAAGAAAAGAAATGTCTTCTAACAACTGAGACATCCGGTTCAGTGTTGGGTGGCAAAATAAGTCAGTTGTCGAGTAATTTGTAGTTGAGTTATGTGAGTGCCCTCAAAGATTAGGACCATAAAACAGACTGATTGCAGTAAAATTATTTTGGCCTTTACAAAAAATGTTTCTGCATGATACATAAAAATTGAAATCCTTTTGTTTTTCCCCGTTTTCTTCTTAAGAGACGAAACAGCAGTTAACTGGGAGTAGTTACTGTAGAATGCCAGGAGACTGACAATTTGTGGATAGTGTTTCTTAGTAAATAAAAACTACTCGATGAAAAATGAGATCACTCATTGTACTCGGCTGGAATACATAACTGGGAAATAAGGCAATCCACGGAAAAATGTTAACACTCTTTAAGGAATGAGGGGAATTCATGATGTTCGTCCAACATCATGGAATTTCATGGATAGGATCCAATCACTCTTGAAAGTGTTAGAGTGACAATTTTAATTATTATAATTTCAAGTCTTACATCTTATTCATACATTAAAATTCATTTAAAATCAAAAGAAAAATAAAAACTTCATGCAGTTCCAAAAGTCGGCGAGGCTTACTATGACAAATCTTCGGAAATCTGAAAAATAAGATGGAAAGTTACTCGCAAGTTTCTATCTCCTTCATAATATAAGATGAGCTAAGAATTGTAACGACATTTTTGTCTGGTAAGAATTACTGCAGGAAAGATCGCTTGAACCGGGAATCAGGCCACGTAGCTTTGGCTAAATGTACCTCAGATCACTTCTCTACCCAAGATTCCTCAGCGTAGTGGACTGCTAGTGGGCTAAAGGCCTACGGTTCCTCTCCTGTTTCTGTCTATATGTTTTTCCTTTGTCGATTTTCAACGCACTCAACCGTTTATCGCTTAAGTGTAAAAATCATGCATTGGCTTTGTTGAGGTTTCCCAGGTAATCCTCCTTTGTATTATCAGGGTCGCTACCGGCCTGAAAAACCCGGAATATCTGGAAAAGTCATGAACATTGAACATGGGCTTGGAAATATGGAACATTCTTTAGGAATGAGATACTAGCCTGGAAATTTGATTTCCCAATTAAAAATGTGATTGTTTTCTATTAGTCAGGAGTACCATTTTTGGTGGTTGGTGTGTGGACTTAAGGTTTATATTACCTTGCCTGAGTGAGGCAGTGGAGCTCTTATTTGTTAAGCTAATGAATTGTGCCCCTAAAATAAACTTTCAGGTCCTATTCGTTACCCTCATGCTGAGAAAAATAAGAGTATTTGTTTCTCATCAGAATGTGTGCAAGTACCTATCACCTCATCGTGACCTAAGAAAATATTCCATTAGAAAGGATGCCGATTTTACCCCAGATCGAAAGTGGTGGCGCTTCATTTGTTGGGAAGCTTTTTTACCGTGAATTCCCTCCTAATCTTGCGCCTTAAAAATATACACCAAAGAATGGACATTTTTACCCGGAAAAATTAATATTTTGGCCCTGAAAAGTCCTTGGACTTCACTATATCTGGTCTGTAACAACCCTAATTATATTCGTCCCAGTCGGTCGCGAGCCTGCAAAACAAATGAGAGTTCACATGAAAATTGTTTCTCATCGTCAGGGTTTGGTTTTAGCAACCCTCAAAATTAAGAAGTCTAGAGATACAAGTGCGTGACATTGAATAAGTGAGTCAGGGACCTCGTATTTTCCATGAAATTAGGAATAATCAGTACTTGTTAATGTTTCATTTTCATACCCCCTAAAATCTCTTGATTTGGAGACATTCCCTTCTCTCTGTGGCAGGAGGTATAGCTCTCGCAAAAGATCCTGGCGCTGCGAAGTGGACGATGTTGGGACATGGGCTGCGGAACTTACAAAAACCTGCGTACAAACGTGAGAGGAAGATTTTTTTAGTGTGGAGGGTCAGCCAGAAAACCTTTCTAATTGCTGCCGATTCAAGCGCTTCGAGAAATGGGACGGATCAACACTACATGTCGTCCCGTTTCGACTAATCTCACAATGAGACCTCACGATAGAGTTCCTGGTGAAGTCATAGCGATGGGCGATTTTTAACCGCTTGCCTATTTTTGTTATTGTTAGCCTTGCGTGTATGTGTGTGCCTCGTGCCTTTTTTCACTGCCTCATTCTCTCTCGTTCTCTCACTTTTCCCCTTCGTCTTTTCACTTCACCCCTTCCACTTCTATCTCCTCTCCTCGCCGCAAAGGTTTGCGCCAGGAAATTTTGCGACGGCTATAAGTCTCGAAATTCCCCTGGCTACGTCAGTGATGGAGGGAACATAGAACGTCTGAGTTTGGATTCCTTTAAGTGCGCCCCTCATCATCTGCCATGGGGGATGATTCCGTCAACAAAATTCTTCCCAGCGCTCTCAATCGCCAATGCTCCGGGCTCAATGCCACATCAATTTCCTGCTACGTTTGATGCCGAGAGATTTCCTCCATGCGTAACCGCGTGAGTCACGCAACCCTCATTCCAGCTCTTTTATGAATGTACAAGGGCAGAACAGCTTCCCTTCTCGGTGATTTTCTTCGCTCGACCAAGGACTTTCATTCTTCATTCCCCCAAGCAAATGCTCCGAGCCGGAAGATACATGACCAAGCAGCGCTGCTATTGCCAGCGCAGGATCTCGGAATCCTTGCACTGGGAATTATTACAATCATCAGACGTGGGAGAGTAGAGCGGAGGTGAATCTTAGGAAGGGTGTGTGAGTCGCGAAAATCTTGTCATTGCTTCTCAGGAAGAGTTACAAAATGGAAGAAAAAGTAAATTATTTTTGCATGGAATGCTCAAAACTATTCTATTGTTACGACAAAGAACTTTAATCGCTAAAATGTCTCGGATATAAATGTTTCTTTCATTATTCAATTGCGAGGAATTTAAGTATGAAGAATTGAGTGTGGAGATTGATGACGGGAATAGTTATGCATTTTCCGAGAAGGCAAAGCGTGACTTTAGAGAGAGAAAAATAGTTTCATCCTTAATGGCCATTCATTTATATGTTTTCTTGAATACCAATGCAATTGAAAATCAATCCATGAATATGTTCTAATCATTTACGTTTTTGGGGAGAAAAGAGTAGCGAGGCACTTTCCACGCCTGTCCTATTACCTGAAAGAATTAAGAAGTGTCACTCTGAGATGAAAGAATTATGAAATACTGTTATATGCCTATCTTTAATACGTTAAAACTAATTGTGGCGATCTAGGGAGAGATCTCATTTCTCCGACTAGTACCCTTTCCTCTTAAAGATATTTGGATGGTATCCCGTGCGGAATACACAACCGTACCACAGTCTAAAGAAGTGACCAAACGTAGACATAATTCTATACTGTGACCAAACGTAGTAGGTTTTTGAGTAGTATAAAGGTTTTCGTCTCAACATTAGGCTAAATACCTTCAAGAGACGTCTTTGGCTTGACTCTGCGTGCCGTATTCGAAGTGCACAGATACAGATACCAAAATAATTTTCATGACCCCTTAAAAATGTATTGAAATGTGGAAAGCTGCATTCAATAGGTTTGTTGAAAATAATTGCATTTATTTGGTAAAAAGGCATTTTAATTTTAAAAGTTTGTTCTTTATCCCCCAGTATTTTGAACTCCATATAATTATTTAACGCTACATAAAAATACTCATGTGCAAACGGGTGTTGACTTATTATTCCGGGAGAACTTTAAGGAGAGCTCAATTAACATCGTCCCTGTTGCTGGTAATGCATTTTTATTTTGACCGCAAATATCCAAGTTTATTTCATCCAAATTATTTTTGCCCTTCGATCATACTCCTCCCGAAATCCTAAGTCAGAATTTCAATTTAAATTGAATTTTTGCAGATTTTGCCATTTTTTCTGGCTATTCCGAACTAACCAAATTTATGAGTACACTCAATTGTAATGCGGCTCGCCGAGGATTTAATTAAAATTTTGAATCCGTCTTTATCTCATTTTGAAATGCGAAATTCAAATAAATACTTTGCTTTGCGCCATAATTGATCTGCTGTCCGAACAAAAAGTCGAGTTACTCGAGTTTGAGACGATATTTCTCGATCTCGATGACCCTGATCAAGAGAAATGAACTACTTATTAAAGTTTTTATTTTTTACGTTCCGTGACAGGTGTGGACACTTTTTGATTAATAGTTTAACAACTTTATTGGGCTTTGATTGAAAAAAGTTACGGGTTTTGCCGCCGAAAAAAACTGTAGCACCACTTTGAACGCTGATTACTCGATAACAGCGAAGCGAACGTGCACTCTATGCATACACTTTAAAAAAAGTTAGTACACGCTACTCCAAATACTTTTATGTAAGAAAATGTTTGCTTTAGCAAAATTTATACCAGATTTTTTTAATCGATTGAAACTCGGCTATTTTCGTTTTTACTGGGTTTACGGGAAATTTAAATGTTTCGAGGGAACAGAATAAAAGTTGAATTCAATCCTTTCAGACGTAGCCGTGTGGATGTCCATTATGAATATGACAATATTGACAATTATGAATATGACAATAACAACCGTTTCAATCCACAGAGTGGATTGAAACATCGTTGTTATTGTCATATTCAGAATAGAAGCTTATATAACGATTATGTATACGAAAACGTTGTTGCACACCAATGAGATGTACTATATCATATGTGCATTTCGCAGTTATTGAGAAAACATTTTTTTCCAGTAGGTAGATATTAGTATATAAAATATTAAATTTTATTTCATTTTTATATGCAAAATCATTACATAAGTATTACAATCACTCGAAAATATGTCATGCATGACATTATTCGAATTCCGATTATCGAAAGCGAATGTCGGGTTTTCGGGATTTTGAATGGTGGATGTCTTACAGGGACAGAACCTAATCATCATCATCGTTATGGCAGCCTACCGGTCAAGGGTGGTTCAAATGGAAGTCAGCAAAAAATATCTAGATTTTTTAATGTTTAGAGCACAATCTAACATTAATATTTCTTTCCTTACATCAGCATAGGTCCTACTCTTCTTCATCCTGTTCAAAAAAACCTGCTCTCTGTCTTCTCCTTCCCTGCTTGCCCAACCTTCTTCCCTCTATCACGGTCTTAAGTAACCCATCGCGCCTCATTACCTATTTCAACCACTCACTTTGCCTCCCCCTAATCTCATTAAGAAATTTTCTTTTCTTACAAACTATACCAAGATCTTTATCATTTGTCTTCCTTTTCGTCCACCGCACCTCCCTCTATCCTCCTCCACACCCACATCTCGAACGCCTGCAGCCTATTCTCGTCTTCTTTTCTCAATGAGTCCCCGTTTCTGCCCCGTACAACGCTACACTCCATATCAAACTCTTCACCAGCCTCTTCTTCATATCCTTGCCCAAGGTCTCAGCTCCCTTCTATTACTAAAGGCTTCTTTAGCTAGCGTTGTTCTCATTCTAATGCCTTTACTACTATTCTCATTTACTTCTAACGCACAACCCAAGTAACAAAACTGCTCTACTTGCTCCAGTTTATGCCCTCCTACTTTTATGAACAGCCTCGCTTTCTTAGTCTTGGAGAAGCTCGTTACTCTTGTTTTATTATGATTTTTTATCATTCCGCATTTTCCGCACTGAATCCCTAATGCATCTACCAAAGCTTGCACTCCCTTCGATGATCGGCTAACCAGCGCCTGATCGTCTGCGGATCTAACCGACTTTATTTCCTAGCCTCCAACTTTGATTCCCATATATAGTTCTTCCCATGCCTCTCTTACTATTTCCTCGGCATATTTGTTAAAATACAACCTAAAAGTGACCTACAACTGACAATGTTGGGGAAAACTTATAATAAATCTCGAGGAATCTCAAGAAAATGAACCATCGATTAGAGAGTTCGTTAGCTGGAAACTAATCGCCATCGAACTATAACGTAGTTACACAATGTAGTTATCATACGCTATGAACAATGAATAAGTTTCGCTGCTTCAGCAAAAGTTGATTCCGACTCCAATTGACTACGCACTGGTACTGAAACATGACCAGTATTGATTGGTTATTTATCAAATCTGTAAAGGAGTTAGGAGAAAACTGTCCGGATAACCTTCTTGAGTTTAACTTTTGAACTTCATAACTTTTCTTTTCCTGATCCTTGACTGGAGGATAGTGATCGTTATCCTCCAGCCAAGAAAGTAGTACATTCGAATGTAGAACTTAAGAAAGAATGACTTAAAAATCAGCTTGAGGGCCATGGACTCCCAATTCTCCATTATTTGATTTGTTTATGACCCTCCTAATGTTTTTCTCCGTTTCTCTGTGTCTCACGATGTTGGAATGCGGGATTTTCTCATGTAAACATATTCTGTATTCAAACTTTGCGACATTTGTTGTGTATTGCGAGATGTAGAGTGGGCGTCTCTGCTAGCTTTTCTTTTTGATAAATTGCGAAATTAGTAAATCCCTTCCTAGAGTTAAAAGATACACGAAATGTGTTTAAGAATAACCGTTATTTTATTGCACAAATGCAAACTCGTTGAGAGATATGCCAGGTGTTTAGGTAATGCTGCGTTTCGGATACAGCAGGATTATTTGGGACGACAAATTTGGTTTAAGCTCGAACAACCCTTCTCCCAATAGTCAAAAGCTTTCAGTGGAAAACTCTATGGTTGATCATATATTAAAGTGCACAGCAGAATTGCAGATTGAAATAAAAATATATAAATCTATTAGGTGTGGGGCGGTGAAAAGAAACACAAAAGAACGACACAAGTATAAATTTTCGAATTTTCGGTCATAACATGTCCTGATTTCAACCCTTCCTTGAAAACGGCTTGGTATTGTACTGTCCGAAAATTCGGAAATTTATTTGTGTGTGTCCTATTGTGTTGTTTTTCACCGCCCCATACCTTGTGAGACTTAATATATTTTCAAAATGAATTGGACTGGTATAGCCTAAATTATTCTTTTTTACTTTGGTGACATGAAGTGTTGACTTGCAGAAAAAGATAAACCGAAGTCTAGAACGACTCGTCAACATTTATTTTTGACATCACCCGCCAATGGTGGAAAATTTTCATTTTGAAGTTTTGATTGCTCCTTTGTCCCATTATTGTTCTCCGTAAATAAAATTCAAGGCCTTATTAATGTTTTCCTGTGTCATAAGTATTTATTAAAATGGAGTTTGCTCCTTTTTAAAAATTACGATGCGAGTAATAATATAAAATAAATTAGTCGATAAAAATTGAGTAAACTGAAACCACTCCAAAAGTTGATAATAAGTGTTTACTCAAATAAAAGCTGCTTAAAAATCAGTATCAGTACACCTCTAGATCACGAAAATGTTGATAAGTTCGAAATCCAGCAATTCTATCAATCTTGGTATATGTGATAAAGTGAGGAGCTTTTAATAAGTTTCAGATATTCAAAGCGCTCTATTGCTGATATCTATGAATTTGAAGGGCTAATATTTTTTTAAAACGCCCACATTTCTATTGCTCCTCCTTTATACCGAAAGTTGTGAGGTTTGAAGGTAGTTGAAACGTAACAGCTGTGTGAGTTTGCGTGCTTTACTTTGTTGAATTGCCCTATCATAATTCAGCGTCCTCTAAAATTTTATCTCTAATCCAGGAATACGCATGCTAAATTACTTCTGGTTATTACATCAGATACAGCGGAGTCTACCACATTATGGCCGTAGCGGATAATCTCGTTAGTTTACATGTCATTTATTTTTTAATTTATGCCATTTATTGTTGTCTGGCGATTTCTTCATGACTTAATATTAGAAATGTTTCATCATGGTGTCCTTCTAACTACTCATTGTGATCTGTTTTACATTATTAGCGGTAATCGTATGAGAGAAAAAAAGTAGCGTTATCGTATACTCGATAATACTTGAGGTCACAATGGACTGTAATAACTCAGTGATGCGCGTCATTGGCGAAGCATAAGGCAATTAATAGGTAGGTATATCAGTTGATGCATGAGTGATGTACCAACCAATCGCAGGGGGGCAGTTCCGCATGTCTGGTTTCCTTATACAGCAAAGATACATTATCGGGCGCTGGCATTTTTTTTGCGTTTCAGAATTCAGATAGTGGTCCGGGGTATTTTTCTTGTTGTTATAAAGCCATAGCATTAAAATATTTCAGAGTTAGCTTATTCCGCTGGAAGGGAAAGATTATATCGGATTTTTATCAGATATAATCCGTGATATCCTTTGAATTTATGAAAATGTCTGAATTTCAAATGCCTTTGAGTAATTTGCGAGGTGAGTTAACCCTCTTGTTTAAAAAATCCTTCGATAGTCGATAATTGCACGTTATCATTGAAAATTGATATCCCTGTATCAAAAGCAGCTCAACTATTTATTTGACTGATGTTATGGTGGTTGTGGTATCCGGGGATTGGAATGGCAAATTAAACGACAACCATCTGCTTGGACAACTCCCACTTTAATGTTTTTTTTTGCTTGGACATTCCCGGATCCCCGGATACCACAGTGGTTTCCCATTATTTGTTCACGTAAGTAATCTGGAGATATTATCACTTGCAGATAAAATGATAATTCGAATTTTAATATAAAGTGAACAATGTTATTTTTCAAATTATTTTTTAAAAGAAAATTTCATCGGGGGAAACGCGACTTGCTGGTGTTGTACTTCAACAATGCTTTATTTTGAGACACCGGGAGTTCAGCCACACACTATGCTTAAGCGTATGGCGAATGAAGTAAAGCATATCTATAATATAACGCCATTAATTGTAAATATTTACAATGTGAATAGGAACGTGGATTAATATAAAGCTATACCATCTTCATTCAACGTAAAGCTCCAGATTTAAAAAAGTTATATTTTAAGAAAGTAATTTGTATAAGTTTATAAAAATGTTCTTTAATTTTCTTCGTTCCATCATGTGCCTGATTTCATTTGTCCGCGGGCCATTTTGAACAGTACGATTCACTCTTACAGCTACATTATTCAACTTCCTGTTTTCTCTGAAATTTCTTCGAAAAAGAAGAATTCTTAAATAAAGTCTTCGGTAAATCCACGTTAAAATTCAAGCACATATTATGCCAAAGTACGTCATTTATTCCTCATCACGATGAATCAGAAATATTTTAGATCATTTTTCGACGGGGTCATCGCGGTCCATAGTTTATTAGTGAAGCATAACTTGCCCTCTGCTACTTCACCCGTACCTCGCTAAACGATCGCTGGCTTTTTGGTTTACCAAGTTTTCTGACTAAAAAAATGAATTTCGCAGAATAAATACTCTAATTTAGTGGAGCGCATCGCATAATCTTATTTCAGTGCTAATTTTATACGGGAAAATATCTTAATTTAACCAATTATGAAATTTAGTGTTACTATGGGTGCATGCATTTTGTAAGTACATATGCCAGTGTCATTTAAGCACCAGTCATTTATATTTTCTGTTTTACACGGTTTCCTTATATTTTCACTGCTTTCTATGTCCAATTGTGTTTTGCCTGCAATCCTTAGGTGTATATTATTCTCTGTAGTCTCTAACTGTCTTCTAGTCTTGGATGTTTCTGGTCACGGCTCTGCGCCATATGACATCTTTCTGAATACAAGTTTTTCCATTTCCCTCCAGGAATTATGGGAGGGGGGCCCCACCTTCCCCCCTTAATCCGTCCCCGCTTGAATGGCCCGTAAATATAGTTCATCTCGTTCAAAAAAAGCCCGTGCAAATTATTTATATCTTGTTTCTGAGGACATATATTGTTTCGACAAGCTGATGGTTTTTATAAAAAAATGGTGATCATGGTCAACCTTGTTAGTTTCACTCTCAATTTTACTTTCACGTGGTGATATTCGTATATACGATCAATCTAATTCTTTAACTTGTGGCTTTTCGCAGAGATACGCTACGCTTGCCTCCTGCCCCCTTTGGTGTCTGAAGTGTATCCAGTCAGCAGAATTCCATTCTCTCGAGCTTGCATTGCTCTGGTATGCAAACATCAAAAGCGCTGACCTTTGATGCTAGCTCGCCTTTTATGAGAAAACAATGTTGGGTCGAAATGCAGTAATAGGCATTTTTACTGTCCTTATTTCACTACTTCTTTCTACTTTTAGTTCGGTCGCGCTTTCTTTAGAGCGCTTTGAGGTGACGATGTGGAGTACATATTTACTAGGGTGATCTACTGGTAAAGGTAGGTTTAAGTGGAAGATTTGGTGGAAGAGGATCACTCCGTATTCTTTCGGTGTAGGCATCGTAAAAAGAGTTTAATTTTCGGCGATAGATCGAGAAAAAATTGGCTTCAATAATGTCCTCCATTCTGCTCTATCCTTGCATACCTTCTTCGCTTCTGTCATATCTATGCATTGCTTCGTACACGGTCTCTTGTTTTTGAGACTCCCAATATTTCTCTTTTTAAGAATCTCTTCCACAATATTCATCCATGACTTTCTCGGTCTACCTCTTCCTCTCATTCCATTCACTTTACTCCGAAATACCGTCTAGACTTTTACTGTCGCAGGTCCTTATCCTCTTGCACGATTTCTTTCTCCATTTAAGCATACGTCCTACCTCGCTTCATCCCGTCCATAAAGTCTATTTCTTTCCCATAACCGCTTACCGAACACCCTCCACTATCACGGCCTTCTGCACCCCTCATTACCCGTTCCAATCACCCATTCTGCTTCCATCTAATCTCCTCCAGAAGTTTCCTCTCCTCACCCACCATTCCAAGCACTTCCTCGTTTGTATTCCTTTCCGCCCACCGCACTTTCTCCATTATCCTCCATACCAACACCTTCAAGTGTGAAATAGAAAGTTAGGTACTCAGTAATCGCGAATATTCTTTTGAATGCGAATATCACCTTTGAAACATGTTACTCGGTATAGAACCTGGTATAGTTTGTTGATTTTTGTTTATGAAGAATGACCGCAGCATATTAAAACAACGAACCACCTCGCGATTTCTGCCCTATTCAACCAAAAAAAGGATATGAGTGCAGTTTATTCTCTTCCTTGTGGCACTATTTTATTACTGTGGGTAGATACGAATTGGAATTTAAGGGGTTGTAACTGCTGCGGTTATATCGCTTGTATTGAGAATATATTATTTTTTTCCACTGTTGGGGATCGAGTTATTTTTGGCGGCTATTGTACTGGCTTTCCGCCCCGAGGGCCTGTGTTTGAATCTCGACAAAGGTGGGGGAGAACCCTCTCTTTAATTTAGTAGTGTGGAGAGCACAAGTAGAGAATTACTCCGTCCGTCTGATGAGACGCTAACCTGTGGATCCGGTGGTGTCTTTCGTTTAAGGAGTAGACTGATGCCCACCCTAGGTCCACCAATCGCACCATGACAGTTCCACCATTCGATTTTTAGACCTTTCACTTGCCTCTCTAGATAACAATCCAGCCAACGTTGCGCTCCCTAATTGTTTTATCTTAATAAAATCACAAAATTCACGTCCTACTGTTGGCGGAATTTGAACCCGTAACCTTAGGGCCAAGCTGGCGCGTTATCAACCAGGCTACCTCGGCCTGCTTTTCTGTTATTATCTTATATGCGCACTTCTTTGCCACTTAGGCTAGTTGCAATTACCTTTCTAGGGCCTTTTTTTAATGACAAGGGGTTCGAGTATACTTCTTATCATTGTCTTCATAACTCCCTAGCAATACTATCTTTAAAAAATATGATTTGTTTCCGCATTCAGCGGTGTATTTTTATGGTTTTTGATCTATCTTCTTTAAGTTTCTTCTTCAATTCATAAATGAGTGAGGCACGATTCTATGCGTTGATCAATTCTATTTTTCTCCATATTTTTCTAATTATTTAGAAAGAGGTTTTTGTGTTTTTTCAATTTTTTATATTTATTTTTTCATATTTGCCTCGCTAGGTTCGTCCGCACTCTACAGATTGAAAGTATGAATACTGTGGCCAATGCCTACTCGCAAATGATCTTTTCAGATTTCCATATGTTTCATTTACTATGTGGAGCATATTTGTAACGGTTTTGAATGGATAAAGAAAAGTTAGCCACGGTGTCTATGTTAGAGGGCCGTTTTCATCAAGTAAATGCAAAATTCCAGAGAGGAAAAACCATTCGCCTCGACTCGGACTGAAATCAGTAACTCTCGATATCGCGTCGAATGCTTTCGTACTTTTGTGCACTTGCGGGTGACCCCGAAAAGGTATTGCCGTGGCTAGTCCCGGCATCTTAAAATTTGTTTGTCAATTGACATGTAAATAAGGTTGATATTCAATTAACCGCTGTTAAGACCTGTGAGGTGACAACATCGGATTGCCCAAGCAGACAGCAAACAGAGCATAGAGGTGAGAAGAGAATTAGAGCGAGTTTTCTGGGAAAACGCCTTCGGCGAATGTGTCATGAGATCTGTCGCTGTTTGCATGAACTCGCTTCGCTTCAGTCTAATATGTTGGGACTGGTTGGTCGTGATCGTCAATATTTTGAGCTCACTGAGGTTGGGTCGTTGCACTGCACCAATGAGCTCCCTCGCGACCGTTGTACCCTGCAAAACACCTGAAAGGCGTGGCCAAAGGTGCGGAGGGTGAATTTTCTCCAAACTTGCGCAAGTGTACATATTTGGTACATATGGATTAAGAACTACAAGTGCTAATGCATTATGCAAATACACACGTGCTAAGAGATAAGAGAGACAGCATTAATGCGAGACGTGCTGTTAGTTAGAGTTAACATATTAATAAAACAGTATTATAATGCAAGTTTACTAATTAGATGCTCTACCTGTCGAGAAACCTAATCATAATGTCTAAAAGACAACTATTATGGTCTCTAATTTTTCTTTAAAAAAATCATTGAAAACCAGTCCGCCCTGCAGTCTATTTCCCTAATTTCATGCTCATGATCTAGTTGACCGAAGTATGTTGGGGGTCTGCTAAATAATTTTGATGTCGTCAGAAAATAGATCTACTTCGAAATTTCTTCTAAGACTGTCTAAATTTTAACCGGCGGTCTGTTGTGATTCTCATCCTAAATTTTGTAGTATGCTTGTTGCTTTAATTTTGCAATTAAAAGAAAATGATTTATTCTTTAGTTAAAACCAAAATAAAAGATGATTTATTGAAAAGCTCAAAGACATTTTAACGTATAAGTGGCAAATTCTGTAGCATCTTAAACAGAACGAATTTTTTTATTTACGTAAATAAACAATAACTAAAGATTAGGATTCTCCTTGGAAAAAACGTACGCCATATTTTGAAATAAAACTTAAATTATTGCGCCATCTGATAACAAAAGGCTGTGAAATATAATCGGGAGAATCTAATACTGGGATTTAGGGAAAGATATATTAAACGGGATTCCGGTATAAGGGATTCCGTGATCCTGGGATGGAAATGCCTACTCATAGATATCCCAAATGGCGGCAGGGTATTCCATATGAGATAAAAATAGGATGTGTAACATGGTCCCTACAATATAATACTCAGAGTAGTCTCCGACGGATACACCGATTCCTTGTGCTTGCACAGTGTGTGTCAACATAGTTTCAAATAACTCTAAATTTCTACGCTTTGGAGAGAGATTTTTTTGTTCCTTCTGTGTACGCCTTGAAAAGGCGCTATAAAGCTCTTTTGCGGTACTTTATCTTCCACCGGCACTAACGCGCAATCGCAATTTACTTACAAAATAAACTATTAAACAGACAAAAGCTACAAAATGGGATACATTTAATGTGGAATAGATAAGTTCAAGAATGGGGACATTGATTATTTTTTAAGTATGTTATTTGATTGTGAAATACACATTTAAAAAATTCAAGGCTTTGAATTTTATCTGAAAACAACATTATTTTATGGATATGCATCCTCTTAATAATGGCGTGCGCTTGGCGACGTGGTAACACTTAAGTAATCGGGAACCTGTTGGATGACGTCACGGAACGGTATCGCCGCCAGTAGTGCGACGTATTTGGATGTGAATTTCGGCTGGTTTTTCGAAATTTGAAGAAAATATAGTTTTTTTTAAATTTCCTATACGGAAGACAGCGAACCCGTATGATTTCATCTTCCTGATAAAATACATTAGAGAAAAGAAAAAAAATACCATGCGGCGACGACAAGCCATTCAAATTCCGCCGTTATGGATCAGGTGACTTTTTCAAATATCTATCGCCTTTTGAAAGGCTATTATTAATATCCATGACGCATATACATGTAGAATACAATTACTTACATACTGAAACTATGGAGTGCATACATGAAAGTTACTCGAAAAATTAAATTTGTGCACATTGGTATTCATTCAGCGTAATGATGCCCAAGTCTGCGCACCGCAGAGTGTACAAAACACTAGATTTATTCATTGCATGAATGCTTGATTTTTTTCAAAGAGAGATATATATCAAAGTGAATTTTAAAAATAAGGCATGGCCATACCGACAACGGAAGTTAGTCAATCAATACATTCAGGATCTCTGTACATTATTGCTCTTAAGACGTGCTACATCGTTTAATATATCTGCACCTAAAAACAGCCCCAAGGGCCGCCGCGAGGGAGTGTGGCAGGGGTTGTTAGGACAATAGCCATCAAAAATGGTATAGGAAATAGGGAATTGTGGAAGAAAAGGGATTATCAGTGAGGCATGTATTCGCTGTCATTGAATGGTGTGCTGGAAGAAAGATGGGGACCAGGCATAAAATGTATTTCTTAAGTTTAAGTAGTGAACACGGCAGCAACGTTCTTAACGAACTGAAACATACAATTACTTACATACTGAAACTATGGAGTGCATACTCGGTAATTGTCGGTATCATCAAAATTCGATCAACCAATTACGTTGGCATCCGATGCTACTTGAACTTATATTTTCCTTTGTTAGTTACGTACAGAGATCATAATTGACTGTTCTTAGATGGATAGATTTATTATAGCAGGGTGAGTCGACGGCATGGTCATTTTCCACCACTACGCATCATATTAATAAAAAACGTACGAGTTCCAAAAAAAGGAAATAAAATACAACAATAGGCATAAATCAATAGGTCAATGGTTAAGTGCTTTTACATTCTTAAAATACTAAAGACTGTTCTTTTTGCTTTTTTGGTTTATATCTCTGTTGAAATAAACATAGCATTTTTCAAATGTTAATAAACGAGTTGGAATAAACTAAATAAAGGATAAAATCATGATATTTTTAGTGTAACCAGTGGAGGTGGGACTCCAGAGCTATCGGTAGGAGTTGCGAGTCGTAAGTCACTTGCGACGTCGTCGCGTGGCGCGTCGCCGTGAGCCTAGGGTTGCAACGGGTGAATGACATTGCACACCGACCGGAATTTCGGATATTTTGTCACCAAAATGAGTGTTTTGGTGGGTGGAACTTTTCACTTTTTTGATTTTCCAAAAAGAAGACGTCTACCTACCAGTGTAAGCGTACCCATAAGTGCTGCACTTGAAGTGAGCTTCTATTATTTTTTCTATAGATTTGGTCTGGGATCGTATCGAGGCGATCTATACCCATTGCAAACTGGCTGGGTACGCTGAGTAATTTTTGGAATTTTTTCCTCTCGTATTGTTTGTATTGTGAACCTTACTCGGATGCCCAATGCAGTGTTTCAGTTCCTCCTCAAGTATTATCGCTAAATTTTGATCGCCATTTTCTCTACGTCAGAAGTGACAACTTGAGCTGGAAATGTGTCACTCTCGGGTTTTCATGAACGTATTCTTTTAATATAAATATAAAAAAATCGGGTTGGAATCCATGGCTTAAGAAATTAATTTTGCTTGCGATGATATTCTTTCCACCCAAGTCAAATTTTATTTTTTCTTGGTGTTCACCGGAAGAGTTGATAGCATGAAGTCGCAATCTAACGGAGAGGAATTCTTGCAGAACATGTGATAAACACGCACAACGATATTACTCGAAAAGTTGGGAATGCATTGACGCTTAGGGCGACGCTGTCTCGAGTGCTTCGAACTAATAGGCTTCAATAAATCGTGTATTTCTATCAACGCCTTTACACCGATTCAAAATGTTACACATTTTGGAAATGGGAGAAAGTAGAATTTAAGGGCGCTGATTGAATGTTGTCTGGGCTCCTTGAGAACGCGAAGACCTCATTTTAGTCGTGAGATACCCCGAACCTATCCTGAATAGGCTCTTTCGCAGGAGTTTCACCGGTCGCGATAATCTTTAAAATTTGCTCTCAACGTTCGCTGCTTCGGTAGATGTCAAGGCTAACTTGATATCTACCGAAGTCATTTTTCGTATCTTATTCCACGTATTAATATCTACAAATTACCGTGTAACATACAGTAAGCGTGTGTACGAGGGACTGTTAGGTTACCAGCCACGAAAAATTGTGGAAAGGGAAAAATTGATCAAGGCAGCAACTAGAGACAATTTTTGTGAAATCCCTCTGTGCTGCTGTTATTTTCATTTTTTAGGCGCATAGGAGACTAATCGTCATTAAGGAAAGTTATTTATTTTCCTCGATTGCTGCCTAACTATGTGAGCGTAGCTATGAAAACAAAAGCTAATCTTACCGGAATCAAAGCGTTGGCTGATCGTGTGGAGAATTTTTATCCTGGTGACCCAACGCGTCACCATCAGACATTATTGAATGAAGAAGAATCACGCGCCTCCGTCTCGATGACACGACGTCATTAGGACTCACGTGCGACGTAATTTTTATGCTGTTTACCCTCGTGCACATTCCGTCATCCGCATTTAAAAAATAACTTCTCATTTATAAAGCAAACAACCTCAATCAGACTTGAAGTAGATTCATGTTCGATTAGGAATTGCGAAATCGATGCCAGCAAGTATGTCGTCCGTTAAGAAATTGGGTCCCTTGAGTTTAGGAGGCTATGCCATCAAGAGGGTTCAACCGATTTTGATTAAATGAAAAGTATCAAATAGAATGCTCATGTTTACGTTTGTTTATTTGCATAGAAAACCTTTCCTTCCTGTTCTTTTACTACTTATATTTTATTCGAAAAAAGCTCGATTATCATCACCTGAAATTCTATGACCCAACTCAAAGCCAATGTCATTCTTTAAATTTCCAGTGTGTTGACTTTCCATTAAAAAATACAATAGCCAATAATGTTTTTAAATATTTTAAGGGAGTAGATTTTTATATTGAAATTTTCCCAGGAGATTGAAAACCTCCGATAATTTCTTAATAATGTCGCGGTTGAGGATTCAGATGTACCCAGGGGCGGCGCAGCCCGGTTTTTTTGACCCTCCTCCCCCTTCTGAAAAAATGTATGCATTAAAAAGGCGTTTCAGGTCGTTTTGGGCAAAAGGTTTGCAAATAATATATAAACGACGTAAAAACTTTCGAGACGATAAACGTCTTATTTTATATACGTTAAAATCGGGGCCCGGGCGGGAATCCCCTCCATCCCGCCCTGGCCACGCCGCCCCTGGCTGTACAGTTACGACCGTTACGACGCCAGCACTTCAAATATGCACAAAAAGATTACTAACTCTCTTTTATTCCTCAGAATAGCCTTGGGTGCTTATTTCTTTTGTACCAGCTTTAAAAAAATAGCTTAACGTAGAAATGAATTCATATTATATCGGGCAGCGTTATGTTTTTACGAAACAGTAGTTTTACTAAACTGAAATCATGGGTGGATAAGAAGAATCGCAATTTTTCCCAAAAAATAATCTTTTTTTATCCTCCATAATGTTCTTACTTTACGCAATATCATATGAATCCTCTGAATTTGAAACTGATTAAAATTTCGGGGTTCAAACATTTTTGTTAAAAATAAGAATATATTCTTATTTTTAACAAAAATGTTATAAGCTAAGCGAACACAGATTTATATTACGTTCATTTAGATTCTGCCAAGAAAGCTGTAGCCTTGTCAAAGCATGTTAAATGTTTTGGGTTTAAAACTTCATATCATTGTGTATCTACGATTCACGTTTCTATTCTACATTTTCTTTGCACAACGATCAGAAAATTGAAGAGAAATGTCGCGCGAGTTATTCTTTGTCCAAGTGGATACATTTTCTGATAAAATGTCTATTGAAAATATGCATTATTGTGTCTATATTACTGTAGTCAGCCGATATTTTTGAAAGAGGTAATTTATCACCAATAAACACCGACTGAAGTGTATAATATTTGCACAAGGTGTTGTCCCCCTCCCTGCCACACTCCCTTCCCACTCCCACACACCCTTGAGGTGGCTTGCAGGGTATTATGTAGATTTGGAATATCATCTTTCATTTGAGGCAGGCGAGAAGAAGTGGCTGGATGAGAATCGGACTTCACGTACAAGAAACTTTTTAAGCTCGGGTAAATTACCTGTAAAAGGATGGAAATTCGGAGACGTGCGTATGCCCGCGTAACCTGCCTTAGGATCCCATTACTCAACGTGAGATTATTTCCTTTTAAGTCCCACGAATTTACTCCGTGCAGTCCATTATCTCCATTCATTTGCTATCGGTCTTTTTTTGTGGGCTTGCACCCAACCACGTTGGTATCACAACGCTAAGTTTACGGTACCGCGTGTTATTGCTGTCATTCAAGTCGTTCACTCCCCCCACGCGTCATGTGTACACGTAATCCTATTATATATATACGTCTGGCCGAAGTGGCTCATAAGGTAGGCCTGTGATGCGGTCCCGCATGACAAACACAGCCAAGGACGCTGAGTTTAGAAACTGAGGCTGCATATGATTGCATGCTCTGCTCTCCGTCAAAGCGGTGGATTAAAATCCTGAGTTTTATTGTCTACTATCACAACTACCTTTAAAAATAGCCTTTTAACTACATATGCCTGAGAGTTATTTGAAAAAAAAAACAAAACTTAGTGACAAAAACGTTCAGGCTCTTCGTGAAATTTGAAATTAATAATTGCCGTCACAATCAATTTTCACAAGAGTGATGAGGAGTATTAAATGTTTCTGGACCAATTTTATTTAAGTTAAGAAAGGATTTTTTCCTCCTTATCATAAAATAATGAAGGCTATAGACAAAAAAATCATAACTCTTTAAAGTATTTTTAAAAATTTGTTTATAATTTTTAATAACTGAGTGTGTTACACAGCTAATGGACGGGTTGAGAGCCGTCAGAGACTCAGAGGCTTCACACCAGGCTAAGATTGCTTGAAAATTTCAGTTCACGTGAGTTTCAGGATGACACAGAGTATATTATTTTCACCGCACATTACATTTCCAGCGCTGACAGAAGAGTCAAAATGAGAGAAATGCACGGTCGTACAGAGAGGTACAAAATTTCCTCTCCACGCACACCGTTAATACTAAAAAGCTCCAGAGCGAGCCATTAAGACACTCCGTCAACATAAATTTCACTTCTCGTCCTTTCCGTCATCCAATTTATTCCTTTTCCCTATTTCCTCTGTTCTTCGTAGCTTCATTCTTAACACTCCCTGCCGCAAGCCCTTGAAGAGGCTTTAGGTGGAAGATGAAATATCGCTACACCAACTACCAAACATTGGGTTATGTTTAAATCTACTCACGACTATATATTTTCCTGCCATGAAGTTTGCCGTCCAGAAGTCTTATTCTCCTTCTCTCTCATCAGCTTTTAGCCAGCATTCACCCGTGCCAGCACTTTCAACATTCAATTCCCTCCTAATTATTATTAATAATAAATAATTATAATTCGCCCTTCATCCTCATTTTTGGCTTATTTGAATCTGCGCCACCAATCGCCTTTCCTCCACTACTATAATATTTCTAAACCTTATTAATTTGTACCCCATACTACCCTGCTTACCCTCTCCATTCTTCTCCACATCCACATTTCAAAAGCTTATTAATTATTCGGGGTGAAAATGTCATTATAGACGAATAGGATTTCATGGAATAAAGCGAAGAGTACTCCTGCGTTGACAATTTGCTAACTTGAATAAAAGTTATCCGGGCTGTGGTTGCATAGAATGGAGTAATTCTTATCATGGTATGGACTCTAAGACCGGGGAGTCACTGAGAATTTCCCCAACTGCGCGCTGGACATATTAGACTCTATAAACAATGAAAAAATTTCTTAAGGTTAAATTAATATTATTTTAACCCTGGTCCTAATTCTTATAAGTTCCCGGGGCTTCAAAATCCACAGGGCGGCCCTAAATCCTTGATTATGGTGAGTTTCGCGGAAGGAATTTGAAATTATATCACTCTGAAGCGACTAGTACTCTTTCATTTTAATTAAACGAAAATCGTGAGGTAAACTTCATAAAGAACAGAGCTCGCAAACACGTACCCATAAATTTCCGTTTATTTTTAACATAATAAATTTTATATTAGCAGAATATATCAGTATTTTCAGATAATGCGATAGAATGGGACGTGGGACTCCGGGAACGGAGAGTAATTAGTAAAGGCTCTGATACTTATTTCTGCTAAGGTTTAACTTTCTTGATAAATTTTACAGGTGTATTTTTTCTTATTCAAAATGTCACATCTCTAGCGGAAGATTGATCTTTAAAAGTTGCTAAACGCACAAAACATAAATAATGGGCACCTGTTAATTATTATTAGCGTCTAAAAGAAATAGTAGAAACAGAACACTACATATATTAAGCCTTGTTTCTAAACAAAGGGTACCAATTGGCATAATTTTATTTAGCGTTTTAATGATATGCGGTATTTATAGTATTGCAACAGAGAATTAATTCCAAACAGTGGTTTAAAAAACGCGGCATGTCAAGCCGGAAGCATTCTCTAGAGTTCGAAATACCTTTTTGCTTCGGATATTGGATTTGGTTAATATTTTCCGTCATTTGCGGTTCAAAAAGGTTCGTGGTTTTATGGATCAATATCAGAAAAGTTTAGCATAAAATGGGGAAGAACTTCCCATTTATGTGACTATGTTAATTTTTCACTTTTCAAAGCATATGGTAATAATGAAGTGTCCTGCCCTCCCTAAACCATAAAACCAACCGACCGTTTTTGTTAATGGCTCTGCATATGTTGTAAAGTTCATTATTTAGGTGAAATTATGTAAATTTTATCAAAGAGATTGTATATTTTAACGTATTTCTGATTTTTCAATTCTCAGAATTTAAAAAATGAGTATGGGCCACTTGTGAGCGAATGGCTCCCGCAGTAAACCTCTTCAAAAAGTGCGGGTTTTTTTTAGCGCGCTGTGATGCTCAGCTTAATATTTAATTACCGATGCGCTCTACACAAATTAATCCAAAATCATCGATATGTGATACTTAATGAGTTAATCCTGTGTGAATAATACTCATTTATCCTTTAAGTGCCGTTCAGTAAACCAATTGTCTGAAATTAAAATTGTAACTTAAAGTATATTTTTTTCTTTTTAGTCACGTGAACTCTTCTGTCATCGGTTGTTCACGTCGTTCATAATGCCACCGAAAGACGTAAACGTGACTAAACTGTGACCATGGATAGAGTGGGGGTGGAAAGTAGTTTTTACAATTCACATCGTGAAGTAAGATAAGCCTCGTTGATTTCCAGTGATATAAGCGTTGACACTGGAAATTTATTACTTGAAATCATTGGCGGACATCGGTGGCATTAAGCTAGCACTAACTTTATAATAGTTACCTATGATAAGCTCAAGATATTGAGGCACTGTCTCTGAAACTTACTTCTTTGGGATCTGGGGCTTCCTTATGCGGTATCCAGTCTCTTTGACATTGATTTGCATTCGATAATCACGATGGATTCACCTCCAGGATTAGTTGTTGTGAAGTACTTAAGGGAAAAATTTTGTCGAATTAGCGGAAGCTCGGGGTAAGTACTAGTAATTATATAAATGTATTGGACAAGTTTGTGTGGGAGTTAAAATATTTCAGCACCCATGAATTGATGTGTTGAAAATTTCATTTTTTGATTCCCTTGCAGGTATCGCAGCAGTGTTTTTGTACTCACATACCTGTCGTATACGGGCTATCACTTGTCAAGGAAACCTATTAGTGTGGTCAAAAATGTCCTTCACCAGAATTGTTCTTCCTTAACTCCACCAATAGGCGTAAATGACAGTAATTGGTGCAGCTGGGCACCATTTGGTATGACTTTTGTCATTCATTCTAATAAGAGAAATTTGGATTGTATCCTGGTAAGAGAAATGTGGATTGTACCAATTCATCAAATGCTCTATTGTTTCAGATGGTAGTGATGGACCGGCTTTGCTTGGGACATTGGACTCATCCTTCCTGTTTGCCTATGGCTTCGCAATGTTCTTCAGGTAAGAAAGACGTCAAGCTGTTTCTTTGTCTCCAATATTTCCACGATTATCTCCTAATGTTTCTCTTCCTACAAATTGTCCTTGCATTACCTTAACCTGCTGGTATTTTTTTCATGATTAATGCTATACAAACATGCCCACAATTTAAGAATTGCTAAAATTATTTACTATTGTTTAAGTATGTCCGTTTAAATGATCACTTGCTATTGAAAACATACTTGACGTTGAAGCTACTTGTTTTTTTAGTGGTATCAAATCCTCTTTGTTTTATTTGTAGTGGATTTGTTGCAGAGAGAGTGAACCTTCGTTATTTCCTGTCATTGGGAATGATCCTATCTGGTGTATTCATCTATCTTTTTGGAATCGCTCACTCCTATGGTATCCACAGCTTGTGGTATTTCATCATAATCCAGGTTAGTTAAGCTAGAACTGTAGTAGTAATTATTTTTCATGATTATATGAACTTACAGGCAAAGTTTTGAGCTAGCTATTAATTTAACTCAGAAAATACCCTTTGTTGTTTAAGGTAAATATAAAACTTTAATGTTTAGGTTATTTTATCGATTAAAGTTCACAGTTATTCATGTGGATGCTAATAGTAAAAATTTACATTTAGAAAACTTTAAGAATTAGCACACGAGATTTTTGTTCATCTTAACCTTTCAGCTGCGATCACCTCCATCTTTTGCTACCACTGTGTGTGGGAGATAAGTAAGAGGAATTTGCTCTCTTAGTGCAAATTAGTGATTACCTATAATCCTGGTCGATATTTTTCCGAGGGCCGGGGGAAGCTGTCATCATAGAGTGCTGGTGGAGGTGCAATTGCTTCGAATTGATTTATTTTATATGGGACTGAATGTGTACTCCACTCTTGCTTACCTTGCTGTTTTCTGATTTATTTGATTCCACAGGGTAGAGTTATAGAAAATATTTGTGGCATTGACCTGCATGACAGTGAGGGAAGGGATAAGTGGATGAAGTGTGTGGGATGAATGATGGGGAAGAGAGGCAATGGGCAACATGAATACTGGATCCAAACCACCATGTCACAAAATACTAATTTTCCTCAGGGACCCATTTTTGAGTCCTCATGACCCCAAACCGAATGCCAGGTAGTGGTGACTCATTAATTTCTGAGTGCCCTCGTGTCGGTAGCTATTGAGGCAGTTTTACACGAGGCACTTAATTGTGCAGTTTGATGTAAAGAAATTGCAAGAATGTGGGCATGGAATTAGAGCAGGGGCTATTTTCCTGTCTTTTGTTCTTACATTCGTGCAGTCACTCCAGCTATTCTCCACTTTTTATGACTTAATTTACCCTGCACATCAATCCATGCATCAGACTGTGCAGTAAAGGACCTCATGTAAAACTGCCTTCAGAAAGAGTTGTTGAGCTGACCCTCCATGCTTAACAACCTTCCTCCCCTGTTCAATTGGGTTTTAAAAGTTCCTATGTCCACGAGCTTCTGCGACAGCTATGCATTAAGTCCTTGATTTTTGCCATAATATCTAATGTTAAGTTTGGTAAGCAAGTCAGTCGTCGACATCTTCCAAGGAACATATACCTTTCCCTTTTTACTCTGGAGTGGACCCTACTCCAGATTAATTTGAAAGTGTGCCCATTCAAACTTCTCTTTGAAAGGTCGAGCTTTAAATTTTTGTGAGGGACCATTACAGGAAAGAAGGTGATGGTCAAGTGCACGAGAGCATTTTCCTTACATTTGGCCTACCAAATATAGAAGCATGGTTCCTGCAGCTGAAGTGTTGAATGTGCATCAGTATGCATATTTAACTCTTACTAATTGAAATAATTAGCCTTGTTTATCTTATATTGTTGAGCTGCTTATCATATTTGTTCTCAAATTTCATGACTGAGGTCGGTACTTCTGGTTTTTCAATGTCTTTGAAAGGCAAGGGGAGACCCTCCCATGGAAGTGTCCATCTTCTACTGCAGATGCCCAGTGGAAATGGATAGCATCTATTTAAATGGGATGAGTTCAAATACAATAAAATATTGGGCAATGTCAGAAATGATTATCTTAGACAAAATATCACAAAATAACTAGAATTATATTATCAATCCTGAATATTGTGTGTAATTCACGTTTATTGTACTTCTTGTGTTCTTTCAGGCATTAGGGGGCATTGTGCAAACCACTGGCTGGCCAGGTGTTGTCACATGCATGGGAAATTGGTTCGGAAAAGGGAAAAGAGGTATGCTAATTTACCTATTCTGCATCAAATACAGTATCAATGAATATAAATTGCTTTCTGTTAGTCTGGGAGGGAAAGTTAATTAATGATATTTTGAACTAAATAAATGGTGCTTAGGTTCACTTGTTCAGTGAAAAATTGGAGATATTTAATATTTACATGTGTGATAATGTTATGTAATTTAGCACCATATATTCGTGCCGCTATACACTAGAATTTAATGAATTTTCAGTACTAAGTATGAAGTTTTTATTGAATATTTACAGGTCTGATTATGGGTGTTTGGAATTCACACACATCCATGGGAAATATTCTTGGCTCGCTGATAGCAGGTGCATATGTAGAAAGTGATTGGGGCTTGTCATTCTACGTTCCAGCATTGATTATGGGTGGTATAGGCCTTCTCCTGTTTCTATTTTTGGTTACTGATCCAAGTCATGTTGGCGGTGAATCTCCTAATGTTCCGTCATCAACCCCGGTGAGTAAAACGAAAACAGAAAATGATACCTAACTACGTATGAAAGTGAGCCATTGGTACATAATTATATTGTCTGGCTGTAGGCAATCAGCAATTGCTTCTTTGCTGCATGTTTTCTGTTTAGTGGAATATCTTCTAGTATCTGTCCCTTTCGGGGGTGGTAGAGATGGTTGCTCTTTTTGAGAGGGAATGGTGTGGTAAATTATTTTTGGTAGTGTTGTAAGAATAATGTTATTAACTCTGTGAATCTAATGAAAAAGTTTAGCACCAAGTACTTGAAGAAATCAAACCCTTTTCATCCGTTTATATATTTTTTTCCATAGATTATTACGAGACGAGGTGGTTACCAGAGTCTGCTGTCAAGAGTTTCAGAAATAAGTAATGATGAGATAAGCTCTGAAACAGATTCAGAGCTGCTTATTGGGAAAGAGGTGAGAGAGGATTAGAAATGATCTTATTTTATTGTAGCATTTTTTTGCTGTAACATAACAGCAAATCAAGTGGCATACTACCACCAGTGTTGTCTTCTTCCTAACACTCTTAATTTGAAGAGGTAAAAAAAACTGCCTAATTTTGCAACTTTTCCTCGTTTCTTAAAGCCCACAATTTTTTTTCAGGTCTTGTGTTTTAAAATTTGTTTAAATATTTTGTAATTAATTTTTAAACCTCAACTTTTCCTTTTCTTTCAATTAAGCTTGAACTAATTTTGTCATTTATATATTGTTTTTAAGGCTTCTTTAAGGAAAGAAAATAGTATTCCTCTAAGAGAAGTTATTTATGAAAGTGATGAAGAAGTAAGTTATGTATGTAAAATTTGGGCGTACATATTTTGCTTGGTTGTTGCAGGAAAATTGCTTTTGCTTGGGTTTCATGCTTTCAAATATTTTTTCTGTGGGTTTTGTGTTACCCTGGGTTCATTTCACTCTATTTTTGTGTTAGTTTTTTTCAGTTATGTTATCTGTTATAATGTGTGTGAATTGATGGCGAAGACAAATGACGTTGACATTGACTCATCATACGTGCATAGATGTATGTGACTTGAGAATGATGTTTATTGACTCTAAGAGGGTCCTCTATTCCAGCACTATGCCTCAATTTATTTAATCAATTTTTGCTTCAAATTTTATTCATTAACATTTCTGGCACAACTTGCCTATGTATTGTCTCATTGAAGCAAATATGTTTAGAAATTGAACCCACTCAAATTTGTATTTGTATTAAAATTTCAATGGAAATTTTGTAAATGTAGGACTAGTCAACTTAAATGATTTTTAAAATTATTTTTATTCATCTTGCAATACCTTATTCATATTCAGTTTGAGTGTAGTTGCATAGCTTGCATCAAGATATGTATGTAGAAATATATTGAGGAAAACTCATGACCCTTATTATTTATATAGTTTTCATTTTTTGGTTAGGCTGAGGTAATGTAACAGTTTTTTTTTCTCTAGAAGATGCGTAATATGTTATGCATTAGCAGGAAGTAATATTTAATTATTTTACAGGATGGTTCAAGTGTACATCGCGATGGCTCTCCTATCCTTGCTGTCAACAATGACCCTCCAGCAAGAGCCATTGGTTTTGTTGGTGCCCTGAAAATTCCGGTAAGCTTCTTGGAAGGTGAATGACCTCAGGCTTTTCCAGTGAATTGAGTAGAGGAAGGTTTCCTGGGTTTCCATTCAGGATAGTGGCCCCATGATCGATGTTTTGATGGCTTACTTTGCTGTTGTCCTCAGGGTGATGAGTCTTTCCTGTGGATGACAGAAGAGTGAGGTGTTGAAATGCTGGTCGTGGAGCCACAAACCCTGGTGGAAACCCAAGCAGGGTTGCTGAAAGCCTGGAAAACCTGGAGCAGTCATGGTAAATGAGAAATTAGCTGGGAAATTTCCTTTTTCAAGTCTAAATCTGATTGTTTTCAATAAGTCATGAGTACCGTTTTAGGCACTCTGTCAGGGTGTAGGGTTTTAGTGTGTTGCCTGAATGCTTTTTGCTTTGGTGTATAGCTATTAAGTATGCAAAAATTGTGGTCCTAAAATGAACTTCAGATCCTATTCCTTACACTCATGCTGAGGGATAGAATATTTGTTTCTCCTCAGATTTTTCCAAGTAATTCTTGACCCTTGTCATGGCGGAGACCTAAGACTAATATGCCATCAGAAAGGAAGCCGATTTTCCCTAGAGCAATTGTGGTACCACTCCATTTGTTGGGAAAATTTATTACCCCATAGTATTTGCATTTGTATGTGGTGCTCCTATTCTTGTGCCCTCTTTAAAATATACTCCATAGAATGGATGTTTTCACCTGGAAAGGAGAATTTTTGACCTGGAAATGCTTGATCTCTGGTCTGTAGCAAACTCTGCAAAGAGACCTTGGTCTAATTGAAAGTTGTAGTGTACTTATTATGTACTTTAATTGGGGTCAAGTTTTATTCCATATATGTACTGAATTTTATGGCATATAAGATGCTCTTTTTTTCTTCAAATAATGACTCAATAATCACCCCTGTGTCTAATATATGAAGCCAAGTCCTATCTCAGGCTAAAGCCGTCTTCGTTAATCACTAATGGGCTAGAATTTTAACACAGATATTCAGTACTGCCAAGCCTTAATCTAAAATATTATTAGTTTGTGACTGTTGCTCAAGTTCATATACATATATCATTGTGATTGCTTCTGTGAAAGCAAAGGAGGTGAGCTGCCTTGACCTACAAGTTTATGATCTTAACCAAACAGTTTGGGTGGCAAGCAGACATTTACTGGCTTGGTGGTGGTTATTTACCAACTTTAACCCCCTAGATGTATAAAATATATAAATAAAAAATATATTATAAAAAGTTTTTTCCCTTGTGTATGTCCCAATAGAATAGGGGTGTATTTTGTATATACTGCTACGTGATTGGTAGGTTTTTGGACAGTCCTTATCCTAGCATCCCAATTTCTGGGACATCATCTCACTTTTCCTCCTATAGATGCTTTGCCATCAGGTAGTCCTCATACTCTCTACCTATCCTTGTTTATTCCAAAATTACTATCCTCTTCAATCCTCTTCCACGCTTCCGGAGCATTCTCCCCTGTATCACACTATTCAATATGCCCTCACATCTCAAAACGTCCTCCTTCTACCCTGTTTTCCTTCTCCTAAACTCTGTGAGTAATTTCTTTTCCTCTCGCAACACATCCAATAGCTCCTCGTTCATCCTCCTCACCACCAAGCTGGGTCCTCAGTATTCTTCATCAAGCCCAATTCTCAAATGCCTCCAGTCGATATATATTCTCTTTATGCAATGACCAAGTTTCCAACCCATACAACACCACACTCCATATTGATTTTCACCAGCCTTTTCTTAATATCTCTTCTGAGAACCCCCTTCATCAGTACTTCTTATATGCCATCAAATAGGTACGGTGTAAATGTTAAAAGGATATAATGAAGGAAAACATTTGCACTACCACTGAATTATTCAGTGGTACTGTGAAAAGTTTTCCTTCATTAAATATTTTAAATTATGGAATACCACCAATTTACTAAGGGAAGTGGTATATATGTTATCAGACTATTTTCTAAGAACATATTACTGTGGTGGTTGTCAGTCAGCAAATAATGCTGGAGCCAAAGAGCTCAAGCTCTTTAAAGCAAGCAGAAATACTTTTGCCCCACATCTGCGTGCATCTTTGTTTTGAAAGGTTACAATTCACTCAGGTCTTTCAGTTATTCATTAGCTTGAACAAGCAAGTTTTACTACTTCAGTTTGTAATCAGTGCTAAGCATAATAATAGCAAAAATAATGAAAGATTTTTTTCCCATTTATACTTTTTTCTATACAGTTTAAAAGTTCACTTGAAACTTGAATATTTTCTTAAATGACATTATTATAAGCTAATGGATTCAAGGTTTGGTTCCAAGCTATGCAAATGAATTGCCATCATTATAGTCTTGACTTCAAAATAATTAACTCGTCAATAACTTAGTCAGGATCCTGTGAATCATTGATTGAGAAAAATCCGACGTGTCAGTAGAGGCTTCTCAGAATTGCCTCCATCCTTAAGTGATTGTAATTTTTGCTTAAACCTTCTAAAATTTTGGCAGGTCTTAAGAGTTCTATTGATTTGTTACAGAGTGCAAGAAGTGTCTGGAGTAATAAAACAGCTTTAACTTTTTTTCAGGGTGTGATTGAGTTTTCTCTAAGCCTTTTCTTTTCGAAACTTGTGAGCTATACCTTCCTCTACTGGCTTCCACTCTACATATCTTCATCAAGTAAGTGCTTTCATAAGTTTTTTCATGGAATTTAAGTATCGACTCAAACATGGAATGTGAGCCACATTATGAGGCATTAGCCTCCTTGTGTAAATTGTGCAAAATACGCGTTTGAAGTGCATAGGAGAGTAGTCTAGTGCTTAAAATCAAAATATGTAGTCAGGAGTGATTTATGTGCAGGTATACCTCTAGTTAGGGCGTTTGGAGTTCCGTAAATCTTGAAGATGCCACTCATCGTTTTAATCAGTTTTTCTTATCCATTAAGGGATACTATACATTGACATTCCTGAGTTCGGATGAAAATACAGACTTTTTACTTTAGCATACAATCGGTTAATTTTTTACTAAATCTGTCATATATGCACTATATGCTCTATTATATGTGTATTATACGGTAAAATAGTGTAAATCTCAGAGGTTTATATGGTTGCTGTATCAACCTACGTTGAAAATCCACTTACGTCGTGCCTAACAGAACCACAATTAATGATGTAAGGTGAGGTATACCTGTTCCATTGATTCCCTCCGTACATTTTGACAGCTTAACTAGTAATGTCTGAAAGTGTATGTGTGTTTGTGTGAGTGCGCTCTGTGTATGTCTGTGTGTATATGGTTGTGTGCCCAAATGTTTCATGTATGTGTATGAGAGAGTCTGTATGCTTGTGGAGCTCAGTTTGGGTCATAAGCGTGCTTGAAGGAGCTGCAGAATCAGAAGTGGAAGTTGGGCAGGGGAAGCAATCTGGGCTGCATTGAGTGATTATGCCTTGCCCACTTGATCCTGCTAAGTGTTAATACTGTCATTAGGGAGTGTTGGGTAATTACATACTTTAGTGAAAAATCAATTTCATCCTACACAAAAAATGTTTTACCTTGAGAGATGAATGTATTACAAAAAAATTCAAAAAGAGGGACATAGTACCTTGAGTAATTACCTTGAATGTTTTACCTTGAGTATCTATTGGCATTATTATTTCCAGGTCATTTATAAACTTTGGTTTGAATAATCCCCTCTTTTCCTAGTCCAAATGATTTTATATGGCACAAAGGTGTGTCATATAAATGTGGGTTTATATGGTGTTCAATATGGAGGAATGCACAATATTGTAACTCTTTGAATATGAATAAATAGGTTTGAAATTGAAATATTGGCATACTAATTATGCAAAATTAATATAATAGAATAATCTGAGTCACCTTCTGTACAATTTGGCTGCCGGGGTTTAAAAAATATACATGAATGTTTTCTACGTGCGAGTTTGCTTATATGTGAGTACGAGTACGTTACAAGTTGGAGAAGTATGCACTAACAGATGGGAACACACTGAAAATAAAAACAGAATGAATTATTTCTGGCATGTGTCCAGCAATATCACATAAGGTGTATTTTCCAGGCCACCAACATTTTCATTGTAGACCTTTAAATTTACCGGCCTGCTCTCAGCCCCTTTCCCTCAAGACTTTTCTATGATGAAGAACTGCTGCATCATCGTCCTTGCCACTGGAAGTCCCTTATCAGTTACGACCACGTACCAAAAGTATCACATTTCACTCATCGCTTCCATTCCTCCATAGAATGTGTGGTGATCCAACTCCTGTGCCTTCTTTTAAACACACCCTAAAGAATTGATATTTTCTCCTGGAAAGATAAAAATTTTGGCTTGGAAAGCCTGGAAGAGTCATAGAATTCCATGATCTCTGTTATAAAGCAACCCTGATGTATAATATCAGTGTTAGAATTAAATGTAACTGAGAGACTAGCTTATTGTTAGTTAAACAATTCAGAAAATTAGCTGTTTAAAAAAAAGTTGGAACTTTTTAATCGGCCAACATTCAGGTTATCCAGTTTTTCAGGACATTAGGTAACCCTTTCTATACTCCATTCAGCTTGAAACATACAGCGCTTGAGGAATGAAGTGCAATATTTTTAATGACTGCCTTTAAATCTATCATGGTAGAATACCTGAACGATGAATAGGTGTTATAAGGGTCAATTTTCACCTTACAGCCACGATGGGTGCCACAGCAAGTGCAGACTTATCCACTCTTTTTGACATCGGTGGAATTCTAGGAGGAATTGCTGCTGGCATTGTGAGTGATTACTCTGGGAGGAGTGCAACTACGTGTGCGGTCATGCTAACTGCTGCCATTCCGATGGTGAGTCTTCTATAATTACTCTGGTGGACTTGAGAAGGAAAGGGTGAAGTAAAGCACAGTGAAGTGGCATCATGGGATGGAAAAGCCCAATTTACTCTGTAAGGAAATCAAATGAAGTTGCCTATCATGAGAAATGAAATGCTCACTGAAGATAACTTGAAAAAAATGAAATTTTGAATTAACGAGTTAATTTTCTTTCTATGACATTTGAGGGATGTCAAGCAAGTGCAGTTTTTGTTATTCATTGATTATTATATCATTACTGGAGTACATTATGGAGGGGGTATGGAGGTGGGAGGAATTTAACGTGAAATTTGGATTTCAGTTCTAAGAGATCCAAAATTGTGGGATGGTAAAGTGATACTTATTGATTTTATGCTGAACTTTGAATAGTCACACATTGTTGCTTGAGATTTATGATTAGTTAATATATGTATGCAGTTTTGGTGGAGTTCCCTACATGCTTATTTGGTAATGGTCATGTTTATCATGTTGCTTTTCTTGATTTCAAGTAGAAAAATCATTTATCAATAAGCATTCACATCAGATTTTTGAATGTTTGCCAGTAGCCCGTAGTTTTGAGGTTTAGGTTTAGAAATATGGTGAATAACTAAAATTAAGTCTTTAGAAATTAATTTTTCCGGTAATTTCTGCCATTTTCTCCTCGAACTCACATGGCTTTTGCTGTGCTTTAGTAGACGTTTGAAGGCCATTTCATGGAGTGCCAGGTGACCATTATAAATTTCTCTCAGAAAATGTATGTGATAGACCTGTAAGAGATATTTAATAATTTGCTATTTATATTTTTAAAAGTTTGTTTCATAAACTTAACCCCTTCCCTGACACATTTTTTTGAGGAAATGGTTCCAAAAAGGATCATATTTTTTTATTGCATTTTTTAATTATTTATATGTTATAATGATGGGAAAAAAAGTTTATTTTGAGCATTGAGCTTTTATTTGTTAATAATTTCAATTTAAACCCTTATTGTTATAAATTGTCTAAAGTGAGAGAGATTCACTTCTACCTCAGCTAGAACAAGTATTTAAGCCAAAATATCTATATTTTTATTGAAAATTCTACAACCCTAATATATATCCAAATCGAGTGGTACAAATTTTAATTATTTTCAGATTTTTTTGTGTGGTAAGTCCTAAAACATGGTGAGAGACAGCGCTACAACCACAGAGTTACATCGCAATCTGGGCAAAAATATCTGCTTTCCCTTCGAATAATTTTCCCGTGCACATCTAGATTTCTAGTACATAAAAAGCACTTGCGTGTTGGGCTTGCCTTCTTATTAGTGGCTAGGATCAGCTCAGGAAAGTGCATTTCTAAGGGGCGGAGAAGGGTGAGTTGTTGCGGGTGGCCTACCCACGTCAGGAGCCAAAAATTGGGGATGTACTCCTCAATAATTTTTTTCGATGAGGTCAAGTCTATTATTCAAATATGACTTCCTTCCATAAACTGTTCAAAATTTGGTAGATTTTTCAAATCATATTCAGTTTTGGATTAGTACGTATTTCTGTGACATATTCCTCATTTTTGTGAAGTGTAAATTTTTCCAGATTTTTTTGCAAATCGGCGATATGACATCGTTTCCCAAAAAAATGACGTACACAGAATCCACCGTGTGGTCCAAAAATGCTCTTCGTCAGGCTTTTTCACAATGCTCTGCAGCATTATTAGCGCCAAGAAAACTCGTATTTCGGGAGCACTCACTTCACGCCATTGTTCTCTGGAACCAGAGCGTTTTTCACGAAGACCCTGATTAGCATACCAATTTGTCTCATCAGTAATTATTTACATGAATTCATTGCCGAAGAACAGCTGAAAAAACTGGAGTATGCCACCATCTTCTTGAACTTCAAAATTGAGTGATGAAGCACTTTCAAAATTGAACCTTGCAGGCGCAGGAGGAGGAGCTTCGCTACTTTTCATTTCTCTCCATTAGTCGTCTTCAATAGGCTCACCTTCGCACTCGGCATCTAATATGGTGTGCTCGGAGAAGCTCGATTCAGATCCCGAAGTTTCTAAATTTCCTTTTTCCACCTCAACACCCTTTCACTCTCACTTTCTGTTGCAGAATGAATAAAGCAAAACAGTAAAAAAACACTGAGGTAACAAAAAATTGCTATCGACATCTAATCACATAAAAACGTATTTCTGTGAAACGCTGATGGAGAAGGGACTCTAGACGTGAATGCTCAGGAGGAGAGTGAAGAACTAACGAATGTCTCCGTTGAAAATTCAGGATAAATTGAAATTATTTTATGTCGACACCCTTTGATAAAGGTAAAAGAATTTCAGGGGTACATTAGGAATATCCACGGAGATATTGACATAAGCTTGTATACAGTACCTTCCCGAAGAGGATAAGACAAATCGGTGAGATTTAGAGAGAAGAGAGGGGTACCGAGAAAGATGGAAATCAGGGGAAATAATAACAAAGGCGGAGTCTTCCTGCTCAAAGTCTTGCTAAATGCACGTCTGAGGGAAAATATGCCTTTTCCTTATGAGCGTATTCTTCGCTTTCAAAGATTACCGCAAAACAAGCACATGAGGTCGTAAAGCAATGAGGATGAAGGCATTCTTTTCCACAGAAGATCTTTCCCATTCATAAGGGTCCGCTGTCCCACTTGAGTGAAGAAATTATGGATCTATTATGACAGGCACCAAGCAGGGTCGGAAAGCGACCGCACGCCCAACCATTTTCCTGGGGCTTCCCAGATGCACAATGCACTCTTGGCGGGGCGCCCCTTATCTATTGCCCCTTTTTTCTCGGGTGACCTTGGAAGAAAGAGGGCTGCAGCGTAGTACATGAGTGCGAGAGGAAACCTGAACGTTATGTAATGAACAGGAGAGCAAGCCACTGCCACTTTCCTGAACATTTTTTGAACTACCAGTAATGCTGTCAAGAGATTTCTGCCGATTTTTCCCGAAAAATGACATTTACGGGGGTTGGATATAAGATGACTATCATCGTCTAAATTTCAACCTCTAAAAGCCGTTTGTTGCATAAGTGGAAGCCACTAGAGACTGAAAGGTTACTTACGAGTCTGAGAAATCACGAGTCTCACGTCAACACGGCAGATTTTATTTTACTACAACACCGCATTCGAAGGACAGGAAAGGAAGGCTAAGTATTTAAGAAATTTGCTGTAATAGGTATGCATAAGTTCAACAATTCTTTCTACTCCTACACAATGTATTACTAGAGCATGAACATATCTAGACTAATCATGCGAAAACGCGCTTCACTAGTCATAGCTTTATCCGAATATTCCTTTATCCTGTATTTGCTTTTTATATGGCTGGTTGCATAACACCCCCTGCCACACGTCCGTGGTGCAGTTTACGGGTAGGTAGGTACGTAATGTATTGTTTAGAAGCGATTGTAAGGGATTATTTTTATTTTTCCTAATACATAGTATCACCGTTACGAGTGTATATCGCGCGACTGTTATTTTTGCATCCGGCCAGTAACCATGAATGTCGGAATCAATTATATTTAGCGATATGAACCCAAAAATAAAAAACAAATGCAACATTTTTGTAAATGTAATAACATTTGAATGCGGTATACATGCATTGATATTACGTCTAAATGTATGAATTCGATACCAGATAAATTTATCTAAAACAAGAGCAGATAATGC
This sequence comes from Pyrrhosoma nymphula, assembly GCA_963573305.1. NCBI lineage: Eukaryota > Metazoa > Arthropoda > Insecta > Odonata > Coenagrionidae > Pyrrhosoma > Pyrrhosoma nymphula. The sequence continues at coordinate 57,786,324 of OY754328.1, forward strand.
ACTAAATCTCACGTGTAATTGTCCAAATACCAAGGTAAAAATTACGAAAATTATGACGTAATTCCATATGCTAATGCAACGAAATACGTCTCAAAAACTGGCTAAAAATGAACCAGTGTGTCCGCAAACGCCATCTGCTGCCTAGAGATAGAATTTCTACGAAGGGGACGAGATTATTCGTCTTCGGAAGCTAGGAAGTTGAAAGAGCGGCCTTGGACGAGTTAACTCGTCCCTGATGCGATTTGACACACCTGGTTAGGACGAGTTAACTCGTCCTTGTCAGGGAAGGGGTTAAAGCTGCTTATAAAAACACTAAATTGACGTGTCAATATGCAATAGCAAAATGGCAAATTTTGAAATGTCTCTAATTTGGTCAATAATGAGGCTAAACCATTGAAATTGTTTTTGTTCTCAAGTACTTTCTAAGTAATTTTAGTCCATTTCATAAAACAAATTAAAAGTTAATTAGGGGAGCTATATACACTTCCATATTGTTTACAACTCATGAAAATCTTAACTTTGACATTTTTTTGCAGCTAAAAAAAGTGACAGAAGATTGAAATTTAGTTCAAGATGTAGTACTCAGACACTATAATTATGTAGTATGTTTATTACCCCATAAAATGTTGAATGCAAATGATAAATTCCATCAAAAGATGTAAAATTGCCATTTTTGAATGAACAAAAGAGTGGTTATAATCTATCTTAAAGATATTTATCTTATTAAGCCCACTTAAAAAAAATTATGATAACATGATGTAATGTACTGCTAATGTTATGCATTAAGCCTATCTAAAGAGAGTGAAGCCTATGTGAAGCTCTTGAAAAATTAACTTAGAGAAATAAAAATGGTTAATTATTACATGTCGCTAATAGCTCTATCGCATATATTTTTAAGAGAAATTTATGATGGCCTCTCAGCCAATTTAATGTCACTTTTCATGATTTGAGATAGAAATGGCCTGGAGATTCATGATTTGATTTCTGGTATGGAAAATGTTTTCCTCTTACAATTTCCAACACATTCTTTGCCATTAATTGTGGCCGAAGAAAATAATCTCTTATGGTAGAGCTTTTCTCATGTTGTGACCATTTAAAGGATCCTTTCCTGTGGACAGTGGCTTCTTTTGAGCCCAATTATGTCTTCTTACTAGCTATTTATTCCACATGACAGCTAGTTCCTTTAAGGTCCTGCAAAAATTGCCTATGGCATTGGGAATTCTGGGTATCATAGTGGGCTGTGTATTTACCTGGAATGCTGAAGGTCGTTGGTTCACTTTTTGGTCAAGGTAACCCTTTTCCTTTGACAGTTTCCATTGCATTGGAGATAGGTATAGATGAATTACCCCATGCTGATATTCTTTCCCTCTTCATGGCTGTTTCACGACATTGCAAATGGAATAACTTTTCCTTTCCCTTTGTTTCAGCTTTTTGTGTATCAAGCCTATGGTTCATCAACGTTGGCTGTGAGCATTGTATTGCTTGTTATTGTTGGTGCTCTGGTGAATGGACCATATGCTCTGATAACAACAGCAGTCTCAGCAGAATTGGGAACTCATCATTCACTCGAGGGAAATGCAAGAGCATTGGCCACTGTTACTGCCATCATTGACGGCACTGGATCGATTGGTAAGTGGTTTAAATTCTGCTGTGGTGTAACTTTCAGAACCTAAACATCTTAATTTTCAATGTATTAATCGATGGAGGACCTTTTTTGAACAATCGTGCAGGTATGTAAAACTAGTTAAACGTCATAAAAAAATAATCTCCTCAGAGTCTCACTGTATAGGAGATATGTACTATTTGGCAGGAATCTCGAATGACTCATCAATTTATGCCATTCTGTGCTTAGAATATTCGATATGTCACTCTAAGGTTCACACTGTGGGAATATAAGATATATGTAATCGGACAATGAGACTCCTTACTTTGTGAATCTGTTAACCGATGGTCAACTTCTTGACCTTGCAAGTAGTATGAAGTGGCTCAGTACGAATGCCATGTCCTTTTCAGGTTATGGGTGCCTTGGATCCTTCATTACGGTTTGTTTTTGTGAATTCAATCTCAGAGCATAAGTAATACAGTGAATCCTCGCTTTATGTGCGGTTCACCTTATGACTGGTTTGCTTTACAAACTGCCTGCAGTGAAAATGAGTCTATATCAGAGATCTCTACGAGTCTCAATGTTTGAGATGAGAATCAATGGCTCTCAATCAGTTGGTGCTGACCTATATGTCGCTAAGGTGGGCCGAGAGTTCATCAAAAACTGTAGGGCTGGGCTGTGGGAGAACACGCACAATTGGTCCTGATTAGTTGGCACACTTTTCTGCCCTCATATTAATAATAGTAATAATACCTTAATTATCCAAAGATCATGTGTACAAATAAATTATAATGATATAGGATTTGTCAGACAAGAAAATAAATGAATATACACCCAATGTCAGAACAAAAGTAAAGTGAAGGCTTTATTTTATTATTATTAAAGTAAATGTGTTAGTTTATTTATATCATCTGTCATCCATTATCCTGAGCATTTCATACTCAAATAACTATTGTATGCAATGAGAAATATATGCTTTTTTGCAAGGAAAACTCTTTTAAGCGATGTCCACTGATGCATTAGCTCACATTACAACTATATTTACTGTAAGAACTAGGTATGGGATGTGACGGAGATTTTGACAGCTCCGACTCAGTCACAATATCAAAAATCTGTGATTTTGTCACAGGTGTGATTTTGGTTGCAAGTCAGATAAAAGTCTTTAAAAACAACGTAGACAAGCTTTATTTTTCTTTGGACTAAATTTATATATTCTATTATTTATATTATTGTATATGTATACAAAAAAATCTTCTGATAAGCGTTAGTGCTGCCATAGCTCAGTTACTAAGGAGCTGCAACCTCATATTCAAAGGACAAAAATCCTTTGAATCCTCCAGAAGTAATGCTAGATTCATCTTGGAACACCCTGTATACACCTAGTCCTCCAGTAGTGCTAACTGGATTAGAACTGTTTTGCATTACCACTGAACAAAATTTAGTACAATTTTGTTCCCATTAACACTGGCGCTTCACAATTAGATGCGTAATATCGGTGAATAGTGCATGTGCAGACTGCACTCATAACCTCCCAATGGACCATTTTCTAAGTGGCGTGCTCATAACAATACCTTTGTCCTTTTTTGTGCTTTGCTAAAAAAACTCACAAATTTTGTTTGTGGAAGGTGAAGTTTTTTACTGTTTAAAAATATTCATATCAACCTACAACAACTTATTGGACCATCACCTTTTTCATGCTGCAAAAGTCTCTTTTTTCACTTTTCACCCATCTGATGTTGTTCATTCATCTAGGCCAGGGGTCTCCAAAGTTATCGTAATGAGGGCCAAAATGGGTACTTGAACATTTTTCAGCGGGCCGTATTAAAAAAATATAAATAGGAATCTCTAGATATGAGTTTTTGTAATCAGGAAATTTTATTAACTAATTACAGAGTATTTTAAATAAAATTATCGTATACTGATGACGATGAACACTACCTGCAAATTCTCATATTTTCATCACAGAATCATTATTATGAATTATGTTACTGTGTTTGTCATTTTAAATTTAATTTAACTGAGATTAAAATTTTGAAACGCTAATTACTAACAAGCGGCGACCATCCAAGCAAAACTTATGTGGCGCATTCACGCGTAATTCTTCTGCGGGCCGGATAAAATCATCTTGCGGGCCAGATGTGGCCCGCGGGCCGTACTTTGGAGAACCCTGATCTAGGCCATTAATTTTAAATCATAAGCTTTTTACCAAAGAGTACTATATTAAAAACTTCACATTTTTCATGTTTGATGCTTCAAATGAAAATGAGCATGAAAAAACACTGTGGATGCGATTATTTTAATTCAAAGTTATCTCCTCTAAATGCCATTGTTTTATCAGGAAGCAAATTAAAAAATAAACCAGTCTCATTGGCATTAAAAATGTTTTTCAGGCTGTAGTTTTTGATGATGACATAGATGGTGATCACATGCACTGTTGCTCACACAATTTTGATTCCATAGGCGACAATGGCGATGCCGCGACCATATATTTATGGCCGCAACAGTGATAAAACAAACGAATATCACAATAAAATGCGCTGCTTGTGTGGACCTTGCCAAGCGTTGAATAGGTGATTCTAATGTTTGAGATTGCTTTTTTCTTACTTCATAAACATTTTTTAACCATAATATGACTATCAAAATAGTATTTCAAGCAATAACAATCTTTTTAATGCGAGAAGTAAACCTCTTGAGATTTATCCATCGTCTGATTAACCTACGAGGCGGTTATTTCCCTAGGGCAAATTTGTCCTCCTCCAAACGTGCTAAAGAGGTAACCAAATCGTGCTAACCATAGTTTTTTACATGCACTGTGACGCGGACCTGAGGAAATGAACGTCCAAATGAAGAAAACGTGCTATTAAGGAATGTCCTAACGAGAGTCCGCTGTATTCATTATATTATTGATGCTTGCATGTGGAATATGTGCCTATACATCTACATACTACCCCGCAAGCCACCTCAATAGGCGTGTGGCGGAGGGTGTTAGGACACCAGCCGTTTGCATATAAAAAGGAAACACTCTAATGAAATTACGCCTAGCATTTATTGAAGTCCCTTATTGTTCGGGGGAAAAACGAATTCCCATACCTATCCGTTCGGCAAAATATCTCTCTTAATTTATCGTTTCTGTCGGACCTGGAAATATAGTGGGGTTCTAATATGATGTTCTCCGTGTCGATCTTAAAGATATCTATTCTTAATTGCTCAAGTAATCTAAGCCTAGCGCACAGCCTCTGAGTCTCTAGTGGCTCCCAGCCTAATTCGTTTAACATCTGTATAACGCTGTCTGTACGCCCGTAGCAGTTTTTGACGAATTGCGCAGCTTTCCTTTGTATTTTATTAAGTTCCCGGATTAAGTCTTTCTGCACCGGATCCCATATGCTCGCTGCATATTCAAGGTGTGGCCGGATGAGTGCGAAATAGCACCTCTCTTTTACTTTTTCATCTGAAAATCTTCCCACAATACGCTTGACGAATTCTAGCTTCTTCAGAGCTCTGCCACAAATATTTCTTATATGTGTTTCCCACGATAGGTTTGAGGTTATCGTAACTCCCAGATACTTCACTTCATCTGTCGCCTTTATGTTAACACCATCCACAGCATATACATGGGGATAGTTGGACGACCTCCGCAAGAAATGTACTGCCGTGCATTTGCTCAGATTAAGTTAGAGTCCCCACTCTTGGCTCCACACATGAGCGTTGTTTAAATCCGATGATAGAAATTCAAAGTCAGAGTGATCACTAATTTCGCGATTCCTGACAGCGTCGTCAGCAAATAAACGTATTTTACTGCTAACTCGAGAGCTTAGGTCATTTATGTATATAATGAACAAAAGACTCAAGGGTGCTAAGAAGGGCAAATTTAAGCTTGTGCCTAACCTTGTAATTTCTCTTTGTTCATTTTAGGTGCTGCTGTAGGTCCTTTACTAGCTGGTCTAGTATCATCATCGGGATGGAATAATGTCTTTTACATGCTGATGGGTGCGGATCTTTTGGCTTTAATGGTTAGTAATTATGTACTTCTTTATCTCTTAATACTAGAGGTATATTGATTCATGATGGCTATGAAGCTCTTATTTTAGTTACCCCGGAATTTCCTTAGTTCTTAATCTTGTATATTATCTGTTGTCAGGTCTTCATTACATAGCCAACCTCCTCTTCATAATCTTTCATTTCTTTTAGAAGTTGTAAGATCAGGTTCAAGGGTGCATCAACAGCTATAGCCTCATTTCGCATCTTTGCCTCTCCTTTTACATTTGATATATACCATATTCCTTGGCCTATAAGATGTATTATTTTTGATGTGAAAGTGTAATCTAAATTTGAGCTGTGTCTTATGGGCTGAGGGCAAAGGTTTGTTCTCATACATTTGGTTTTGCATTGTTGTCGGAGGTGTTTATTTGTCTACTTTCACCACAGATGGTGTTGTGGCAGCAAGCTAAAGGTGTGCTCCCCATCATTTGTTTCTGGGATCCTACGACAAATAAATCCAATACAGTTGCTATTTTTGGAAGTTAACTATCCATTTTCTTCCGATAATCTGAAAATTTAACATGGTTTATGAGTTAGTTCCAGGCCAATAAAAGGGACAAAACCAACTTGTCAACCAGCATGCATAGTATCATAATTTATCATATGCCAGGGACTTAATTATTGTGAGCATATGCTTATCTGGATTCAAAGTTTTTCTTTCAATGGTTAATGAGGAAGTTATTCCAAGCATCGGGGACTGTCAGACACAAACAGAACTCACACACTGGTCAAAGAAAGTTTATACAAGATGCAAGTAGACTATCATATTCCCTAGCCCATTCGACCCACTTGTTTCTCGAGAAAGCATTCTAAAATTGGCATCTGTGTTTTGGGCTGGGGGTAAAGCTATTTTTTTTATGCGTCCAATTTTGCATTTATATCAGAGCTTCCCATCTCACTACATACGCTGCGGACTGCATTGTGGCAGCAATCTTAAGGTGCACTCTCAATCGTTCATTTGTTTCTGCGATTCTATAGTGAATAACTTAAAATACAGTTGCTATTTCGCAAAATTAAATCTCCCATTTTATTCCTATAAATGATGCATCAAATATGCCTGTGTATCCTGTGGGCTGGGAAATATGGTATTGCATAAATAATTTTTGGTTGAAACCTAATGTCTCAAAAGGCATCTGACAATTCAAGCAAGCCTAGCAATTTTTTCAAGAGGCAGTAATGCATCCACAGATTGGGGAGGACACCCTGCGAATTGGTGAAATATTTGAGGGGTTGCACGTGATATGTACCCCTTACTTCATGGTAGCAGTGGCATGTTTCAGCTGATAATGAAATTACCCTTTTAAATACATGGTTTAAGCTGTGAGTGGTGATTTATGAGAAGGCCTCTCCCTATTGCAAGGGGATGAAGCTGTCTGTAAATAATCGCTCAAGACCCAAGATCATAAATGTTTGACTGTTCAATCAACTTTTTACTTTAGAGAGGATTTGATCCTTAGCCAAAATTGGAATGAGTCAATTGGGAACTTGCAATTGAGGTTTACACTTTGGTAATGCATTGTACCCTGTGCACATAATATGTACAGGCCTAGTTGAATGCTAGCATATTATGCTCATACAGAGTACATTTTTTTTAGAAAACAGCTTTGTTCTTATGTTTTTCCCCTCTCAAACCCTTGTATTTTTCTTCCAGAATAATAAATGGCAAAACTAAACTAGCTATATGATTTGAAATTTCAGGGGGGGCTGAAGACCCTCCCTCTGGCTACATGCCTGTGAACAATGTAAACAGACATAATAGCTTCTGCGCTGGTACTGGTCATAAATTGAAACGGATTGAGTTGGTCGGATGATACGGTTCATCTGAGACTTTCAGTATCCAATTTTGAGTATGCTGAATTGAGAATGATTTGCAGTACTACTGAAATAAGGGTTGTCAAAGGGTCCAATGCATAAAACCTTTATGTATAAATTGTAACACCATTTTTTATAAAGTTAATGATTGAAGCATGTCTCCTTTTCTAGCTCCTTGTGCGGCTATCCATATTGGAATTTCGGCGCAGGGGCCAAGGGGGGAACATAATCCACGCGATATAGTGTTTATGTGGACCATCCTCAGTGTGGGAAAAATAAGTTATTGTGGTTCAGGCCATTTTTATATTCATTAACTTCTTCTGATATCATTTGGATGCAGTATTGAAATGGATTTTTCAGGTGAAACCTTGACAGACTCTTAATAAGTAGGGAGTTAAAAATCTCAGTGAAAGTGAGACAAGATGGATGCATAGTGTGTGATCAACATTCCATGTTTGGAGTTGTGTAAATATTTTGTACCATAATGTTTTAGAAGTAATAGGAGTTAAGCTGAGTGGAAATACTCATTCGTTTTTTGTATTATGTACAATGTACATCAAATTATTTAAGTGTTATGCAGAGAAAATGAATGTTTCTGAATTTCTCTTGTACCCAATTAACAGCTTTTCAAGTTTTATTTTTTTACAAAATGAAATCCTACATTTTGTAATTTTATTAGGCCTTGGAAACAATGAATGACCATTATGCACTTTTAAGGATTGTGCAAGTTCCTATGTTGTCATAGTTATCCATTCACAACATTTATCTATGTATATTCCTGGCTTCTATTTACCTGTTGTTGTACAACAATCAAATATGTTTAGTCAGCATGAATAACTTTATCTTTGTCATAGTTACCCTGTTCTTTTGAACTTTCTTTGATCTTACTTACTCATGGCATTTCCTATTGAGATGCTCTTTCATTTCTCATGCAGGTCTGTTCAAACTTCTTTCTTATGCCAGGAAGTGATGTAACTCATGTTGGTAACTCTAATGATGACTAATTGTGACTCATAAGGGCATCTGGAAATTGACTGAATACTCTACTTGAGTGTTATTAAAAGATATTTTTATAAATGTTTAAAATAATTAGTAAATATTTTAAATTATGTACATATCCAGTTATAGAAATGAGTAAAATCAAATCTTTCTAATACACTGAAAACATTTTTTTCAAGCTACCACCTTCTCGTTTTATTTATACTCTATGGGTAAAATGAAAGTGATAAAAGTGAAATATTACAGCCCCAACGATGAGCAGAAAGTCTCCTTTGGAAATGTCAGCCAAAACGAAGAATCTTACCCAGGGGGGTTATTTTGTAATCTCACTTAAGTGAGAATACGTCATAAAATATGGAAAATTACGTCATTTTTTGTAGTTAAACTCCGCCACCCAGGCAGCGTTACCATCTTCGGCTCTCAAGCGGTGAACTGCCGGTCTATTTATTTGATTCATCCGCTCTTTCGACTCTTGATCCGTATCTTTCGACTCTCGATCCGTTTCATTTGGCTCCGCATTTCATTAGTTCCATCTCACCTGTTGTTAGGAACGTGAAATGGAGCCACCATCGGACCTTGGCCGATCGTGAGCCGATCATTAAGGGAGCGAAACGGATCTCCCGCCTTCCCACAAAGAGTCATTAAAAAGGTGAGATTACAAAATAACCCCCCAGGGGGGAGTATGGAAATTGGTCTGTTAAAAACAAAGACAAACATCGTGACTTCCTCAGTTTATTAAGATGCTCAACTGCATGGTTTCAGCTACTAGGCCACCATCAGATACACTAACCTGGGTGTCAAAAAATCTTTAAATTAGAAGGAAGGGGGGAGAGAGGAATACATATATTTAATAATAGGTGGAGGGGAGTTTCTAGTGCATGGGTACACCTGTTTTATTTTATTTGACTGTGTGTTCGAATTGGTGGGTCTGATAAGGAAACAATTGTTCTGGACATATTGAAGCAGCAATGAAAACTTAAGCCTTCAGATATCATCATTTCATTCCAAATTTTTAAATGGCTTGCTTCTTAAAGTTATCTGACCTTCAATATAATCTCCAAATCATCGAGATTGCACTAATGACATGGTACACATTCACACACATGGGTTCAAAGATATGTATGTACACCAAACGGATGAATTTGCCAATGAAAAAATCACGACTAGACCAGGACCTGAGATCGGGGTTTTGAATCCTGGTCAAGTTGAATGATTATTACATGGCAAATTTGATCTATTTTGTGTATATTCAACACAATCCTTAAGGAATGCTTTTGCACTATGTTTTTTAAAACCATAGGGTTTTCATCTTTTGAAAAAACAATATTACATCATTACATATATACTAGTGTTTAGAGAAGTGTTGGGCATAAGAATATTTACTTTCAAGAATCTGTGCAAGGAAGAAATATGAGAGCAGAAATAATTATGATGGGTGTGTGAGGAATCTAGGGATGGTACTTATTTATTTTATGTAGGCAGTATATCATGACATTAGATGGGACATGTAACTAGAGATGGGCCACTCTGAAAACTACCTCTGTAATTTTCGTAAATTACTGTGGTATTTTTCATAATTTACTGCATCCCTTGTAAATTACAGTAATTTTCTAGATAATTCACCTATGTTTGAGATAATTTTTCATACAGATAAATTCCCAGCATGTTCTTTTAAGCCAAGTTCACATTTCCTACACGTTTAATTATAAATTGAGGCATGTACAACTCATTGTTGGATTATTTTACTTAAATTATAACATTATAAGATTAAAGATTTAGAATATTCTTCTTCAAAATTTCTCTTCCTTTGACAAAAGAAAGCCAGATTGCGTGTTGCTGCCGTAGTTCTTTTTACAATTTAAAAAAATTGTAATACATTAATGTTGTATTAGGTATGGTTTAAACATCATTATTCCCTTCCAATTGCTAATGGCTTTCTTATTTAACCATACATTTGCTGTTAAATGCTTAAAACAAAAAAATACTGGAAAATTACGGTAACTTTCGAAGATTACCGTATAATTTACTGTGGTAAATTACCTCAGATAAAAATTTGGTAATTTTCCCATCTCTACATGTCACAGCACTAGGGTGACCAACTCTCCCGTATTTCCCGGGATCTCCCGTATTTGACCGTTTTTTCACTATCTCCCGTCTCTTTTGGGTGAATTTCTCCCATATTTTTTCGTCCAGCAAAATCATTGTTTCAATCTTTTAATTTTTGCGCACACGGTCGAAATTCGTGTAAACGTTAGAGAGCAGACGCAAATGATTCAAGTATTTTCTATCGATTATCTCGTTTAGAAATGACCAACCAATGAGTTTAAATCTCCTTATCTGCTAAACCTTTCTTTCGTTCTTTGTGTTGCTCAGCTGGTGGCGCTTTGGTGACATTTGGTTTCAATGGTTTTACTGTACATCACTTGTGAGCCGTTGTGGCATTTCCCCCCCCTTTTTTGGGCAATTCCCCTCTTTGGACAGTTTCCCGTCTGCGGACTGTTTATCCTCCGGACTTAGCCGAAGGACTTGCCCGAACGACATGCGCGCTAACGACATGTGCGCCAACGACGGCCAAAATGCCTACGACTACAAAATGCAGCGACTACTGCCAGCGACTTCTGCCACACCTTTCGCCGCACCATTCCCTGCCTCGTTTTTATAGCCAGTAAAGTGAGGAAGGATACCAAAAATGCGGTCATCCTGACCAAGGCACAAAGGCTGTGATCCTGTATTCTGCGGCCGACGCCAGAAAACAGTTCCTGGCGCTCCAATTAAAAACTGCCACCCTATCTATCACCCATCCCATTATTTCCTCCCCTCCAAGGCTACCAATCGCCAACCTCCTGACCTTACCCATTCCACCTTCGTCCTTGTCGACAGACCCCCTCCTCAGCTGACTCATGGCTGAGCTCGCCCTCTATTGCTTCCGAGACGGCGACCGGGTATCACCGTTGTGTGAGCCTGCTGACTTAGTCACTTTTGTACTTAAGAGAGAAGCTCAACCTCTCGTACTTGTTAAACTTAAATTATTTTCCGACTGGAAACTTTCATCACGGTCGCCTGGCACTCAACCTATGGGTAAATTCTTGTAATTGGTTTGGTTCTATTTGTGATTTGTAAAATATATTGATAAGTTAAGTTTATGATTGATAATACTTGTGTTTTCCTCATTTATCTCACCCGAGCTTGGAAAGAGTTTGTGTTTTTACGAGTGTTATTGGCGAGAAAATCTACTCTCTTCTCCCGATAGCGCTACACCGTTTAGGGCCAAGAGTTTTTAATACAATAATGGGCAGTGATGACGAAGCTACAATACCACCAAAAAACTAAAATGAAGTATATGTGTACATATCTTGTGAAATGTATATGTACATATCTTTTGGAATGTGTATATTCCTGGATTGGACCTGCACCGTCTAATGTTTTTACGAACACTGCATTGCTTTTTTTTGTGAAAATTTGCAGTGTTCTTAATCTCCCTTATTTTTGGTCAAGAATATAGAAATCTCCCTTATTTTTGGTCAAGAATATAGAAATCTCCCTTATTTTCTTCAAAAATAGTTGGTCACCCTACACAGCACTTGTTTTCAAGGCATAAGCAAAGATCAGACCAGAAAACTCCTTTTTCTTCTTGCTCTGCACAAATAGCAACTTGGCTCCTTGTGCCTGGGTTAATGCAACCCATTACGCTCTTCTTGTTTTTCATTCACATACATGTTGGCTCTATGTAAGATTACAGGTTAAATAATCCAAATTTTAGTGATGAATATCTCATCACGGTAAACAAGGTAATGTGGAGGCACTCAAATATATGATTCGCCAATAGTTTTTAAAAAAATCGGAATTTCTCCCATCTCTGGGAAGCTTATGCTAAATATATATACATGCATATCAGGTACTTAATGGTGATGACTAATGACAATGACTAATTTCAATTAATACCGAAACATAAAACCTTAAGAAACTATATGATCAGTCTAGAAGTTGGCTAGGTTCCACAGTCATTAAGCAGAATAAAAAACATCACTAGAGGTGATATTAACAAATATTAATTTATTATTAAGGTACATATTTCATCCTGATAATGGAATGAATTGTAAAAATTCTATCACAGCACCACCATAGGCATAAGTGGTATAAAACTTACCAGGAAACATTTTAATGGTGGTAATTAAAACAAATCATTTAGGGATAATAGTACATGGAGTATTCACAGAACCTATTCCATATAATCAAAGACTAGCTACAAATTTTAGCAGCTGCCAAAAAAGAACAACGCTGCTGTTAAACCTTTTGGTTTACTTCAAGACCTCAACACATTTGATATTTGGTGCAAAATTGAAAATTATTTAGGAATTTCTTATCATTTGACTGATCATTATTACGTTCAAAGGATGCGGAATAGGGCGAGTTACACAATAACAATGTAAAAATCAAATTACAGTTAGTATTTTTAAAAGCAACGTGAACAACGATGCTATGACATAATCAACCATTGCTGTGAAAAATTGCTGTTGTCGCCGAATGCTGACAATGGCATGTGAAATGTTATAATTATAGTGTTAAAATTGATGCCTACTTCGAAAATTTATGGCAATAACAGCGTTTACAGCAATAACTCCGATTGAGAAACACAATCACTGACTTGGAAGGTTTCCGCACGAACCCAAATGGAATATCAAAGCATTGCCCATTCTATGCGTCCATAAAGTTGTAATAATATTAATGGGTTGGGTTTATGGTGGTGTTTCCTCACCATTACATAAGTTCAAATTAACAGATGTGATGAAAACATTAGACCAAACACGCAGATTCGAAGGAATGTCCATTAAAATTAAGGCATTCCAGTGGGTATGATGAAGGACATTCTATCGGCCACAGCACCCCATTCTGCTCTATGCGTTTGGAATATGACAATCCATGCAACTAGGGCAACAGTCCATATTAAGGCTCCGATGAAAGATAGAATTACATCTGCAAAAATAACGAATGTGGTGAAAAAACAATATAATGTACATTTCACTTTAACATAACGAAGATAGGTACATACATTTCTTAATCTGTTTTTGTTCTTCATACGGAGGCTTCCAGAATGCCTCCCTAAAAAACCAAATTGCGTTAACGCACCACAGAAATGGCAATAAGAGGAATCCCGCTGAAATACGAAGTTGATTCTAAATATTATTAAGTAAAAACAAACAATGCCATCAAGTGGAGACTTGTGTAGGAAATACCAAACAAATGAAAACTTAAGACAATTTTTCACCTTGAAAATACCACCGACATAAATACAATTTCTTATCGTTTTTCATTTTCGATAAATCCATGATGAGAAAAGCTGAGCTTCACGTATTTCCAAAAAATTACTTCAACTCCGAAGTTTACATCACATCACTGACATCACATCCACAGACATCCTTGATTCGAATTACGTTAGGCAGTTGTCTAAATTCTAGAAATTCTACGAGAGAAGTATTCCGAATATGCTTTGCCTCGTTTGAATTATTATTTTTCCCATTAACAGAAATATTTCTGTGATAACATAAAATTGGACTTTTTACAGACTGAGAAAGCAATTAGTTCTCTTTGGACATTTACTATTGGCAGCTGTTATGTCGTTGTGAAGGTATTTGTTGTGAGGTTCCTTGAACAAATTTCACATTTTTGTGCATCTTGAACAATGGCATCGGGCGAAGATAAAATTTTAAGTTCAGAAGAAGTTAAAACCGAGGGGACACCAGATGTCCAAGATAAAGACTTGTACGAATTGCTGGATAGTAAGTTTTATTTTTTTAGTTGTTGTAAGTTAATCTCAGGAATACCATTCATTTCATTACCCAAAAAATCTTCGTAGGTGCTTTGGATGATTTTGATGCTCCGGCAGAACAAGCAGTAAAACCAGCTGAAGACCAAAAAGATGCTGCTCAGTCTAATGCAGATCCTCTGGGAAACATGTGGACGGAAGAATTCATCAAACAGGCCACATCTCAATTCGAAGAAAGTTTGCAGTCTATGTTAACTGCTGGTAATTACAGTATTTTATTCAGAAATCAATTGCAATGCACGCAGTACATTGATGCGTTGAGTGAGGTTATTTAGAATGTGGGTGATTGAATTATTATTTTTGCAAATGATAGCCGAATTTTGAAAGTTGATGTGAATTATGCAATCTCATTGATTCACGAAAATTATATTGTGATCCTGTCTGATTTCCAAGACTGTTACAAACATTTATTAAATAGCAGTAATATGTGGGTAATTAATGTGCTTTCTCATTTGTTGTCTCATCAAAATCTTAACTCCAGAACATCCTATGTGGTGGAAACTTACGTATCTGTGGTGGTAGAGGAACTTTATACCGTACGTTTCCCGATGGATCCTCTCGCCCTCAGACTAACCACATGTACTTCTGAGGAAAAATGTACTTTAATGATTAAAATTCCAGTGCTATAATATTCTTAAAAGTTCGAATTTAAAATTAGCTTCTTGTGAAATGATGATTCCGAATTGCTATCACCTCTTAATTTTACTGTGATTAACATTCCTGAATGTTTAAAGATAATGGCTTTGAATCCTGTTCTTAGCAGGAATGTTACGTTTAATTGAATTTATCTGCAAATCATTTCTAAATAGAAAATGAAATGAAGAAGAGCAGACTAAGCATTTATTGTCTCTGCTACTTAAATAAATAAATAATTATGTTATTTCTTCTTGAAATTTAGGAGCTAATGGTGGAGAAGAAATGGGAGATACTTTACAGAAAATAGCCCAGGCAGCTGCCAAAGCTGCTGCAGAAGATTCCTCAGAACAAGACTTTTCAGCCGCTATTGCACAAACCTTGAAAAATCTTTCCGAGGGTACTCATAATTTGCAAGTTAGTATGACTAATGTTTCTCTAACATAAATGAAAATGAGAATTTCAGCATTTGAACTTTGCTGTGTTTTTTTGCGGAGCATTCTAATCTGGTATTTTTCTTTCTTCTTTTTACCATGATTATTTGTGTGATGTGAAGATCATTTCAATTAGTGTAGTCTAAGAAAGTGTTAACTCGTTGTGGAGGGAGAAAGATTCATGAAAGTATTTGTTGGAGAAAGTTTTGTACTTCGTTAGGTGTTTTAGTAGTTTTATTTGAAAAAAAATGACAGGATATTGTTGTTACAATTGTTGACTATTTTTCCACATAATTACCATCCCACTCAATGCTTGTGTTGAGCTGTGGCACAAGCTTCTTTATGCCCTCCTCGAAGAACTCTCCCACCACCCAGGGAGGTGCAAAGACAATAATCTGAAGGTGCCAAGTCTGGGGAATTCGGGGGGTGGTTCAAAAAATCCTGACCAAATGAGTCCAAGAGTGCCTTGGTGGCTAAGGCTGTGTTGAGGACTGGTGTTGTTATGCAACAAGCACACTCCCCTTGTCAGCATTCCCCTCCTTTTGTTTTGAATGCTCCTTTTGAGTTTTTTTAGGGTCTCACAATATCATTGTGCATAGATGGTCTCCCCCTGAGGCTGAAATTCAACCTAAATGATGCCATTTTGGTCCCAAAACACAGGCCATGGTCTTTTTGTCTGAAAATATGGTGCTGAATTTTTTGGGAGATGGGGAATTGGTGTGACGCCACTGTGATGACTGTCTTTTTGTCTCAGGCGTGTAATGAGCCACCCATGTTTCATCACCAGTCACAATAGAGCTCAGAAAAGTCTCACTTTCCAATTCAAGTCGCTCAAGAAACTTGCAGATGCTATTGACCTGATTTTTCTAGTGCTGCTCTGTCAGCTGTTTTGGGACCCATCTTGCACACAGTTTCCGGTTTCCCAGCATTTCTGTGAGTGTCTTGTATAAGAGAGTTCTGTAGAGTTGTGGAAATGTCGCAGAAATTTCATCCACTGTCAATCGGCGGTCTTCAGGATCAGTTTCCTCGATTTTTTGCAGCAACTCATCCATCAGAATGGAAGGTCTTCCACTCCAATGTTCGTCATGAACATTTTTTCTGCCTCCACTTAACTCTCTACACCACTTAAACACGTTCTGTTCATAAAACCTTCGCAGTAAACCGGGTCTGAATAACTAAACAAATTGCAATCTATGCTTTCTTAGATAAACCAGACAACCTAAAGCTAAATAGACAAATTTCAATTGGCAAAATCTCTAACCTAGTAATTTGCATCATAATACATACCTACCAATTATGCATGTTTTAACGCTATTTATTATTAGAGGTTTATACTTTTAGGTACCAGAAAATCTTGCAATACTTAACGAAAATACTGTATTTGATTTTGTTCTGTTGATCTTATAATAAATCTCTACAAGCCATCAAGAAGCTGACAGGACGAAAAGAAACAAAAGTTTACAAATGTGGAAGAAACTCTCATTGATATAGATATTCCACGAAATATTGCTACAGATACCTACCTACGCGAAATACTAAAGCACGGAATGAAGACAGCCACTAACTACATACAGAAAGTAATCCGAACGACATGAACTGTTATTAAAAAATGCCTAATGGTGCAAAATTCAGACTTCGGGAGTGTAGAGTACACAAAATGACTTCAAGAATTGAGTAAAAAAGTGATATTATAACATTAATAATAGCTATTAGAACAACAATGAATGCCCTAAAGTTAAACATAATTAAATATAGTGTTTTCATTTGCATTAGAAGATTTTAAAACAGCAAAAAACTAAATGGAAAAGATTGATGTAAAAGTTAACTACTTCACCAAGACTTATTCGGACTTTATTTGTTCTCAGTACATTTTTTCACCAAAGCTGGCTCTAGCGTCGATTTGGGGCTTGAGAAGTCCTCTTCCCAAGGGGGCAGAAGGGCGCACTTGCCCCCTACACACTTCTGCCCTTCGTTTCGGACACAGCTTATGTGATTTGGCCGATCTCAGATTCTTCAAAATGAGTGTAACACGTTGCGATCTTGAATTTAAATTCTTACTTGTAGACTTAAAATATTTGCATAGAGAAACAACGAGGTGCTAGTTATTTTATCATCCTATATGAGTTAAAGTTTATGATATGAAGGCATTGTTTTAAGAATGCTTTGACTAATAAGGACCAAATATGGTTTTAATACTTTGCCAATGACCACAAAAGTTATGGGGGGAGGAATAACTATTTTTTTTGCGATTTCTTCAAAAGGTTCGATGTTACAAAACTTGATGATATGAAGTGCCGATTTTTCGGTCCCGCTGACTTCGTATTATCGAGTTTCTACTGTATATATTTTTTTTTAGGGCTGTGCGTATATAAGTTAGTCTCTTGGTGCCAACGATGGCGGCATGACCGCTGAAACGTCCGGTGAATTTTTTAAATATATAAACTACCCTGTCACCATCTATCGGCGAACTTTACGGGCTACTCCAGGGGGTTTTCTTTTGTATATAACACCACCGATTCCAGTGTTTCTTTAGTAGACTAGGTATGCTAGGTGGTTTGTGCATTCGATGAGACTTTGAAAGGTCTGTGGTTCGATTCCCGGCCTAGTCAAATTATTTTCACTTTGAATCGGCCATCATTCCATCTTCACACCACCATTGGACTTCAAAATTTTGTGTGTTTCCTATCCTCATTCTTTCACCCTCTGTTTAAATGAAATATTATTTATGCTTGTGACCGGTTTGTTTGAATGATTGAATGTTTATATACCTGTATAAAAATCTAGTACACTTACTTTCTGAACATGCCTTGTAATATAATCTCTGACTACAAATAAAAATTTTATATACTTAAGAGAGCTGATGACAGGATCCTTATGTGGAGATGTAAAAAGAGAGACCACAGGGAACTTTTGGTTTGGGGAGTTGTGTTAAATGGCTCCAAAACCTAGACTTGGGAGAGCGTCGTCCTTTCATGGTACTCTTCAGCCTCGGGAATAGAAAGAAGTCACAGGGGGGCATGTCCGGCAAATACGGTAGCTGAGGCCAAATAATGCTTTGTTTTTCTACTAAAAAATCACAAATAAGCAGTGATGTGTGAGTGGGAGCATTATCGTGGCGCAATATCCACGAGTTGTTTTGCCACATTTCTGGGTGTTTTCGTCTAATTGCTTCACGCAAACGGCCCATAACTTCCAGGTAGTATTCCTTATTGACCGTACAACCATGTGGCAGGAATTCAGAATTATTGAAAATCGGAATTATGAAGCCCGCGAAATTTAAAAATTCCCGTTATTTTTTGATCACACCTCGTATATATGCAATTGAAGAAACAATCTGATACATGTTAAAATTTATGCTTGCCTGTGTTTTGAGGTTTTTCATTTATTTCCATGGTACAAGTTTAATTATACCCCTTGTTTTTGTAATAATTAGTAAAGCTAATTACAGTGCATTGCTCTTGCCTATTAGATGGATAGATCAACTATGAACACATTACTCCCTTTAGTGTATTCCAGTGTTGGTTGTATTCAGTATGGCTACTACCTCACATGCATACCTTATTCCCCACTATCAACCTTGTTTATTTATAGAAAAAAAATCTACACAACTGGGTGCTTGTTTTCTATATAGCGATTTCTGATTTAAATGAAATGTACATAAGTGCTTTTGATTGTGATTGAGGAATATAGTATTTAATTTCTTTTTCAGAGCCCAATGAGTGATGACGATCTAATGAAAATGTTTGGAAGTATGGGTCTTGGAGGTGAAGATAGTTCTTTTCCTTCCGATGGAGACTTCCTACCTATTTTGCAGACGATGATGCAGTCATTGCTCTCTAAAGATGTTCTTCTACCTGCACTGCAAGATATGGTCGAAAAGGTATGATTAAATGTTATCAAGAATATTAACTTAAGGGAGTCAAGTTGGTATATGGAGTATCCAAATACTATTCTTTATGCTAATTCTCTCATTCTGTTTTTGATGGACTTCTTTTAATGCTGCTTCGGAGATTGGTAGAATAGATTATTGATGGGCATAACCTTAAAAATATGATAATGATAACTGGTAACTTTGTGATTCCACATGTCTTTATTTGGAATGACATGGATTTTGACATTCAATGTCATCTTCAGGTTGACCTGAAGGTACCTGAAGATGACGTTGAACGTCAAAACCCAGGTAATTCTAAATAAAAATATGTCGAATCACGAAGTTACCAGTTATCATTATTATGCTAAGAAACTCCACAAAATTACACCTGAAACCACCAACCTTCAAAATATAGGACAAAAATTAAAATATGTATTTAATGTGCATAAAAGATACTATGAGACATTCCTTATCCAAGATAATAGGGTATTTGTGCATTCAAACCTATAGCCAATGGGGTATCACCTTGCTTGGGCTTTTGGATGAGGTAGACGTGATCACAGAGTAAGTATATATAGAGGACTCACCGCACGCACAAAAACCATATATATTTTTGATGTAGTTCCGGAAGGGTAAAGTAGATTACAAATTGAAGAAACTCACGCTAGTTGGAACAATTAATTTCACACGTATTGGTCTTCCACATGAACTAAGACCAAACAGCCAACGAAAACCTAGGTCATCTCTTTTTGCCTTTCAGAGAAATAAAACCCTTGTGTCTTCTTGCACGAAACCGAAAAAGGCAGTAATTTTGCTGTCGATAATGCATCATGACAACGTAATAAATGAAGCAACTGGGCCAGAGCAAAAACCTGAAATTGTAACAATTTATAATAGAACGAAAATTGGCCTAGTTGTCCTCGACCAAATGTATGCCAAGTACAATGTTGCTCGTAACACATGATGTTGGCCATTGGTCGTATTTTTTGACCTGCCCAACATCTTAGGAGTTAATGCTTTGTGTATTTTTAAGTTCAATAACGCCAAAGTAAAGCCGATGCCTAGACAAGTATTCATTCAGCGTGTTTTCTGGGAGCTTCTTGGGAGTTTCCTGGGAGAGAGTCGGAATGAAGAATGCCGCCATTCCATTGCAGATGAAGAACAGGTGAAAGGGGATTCTTGGAATTCAGGACAATATAAACGGAAACCCTAATCATCCTCAGGACAGCAGTGTTGGCAGCTGCTTTTTGTGTGCGAGGGCAAAAGATAAATCAACAAGGAAAAACTGTGAAAAAGTGTGGCCACAAAGTATGTGTGGAGCATTCTTCAGTCATTTGTTCGACATGTTTTGAGTCTTGTGTCGAGTAAATTTTCTTGTCAAATTCAATGACGTATTCACCACTAGTAGTTTGATTATATATTTATTTTTAATTTTATGGCCTTCATTGGACCACTTTAGTTATCTTCTGGATTTCTTCTGTTTTATGTCAGCCCAGTATTTCTTCATTCGATCGGATCGTAGCTTTCTTTCTTTAGTAGTTTGATTATATTATGGAATAATACTTTTTTGCTCAAACTGGGAATCAATTTACGTTGCAGTGTAGTATTGTGGTTGAGAAACATTTTTGTGTGTAATTTTTGTCATTTCTATAATGAGGATACCAAGCGAGATGCATGAAAGACAATGACGTGCTTCGAATTGTAGAAAAAATTTGAAAGGACATTAGGGAGTGGGGAGGGGAGTTAGAGAGGGAGTAAGAGGTAAAAAAGAACAAATGTTCATATTTTGTACATTTCAACCTTGTTTCACCCACCATTCTATGTTTTAGTAGATAAAATGGCTTTCAACACAATTTCACTAGAATGCTATAAAACGCAGCTCATTTCGAAATGCATAACAAAATCTTTTCTACACCATGGACCACTTTTTTATCTACACCACAAACAAATATTTCATTTTATGTTTATATTTCTGCGCTGGCAGTAAAATTTTCTTTTCAATGGTTTTTTCTAATTTACTAATTACCCTGGAATATATTTAAGTTATGTTGCCCTATAGTCACGGAAAATATATAGACTTAAACTTGTCAAAAAACTGATGTTAGTTATTTTTTTATTTACCAGCATATATTGTTTGAAAAGAGCAGAAAAATGGAATAAACATAGTGTTGGATAGCTGAGGAACACACAACAGTTACAAAAATATTAAATTATTGAAATAGGTAGTTTAATTATAGAAACAAACTATTTTTTGGGCCACAATGGTAGCCCACATGCCTATCCATGTTACAAGCCATGCGCCTACTGCTGGGCAACAACCAAGCAATAGCCAAGAAACAAACTGTTAAATTGCTTGGAGTACACCTTGACTCAAGACTCTCCTGGAAGGCCCATACCGATATTGCCAGAAAAAAGTCCACTGCGCGTACAGATCCATCGACCCACTCATTAAACGCCATAGTGTCCTTGCAATAGAAACAAAACTTATCATTTACAAATCCATGATCTGCCCCCTCCTGTGCTATGGATATCCTGCCTGGGCCACGGCAACAAAAATGCAACTAAAAATTGTACAAATCCTAGAGAATAAAATAATAAAAACCATCGCAAACGCCTCCTGGTATGCAAGTAACGAATTCATCTGCAATAACCTTAATATTCCCACCATTGCGCCATACCTCCACTCCATAGCTACATCTTTCTCCAAATCAATCGGCAACTTAGGAAACAAAAAATAGACAGTAGGCATTACGAGAAATACCCCACTTCAAGTACAATAGAACAAAATTTGTAATAGATATCCTCAAATAAACACACTACTGAACTAATATCATATCCTACTCGCTATCCGGTCCTTCAAACTCCACATCATGCGAACATCAAGCAGCAAGAGCTGAGAGGATGTAGAAAAATTCGCAGTGAAACTGCATCCCTGCCTGCTTCTTCAGCCGAGAGAGAACCCAGAGATTTGAAAATGAGAAGCTGGAGATTTAGAAGTCTGACGGGGAGTTGCGAAGAGGGGCAGAGGGGAGGGCGGGAAGGAGAGGGGAGAGGCAATAAGGCGAGAGAAGAGGCAACGTCCTTGAAGCGAGGCATCTCTCGTCTCTTGCTGGCAACTCCGGGGCCATCTATCTGCTCTTGGAGAATTAAAACAGGCGATACCATTTCCGCCTATGCCGTTAGTCCTCTAGTATACTTACTCTATGATGTGATGTAGTCGCGACACCACCTGGGATGGGCTGCAGCCGATGCGATTTTCATTTCTAAGATGACTTCCAATTGTTTTTCGGAGAAATACTGTGTAAACATTTAACCATAGTATGTTTAAACCAGAGCATTGGAGCTGGAGCCTGAAATGGAGCTACCAGGAGCTCCAAATTTTTGCTGGAGCTCCAAATGGTATAATTTTTGCGCTCTGGCCACCGATTTTTAATTAACCTAGCCTACGAATATCTGTGTAACACTACAATAAATTAAATTTCATTCCTGCTAACTTTTTGTGTGCAAGGCTTCTAAATTTTTCAGGAGTATTTTTGACAGTGTCATATGTTGTCCTCGCCTTAGTATAAAATACTAAAATGCCAGAGTGACTCCCCCAACTTCTTTCTATGCTTAATATTTTCTCAAGTGACTTTACCTCATTAATTTCACTATCGAACCCAAAGAATAAATTTCATCCAAAATCCTTAGTCAGGTTTGCTTGACCTTTAGGGAATATTGCAATTGTGTGAACCTTGAGGGCAAGTAAATGAACTACAGGCTCATAGTGCCAAAATTTATGGGTGCTTAAAGCCCTGTTTCCAGGTCTGGGCTTTTCTGTCAATAAATTACCTCATATCTCTATAGGGCATCATGATGCCATCCTTATCTTTAAGCGATTTAACTAATCGATTCTGATAATACCACAATCTTCCTATATATTGTAACCTCACCCGGTCACACTTTCCTTTATATTAAATAAAATTAAACCCTTTGTGAGGACACAAAATATCAAACATTTACCTCCTTGCTGAATGAGATTTAAGGGTGATTAGAACACAAACACCTATAAATAAAACACTTTTTATAACCTTTGAAATATGTATCACTCAACACTTTTTAATGAAAAGAAGTTAAACCTTTGTTTAAATAACATCAATATTCAAGAATTTAATAAGTGGTAGATATTGGGACCAATTTACAAACTTAACCCTTTTTATTCAAATTTTGTTACGTTTAAATTACTTTGCAACTAACAAACAATTTTTATTAACGGAGGTTATTATAAAGTTCGTAAAGGTCCTTTCTTTTACTTTTTATTTTACTGTTTTTTAAGGCTACACTTATCGTGATCTGGATCTTCCTTTCACTCTCTGCGGTTATGGGTAGGGGCTTCCGTTTTCCTCTCCATTTTATCGTCGATTTTAGGCCTTGCATCTATTTCTTGGGTATCCTTCCCGTTTCTAACGCGGCCTTTCAATTAAATTTTGGTAATGCTCCTCCTTTGGTAACTTTGTACATTCTATTCCCCTTTTCCTGCCGTCTTATCTCCAGATTTTCTTAAGATTCTTCTCTCCGCGTGCCTTTACGATCTTAATGCCTTTACTTATTTCCCCCTTTTGTTATCTGTTTATACCTTAAGCATCCCCCATTACCTATTATTATTTATTTATTTATTTCCGTTGTTCTTTACTTCTCTGATCGAAATATTGATTCTATCTTGGCGTCCTTGGTTTTCTATTGTTATTATGTGGTTTCTTGAGATATTTCTAGAATTTATTTAAATTACCCTTTATTTCCGGATTTATAATGGTTGTTCGGTTACAATATATATATTTTGAAGTTTATATATTCGGTTGTTATTTTCTTCATGTCCTGGAAGACTGGCTGTTACAACTTCAAAAAACTAATAGGAAAAAACCTACACCTAGAAAAATCATGCAAGGCCTAGTGAAATGTTCGATAATTAATTTTGCAGGAAGAATAAGCTTATAGAACTTAAATGGAAATTAGTAGATTCCAGTTAAGATCCCAGTTCCATCATTATGTACCTTAAATAAAAACATTAAAGCAGGCAGTGTCAATTACTTATGACAACACTAAACAATATTTTAAATACCATAATTCGATGGAATGTATTGATTTGGCGAAGAAAGAAATGAAAAGTAATCAATTTTTTCACAATCATATGATATAAACAAAACGTTTTTTTTCCAATCTATGGATTTTAATGGTCCAAAATTATTATGAAAGCTGATATTAAAACAAAGCAATTGAGAGGTGGTAGACTGAATTTTGATGAAAAAATGTTGGCAGAATTATGAAAACTCATGAAAAATGCTTAAAAATGAGTGGAAAATGGACCTAGAATACTCTGAAATAAAAGTTTTACATCATATATTCCCTAAATAACAACTTAAATGTGTTAAATTAACTATTTTTATTGATCCTAGTGAGAGAAAAAGTTAAAAAAAATATATATCAAGCAAGATGGAGGAAAAACCCTTAAAAAGTCTAGAATTGATGAAAATGTGCGTAAAAAGGCATTTTTTTCTCAGGTTAGATGGAAAGCCTCAACCCTGCACAAAAATCTTTTGCGTACTTTCTAGTCATAGCAAAAGATAAGGCTTGGTACCCCTCGGGAAACAATTTGCGAGATAAGCCCTTTTTCGATCCACCGTATTGCGCACGTGTAATGTAAACAGTTGATATTTTATGTTGTAATTGCAATGCTCGAGTGGAAATAGGTTTTTGTATTTTTTTAAAAGGCCATTCTAATCCATGAAAAAATAAAACTGAGCATTTAAAGCATCAGCAAGTTTGTGCCTTAGAAATGTTTATTTGCTTTTAATACTTGATGTGAGCTTATGTTTTCAGAGAAATTCAAATAAGGTTGCTGTTAAATACTTTTGTTTAACAAATTTGAAATGTACCTTAAAACTAGAGATTACCTTTGGGCTATTTTTATGTAAAGATATTCTCATTGTTTTATCTCTCACATTGATGTACTACTGTGATTTACACTCTTATAACCTGCCATTGTGAGGAAGTAGTTTTGATTTGATAGTACTATGAGGCCTCCATGCTCTCTACTTAGAGAGCATGGAGGCCTATGATTAACACCAGCTCCTAACTCCAGCTGACTAGTCTGTAGTTATGTAACTGAAGTTATGGATTTACAGCTCTTTTGGTTCTCGCTTATACATTCACTCAGTATTTTTGTAAAATTATTTATTGAAAATGAATTTTAACCATATAAATTTGCTTTTTTTCTCTTTCATTGTCATAATTAGTCAAAAGTATTGAATTTTGGAAAAATCACCTATTACCTCTGCTTATTAAATGTTCGGAAGCTAATTTAAAATTATGGTGCAGGGCATTAAATTCTCATTTTAATTAAAAATTTACCATTCTACCCTATAAAATTGTTGTTTTAATTATTGTTTACCTTCTTTACTTAATGTGACATAATATCTAATTTTCATCCATTTTCCAAGAAAAATATTCAAATGCCTCTAGTTTTTTTCATAGTCTTGCTATGCATCATGTGTAATTTTGTGGCAGTTTACTTGAAAAAAATTTTTTTTAACAGTACCCTGGCTGGTTGGAGGAAAACAAATCAAAATTGGGCGACTCAGAATTTCAAAAATACACACAGCAGCTGGAGTTGATGAAAAAGGTTTGCGAGGATCTGAACAAAGAGCAAGAATCTGATTCTGAGGAGGTGAAGAAGGAGAGGTTTGAGAGAATATTGGACCTTATGCAAAAGGTAATTACAGCTTCAAGAGTAACTTAATTATCTTTAAATATTTTACTATCTATTAGGGTACATATCTGTGATTTCATATGACTTCTGGATAATATTGAATCCAGAAATGGTGAAAGAGGTATAGGGAATGGAATGATGGGGAAGGCTGGGTGCTGGCTAATAGCCTTGGAGGATGATTTAACATTATGTATTTAATTTATCAAAATATTTCCATCATTTTTGAGTGCTGGAGGAAGAGAACGAAATTTATGGCTCAAAGGTTGCTTGTGAGAAAGCGGAGGTACATAAATATTTTCTCAAGAATTTAGAGGCTTGACTAAATATCTTGGCAGGAGGATAAAAACAAGTGCTAGTGGTGCAGCTCACTTATATGCTGTCTATCTAGTAATACTGATATATTTTACTTATCTTTCTGTGCCTGCTTGCGATGCTGGCATCACATTGGCCACAAATGTGGTAGCTACTTGGATTTCAATTTTGTTATTATGTAGTTTAAAATTCAGGGGATGTTCACCACTTTTAAGGGTTCATTTAAATTTCTACTTCTAAACATATTTCTCCCTTAAAAATCTTTAAAAAATTCTTGGCTAACACATTTCAAAGTAATAAATGAAGGTGAAAGGTACCAATGGTCTGAATAGTAAGTGAATAGATGGGAATTTGAGATGAAAACAGTGTGTTTTACAAATGAAAAAAATATTCACAGGGCAAGAAAAATATGTTATGAACATATTTATGGCACAAATGTTGCTTCTTATTCTGTAAAAATCAGTTTATCTCACTTGAAGCCTCCTCTGTATAGCATCCTAATCTCGAGGGATTACTATAGAACTGAAACATTTTCCAAATTCATGGCACGGATTACTTTTCTCTGTGTACTCATTTAGTCACTGCTGTGTTGTCTTTTCTCTGATTAAAACTGAAAATTATCCTATCAGATACAAAGGCAACTGATCGCAGTATGGAGTGTTGCTCATTCTAGCATTTATACTGCCAGCTCCTTCTATCCTAGCCTTGTAAATGTAGTTAAGAAGCATTCACAAAATGTTCCTTTCCCTATCGTAGCTCCTAATTTCTCTATGATATTTTCTGTCCTCATTCTTCTGTTTTGTGAGCAGCTATCATACGTATGTCTTTCCTGAGTTTTGTTGGATTTGGCATTGCTAAGACTATTAAATGAATGGTACTCAGAGGCTAACTAGTATTGAGTTTAGATTTATCTGATTTGTTCAAGTCTAATTACATACATATTTGGTTGTCTAATGTAGTAATTTTTGTGCTGTATATACATAGTTTTAACTTGTGATTAAGAAATGGTAGCATTTTAGGATTTCTTGATAACATGGTGAAAGAGGCCTAGAAAGAATCCTCTCTCTGCTAAAACATTAACTACATATTAAGGAATGTTGTGAGAATTTTATGTTTATTGCATGCATATGTGTACCATAGTTAGAAATTTTAACTAGGGATGAAAACATTCAATGAACGCAAATGGCTCCATGGGTCATAATTATTATTTCTCTGTACGTATACCTTTGGAGCACTTAGGAATTTTATTTTTGAGGTTATGTTTATTTTTATGTTTTTATAACCTTATGTGTTTTGCTCTAATGTAAAATATGGTGCATTACAGTCTTTTAGTCTTTTAAGTATCATTAGATGACGATAGTAACTTTTTCCATTCTTAAATTAAACTGGTTTAGAGATAATATATTCCCACTAAAAATGTTGTGATCTGGCATTAACTTTATTTGTTTTAAATAATGAAGATATAATCAGAGGTAGCAAGAAGAAATGTATCATAACTACAATGCATGCATTTTATTTAACTTCACTTCCTGCACTTTTTCATGCCTGAAGTTAATATACTTTTTATGGAATAATGTGACAAAATCCCCTTTTTGAATGCCCTCAATTATTTTTAATAATCTCAGAGCATATGTTGGATTGGATAAATACCACATTCTTCTCCATCTCATTACAGATGCAAGATTGTGGTCAGCCACCTAAAGAACTGATTGGAGACCTTAATTCCATAGTCCAATTTGATGAGCAGGGCATTCCCAAACTACCTGGTCTCTCCAATCAGTGCTCCATTATGTAGTGAAACATGTTATCTGTAAAGACATTAATCTGATTCTATCTATAATGGGATAAAATGCCTCCTTATGAATGGCAGTTTTCTCTCTATTCTGTGGAAGTTTTGGTGCATCCTAATACTCAAAATTATACTTATTAAATCTACTCTCAGATTAATATTATTTGCTACAGTTGTCCACTGCCTTCAAAATATTGACTTGCAACCTAAAATGTAAGAAATCCAATATTATGGCAATTTTGTATTGACGTTTATTTGAAATCAATGGAGAGGTTGTCAATTTATTTTAAGAGGATACTAGTCGCCTTGAAGGCTATATTTTGAATATTCTTTGGTACGTATTTTTTTTAGTTTTGTTAAAGGTATGGTGTGGTTTGTATTGTTTGATGTAATAAATTTATTAGAATGTTTAATATACCATAAAAATAGTAAAAATCTCTGAAAATAAGTAATTTTTTTATTTGTCCCTTGATGAGTCTTTAGAGGATACTGACTTCCTGCAGACAATACAGCACTGGTGTGGAGCAAAATGAGAACTCCAGTTTAATAAATGCTCAAATTACGAATCAAAGTAATATTTTTTGCTGTATCAGGCCTCAAGTTGTGGAAATATATGTGACAGATAACATATCAAGGAAACACTTATTAAATTTTCAAGGAAAATTCATAACTCAAACTTAAGTTTTGACAACTTGTACCTCCTTGATAATGGCACAAGTTGCCAAAACCTAGGTCTGTTTACTATATTTCTTGTGGAAATTAATGAAGTGTCTCTTTAAAATGTTAACATTATATTTTTTCTGGTCATATGCATCAAGCAGTTACTGGCTTGAAAAACCTGTGATTGGTAATTCTAGACATGCATAATTTTACCTATCTAACTTCTGTGAGCTAACATACCTACAGTCATTCATTGGCACTGAAATATGTAATTGTAGGGTAGTTATAGGGACTAGTTATGCTTTCACTTGGGCTCATGAAGGTAGAAAATGTGCATGTTGGTCATCCCTGAAGGGGTTATAGATAGAGATGGGTCACTTTGAAAATTACCTTGGCAATTTTTGTAAATTACTGTGGTATTTTTCGTAATTTACCACACCCCTTAAAAATAACCGTAATTTTCCAGATAATTCACCTATGTTTGAGAAAGTTTTTCATACATATAAATTCCCAACATGTTCTTTTAAGCCAAGTTCACATTTCCTACGTGTTTAATAATAAATTGAGGCATGTACCACTCATTTTTGGAATATTTTACTTAAATTATAACATTATAAGAGTAATGCTTTTGAATATTCTTCTTGAAAATTTCTCATACTTTGACAAAAGAAAGCCAGATTGCATGTTGTTGCCGTAGTTCTTTTCACTATTTTTAAAATTTCTAATAGATTAATGTTGTATTAGGTACGGTTTAAACATCGTTATTCCCTTCCTATTGCTATTGGCTTTCTTGTTTAACCATACATTTGCTGTTAAATGCTCAAAACTAAAAAATACTGGAAAATTACGGTAATTTTCGAAGATTACCGTAATTTACCGTGGTAATTTACCTCGGATGAAAATTATGGTTATTTTCCCATCTCTAGTTATAGAAAAGTCTGTTGAAAATTGTGAGAAAATAAAGATACCTACTGATTGACTTGAAGGGGAAGGATCAAAAAGGATTTGTGATATGAGATGAATAGATTTATCTGTTTCTAGGCTGCTCTTTCTCTCTCTCTCATCCTTTTGCAAGTTTGTCACTTAAATTTGGAGATCAATGTGGTGCTTAGAATTAATTTTTCTAGTTTCTGGGAAAAATGAGGAAATGCTTCATTTAAAAAATGCTTGACTTTTTTATTTTATGAAAGTTTTTGGTGCTGGTGCATTCTCATCGAAGTTGATCACCCTTGAAAGGCTATGCTAAAACTACAATGACCCTTGATGATATCTTCAGCTGGGGAGAAAAAAAAGATATTGTTGGAACTTTAATCCTTGGTGGATTACTCCATGATCATTTTAAAATAAATGGACTATCAAAGTTTTAATTTATACCTTATTTAAATTTTACAAACGTCAAAGTTTCCCATTATTGCCTTTTGAAATTATGTACATACATGCTTTTTCCATGAAAATGCAATGATAGTTAACTCCCAAGGGATGAAACCTGATTTTTTGCACCATTGATCAGCAGTGGTGATCAGATTTGCAAGTATGTACAACTGTTGATGAGGTTCCATTTTGCTGGGGATTTTTGTTGATGTAGTGGCTGAAATATTCACTTCCTGATGTTAATAGCACAGTTGTTGATAACCTCCCCATATAGCCAACCAACCAAAGCATGTTGCTAGGAGTAAGATTTTGTTATCTTTCGAGGAAAAAAAATAAGACTGAATGATTGAGTAGAAAATCAAAAGATATGACTTGAAATCAAGGAAAGAAGTGATCACCTTGCTTTTGTGCCTTCTTATCAATCTTCTCCTTATCCATAGGCTTTAGTAGCTTTGTTTTTTTTTGCTGGATGCTAAGTGTTTAGCTTGTAGTCAAGTGAGAGCAGCCATATTTATAAAGTACCGCAATGGAAGTAAAAGCTAATTGTTAAGGCTGTATCTACCGTAGCCAGTGCCGTCCGTAGGGTAGTGCGACAGGTGCCACTGCACTGGGCCCTGCATCTACGAGGGCCCCGCCCGGGCTTGCCTTTTTTAGAGGGTGCGGAGAAACCCGCCTATAACCTGAAATTACCTACTACTTAGTACACGTACTTTTCTTGAAATCATTAGCCATATTGTAGGTTAACTTCCTTCTTTCCAAGAAATATGCTTAAAAGATGCTACAATGTCAAAAAGGGAATGCAATGTTAGGGGAGGCCCCGACTTTTGTTTGCACAGGAACCCTCAATCCCTTGGGACGACCCTGACCGTAGCTACTCTCTGTATGACCAGTCGGACACGCTATCTACCTTTTAAATTTGGTTGGTTTTGAGGACTGAAACCAAAATACTAGGCCATGTGTCTAATGGTGCATTAATAGAATTCAGTTTCGAAGTAGAAGAAATCGTGAGATCTTCCCCAAAACTCCTACCGTAGTGGTTAGATAAGAAATATGCGTTGGCTACAAACAGAAAAGGTACTTTGGATGGTGCTGTGAAATTGGTGTAATTCTGGTAGAAGAACGTAAACCAAGTAGATGTAACACTAGCTTCCTTCATGGTAGTGGTCATTGTTTATAGTTGCTGTAGTCCCATACTAATGACATAAAAAATATGGAGTGAAACTAATGCATTCCTTCTTGTAACATATATGTACATATGTATTTGCTATTATTCAATCTAGTCTATTACTATCCTGTATATAGCTCTTCTTTCAATGACCAGGTTTCCTAACATGTCTTGTGACAGTTATAATGTTGTATATATTTGAATGATGAATTTCAAAAAGGGCTCATCTCGTAAAATTTTGAAAATGGACATTTTCCCTCTTTTTTCATTTTTTTTTACATAGACAGATGTTTTATGAGCGAGAAGAGCTCATATCTTCTTTTCATTGAGTTTCAGAAAAAAACTGTGCTCTTAATTCAAATGGTTTGACAGAAATTCAGTTTTGTTTTGCTTAGGTACTGAAAATTTGCAAAAATCCAAGATGAGCCCTTTTCAAAATTCATGCTTCATTTGTATGAGACTTATTTTCTAATATCTTGTTAGCACTGCAACATTTTCTGAAGAGTATGCGAATGATATATGGTAATTTAGCTGCTTCTGGTGTTCTTACGCCTGCTATATCTTGCCTATTAGGTATTTTTGAACGAATCCTTGGGAATTTAAATTCACAGAAGGATCAATATCGGGACCAGCCATGGTATTAACCTTTTACGGAGTCACCCGCAAGTGCCCATAAGTGCGATATTCCACAGAGGAAAAATCATTCGCCTTGACCGGGATTCAAACCCGGATCCCTTGATTTTGCGCCGAGTGCTTTAACCAGTTAAGCTACCAAATAATCCACAGGGGAGAAGGATACCTCGGTCGCTTAACTGGTTAAAGCACTCGGTGCGAAATCGAGGGATCCGGGTTTGAATCCTGGTCAAGGTGAATGATTTTTCCTCATAGAAGGATATTTTTAATCATGACTCCAAGGAATTGAGCTTTATGATTTTGAGTGGTTTTAATATCTTTTTGTTCTCCATTCCTTTCCCTTGAAAAGGTTGCAATTGGAAAAGGTCGGAGGTTA
The DNA here is from genome assembly GCA_963573305.1 of Pyrrhosoma nymphula. Classification (NCBI taxonomy): domain Eukaryota; kingdom Metazoa; phylum Arthropoda; class Insecta; order Odonata; family Coenagrionidae; genus Pyrrhosoma; species Pyrrhosoma nymphula. Next base: position 57,818,589 of record OY754328.1, read on the forward strand.
TTCTTTCATTATATGCTTCACCTAGATTCATTTAGAAATGCCTGCTATTTTACTGCATTTGTTAGTTACATAATAGGGCTGTTTAATAGTCTCATTTGTGCCTATTGACATGAGATGATTTTCTATGAAGGTTTTTAAATTAGCAGTGGTGACTTTTGTCTATCATGCCATCACTTTTTACATGTTTCACTTAAATCATATTTATAGTCTTAAGACAATTACATGACCCTAATAATTGTTTGATGAACAAAGTACATAATAACTTATGAATATTTTGTTGACTCTTATCTAAAATATGGGTTATTACAGAGTGTGTATGTGGGTTCTATTGTTATTGCATGTGTATTTTAAGCTTTTTCTCATCCTTCACTTTGTATTCTGAAAGAAAATCCTTCTTCTGCTTGGTCTCTGTGATTTTAAGGTTTTTTAAAATCAAAGTGATTATCTACTTCCTGTGTACATTTAGAGTCAGCATATAAAGCTTTCTACTATTCTTTGCTTCAGCAATCCATTGTTATTGCTTGCGATATTAGCAGCATAGCTTATTCAAAATGAGAAACCTTTTTTATTGCATGTCTTGCAGGTTAGTGTGTAGCCATTCAGAACAGAAATGCTTCTTGAATGACTGAAAAGTTTTAGTGGCCTTAATTTTTTTCTCTTTCATCCTAAAAAGGTTTATGAAATGTTGATTGTTAAGTACTACTCCAATATCTGTATTAATTATGATGAAAGGCCCTAGTTAGTTTATGAAAAATTTTTCTTTTACCTTTACTGCTTTCAGCTTCTAGTATATATTAAACCTCGGAAGCCATCAATGACACAAAGGTATGCCTTAATCTTCCAATCTTAATCCAATTATTATTTTTTTTCAAGTAATCATCACAATTATCTTAGACATTGATGTAGTCCTGTATTTACCACTACATATTTCCCTGCCATCACAAAGTTTCATCTGCTAGCACACATGCTGATGCAGATGAGCTATGTTGAAGATGTTTTAATCTGCTCACAGCAGTTGACATCACAAATGCGAATGGAAAACGCTCTTCGCTAAATAGATTGAAACAGTTAAGCACAGACTGAATGATTGGAAAGTATCCATTTTTAACACGCTTTTATTAGCTTCACCTTTATGTTTGTTTGTTTGTAACAGACTCCTTGGGACTCGATTTTGACCTACTTTGAATGATCAGATTTCCTTTAAACTTTGTAGACTCATCAAGGACCGATGACTATACAATAATTTGATAAGATTTTCTCAATATTCTAATCATGATCGCCAGGATTAATAATTTTCTTCAATTGAACAGATCCTTTGCATGAGAATTAGAGGGTTAGAGTAAGCGCCATCAGTGTGTTGATCGGAATGGTGTAGTGGGTAGCGTCGTCAAATTTCACAGAGGGGGCCAGAATTCGCGGCTCAATGAAGGACTTTTTTTTTTGTTGTCTTTAATTTGATCATTTAACGGCCAGTTATAATTTAATTTTAATTGCAGCAAGCTTAGACGGGAGAAGAATTTTTTATCGTCGTATTCGCTTTTCGTATTTGCTAAATTTGTTTGTCTGTTAGTTTGTAACCGATGCCTTAACACTCAACTCCGAAATAATTCTTAACGATTTCACTCCGAAACTAAAAAACACTCTTTAATGATAACTCGAACTAAAAAGTGAAAAATAAATATAGTTAAAAAAACTAAAAAACACGCTTTAATGATAACTCAAACTAAAAAGTGAAAAATAATTCCTAATATAGAAATAAAAAAATAAATGAAAAATATTAATATTATCGTGAAAAAAGCGTGGGGTGCTCGATATATCAATTCTTGAAAATATTCAATCGGTACGATTAGTAGAAAAATGGTACTAAAAATATGGCTCAAAGCATAATCTTTTCCCGCATTTTCCATTCAGTAATTTGGGTAAACAATTACAAAAGGCATATCAAATTAACTAAGCAATGGAGCACCCCACGCTTTTTTCACGATAATATTAATATTTTTCATTTATTTTTTTATTTCTATATTAGGAATTATTTTTCACTTTTTAGTTTGAGTTATCATCAAAGCGTGTTTTTTAGTTTTTTTATCTATATTTATTTTTGTGGTAATTATTTTGTAATGAATACATATTTTTCAGTCATATCCATCTGAAACCATGGCTATGAAATTTTGATATTATTTTCTCATTAGATGCTTTAAGTGGAATTCATACCTGGGATTATGTTAAGATGGTATGTGATTAAAATATTTCCATGGCATTTGATTATTATGTTTTCTATTTTTGCTTTTGTTACTACTGATCTTGGTATGCTTGTATTTGTGAAGAAAATGGGTTACGTTAAAAATATCATTTTTGAAAAGAGACGAATTAAGCTGGACATGGATTTCTGTGTTGTGCAAGATACAATTTACAACTGGATTACCTAATCCTTCATCATAATGCTCGGTGATTCTTAAGCATGGTTACAAATTGTCTGTTTCCAATTATGTCTGGCTTTATGCACCTGAGCTATTTTAGATGCTGTATTGATTAAGAGGGGACTTTATTAAGGGGAAATGACTTAGTGCTTCCATTGCATAAGCTTAGATATTATTATTGGATTTTGTTTACATTCATGTTATCAATATAATGAATTATTTATGCATACATACAAATAAAGGAATGGCGTAGAATTTCCTTCAGGCGGATTGGAAACTGAAATAACTTAATTTTGGGAAGAATTTGGGTATCATTTGACAAATTTTAGCCATCTTTTGATAAAGTAATGCTCATTAGCCCAGCTATAATTTGCTTTTACCTGCAAGAATGCTTTTGCATACCTGGTGATTTTCACTGACAGCCAAATTAAATATTTATTGCCTGCTATGACAGGATCAAGGGTGGTCCCAGGGGTCATGACCCCCCCCCCCCCCAGGGGTCATGACATGGTCATGACCCCACCCAAAATCTTGAATATGTATGGCCTATAATGAGCAAAGACTGAAAATATCCTAAGTATTTTAATGTTACCTATGATGACCCCCCCCAAAAGTTAAGGCTGGGACCGCCCTTGGACAGGATCACCATAAAAAGGATGAATCAGGATCTGCTGGTCTCACTCTCGAGTTTGGCTCCAGACTACGTGGTGTTGGGCTTGAGGGATCATGCCTGACTCCCATATCAAGCCTTCTGTCTTGCTGAGGGAAAAGCATATTGTTATGAATGGCCATTAAATCGGGAGAACAGCTACTGTACCCTGACTCAGACTTCGATGGGTGCAAATGTAGCATATCGATGGGTTCATCGAGAAGGTCGGGCCCCCTTGGGTTTTGTGCCCCATCTCCCTCTGGCACATAGAGTGGATTCAAAACAAAGTTTGGAGAGGCCTTCTTGGCACGGAAAGAGGAGTGGTGTGCATCACGGTGAAGCATCTGCCTCTCGAGTCCGACCAAAGATTCCACGTTGGTGGATAGTGGTTTTATCTCCAATTCTGGTTCATCATCATCCACTCTCAAAGGAAGAAGTGGGGCTCTTCTTTTTCCCCTCTTTTTTGCTGACACAGGAGTGTCAAGGGGACACCAGCTTGCTCTCCTCCTGCCCTTGTAAGCAGCTGCTTTTTTCCTTACATGTCAAAAAGAAATGATGAAATCAGTTTTGAGGAATCATCTGAAAGACTCATTTGATAAAAAGATCAATCCTATTGGACTCGTAGACATGAATGAATAACTTCTGAATTGTCAATTGAAGTAGTATGCTAAATTTTTACCGTCTAGCATCAGGGATGTTGCAAGTCAGGAAAAAATCAGGGAAATGTCAGGGAATTTGAAACCCGTCAGGGAAATGTCAGGGAAAAATTGGATAAGGGCAAAGGTCGATGAATTGGTCAGTGGCCGATGCACCCCAACTATATGTTTGTTCGTTGTTGCCGGAGTTGATGTTCCATCTTTTGATTTTGTCTTAGTTTCATAAATTTGACATTAAATTTGATGAGTAAAAGTATCATTGGTGTGTTTTCTTAACTTTAATTTGCACTTAAATTTTCACTGCTCTCTGAACGTCAAGGAAACACTTGAGGAAAATGTCAGGGAAAATGGCAATTTTTGTCTGGGAATAGTCAGGGAAATGTCAGGGAATTTCATTTCCAGAATATTGTAACAACCCTGAGCATTGACGTAGGTAGCTGAGATCTCAAGTTTAGCCTATTGCAGGTATGAGCTCTGCTACCAAGACATGCTTAGCTGGCATTTTTGGAGAAAACCTAAACATATATAGTATGACAGTATCGATGGGTATTGAGATGGAATTCAGTAGTTTCTACTTTCAGTTGTGTATTTTAGTAGTACATACCTAGTTGTAACTTAAGAGTGTGCATTGTTTTTTATTTGAGTTTACTATTTACATATAGGTTGAAAATTTCTTAATAATATTAATAATGTAGGTACCATTGAACAAGGATGGATATGTAAATATTTGCATCATGAAAGATAATGTTTTGAAAGTACATACAAATTTTTTGTTTTCCAAAAGCTCTCCATTAGTGTTCCTTTTAGAACAAATATGAAAGCGTATTGGAACTAACATTGTGAAAACTATAGACATCCATCATCAAGGCAGAGAAACACTGGTAAAATTTCCATACCTTTATTGACCTCCGGCCAAGGTTTAGGCATGTCATGCACCCGTTTTAGCTCCCTGATGATGGTATTAGGTGCTTAAACCTTGGTCGGTGACAAATAAGAGTGTGGAAATTTTACCAGTGTTTCTCTGTTAAGAAGATGGATTCCTTTTAGTTAGTTGACTCTATCAAGTAAGTCAAATTATCAAAACTTTTCATATTAAAGATCATTGCTGCTGCAAGAGTGTTGGGAGAAGCTCCAAAACCTTAGCTAGACCAAACAAAGTTAAAATCTCCTTGGCACCTGGGTATGAAAATAACTAGAAATGAAATAGCTGATGAGCTAGCAAAAAGGTGAGATTGGTGAGAGAAAGTAGAGAAAAGGTGAGAGGTGAGCTGTAATCCTTTTTGCCTGGAGACAATGGTACTTATAAGCCCCTCTGTAATGAAGTCTGAGACCAAGGATAAGCCTAAGCTCAACACCTTGAGATCCAGCAATCGGTATAAGTAAGGTGGCCATACCAACTAGTTTGGCTGGTCTGTACCAGTTGAGAGGTGTTTGTTCTGGTGTCTTAAAGATTTAACAAAATTACTAATTTGTACTGGTCTTCAAATTTTCTATTAACATAAAATGAAAATCTCCTTTAAAAGTGGAATTAAAAACATTTGTACCGTATATAAGGGTCGAGTACTTATGGTATATTCAAGCACAATATGGTATATTCGAGCACATAATATAACTGCATACTCTGTACACCAAATATACCCGAGTATAAGTCGAAAAATTTCCCTTTTTGGTCAATGAAACCTACCTTTGAATTATGCTTGAGAATTGTAAACACAGGGATTTCCCAATTAGCTACGAGTGACGCTGGGGCAGCAAATCTCTGTTAATATACTGATCAATACGGTGTTAATTTTTTTTGCATACTGTTGGTGAAAATAACTTTGAGAAAAATGACAAAATATTCTGAATATTGAACTCAATAATGAGCTGAAACGAAAGCATGTTGTCTAAGAAATCGGGAATTGCCTGACTTTTATGCTTGCAACAGTTACCACACACTCAGACAGCTAACTGAGTCAGTCAACACTCGCCACTAGCTTTGTGGATCCTGTTTTATATCTTTCTGTCTGAGTGCTGAATATTGGTGAATATCCTTCTCTTTCGGCAAATATTCACATTTCTATAACCATCTGCGCAGATGATGGGTTTTCGTTGAATTCAAACAGGCCATTTGTCGTTGTCCATGATGCAAAAAAATTCCAAAGAATCGTAAATATATTCTTTTCATCTAACTAAGGTTTTTTGATCCTCTTTGGCAGATGTTAGGATATCTGAGCACATTAAAAATCACTCTTTGGAGTTCATACTGCATTTCATGGCAGCATTTTTCACCTCAAGGGTGCATCACGTCTCTTGTTGCTGACCTAATGTGTTTCCTCCTGCGCTACCAACTGTCTCACTGTGAACACTATGGGTGCGGTGGTGGACACACACATGGTGGACCATCACAAAAGATGATGCCCTCAATCAAGACGATGATGATGACGTAGCTGCCCTAATGAAGTTTGACAGTCAAGTCAAAGGACTCTGTTTTTGTGTACACAGCTGATTTTGTGATACATAGTTATTTTGATAGTAGCAGATATTATCGATAAATTTATTGAAAGTTTCTTTTTTTTCAATATTTGTCACTCTTGCTTCAATATTCACTGATACACCTTTAATGGTTCATTGGTTTAATGGTTCTAATGATGAACATGGAGATCAAAATTTTTTTACTTCGACTTATACTCGAGTCACGGATTTTAGGCAATATTTTCTGCCCTAAAATGAGACTTCGACTAATACTTTAAGATATATGGTAATTTACATTGAATTTAATCAATTTCCCCTTGATATTTGATTTATTTTATTTTTCTATATGCTTGATGTATATATATTGCTTCCTATATTCATAATATCCTAAGCTCTTGAGGAAGTTACACCAATTGAGATTTAGAAGAAGTGAGTCATGTAGGGCTCAAGTAGGAAGGGTGAAAAAAGGGAGTCATGTAGGAATCTATTTGAATGAGTGAAAAGTTAGCCAGAGCTTCACTTGAAAAGAGAATCATGTATGGAAAATTGCTGGTGCTCTAGGAGAACTGAAAGCTTGTCCCAGTTTAGCAGATCAGAAATCTGGTTGCGTTGAGTGTAAGGCTTAAGCCAAGCTGAGAGGATCATGAATGGAATAAATTCTAGTCATGCAAAAAAAGCGTATCTCGTTAAATAGAAGCAAACCAAGCAATGGTAAGGCTGTTAACAGGATGCTGCTGAGTGAAGAAGCATCTTAACTCCATGGGAATGAAAGATATGAAGAGTTGTGGATGGAGCAAAGAGGATGAATAAACCACACCACATCTATTTTGCCACTGTCCAATAATTTCTTGTACCAGAAATCATCACCTGGAAACTCCTTTCCCAGAATCCAGGGACATTAGGCATTTACCCACTGGAGGAGAGATTGTGGCCCTCGTCAAGGCTATAGGTCTCCATGGGCAAACACTCAATGAGGTGTATATCTGAATAGGTCATTAGGTCTATGTGACTAAGGACCTAAACCTAGGTACAACCATATTACTATTTATCTAAATCAAATCATCGATGAGGAAATGAGAGACCTGTCATGCATAGGATGGTGAAAGTGATTTGCACTTACTCAAATTCATCGCTGCTGCTTTCTTCACTGGTGCAAGACTTGGTCCCACTAACAGGGCGTGGTGATTGGCACTGTATGATGAATAATTTTGGAAGCACTGGATTACCTGGAAAATAAATTAAGGAATAACACTTAAGTTAAAAGCCAAATGTTGCTCAGTTTTAAATACATACTCCATCTACACCTAATTGCAAAAATTAATTTTCCCCCCACTTGATAAATACCTTTTTTTTTTTATATTCTATTACTTGATTTAATTAAGCTTTCGATCAGCTTAATCTATGTACAGGTGTCTTTGAAATGTTTAACCCTTTAACTGCGCAAATAATCTGAAATATAGCTCTCCCAAACGCAAACTTTTTTTTCTAAATATGTATTTGCGTAATTTTAAAATTTGTCACTTTTTATTTAAAGGAAAATTAGTTTTAAAATTTACAATGAGTAATTATCGTCTTATTTTACTGTTGAATACAAATTGTTGAACTTTTTTTTACTAAAACCGTAAACCATACTTCAAATCGCTAATAGACGATGGGAGCAGTTAAAGGGTTAAGGATGTGGTTATAAATTGTTTTGGCTGAGGCTTAAACCTGCTTCGAAGACTAGATTTTTAGCATTACCTGAATATGAGCTTGAAGCATTTTCTTCACTACTCTTGTGAAGCTCATCCTTGATGGAGTCATCACTGTCAATGTCTTCTGCAGCTTGTGTTTTCAACATCTGTGAAATTAAACATTTCATGAAAAATCTTTTGTCAGTGTGTGCTCATCATTTCCCTTTAGTTTTCAACATATCTCCCTTTCAGAACATCAATTACGCGAAATTTGCTATTTATAAGTTTAAAATTGAATTGCTTCATTTGATTACATTATGATTTGTTGGTGGAAGTGCTAGTGACACCTTCCTGTTTGCTCTAATGATAGATAATTTATTAAATTTTACTATTTGCCCAGGAGTGAAAAGTTACCTCAAATATGCTATGTAACTCATCAACAAAGCCTAGAAAAATCACCCATTATGCTGGAACACATAATTCTCACTAGAAGCAGAGCCATGTAAGGTGTATTGAGCCCTATCAATTTACCTTTCCGGAATGTTGCCTTTCATTCCCCTTTGGTGTGTCTGCAGTGAAAGTATTCATGAACAATTTATTTGTTTTCTCCCTGGTGAGATTCTGTCCATTGAGAGGCATGTCTCTGATATCCTCATGACTGTCTAGTTGTCTTGCGGGCCCACTGCTGTCAGTTGAATCTATGCACAAAGAGAGAATGACATTAGGGGTTGATAATCCCCTGTAGAATCATCTCATGTTGTAGGTAATAAATAAATACAATTTGTTCAGTGTTCATATTCTCGACCTAGGCTTTGACATTACTGTGGCCTTGCAGGGATAGATTGTCAAGTCCTGTTTCAACATTATATAATGCACATAAATATACCTATATATGTATAATACCACCTTCACAATGGCATGGTTGTGTCAAAACTATGATGGAAAAAATGAAAAATTATAGCCACTTACAAAGTCTATTTATTTACTATGAAAATGAAATACTCTTGCTGTACACAGTACTTTCCCACTTATTAAGTATCATTTAGTACTTATAATGGAAAACTTACCAGAATTTCCTGGAGTTGATGGGTTGCTTTCTAGAATTGGAATTTTGTCATCATCATTGCTGTTAGATTTCCTGCTTGGCGTATCCATGGATTCAGATTCTTCCGAGTCCTCAGCATCAGAAGATGAAGATGATGTTCTGACACATGGTCTCTCTACCCTTTGTACCATTGACTTGCCATTTTCACTGCAGTCTGAGGCGTCTGACTCTGCCTTTTCATGGTCTTCACTATCTTCATTGTATTTCTGTTTGTCAATTGTGTTGTACATCCTCATGGACATCAAAGTGCTACGGCCATCTGTTGCAGTCCTTGAGTTACACTTTTTCTGCTGAAATAGCCAATTATCCTCCCATGAATCCATTCTGGTTGGTGACTTCTTTTTGGTTCCTGTTGCTACATTATACTCACATCCTGTTGCTTGGAGTGGAAAATAAAGAAATGCAAAAATATGTTAGTTCAACTGATACTGTTAACCCTTGGCTAAATTCAATTTTATAGGCTATTGCTTACGTCAGAGGAATTTTGATTGAGGATTGGAAAAATTGTATGCAGTAATTTGAATAAGTTGACTTCGTTCTTTCTCAGGCTAGACTTTAAATCTGCATTTTTTATTTTAGTGTGTAAGGTTGTTATAATTTCTTCGCAGTTATTATATTTAATAAGAAAGCTAAATTAAAAAAAAACTGGAGTGATGAAAATTGTTAAAAATTGTTTTGTTACCTTTGGAATAAAGTTATCTGTTCTAAAACTTGTTTTAAATCCATCTCTGGATTTTAGAATTTGGTGACCAGATCTATTCATCAAAAATTACTATTTAGTCTTCATTGTTCTGAACATCGCATTTCACGAGGACAACACAATATCATAAGCATCACATGTGTATTGATTAAAGATGTAGACTTGTGTTTTTTAACAAAAAAATGTTGTCTAGTCTCTGGGTGAGATAAAATTTAATTAATTCTGTCATGCAAAAGGAGATGGTTGATGCTGATTGGCATAAAATTCATCAGTTTTTTGGTCATGAGCCATTCAGTTCCTTTTATTAAATAAAATCCTCATGTAATTCCATCAAAATCTAACCACAGAAATTATGTTAAGTTAAAATTTTAAGGTGTTGCTCCAATGCCTTTTTCATGCTTCACAGCCATGTAAGCCAGAGAAGTAGGTACCATATTTCCTGGCCCATAACATGCACTTTTTGTAAATGCAGTATTATGAAATTGGCCAGCATCTTATGTGCCAAGGGTAAAGCCACTTTTTCATGCATCTGATTTTGTGTTGCCATCAGAGGTACCCATCTCTGTACTTTCACTGCAGATCGCATTGCGGTAGCAAACTATAGGTGAACTCTCCATCATTCATATGTTTCTGGAATTCTAAGGTTCATTTAATTATTAATGATTAATAAAGGCAACTAGGCATTACATAATTAATATTCAAGAAGAAAGAATGACCTTCTAGTGCAATCTGATAATCTAAATGAGCTAGTGCTATGTGCATAAAACTTTATAATCAGTTACCAATGTGTATTAAAAATGTCAGTTCCCTACCCCTTACAAAAATAATGTTTTTAAATATTTAAAAGACGAATATTTCTACTCTATAAATGTTTTCATTTCTAAAGGGTGTTAACAGTATTACAGTGATGTCTTTTTCCCAGACTTTTAGATGTCTTTTTCAATTTGCGATTTCTAAGATTTAGCAGTACTGATGAGCTTTGTAAAAAATTTTAATACCCTGGGATCAACCCAGTTGGTTGATGATTACAATGACTCCTTGGCATGCCCTATAAAATAGCAATTTATAAGATGCCTTGAGGCCTGGACTCTGTCTATTAGGAATAATAAATTATTCTATTCTAATTAAATTTATTACAGTCACTATTTTTCGAAGTTCACTTCGTGGAATGAAGACATGATGGTTTCCAAAATAAACTTTGTTATATTCCACACCGTATTTATTAAAACGCAACCGGTTTCAACCTTTTCAGGTCATTCTCAAGAGTTAACATTTTCAAAGTGAAATTTATCTTATTTTAATGTATATGAGAATGATGTGTTAAATGACCTAGTCCCTTCCAACCCCTTCCCCTTCTACTCAGTACCCATCCCCCCAACACCACCCCCATTGTCAGAAAAGCTGCCATTGATCCCCTCGCCACCAGTTGTTTGTCTGCTCACCTTCCTTTCATGACCTTCCCCTCTTTCCCCCCCCCCCCCCCCCCCCCCCCCCCCCCCGTTTTCATAGCTTTCCAATCACCATCTCACCACTGTCCTTGAAATCCCCCCTCCCCCATTCAACCATTGGGAGACCCTACACATATATATATATATATATACCGCCCTGTCTGTCAATTAATTTTTTAACTCTTGAGAATGACCTGAAAAGGTTGAAACCGGTTGAGTTTTAATAAAACGGTGTGGAATATAACAAAGTTTATTTTTGAAACTATCAAAACAGGTCAAGTTAACATTCTCTCTTACAATTCTCTGATTTTCTTTCCCATCACCCAAATGACATAGTTCACCCCTTGGCATAACAACTTATAGTTAAAGTGACAATAATGCATGCCTCTTTGTCTAGGACACTACTGGTTTTGGGATGTCCCAGAAGACTAAACAAACTAATTTGTACCGATCTTCAAATATTCTTTTTCAATTAAATGAAAATTTCATTTAAAATTGAAATTAAAATATTTATCATTCATTTACAGTAAAATAAAATAATCCTTTCCCTAAAAATTTGTTTTCTCTTGTTCTTCTATTGACTAAGTAAATGCTCAATATATATTATTTCCTATCAGTGGCGAATAAAGGTGGCCTTAGAGTTCCAGCAGTGAAGCGGGGAGGGCCCAGCAGGCCCGGACCCCCCCCCCCCCCTTACTCCAAGGGCACATGTGCGGATACCTAAACTTCAGCCGGTCACCGCTAGCTAGCCGGCCTTAGCCCCCCCCCCCCCAAAGTTATAACCTATATTCACCACTGCTAACTATATTTATTGTATTCTAAGCTCATGAGGAAGCTACATCAGTTGAGGTTTAGGAAAAGTGAGCCATGTAGCACTTGAGAGGGAAAGTTTTCCAATGCTTCACTTGTCTAAAGAAACATACATAAGAAATCTCCAGGAGTAACGTAAGTTTGTCCTGGCTTAGCTGATCAGAAATCTGATCGTTTGACTAAGTGTGACAGCAGATACCTTTTAGATGTCACTCACCATTGTCATCGGTGTCTACCTCATTGTCCAGTATGTCGAATTGGAAATCTGGAAATGGTGATTTACGGTGCTCCATTGCTAGTCTCTGCAAATTAAATATGTCCCCATTTCCATCTCCATTATCATTTGGTGGCTGCCATTCTGAGAACGTCTGAGTAGCTTCTCTACTGTCATGGTTTTCATCTTGTTCCTTCAGAGAATGCATTTTATATTTTACATAAATATTGATATTTTTTACTATAATTTCCAGTTAGTGCCTTTATATACATGTTCATAAAGAGGAGTATGAATTGCCTACCATGCCAGATTCTTCCATTCGTTTCCACTTCCCACTCTGATTATTGTTTGCACCATGGATGTTTTCTCCATTATCTTTTGAGAGATTGAAATCCATTACTTCATTCAAGATGTTCTTTTTTTGATTAATGATAACCTTATTGGCCAAGAGACCTGAGTAATCTTCTCATGCATGAATTTCTATAAATGAGAGAAAATGTTTACTCCCTGCAATGAAAATATTTAATTATTTAGTCTAGTTTTTTATAAAATAACTAAATGCATTTGCAAATAAGAGAATGAGTGTTGGTGGAAATTAGTATTTGACTATTCCCTCAGAAATTTATATCATAAATTTCCAGATGGATTCTTCCTATTCGAAAATTGTCCACCAGGAAATTTCCAAATGGATACTTTCCCACATGGATTCTTCCTAAAACATATTTTATGCTGAATTTGTAAAATGAAGGTTTAGTAACATCCATCAATTTTTATTTTTCTTATTTTGAAGAATTAGTATTTGTGAAGACAAAAATATGAACCAGGAGTACCAAAATAATAAGTCTGTTTTTAGAAATGGTTGCATTTAAAATTATTCTAACTTCATTTTCTCTACCAATTAACAATATCCTAGCTTTTGCACTTGTATCATTTGAATTAATGTTTTTCTTCTATATCCTTCCCATATGGGCTGGATGGAAATGTTATATGGGTATGCAGTCATTTCTGTTTGAGAAATTTTTCCATTTACCATTTCCATTTGAAAGTATTTTCTCCTGTTTGAAAAGTAAAATTTCCATGTGGAAACTCGAGTGGAATCTTATGAGATCCTGTCATTTGTGACTGGAAAATTTTTCCTTGTGAATATTGCCCGTAATATTAATAATAATATCATGCCCGTATGAAAACTCTTTTTTCCATCTGAAATATCACATTTCCATAAGGAAAGTCATGCGGAATCATGTAGATTCAAATGGATATTTTTCATAGGGTTATAAATCAAAATATTTAACTGAAGTAACTATTTAAGTGTAGAAGTAAGAGATGAAATTTAAAGTAATACCTCTATATGTACAAAAAAGTTTTGAATTAGCAATTTGAGATTGGACCATTCTCTGACGATTTCCATTCAACTGGGAATATTGTTGTTTTCTGTGAAGTATTTCAGAGTAAATCCAGAATAATCATGAAATAGTTATGTAGTGGGATGTAATGAGCTTGTGCTATTTTGTTTCTAATATTTAATTATTTTTTCTTTGGGTTATGATTTCTTATCAGTGGAAAGTATCACTTTAAATTGCATATCCAGAATGTGTATCATCTCACTTAAGAGGGATAAGTTACTTAGTATCAGTTGATAAAGTTATGAACAGAATATTTCAATGAGTTTCCTTTATGATTCAGGTTTGAGATGATCGGAATGAAGAAAAGGCATGAGAGCTACTTCAGGTGGCAAGGGTAAGTGTGAGGGCCTATTTTTTTCTATGAATTATTAAAAAGATAATGAATAACATATGTTGCACCTTTCTCATGAGGAATTAGTCATTGATTGGTGTTGGATACCAGGTACCTAGCCCATTTGAACCTTCAGGGTAATTAATGATGAGTTAAGGGGAAACGTTGGCATTAATATACATTGCAAGCACAAGGGCCAAGGCAGTGGCGGATTAAGGGGGACTGGAGGAGAGGGGGGGGGTGGGGGGGTGGCCTCCCTCCGTAATTCCAGGTACAATATAGGAAAAATGTTGGTCATAGAGTATTCCATACCCCCCAGACCCCTGGAAAGTAGCTATCCGTTCCCCCCAGAACAATGACCTTAATCCACCACTGCACTTGGGTAGTGCAGCTTGATTCCATTGAATTATTTTGAACTTTATAAAACTGTGACAAAGCTGATACTGAATGAAATGTTCCTCACAATTGATTTCCAGGTATAAGTTTGAGAACTGAAGACATTGAATTAAAATCATCAATGTATCTTCTTTTTCAATAACAAAGAACTGCATTTTATCATACACTATTTTAAAGCAATATTGTCAATATGAATTTTTGATGACCACAAAAAGTATTCAGTTTAGCATACCATACATTGTTTTATCCAGAACATTTTATGACTGTATCTTCAGTTTAAATGGTGGACAGATGCGAGTGTTGTAAAGGAGAGTTACAATATTTTAGCAGCAGATATATTTGCACGATTTAATAATCAATAGCAAATTAGATCATCTGTGTAAATCAAAAGATTTCGGTGTAGCTGGGGGTGGATGAATTAATTTTGCCAATATTGTCTGATTGTCAATTTCGCCATTTACGTGGGGTTTTCGCAAATAATATTTTGCTGGCGAGACAAAACTCGCCTTTACCAACAATTTTTATGAAACTGTAGAGAGAGCAAGCAAATGCATCACTGCTGTAATATATCTTTCCTTTCCTGAAATGTTTTACCATCAATACTATTAAAATAACCTCAAGGTGCAAAATGACAACTTATCCGCATGTCATGCTCTATATCTGGCGAATGAGAGTGGTTTCAAGCACCGCACCCAATATTTTCCATGTAATCCAACGGCTAACTCTCTCCTCGCGAGTATGCAACCCTCAATGCTCTAGTTTACAGATTATGCTACAATTTCGCAGTAACAGCCCTAAATATAATCCATTTCGAGAGTGGTCAATGAAAAGGGTTATTGACCCTCTATCCCTACCAATGACCCACGATCTATCGTCCGTTCGCAATGATTCGTGCAAAAATGCTCTAGGTAATTATTGTTGAGCGATATTTCAAAGATTTGTTAAATTTTGGAAGAGGCCATTTTTGACGCTTCTTTGGGATTTGTAAAGAATGACGTCACGAACAATTCCCAAGGTATTCTTTTCCAAATAAATCGCTAAACGACATGCAAATATTGTTTGGAAAGTAATTTGACGTCACGACTTTACCAGTCCATTATTAGGGGATCAAGCTGGTGGTATGCCAAATATGAAAGGGAAAGAGTATTTGGGAAAATAACTCCAAGAGATAGGTTAAGAAACTAAGTTTTGTGCGTTATACACTCGAGTGACTAAACCCGATCATTTTGAGGATGTTGTGGATGATTTTGTGACCGAGATTTTAAAGCAAAGGTTCTTCACCGCCGTTCCACTCGGAATATCGGAAAGGTGAAGAGTGCTTACGATCTATTGGGCTCCTAATGAAAACAAATTGGGGAGCGCAGAAATTTGCTAGAATGAAACGACTCAGCGGGGAAAATAATGGAGGATAATTAGAGGAGCTTGATGAGGCTTTACTCAACAATGAGTCACCACGTACTAGAACTAAAAGTATAATGTGTTGTGTCGGAGGAGTAATTGTAATAATAAATATAAGGTAAACTTTGCGTTTTAAAACAAATACGGGAAATTTTACTTACGTGTCGGGGTTAGTTGCACTCTCGTCTACGATTTCACTTCGACAGGCTAGCTGATGCCCTTCACCTGTGGACATCGTACATTATCTGTGGCGTCGCGTCGGGCTTCACCCCAATGCTTATGGGATCCTAAGATGAGAGGAGGGAATCAAAGGAGCGTGTTATTGGCTTAGGGAGGGGAGCAGGCGGAAAGGGCAACTCGCGCAGGAATGCTGGACGTTTTTCTGGCCAGGGGAGGCCATACAGTATCCCACGTAAATGAGGCGACGACAGGTGGTGTGTTTCGAAGGCGCAGAAGCGTTATATCACAGTAGATATTCGACCAAAGACCTCTCGTCATATTTTAACGTACAATACGTCCTGTCAGACGGAAGTAATAATGTTTTATTTTGATCATAACTCTACTAAGTACTTAGTAGTGCCATGATCCTGTCGGTACGGACGTGGAAGCGAGAAATGAAAGACAAGCTGGCTCAGACGTAGAATTAGTAAAAAATATTATCGAAGCGGTAACCTACATACTCAAAGTACTGCATTAGGTTCTTACTTGAAGAGTAAGTGGAAAACTTTGATGGAAGGCTAGTGTTGAGGTCGCTAATTTTCTTGGGGTTGGGATGTTATGGCTGAGAACCAGGGGTGCGGCGAGGGGAGATTCGGGGAGATTAGGGGATTTTTCCTACTCCAAGGCCTATGAGAAGTTTTGGGATGATTGAAAAAAATTATTTGGAAGTTTAAAAAAATAAAACGTTTAAAACCCTCCTATTTTGTTGTATTCTATCTTATTAGTTTATAATAATGGAAGAGCTTTTTGATCAGGAAGCACTCAATGCCAAGGTCATCAAAACACCCGTGGGTGAATACGAAAACCCCATCAGAAGAAAATTCCTGTTTTGTTCCTCCTAAAAACTAGCCAGGGGTGTTCGTCACGACATATTTTGTGGGACGAGACGTTAAATTAAACTGGGAGTTATACCCCAAATCCATTTTGGATTATACCTCCCAACCTCTATGCGTAAAAACCCGCGTGATCGATGCAGTCGGTGATGTCCTTTCTATTAATTCAAATTTACCCCAATTAACGTTCATTTTTTTGAAACTGTCATGATAATGTGCTTTTTCGTTGATGGGAAATATGGAGTCATACTTTCAAATTTCATGACCAGGGACGGAGAGCGAGATACAGTGTGCATAATAAGAAAGTTACAAAACGGTACGTTACATTCGGTTCGGACATTACGCTCGCGTTAAGAAAAGATCTCCATATTCACCCTAGAAAAATACGACACGAAAGTTAAAAAAAATAACCCCCAGACAGTGCTGCGCTGTACTACTGGTGCAACCGGCGACATCTGAGGAGAAGCAGTTTGCAGCAATTGAAGGGTTATAAAAGGAACCAAGTTGAATCCATATTCGGTCCAATTAACGGAGAGGGAGTGGAGGATAAGTTATTAATGTCATATTTTAACACATCAAGCAGGTGAACAAGGGCTTAAATAGGGAATACTCGAAGGAAACTTTTTTTTTTTTACTATGGCAGGTCGGCGACCTCCCACGGGAATCGTATCAGCAGCGAGTAGCTATAAATCGAGGGCGGATTATATTAGTTTTTTTTCAGGTGCGGGATAGGGAGAAGAAGGGAGAACACATTTTACGTCACGTTGCTTATAATTTTCAGCGAAATAATGAACACTCTTCCACAGCGGACGAGAAAAATTTCCACGCGTCGAAAATCGAATACCTACACCAGGCAATCTTGCGCCGACGAAGAGGTCGGTGGTGGTGGCGTGCATAAAATGGGCCAGCAACAGTGGCGCCTCACTCTTTTGCCGTGAATCTAGTGTGATATCGGGGTCGTTAGATTCGATGTATATGTTCGTGTATATAATCTTAGGATAGAAAGAATCTTTGTGTAGTGCAGTGAACTTACCCAGTGATTGCATTGATGTAGTTAGGCGTTACTTGGTGGAAATTTACAACGTTAAGCATGATGAAAAAAAATTTAGTACAGTTCCACACTCATTTATTTTCCGATCGATTTCGACGCCTAGAGCGTCAATTTCAATGTATGTACCTAAAAAATGACGTCGAAATCGATTGGAAAATAAATAAGTGTTGAACTGTACTAACAATAAGTGTTTTTTCATCATACTCTGCCAGTGATCATTGTTGCCAAAGAGACATCATTTATATTATATACCTATTTATAGACTATATTGAACCTTGCTCACAGGGTTTTTAGAGCTTTACATATTCATTTTTTAACTATATACTTATTTATTTCTTCATGTGTTGATTTGTTGCTATTTTTATTACTCTCTGTTGTTACATCTTGCTTTTTCCCCAGTTATTGTTACTTGTTAAATGCATCTCCCCAGTCCTTAGTGGCCTGGTGGAGGTTTTGCGGGTTTTCCTTCGCCGTCGGGCAAATGCCGATCCATGGCCATCCCCGCCGCATGGTCGGCAGCGATCTCGCCGTTTCACTGTGAACTTCCCCAAACCCTGAAAAGGCAATCAGGGGTCATGTTAAGTTTTATTACATTATGTTACTTGTTACATTGTATATACTTCAACATGGCAATAAACATATTTGACTTGACGAGATATCGGACGACCATGGTAGGATACTACGCGGATAATCGCAGCACGAACCAGATACCTGGCCGTCAAAACTTGGGACAACTACGTCAAACTTTTATTTAAATTTACGAAAAGCAATGGCCCACCTGATTCCATTGGAAATTATTGGTAGTATCAATGGGAGCCAGATGTAGCTTGCCATTTTAATCCATCAGGGACGACACAAGGATTGGCAACTCCTGAAGAGCTGATTTTTGGAGAAGTCTTTTTCCAAGAGAAAGAAATTCCGGTAGATTAAGTTAAAAGCATGATTGCCGTTGATGAGTATTCTCAATAAATGATAAGCATGCATTCTACAATTTGATCGCAATTGAACTAGTTCTATTAAGAGCTAGTTCAATTGCGATCAAATTTGTATCCTTAAAACGGTATCCCTAACAATTATATCCATCGCCATTGGTGGGCCGCACAGTGGGACCGATTGGAAAAAAGCTGGCTAAAATGAATTACTCTGTCGTTTTCGGGTTTAACGGCGTTTTTTGGACGTTCTCCTGGTACTTTGAGCTGGTTAACTTGATTTCACTATTATTTTTTCGGTATATCTTATACATATTGTGAAAAAAGGAAATATAATAACTTAAAACCAGCAAAAAAAGCTTTACTCGTTCGACGGATCATTTCTTTGAATATACAGTAAGAATTTTAAGTATATCAAATAGAGTAGAATTTGATTTTCCGTTAAATTGGATACTATTAAAGATTTAATGTTTCAGATTTAATGTACAATAATTCATTATTTATTCATAAATTAATACACGGAATGGGTAGAATTGAAAACATATACTTGTTAATGACCATGACATCATATTAAGAGATGTCGTTACGTCAAATGTTTCCATCCTTACGTTATCCAAAATATATTTCCTAATAACTCTATTATAAAATCGATATTTATAATTTAAAAGTTTCTTTAAACACTTTTTCTACGCTTATGTACATAAAAGTCGAAAAAATCTCGGTACATCAAAGGAGGCTAATAAAGAAACTAGCAAATAAATTGTAACTCTTGGTTAATAAAGTATAGTTAGCTATTATTCAACATTTATTGTGGAAAAACTATTTTTTCATATGAAACTAAGATTAAATTACAGATACGAATACATTACGAGAACTAACAATACGGAAGTCAATTTTTATTTTCACTCCATTAATTCCTCCTCCGATGATACATCATCCCTCTCCAAGTCGCCCTTTTCTTCATCCTCATAGCCTACTAGCCTAGACACCTATGGGTCAAAGTCTTCTTTCGATTTTCTTCTTTTGAATGAAATGGAGCTTATCAAGGGATCGGAAGTAAGGAGCAACCTCAGAAATAAATCTCCATTTGTTGCCTCCCTCGAAGTTTTTCGTGTGATGCTCCCGGAATTTTCTCATGTCCTTATTTATTGCTTCTAGGGCCTCTTTTGAAAGCTGTCTGATGGGAAGTATCGCTTCCTTCGCGATATCTGCGCGATGAATTAATAGCTTGTGCACAGTGGGTGGCATGTGATACCAAGGGTATTGCTGCACGTATAATTTGGCGCTCTGGATGAAGTAATCGCTAAATTCACAGTGGTCTAGCCTGTGTCCACTTGAAATAGCTTTCAGAATGTGTAAAAGCCTTGAAATTAATTGTTAATTCGTCCCTGAAATTTTTAAAAAACAAATGGTCACTTCAGTCCCAACTTGATGGAAAAAGCAATGCGATGTTTTGTGATTTTAAACATAATTGACTATGAATTAAAAGTTGTTGCATTCATTAATAGAATGGAAGATTTTGAATCACTATCTCCATTTAGGTCAAATGTTTTTATCAAGTACTCGATCACGAAATGATTCTTATCACTTTTTGATAGCTCTTATCTGTTAACGAATTTCTCATGAAGTTGTAGCCGCGTCACTTTTCTACTCTCCATGGCTCATTATGATTTGAAATGTATACACTAGAAAACGAAAGAGAAATTTCACGGCAAATCAATACTCTCGGCAGTAATATTAGCACGATAACAATTTTTATAGGTAATAAAAATGTATTTACTCTGAAAATAAACCGGAATAAGTTTATAAAAGTTTTGATATCACTTACCACCAAGGCTACGAACTACTAATGGTGTTTTCGGAGTACTAAATCTCCCTCAATGGATGGAATTTATTCGTCAGGAGAAACTGTTCCTCAAAGTGGGTTATTTTAGGAAAAGGCGAGCAAAAATATCTTTTTCTAAAAACCTTCCGTGTTGGACAGCTAGGATCACTTTAAGTAGATGTTCTCTGGACACACTCGCAAAGACAACTGACGAATACAACACGCGAACACAACCAGAAAATACCCCAACGAAGTACAGCGAAGGGTTCCGTTAGTGTGAGCAAGCGGCAACAAGGGTGGCCAAAAGGAGGCAAGAGAGTTGTAAAAGAGATCCGTGGAGAGTAACCAGAGGATTAGAGTAAAAAGAATGGACTGTAGAACCCAGAAGGGTGGGCAAGCAGACACATCTAGGAGGGCAGATTATTGCTCAGTTGGCGCCTGCCGCTGCACGTGCACGACAACGATCTTCCCCTACCCCCAGCCACGGCACGCCTTGAGCTTGTGGGCGATCGTCAGGTTATAAGAACACGGGTTAGGGAAGATTAATCATACAGTATCTTTAATTTCGTCCCTCCTGTCTCATTCTCCTGTAAGCTTTAGGGCAAAATGGTTAATGAGGACGAAAATACGTGACAAGAGAATTCTCGAATTTTTGCCAATTCAGTAACCTGTTTCAATAGGTATGGGTGATATACGCGTACGAAATGTATATTTATACAAGAAGATGCTAAACTGAAATTCCTTTCCGTGTATATTAGGAAATTTCAACATTTCTCCATATTGGGAAAAAGGGCGGCCCCCGCGGTAGCGACGAAGCGACCGGGGCAGTTTCGAAAAAAACATAGTTGGGAAAATGAAAACTGCAAAAATCTGCAAGAATTTTCTTCTGAAAATTGTTGTATAGACTTTACCCTATCACACAGTATAGATAACTCCGTGTCGGCAGATGTCGATGAAAATGATAATTGCAATTTAAACTTAAATTTAACGTAACAACAGCACTTTCTAAATAAAAATCTAAATACGTTAAACAAAATTAAAATAAACTCATTTTATATGTAAAGATAGTTTTATTTTGTGTAATATTTAAAAAATCCAAAATATTGCATAGAAAATTTTCAATGAAGATAAGAACATTCATGTTTTTGACGCGAAAGTTACGGCAGCCAAAATCACACTGACTTGCTGTACTTTGACAGGTCGTACACATTATCCTGACGTATTCTAAGCTCCTTGTAGAATACTTTATTGAAGAGCACATAATCAATAATATTTATCATCTATTTTCAGCCGCTTTACGCGAACTTAATTTTTCGACTTTTGGCCAGCTTATTTGGATTTGGTTCCACTGTGGGCCGGCGCTTTCGTCTGATAAAACCTGCCATACGCACATTTGACCACTTAAAACACTGTATACTGAACACTTAAGGCACACTAAAATGGTTCTCACTTGACGAGCCATGCCGAATTCAATATTTTCATTTAATATTTCCGCCTCCAGAATTGCACGATTTTGCAACGGTGCTGTCCTTGTTCCTGATGACTTGCCATTCGGGGTTCTTAGTTTTGTACGATGACGTTTCATCTCTCTCTTTCTAGCCAAGGCGACTTATTTGAGAATTTGATGACTGAAGGTCCCCTTTGAGTGAGTGCCATAATCATTCCTTTCAAATTGCTACTTTCTAAGGCCAGGCTATTCTCCTATTAGAAATTCGAGAGGATGAAAAAAACTGGGGAGTTCTCATTTCCTGCTGCCCAAAACAATCGCCTGCTGTAAGCGAAATGTGCTTTTTTTTCCTCACGTTATGTCTTGCGGAAATATTTCTCTTCTCGAAGTTAGGCCCACACCCATGTTGTGGAACCAACATGCCATCGCTAAGTTCTTTTGTCCTCACGAATTAAAACAAACCTCTCTCGTTGCTCAAATCAGCTTTGCCTAGCCTCTTTGTCAGTTCCAGTGAGGCACTTGAGTGGTTGCATCTTATATAGAAGAATCATTACCTCAGAATTGCCGAAAAATATCAGAAAACTCTGCTGCGGTAAACGCTTTTCACTCTTGTGTTCGCGTGACTTCTATGTCCAGTTTTAAAATATCTTGTTAAATCTCGGTATGAAAACCGAAGTTAATATGTTATCCCATTGTTAAAACTCACGTAAACTAACCAGAAATCTGATGTAATTTACACAACCCGAACTCTGTTAACATCAAGTTAGCGAAAAGGCTACGTCATTTTGCGTCTAAGATTAACCAGACATAGTAAAAACGAGCCTTATGTGCTATATCATAATTCAAGACGAAAGAAGTTGGCATGTACTCATGTATTGGTTCGACAAACATTTTTGTAATAATATTGTTATTCACGGAAGGGTGCTTTCCGTAGGGGGTGATTTAAAATTTGCTTATTTTCACAAATAATACAGAGTAGTAGATCAAATAGTACGTAAACAAAAATGTGGTAAGAATCTGCCGATTTTGTCCTCTCGTTATTTATTTAGGAATGCGTTTTTTAACTCTCAGTCATCCAATGTAACATGAAGATGTATCCTATGGGATGTCGTTGTTAAATAAATTTGATTTGAAGGGAGGGGCGCGCACCCATGCCAGAGATAACATCTAAAACCATATATGATTCGCTCGTTGGCCCCATGGGTTAAAGAAAAGAGAATATTAGGAATAATACGGTACAATAGCACGGGAATTTCGAAGCCATTAGAATGCGCAACAGGCCATATTGAATGGTTCAGTTGTGCAATTAATACGAAAAAATCGGTTTTAGCGGCGGAATTTTCACGGTACCGTCATGATTGATTGATGATGATAGAAAAATGCAAGTTGGAAATAATTTCCATAAAAGACTGCGCTATTAGTTAAATGTATGGAAAATGCGGGCGATAGCCATGTTAGGTGGATCATTTTTCGCAAAAAAAGGCTTCACTTTCGCAGAGTCCTCTGGATGGCCGTTCTCAACACTACTCTCTCATAGGGTTTATTATCGGCAATCCAGAGGGCTCTGCACTTTCGTGCGTCGAGACGCCATCTATACTCTCTTATTTAATCTATCTTCGGCCCGGCCATGTATTAAGAATCCCTCCCTAAGCTTTCCATCAAGGTTCTTCACCAAGTCGAGGCGGAACGCCTAGGCTTATTTGTTGATCAAAATGGTTACATTCCCTAAGGGTAGAAGCGGGTGGCATATCACAAAATAAAACATACTCAATGAATACTTAACGTAAAATATTCGAATTTAAAGCCTTTTAAACCCATGAAAAGTGTGAAGTGACACCACCTAACGATATCTCTATGGTGCAATTACTTTTACTGTGCTTCTTCAGTTCGAGTGAGGTACACGAAACCACTACCTACGTTTCTTTTTTTTAATTTTACAACATGTGTCATGTCCAAAAATTATTGCTTGTCACAATAAGTGTGATTGGAAGAACGTTCGTGAAAGCAAATCGCGAGATGTTACGAAAGGGAAAGAGAGATGTTACTTTGATTGACGCAGGCCTCAACACTTATGACGCAGGCCTCAACACTCAAACCACGAGCATTTGGGATCCAGTGCGTAAATTGTAGTATAAATTGTTCTCTCTATTTTCAATTATTGATTTAAAAAACTTCTTGGCTAAAGAATTGAACATGCAAAGGAAACCCTCTCGTTGTTATACCAGCAGTCTCCATTATTCCCAGATTTTCGTATTCCAATTTTTATTTGTTTTCTACCTTGACAATGATTATGGTAATTTGGTTTTCATACAAAGTGATTATACTCATGGTGGGAATGGTGGAAGTTTATTGGTGACAGGAATGCATTGCGGGAAAAATATTTATACTGATTCTTTTATTCAACAAAAAAGAAAATAACAGTAATGGAATAACGACACAGTACACTGAATGCGGCTGATTAGGTTCACCAAGTATAGTGATTCATCATGGTCGAATAGAGATGGGGTGTACAAATCAGTCAATAATAGGAGGTCCTTTTGTCTGGTGTTTTTGGTGAATGATGCTTTCATGCGTTGAACGTTCGTGAATGATATGTTCACTGTTTTAACACTTCTTGATTGGAAGAGAGAGTCATCACTTCACTCAAAGTTTCACCTTTTTAGCCTAAGTATTACGTAGCACAAGACGAGGAACACTGCGATCCAGACGAATGTCGACGCAAATCCCAGGAGCACCGTGAACTTCTGTATCCCCCATCCACGAATCATGATGTGCCTCAGTGCTATATTTGCCGTTGTGGTGGGCATGATATAACAGAGGTGCTGGAACAACTTCGGCGCTCCCTGAAGAGGCCAGAGTGAGCCTTGTGGAAGATAAATAGCAGGGTGTTACCAACGTCAGAAAGGTGTGAAGCATGCGTTGTGATTTTCACCGGAACACAAGGGAGGCCAGTAATGTGGTGTAAGCAAAACATGGTGAGTGGTATGGAAATATATTGAACAATTTATTGGTATTATATGATCTGTTTTTAGAACTTGAGCGCAAGTTATAGCAATTGCAACAGCACTCTAGAAAAGTAATTGGACTTGAAGGTATTGACTATATTTCCTTAAGCTCAGAAATAATTATAACAGTGGCGTAGCCTAAGTTTGAGCCACCCGGGGAGGTCTTTCAATTGCCGCCCTTCCTTCGGGAAATACGTAATACACATCAAACGTATTTAGACACAATTTGAATAATGCTAAACTTAGGGAAAATATTTTTTTTCTTTCATTTATGAATTAAATTACACAGTTAAGAGAGCAATTTTTTTGCCATGTTACATCAAAATAATTTATTATACTTGCAAAATATGTTTTGTTTTTGTTGATATTATATAAAAAAAGAGAAAGATTACTTCATTGTGATTTGAATTTATTTTTAATAGTTAACTCTAGGGATAGTTGATAGTTTTTATCTTTTTATTATTAAAAAATTGTTTAATTTTTTACGCCTAACATTACGCTCATGGGGGACCACCCCATCCTCCCACCCCTTGCTAAGCCAATGAATTATAATGTAACGAAATATAATCTGGCTAGCCGGTGATCACCGTACCATGAAGAAACACGGGTTGGAATACATTGTTTATGAGTGATTTAAAGTTATGGTGAAGGGCATATACACATAATAGATAGACTCACCTCCCATCAGCACGACTGGGTAGAAGCAACCAGTTGAATAAAAGTTTGACTCCGATATCGTTCGGCTGCTCACCGATACAAAAAATCCTGAAATTTCGGAATGGAAACAAATTATTTCTCCCTCGATGATAAATGTTAACACTCTTCGGTTCTGATCATGTATCAGGGTTGAAAGAATAAATACTATGGAATGTGAAGGCATTAACCACGGCTCATCAATTTAAAAGTATTTTACATAGCTGAAATACTTTATAACTCTCGAAAATATTTTACTGGTGTTGTAGGGCAACATTATGTGTCATTGTAATGGGAAAGTAAAATATTTTCCATGGAATTAGTCTAAGTCAAGGATACCACAGGTCTTCGATGGCGGGAGGGCCGTTTTTACCGCCCGGGCCCCTCAATTCACCCGAATAGCCTCCCCTCCACCACCTACATCACTCCTTTGCGAAATCATTTTTCATTCCGGTGTATTTCTATTCGCATTTTCGGAAGATATCCTCAACTTGTACATAATGTATGTAACGGTAAGCACACATTAATGGAACAATAATTCGCATGTACGAACTGACTCTCTCGGCGAGTGTTGAACGTTTATTCTTTTCGTGTTACTCACCGGGTCAGGTCCTCCATCTCCACCGGCGTTTCGATGTGCAACCTGCTCATGGTCATAAGAAGCCCTGAAGACGATGTGCGAGTCATGCATCGAAACGTTGGCAAAGATGTTGGACCTGACTCGATGTGTAATCCGAGAAGAATTTACGTCCAATAATATCGAGCATGAACTATTATATGTATGCAGTTTCCTGTGCCGTCATAAATGGCAACTTTTCCTGATGAAATTCATGCTGTTTATTCCTTATTTAGTACAGAGAATCATTCAGTAAATGAACAGGTCAACTTCAACAATGATTGGTCGTTATGGGAACGATTTATCAATAACACAACATTACAAAAATCAAAGTGAAAGTTTCTCGGGTTTCACACCGGGTAAGATTTTTGAAATGTATCAACGTTTCGCTGGTTGACTCAGGCATCGTCATCAGGATAATGAGTTGAGCGAGGATACTGGCGGTTATATATAGCCACAGATGCCCCATTATTGTGGAAGCCGTTACGCGTTCTTTGAATTTCTTCAATTACTGGGCGCCAAGTCCTACTTAAGTTGAAGAGAAAGAAAAAAACCCATCGCTAAGGCTTGCCTTCCTTATATATCATCTATATCTAACAAGATATCGAAGATATTAAAACGACACAGAGTGGAAACGATACATATACCGCCTGCTAAAATAAAAAAATTTCCTGGTCACCTGTAAGGACAACCTCGGCCTGAAAACAACAGGGGTATACCGCATACCATGCGAGTGTGATAGGGCGTATATTGGCGAGACAGGAAGGACCATCGAGAAAAGAATCAAAGAGCATGAAAGAAGTATTAGGGTTTTTCAACAGGAAAATTCTGCATTAGCAGAGTATAGCCTTGACCATGGACATCGTGTCGATTTTCCAAATTCCACACTTCTTTCCTGGGCGTCCAAATATTGTGAAATAATAACGAAAGAAGCGATATTGATACAGATGGAGCAAAATAACATCAATAGAGACAACGGCTTCAACTTAAGTAGGACTTGGCGCCCAGTAATTGAAGAAATTCAAAGAACGCTTAACGGCTTCCACAACAATGGGGCATTTGTGGCTATATATAACCGCCAGCACCCTCGCTCAACTCATTATTCTGATGACGATGGCTGAGTCAACCATCGAAACGTTGATACATTTAAAAAATCTTACCCGGTGTGAAACCCGAGAAACTTTTACTTATATTATTCGCCGGGAAAACCTTAAATCCCTTATATTACAAAAAACGTTAAATTTTATCGATCGACAAATTTTCGCAACCTCGTCTCTAAAACTACATTCGATGATATAAATATAATTTCTATTATATCTTCTTTCTTATGCCACCTCTCCCGATTTCATATGACCATTTAACATGCACAAATTTTAAAAAAGAAAAAATATTTGCAACGAAAAGAAAAATCAACTTTACGTGCATTTATTAAGGTATATTTACGCTGGCAAGTTAATTGCGCAAGTCACTTGCAAGAAGCGACTTTCGCTGTAAATTTCAGATGAAAACAGTTCTGCAAGTCCGCTTGCAGAAATTTTAAAAGTTTCGGCGTCGCTTACAAAAGCATCTTGTTGCCAGTGTAAACAGCAACCAATCTGGCTCTACGCTTACTCGTGAAAAATACTTATTTTTTTAGGGTAAAATCCTCCGCAAACTCATGAAGAAGAAACGTGCGGAAGTAACTTGCCAGTGTAAGCACACCCTTGCAAAAGTTGCTGGCATCGGGGAAATAAAAATATAAATATGTACCCGACGGTGATTATTATAATAGAACCTTCTTGGTAGTTAAGAGTGCTGGCTTCCCATCCCGAGGGACCGGGTTCGCATTCCGGCCCTGTCGGAGATTTTGTTTTGTTAGGATCCCTATGCCTACTTGGGTGCAATGTGGAGAGCACTTCCAGAACAGTACTCCATCTGTCTAATGGGACGTAAAATTGGGGACTCCCTGGTGCCACCTTTTCTCCACTTTCTGAGTGCTCCTTACCGCAGCACATTCCCGCGATGCCCTGTAGCCAGGTGAGTAGAAGCGACAGTAGGATTGGACCGCGACAAGGGAATCCGAATATCAGGAGTGCGATGATCAAAGACTCGACCGTCTGCAGGAAAACCATGATTGTTTGCATCATGATGTGACCCACGAGGAGTTCCCACGGAGTAATGCCTGGAATGAAAGAGAGAGAAACGACATAAGTTCTGATTCATTGCTATTTCACTGTCGCGTAAGGATTCCTAGATCCAGTGACGTAGCAAGGGGTGGTCCATGGGGTTTGCTCCCCCGAAATTTTAATTATATTTTTAAAAAGTGGTGCTAAAGGAGAAAGTTACCTTTTTTTAAACTAAGAATGTTGAACTAATTTATTCTTCAGTTTGATCAAATTTTTAAATTAAACATTTGTAATTTATAAAAACAAATTTTTTTTTCGTATGTTGGTGTAAAATTTCTTCCTCCAATCACTTAAAAGTTATTTGATAATAAACATCTCATTGAAATAACGTATAAAAGTACTCAATTTGGCTGAAAATGTTTTAGTAAGAAATGAAAAGACCAAAAAAATTTTTCGATCCATCGCTAGACGTGGCCAATTAATCGTTCAGCAATAAAGCATTTGATTCTTCAAGAAGAGAGCAATTGACTAGTAAATTTACATCAAAGATTAATCCAAATTGTCAATAAAAGCAGTTTTGACACCTATGCATTCATTTAGGCCATCCAGGAAACCATCGACAGGGTGAGTTAAAATCTCGTAAACGACTCAACCTGTCGGTGAGTATCTGGATGATAAAAATGAATGCATAGGAGTAAAAAATGCTTTGCATTCATTGGTAATTAGGATTAATCTTTAATTAAACAGCATTATATGTTCAGCGCCATTTGGCGCTTCCCATTTACGTACGGCGATGGTCGACTATCGATAGAGTTAGCCTGCGATCGCTAGGTGGACAAATTAATTAATACATATCCGATTCGACCTTTCATCTCTTTGTTATCCGTCTCGCTTCGAACGGACAACTGCGAACCAAAGACTTATTTACTTTCCGTTGCTGCTAACGGATGGGCATGTAGTTATTCATTTGTTCGACTCGCCCTTTAAGACAGCCAACAATATCCTGCGACAACTGGCTAGTCCAGTAAATGGAATGCATCGTGACGTGGCGATCTACATGCATTGATGGATATCACCACAAATGGAAAGCTTCAATTCTGATCAATTGTTGAGGTGAAAACAGAGAAAAAGGAAACTACCCCGGAAGTGAGGGTCAGGATAATAGAAGCTCGTCGGGCGCGTTCCCTGGCGAATCCTGAAGGATCGGCAACCGTTAACTGCCTGCGGGCCATTCAGGGTTGCCAGTCCCTAAGGATTCTCTTGGAAGCACACCCTCTCATCGCATGACTTTCGCGGGCGTACGATAGGATTAAATGTTTTACACCTTCCTCCAAAGAGTCAGCGGCCAAGAATCTCGTTAAACTACTTCATTAAAACGGGGTGAACTTGAGTTAATGGTCGGCCTCTACTGCAGTTAGCTAGCAGTGGTTATCTATAAGTTTTGTTTTCAGTGTTAACGCGTTTTTATTTATTTGTCGTCCTATCAGTCAGAATTCTGTTGCCCCTGTCTGCAAGTGGCAGACACTAGGTGCAGCATAGCATTAGCTGCCGATGCATGCTAAACAAGAGTACACTACTACTACAATTATTACAATTTTAATACGGTAACCTAATGAATTTAAATCAGTGCTCAATTATTGTCCCTAACTTAATGTAAATATTTTTTTCTTATTTGGTTGCCTTGGGTGCATGACATTTGATTGATTCGATTGCATAAAGCCGAGTTCACATGGATCCGGAACGGGTGCGGAAAGCGGAAATGCATCTAGCCAATCACAAGGAAGGAAGTTGAGGAAAGGCGGAGTGTGATTGCCTAGATGAATTTCCGCGTTCCGCTTTCCGCAGTCGTTCCGGATCCAAGTGAACTCCGCTTAAGTGTCTAAACGCGCCGATACGTATTCTATAAAACAATAAGATCAACATAATTATTTTACCTTAGTTATTACCAATAAAAACCATAAAAATGAGCGTTATCCTGCTCTTAAATTTATTCGAAAGGAACGCTACGTCTACTGATTTCTTTTAAATGTACAATTATGCCTGTTATACCTATTTAAAACTATTTTGTTGCCGATGATTGGTAATTATCGATTAAAGCTAAAAAAAAAGTGTCTCTAAATCTCCACGGAATTAGTATCCACCAAAACGTTTGGCTATCTCAGGTTTTGACGCTTGATAGTTTTTATTTCATTGTCTTTTTTTAGACATTTTGGAAATTTATCATAATTTTATTACATTGTTGGGCTATAGTTTTGTTTCAGACCTCCGTTCAATATTTTTGGGAATTGGAAGTAAACGAAGCACTTACCTGCGACCAATGTTCTATCCCATAGTCCTTCGTACCTCTCGGTCACCATAACTGTTGAGGTCGTTCCAACTGCCAAGAAGAATACTACTCTGGAAGGTAGATACAGTCATATGATTCAATGTTATTCCATTAAAAAGATCAGGTGATTAATAATTGCTAATATAAATTACTTGCTATTGTATTATAAGAAATAGGAAGGTTGTGTGGCAAAATTTATCCGAAGCCCTTATCAGTTAAGCCAAAAGAATAGCAAAATCCTCGTTCAGAAAAATCCTTCACGATAACTTATCAATTCTGTCATTTAAACGATTTGAAAGAAATATTTTATCAATTTCATTTTGTTGACTTAAATATGTATGAATTCATTGCCTCATGATCTCAATATTGCTGACCAAAACATTTAAATTAAGGAATTTCAGTTCTTGTTTTGTCTTTAACTTCTTATTTTCAGGGAAATATGTAGTTATTATTACCCATACGTGTTTCCTCGCAAAAGTACTTAATTATACTCATTTACTCATCGCACATGTGAAAAAATTGATAAATAAAAATTTTGAGGTAATGTACTTGGTCGGAAAGGATATGAAAATTCTCTGAGGCTCAGTTTTGTAATGTCTTGTTAATGCCAACCGCAGGGTGACCTAGCCGTTACGTTAACATGATGTCAACTTAGATCGCGGGTTTAAAAAAATATTATACCAGACAGCTACATGAGACATGAATGTTATCCATGGAGGAACGTCTTAACTTCGGGTTACTCACCGCCCAAGTATTTAACCAGGGGTTATGAAACCGCACCTCAGGACGATAATCCGGTCAGTAAACCATCATTGTTTACTTTTTACTTACAAATTTATATAAATGAACGCGGGAATACTGTTGAAGGTATACAATTTAATTTGAAACTTTTTTATTTGGAAAATTCATTTTGAAGTGGAACACTTCTTATGGATGGGGGATAATCTCACGAAAGCCTAACTTCACGCAGCACCCGACTCTCGGGGTTGAGTCGATGCGGGGTTATAAGCGGTTCGAATAAATTCACAATACTATCTTGTAGAGGTATAGAGTAATTTCAAATGAATATTTTAAGTTTATGGTAATTTCATGTAATTATCATTGATATATAAATATAATTTTAATATTAATATTTTAAGAAATATTAATTTAATTATTTGTTAATTTATATATAATATCTTCTCTACCAGTCATATCAATACTCAACTCACATGAGAATCGTGGGTGGTGCGGAGAATTCTTGGAAGGTGGAATCCTTATCTCCATAGACCGGGTGTTCGAACTGTAATGGTTTCCAAAATGAAATTTTAAAAAATTCAGGTTCATAAGTGGTAATGGAGTTCATTTTTTTAATAGTAGGGGTTTAGCTCACCCTTATCGGAGTCTGTATAATCTTTCGGTTCATCTCGCATGCGTCCATCAATTCGCCACTGAAGTTTATGTACTCCTCCAGCAATTGCTTCTTGACTGTGGTCCCGATTTGGCTGTCTGGGCAAAAATTGAGATTTTTCGTTAATTTTACTTATTTTAGACGAGTGTTTTAAAGTGCACAGAATAATTCAGTCATAAAATGATCAGAGCGGAGAATGATGCATTATCGGACTGATATGTACGATGGGATAATTCAGCTAGTGTGCATAAAGAGTGTTTATATAATTTAATTGCTCAGCCGGTCTCTGTGGTGGTGGGGTAAAGCTCTTGCTTGCTAATATGAGATAGCGGATTCTAATCCTGTCGAGTTTGTATCACCCAGTACGTGAATTTTTGTGTGCTTCTTAATTTACTCAATTTTAGATCTTTGGCGTAGCCTGTGGTCATTATTAAAGAAACAAAAAAGATAGTGCATCAGAAATTTCTGTGTTCACGAACATGGTAGATTGTATGGGTGGGCGAGGGCCTTCTGGAGCCCTCCCAGCACTCAGATCTTTTTGGTGCATTGTGCCATCCCACGGTTATCCTGCCCGCCACTTGCAGACAGGGGACAAGAGCTCCTCGGTAGAGGGATGAAGGAGGGGCCACCCCCGACCTTCCCGGTACAGGTATGGAGGGAGTTCTCCTTCCTTCCTTCCCGGTCTGGGTTCTCCCTCCGGCCTCCCGGTATACGTCTGGAGGGAGTATTACCCCTCCATCCACCCCGGTAGGGGTATGGAGGAGGGCCACCCATCCAAGCGCCGCTCGGGCCCAACGTTGCTTAACTTTGGTGATCTGACGGGAACCGGTGTTCACGAACATAATAGTCTTTGGATTTTGAAGGTAGGACAATCATCTTCCTACCCTGAATCTTTTTTGTTTACTTTCTTGACAATGGCCTTTGTGCATTTGTGAGTGGCTAGAATTTGGTGGCGTAGTGCAATTAAGATCGTCATTTAATCTGAGCATCACTAGTATTATATTTTAACATAATATCGGAGAAAGACGTACCGATATGACTTCAGCTTAAATTGATCGATTGAAAATAACAATTTTTGGAGCATTTTGCTAGTTTAATACATTTTTCGGTTCTAACTTCAAAATTCGAATAATGTGGAATTTTAAAACAATGGAATCATTCCTGTGAAACTTAGATGCCGTAAGTTTGCGAGCAGTTTGTGTCAAAAATTTTCATTATTTTCTTTGCGACTCATTTAAAGGAGACTTTTGATTTAGTTTTGGTTGAAATAAAATTTCCTCATTTTCTGAATTTGTTTTTGATAATTTTTTTCAAACTTGTAGACCTTTTTTAGTTAAAAAATAAACCAACTTATGAAACCATCTGATTTACTGAACATCAATGGATGAAGATGGCTTTATCTCTATTCCTCACTGTAATTTGCTAGGGTAGTTATACTGTTCATATATAGTGTTCTGGTTATGTGTAATTCATCCAAGTGAGCTCGTGGGGCTCATAGAAATCATGATTCAAGATGAAATCCTATATTCGTCGCATTAAGTAAGATCATTTTAAAGGTTGTTGCATCGTGAAACCAACCAGCTCAGTGCAAACATACCATTTCAGAGTATAATGATCATTTTATAGACCATAAGGAAATAAATTTGACAGTATCATTCGTAACTTCGTGGAAGTGACTGATATTCATTGCAATGACAAAAATTTGTACTTTTCCAC
Source organism: Pyrrhosoma nymphula (assembly GCA_963573305.1). Lineage (NCBI taxonomy): Eukaryota > Metazoa > Arthropoda > Insecta > Odonata > Coenagrionidae > Pyrrhosoma > Pyrrhosoma nymphula. The sequence goes on from OY754328.1 coordinate 57,852,398, forward strand.
ACGTAATTACTTCCGGTGACCAGTTTCAATTCGACGAGAAATCTTCTGGTAGATTCAAAAGCTTTATCCATTTTTTCTATGTACCAATACTAAGAGGAATTTGTTCCAAAGTGGGGTTTGCGGTGGGGGAAGGGCAGCAGATGAGTAAGGGCATGTTAGGATCGGATCGGGTTTGGTCCCATTCGGGATGAGGAATACTGGAAGAAAAGGAGTTTTTTTTAACACACACTGTAGGGTAGTGGTGGGGGAATTTTTGGAGGTTGGGCAAAGATTAGAAGTACACCAAAATACGGGAGTTCCTTCCATAAGGAATCCATTTGTATTCAAATTCAGCATGTTAGAAGATACGCGAACATCTGCACGGATATCGGGCTGAAAAAGTCTCCGGTTACACTTCACAAATTTCGGGAAATGTGTTAATGCCACAATGCGAGAAGTTCTTTGAGCAAGAAGTTAGCGGAAGAGAAAAATCCTATTAAGGAGCGACTAAAAAAAAAGTAGTTGTTCTTTTCCAGGAAGGTATCGTAATTTCTCGCGTCCACAAAACTTAGAATCTCTTTTTTTGCACGCAGCGGATGTGGGGCGTAACTTGTAACCTTTTGCGGTCGTTCAGAGGGTAAATTATTATTTTTGTCGCGGTATTCACGTAAGGGTTGAAATGGGTTTTCGTTATCATGGTGATCGATTTCTTGGAAATGTGGCCCGCAAGAAGCGGTGGCTTCGTCGTCCAGAAAATTTAGTTGGAAATTACGGCGACATGAGGCACTAAGTATTTTCCTTGACTTTTATCTGGCAAGATGGGGTGAAACAGCATGTTGATGAATAAATGAAAGAAAAACTTCATAATTCCCACCGAATATTTGTCAATAATACTACGCGTTTCACAGCCTTAGCGTCAAAATAGGATGCAATGAACCTGGCGAATGTACTTGATGATGACGCTGAGGTGTTGGAACACTTAGTATTATTTAAAAAAATTACTGGATCGTACGAAGTTTATTTTTGATGTATTCACAATCACATTCTTATGATAGAGTGGAGGTGCGGCATTTGGTAAACGGTTTGGAGAAGAGTGTCATATTATATAATGGTAGTTTAGACTGGTCACTTTGGTTTTTATTGTATAAAACCTTTACATTTTAGAATTTAGAGCTCTCGGGTTTCCAACCGGTTGATGTTAGTGAGTGGCATCGACGCGGCGTTTCGAAGCTGTATCCTTCCTCAGGATGGATGATGACGATGGCTGACTACGCCTTTGAAACGTCGGTGCCACTCACCAACATCACCCGGTTGGAAACCCAAGTGCTCAACATTCTTAATATTCGCCGGGAAAGCCTTAAATATAAAAATTAATTTTTTTTTTAGATTCGCGTATAATTTCAAGTTGTGAATGCTGTGAGAAATTTTGTGAAAATCAAGGGGTTTTGTTGAAACGTTTTAGGTAGAGGACACGTGTTAGTACACATTGGCATGAAATACATTACATAATTTTCATTTAACGGTGGAACCGAGTCCTTAGGGTGAGATTACGATCGGCGTTTCTTGACGTGACGGAAATGGACGGTGGCGTTCGGGAAACTTAGTGATTGTTATGTATTGGAAACTATTACAATAGTCGGACGTTGACGTCAGAGGACGATGATCGAACCTTGTCGAAGTCCAACTTCTCCGCCCCGCAACGTCAACGGCAGTCAGTCAGAGGAGAAATTTTTATTGAATTATTTAGAAAATTTCCTTTCCAGATTGTCCATCTTACTTTTTAACTATACATCTATACATAATTTATTTTCTTGAAGGAATAATCGTCAGAATTTTGCGGATTATCTATATTTTGATTATAAAATAAGAAAATAAACAGCTATTTCGCGAAGCTCCTACATCTTTGGGCATGTCTATAAAAGAGCATTGATAGTAGCCTTAACACAGGTTAGGTAGCAACTTCAAGGCTACCTAAAGTTACTCTCTAGTTGTTCAAAATTAATGTAAGAAGTATTTCTGGTGGAGTAATAAAAATTATTTGTATTTTTATTTAAAATTTCCAACCGCTAAGAAATCCATTTGAAAAAAGGTCAACAATTGGCCCTGATACTCTCGTCAATCGTAATACACTCCTCCTCGACGTGGAAATGACTGAAAACTGATCTCCACCGTCCTTTCCCGTCACGTCAGTAAAGGTCAATCGTAATCCCGACCCGATGAATACTTCATGAAAACTCTCAGAATCGAACTTTACATTCATGTTTCAAGGTTCCTTGACTTTATGTAAGTTAGATATATAACTAAATTTGACGAAACACGACCAATGATTGGTTTTTTTTGCGCGCATGCGCTTTGGCGATACCCTTGCCAGAGGGTATTAAAGACCAAGGAGGTAAGAAAAGAAATGGAAACGACATAGCCCTTGATTCTTGAAGCCAATTCCGCCATTGCAGTCGGCACAGTTTAGACCTTCCTCTGGCTTACGTGTCCGGCGGTTGCGTTCTATTTTCGTCAAATCTAAGTTAAAAACCACAGGCAAGGCGATGTTTTGTGACTGGTTCGGCAACACCTACTCAGCACAAAATCCCTCCCAAGCACCCCTATTCTTGCTTCACTCTCCCCCATGAGCGTTCACGGTCATGCCTCCTCCATTTCATTTTAACCTCCTTGTTCAAGACTAACTCAGAAGAAAAAGTCATTTAGTACGCCATCTTTACCACCATTAGAAATAAGCGGAAGAGGTTAGTATTATGCACACCGTATATTTGAGCGAATTGTTGACATTATTTCATTGTATGGTGGAAGCAGAATTATTTTGTGCAAACATCTCATGTTAAATCACCTGTTGTTATTTGATAAATAATTCACGTATTATTGTTAGGGAACTGCTATATTGGCATTTCTATGCGCATTATCGTGAGCCGGTATGATTGTTCATACGATTCATTCAGTGGTTACTTAAGGCTGTAATTAGTTCCTTGTTATTCCTATACATAGGATTGTACTTAGGCTTAATAATTAGTCTCTTTGAAAAAAGCTTTTCCTACTCGTGTGACCTCGAGGAATGCACGTTCATGAAACTTTTTTCATGATTAAATTTACGAGAAAAATTACCGTGGGACAAGGGCTTTAATTAGTAGTTAATGCGCGCACAGCAATCAGGTTGCTGGGTGAAATTAATCATACAGTGTGGTGCTACACGCAGTGCTTACCAATTTGGAGGACCAGTATAGTTCTTGAAATTAATAAAAAATACTTCTCCAGATGGATTTTTTCGCGGTGGACCTGGGCGGCTGATGGGCATGAGAACGGACAGCTGAAGTAATCTTCGTATTCGAAGCCAGCGATGACGTCAAGGTTTTTTTTCCACCGTTCCCGACTTTGTTTTTGGTTCAGTCCACAACAATGGGGGATTAGGGGGGGGGGGGTATGATTTGTATGGAGGTGAGAGGATGAGTTAGCATTTTTTATTTTTTTGTATTATTTTGCTGATGAAGGGGGATTTCAAAGAGTCGACACAATGCCGGTGAGGCCCGCCGGTGAGGCCCGCCGGTCTTCCGCCGCCACGAATCATTCCCGTTTTTGTACACATCAGCGGATGACTGTGTTGAATTTACTTTTGTGGTATCTTAAGCCCGTTGTACACGTGGCACGTAATTGCACAATTTAATGTGCGTACAAGCGTTCATTTCAAATCGCATCGCGTAAAGCCGTAAATTGGAAGAACGCATGAGCGAATGCATGAATGCGAGATGGGAAAATAGCCCCTGCTCTAATTCGAAAATGATTGCACGCCCGATTGAGAAAAACATGCAGTTTGAAGTTGTGCAATTTCGTGCCCCGTGTAAAACGGCCTTTACTCATTCACGCAATCTTTAAAACTAGTTTATAGCTAGAACGCAATGTGTAAGCTGTAACTTAATGCGTTTTCTTTGCTGGCTTCTTAAATGGAGGTCTGAAAGAGGATATGGGAGTTATGGCGGACGGAGAGAAAGAAGAACGACTGGAGAGGGATATTTACTGGAGGAAATTCAAGAAATGCTGCTGTAAAGTTAATATAAATATTAAAGAAGTAGTATTGCTTCAACTAATTCAAGGTAACATTTCCTTTTAAGGCTTTTGCGGCGATTTTTATAAGGTAATCAAAATTTTCCGGATTATTGCGCTGCCATTATATCACATCTAGTTGACAAAGTGTCGTTTCATCACGCATGCATACCTGATATCAGAAGCTGCAATGCAATCTATACTTGGTCCACTGACTTCTAATTTAAAATCACTGCATTAGCTAGAAAAAATGGTACTTAAAAGGTAAAAGTTTTGATAATCTTCCACTTTAATTATATACTCTGAACCAGGTTGAAACTACCATATAATTACTACAATTCAGGGACACAAAAATGACGTGTAAACTTCATAAAATTTATTTATGAACTTGGTTTTTAGGTGTTTCAACTTCGAAGGTTATATCCCACCGTCGACCTTAATACCACAGGCTTAAACAATGTTATCGCTTAAGAAATTATTGAATAGAGAAAAAAATATATTATAAAAACATGGAGTCGGTCATTATAATCGTGTACATGTTGAGGGGAACAAACTTGTAAGTTGAGATATGGGCAACTGTCATCTTTCATGGACACGACCACGGCCACGGCCGTTTGTTAAGCGAATTTTAATTGGCTCCTGCTACCTTTCAAATCCTTATCGTTCTAGTTCAGGTTACACGTTTGAACTATATGCACACGTCTTAAAGTTAACGTTGATTATGTTCCAGCCTTAAGACCAACACGAAATTCATCCTAGAGGTGAGGTATGGACCTGTGACCTTTGCATTGCCAGGCCGACCTAGCTGACGTGGTCGAAATAGGACTTCTTCATCAATGTAAAAAAAACCTTGAGATAAATGTGAGTGCTGGATAAGCGTGTGAAACAATGTACCTGAAGATGACGCTTTGACGTTGAAACGCGTTGTAGAGCAAATAAATTATTCTGTGGTCATTACCAAGTTGTTTTTGCTTAACGTCAGATGGTAAAGCTATTGTTGGGAAGTTAGTCTCAAATTTGAAGATACTTGTAGATGAATCAAATGAATGAAAGTCGATTAGGAATTGATATTTTAAACCTTAGTTTCGACTTCCTATTTGGGGTGCGTGGCTTATGAATATTATGTATACTATTTAGTTTTTTTTTCAAATATTTTGCTAGATTGGGGATGACGTTGCACTGATTAATCTTGTACATACTAAAAACAGAATTTAGTAAGGTTTTTGTCACAATCGCGACTGTTTGTCAGTTGACCGTGTACATTGATTTATTGCCTTGAGCAGAGGACATTATAATTCGTAAGATGACTCGAAGAAATTATATTTTTGTCAAGTAATCATGCACGGAGCTTACTGGACATGTCGAGGTAGACGCTCATGAAGCCCATGTCGACGGCGTCTCCATCGGCGTCCAGCCCTTCCAGCCTCCTCTTGTGGATGGACTCCGTGAAGTTTTCCGGGATGACCAGCACCCCCCAGCTATTTCCCCTCCGGACACCTTCCAGCGCTTCCTCCTGATCCTCAGTGTAAGACACCTGCGTGGGAGTGAATGAAAATGAGATATTATGCGCCCGTATATCTGGAGTCCCTTGTGTTGTAGTTGCGAGAAAGAAGTTGATGAGACATATGATTTTTCAATCAATTCGAAATTGATCGAATCGATGAAAATAATTCGACGCTCGATGTGATTTGATTTTGGAAAAGAATTTATTCGAAAATTAGATGCATCATCGGACTTTGGCGATTGTTCTGTATTCAAAGGAGTGAAATGAACAGCGAACGAGTAAGTTCATTAAATGATAAATTTCCGGAAGTTGATACTCTGAACCTTCTATACTAACAGCCGTTATGCGTTTTAGAGATAGCAGATTGACTATAGCAATACCAGAAGCCTCCAATTTATACTTGCCGCAGTTTTTTCGAGAATATTTTTGAAATCGTCTATAACTTTACTGAGAATGAGTGGTGTATAGGCATAGCGTAACTTGATGGCACTCGTAAACGTTGCTTTTGAGGCCATTTAAGTTGCATCAAACGTGGATAAGCGGGCAAAGTTACCAAAGGACTCTTGCGGGGACCTCTGGAGGAACCTTAGGCCACTAAACCTCCTTTTTTGTGTGCTATCCATTCCCATTAGTCACTCTTCACACGCGAGTGCCACTAAGTTTCGCTACCCCGATATCGGGTATTCCTTGCTCCTAGACTTGAATACCTGGACGAGAGGTCGCATGTCTCTCTGGTTCTCCTCACGAGTGGCCATGAACCATAATAAAACCAAAACGTACTCATCATAACTAGCCCCTAAAGCTTTGTTCTCGATTTTTTGCCGTCTCCTACCTAATCCGGGTGATATGGCAACCCTAGTGCCTCCATAGGCCATTTCGGGTTGCCTTACAATCAGGATATGTCCTTGGGCTACCCTACTCGCATGGGCACATCGCTAAATGACGCTGTGACCTCGGCAGAAATAAAACTTACTCAAATGAAAAAAGATAATGGTGAGGGAGAGTGACTCATCGTATTTTTTCGAAATTTTTTTTTCTGATTTCTTCGAATATGTGCTAAAAGTTTAAAAATGATTTTTTTCGACGCGCTGATGCGACATACACCGTATATTTGCGATTTTCGAAAGGTGTAGAAAATGAAGAGAAAATGATATTTTTTCCTGTTTTTATTATGACCAATGTCAAAAACCAACATTCAAATATTTTCAAATGATGTAAAAAATTATCACATTAATAAAAAGTGGCAGCCTGCAAAAAGTTATGAAGACGCTTACAGGAAAAAATATAATTTTCTCTTAATTTTCTACACCTTTCGAAAATTGCAAATATACGGTGTATTTCGCATCAGCTCACCGAAAATAATTATTTTTTATACTTTTAGCACGTATTAGAAGCCATCAGAAACACAATTTCGAAAAAATACGATGAATCACACTCCATCACAATTACTGAAAAAATCTTAAGTTATTTATGTCTTATTTGTACATTAAAAATGTACAAAATTCTGAAGTAGGTAAGGAATATGGAAGTATTAAATGGTGATAATTAGTTTGCTCTGTTTTACATCAATTAATGCGTTGGCTAAAGCATTATTTGATGAATATTATCAGGAGTTAAATGCTAATTATACACTACAGTGTTCTTGATATATTCTGATGTTTATCGTTTCGCATTATTTTAGCTGCCTTATTTTTACTCAGTTAATTTGAGATCCCATTTTCTATACTACTTTCGTAATCACCTGAAAGTATTTACTCTTCGAAAGCTGCTGGGCGTATCGGCAGCCGATGTAAGGGTCATCGCAATTCATTGGCCCGAAGGTGGTGCAGTTCTCGGGGAAGTCAGGAGTCTCTCGGTTGATGACGGTGAAGGGAAGCTGCTTCGGATCGGCGCCTATCGCCAGGAAGAAGATGACGATTTGTACGAGCGGGAACAAAAAATTGAAGGCCAAAGAGCTGGAAAAAGAAAAGAAACAAAATCTGAAACGTCAAGAAAATGAATGCCTCAGTAGCCGCCAGCCAAAAAACACCTGCTTCATAAAATTGCTCAAGTCGAATATTCTTCGTGACTCGACGACTGCGGTTACATTTGTGTTTAGACTGCGAGGTGAGGGATTGTCATTTGAATCAGTCCTTAGGTAGCACATCGAAACATCCTAAACGAATTTGGTTTGTTAGTACTCAATTATTAAAAAAACTCTGTACTGAGACTAATGATGGACCATCAATATGCCTGGAAATATACAGAAGGTATCACATACTATAATAATAGGTATGTAATTATTTTTTGAAGAAAATAGCTGATCAATATTACTTGTAGTTCTATTTAGGGGTCTCGAATCATCTTAAACTGAGGTACTATTTAATTTCGAATTACAATTGCCTGAAAATACTATTACTTAAAGGGTTTAAATAGTTATAAAACGCTGTTTTATTTCTGCTGTTACACAGGTGTTATTACTAAGGTCTTTTAGATTACGCATCCTGGATATGGTATATAATGTTATGTTTCCACTACCAATTATTATATAACTTTGTACTACCCTCACATAAGTAAGCCTACCCTTACCCTCACTTACTCTTGATCTCAATATCATTACCGAAGGTTTAGAGTGTGTTGTGTGGAAAGAGTCGTAACTTATGGCAACCGAATTTCTTTCTGAAAACTAATTAAAAAATGCAATGCGTCCATAAAATAGTCTCACGCTTGGGCGAAGAGAATTCGGTAACAGGAAATTACACATTCCGCGCAAATAATTGTTAAAATAGTCAGCATACTACGCTTTGGTAATGCCATAGAAATTCTAATTAAGAAGAAGTAAGATCTGATGAGAATGCTGAACTGTGTGGACAAAACTACGACGAAGTAGAACTTGAAGATTAATGTTAAGAAAACCAAGGTTACGGTTTGTGGAAGAATTCAGGAAGACAGAAAAACTGTCAAACTTGGACAACAAAAATTTACGCAAGTGGAAGAATTTTTTTATTTGGGAAGCAGGATCACCAGCAATGGAAGAAGCAAGAAAGACATCGTGAGCAGAATAGCCCAAGAAAAGAAGTCATTCTACGTGAAGAGGAGTCTGCTGATAGCTGGTAACACTAACTTGGAAGTAAGGAAGCACTTGACTAAATCGTATATGTGGAGCATGCTCTTATATGGCAGTGAAGCATGGACAATAACAGCTGCCGAGGAAAGGGCATTGGAAGCAATGGGGATGTGGTGTTACCGAAGAATGATGAAGACCAAATGGACGGAGACGGAGACCAAATCACCAACGAAGAAGCCTTACGAAGAGTTGGAGAGAAAAGAAGTATGATGAAAACTATGAGAAGAATAAGAGGCAATTGGAAATATTTTGCGACGTAACAGCCAAATGAAAAGAGCAATAGTTGGAGGAATGAATTGAAATAATTACCGGGGAGGACCCAAGGATGGAATGTACATGGAGCATACTATGAAGGGCGTTAAAATGAAGAAGATAAACTGCAAAGATTAAAAACACTGATAAACTGTTAGCTGGAAGTAGAATAGAGTGGAGACTAGCAGCAAGCCAATCGTCGGATTGATGAATGCTTATGACAATCAGTGTTGCCCAATAGCACCAATTATCGATAGTGATCGATTTTTGCCATCTATGGTCACAAAAGTTTACGTAACAACATATTTTAAAATTTCCCATCCACCAATTTTGACAATATTCATCGATATGGTGCATACCCAAGGCGTGCGTGATGATCGTGGTTTGTGGCACTCATTGTCAGACCTTGGGTGCGGGTTAAGTTGACAGCGCCGCGGGCTCGATGAATAAAAAAGTGACGATCGACGATTTCTTCGGGCATGATTCAACTCTCCTTTTAAAAATGTTCGATATAATCATTAGGGGTGTGGCCTGAAATAAATATTCCTTTCATTCATACAGATCACTCAGTGTGCAGATTTTCCTTTCGGTCAAGATTGCCATTGTTCTCTAATCCTTCCAATTATTTTTTGACACAGTTGTTTATGGCCTTTCCTTTTCTTCCGCCATGAGTCCAAGCCTGAAGTTATCATCAATTGCGTTGCAGGCCTTCCGTCGCATGCTTTTAAAATTGATCTGTATAAATTCGTTCCGAAAGCCTTAGTTTAATTTACTTAGTTTAAGGAAGTATACGAGTCTCCATAGCACGATAGAACTCCTCATACAAGTTGTTAAGCATGTGTGATAGCTAAAAATATTTTAATTAGTGGACAAAATGTAGTGGAAACAATAAGCAAACGTAGATATATCATTTACGTGATTGGTACAATATCAGCGCAATATCCTTCTTCACTTGTTATTCCTATGATCATATTGTAAAACTTAGGTTTAAGACATATATCCTTTCTCCAACAATCAGTGATGAATTCTATAAGATTTGAGCCTAATATCAAAGAAGTTTTGGTAAAATTATTGTCCCAAGCTGGGGAAATAATGCTTTCAGTAACATTTCATATTTTTAAGTTTACCTTAATTTTACTTTGCAGATTTCACAGCAAATGAAGTGTTAAGCTACTAAATATTATTTTAAATGTCTGCTACTCAATCTATTTTCTGGTGAAGATTAGGTGTTATTTATGCCTACATTGATTCAAGCGGTGAGGAGAGGTATCGAAGAAACACTATCTCCTCTGTCTCTCTATTTTACCTTCAGTTATTTCATCCTTCCTCCCGTCTTTCAATCTTTTTCAGTTTCAATTGGTTAACTGGAGCTATTCCCATCCTATCCCATGCTGACTTAACAAAACGAACAATGTCAGGGGTAACTTTGTGAAATTTCTCCTTGATGGAAAAGGAACAAACTTTGCGAATTTCACTTGTAAGTTTTTTATTCACGACCCGGATTTCGACAGTTTGTGTCATCTTCAGGTGCAAATTACAAAGTTTCAGTCCAATATATACCCACCTCACCCACCCTTTGACTATACATTGGACTGAAACTTTGTAATTTGCACCTGAAGATGACATAATCTGTCGAAACCTAGGTCGTGAATAAAAAACTTACAATTGGAATTCGCAAAGTTTGTTCCTTTTCCACCATGCTGAATTCTTTACATGCATTTCTTCTTTCTTATGTTTGTTTGCTCTGAGTATTTGTCCATTGGTCCTTCCCATGAGATTAATTGTGAGGATACCGGGACTAGCCACGGTAGTTACCTTTACGGAGCCACCCGCAAGTGCACATAAGTGCGATATTCCACAGAGGAAAAATCATTCGCCTTGACCGGGATTCGAACCCGGATCCCTCGATTTCGCGCCGAGTGCTTTAACCAGTTAAGCTACCGAGGCGTCCTACCTACCGAGGCTACCAAATTTTCCACAGGGTAGAAGGACGCCTCGACAAAAACTGTATTTGAGAATACTTGGAAAATAAATATATTTCGACCGTAGCTTAACTGGTTAAAGCACTCGGCGCGAAATCGAGGGATCCGGGTTCGAATCCCGGTCAAGGCGAATGATTTTTCCTCTGTCGAATATCGCACTTCCCATGAGAATTTATCAATTATTTTCCCCCTTTTTATTCTTAAAAACAAATTCACCGTGTCTCAAGGTATTCCCAGTCCACCGCGTTCGTATTTTGTGTTTTTATTGAGTCCTTACTTCTTCTGCTTTTCCTTATGCCTGCTCATTTATCACTTATTGCGTCTTCTTGGTCTTGGGTGTTCTTGTCCTCACCAAGTTCTTCTATCCTTTATCATATATCACCAAGGCTTGTTCTTTTATGGTCCCCTCCTTCATTGTTCCTACAGCTACATAGCTTCCTACGTGATCATGATTAACCCATTATTGCTAACGACTGTAGATGACTACGCGTAATGCACGTTAAATCGCAATCAAATAAGGTCTGTGTCTAAAATTGATGGACAAGCAGTAAACTTTTTGCGACGAGTCAACAGAAAAAGAAGCATGATTGCATATTAAAGAGAAGTTGATAATTTCTGCTTCTAAATTTTGTAATCATGTTTACATATCACTATACAAAATAACATCATCTTTAAAAGAAATGTTTCGGAATGACTGACTGTTTAATGGTATAAAAAACGAAAAACCCAACTCGGTTTAGAAGCCAAAAATGGGCAAGAAATTTATGCAAAAAATAACCTGACGGAAAAGACTAATATTCTTGTCCTTCAAAAGGATTAAGAAATCATTCAGGCTTAGAACTGACTCAGAATTGATCCAAAATCCTTCCCGTTTTCCAGACTAATGCGTAGAGCACAGCGCTTCCCAAGGCAGTGTGACTCCTCGATATTTTTATGCAGGATATAGATATAGTTAGAGGATAAAGTTTTCAGGTCCGGAAACCAAAGGTTTGCGGTTTAATTTCCGCGCAAGATTTATGTGGTGTACTCTTATACTTACTCATATGATCGGAAAAATCTCAATCCGCTCTTGAGGAACATTGCTTTCCATCTCCCAGTCCTCGCTCTCTTTTTTCTTTTTATCTCCCAGTCTTGTCCTTTCGAAACATACTGTTGAAAGAAAAGTGAATTTTATGTTAGCTATCACACTAAATGGAGTAAATACCCGATTTCAGCTGTTTTCAACGAAGTAATAAGTATATATTATGGATAAGTATAAAAATTTCCGGAATTTCTCCCTGCTGTTTCAGTTGCTCTTTGCCTAATGCACAGAGGGAAGCTTATTAGAGTAGCCTCCGATATATAAAATTTATATACCGTTATTAGTTCTGGCAATTTGTAGTACAAACGTATACTGTAAAGAAACTGAACCTGTGATTTAGGTACCTACGTTTTCATTAATGCTCAGAGCACATGTAACAAAGTATTGGTGTAATGCATTGAATTCTCTTAACTGTGTTTTCATATTCATGTAAATGAATTGACAATGTATTTTATATTGATATTACATAAAATAATGTTACCATCTTTGTCATATTTTACTTCATGCAATTATTTAAGTGATCCATGAGCATTAACGCTGTTATGTGCTGCATTTGAATGTTTATTCATATTCAGTGCCGACTCCGCGAACAAGTTTGTCTGCCGAATGATCCTTTACATGCGAATATGTTTACCCCTTGTCGTATTCGATGACCTTAAATTGGTGAAGTTAATATGACGAATTATGGCATAACTAGCTACTTACCTCTTTGGTCCGTGGAAGTTTTTTCCCCTCGAAGTTTTCAGACTTAGGAAGATTCGATTCGCAGACACTCACTCCCTAAAAAAAATATATTAAGCCATGCATTAATTTCGAACGTGATTTCTATTGTATTAACTACGAGCAGCGGAACAGTCTAACGGAAATATTAGGAAATGAAAAAGTGCTTTGTGGTTTACGAAAAGTTTCATGCTTGTGGTACAAAGGCGTCGCCACTTCTTTCTCTCTCTCTCTTTGCTCTTCACTCCTCGGGGAGGATCGAGATGAAAACTATCTGAAGTTAAAAAAAATTTAATTTTTTGCACTGGAAGTAAGCTATGTTTAGAAATTTAAATTAAAGATTAATCCATAGTGTCAATAAAAGCTGGGAAATTTTGACTCCTTTGCGTGCGTTTTGGTCATCCAGGTGATTATCGACGGGGAGAGTTTAAATCTCGTAAACACGTGGGAATTGCCCGAATTTCTAAGTCCGAGTGTGACTATTCAGATATTTTTGAAAACTCACTAGGTTCAAAGTCCGAGTCACATTCGGACTTTGAAATTCGGACAACGCGCACATGTTTACGAGATTTAAACCCTCCCCGTCGATGGTCACCGGGATGACCAAAATGCATAAGCATTGGAGTAAAAATTCCTTTGCTTTCATTGACAATGTGGATTAATCTTTAATTTAAATTTTCTTCTCAATTGCTCTCTTCTATGTTTTGGAAATATTCAGACGCGGCCGACGGAAATCTCTCAGAAAATGCTCGTTACCTGCAGGGCAGGGGCCTTCTTCCTTTCGGCTTCTTTCTGCCGAAGTGCCTCCAGTTCTTGGTTCATGGAAAGCACCAGGAATACCGTTTCCAGGGAGCCCGTGTTGTACTTCATGAGTAAGTTCTCTGGCGAATTTTCATCCATGAGGCGACCACCTCTTATTAGGCCGAGCTGAAAAAAACATATTTTCCCAAACATGATTTTTCACTGTGGGAGAGCATTCGCATGCTTGCATGCATTGGCGGGGGGAGTCATTCTTGTTGAGCAGTGAATTGTTTTTGAAATTGTATTTATTTTTGCGGCTCTTGGACTGTTGTAATTAGGATACGGTTTTTAACCGTGGCTTTAATGTATGGTTTCATGTATTTGATGGTTTCAAGCTAAACTTTGTGGAAATTCATTATAACTGAGGAAAAACACGATGTATATTTCTACCAAAAGTTATGAAGATATTTTTTTAATTCAAACATGTTTTCATCTTTCACATGTTTCCGTGTGAATATTTAAATAAAAATTGGCCAGAGGAGCGAAATTCAAAGTCAGGATCAGAGTAATTTGCGTAATTTTTCTTTGTTAGCGTGGGTCTATTGAGTTGGGTATATTATCTAGTTTTTAGAGTTATGGTGATACATCAAAAACCTATTTTAAAAATATTATTTTGAATTCAGGTCCCCATTATATAACCAAACAATCAATCAGTTGCCACTCTAAGTTAATGTATCTAATCTTTACAATTTTAATGACGCTAGCGACTGTATCGCGAAGGCTTTCACAGTTCATACTTGGATTTCCTCCTATGCGTATTTTCTCTAGTTCTAGTGGCATCTCTCTCTGTATTTGTGTACCACATAACTTACTAATTATTCATATTTTGCATGTCTTTATATTTTGGAAAGAAATAGTAAATTTTGATCTTACGCAATAATAATTTCTAGTGATGTTACGGATACTGGTGATTATCACTCCATTCAGCTTTTTGTTCTTTGTAGTTTTTAAAATACTTTTGCTCAGGTCTTGTGGCGCAGTAAAAATCAATAATAAAAACTCTTCAAGATACGCATTTAATGTTATTACTGATGCAGGATAGTTCAAAGTAGTTATTTTAGGCCTTAAGAGTGACCGGAAAAAAACTATCAGGCCTGACTTGCCTTATCTTCTGATAGGAATTTTGCATTTTACATGCTATTTAATACTTAAGAAGAAATCAAGTGTAAAAAGTAGTAATTTTGAAGAATTAAGCTTTCCTAAGAAATTGATGTTGGCTATGACTTTTGGGTTTTCTTGATTTTGTTTGGGTTTGGAGAATTGCAGATTGGATTGTAGGTTATTTGGGGAGGTGACCGACAACTGAGGTAATTTTCGCCGTAGAGGATAGGTTGATGGGTTGTTTAGGGAAGAATCATATTGGAAATGGAGGAAATGGTGGAGAGAAACCCGGCGTCGACATTAATCAGCTTTCAACGAAAGGCTCCAAGGGGACTAAAATTTAGCGTCCCATCCGACGGACGGAGTACTGCAATTGAAGTGCCCTACACAAAACACCCAAATAAGGATTGGGATTCCTCTGAAAAATATCTGCTTCCGCCGATATTCGAACCCGGACCCTCGGGATTAGAGGGCAGAACTGTAGCCAACACACCGGCTTTCACCCCAACTGACTTGAATCTACTGCTAGGGGTATAATAACTGCCCGTGTTGAAGGTGTAGTTTTCCCGCTGAAAATTATGATTTCAATCTGAAGTGAGGTAATATCCATTCGGAAATTTAATGTCAAGTTGTAATGTTGGGGTGAGTGAAGAGTGACTCGGGGGGTCGGTTAAGGGTCCTTAAGACGTTCGGGAGGAGGAGGATGCGCTTACAACGTCCGCTTGCCCGGCTTCCTGAATGTAATGCGTCGTGATGATCACCGTCTTCCCGCTTCTCCTAGTCTCCTGAACCAGATACTTCCACACTCTGCAAGAAAAGAAATTTCAATAATTAATTTGAGAAAATTAAATGGTCGTTTATGTGAGATTGACCTTGTTCATTAAATACACCTAGTGCTACTACTATTGCATAGTAAATAATATTAAACTTAACGGAAATGTTTTGGCGCGAAAACATGCAAAATGCTATGATGTCTGGATGAACTTGTGCTACGTCTGGGAGTAGGGCAACGGCCTGCCACGATGGAAACACCAGTTCCCGATCATTCACCGAAGTTAAGCATCGTTGGGCTCAGCTCGAGTTTGGAGGGGTGATCCTCCGATTCGTCCGAGTGCTGTTGCCCCTGTCTGCACGTGGCAGGCAGTATGTTCGAAATGACCTTAGCCGTCGGAGTACGTCAAACAAAAATACCACTTCTATTAGCTTTGTGGAATACATATATTTTCTTCTCTGACTTATGTTCCCCTCCCAGTAGTCCCCATCTGGATATCCGACTGGGGGACTATTTTACTTCCGGAATATTTTACCGGGAGGAATGCCTCACGTCATATGAATTCAAGGCTGCGTTTGCTAGGGAGACTGATGTGGTGGTTTCCCGTTGCCTTCCACATCGCAGTACTCCGGGCGATCCCGTGAATTTCGCCGTCGCCCGAAAGTTGTTGATTCTGGACCGATCTTCCTGATCTGCACCATCAGTGCCTTCCGTTGAGTCTGCTGCCTCTCTGCAGTGGAGCCGGGTAGTTTTGTTAGCATGTAGGGTGTGGGGAAAATTGTTTCTTTCGTGTTCCAGAATTTTCCATCAACGTATTTTTCCAATATCCGGAAAGTATTTGAGATAGTATTGAGAGTCGAACACCTTCGCGGCGAGATAGTATTGAGAGTCGAGTCCTTTGCGGCAACACGGTTCCTGAATTCGTGTGTGTCACGAAAAAAATTCGTACTTTGAATTTCCCCACTCTCATTTATTTCCGACCGTGGTTTCGATAGTAACTTTCACCATCGTTGTTACTCAATATATCCGTCAGTCACCACTAGTAAGGTCAGTCCGTATATTTTCCACCCTTATTAACGGTAACCACCATCATCAAGATACCTTGATTATGGCTGTTTCCATGGAAACCACGGTGCGGAAGAAATGAGAGTGGAAAATACACAGTGCTGATTTATCGAGTGACACTGTGGTGAGCACAAATCAAGTTTTCTTATGGATGAATAAAATGATAAAAGTAAAAATGCAGACCATATCCAACAGTGGAGGTGGAAACAAATAATACTGGCCATTTCTCTCTCAAATCATGCTAAGGGGCATGGAATTGGCTGGACGACCATCATATATTTCTCTTCAGGCTTCAATTCCATGTGTCAAGACGCCATCTATACTCTTCTTTTAAGTATATGCCTACCTTAAATACCTTATACCTCAATTTAGACCGAAACGAGATTTAAATAAGATTTTCAGGAATAGCTTTCACTGTGATTTAGAGGAAAATTAAAGGCATGACATTCACATGCACGTTACATCGTGGTTATGGCATATGCTACCAGACAAAATTCAACATCTTTTTGCGCTTTATTATAAAATCAGGTGAAGAAATGGGATTTTTTTCAGTGGTAAAAGAAACGTTATTCGCACTATAGATTGCGACATTTTAATAACTGATCCCTTTTCACGGAAGGGATTTATATGTTTTATACAATATAAATTGTTGTTATTGATCTTAAAAGTTATTACTGAATTCATTCATTCAAGTATTCTACCAGCTGATTGGTAGGTTCTTGGACAGTCCCCATTTTGTATCCCAACCTAATAGAAATTGTCTCGCTTTCCCTCCTAAGGATGGCCCGTTATTAGATCCCTCTTCAATTCTTCATATCTTCTACCTCCTCTTATTTCGTCCAGAATTCCTATCCTCTTCCTTCCTCTCCCACGCTTCCCCAGTGTTCTCCCCTCTATCACTCTCTTCAACATGCCCTCTCCTCTCAAAACCTCCTCCATCCATCTCTTCTGCCTTCTCCGAACCTCTGCCACAAGCTTCCTCTCCTCTCCGACCATATCCAATACCTCCTCGTTCGTCTTTCTCGCCATCCAGCTAACCTTCTCCATCCTTCTCCAAACCCACATCTCAAACGCCTCAAGTCTACGCACATCCTCCCTTCGCAATGACCAAGTTTCCGACCCATATAGCGCCACGCTCCATATTAAAGTTTTCACCAGCCTCTTCTTTACGTCTCTCCTCAGACCCCCCTCATCAATTCCCTTCACTTCGAAAATGCTTCTTTAGCGAGCGCAATTCTGCATCTGATGTCCTTACCACTAAACCCATTCGCCTCCAAAATACTACCCAGATACGTAAACTGCTCGACTTGCTCTATCTTCTGCCCTCCCACCCTTATATTCAGCCCCGCCTTCTTACTTCTAGAAAATCTCATTACTTTCGTTTTCTTGTGATTGATCTTCATCCCATACTTTTCGCACTGCACCTCTAATGCATTCACCATTGACTGTAACCCCTTGGCCGACTGACTAACCAATGCTTGATCAGCTGCAAATCTCACTGCTTTTATCAGCTCCCCTCCTACCTTTATTCCTACCTCCTCCTCCCCCCATGCCTCCCATACCATTTCTTCTGAATACACATTAAAAAGCAACGGCGATAGTGGGCACCCTTGCCGCACTCCCCGTCCTATCGTGGCCCGTCCCGATTCTCCATTGGCTACCCTAACCTGCGCAGTCTGATTCATATACAAATTTCGAATCAGACGCCTGTCCCTCCGATCGACCCCTAATTTCTTCAACACTCTCATTAATTTCGTCCATTCCACCCGATCAAACGCCTTCTCGAAATCTACGAAGCATGCAAAAACATCCTGCCCATACCCTAGGTTTCTTTCTACTAGCGTCCTCATCACCGCTATAGCGTCTCGCGTTCCCGTCCCTCTCCTAAACCCGAACTGGTCGTCACCCAGGTATTCATTTGCCTTCTTCTCTAGCCTTCTGTTTAGAATCCTCAGAACTACTTTGGCCGCGTGGGATATTAAGCTTATTGTCCTATAGTCTTCGCAAGTTTTTGCCTTACTCTTCTTCGGTATAGGAATTAGTACAGTCTTCACGAAGTCTTCCGGCCACACTCCATCCTCATAAATCCTACGAATAAGCGCAAAAAGTTTTCCTCTTCCGTTCTTCCCCATGCTCTTTAAAAACTCTGCAGGTATGTCATCTATTCCTACCGCCTTATTCCTTTTCATGTCTCGTAGAGCTCTTTCGATTTCGCTATCTAGGATACTTGGTCCGATGCCATCTCTGTCGATATCGTCTTCCCTTTCTATATCTAACCTATTAGGCCTTATTTCTTTACCATACAGCTCTTCAACATACTCCTTCCACCTCTCCTGGATCTCATTCGGTTCTACGATCACCTTTCCCGTCTTGTCTGTTATCGTTGTAATTCCCCTTCCTTTATTACCACCCGTCAGTTCCCATACTTTCCGATATAATGCATCTGCTCTTCCCTCTTTTTGGTACTTCTTTAACGCGTCGATCTGTTCTCTCCACCACGCCTCTCTTGCTTTCTTTGTTTCTCTTCTAAGCCTGTTATTAAATTCTCGGTATTTTCTCTTACCTAGCTCTGAGTTTACGCTATTCCATTTCCTTCTCTCCTGCATCTCCCTTATCATCTCCTTCGTGATCTACAGTTTCCTAATATTAGTCGCACTGACTACGCCTACCGTTGCTTTCGCCGCTTCTACAATTCCATTTTTCAAACTTCCCCATTCATCTTCCACTGATCTAACTCCATGATCTTCACCCATTATCTCATCCACCTTCTCTCGATACTTCTTCTTCATTGCCCCAGTTAATGCCTCCGTATTCCACTTTCGTACCCTCCTTCCCATTCTTATCTTTTTCAGTTTTACCCGACATTTCATGACTAATAAGTTGTGGCCTGTGTCTGAATCAGCTCCTGGATAAGTATGCGAGTTTTTAACACTATTCCTGTATCTGTGACGTACCATTATATAATCTATCTGGAACCTATCTGTGTCTCCCGGCTTCTTCCAAGTGCACCTACGTCGAGGATGATGTCTGAACCATGTATTTGTAATTACTAGGTTATTTCTACGGCAAAACTCCACAGCTTTCTCGCCCCGGTCGTTTCTCCTTCCTAGCCCGTAATCGCCCACCTCCCGCCCATCTCTTCCTTCACCCACCACCGCGTTCCAATCCCCCATTACTACCAGGTGCTTACTTCCTGGTATCCTACCAATTATTTCCTCTAGCTGATCGTACATCCCATCTATCTCCTCCTCTTTATGATTAGAGGTAGGCATATAAACCTGGATTATAACTAAATTCGTTGGTTCTGCTTTTAGTTCCACGAATATTATCCTATCACTCACCTGTTCCTCATACACTACTTTTCTACCGAGTTTCCTATTCATATCGAATGCAACCCCGCGCTGACTTTCATTCCCTCCACTATAAATTACTCTATAGTCGCCGCTCCAGTAATCCCCGTCATCCTTCCATCTTACTTTACCCAGACCCATGATGTCTACACCCACCCTCTCCATTTCTTGCTTTATATTCTTTAGCTTCCCCGCCCTCAGCATAGTCCTAACATTCCACGTGCCTATTCTGATAGTTTCGTTCCTCTTCTTTTCCTCTGCTGCTGCTACGTCTGAGCAAGGATTTCGTGTGTTGACGACCGCAGGGGCCTTGCTCCCACCGCTGCCGGGCACGACACCCGGCCCTTTTGGCCGAGTCCCGTAGTTGCCAGGATTCATTATCAATTGAGAACTGTCCATAATTTCAAGGTTTTTGTTTTAATTGAGATAGTATTCCGTGGCCTTACTCAATAGTGTTTTTTACGTGACACCATCACTTCAGAGGCCGCCCCACTGGGGTCAGACGCCTTTTGCAGCCGCCTCACTGAGGTACAGACGCTGCGCGGACTACCATTCGTCTGTCTCCTAACCTTCAACCAATCTGGCATGGGTGACCCTACCAGGAGCAATGCTCCCGCCAGTGCAGCTCTAGGGGTCATCGGAGCACGACAACCACGACAAGGTTGTAGTCCAAGAGAAGGGATTACTGAATTAACAATATATTTTATTATTTGTTGAAGACAATAAAAGGCCATTCTCATTGGTCACAAGTGAATAAGTCTGAAAAAAGGGATTATTGCCCTTTTGAAAAGAGTGAAAAAATCAGTCTGGCCTATTTACGTTTCACACGTCCACGATCAAGATTTTTGTATGCGTGGGAAATTAACAATACTAAACAGTTGGCATTTTTCCGATCTGTTGAAGTATTTGAATGAAGTTTGGTGGCAAAGCATGGACGTCTGCAAACCTCTTGGCGACATTCCGGTGACTTTATGGCGCTGGAATCCCACAAGATTATTCACCGTTGAAAGGCGGCGGGATATATTTCCTCAATCAAATCACGTGAGTTCCGCATCTTTCCGTGAAGGGATTAGTCGAGATTAATGAACTTAGTGCGTATTTTTCATTCGACATCAGAGTCATCTGCATGCCACCACAACATTGACTCGATAATTGTCTTTGCGGCATGTAGAAGACTCAGTTCGGTATCAACCTTTTGTCTTAGATATCGTGCCTGTCATCAAGAGTGGCGTCAAAGAATACATGCAAAAAGGCCAAAACTGACAATGGCAATAAATATTTTTATGATTTTGATAAACTTTTTATGATTTTGAATGTAAGCCAAACATTTATGGGCTCAAAACCAAGAGACAGGGAGACTAGAATTTTTATCAGTTGATGCGCTATATGCCCTTATTCGTTGCTACTCGCCCATCGGAAATGCTGATTTGTCACGAGGTCGCAATAATTAGGCACCATGTAGCAGAAAAATTGATTTACGAACTATTTAATCACATTGGTTGGTAATGTATTAATTGAAACCCATTTTCGAAATAGCTGCATCAATGACGGCTCGCGTGGGTGCGATAATTGTGCAAGCGTATCTTCCCAAGCAACTTTGTTTAATTTCTGTTCTCTTTGTAATCAGTGTGTCATCTTTTTTTTTATACGTCTGCTGTCATTCGCATCATTGATGCCGAAGTTTCACCTTGGAGCGTATGATTTGCAGGGTCTCTTTCAATGTGAGGAAGTCCTTGATCACAACGACTGTTTTTATCTTGGCATTGTGAAAAGTCACTTTGCTGAGAGAAGAAATATGACACTATTTTGGCACTAATATGTGACGTGATGAGTTGTGATGTGAGTGTGCATCAGCCCCTGGTTAGGTATGCGAGTTTTTAGCACTATTCCTGAATGTGTCTGACCATTATGTAACCCAGGGGTTCTCTGCCCACGGGTCCCGACCTTATTAGGGGTCGCGGAACGCCATGATGGAAATTTTCCTATAAGAAGACCCTAGAACATAGGGCAAAGCAAAGAAAAAATTTAAAATTCCATAGAAAAGATTTCTTTTCTAAGGAAATTCCCTAAAAAATCTTGGGATATTTTTCCTATAACTTTTATCCTTAGAAATGACAGACTTCGGCCAGTAATTTCCCTAGAACAAAATGCTACTTTAGGGAAAACCTTCAAGTATAGGAAAAATTACACCAGCAATGCCATAGAGTGCAGCGTGCAGCGCATAGAGTGAATGACTATAGCGGCAAAAAAATATATATATATGTATATTCATAAAAAATAATTATTCTGTATAGCTTCATTTATACAACCATAGAGTTATCACAATTAATTATAATGAGACTGACGAAATATTTCTCAATAAAAGAAGATGTGCAGCCACTATACAAAATCACCTCCCACAGTCAACTACATTTGGTGTAAAATAAATATATTCGAAGACACTGAAACCCACATTCAAAAGCAGTTCCCATGGAAAATGCATTCTAGAGAAATTATTCCCTAGAGGTATATTTTTTAGGGAATACGGGGGTTCAATTTTCTAGGAAATGTTCCGACAGAGCGGGTTGAAGGTGGCTAGAGTACTGGCTTCCCATCCCGAAGGCCCTGGTTCAAATCCCAATGGCGGTGGATATCTTTCAGTGGAATTCCGATCCCTACTTGGGTGCTATGTGTAGGGCACTTCAAGTACAGTACTCCGTCCGCCGGATGGGACGTTAAACCGTGGACCCCTAGGCGCTTTTTATTAAGAGTAGACTAATTCCGACGCCGGTTTTCTCTCCACCTTTCTTCCACTCCCCAATAATCCTTCCCCTACCAACCAACCAACCCACCGGTCCTAAATGGCGCAAGTGACCTCAGTTGTCGGTCGTCTCCCCAAATAAACTGCTAACCAACAGGTTCAAGGGGTCGCAAGAGGTGAGAAATTATCGTATGATATTGTAATTGCTGCATGGCCGATCTTGTAATTGGTGACACCTGTTTGCATTCACATTGTAGCACATTTAAAATATACACATTGTTTCTAATGCAAAAAGGGGTCGTCTAATGCAAAAAAGGGTATGAAATGCAAAAATTAAGGGGTCGCCAGTGATCGTAACCTATAATTTTGGTGTCAAGATTAATAAAGGTTTGGAATCCCTGATATAATCTATCAAAGAAGAGGATAGGAATTTTGGACGACATAAGGATAGTTAGAGGGCATGAGGAATTAAGAGAAATCTGATGGTGAACCATATACCATTCCCATTTATAGGAGGGAATGTGAGATGATGTACCAGACATTTAAACGAAGTTGTCCTTGAAGACTAGTTTGCCCCTTTTTACCGTCCCAATCGACTTATCTTTCTCTCATCATTGACGTTATTTTCATGTTTTCCTCAGGGTATGCTGTTCTTGGGAAGGGTTTACCAACCTTACCCACTACCCCTCCTTAAGCTTTTCCCCTACAACCCCTGCCCCACATCCTCGCCTATGAATTAGACGCCACATGAATCTGTAGAAGTATCGTATCTCTGATGATGATGCGTTAAACATCGCAAACCGTCGGTGCATACAAGTACTGCGTGGAATATGACCAAATATGACTTCTTTCAAACTGAGATAAGAAATTTTAAAGTGTTAAAAATTGATGTTTCCTCTCTATGTGGTTATGAAGAAAATTAAATCTTTCCCTCCCAAAGGGATTTGCCCTTTTCACTCTCAAAAAGGTCATAAGTACCTAATTTTTGAAAAGAACTACTTTTAAATTTTTTTGCGTCATTAATCTTTTGCGTTTTCGCGGAAAGTATAAAAACTTACATGAAATTAACTGTAGAAAAAGCAATATATTATTATTCCAATAAAACTTTTAAACAATAGAATTAAAATATGAACTTACACATCGACACGGTGATCATTTTCAGGCGAAGGAAGCCGATATATTTTGCCACCATGAGCGTCTAAGAGTTAAAATATTTCAGAGCTTCTTCGTTCGATTGAATATGAAATGCCTTTCATAAAATTAGCAATTATTTTTAATAACAATAAATTAGCAAGAAAATTAGCTAAACTCAGGTGAGCTTAGTCCGTTACGTGGTCAGGTATTAATTAGAAGATTCCGTCGATATAACGTGGAATTTGGGCAGGATGAAGGGATAAACCGCCTGCAATTTTCCACAAATAAAAAAAATTTTAATCACGACGTAGGTTTCAGTGTAGATAGAACTGATGATAATGTATCTACATGAAACCTCGGTTGTTATTTAAGTTTTATTTACTACGAGAGGTTTATATCCCTTCATTAATTTCCGGTATTGGTTATGCCAAACCCAATATTGACAATATTTCGATTTTATTTGAATGGGCTTCAATATGCATCTTGGCCAATTTGTATCCATCATAATCGGTGAGGCTGGATTTGATCACAAATGGTTAAAAACATTCTATGCTCTGATCTTTATGATCGCATATATCCCCTCTATATTTGAGTGGAATAATAAATTATATTTATAACAAGATTACATTTGATTGGGACCAATGGCTGAAATGATAATAACTCTCACACCCGAAGGATGTCAACAGTTTATGACACAGGGTAGTAGTTACCTCTGGTGGGGCATATTAACACATGATTCCTGCATATGCTACGTCAAAAATAGGGTGGATGGCCAAGTATGACAGATATCTTAGACAGATATCTTGGCTGATATCTTGGCTGGAAGATCTTATTAGCAATCTATGAGTCTGCACGATCTCAGCCACATTTAACTGGTTGCCCAATATAAAAATTCCCGAAGAATTTCCCTACATACACGATATAAAAAATTCTATGAAAATATTTTTGGATTCAATTTCAATGTCCCGTTTGTCCTTTCTACGAAAATTTTACTGAAGGAATGACTCATCTTCGAAGGAAACAAATATTGTGGTCGGGCCAATTGACTGGTATGAGGGTTAAACTGTTAGTGTGGATTAGGTTTGCTTATAGTCGTAGTCACCTACCTCTGACGGAGCATGGGGTCCACGCCGACAGTGGGCTCGTCCAGGATCAGCAACTCTGGGTCGTGGATCAGGGCGGCCATGAGGGAAACTCGCCTCTGCTGTCCACCACTTCGTTTCGTGCATACAGAGCAGGGTGGAAAGTGCAATTAGACAACATCTGCGCCTTTAAAAAACGGCACATCACAGCCAAAGTATCTGCATTCGGCTTAGCAGCTGGAGATACGGATTGGCGTTGCCGGGATAATTGTAAAAAATTAACTCAAGTTTTAAATTTAAAAAATGGAATACTCTTTGTTTTTAAAGCTTTAGAGATTCAATTTCCTCTCTTCAAGGGAGAGAGTTAAGTACACATGTTTGAAAAAGGAAATATTTTCTCCAAAAAGTCAGAAATTATCTTTTTGGCTAGAAAATAAATTCAATTTTAAAAATTTCAAAGAAACTCAATATATATTTTACCATGTGTTTGTAATATTCCTATGTGAAACAGCCATCCACACGCCCCCCTCTTCTCGGCTGGCCATTTAGAATTCCTAGCTCCAAAATCTCTCCCAATTCGTATGAAGTAACCTATTCGCGACCCTGTCAATTCTTCCCTTTCCTTGTTCTTTCAGTGATTGTTTTTTGCAGATTATAACATATCAGAGTATATTCAATTGGCTTGATTTCCTTAGCAGTGTTTTCATTGAACTGTCTCACTCCCTATCTCTTCATTGAATGATTTCCACCGTCCATTTGATATAAATCATTCGTCTGAAGCACAACAGCTTCAGTGCTATTTTTATTGACCAAAGCCGCTAAAAACAAATATACTTTGAGACAAACCTCTTCCAGTTGGATCTGGGACTAATTACGATCAAATTGTGCTCCCATCACCATAATATTTTGTTTAGGATATTTTTTTAGATTATTTGTTGTTTAATTTAAAGGTAGAAATTTCGTCAAATTTTGACCTTAGTTTTTTAAACTTAATTTCCGACCATCCTTCTGCACCTTGGACGATACATAGGTACACAATGGGATAAACAAAGACGCAACCGCCTTGGGTGCATCTTGAGAGGGAAGAGGGTAATGTCTCAATAGGTCAGAGGCTAATAATAAGAGGAGAGGTTAATATTGCGATAGGTGATGAAGGCCCACATATTGCGAGGGAAATGACTTCTGATATTAACTTTGATGGCCTTGAAATATAATAAATCTCCCGTCATCATCCACAGTCATTAATCCGAAAATTAGGGGAAAAGGATAACATATTTTGCACTATTCCACTGGAGAAATTTGATTTATTGAGTCGACATGTTTCACTGCACTGCAGCATCATCAAGACTCAGTCCTCAAGTCCTGATGATGCTGCAGTGCAGTGAAACATGTCGACTCAATAAATCAAATTTCTCCAGTGGGATAGTGAAAAGTATTTTATCCTTTTCCTACAATGGAATTCCACAAAGTATCGGCCGCCACCGATAACTTAATCCGAAAATTGGTTTACTGCAGCTCTCCACTCCACAATCCTCTCCGCCAGCCACTTCTTGCATGCATAACTATTCACTTTGACGTCCTTCATGATTTTCCTGACGTATTTCATTCCAAGCCTATTTCTGTAATTCTTCCAATTCATTTCTCCTACCGTTATTGTTTCCAATGGACCATTGTGTCGCAGAATGAGCCCAATTTTTTGTACAGAATATGTCCAATAAGTTTATCTCGTCGTCTTCACTGAGTTTTTATCATACTTATTTTCTCTCCAACTCTTCGCATGACTTCCTCTCCGTCTATTCAATCTCCACCATTCTTCAATAGCAACACATCTCCAATAATTTCAATCTCTTTTACTCTGCATTGCTGATAAATTGCTTATACATGCAAATCTTCTCTTGGCATGTTCAACATAGAAGGTATAATGAAATTTAATGGAACGATATTTATTGTCTTATCTGATTTGAATAAGCTGTAGCACAATAGTTTGAATAAAAATGTACATTTAGTGCATTAGGTCGCGTTTTATATCTCGCCTTAGGCGGCTGTCTGTACACGGTTATATCTGCATCTGAAAGGAAATATGATCGTTCCGTTCCACCCTTTATAACATGTCACATGCTATGCTAAATTATTCATCACCCCATTATTCACCTGTAAATAAAACTCAACAGGAAGATTTATATTAGTTTAGATTAAATATATCATTGATAGCATACCTTAACTTTGAAATTATTGTATCTCCGTGTGGTAATTCGAGTAACTCCAGGAAGTACGCCATTTGGCTATTGAAGTCTTTTTGTGACATCCCGTAGATCCAGGAGAAATATTTCATAGTCTGGGTGATTGTGAGACTATTCATTAAAGCTACATCCTGCAAAGAGATTAATCGATTAATTGGATAAATCTTACTCCATTTATTTCCAACTATATATTCACAATGCCTAAGCATATGAATACAATGACACTATCAAGGTCTTGTCTGAAGTACATACCTAATTTAACTATTTTTCAAATCTGTTTTACTGTGGTATCGTGATTGCCTTATTCGTGAAAGATACCCCAGACCTATGATTGCTTGGATATTTGTCCTTGCTCTCTTTTGAATGTAAATCGCGGCAGATCAGTTATCACTGTAGTAAAGTTGGCATTTGCGCGTTATCCTTTTAACCTTGCACTCGAGTTTGAACTCTTCTATATTGATAAGGCTTGAGCCACTTTTTACATTACCATTTACCTCGCTTTCGTCTACGTTTAGTAATTGAAAAGAAAAGTTGAAAGACTTGTATCTAGTTTGTGCTATTGCGGTGGGAGTAGAAAAAGTGGCCGTTTTGTCGCCTGTCCCATCCGTAGTGCAGATTTCGGGCATTGATGATGCTCACGAAATTATTCCATCTACTCCAAATTTTTATAAAACGTAGAAAGACTTTAATGGTTCTTAACGATTTCACGAGACTTCAAGTCAAATGGCAAAAAGTCTTATTGAAAAAATTTGTTGTCTCAAAAGGCGAAACAACTTTTTCTCGTCTCCCGGAGGTTCGTCTAAAATGAATCTTTTTTCGCTCGAAACGTCAAGATATGTTAATGAATATAAAATCTTCATTTCATTAGGTCCAAAGTAAAAGTAATTTGTTAAGAATATAAATTGGTCACTGAAAATCTGTAAGGAGCGATCTATTAGTTGGGGCTGCGTAAGTCCGAAGAAAGATCAGTGAGTAACATTTTGTCTTGTGGGTAAGCGGGATATCAACTTTTTGCCTTTTTTTAATCCTCACTTTTGACCAGGATGTTATGAAATCTCCTATCCCCAGGTGTTAACTTGGTAGGTATGTGTAAATACGGTTATATGTATTTTTATGTAAAAATAACGAGATGAAAATCCGTGAAGAGAATCAATTTATTTGTAAGGTATTTAATGGTAAGAGAGGTATGGGAAGACCTAGAAGTGGGAATCCAAGTACGAGGCCAGCTGATAAAGTCAGTTAGATTTGCGGACGACCAGGCGTTGGTTGGTCGAGCATCGAAGTAAATGCAAGCTTTAGTAGATGCATAGGTATATCAGTGTGAGAAATATGGAATGAAGGTGAATCATATGAAAACAAAAGTAGTGAGGTTTTGTAGGAAAATGAACGCGAGGCTGGTCACAAAAGTAGGAGGGAGGAAGTAGAGCAATTTAATTATTTGGGTAGTAGATTAGAAGAAATTAGGCATAGTAGCAAAGAGAGGATGAGAATATCGCTAGCAAAAGAAGCGTTCAGTGATAGAAAGGAGCTAAAAGCGGGGACCATGGGTAAGGATATAAAGAAGCGGCTGGTGAAGAGCTTGATATGAAGTGTAGCTTTGCATGGGGCGGAAACGTGAACTGAGAAAGGAAGACGAGAATAGGCTGCAGGAGTTTGAGATGTGGGCGTGGAAGAGAATGGAGAGAGTGCAGTGGACGTAAAGGAAGACGAACGAGGAAGTGCTTGTTAAAGTGGTTGAGGAGAAGAAACATCTGGAGGAGACCTGGAGAGGGTAAAGTAGATGGTCGGAAGAGGTAATAAGGGACGAAGGAATGCTGAAGGCCGTGGTAAAGGGGAGGATGTTATGTAAGCGGGGAATGGAAAGCAATAGTAAGTTTTATGGACGGGATGAAGAAGGGTGGAGGACGTACGCTTATATGAAAAAAGAAATATTATAGGTAGGTAAAACATGTCAAAACCTAGAGGATATTAGAATTAAAGGGTTTCTCTCGTAATTTTGTGGTATTTTATATTAAATATCTAGAGGATATTTACTCAGTTCTGTTTAAACCTACATTTACCGGTAGATTACCTTAATAAAAATAATAATATAATCGTGAGGCGTAGGGAAATGGCGCAAGCCCGCCCTTCTCACCTGGGGCATGTACCCCACCCGGTGGCCGGGAACTCCACTGTCCTTGTTGCCCGGACGGCCGCCGAGGACGATCAGCTCCCCCGTGTCCAGCGGTCGGATACCGACGATGGCGTTCAAGAGGGTCGTCTTGCCGCATCCGCTGGCGCCTAGTAGGCCGTAGCTGAGGGCGAAATAAAGCGTAAAAAAATTCCGTCAGAAAAAATGAGCCATTGTTCCACAAAAAAATCTTGGTGCCCGTCAAATACATTGTCTCCGTGGTTGAAAAACTATGTGACTGAGAGAGTAGGTACGCAAGAGAACCATTTTAACGTGGTTCCACCGTGAAATGACATAAAGGCTACTGGATTTATATTCTGGTCGCTTATAGGAAAAAATAATGTCCTCTGTTTGTCATGAATAGCAAAATCATACATTTCCTCTATACTTTATTCGCTAATTGCACTTGTAATCTCGTGGAGTTGAATGCGATAGTGGGTGAATATGGACAAATATTAATATTTCTCCATCTGATATAAATACCATTTTCTCAAAAAAACTGTGAAAACTTAGCAAAAACTCACAGGAAGTTAAAATGTTAATGAGGTATATACACCAATCCATCTTAGTGTTTGAAAAACTAGCTAATAACTATAGGAAATTAAGTCAAAATGCGCGAGTTCAATAGAAATAGCCTTAAAAAAGTGTTAACTAAAAAGATAATCGTTAAAAAATCTGCATACGTTGTACCTAAATCTGGTTGCCTAAAAGCCAAGAACCGTCATTAGTGAAAGAAATATTTTTTTAACATTACAAGCGAAAATGTGGAATTCATTATTTGTTTTGACTCACGCAGTCGCAGTGGAACAACCTTAAAAAGAAGAGAGCACTTTGCTTTTAATGACTTCTCTTCATATTCTAAATACCTTTTCCGGCCTCCCTGTGATTATTTCAATTATCATTCAGGAATGACATTTTTCCTGACGAAGCGCCCAGCAGATTAAAAAAAAAGTAGAATGAAAAATTTAAAAAATCTCTGAGAAACTTAGAAAATTCTTCATAGAATGAAAACATCATTTATTGAGGGACGAGAAAACAATTTATACCCATCACGCCATCCCCTTACGGGGTAGGCTGTCAAAGAAATCAGTTCTTGCTGTTATGCCAAGAAAACTGGCTCCCCTTTAATAACTTCTTCCATAATGCCCTATCTTTACATATCTCTTTCGCTTCTCTTACACTCATGCATTGCTTTATACACGTTCTTCTATTCTTAGTACTCCTAATATTACTCCTCTGTAGAGTCTGTTCTACCAAATTTACACAGGACTTTCACGGTCTATCCCTTTCTTTCTTACTATTGACTCCACTATCCTATCATCCATTGTTTAGTTATCCGATTCTATCCCATTCTTTCGACATGGCTAAACCAACGAAGCACGCTCTTTTCATATATGTCCATTACTGGAGCATCCATCTCTCATTATTACATCACCCACTTATTCCTAACCTTATCCATCCTACTTTTGCCGCATACACCTCTCAGGTGCCCCTTTCTTACTGCATTTAGCCTACTCTCATGCTTATCCTGACAAGCCCAGGTTTTGCTGTCTAATAGTAACGCCGGGAGAAGATTTTCGCTTTCCTATACAAACACTCATTCCTAGGTATGCTCCATAAACTACCTACGACTTTCCTCCCGGAATTGGCACGTCTTATACTCTATTCATCTATCCTTCAATCTTTTGCAAACATTCTGTCAAGATACACAAAATCGTCTATTTGTTCAACAGTCAAAGAACTATTAATTTAAATAGAGGTAACGACCGTGTTCCAATCTATGTGATGGCGTACTAGCCTTACTTAATTTTCCACAAATCCAAGAAGTGACGTTACAATTTGGACCAACTTCACGACCACGAAATGGTTGGTACGGGCTAGTTAGAGAAAAGTTCCTTTGCCAGTAAAATTTCATTTCTTAGCTTTTTCACGATAAATACCAAGGTGACGGCTTCCGTCACTTACTTATTTGACGTATTTTTCAACCAAAGATGCTAGCTGTCCGTTTCACTTTGCAAGTATGGCCCAGGCTCGTACTGAATGTAGTTAAGGGGGTATACCTGAATTGAAACCCGGTCAATGTTTATTCACCAAAAAAATGTTCAAATTGGTGAAGGAAGTGCGAAGAGAAAATATAATGGGAAATAAGGAAGGCTGGCTGGAAACGAATTTTAAAATTGCCTTCTATTTAAAATGGAATAATATTTGGTTAGAAATTGTATAACCTTAATTAATTAATGATTGCAATGACCTCTCTAGATTTATCACCACCACCCATTCTTTGTCACAGCGTTTACGTCATATAGGGAGATTTGTACCCACCAATATATGGTGTAATGTCACAGGTGTCGATCTGAAACCTCTTAATCATGCACTGAATTATAAACGTACAGCTATGCGCAAAAATGGTTGGGAAAATGGAGCATCCTTCGCATTTCCATCGAAAATTTCCTCCTTGCCCCTGCATCATGAGAATTTTAAATCTTTGTCTTATTATTTGGCTGAGTTTATCCTTTATTATTCAATACCTGCTCTTCAAAATCCGGAAATCTGTGATCGCTCTCTTTCCTCAAAGTCCAGGTTTTGAAGCCATGCAGTGCTCTGCCCCATGCTGACGTTTTGTCATATTTTTCTTTATTTCTTGATATCCATGATTGAATAGTATTAGTAATTAACAGTATTGTCTTAACGCGTGTACTGCATGCTAGCATGTTATTAAACGTAGCACTCTCCTAGTTTCACCTGACTTTGTTCTCCTGACTCCTTTTGATCATCGGACCGGGGCTAGGAGAGCGTGCTAGGTCCGACCTTGAACTGGGAGGAGTTTTTCATACCTGGCGTGGAATCACCCCTACCAAACCCATACCCTGGTACACGCACACAAGGTACCCTGGAGATGGCTAGAATGGTAGTCCTTATATGTAGATGTAAAAATTTGGGTCTCTGTTATCAAGCAGCTCCAGTCATGATATATTTTCCAAATTAATAATTTAATGTGCACTCCTCCAGTGACTTGAACATCGGTTTCAATTTTGTCGTAAAACGTATTCATATCTCCTGGAGGCTCAAGTTTAATGATACGAATTCTTTAGCTAATTGTGTCCTGATATTTATGGTTGGGTTCGACTAGAAGTAACAGGAAAAAATGTCCTCTAAACAAGATGCTGACTAAAGGAGGAAAAGTGCATATTGAATCTGCTGTTAACACATGCTCTCAACCGCGAAGTAACAAGAAAGGAGCCTCGTACCAGTCAGAATTATTTGCTCTGCTGTGCCATTGACTACCAAGAAATGACCAACTTTTTTCCCTCTATGCTAATACTAGGTAGGAAAGCTTCCTATAGGTGGACTTTATGCCTGCTCATTGTCAAATTACCCAAACATATTCGGTGCAACTCTTTAGCAATTTATGATTCAAACATCAAAATTGCTAAGTCTTAGGTACGCAATTCCATGATTCGCAAGAGCACGTGTTGTAACCAGCTAATCTATTCGGAAGGACAGTGAGGCAAATATCGTTGATATTACTATCTTTAATTGTTAATAACAACATTTGAAATTCCAGAATAAATATAACAAAATATTTTAACTTTATATGATGTGTGATCTTTCGCTGCTGAGAAGTGTGAAGGAGCTGACAAAAATATCACGTGGCATATATATTCCCAGGCCCTCTCAAAATTTCTATCTCCCTAAATTCATGGAAAAGATCATCGGATCATCTAGTTCTGCCAATTGCTCACAACTTTGTCATTTCAACATGCCAACGCCAGTTGTGCAGGAATAAACTCTGAATTGAAGTTACTCATGAATTGTTAAAAATGTGGATTTATGAATTCGTTCTTACTTCATTTGTGTTTCGGTTCATTATTACATATGTAATATTATTCAATAATTAAAAATTCTGAAAACTAAGGAAGTCAAATAGTGATGTAGTCAAATGTATTTCTGTAGAATAGTCAAATGTATTTCACTGTTACCAGCGGAATAGGTTTGAAAACTTACGAGACGGAAAACTTAACTGACTCGTGCCATATTATTTTCATTGCTCAACTTGAAAATATTCCCTTGTGTCATGAGACACCATTCTTAAGTTTTTTCTCGTCGGTTCCATTTCTAACTCTTAGCTAACGGCTCTGTGATGCGTAGGGTCTTCCTCGCATACTCCCTTCCTCGCAACTAAGAATCTGTTAGGAATAATGCCAGCGTTAATTTGAAGAGATAATACCTTCTTTTGGTGCTAATATATTTTATATCTTTTCGGAACCATGGAAATGATCCATCTCCTTCATTCAGTTTCCGCCATCTAACTGTGAACACGGCACTCCTTAATGCGCGGAAAGGTGAAAGCATCCATCCGTGAAATATGATAATTTCAACTCCTCGATTGCATTATTTATTTGTGCTTCCAACTTTCCTCTTGCGTATAGTCCTTGTAACCATTGTAGGCACATTGTTTCCATAATGCTGTTGAGTTAACACTGCTCTCGTGTTGAATCCGTCGCTGCCGGGTGGGTGGGCGACTCACTAGCTCAAACATCTGACCATGGGAACCGCAGGATTGCACAAAGGATGTTATTTGTAGAGCACTGTGCAAAGCTCCTTGACACTGTAGATTCAGGGTGTTTCGAGCTCTGGCTCTCAATAGGAGCTGCAAAGCAGAATTCTGCATTGGGCGAGCTCAATGAGGCTGGACTGCCGAGGACAAAGCCGAGCATTAGTCAGAGTCCCGTCCCGTATCTTCGCTGTGAGTAAGCCCGACTATCCAAGTGGTCTCCCACACGCCAGTCGGACCTGCGTGGTCTTACATGCGCAGTCGGTATGGTCGCGTTTTTCGAAAGGTAATGCATCTGACTACCTATCTGACTCCGACGTGCGTGGCCTTATTCAGTTTCGCACAGTTCGCGCAGGTCCGACTCCAAAGAAGGAGACTGATCCCTTCACGGTAGCCTAGCGTGCGAAGTGAACCCGTGGATCAACTGCTTTGCTAGCCAGCCAGTCCGCCAGCGTACGCTAGCAACTTTGCGGTCCGGCTGAGTACGCCCAATGCAGAACTTAGCTGCCCAAGGGTATTAGGAGATATACTGGAATTTAAAGGGTAGTGGAGGGAGAGTTTGCTATTGAATTCAATTCGGTTTAAGAGTTTAGTAAGGAAAGAGGACAAAGATTCAAGTATCTCATATTCTCTCCATTTTTAAAAGCGATTTATTTGTGATGTGCTTAATTTTGGATAGGTTTGTTGGTTCTTTGACCGACAACTAGGGTTATTTGCATCACTGAGGATGGGTGGGTAGGTCGACAAGGGAATGATTGTATGAGGAACGGAGGAAAGGTTGGGGTGAAACCCGGCGTTTGGATCAGCCTACTCGTAAAAACGGCGTCAAAGTGGTCCACAGTTTACCGTCTCGTTAGGATGACGGAGTACTGTACTTGAAGTGCTCTCCTCATAGCATCAAAATAGGGATCGGAGCTCTACTGAAAAATCTACGCCACTGCCGGGATTCTAACCAGGACCCTTGGGATGGGAAATCAGTGCTCTAGCCTACATACCTCCTGTGATGCGTTTGAAACCACTCGCGAACTCTTTTGGGTTACTACGGATTCACGAGGTAAAATTGAGAGTTTTTTTGGTATTTTTGAACCTCTTGTAATCGTATAATGTAGTATTCATAATCTATTTTTTCATAGCGGGAAAGTTGGATTTAGTTTAAAGACAAACTCCCCCAGATAGTTTTCTTGCTCTATATTTTAAATTAAAGCGTGCCAAAACTTTCAACCTTTTTACAACGTTTTCACGATATTATCTTACATATTTCTTCAAAATTAACGAGAGATCTTTTTTAGAAATGCGAAATCCAAGATTTGCTGTGCGTGAATCAAAAGACATTTTGAATTTCATTACAAGTATCAAAGATTTTTTTCACTGGGCGTTGAGTCCGGTATTATGTACGACTTTCGTTTTAAAGTGATGCCTGTTACTTGGTGCAATTTATTGTATTTTGAACATTTTACTTTAACAATTCGAAAACAGTCGGTTAAAAAAACTGCGATAACTCATGATAAAATCTTTCTGTCAAAATCTGGTTCATTAAAATATTTTATAAAATAGAGCAGGTTTTCCTTCTTAATTTGTAAAAAAAAATTCAGAAAAAGCATTTTTTTCGTATCAAAAGGCATTGAAAGAAAATTAATATGTTAAGAATAAGCTGATGACTCGTGGAATGGTTCATTTAATCGTTACTTACATTGCTCCTCTTGGTACTGTCATGTCCAGCTCTTTCAAAACGACGACCCGGTTGTGTTTGTCCCCGTAGGTCTTGCAGGCTCCGCGAACGTACACAGCATTTTCTCCGGCCATTGTCCCGGTGTAATGATCTCTGTAAATCGAAGAAAACATTTACGGGCGATTACAATTTTTCCTTTTTTTAGTCTGATAAACTTTTTTCATGGGTTTAAAAAGGTAAATACACGTTGTGTTAATGGATGATAAATATGTTTGCATGAGAAAATAAACTTATACAATGCCAGAAAGAAACCTCTTTGGCATCCACTGGGGGAATAGGGCGCTAAATTAAGAGATATTGGCGTCGTACAGGGAAAGTTACGTTGAAGTTTGACCAAAACACTTGGAGTTCATTAAGAGATAAACCGTGCACGTGTGCAATTGTCTACAGATAAATAAAACGCTAATCACTGCCTAGGTTTCATCGTAGATACATCCTCATCAGGTGCCAGAAAGAAGTCTTTCGGCAATCAGTCAGGAATAGGGTAATAAATGAAGGTAAATGTTTTGCGCAGGAAAGAATATCGTTACAAATGTGACTAAAAGATTTGGAGTTGATTAACCATGCACATTTTCCCCTCATAAATAAAGTTTATATCATATCTAGGTTTCAATATTGATACCTCATAATCAGAAAATGATGTTGTTTCTACATTGAAACCTAGATCGTTATTAATGAAGTTCTACTTATTTGTAGAAAAAGTGCTCTCTGGCCCTAATACAGACTTTTTTCTTCTTGGTACTGCGTTAACTGAATCAAACCACAGAGTAATATGATTATTCTATGGTCAAACTAAGAATGGGATGGAAGCACGAGCCGCAGAAATTGTTCGGCGATAATAAGTACTTGGTTCAGAATCAGGGTGATTGATTTGAAGCCGTGTTGAATGCCGTGCAGTTTCCTGCGAATCTCTGGGTAACTGCATGTCCAACGAAATATTGAGTGATTTCAATGCTCTTAAGTTATCAGTGTCTCCTCTGAAGTTATGTTTTATTTCATTAATACCATATTAATTTGCATCGTTCTAGAACTGTATGGTAATTTCGTCGTAATAATATAGTCGTAATTTCTTTTAAGAAATTGCTGCAGTAACGTTTTGAAAATGGATAGCATATAGTTCAGATATTCATATTACGTAGGACAACAACATTCAAGTCTTAGGAAGAATTAACTCAATTTGTTTCGAAATTAAATTATTCCTATTGACCGCTATGCCTGAATTATTATGGAGGGTAATTGATTTTATTCACACCCGGACACCCCCTGCCATATGCCTAGGGTTGTATGTAGTTGCAGAAAAAATATTGGGACATGAATATCACTGGTGCGACCGAAGAAGATACATAAGATAGAGTTTAGTATACGTGAATTGTAGGTTCCTACGGCAAAATGCCACCATGGAAATAATTAAGGTAATGGAAGTTTGTATAAAGCAAATAGCTAAGCACGTTAAGGCCCAGTTTTATAATGTCTGTTTAAAATTAACCGCAAGATGATGTATCCTTTTCGTTGACTTGATGTTAACTGAAAGTTCGGGTTGTGTATATGACGTCAGACTGTCGCTTATTTGACGTGAGCCTTATGAATGAGAGAACATATTAACTTCAGTTTTCATCCCGAGAAATTATTTAACCAGAGTTTATAAGACCAGGAGTTACGTGTTTGAATTTTCACGAGCTCACCATGCGTACTTCAGGTGTCCTCTCAAATTCAACTCCAAAAGCAATAAATCTTGCCAGTCATCATGCGGGGAGGAAGATGGCCAGAACAATAGCTGCTAAAATTGACGTCAAGCCGATGAGAAGACACTTGGCGAATGTATTCTCTGAGAGGCAATATGTACGAAAGTATGTATTGTCTCTCAAAGAGCTGCTTGCATTCGCGCGACTATCTTTCGAGTCAATGAAGGCAGAAAGCATTTGATAAAAGCATTTATACCTATCCATTGAGTGAGAAGAAGGTGGGGGACGCGAGGTTACCGGAGGAAGGAATAGCAGAGATGAATAGACGATGGGGAGAAGACCTCGGGGAAAGTAGTCGGCTTCTTCAAGCTCTTTTGCTGGGTAGAAATCGATATACCTTCGCATTTCTGAACTTAAATATTTTACAGTAAGATTAGACTTAGTCAACTGTAAAAAGAAGGAAGATATTTTTAGTAGAAGAGCCCTAGCAAAGAAGGCATTCTACCAAACGAAAAGTTTGATAATAGCTACAACACAAGCTTTGAAGTAAGGAAGTACTTATAATCTCACTGTAGATTATTCAAATGAAGAAATGCGAAGTTATATCGATTCCTACCCTGCCAAAGAGACTGAAGAAGCCAACCGCCTTCCGCAATGTGTTCTCCCCACATTGCATTCATCTCTGCTTTGTCAAAACATATATTTGGAGCACGCTGCAATATGAAAGTGAAGCCTGGACAATGAAAGCTGCAGAGCAAGAGAGATTAGAAGTAATGGAGATGTGGTGCTGCCGAAGAATGATAAAGGACAAATGGACGGAGGGAGTCACCAACGAAGAAGTCTTACGAGGAGTTGGAGAGAAAAGAATTAGAATGAAAACTCAGAAGAATAAAAGTTAAACTTATTGGTCACATTGTGCGACACAACAGCCTTATGGAAACAATAATAGAAGGAGAAGTGAATGGGAAAAAGACAGACAAAGACAAGGAATGGAATACTCAAGGAAAATTATAAAAGAAGTCAATGTGAAGATTTATGTAGGAATAAGGCTGTTAGGAGGGCGGAGTGGAGAAATACAGCAAATTAATATTCGGATTGATGACTGCTGATGATGGCAGTAAAATAGGGGTCTGGAAGAAGTATAATAAAAAATACGTTAATATCATTGTTAAGCAAAATAATCAGATTTTATCTTATTCTTTTATAACCCATCAGATATCTGCCAAAATGCATAGTTTATTAATGACGATAGGTAAATCCAGCTATCACTTCAGTCATTGCAATGAGGAATACAATATATGCACAAGGGCGATTGGTGTACATCTATAACAGTTAAAATAATTGAAATCTGAATTAAAAAATAATTGCATAGAAAAGTATTATTTTGTTAGAATTCAGACTAGACAGCATAAGTAGTAGTATTTGAGTTTATGATATCGTTAATGAGAGAGAATACATTCGGAATGAACTTCAATTGCCTTACGCACAGATCTCAGGCGTACATTTTTGGAACGAAATGGAAAAATAAAAGCAACTCTGTTGACTATACAATGAAGTAGTTTCAAAATTATATTTTGAAACTAAAATATCAGTAAAAAAATGTGAACATACTTTCTATGCTAGTTTCATATGTCCATTAGTAGAGCTTTTTAGCTACTTTCGTTGAAGCATTACGCAATAATTTGCCGATATCTCAATAATTTCCATAGAAAAAAATGTTAAGAAAAGATGCTGCCTTGTGATATAAAAGTAATTAGATTTATGAATAACTAGATCCGAGGACGGAGCACAAATTAACATAGTCGTATCTTCATGGGGAGTGTATGTGTTAAAAACTATTCATTAGAATACCTACTCATTTTTATGCTAATAAATGTACATAGGTTTTTAAAATGTAGATATACCTTTAACATATATTTTCTTTGAAATGACACATTTTTCAGCACTGAAAAATCCGATGGTCATAATTCAAGTAATAACTTAATTTTGAATGAATTAAGTGACGTTTATTAAGTACGTAACAATAGAATGTTTTCAGGGAAAATCATGCGATGACATATATTTATGAATCATCATGCGTACGAAACTTTCATAATATTTTTTCGACGAAGTTCTTAACATTGTCAGTACAAGCGTACAAATTGAAAACATGAAACTTCAACGGGAGTTACCTGTGATGGAGGACTTGGTGAATATAGGTTCGAGTCCTTGTCAAGGCGAATGATTGTTTGGCTGTAAATTTCACACAAGCGCTCAAGTTAAATTTCGTGCATTGGGTAATACTATTCTCTTTATCTTACTTTTAGGATTTTCCGTATTATTATTGTAGACCATTCTCAAAGGCATTTTGCCCTTCTCTTCTTCGGTCTTACAATCTTTCTTGGTCCTTTTGAGGGTCGATTAATATTTTCCTTGTCTTTAGGATTTCTGACTATTTGTTTGTTTTAAGTCTCTCATAAATTTGCGTTC
The DNA here is from genome assembly GCA_963573305.1 of Pyrrhosoma nymphula. Lineage (NCBI taxonomy): Eukaryota > Metazoa > Arthropoda > Insecta > Odonata > Coenagrionidae > Pyrrhosoma > Pyrrhosoma nymphula. Next base: position 57,891,959 of record OY754328.1, read on the forward strand.
TCTCTACTCTAGTTTGTCTCGCAATATTTCATTTCCCTTTGTGTTACTGTTCTTTGGCTTAATTTCTTCTTCTTCTTCTTCCATTCTCTTGTGCCTTTGGCGTCGGGGCCTCTACAAACTCCTTCCACCCCCTACGGTCCTTCACCAATATCCTTATCTCCCTCTCCGTCTTCTCTTTTCCCTCAGCAACACTTCCATTTCTGCTGCAGTTATTTTAATTTCTTTTCTGGTTGTATTTGACCAACTGTCGGAGCCATACGTTAGAATAGGTGGATAAATTGATTTGTAAATTTCTATTTTTATTTTTGTGTCAATTTCTCATTTTCCTTTAAATGTGTTATTTATCTGGTAGTATACACTGCTGGATTGCTTTATTCTATCTCGCTATGTTGAGTAGTCTATATTCTCGTATCAAATTTGTGCGTTCGTTTCTCGCGTATTTTTAAAATCGATACTATCCGGTTCTGGTTACAGCATTATAGAACAGTTTCACTATACCAGCGTCGATTCTGTACGAGTTATTTGTTTCTTATTTCTTTTGCTTAGTCGTTAAATGATTTAGATTATTCATGCCTTGGGTACGTGTTTTGCTTTTTATTTCATTTTCTTTTGTTTCTGTCTAAAATTTGCTCAGAATTTTTATCAATTTTTATTTTAATATATGTTGTAATATGTTTTTATTGTTTCTAGTCGTCTCTCCGGGTGAGAAGTAATTAGATATCTGTGGTAACAATAATTCTTCAATATCTCAGCCGTTCAAATCTCTTTCAGCATTTTAAGCTTATCAGAATTGTGTATGTAAGAGGAGGATAATGAGAGGGATCCTATAACTTTTTATTAGCCATCACGTTATTAAAATTGCCGTAGACCTTGGCAAAAGTGATGAGATTTTCCGCAACATGCGAATAAGAAAACATGCAAAAGTCATCTTTCCCCATACACCCACTGATTTAGTTCCAAAGCCTCGTTCAAAGCTTAAGATGGATTACATTAAAGCCATGCCGACAGCCTACTTTGAAACCTCACCAGAGGATCATTTTGCACATCAGCGCACAATTCATAATGAAATTACTATATGGAGACATACCTAATTGAAATTGCAACAATTATTTATTAGCCACGAATTGAATAGTTTTACTCAATCTTAATTATTATTCAACGTGGCCCACTCTCTTACAAAAATGCATTTGTCTTCTTGTGAGCTATAGTTTTTCGGAATATTTACTTTCATCTATTTTTTTCCTACTGATTCATTGAATAACCATAAATGGGTCGAGATGTTGAGAAAATTACATAATTTTCCGGAATAAGGACGATTCCAATGGTCTTTAAATATATGAATCACATCATAGTAAGATCCTGTGGACTAAATGACTCTTCTCTTAATTAAACCAAGGGTGTGCGTATTTTGATGAAAAACACGTAAGATTCTCTAACCTTGTCTCCTTTTTCTAGCCACCCGGTTGCGTGGTATTCTTAATAAGTAATGAGCAAACAACAATGGGTTGAACTTCGTATTTCCACCATGAGTTATCTTCTCAGAGCCACTGATTATCCCTTTTAAGGTCGCTAGTTGTTAATTGAGATGCGAGCTGATGCAATCATCAGGCGTAATCATGGTCCTGTGCGCTAGATAAACAGCGCACCTGGTTGCTACCTGGATGATGATATGGAAAAAAAACTTTGTCCTGTTGCATGTCACCACTACTTAATGTCTTCGGAATGCCGTATCAGAATGCCAAAGTCGCTGACTGAAGGACGAACGTGGGAAATCACTGAATGTGATCAAAACCAGTTTCGCGTGGAGGGTGGACGCGGAAAATATTCCACTCCAACCTCATTTCAACTTGACTTCTGGCCAGCTGTTTTAATTAAAGTCACCTAAAAGCATGCCGTGCACCAAAACGACACTTCCGCAAAAAATTAAAATGTTAAGCTATAGTGGTGGCGAAACTTGGTGTCAGTCGTTTGAGCGGAGAGTGACGTCAAGGAGGAGAAGACAAGGGTGTAAGGGATTGGTTCAAGAACGGAGGGGAGAGGAGAGATCACGTGGTAGGCAACGCTACCAATATATTTGCACTAAATCTAAAGCCCTTTTCGCACGATACTTGATCCGGCACAATCTCGACTATACCAACTCGCTAGCAGGATAGCTTTTTATTATCGTGTGATTATTTATTTTTTTCGAATTTAAGCCTCCATTTTGAGGGCTCGGAACAAACTATATTTCGAAAATTTTAAAATTTTGGGGGTTCCTTCTAATAAGTTTACCCCTCTTGAATTACTTAGTTTGATTTCCATGTTCAAGAGAAGGACAAAAAATATTAGTATGTTTAATTAAATTAATTTTGATTTTTTTCATTCAAAAAGTAGCCTAGTATTTATTATGAAAATATGACGGGTACACAGCATTGATTCACAATGGACTCAAAAAAAACAGATATTCATGCGATGATATACATAGATATACATACACAGGTTGAGTTAATTTTAAAATTCTCATTCATTCAGAAAATATCAGATTATTTATAAGGACAATGGGCTCAAGAAGCAAAAGAACCAACATGCTGGCTAACATGCATTTATCGCTATCATACTGGATGAGCTACTTGATTTCACAATTGATCCGGTACTAGTTTGCTACTAACTCCCAGTAGGACCTAGTAGCCGTCAATCATCAAGTTAGCTTTTACAGACACAGTGCAATCTTCTAGTGATGGGTCGGTCATGAGCGATCGAATCACGTGACTCGGGTCATCACGGATATTGATCCGATCATTCAGATAACCGAGAGGGTTATTTTCGGACGCAGGTCGTTCGCGATTCTGGTCGTTCGCGATTCTGGTCGTTCTCCATTAATCAATCGCGACCCGTTGGTCATTTGTGATTATTTGTTCACCAAGAGGGTCACTTTCGGAAGCAGTCGATTGGTGTGGATGGAACTGGTGTTGGAACACATAAGTGCTGCTGTCTCCGGAATGCTGTGTGTTTTTGCCCCCGGCCTGTCGGAATTGCAAGGGAAAATGTAGCAATAAGCAATATAACTTACCACTAATTCTGCTGTAATTTAATTGCTGTAAAATTGAAGTCAGATTTTTTTAATTAAAAAGAAGTGACTGGCAAAGTAGTTCAGTTGTTTTCCTCGACAATTCTTGCCATTTCCTTAAAATTTCAAAAATTAGTGCAAACATTATGAACCAGTGCATTCTCAAGAACCGCGGGATTGCTCCGAAAGTATATTTCGGTGCTACAGACGCATTCACCGACCCCAAAACCTCCAGAAAAGTCACCCAGTATGGCCATATGTACCGCCGGGGGTTTTTTGACTGACGTTGAAATGCCATTTAAGAGAGGGTCGCGATCTACGATAATTCGCGCGGGTCGTGTTTGGGAACAGGGTCGTGATCGCCGTCCACTTTTTACAATCACGACCCGTTTATTCATGACCTAACGTTCATGACAGAATCACTCAAGTGAATGGTGATCGTGATTGGGATCACGGGAATGACCGACTTAGCCCATCACTACAATCTTCTCATCTTAAATGAGCGCCATCTATTTCACCAGTAACTTTCAGGCTGCAAAATCAACAACAAATTATATCCCTACGGTGGTTTTGGTCACCTGCTGTCATTGATTGACTAATTTAATATTTGAGTCGACACACGTTAAGATATGAATGAATGTACCGCTTCCCCGCCAGTACAAGTTCAATTATCGTGTGAAACCTTCTAGGACGGCACCAATCATACTGAATTTCTTCCTCAATATCAAGTATTGGCTAGTATACCAGGATTTCTGCTGGATCATGTAACATGTGAAACGGGCAGGACATTTTCAGAGGTGCATCGCACGACAATGATTACGATCCAAGCAAAGCTGCGTTAAAATACTCTGATGGTGTTCCAACCCATTGGATAAGCCCATATAAATAATTGGATTGTTAATCATGCAGAGAATGTAATATTTACAACAGATTGAGTATTTTGAAGTTGACCACGAAGGTTTTTGACCTTGGGGACCTTGGTAGCCAAACGCGGAAACCAACTTTCACTCCCTTGCGGAGGTTGTTTGTAAGCAATCGACTCCTCCACTGACGTGTGTCTTCTGTGAAACTGTCACCTTGTTTTGCTACCACTGTACTAATGAAAAACCCATAGAATCACCGGTGATTAAAGGAGCATATTATGTATTGTTTGAGCGGTGGTGAAGACATTCTACCTAAAGAAATATTAATAATAAAATTCAGAAATAAATGAAACTCTTCAAGTAGAATAAAGACGAATAAGTAGTATTTCACTTTTGTTTTACCATCTCTGTACTCTGTAATAGCAAGGCTCGAGGAATTTCAAATATCAATGTAGTTTTGAGAAGCGTGATGCATCAGGTAACAGAAGATTTGGGAGTGGGGATGTTATGTTGCAGATACCTAAGGACGTTCAAGTTCATAGGTAACAAGTGAGCAATCAAAATCTGGGAGACAGTTTCTCTACGAGGTTTTTGAGAGAAAATACTCTCTTTGGCAAATTCTATACCAAATCATGATAATTAATTAATTTAAAGTTAATTTTGTCTTTCTTTGTGAACATTTTCTATGAAATCTATCTCTATGGTTGGAATCCAACACCAAACCTTTGGATTTATATGTGGTTGCGTTGCTTTCGAAAATTCACCAAATGGATACTAATTCTTACAATATTATTGTTTTATATCACTACTCACAATATACACAGGGAATTGTCGGCATTGAGAATTTTTTTGTATGATTCTGCCCTGACATGGAGAAACCTGTAATGTAAACAGAAATCACCCATTCTCTCTTTTCGTCTCCATCCTGCTCCGGGGATCTCAACGTAAGAGAGACGTGTATATAGGATCACTGTTGCCAGTGAGCTCTGTGAAAAAAATGAAAACGTAGAACGCGCAAAAGGCAGAGACAATTGTTAGGATTTTTTAAACCGAAGAAACTCAATTCATTCTCAAGGAGATGTATAAAAAAAATTCGCTGCTGATGTTTGCTATCAAACGTAGGTGAATCACAAAGGTGCAGTTCGGCGGCGGTGGGATTTTATAAGGGCTTCCAGAAGATGAGTATACATTGGTGTTCATATGGCATGAACTAGCGAGTGAATAATGGCTGATTTTTTTGCCATTAGCCCACGGCCTCCACGGTCCTCGCCAAATCGGGTGCGGCGTGTTCGTCATCGACCAGAGAAGGGGTATGAATTTTCTTGTAGCTACCGCAAATACGGCGATGAAACACGTAGAAATTGCCACGAGAAAAAATCGGTCTGTACCGGGAATCGAATCACGGACCTTTGACTTGCCGCACCAGTGCGCAGACCACTACGCTACCCACGCTTCCTTATTCCCGTGGAAATTTTTTTATCGAGGCAATTTCTACGTTTTTCATTGGCGTATTTGCGACAGGCATGAATAAATTCAAACATGGCCTAGCACGGCATAAGTGCTGATATAGATTGCAACCGCAATGATTTTGACTTCTTTGAAGTCTTCTGCTCCACTTCGTTGCCATCTTTGATGGACCGCAAGGGCATAACATCTAGTTCCCGTGTAACCTCCTAAATGGCCACGGGAATTAGGAAGCCTGGGTAGGGTAGCGTAGAGATTTTTTCTCGTGACAATTTCTACAGGGAAGGGGTGCCTGCATCTGCCCTTGTTCCTGTCGTGCTTCTAGAAAATGACGTAATATGTAATTTAAAATTCCTACTGTCCGGATTTAATTCTAGTCCTATTCATGAAACGCTATAATGATGTATGAGTTAAATCTATTCAAGAGGGCTGGACAGAGACTGTTTGAGTCAAAAGGAATGAGAGGTTCCAATTTTTCTCCATTGATGATGCCTTTTAAAAAATACAGTTTCCTCTGATAACGTGCTGGAAATGGAAAGTCTCTATGGCCCTGAAGGCGCGGAGTTGTGTTGTTGAATATTTTTAGCGATTACTTTTTCTAGCCCATGGAATCGATTTTCACGTCACTACCATCGAATTAACGGATTTTCCCGCCAAAGGTTGCCTTCACTCACTGAAAGTCGAAAACTAACTCGGTTTTATTTAGTCACTATTTAATTTCTCACGTAAAATATTTTTTGCAAAAATGGCCTGATTGCCTGCTAATAAAAATTAGCCTTCATCCCCATTGGCACCATTAATGCGATGTGATTTCAATCGTAGTTCTATGAAAATTTGTGTCGCAAGATGGAATTACGGACAAATGTATTGGTGCGGGATATTATGTGAGTGAAGTCTTTACGAGTTTTCCACCAGGTCAAGTAATGTGCTGCCGACGTTTCGACTGCTAACTCCGCTATCGTCATCAGGGATATCGGAGGATAAGACGAGGGCAGAGGGAGATATAGAAACGTTGGCCGCCCATCTGGTGGAAAAACCGTAAAGACTTCACTCAAATCATACGCCGGGGAAAAAACTCAATATATATTTCGTGGGATGCACGTTTTTACAATGCCGTGTGTTAAAAAGAAAATTCTCTAAAGAGAGGCTGTAATTTTACTCGAAAAGACTAACATTACGAGAGAAATCTGTGAGTACTGATTTTTGGATTCTTATTACACTCCGGTCTCGTTCAGTCACAAAATAAGAGAACTATGCACCTCTGTATTAATACGTGCAACCCCTTTACGAGACAGATCACTTCCTGTCCCATTTATTGAGCTATTATAAATTCCGAACCTCAAACCTCATAAATATTCTCCCCATGATTCTTCATTTATCGAATGGCTAGCATTTAGTTGTGTGCGGAAGTTGTCATTGTTCAAGAACGACTTCGCTGTTCCTCTGTCTGACCGCGACTTAAAATTGACTCTTCACTGCTGGGTACATAATAAGCTCCGAAATGAAAATAAAGGAACTTAGCACTTTTGATCACCAAATTTTTACTTAACCCAGCATAGTTTCTATAGTCAGATTCCATGTAATAGCCTAAGTTTCATTCAAAAATGTTGTCTTGAGTGAATCCTTGACGGTAAAATGGCAATTTAGAAATCATGTCTTGTGTTAAGTTAAACATTGGCGAGTAAAAGTGCACAGTTCGTTTGATTTCATTGTTAACGTCCATAAAATCCACAGAATGGATTCCGAAAGAATAGCAACTACGCAACATATCCTGTTTATCATATATATTCCATGAAACAATAGCAGTAGCATTGACATCCGTCGATGTCGTCGAGACTGTCGTGTGAAAATTCCCTATTCCTTAGTTACACACATTTTCACTTATCTCATTGTTGGTGACAATCCTGAGGTGTATTTTAGAACTGGGCATGAATCTGTTGAGTGCTTGACAAAAGGAAGATCAAGGAGCTATGAAGAAACCTTGAGGAAATCATAGCAAAACTTATTTTTGCAGTTATTGCAGCACTCAAAAATATTGACGCCAGCGCTCAAATATTGCAGGACGGTCTTGCTACAAAGAAATGAATACGAAGTTACGAGTTTGTTCGTGACAAAAAAGTCGTCTGATGTCCCCATTGTCCCATCAAATGACGCAGCGTTTCTCTTCCTATAGAATTCAAGCCCGGCGCTCTATCGAACTCGCTAATGAAAAATTTAAGCAAAATGCGACCTTTCCGTGCCATGTTCATGGTGTGGTAATCGATTGTGACGATACACGTGGGTGTTTCAACATGTCATCAAGTGAACGCACAGGCGGAGAAGGAGCAGGTAATCGCTTGAAACATTTATTCATCGACTGCAATAAGGTCTGAACGCAATCGTACACGCGAAAACATATTTTTTTCATTCAGATCAATAATATTTCTGGCATCTTCGCTGTTTGATCAACTTCGCAAGGAAAATTAAAGACGGTATTTTGATGAGTAAAAACTTTTTTTTTCTTTGGTAGCTCAAAATTAATGTTCGATTAGCTAGTTAGCCTCTCTTATAATGCTATCACTCAAAAAAAACCCACAACGAATTTACATAATTACGTTGAGATCTATAATTTCTTGCAATATTTTTAATTGAAATGACTCGGGATTTTGAGATTAATTAATCTGTTCACGAATCTTCACCTAATTTCCTTGCTTTCCTCAAAAAGTGTCTCAAGAAGAAAGGTAAACGCGTAGTGCATATTATTAATAGCTAAAAAAAAGGGATTAATTCAACTAATATGTTAACAAATGGAGATTTTTAAACAAGGAGGCAGTGTGTAACAACTCTCGTGCTGAGTGTTGGCACTCAAGGTTTCGGAAAGAGATGCTAAAAATCACATGGATGAATAAAAAGAGGGACGGAAAATTATATGTACCATCATTAGGTTATAAGGAGAAAATTGTATCATCCAAAGATCCTCTCTACTTCACTCTCATATCAGTTAAGCGTGTCACTCCTACTCAAGTCTTCACTTTGAAGTCTCTCATAATTCAGCAGGAAAGAAATATATCAAAATAGTTGAGAATCACAAATGAATAGTTCAATAAATAATATGATAGAACAATCTCACTAATACCGTGTCCAATTTAAATAGTTAAATAACTAAAAAAATAGGTCTTTTCTGTTCTTAGGAGGACTGGATTGTTACACTAACGATGCAAATAAAAGGATCACATGGTCATTGAACTAGAAATGTTGTGATTCATTCAGATATGCGTACATAATTTTGATTTCACTAAAGTAACATTTCGTTTTTTTTTCCTTTTTAAGATTATCCCCCAGAATGAACCTGATAACGACACTTAATAAATTATCCGTTGATAAAGATAGTTAATCAAATGGCTCCGATAATTCTGAAGATACGTAGAGGTCTTTCAAAATTATTCCGTTTTCTTCTTACAAGTAGTGTTGTGGATAAACGACTTATTCCAGTCGTAAATGATACTCGTGTAAAACCTTTAAAAAAAAATATTATTCTAATCAAATCCGATTTAGATCAACTTAGGAGATTCTTTGTCTGAAAGAGCTCATTCATTCTTTATCATTACAATTGGAAAGCGGAGACACAAGGATGGCTAAAGGTTAAACTCTAGGTTTTGAACGAAATTCATCCCCTTCAGAGTTAACTTTTGCATCATGAAAAAAATCGACAATACGACGTTATTTACAAACAAAATCCGAGAATTATTCATGGAGTGGAAGCTGAATTACCCAAATTACCTACTAAGTTTTGCGAATTAAAATTTTCGAATAAAAAATCTGAGGTGCTCGTCATGAAGAGGGACGCGTAATTTAGACAGGATGGGATAGTTGCAAACATTTTAACTACTAATTTTTTCAACTCTGAAATCACCACTAATCACTTAACATATTCCATACAAGATATCACGCAACATGTGGGAAGCTGAGTCAAGAACTATGCCATCGGATCGGTGAGATGCTTTCTCAATTTGTAGAGTGGCTGAACTTGAATTATCAAGCGATGCTAATAGATTTTTGTGCGTTTAGTTTTGTTTCTGAAAATAGGTGAATGATTGGATTGTTTTTGCGTCCGAACCATTGCTAGGCTACGATATGACCTCACGATGATCGTTTACTTACCATCTCCCAATATCTGGAGATAAAATACGCGGGGCTTAGACAGGGGCTTTCATGGAATTTCTCATTGAAGATTTTTCAATATTAAATGGTAAAACGCGCTTATTACCATTGCCATGTGCCACCATCTTGAATTTGAAGTACCTACTCATCCTGGATCAGAATGTTCTTGGAAAAGACGGAGAAAGCTTTCAAGTGATTCCTCGTTCATGCACCGTCTCTCACGTACGTGAACAATCCCTGCAGTCAGCAGGTTTTACTTAAACTCAGGGCGTTAGCATATTTCTCAGAAAATTATAATGGCTGGATGTATACTTTCCAACAGCGTCACAATAGGCAACTCAAGTGGTGTTTTCTCTTCGTTATCAACTTGTAAGACTTACATTCAAGAAGAGAGCAATGGACAATCACATTTAAATTAAAGATTATTCTAAACTGTCAACAAAAGCAAAAGAATTTAGATTACTATGCGTGCATTTCGGTCATCCAGGTGACCATCGACAGAATGAGTTTAAATCTTGTAAACACGTGCGTGTTTACAAGATTTAAACTCTCCTTGATGATGGCCATCTAGATGACCAAATGCATGCATAGGAGTCAAAATTCCTTTACTTTTATTGAAAGTTTTGATTAATCTTTAATTTAAACTTAAAACACTGATGGCCTAATTATAACCGTTAGCCACTATGACCTCGTGAAGACGGTGATTTTTGTCCAGTTTTATAATCTCTGGTTAAATATGTTTCTCGGTAGGAAAAGCAAAGCTAATACGTTATCGATTTACATTGATAATTCTCAAGACTACTTACCGGCGGTCTGATGTAATTTTTTCACTGTTGAAATCAAGTTTACGACGAGGCTACGTCATCTTTGGGTTTACGATAACCTAGGGTAGGATCAGTGCCGTCCCTAGGGTAGTGCGACAGGTGCCGCTGCACTGGGCCCCGTGCCTATGGGGGCCCCGCCCGGGTTTACCTCTTTCAGACGGCGCGGGGAAACCCGCCTATTACCGGAAATTATCTACTACTTAGTGCGCTAGTAAATTTCTTGAAATCAATTGACACTTTGTCGGTTAATTTCCTTCTTCCCATGAAATATGCTTAAAAGATGCAACTTATATCAATAAGGGGGCAAAGTCAAGGGGGCCCCCGACTTTCGTTTGCACAGGGCCCCTCAATCCCCAGGGACGGCCCTGGGTGGGATGGCGATTCCTTCTTTCGCGTTGTCGTTATCGTTATCAGAAAAGCAAACTACTCCAAGGGTAATGCTCATTGTTACTATCCTAAGAACTCACTTCATCAACTGAGCCGTTGAGTGTAAGTCAAAACTGCCATTTTTTAGAAAATGGGGCTCAAAATGGAATAAATAAAACATTAAACCCCAATTGCTGCGTCATAGCGAAAAAGAAGCTGAAGGTAGACTGACATTACTCATGCATAAAACAGAATGCAGGTGGAGGAATGCTTGTGCGCACTTAACTAAAGTATGGCAAAAATTTGACTTACACCTATACTCCATCGGCTTACTCACAAATAGTGATTTAAAGTACCTGATAATATTTGAAGAATGACAATCACGTTATCACTCTCATGAGCGCTTTTTAAAAATGACGATAGCGCGAGCGCACGCGTTGATGAGAACCATGATCGCGCCACAGACATTAAACCATGCCTAATTGTAATGATAGACTCGGATGTTGGGTGCAAAAACTGTGGAGGTTATTATCTCATCGTCTTAAGGTAGAGCAATCGCAATGGAGGACTTGACAACGGATTTTAAAATGAAATCTAAACCTTGAAGTTTATGCGTTTATTTTTACGAATTCGTGTAAATGATACCGATGGCGACGGTAAAAGGTTTTAATGAGAGCAGCATGTCACTCCTCGAGGAATATGACGTGACGCAAGTAAGTAATTATTATGCAAACGCGGAATGGGAAGCTCGGGACAAAAATATGTTAAGGACCACCTTTGGAGTTTCACTTTCTCTTTGTGCTTCGCCGTTCGGGTGGAGGCTCTCGTCGCGGTGAGTGGCGACGTCTTATTGCGGGAAAGTCTCCTCTGTGACTCCCTCTGCTTCCCTACGCTCTTGATGTGTTATTCCATATTGTGATATCTTAGAATGATCAGTACATGTGCTAGTGATTTATGTAAGTCATCGACCAATTATGGTAGTAGGAGCGATTTTCGTCTACATACAGATTTGCACAAATTTCACGATGAATTAAACACTTAGTAATCTTCCACAGATTTACAGAAGTGTTTTATTAATCATGAATATCGAAAACTTTCACCAGGTACAGCCTGACAATGTTATGTTTATTTGCGTGAAACTTTGCAAAAACTTTGAACCTTAGAAAAAATTAGTTATATCTATAATACGTAGATAAAAGTGAAAAAATGCATTTTACTGATTTGGTCCTCTGACTATTCAATGCTATTTTTACAAGTAGCCTTATCATGAGATATATATTTAAAAATAATTAGATTATTTATCTTCATATTTTCATCTAAACGTTAAACAATACATGTCACATTATTATAATGGATGATAACAAATATCAAGGAGTCACGCCGAGTCAGAGATTCGAAAAAACATTTAAATATAATTTTCGCCGAAAGTTCAAATTCCTAGCTGAAAACTCAAGTAACAACATGCTTTAATACAAGCAAAAATGTAAAATATAATTATAGAACACTAACCAAGTGCTTGTTTTTTCATTAAAATATAATTCCTGTGCCAGTTACATTGCTGGATGCATGATGAATTACAACGCATAAAGAGATGTATTTAAATGAAATGGGGTCCTAGAAAGTTTTTGGACTTATTTATTTGAAAAAATTAAAAAATATACATGACCCGCGATTACCGCTCCAGCCACCTTTATGCTGCGACTCCTAAGATATCTAGATCTAGAATGTTTCATGTGAAAGTGGACTCACTATCAACAAGAATTTACATTCCATTCATCTATCATTAAAAATTGAAGGTCAATATTTTAAAAAATCGTGATCATTAGACACTAGTTATGGGAATGCAGTAGCATGTGCCGAAGGCATTAAAAAGAATTAGTTTTCTGCCTTGATGAATCGGAAATAAGAATTATTTTTTTATGATAATTCGCATTGTGATTAGCTGGAATGTTCAATGCTGTGCTAGTGATTTATTTTTCATCGACTACTTGAATGCTGCGACTCCCAAGATAACTCGATCCAGAAATTTTAATCTATCTAATCTTCTAATCAAGCTTTGCAGTCCACAGGAATTTACCTTGCATTCTTCAATCATTAAACATTTAGCATCAGAATTGCAAAAAATCATTGAAAGCAGATATAGGAATTCAGTAACATGTGTCGATAAAATGTAGGAAAAATTTGTTTTTTTTTGCCGTAATAATTGTGAAATAAGAATAAGTCCCATTTCTAACGACCTTGGTGAGGTATCCCTTCACGATGGTGATGCAAGAAAATATGTTGGTTTTATAATTACTTCCTGAGAAAAGGTTTGTGAATAATGGAGGGCAGAGCTTTGAATAAAAACAAAATGATTGAAAAAGGTGTATTTTCATTTTATCTGAAAGCCACGCGGAAATTTTTCTTTCATTTAATGGATAGTTGTTACTTTTTTCAAATTCACAATTGTTGTAATGCACTCTCGTCCTATGTACTCACTTTGAATGGCAATGCCACCGAATGCATTTAAAAAATTACCCTATTGAATTATTTATATGAATGTTAAATTAACTTCGTATTTATTGTTACCTTCATAATTCTTTTTCAAACCCCGTTTGTTGGCTATCATATGTTCTTCTTATTGTAATCGCCTGCTTTGTGCAAAGAAAATATTTGCCTAATTTTTTACGGAAAATTTGGGATTTTATTTATTTTTTAATCGTGATCTTATTGCGAAACGATGTGGGCAACGACCTGCCACGGTGGAAAAACCGGTTGCCGATCAGTCACCGGTTAATCATCGTTGGGCTCGGCTCGAATTAGGAGGGGTGATCTTTCTACTCGTCCGAGTACTGTTGCTCCCGTTTGCAAGTAGCAGTATGTGCGAAAGACTTTAGCCATCGAAGCATGTAAAACGAAGTACCTACTACTACTGCTACGAATAGATGTTTTAGCAAAATGAGGTTTCATTGTCTGTGCATGTAGGTAGGTATCTGCCCGAAATCATCATGTTATACGTTCATCAAGAGAAAAGAAATGGCTTGGAAAACCCAAAGGGACACCCTCAGTTGCGCATAAACGAAATAAATCACTGTCGCTCTTTCGTTTCATCGGCTGACCTTGATGTCTAACTTAATGGCAAACGCTGCAGTCAGTCGTTAACCGTAGCCATTGATGGCTACTCATCATCCTATAAGACATCCTCCAATTCTCAAGTTCTCCCCGTGGAGTATATTTTAATTCGCATTGTCGGCTGTTACTTCAGTGGAATTGGTTTTGGAGGGAAGGAGATTTCTGGAGAAATTCAGGGGAGGCAGGGGAGGCGTAGATGGAGGGAGTGGGGCATTAGAGACAACGGGATGCTGAAGGCCGTGATAGAAGAAAGAATGCTAACTAAACGTGGAGGGCAACTTGCAAGTTAACACTAGAAAGTAAATTCTTCTTACTAATCTAAAACTCGATTTGCGACAAATGAATTTACGAAGAAAATGAAAAATAACTTTGTGAACTCCACTTGTAAGATTTTATGACACGACCCGGGTTTAGACACTCCGTGCCATCTTAAGATTATGGATAACTACCACAATCAAACCTGAAATCGTTTCCTCCGTTAACAAATGAATTTGTAAAATATTCTTTTCCATATAGATGCGATTTTAATTTTTTTCCTTCAGCCATTTCCCGGCTATCTAAATATTGTGCATGTATTATAAATTACTTTTTAATAAGCCTCCTCAATGGCATCTGAAAGTTAACGCTGAAAATTATACTAGGCTACATGCCAATGTTAAAATTAGCTCAGAACAAATAACACTTTCTAATTAATTGATTCCTCTTTCTTCTTAGCGTCAAATTATGGAAGGAATTTAATTGAAAAATCAGCACGATAAACCAACACGTGAGAAGTGTTAATGCTAGTCAGGATGACCATTTTAAAGTAGACGATGGAAAAAGGAAGTATGTGGGACCTAAGAAATGCGTAGTGAATAGAATAGGGGTATTCCGGTGAAATGCAATGTTTAGGAAGGTTTTATTTAGTTTGAAATGTCAATACAAACCCATCCTAACGGTACAATGCTCTATTTGATTGCTTTTTACTCAGTTACTGGCTAAGAAATGGATTGTCTATCACTATCTCCATTTTAGTTTTCTGCCTTAAGGAGATGCCTGGATACAAATGTCTTTTCGTCTCAGAAGAAATGTGGATATGAGAGAAATCGAGTGAATGTCAAATCTGACTCTAAAGTAAGAATTGACATTCTAGACAGGGTTTCTGATAGTGGAAAATAACGCCCGTTTAGAAAAACTGGCTTGTGACCAGGAAAAAAAACAAAAAGAGAAGTTTTGAAGAAAACTTTTTCTCAAAAACTCCTCTTCGCGCTAGTTTGAAAAAAACTTTAAAATTAAATTAATTTCATAATACATACTTTTCCACACATAACAGTTGTAAGTCTAAATCTTTTTAAATAGATGCATTGGATTTAAAATAAATGCATTTGATTTAAAATAGATACATTGGATGCATGGTTTGAACGCATTTAATGCAGTTTGAAAAGGAACTGATTTATTTGTATAATTTTAATCAACATTGAGCTCATTTTAACAATAATTTGCCAAATATAGTTGTAAAAATAATTTGCGAGCTTTATTTAATTACAAGGAAATAGATTTTTTATTCGAGAAAAGGTTGCAGAGTAATAGGTTAAATATTAGAATCGCAAACACTGCTGAGAATTCCTCTTCTCATTTTATTTACCTAGATTATTTTTTTCGTGCATCTTTCAAGAAGCCTTTAAAAACGTTCTTAATACTAAAAACGTATTCTAGGTTTCAATAATTTCATATCAAAGGACCGACTGTGAGTGATACGGGCATATAAGAAGTGAGGGTGGCGGAAACGTGACGTGAAGTGATTAACATAAAAAGCTTCAGTACCATCGCCACATTAGCCAATCATGCAGGTGGCTAATGCGGAACTACTAGACTGTCTCGGGTAAAAGAAAACAACGCACGGAATTCCAACGATCATTTTCCAAATAGTATTTGACAAAGAGAAATAGTTAAGAAAAAAGAAAACAAAAAAAGAGCCAATGATAGAAAGCCGAAGGAGGTTACCTCTTTCCGCTGGCGGTTGGTGAAACCTTAACTTTCCTCATTGTATTGTCTCCGAAGACGTCAGCACGAAGAATTTATCCCTTTTCGCGTAGGTATAATCCCGGAGCTGGAAGAGAGGGGAGAGCAGGAGGGGGGGGGGGGGGAGGAATTGGAGAAGGAAATAATTTTCTCGTTTGAATTTTTTCGCAAATAATCCCTCGCAGCGAACAAAAACTCCGCTGCGCAGAATGTACAGGAGTCGCAGAGCGGTGTAATTGACTCGAATATAGCACACGTATCCGGTGCAGAGTTGGGAGTCGAAGCACGGAGCACCTTGGAATCGCACGGTCTCTATTCTGGCGCACGCGCGTGCCTTCCTGTCGATCTTCAATGACGAAAGGCTGACGGAATTACCCGCACGGAGTGCCGGACGCCTGCACTCTTCTTCTCATGGGCGTAATGCTCGGCTGTCACGCGCAGTCGTCTGGGGAGGGGAGTCGCTCGCGTTACGCTACGTGGGCGTGGTGCGACGGAACTCTGAGCTGGTCGTCGTTACCGGCTCGAAGCTTCTGACATAATGCCTGGGTAGCAGTGAGCGATCGAAAGGAATCGTTTGCGGAAAGGGACGTTTCCCGACAAATTGACACAATTCGTGAATATAACGTAAATATATGAACAACAGGAAGTAGGACTTATGTGAAAATTGAAATTGCATGGTATGAATTATGGGACCCCAGCATAGGGTTCTCGACATTTATATGATGATGGTTCGATGTCATGACTTATCTTAAAAATCCATTTGTGGCCATGAAATAGTATCCTTTGCATTAAAAGAATTAAGATTTAAATTGGAGATGGTCACTTTTATTATTAACGAGCGGAAGTTACCCGTTGGAATTCAACAGGTGTGAAAAACATTAAACTTATTTTATAAGAAAACCACATAGCCCGAAATGTTTATACATAATATACAGTGTTTATTACTTCAGTAAAGCATGAGAATGTTGTCATTTCAGCGATCAATAGCTCTAAACACAAGTCAAAGAATAACTCCTGATGCCACGGTTATATCTTTGAATTGATATGCTTGAGGACATTTTTACAGACTTGTAAATGTCATTCTGGTTCGATGCGGCATCACTTTACGTAATTTACAATGGCACTAATGAAAGATCAACCGAAGGGTCATACGAAATTTTGTGTCAATCCGGAGATATTCTCCGTGACAAAAATCTGCGAAATCTTTGTGATAATAACATGCGCAAAATTGGGTCGTGTGCAATTTTTTTTTCAATTTTGCAATAGAGAGTAGACGTCAAAAAAATACTGATAACCAGTGAATATATTTAAAGCGTTAAGAAGACTAGAAAACACTTTACTTTGACACTGCGCTGAAAAAAAGCACGCACCCTCGTTGGCTTTAATTGTGACGTTAATTTTGAGTAAACATCGCTGCTACCTTGTTGAAAAAGTAAGCGACCTCATTATCGCAACACAGCTTATTGACGTTACATTTGTTTTTTTTGCCGTGAAAATTTTAAGCTCTGCAATTGTTTCTCATGGCGTAAAAAATGTTTTATGCATTTGAAATGATGCTTAATTGAGTTATCATACGCTAGATTTCAATTTATGACCTTAATTTCCAGCAAATGCACAACTTGTTCACGACTCAGTCGTCATGAAATGTATTCCGATTTTGCTCATTCTACTGATTAAATACCAAAGTAAGTGGTGGAATAAAAATATTTGATTTTTTTGCGTTCTGTAAATTAAGCGTCTGAATGCTCGTTAGGTTAATCAAATTCATCCTGTAATTAGACTGTTCAAAAGCCGGTGATCAGCATTGACGTGGGACATGGCAGCTGATTTTTGCTCGCTCGCTCGTTTCAATGACCTTCTAATCGCTTATTAATGCGCTTAAACTCAGCGGGTGGCCCTGCTCTGAGGTCGAATTTTTTATCACGTGGTACCTTCTTTCGTCATGTTCCACGAATCCACTTATTCGTCAAGACTAATGAATCATGACTTTATCAATCTCGCATTTGGTGGTATAAAAAATAAATATTTTCAAAGGGATTAGACTACACAGTATTTTTACAAGTGTACCTAACAGTTTGCTAGACCAACTCATAACATTTTCAAACTACTTTGAACGATTTCGAGTCAAATGAAAATTAATGAGCATTTACTGAGATCTTTTTTGAAGTCTCGTTTCGTTTCGGCGTCTATCTTATGGAGGATATGATTCGAGGTTCAGGGTTTACTATTATCTTATGCTGCTTCTGTAGTATTCAGTTAATTATTCTTTCCTCATCTAGTCTCGTTTCCTTTTGGCTCAAGATCATCATCATAAGCAGTCATCAATCCGAAGTTCGGTTCGCTGCAGCTCCCCACTTCACTCTCCTCTCAGCCAATCCTACATAATTCTTCACTTTGACGTCCGTAATGATTTGCTTGAAGTATTCAATTATTTGTTTTCCTCTGGAATTCTCCTAATTCATTTCTTCATCCATTATTGTTTTCATTAAGCCATTGTATCGCTAAACTTGTCCAATAAAGATGGTGGTTTCCGGCGTGACCTTGTGGAATTTACTGATCATTGTGAATGGAAAAGCAATGCTTTGTATTTCCACATAAATTTAATGTAGTGCGACCAAAGTTTCGACTTTACATCATCTTCAGGACTTGAACGTAGCGTATCAAATTAAATTTATGTGAAAAAACAAAGAATTACTTTTTTATTCACAGTTGTCCAATTTGTTTGTCAATTTTACTTTGCCGAGTTTTCATTATACAGGGTTTTTCTAAATGAATATCGGGATTTCAAGGCTTTGTAGTATTTATACAATTTGACTTATAATTATAAATTTTACATCAAATGAAAGAGCAGCTCAAACAGTTTCGTTGTACACTTGTACGCATGCGCATGCTGTCTCTCCTCTATCTTCCATTAGAAATCGCAAGTAGTAAAGATTGGTTAAACGACGTTGTACCCAACCGCTGGATTGGCCGCCAGGGGCCAGATGACAGGGCTTGTTTCGCATGGCCTCAACGTTCACCCGATCTGACGCCATGCGATTTTAATCTTTGGGAGTTCATTAAGGATCATGTGTATGTGTCTCCGCTACCAGCTGACCTACCCAACTTAAGAAACAGGATTGAATCAGTTGTTGCATCAGTTACTCCAGACACACTGATCAAGGTATGGGAACAACTCGCCTATCGACCTAATATGTGCTGTGTGACGAATGGTGCTCACATTGAACACTTGCGGGTAAAACCAAAACTGTTTGAGTTGCTCTTTCATTTGATGAATCATTTATAATTGTAAGTCAAATGGTATAAATAATACAAAGCATTAAAACCCCGATATTCATTTTCTATCCAACTCTTCGTAGGACTTCTTCGTTGGTGATTCTCTCCGTCCATTTGATTTTTATCATTATTCGATGGCAACACAACTCGATTGCTTTCAATCTATTTTTCTCTGCAGGTGTTAATATCCATGCTGAACTGCTTTATAAGAGTTTGGTCCAAATATATGTTTTGGTTAAGTACTTCCTTATTTCCACTCCTGTGTTAAGAGACGTCAGAAGACTCTTCTTGTGAAATGCCTTCTTTGCTTGGGCTATTCTGTGCAAGTCTTTTCTGCCCAAGTTAGACAGTGATTCTGTCTTCTTGATTTCTTCCTCAAACAATAACCTTCGTTTTTCTTAGCATTAGTTCTTAAGCTGTATTTCTTTATAGTTTTATCCATACCGGTTAGCATACTCAGATCATCTTTCTTCTCTACCAGTTTGCCATGTAATAAAAAAACAATTGATCATTGAAATTGCTCATTAAGTAAAAAAGCCGACTCCAAATAAGAGGTATACTTGTTTGTTGCTTCACTTATTGCTCAATTTCTCACGATACGCTTGGAGAAATACTCATCATAAACTTAAATGACTATTTTTTCACTTTCATGCCACTTAAATTTGAAATAAAAACTCATCTCAATGACTGTTTCAACAGAATTCTACCCTTAATTTTTTTATATTTTTTACAAATTCAACTTAAAAATCGACTTTGCTTTAGTTAAAGGCGGATGAAATATTTAATATGCTGTATTCAAATGTCATTTTGCGGAAAAAACTGTTAAAAAATGCGAATTTTCAAGTCAAATGAGGGCAACAGTAAATCGTAACTTTATGAGTCGTAAGCAGGTTACAGCTAAGGAAAAAATGCATGAGGTCAATAGAAATGGCGGCTATTAATCGGCTTCTTAAGCTGGAATAGGTATTCATAAAAAAAGTATCGGTTGAATTTTGGGATTATTTGGTGACTTTATATGGTGATTATATTTGGTGATTATACTTTTCAATGACTTAGTCATGTTGTGTGTGAAAGCGGTACTTTGTATTCGTTATTAATGAATACGCGGAGCTTATTTGTCGTTTTAATTTAGGCAGTCAGGAAGAAACTTCCTTAAAAGCAAAAACCTCAAAGCATGATTATGTTATACCAACCATTATGTGCCACAGTATTGCGTAAGGACAGCTTCCTAAATTTTTGAGTGAGAAGAAATTATTCAAATTCATGAAATGACGGGACCTTACCATTCAAGGTGTGGAAGTGAGCGCAGAGTGGAACACTTCTGCGCACTTTGGCGCACACGAACGACGATTAATGAAACGATATGCACTGGCGAAACCCTGCTGATAGGTTGTTTTCCGAACGTAGATAGTTGTCTCGGCCGAATAATTTGTCAATGGCTAACGAATTCGTTCGATGTACACGCTTAAAATGGTATGATTTTTACCACAGAGTGACTAAATAAATTACATAAGTATCCATGTTTGACGTCTTTACTGAAAATTGACTCATAAAAAACAAACTGCGGATGCGACTATCGACTTTATTTTTTTCTATAGACTAGAGTACTCCAGCGGACGTTGGATGCTTTCGATTTACTGGAATAATCGGCCTTCGCTGACTGTCGGTGGCTGTCCTCTCCGAGGTCATGCCCCTGCAACTGCCTATCCCAGCAGTGTCATGAAATTTCCTCCTTTATGAGGATGCTGCGGATTTGTGCGAGCTACTGGCGCTGCTAGTAACTCCATCCGAGCAAGGCCCGTCAAGCTACGGTACAACTCCAATTACTCGAACTTCCAACTATCCGGTTCGCCAATCCTCCAGATCGTTTTGAGGGGAAAAAATCCTCGAAAGTCGCCTTTTTGCATTTACGGCTATTTAGAACGTGTATTGTATTAATTCATACCATTGATTTCGTTCAAAAGCTAATGGCTGCAGTACATACGTTTCTTTGACGTTCTAAAATCAATCCGTAGCGAACATGTTGAAAGACGCAATCTTCTCGCGAACAATCAGCAATAAATTGCTGATTGTTCGCGATAACGCGACTACTAAATGCTGATTAAGTCAGCATTCAGTAGTCGTGCGCCGTATAGGCCTGCGTTAGCCTGCAACGAATGGAGTAGCTGAAAATGAAGTACCTGCTCGTGAAAGATATGCGGAAAGAATATAAAATCCCCTTTTTACAGCAAAACTAACAATAAGTAGTGCAGCGACAGCGCTACCGTCTAAGCAGACGATGAGTCATAGGCCTCTCAGTCGCAAATGTAAGCAACATTGTTTATGTAGTCATTAAATTAATACATTATGTGTACATAATCTAACTTTTTTCAAAGAGATTACCTTTTTTGTGAGTTATCCAAGTATCCAGATGGGCTCCAGTCCCAATTGATCCGGATAGTTTGAGTTCTGCAGTATTTGTTATTCTTGGGCGATGCCACGCAAATTCTACCAAATGGATGTACACTCTTAGCTAGGTAGTTTGTAAGATAAATATCCGCTCCACAAAATATATAAGCTCTTATTATTGGCAAGTGTCAGAGATATAGAGGTTTGAATATCTGAAGGTGGTACAAAAAAGCACATTGCATATCTTTCCTATGATTCCCATATCTTGCAATCTTGTGGTTGAATTCCAAATACAAGGACACTTTCGTGATATAGAGGCTGACTACTGACTGTCGGAGCTAATTTTGGGAACATAAGCATCTAATTGCAACTCTTGGGACTATGCAGAAGTCCACGACTTGTTTAAACATCCATTTTTACGGCCTAATGTCTCGCATAATTATCAGGCCCGGCTTAAGGCCTAGGCAACACTGGCGACTGCCCGGGGCGTAGTTGGATATTAATGGCGTAGTTATGTATGCACCTTGAATGCATTATCGTTTATTTACGGTGCAATAATGCCGGGAAATAGAGCAATAAAAACGGTGTTGTGAAATTTTGTAACTTTTGCGGTTTTAAAAAAGCGAAATTTGTCGAGCTGATCTAGATTTAGTTTCACAATGTTTTGCAAGTTAGCAATTCTTCTTTCAAAAACAACCTACTCATGGACCTGCGTTATTGTAAATCTTACGAGACCGTCGTCAGAGAAAAGGAAACGAGCTCAGATTCATTCGTGACAGACTCTGACGCAGCCGACGATTGATCAACAGGCTGGTATCATGATCGCTGAATACAGGAGTGAACTATCGTTTATGGATTCAGCACATATTTCAGGTCTACACCGTTAAAAAAAGGCGTAGAAATGTGTATCAAACTACGTTATATCAACACCAAAAACGCCCGACGGCCAGGTTGAAGGAAAAATGACGGCACTCACTTTTACTCGGGGTGCAACCTCAATTTAAACACACCCCCGCGTACACTTCTTCGACATCTTCTACATCAGTACTCTAACTAGGAGAGTCATATAAAGTTCCATTTAAGTGTGAGTAAATTCTTCACGGGCTTCCAACCGAGTCAGGATTTCAGGTACCGACGTTTCAATGACTTAACTCCGCCATAGTTTTCAAGGAGATTGATGCCAGAATGTCCATTTTTTCGTATTATATATTAAATACCTTGGTTCAGGATGTCACTGATTGGCTGTCCAGTGCACATTTTAATAATTTTTCAAATAAGTCGACAAAGACTTCAAGGGCTACATTTCATCGAAGTGCACCTTTTTTGTCGATGGATATCATCATAAAAGCAGTGATGGAAACGATACAAGAATTATAAATTACATATTTATTGCCTTAATTAAAGCATGTTACGACTTTGGTTTTCGGTGCTGTATTCGAAATTTAGGTGAAAATTGTGGATATATAATTACTATTTTTTTCTTCGAAATTTTGACTCGGCGTGACACCATGATATTTGCTAATAACCATAATAATATGTAGTTTGAAAAGTATTAATCCACGTTTAGAAGAAAATCTGTTTATATTCAATCGAATTATTTCCAAATGAAATTTCCTGTGCCATAAGGCTACGCTTTAAAATATCATGGTAATGCCAAAACATCAAATCATAAAAGTGCAACTTTTCCACTTTTATCTATGGGTGACACCCTTCAGAGCACGCAGGAAAAGTTTCACGCAAATCTGCCCACAAGCAAAAATCGTTCCAACCAACTTAAGTGGCTGAAAAATGAAAGAAATCACTGAATAACTTTGTAATGAATTTTCCACAAAGTAGAACCTGCAACCTTAGATGAAGTAGGTGATGTAAACAAGGCATTATTGCATAGGATCTGAAACAAATGGAAATCAACGAAGCAAGCGGAGCAGTATCGGGCGAATGAAAAGCTCCCGAAAGCTCTCTGCAAAAATCACTTACTCAAGAAGCGAGCGAAAGGTCAACAGCAACTTTTGAGTAAAATATCATCGTCCAGGTAGAGAGAGAGAGAGGTGGAGGAAGGTCGAAACAGTTATATCAAGTCAGCCGAAGTGAAACAACCAACAGTGCAGGTATCCGTAGTGTCAATGTGGTGCGCTCACATTAGTGCGTGCTTGAGGATTGCGGAAAGTCATCTTGGGCTGAGGATGCTGAACAAGCTGTTTTAAGCGGCTAGCGTCTGCTCTTTTGAAAAGTGCTTGGTGAACGCAGTGGCCGAACTATGACCGAACAGCATTTTGTTGGTAAATAGGGGTCGCTGTCGAATGTTTTGTAAATAGTCGACGCATTCGTTCAGTCTACATACAGCACTCAGACACTTAGTGTTTCATCCCGAAGGTTGGTATTTACAGGTGAAAGTAGACCCCACCCCATACTTAGCTATTGGCATGTGAAATTCACACATTTAGGGAAGGGGTCAGTTCCATTCTCTGGGCCATTTTCCTACGATTTTCCACGACTTTCTGACAATCAGACAGTCGCACCGCGTGGATTTTCGGAGGGGTGCCCAAAGAGACTTCACCCGGATTTGGACCTGGGACCCTCCAGTCGCTCTACCCACTAGGCCACCGCGACCCCTCTACACACTTGAAAAGGCAATATTTTTACCGCACATTAATTTAAACATTGCATAATTCACATTGGGCTACTTTACTGAAAATCAGCAATGGCATAAAAGATAAGGTGTGATGAAAAATGTGGGGATTTTTCGTTTTTCTTAAAGAATATTTATTTATTAATCAATATTAATTTTGTTCCCTTCATAGCAATCCCTTAGATATAATACACTTGTGCCAGTGGTTTTTCCAATCTTGGAAGCACTTCTGGAACTCAATTTTCGGTATAAAGTTCAGCTCCTTCAGCGATTCTGTTTTTATCTCATCAATGGTGGAAAAACTTCGTTCTTTCATGGTTCTCTTAAGCGTCTGGTATAGGAAGAAGTCACAGGGGGGCATGTCCGGCGAATACGGTGGCTGAGGCAAAATAACGCTTTGTTTTTTTACCAAAAAACCACGAATAAGCAGTGAGGTGTGAGCGGGAGCATTATCGTGGTGCAATTTCCACGAGGTGTTTTGCCACAGTTCTGGGCGTTTTCGTCGGATTGCTTCATGCAAACGGCGCATAACTTCCAGGTAGTATTCCTTATTGACCGTACAACCATGTGTCAGGAACTCGGAATTATTGAAAATCGGAATTATGAAACCCGCGAAATTGAAAACTTCCCGTTATTTTTTTATCACACCTCATATTTGTATATTGCACGATAACTGTATAATTACAACATGAAGATTAACGGGAAGTAAACGAGAATCATATTGTGTGGAATAGAGGAGCTGATTCTAGAAATTTTGCTACAAACGAAGTTCTTGAGCAAGTGGGATCCTTCTCCTACCTTGGAAGCTGCACGGCATGCATCAAGCTAAGATTAGCTCAAGCAAAGAAAGGATTCGTGATGAAAAAACAACTTCTGTTCTAAGAAAATAGGATTACCAACTATGAAGCAGGGTCTGAAAACATTCATGGGTGGTGTTGCGCCGTGAGGCTCAGAGAAATGGACCATTCGGAAAGCTGGAAGAGAAAAAAAATTGATGGAGACTTTCGAAACTTGATGCTCGGGGTGGATGCTGAAGATGAAGTGGACGGATAGGATCAGAAACTACGAAGTATACGGAAGAATAGAAGAGGAGAAATACAGGTGGAGAACTATCAGGAATACAAGGCCCATAAGGATAGGCCGTATTTTCAGACGTATCGAATTTGTGAAAGAACATATTAAAAGGGGAAATAGAAGGGAAAGCCCCGTGAGAAATACCGAGGGACAAATGCGTATTCAGCTAAAACTAAACATGAAACATAAGAACTACAAGGACCAGAAGGAGATAGCAGGGGAGAGTAGAATGGAGGACTACAGTCAACCAATCTTAGGACTGAATGACTAATGATTGTGATATTATATACTGTGGAAATTAGGAACCCCATAGGAAAACCTTAGTTTAGGCTGTCATTAATCACCTAGCAAGATATTTGGCTGATTTTCCCAATACATTGTACATGATTACAAAAATTACTCATAGCGGTCAGTTAATTATGTATTTACCTACCCGCTTAGTTTTGACATTATATGGCCACCAAGGAAGGAGGAGCAAAAGAAAAATGCTGGATATCAAAAATGTCAAACAAAATTTTGCTTAGGCCGCTGATGTTAGGGGTAATGAGTGTTAAGTTTGAAAAATCCATAGTGTTCATACTAAGAGTTGATAAGTTTCCACACAGTGCAATAAGAAATATATAGTCGTTTGAACATTAATTAACGACACTACAATTACACCACCCTCCAATCACCAACCCACTGGGGAATTTTTTAAATATATGGCCATTTCCATTGACCTCCTTATGCTCATTTCCTCACTTTTCCCCGTTTTTCACCACTGAAAAATGTCAATTTCCGTCTTCGCGTTTTCTCAAAACTGCATTTTGCCTTTCCTCAACACCCAGAAATGCCTTTTTCGCATTTGAAAATGGTCATTTCCAGGCCGCGCACCGTCCCATCCTAGCACCCCTGTTTCACTCCATGCACCCGTAACCTTGTTTTTGTATGTCCATATATTAGATGTGCAATTAGTCCGTATCCCTCTACCGGCATTTCTAAAACATCGCAATATGGCGTCAAAATGTCACGAAAATATCTCAATTTTCGTAATTTTCAATCTTTCAAGACTCCAAAACTAAGAATCCCACGCCTTTCTTTCTTAAATTTCCTAAATGCTCATTTCTTTCACTATCCTATACCATTTCTCTCTTTTCCCTCAGTTCCTTACGTTTCTGTCATAAAATTTTCTTCCTCACTAGACCCTTCGATACATGTACCTGGAGAGGTTCCACATACTTAAGCCTGAAGTGATTACTACCATTTTATGACGTTTAATCCGCAAAGTTGCATTTCATGACTTTTTGGCAAAAACCGGCTATTTCATGATAAAAACCTATGACTATGACGTTTATGACTTTTTCCTGTCTCTGGTAATGAGCATTATTGTGAAAGTATTTCTGAGATAAAAATATTATTAAAGTGAAATGGCTTAAGAGTTACTTCTTAAATGAGAATTGAAGATGTGGGAGGTTTAAAAAACATTCGAATGAGTCCGAAAATTTGCAAGACATATCAAAAGTTTGGGATACTGCTGAGTACTTTAACTTCTCATCTTAGAATTGTTAAGGCTATTAAATTTCCTTGCAGTCCTTAGTGTTGTGCAATAAATTCTAATTAAAAAATTCCTTAATATTACACCGAGAAATTTTCCCGCTATTATTATCATTCGATGAACACTCTCAAAAAGGATGTAGCCTGAAATCTCGTTCCGATTCTCTCTCATACACGTGTGCTAACGATCCAGTTTAATGCGTCGAAACCAAAAAAATCAAAATAAAAGTGGAGGCGAGCTTAAAAATTGGTCCACCATTCTCTCAATTCCCAGGTCAGACATGAGTGTATGGCCCACTTTATGTGTATACCTCTTGAATTAAAATCCTGCCCCACTTTGAGGTTTGCGGTCGAAATTTTAATACCTCTGCGAGAAGATTTATGAGAAAATTTGGTGCAGATCGACCCAGGTTGTCAATTTAGTCATAAATAAATGGAAAGCCTTTTTCTATACCTCTCTGTTACGTAGACCTTGAATTTCGACGCCTTGAATGGCAACGAGACAAACTTTTTCTCTCACTCGATGCCCTTAGATTAGCTTAAAGACATCCAGAAATGCACGAGTCACTGTCACAAGGTCCGCGTAGCATCATCGACTTAGCTTTTTTGTTTTACCTATTACGCTCTGTCATTATTGATCGCCACTATACTGGTTCAAAGCAACCCCGAAGGCAACTCTTGTCGCATGCTGCTTCTATTAGAGTCGGAAAAGGCGAAACGATTTTTTGGGGTGGACTATGTGGCAAGGAGGAACTGTAGAACAAAGCTCGGGTGAGAATTTCGTCAACATGCAGTCGGATGACTTTGGAGTACGTGTCTCTCATTTTCCTTGACAAACTTAAGCAAGCCTGAAAGGCAAGGGATGGTTACATTTTGTAGATTTAATATTTAAATCCTCACATGCGTCCCTCGTCACTGTGGCACTTCGGAAATCGCTATCGCTTAATGGCGTTGTGTAAGCCTAAGGATAATGGACATGCTTCGTTAAAAACAGCTACGAGGGAACAGGAAGTGTCACACAGCTGATTGAAGGATTTGGCTGGGAACCGTTGGAGAGTCGGAGGCTGCACGCTAGGCTTAGATTGCTTGAACAACTCCGATCATGCGAGTTTCAGTACGACACGGAGAATATTATTTTATCCCCGCGCTATATCTCTAGAACTGATAGGAGTGAAAAATATAGGGGAGATCCATTGCCGAACTGTTAGGTACAAAAATTCCTTATAACCACGCACAATTAGTGATAATAAAAAATAGATTATGAACTAACAGAAGACATATCATTAACATACAGTTAACAAATCTTTCCTCTTTCCCCTCCTTTTCCCTATTCCCTATCCTTTCATGGCTGGTGTCCTAACACCTCCTGCTACAAGCCTTTGCGATGGCTTGCAGGGTATTTTGTAGATGTAGATTATGTATCGTGAAATATATTCCGAGAACTGTATGTTGACGAAGGGTCTCGATATGTTTTTTTATCGTAGTCATTACTTAATGGTGCACTTCCATCAGTTCTAAATATATTGGGCGGGGTCGAATGTATATATCCTCCGTGTCATCCTAAAGTTCGCTTGATTTGAATTTTATCGAGTTCTAGTCTGACCCTAACGTGTAGCCTCAATCTCTAGCAAAGTTTTCTCCAGAATTATCCGAGAACATATCAAGATGGCTTCATGCGTTTTAAATTAGCTTTCAAGTAGGCGAATGGTGAATTCGGACGCGCTTGCATTGGTTACACAATGTTACAATTTGAACACGAGGTCATTCGTTTCCATCAAAATACCAATGAATCCAAACTTTCGTGACATTAAATTCGCCGTGAGGTAATAATATCAAAAAGTGAATTATTCTCGGGACCCTTTCATTTTGGCTGGATTGCGCTTTCCCTGAAGTATGTCCTTCGGGTTTCTTTGTTCCTCTCTCCAAAATTCGTGAAACGGAACCTATCGGATCCGGAAGGATGGAGCCGATCGAATCCATTGCGCGGCGGTCTTAGAACCAATCGTCCTTTCTTGACTTAGTTTTATGTGACGACTGAATAACAC
The DNA here is from genome assembly GCA_963573305.1 of Pyrrhosoma nymphula. NCBI lineage: Eukaryota > Metazoa > Arthropoda > Insecta > Odonata > Coenagrionidae > Pyrrhosoma > Pyrrhosoma nymphula. The sequence goes on from OY754328.1 coordinate 57,920,719, forward strand.
CGAGAGAAGTTTGCTGCCTCTCGTTCCATTTGAGAGTCAAGCTGTCATGGTGACTTTAAAACAGTTTCGTATCTCGATTGTGATTGAAGGATAATGGCGCGTTTTTTTTGGCGGTATGGAGTTTGTTTGTGTTCTGAAAATAAAGTTTTTATCATCAATCCGTAGGATTGGTTTATTGCAGCTGTACATAAAATTATGTTTTTACCTAACCGCTTAATTTTTCCATTATTCCTCATTTTGACGTCTGTCTTAATTTTCTTATCCTAAAATATTCCGAGATATCTTGGAAGTATCTCTCTGGTAATATAATAAATTATGGGACTTCCAATCCGAACCTTTGGAAGACATGAGTCAATATTTTGTTTACAAATTAAAGTAATCAATTTAAAAATAATAAATATGAAAAAAATCAATTTCAATTAGAATTCATCCATCAATCATTATCAGCTGTTTACAATCCGAATATTGGGTTTCTCCAGTTCTTCACACCATTTTCTTATTTACCAAACAGTTTCACTTAACTCTTAATCTTTAAATCCATAGTTTTTCTCAATAATTCTCCTCATTTGTTGCTCCTTTCATTGTGGAACTATAATACATTCGTTATATTTAATACTTATTATAAATTTTTTACATAGGATTTGAAACCTCCCATTTACTAGCTGTTTAAAAAAGTTTCAGTGGCATCCCTAAAGGATCGGATTGTTTTAGCGGCTGGAGTACCTGCTGGGTTCCCATCCCTAGGATCTGAGGTCGATCCTTGGTGGTGGCGGGGGGTTTTTTCAGAGGAATAGAGAGATTTTCAGTTGCCATAATCCGTCCAAAACTTTGTAAGCCCTTGGCGTCTTTCTTGAAGAGTAGTCTATTGCCCACGCCGGGTTTTTCTCCACCAGTAATCCCTCAAATAACCCGGCAATGTACCCAACTATTCTAAACAACACTAATTGTCTTAGTTTTTATCACCTTTCCTAGTAATAACTACTACTAATGGTTGCCGTTTACCTTCTATATGGCTATCTTTCTCGGTTGGTAAGAGATTGTCCGTCGGCGCCTTATCGATGGGAGATAAGATTACTTAATTCTCGCCCGATTCAAAATTTCCCCATTTCCCCTTTACTTTTATGAAGTGCCCATTATGGTACATTGAAAGTGCAGGATAATCTGTTTATTTATTTTTCCGACCTATGTCGGAATCTGTTGTTTATGTTTTAACGTATCGCCAAATGTACAAATTGGTTTTGACTATCATAGTCGGCGTATAATAATTTATGGAATTACTTGGGTGAAATATGTTTTCAGAACATGAAATGTACATGAGATAAAAGTTGTACATCCCATTACAATATTGAGGTTGTGATGCCATTACAATTAAAGACACGAAACCAAATGAGTCTCAAATATCGATGTGTCAGTACTCATCACCATTTTAAAAAAATCATCGAAAATTACCGAAAAATCTTTGCCGTGTTCATTAGGCCAAGAATCCATGGATGTTCTCCGTTTGGATTTCAGTTTATTCAATAATTTAAAAGATATTACAGACAGTGTTGGAGAAGTAGATCGATAGGTTTCTTAAAGCAAACAGATAATCCATTTCTGAATTTCATAAAAATTTTAGTTCGCTTACATTCCTTGACACATACTCAAGACGGAATAGGAGGGCAGAGAAAGTGGCCGTATGTCCTATATTAGCTGGTTGTGAAGGGGGTGACGGGTGATTTCGTAAACCACTGGTTAACTTTACTCTCCTTGGTGATGATTTTTCCTTATGGAATTCTGACTCAATGCAATCGAGAAAAGTTAATTTACAGTGGTCGACGTTGACCATTAACATCGCTAGAATCCTTAGAATCGATAGGTACCATTTATGCTTGAAATGCGATTACGGTAAATCTTCAGATGATACTCGTTATTAGTGCGATGTTGCTAGATAAAATTATTTCCAAAACCAAGATCCACTCTAGCTGGCCCTTGATAAAATAATTCTCAACTTTGAAGCTTCAAAATATGTATCGATGAGTAAGCCTTTTAAATCCTCTGCGTGGTTGTGGTCGATCTCTTTTATGTTTGAGATTTTCTCTGCCATTGTAACTTTTTCGATGCATTCCCTTCACCCATTTATAATATCTTCCGCTTCAGTTCGACTCTGTTATCAGGTGCTTTTAGTATTATTTGCCACAAAGTAAGCGAGAAGGATACTTGATGGACTCTGTTGTTTCAGACTCAACTTGATGATAATTCATGGTCACTAAGTAAATAAACCGTGTACAATATTTATTTAGAAAATGATGCGATTCATAGTTGGGAAAGTTACCAAAAACATTAACCAAATAAAGTTTATGTTAATATCTGTAAAAAGTAACTAGTTAAAGTTAAAAGTTACTTTTCTGAAAAAGTAACTGATTATAGTCTAAGTTAAAAAAAGTGACTTTTAAGAAAAGTTACTTTTTCAGTTACTTTTAAGAAACTTTTAAAATGTAACTTTTATAAGCTATTTTTCGCAATTGGGATAAAATAAATACAAACTTCAAATTCAAGAAAAATTTATTAAACTTTTACTTAAAAAGTCATTTAATTTATTAACATTCTCATTTCAAAATTGTTATCGGACATCCGTCCTCTCCTGTCTCAAAAAAGAAGAAAAGATAATTCGAACAGGTCGACATTCCCCTAAAATTAACGAAAATAATTAACTGAAGTTAGCTTTGTATCAGTTAACTCTTCTAAAAAGTAGCAGTTAAGTTAAATAGTTAACTATATTTTTAACGATTAATGTTAATCGTTAATTTTTAAAATCGTTAATCCTAACTATGGTATTGATGCAGACAGAAGTTACGGTCGTTAACGAGCAATTTCAATATTAATTCTGCGTGCTTGTGTAAAACATTTACGTTAGCGATCGATGCAATGAGCTCCTTAGCCCGTACGGGTGTCTCCTCTTTTCCTCAGCGTTTGCTCTGACTCTTGGGAATAATGGGGCATTATTTCTGCTCCAAAAAACAGAGCTCTAAAGAAATTCTCTCTGGCGGAAAAAAGTTCCAAATTTTATTTCTGGCTCCTAGGAAGTTCATAAGGTCGTGAAAAAATGGCACCGCATCGTTTCGTTCCAGTTGCGGAAGCGGAGACGAAACGAAATCACCGCGGTTGACGATTTCACGAACTTGGCCGCGGGGGCAATTTCGATTGGTCCGTTGGAAGAGAGAGGTCCTTCGGAGGATGGCTACCCACGAGTGACCTCACACAATTACCCTGAGCATGACCTAGACTCTGAGGGGTTAGTGAAACACTTTTTGCTATTGTATACGAGCATATAATCTTCCTCATGGCTTAGCACAATTTTTATTGCCTCTCAACCATGATCTCGTCCTTTATTTATCCCAACGACTTCATAGTAGCGGTTTTCATCGTAACATCGGCTGCCAAAGAGATTGATCGTAGCTAAAATGTGATGCACTGAAAGCCATATTTTCTCGTTAACAGTGTAAAATGATCGTGAAAAGGTATCTATCTAAGTCTAATTAATAAAGTGGGAGACATACAGTATGGCGAACTATGGGCTGACTTTTTTAAGGATGCCAACCTTAATAATTGTGGAAGTTATAGATGGATGCATGTCTTTTTTTGGGTCGATATGAAGAATTATGTTTCTCCTCTTCCTCAATCAAAATTATATAACCATGCATAAAATAACAAAACTAATAAATACAGCATACAATAAACTCATTGTTGGGTCTTTGACGAAGAAAAAAGAATACTATATATAAATGAAAATGGTTGCAAGAATATAAAAGCAATTTAAATTAATATATACAATATTATTCGCTGAAGGGATAGGGTTACGAATGAGTGGGTGGTGAAAGAATGTGGAATGGATGTTACGGCGATGGACATGTATAATAGGAGCGTGAATTGTGGGCTCGACCACGTCAAGAGAATAAATGAGAATCGAATGACGAAACAGATTAATGATAGAGGAGTGAATGGAGTGAGAGGAAGGGGAAAGTCATAAGTGAATGCGGTTGAAAATACTCTTTAGGGATGGATAATTTGGAGTTTTATGGAGTATGAGTGTAACTGAAGCAAAAGAGGCATGAAAGGATGGGGCAGTATGGAGAAAATTATTAAAGTACAAGGGCGAAACCTCAGGGGGCGGGCGACAGGGGCGATCGCCCCCCCCTCCCACAACGATGGAGCAAAACCTCAGTTTTAATATCCTACATTCAAATGTTGATAAATGCAAATCAAGCGCGCGTAATCGGTTTTGATGTGTTGTAGGTAAAGTCCTTATTAAAGGTACGTTTTCCAAAGAACAACTGTGGCTGGTAAGAGACACCGAGGGGAGGGGAACAAATACTAATCGCCCCCCTACTACAAGAGCTATGTCTGATTACGCACTGGAATTAGAGTAAGCTTGGCAGGCCTATCACCGAGAATTTATTTTTTTTAACTCTTCCAAACCCGAAAGGGTACGCTGTGATGACTACTTGTATGTGCTAGCTGCTCTCCAAGCGATTGTTCGTTGTCATAATTATATTATAATAAACTATATAATGTACTCAATGAAAGATTCCGGCACTCATGGGACAAATTCAGGGCTTTTAACATGTATCCTTGCAAAAACAAATTACTGTATGAAAAAACCCATGCAGGATATTAAAAGGAGTGACAAAATTAACCTCATATTTTTAGTGTAATGTCTTGGGCGTTTAGCTTTCACTGTCGTGTGATCGCAAATTTTCCGAACCCATACTCATTAAGGTGGATGGAGCGGTAATCGTAGATCATTGAGTGCACATTTAAATAATATTTTAAGTAAATCGAAAAAAAATTCTTCGAAATTTCTTTTAAGTGAATATGTTTATGCGTTGCAACTCACCATGCAGGCAGTAATGGAAATTAAACAAGAATTATATTTTTTTAAACTTTCCGCAATTAAAGCATTTTATGACTAGAGTTTTCGTCGAAGTATTCGAAGTTATATTGAAATATTTTTTTTCGAGTTTTCGAGTAAAACATTGATATGTGTTACCAACAATGTATAATAATAATAAATGTATTGTTTCGCGTAAAGAAGAAAATCTGTTTGAATCGAATTATTATGAAATATATCTCGTGTGCCATTAAACTACTTATTTTAATAGCATTGAATTTCCAAAAAACCAAACTGGTATGAAGTATTTTTTTCACTTTTATCTATAGATATCACTAACAAGAACGCGTAGCCAAAGTTCTGTAGATGCAAATCTGTAGATGAACAAAAATCACTCCAACCACCTTAATAATTTGTTGTTAGAAAGTTTATTTCTCATTGCCTTTTGTGTGGTTTTATTCACTGATCTATTGTGGAATCCAAATAGTAATCTCTGGCTCGATGGCCCCCATGGTTATGCATTCGGTCAGGCTCCTTAAGGTAATACTATTTCAATTTATTATTACATTTTAATTTAATTTATGCTTTAAAAAAATATATAGTTAGTTAAGTAATATAATAGTTAATTGGCAAGTTTATAAATTAGTTTTCTAGAGTTATCTGAATAGATAGATCAATTGACAGCAACTGATATTATTTTCTGATTATAGTTATAGGCCTAGGCCCTGTAAAACCTCCTCCCCCATTCTCTTGGTTTTGTAGGTCCGAGTTCCTCCAGGTCAAGATCAAAGGATATTATTACCCCTAGGCAGGCGTGAACCCAGGAATTTATTTCGGGAGAGACACTACCATTTAAATTATATACATAAAATTGTTTCGTAAAATCCAAAACTTTCGGGGGGTATCCCCTTTCTCCCTCCCCAGGGTTCGCCCCTGCCCCCAGGTACCAGAAAGGTGCCATTGCCATTTTAATTTAGCTAAAATTTAATTTGACTACTCAAGCCACATTTTACGCATGTTCTACCTATTTCTAGTTTCTTCTGCCAGTACTGGTTCGATAATCGATGAGTAATTAAACCGTTTAGCTTTTTTTATGGACACTCGCCGAGAGAGGGGGGTTATCGCGAATAATAAGATACGGAAAATATGTTAACATTTATCTTGCCGTCACATTTGCTTTTATGCAAATGAACCATTCATAGTTTTCAGTAGTGTTGGTAAATTTTGAAAAGTTAATGTCGTCAGGCTTTAAGGTAACACTGAATATAATGTATGTAATGTATTCTCACTAACAAATCAATAATTATAATTATTAACGAGAATATATTATCATTCTGGTACTCATCCTTTCAGATCATTTTGCAGAGATAGCATAAATCTTTGCTTTACCTGAATACTGACTGGTATGATGAACTCTATGTAGTTATGATCGGGATCTGTCAAATACATTCGTTGGAGTTCATCTTACAGTGGTGAGCAATATTTTTTAACATTATCGTTGCTGAAAAAATATTTATGATTTTTCATACATATTAGCTAAACTCAACCACTTTTTCAGCCAGTAATTGCCATTTTAAATGATAATGGCAATGGAATTAACGTTTTCAGGAGAGATACAGTGAAAATTCATCTTGCTATTTAAGAAATCTTACAAGTCAGTCAGTCCGAATTTATTTAATAAATACAACGCGTTTTAATGTTTCCATTTTATCCTCTGCCTGATGTTGACGTTAAAACTTCGAAATGAATTTTACATTATTTGATAAATTCTCTGGAAAATCAGACATATTTAAATATATTGTGTAGAGCATTACAGATCCTTTCATTTCCTTTAGCATGGAAACATTCCACCAAGTGAAACAATGTGGTGTTGAAAGAATAATGCTAATACGACAGAAACTCGTCAATCCTTATTTTTGCTGTAAGTATACGTTTTTGCGGACTATTTTCTGAGAATGAAGGAAGCCTGACTCCCGTGAACTTTCACCTAGTTAGACCTGGGGAGGAAGTTTCTACGAATCATGCTTTAGCGCTGGGATTACCCGACGATTCTCAAGGTATCTTGGGAAAATGAATCGTTTTCCTTAACCCTCTCATATTTATTTCTCCTCTCTAACGGTGCATGAGAAGAACATTTTCCCAAAACTAATATCTCAAAAAATCTGCGGAAACGAGAGAAAAGTGGACTTTCAGGAGGGCTCAATTAACTCGTTTGTTTTTGCGTTCAGTGGAGCAGTTACAAGTCCGTTGGTTTCTAGATGGCGGGATTTCCCAGGAGAGTTTTTCCGCCCGGATTCCCGTCACCTTCAGATGTTCCATCGCTTTCGCCTCGCGATTGTAAAAGAGCGAAAACTCTATTGTATCTCTCGATATATCTCCTCGCCTTTTGCCCACACTCATCGCCTTTGATTGCTCTCCCCCATGCCTCTTCCGGCCTGCTCTAATTCTCATTGTCCGCACGAAGTCTTCAGCCTTAATGGCGTTCCTCCACACTCCGTGGATCATGGTGTCACGTCCGTTCGTAGCAAACCATCTCGTAAACAACATCTCGTGGTGACGAAACATGGTGGCAGTTGCGTAGAAGAACCTTTTTTAGTGGAAGAATCCATACCCTAAAAACTTGGCTCAGCACCAGTGGCATAGCTAAGGGTGGTGGGAGGAACGGTCCGCCCCGGGCGGCATTTATTGCATTAAAAACATATTTTTAAACGATTTTTTAATTGTAATAAGGGTAAAAGTATCAATTATACCGAGAAAACAATTGAAAGCAATTAAAAATAACGACGGATCAACATTTATTTAATGTTTGTTGAACATCAACTAACAAACAAAATTGATTTTGAAAGTCCTGAATGATTTTGTTAGAAAAGCAAGAAAAATAACTTTTTAATTTTGTGCTTTACCTAATTTGTAAATAGAAGAATTATAGTTATTTTTTCTGATATTTACTTTTCAAATTGTGTCCTAATAGGTTTGATGTGTATCAAGTATTTTCCAAATTAAGGGCTTCAATCGACAGATCGCCCTGGGCGGCTCAAATTGTTGCTCTAATAGCTTCTACGTCACTGATTGGCACAAGGGAGTAAGGTACTCTCTGCGTTACGGAGTTCAAAACTCCAAGATCTCAAACCATTATTGTCCGATTCAAAATGTTCAGTTTGTCACTTTCACCAAACATAGTGTTCCGTATGGCTCTCTACGCAATCTTATAGATGAGCTTCTTTGCGTATTTAGATTCAGTTTTGTTTGGATCGTGAAAATATTCGTGAAACGCGCTGCTGACCCTTTCACGCCCTCTTTTTAATTTTTTAAAAGTTTAATGCAGTTATTGTTGGCAGCGTTGCCTACCACGTGCTGTCCTCTACCGGATCTTGTGATCGGAATTATCTCGAACGGTTTGAACACTCCCCAGGTTGTCAATTCTCGAAACATCGTGACAATTACCGCATGCAAAAATAACAGATTATTTATCGCTCGGTTTCGTTGTCGTATTGCATGCTACAGCACGATATGATATTTTCATGCTATAATTATCACATGTGTACAGGATGTGACAACTCAACAGTACTGAATCGACGAAACCATTCGATAACATTGTTATTTTTGCATGCGATAACTATCGCGGCGTTTGAGAATTGACCCCTAGGAGTCAACGTCAATGTCGATGGTTTTTATTCTATATCGTATTCATTATTGTTCGTTCAATCCTAACATGGGTTGACAGTAGCTCTCCATTCTTATTTATCCAATGCTAGTTCTCTTCCTCCCGGATTGTTCTTCTTATGAACTTTCCTCTGTATTAGGAATAGGTATGTATTCATCCCTTGGCCTTTCTCTTGGGACTTTTCCATCTATTTTTCCTTCAATAATATTCCTCACAAGCCCATTGCGCTTCAGAGTGTGCCAAATCCATCTGATTCTTCTTTTATGTACAGTGTTCCATATGGTCCTTTCCCCTTCTTCATACTTCTTTATTCCTCATTTTATCCGACTATTTGATGATCAACATCCGCCTCCAACACCGGGTTTCCAATGCTCCTAAACGTTTTTGGTCCGCTTTTACAATGGCCCTTGTGTCCAATCTACAGGGTTGACCATCCATAGAGCTCCACACGACATATTGTTTCCTCGTATGTTGTCCTATCTTCTTTGAACGCAGTGATTGCCGACATCATGTATATTTAGTTTACTTTATATATTAATGTAATATACAAGTTCAATTTAAGAGTGTAAAGTGTGGTTTTTGTGTAAAATTTTGTTTCTTGGATCGAGCCTCTCAGAAGGATAGAAAAACTAACATTCTAGTGCAAAAGTGGCCATTGATTTAAAATTAAAGTAAGATTCCAATTAAAGAGTACAAGAAATAATTATTTATTAACTGGGAAAATCTACCTGGATAAATATGTGGGCCCTTTCTATCAAGATACAGGCTATATAAGAAATCCATCAGGGCCCCAAAGGACCCAAAGTGAGGTATCAGAGCGAGATCTTTGTAGAATATTGCTAATATTACAAACTGTTATGCACACATAACGATATGCATGGAACATCTAGAGCCATGTCAGAGTCTGAAGCCTCTGAATTCTCACTTTAATGAAATTCTCTGTCCTCGGAGGCATCTGATGTAAGAAAAACATCGTATGACACCAGTAAACATTACCGAAGCCGTCCCAATGTACATTTTCACCTGAATTCTCAGCCTAAAGTACGATCAGCGTCACTAACGAGCAGTCGAGAAACTGCAGCCTCATTTAGGAGATCAACTCTGTGGTCGAGTGCCCAGGCCCGTGTTTAAAGATCGCGATCACGCCATTCCCTTTCGGGGTGGTTAAAGTCAAAGAACTTTGTTATTGCTGTTATGCCTGGGAAAATGACTCTCTTTTAAAAATTTCCTCCTCAATTCCCTAATCCTCTTTCGCTATTATTACATCCATGTATTGCTTCATACACGCTCTTCTATTCTTAAGAATCCTAATATTCCTCCACTTAAGAGTTCCTTTCACCACATTTACCCATGAATTACTTGAACAAACATCATTTTAAGCGCAAAATAAATATCAAGTAGGTGTTAACTTCTCACGTCCTATTTATTTTGTATTAGAGTCAGTTTTTTTTCCTTGCTAAGAGGCTATACTCTTCAGTCACCGACATAATTTAGAAGTTCCTTCTCATGGGGTATTTGCTTTTCTTCTTAGAAAGGAAACCGGGTAGCATTCACCAATTTGTTACCCAGTAAGTACTTTCGAATAATTTCCCTACGACTCTCGTTACACCTCACCGCAATGGCTTATTGGGCGTTACGTAATGTGAAACTTCACAGCGAATTCCTTTCGTCTTATAATGAGTATCCGCTGGCCATATCTTCGAGTGTGATGAAAATTATTCATTTTGCAGGAGATTTAGTTCCTCATATCGTGGTCAGAAACGCGGCATAAAATATTTCGAATCTTGAGAAAGTGGAATATTTTATATATCTTTTAATTAAAACTCGGTCAGTATAAATTATTATATTGACTCAATTACTTGGTCTCTGCACGCAGTCATAGACTTAATACTTGACTAACCTGAAAGAAAACATTCCTTGTGATTACCAAAGATTGGAATTTCTAAAATGTTTTTCAGCATAATGCTATAAAAAATATTCCTCTAGAATTCATGTCGGAGAACATAATCAAGTCGAGGGAAAATAGCCCTCCCAGAGTACTGGATAATGCATGGAAAAAATTATTTGAGAAATGGTTGCAATTAGGTATAGGCTGTTATGAAGGAAGGGGAGTGACTAACGAACCATGGAGTAGAAGGAAGAATATTGGGCTAATATATCGGAAAGCTATTATATATCAAACATTGGGCTTTATATAAGAGCGGTGAAGAGTGAAAGGTTAGCCACTGACGTGAAGGAAAATTATATTAAACAGTCTAATGAAACTGCTAATCAGGGCTCTTGGAGAAGAATCCAAACTACGGCAGCCAGTCAGAATGTTCCTTAGCAAACAACCAGCTACCCGATGTCCTATAGTGGCCTACATACAACGAAAATACTATTGATCTAATGATGTCTCCTGTACGTGAGGTGAAATGTTGTCTGAGAGGCAACAAAACGCGATGAAATCGCCCATTAATAGCATGAAGCAGCTACCGGATAGTAGAAAGAACTACCACGGAGTAAGGGAACTAGCATTAGATAGGGAAGGATGGAGGGATGCAAGCAACTAATATGTATTAGGATTGAACGAACAATGAGTATGAAGCAACAAACATACTTCGCGGAAACCTGAAGAATATAATCTTCATGTTTTTGGTTAACACTACTAATTTACCCTTCACATCCTTTTTATTCGGGGAATATCTTGTAAAAACCCTAATTATTTTCATTAGTTTGAGTAGTGATCAGGATAAATGACAAAATTGCCTAAGCCAGAACAATGTATTCTTCTCCTTCCTCCTTGGGCGCTACAACCCTCCATGGATTTTGGACTCATCGATGGTTAACATCAATCTTATCTAGAGATGGGGTGTGATTCACGACCAGTGATTTGTTCACAGTGATCTCTTCGTAATGACTCGTTGCTGTGACAGGTTCCAGAAAATCACAGCTCCGGGAAAACATTTCCGTATTTCTCCGCTCCAACCCGGTGTAGTTTTGTCATTCCTGCAGTTCCGGAGCTGTGACTCTCCGGAACCCAACACGCCAAAACTGTGATTTTTTTCAATCTTGGAGGTGCGCAGATATCGCAATTTTCCTTGCCATCGCTCCAGAACGGTGAATTTGTACTTTCAAGAATAATATTAAGTTAATGGTATCTACATATGCAACAAAATTATGCATGAAAAAACTGGAGGAAACGATCTTTAGTGATTAAAGGCAAGTGAAAGGAAGAAAGTACAAATATAAATAAAACCCAGAAAGCACAGGAAAAAATAGCATAAGAAATCTCATGGTGAACAAGTAAAACTTCGTACTATTTTCATACTTATTTTATTTGACCTTGATAATGACACGTGTAGAACCTTGGTTGGAAAAAAATAGAGTTGAAATATTACGATGTTTTTCTAGTTCATCATGAACGTTGGACATTTTCACAATGTGACGCCTTAAGTTACCTCTTATATTCAAAAGAAGCTGCCTCCCAAACAGGTGTTGCATTAAAAAAACATTTGAATTTACACATGAATTATTGGGTGCTTTCTCTCTAAATGACGGATCAGATTTAACGTCGAATTTTTAAAACAAAATGATTGCTAGAAAATGTCACACCTGGCTAAATATTTTACTCTTGCTTGAAAATATACCATTAATGTGCTACTTCTCATGGATAGGATCACCATATTCTAATGTTCCGAGACTGGGACATGTCTAGTTATAAAAAGACTAAAATCTGACAAATTGGGACATTATTTATATAAGTTGTTAATGGTGTACAATTATTTTATTCTTTAATATATAATTGTAAAATAAAATTATTAATTAGACCTCCGATAGTTTGTGCTAGTACCAAACCCTGGTGTAGCAAGTTCGAATCTCACTATATAGTGAGGTGACTGAACCCTTCTCGACCCCCGGCTATTTACTCTTCTGGGCCCACTGGGAAAGCTTTCGAAGATGTGTGATACATTTTGATACAATGTTTCTACTTTACAGTGGACTGCGGATCTCAACGGAAACATTCTTGGACATGTCCCTGTCAGCCAGGACAAATTTGCCAACCGGGCAGGACACCGGGACGACCGGGACACACACTTCAAACAGTATGGTAAGTCATGGTAGAATTTAAATTAACTAAGAAATCCAGTTAAACTACTAAAACTGGCTTCAGGCGGGTATCAACAGCCCCACAATGTTCAATACTCTTTTACGCAAACTTAAGTTTCAGATGCTTTCGAAATCGATGTATTTGGTAAAAAGTATTGAAAGATACGTATGGTGCCTATGGTACTAAGTATTGAAAGCTAAGCTACAATATCCTGCCTCTATTTCACCAGGCATATATTTTCTCTCATTTAAAGTGTATGTCGCCGTTGTTTAGCTATATTGCAGCAGTTATTTAGCTATATTGCAGCAGTTGTTTAGCTATATTGCAGAAATTGCGTCCCCGACGGTCATGGTCGTGGTGGAAGGTAACATGTATTCATATTGCAACTACAAATACGGACAGAAATTCAAGAGTTATAGCGAGAAAATACACATCATGCTGTAAATACTAGATAGCAGATATGGATAAAAGTATTAGGGAGAACTACTACTACTACTAAGAGCTGCACTACCTTTCGACAAACCTAGCTAAAAGTCTCATTGGCAGCTGTTATGGTCAAACATGGATAAAAATGATTTGATAACAGTAAAACATATTTATTATACATGTATCATAAATAGACAGGGTATTTCAAGAGGAATCTGCGTTACTTCTGCAGGAGGTAGGGTAGGCGATTTGAAGCATTTTTGTCCTTTGACTATGGTGTTGCAACTCCTTAGTAACCGAGCTATGGTAGCGCTGACATTTTTTCAGAAGCGTTTTGCAGTTAAGATACTAATATAAATTAGTTTCTTCATAATAGAAAAGAAAATTTTTAGCTTACCTTGTAACCAAATTCACACCTGTGACAAAATCACAGGTTTTTGGCCCTGTGACTGGGTCGGAGCTGTGACGAAAAATACCTGTCACATCCTATCCCTAAATTCTTTTCCTATATTTTAGTAGCTCCTTCCAGTTAGTAATATTCATTCTTTTTAAATATTCTAAGATATCGTCTCTCCATCTTTTTCCCGGTCTCCACCTGGGCCTGTTTCCATCTGGTAACCATTCATAGATTTTCTGTCGATCTTGTCTCTACCATTTCGACCTAATCTTCGGATTCTTTGTGACTTTATGAGGTAGAATATGGTCTTTTCCTTTATCAGCTCATTTAATTATTCATTTCTTTTTATTATCCATTCACCCCCTTCCAGAAATGTAGGTCCACAAACTGTATTCAGTGTTTTCTTTCAATAATTTCGAGCCTTTCTTGGTTTTGTGCGATAAAGTCCATGTCTCGCAACTATATGTCACAACTGGTCTTATTTCTGCTTGTAGATTTTATTTTAAATTGGTTATGTAGAATATCATAGCTTAGGAGTTTCTTAATGGAATAAAGATATCTGTTTCTAGAAAATATTCTGTGTTATTTACGTTTTCTTATTTCCTACCATTTGCAACACCGCGCTAAACTCATGTAAACTAACTAAGTATGAAGAATAATGTTTGCAGATCAGAAGTGGAATCACAGCTCTTTCTTTCGCTTTGTCATCATCGTTATCCAAAGTAACCTCACTATTATTGCCCTTAGAATAATGTCCATCAATTAATACCGGTGATTTGGCTCCTGGAAAAATTTGAAGGATGACGATAACGTTTTATATTTCATGAGCGCAATTGAAAAATAACGCTAGCGCGAGGGCACGCGTTATTCAAAACCGTGATCGCGCCCCAATAGACTCCTTGACGTGCAATTAAAATACTACATATCATTAAACTACTTTTGTGAGTATCTATTGGTATTTGCAAATTAGTACAACCCTACTCATGTGTAGTTAGTGGTCACCAAGAGTTTGGTGAAGAGTTTAATATGGAGTGTAGCGTTGTGTGGCGCAGAGACTAGGACTCTGAGAGAGAAAGAAGAGAATAGGCTGCAGACGTTCGAGATGTAGGTGTGGAGGAGGGTGGAGAAGGTGCGGTGGACGGAAAGGAAGACGAACGAGGAAGTGATTGGTATGGTTGATGAGGAAAGTAAACTTCTGGATGAAGTCAGGAGAAGGTAAAGTAGGTGGTTGGAAGAGTTAATGAGGGGGAAAGGAATGCTGAAGGCCGTGATCGAGGGAAGGATGTTGGGTAATCGGGGAAGGGAAAGCACGAGAATGGGTTTATGGACGGGATGTGGAAGGATGGGACATATTCTTAGATGAAGAAAAAAATTGTGTAAGGAGGTATATTATAGTTACTGCGCATATTTATCTATCTTTGCCGGGCCCCTCACTTTCATTTAACCGGTAGATTACCATAATAATATAATAGTTTTAAGTTAGTTTTCCTGGTGCTATTGGTAAGAATGTACATGTAGCCTTACTCAGGAAATGAATATCTAAAATACTGTCAACATTCAACAACTGTCAACAACTGAATCTGGAACACGTACGCAGAGGTGAAAAAATAAATAATATAGGTAGGTAGATAATTCCCTGTGCATGTAAAAATATAGAGGAATTTTACTCTCTTCCATTTATACCGAGCTCAACCGGTAGGTTACCTTAATAATATTAGTGTTAAGCTAATCGTTTTGCTGCTATAGGCAAGATCGCACCTCCAGTCTTAAGGCCGTTTTACACGATGAAAGATTTTGTACAAACGAATGTACGTGAGATTTTACGATTGTCTCAAGGAAATTAGAACAGGTTCTATTTTCCGTTCAGGTATTGAAACATTCGCGCAAGCGTTCATACAATTTGCCGCTTTACACGATAAATTTTGCCTCATGCAAGAGTTCACGGAAGAGTTTGTGCAAACAAAAAAGCACCGTGCCTTTAATAGAGATTTATTCAGGAAACGAATCTCCGTGAGGGCAACGTATACTTCCTTGAGCTATTCTAAATTTGTGTGGATCCGATGAACGGTTATTTTTGTCCGGTTTAGTGTTGGCGAGCGTGGTTGTGTTTGCAGATAAAATGTGACCTTGATCATTTCCTTTTTTTTCCGGGCGTCTTGTTTTCGTTCCCCCGCCTCGAGCCCCTTTCGCGATCGGAGCGCCGCCTTTTGCGCTGGCGGGGCGGGCTGGCCGTCCGGACGCTTTCGTAAGACGAAAGTGAGAGTGAGTGGTCCACTTGGGAGAGCTACTTAATCATTTATTTTTGAGGTGAATGACCAACGTGTGTGGTGGAGCGGCCCGGGAGACGGGCGGTCCTCCCAAGAGATTTTAAAATTAATTCCGGCTCTCGTGCCGTTACTCGGCAAAACTGCGGACGCGTGAACCCAAAGCGTACAGTTTGAGAATTTTGTTTGGGTTCAGTTCGGATGCCAAAGGGAACGAAATGAAAATGGAAACTAATAAAAATATCCGGTAGTTTCGTTCGCCATGAGAGAAATTTAGGAGGGAAACTCAATGAAATGAAACCAACGATCAAAAAATTTAAGGATGAAATTTTAACCGGAAATGAAGCTGAATGAAAGTAAAAAAAATAAAAATAAGCGATTCTCTCGGCACGAATACTATTTATTTTCATTTCCGTTTCGTTTTTATAAACTAAAAATTTTCAATCTAGGATAAAAACTGCTAAAGAACGTTTTAAATATTGTTGGTTAGCGATACTATTAACAATTCTGAACGCTAATTCACATAATAAATTCAAAAGGGGTGGCTCTGTTTTGAACTTAATTTATTTACCGTTCATTTTTAATACCTTTTTAAGCTTTAAAATAAGTTTAGAAAGTTATTTAGGTAATATTCATCAGTGGTGAACATCCGTAAAAAACTTAACATTTTATTACGGTATGCATTCCGAAACTTTCAACGTTTTCATTTACATAATTGGTGTTTTATGGCGTTACTTTTATTTCAGTATTCTTTCATGCTGTGCCATATTTATTTATAGTAGCAACTCAATGTATCTTTGAGAACACTGAATGCCTGTGCTACTTCCGGTGAAAGGAACGAGTTCTGTCTTTGGCTACCAATAACTTTAAAGTGACGTGCTTGCTCATGATTACGGCTAGGCGTTATTAAAAAGATCAAGTTTTCATATCTCCATTGGAAAACAATGTTCCTTGCCACGAATTGAAGTGTAATATCGAAAGGAAAAACTGCCCTTCGAAAAAATTAGTCGACTCAAGCGAAACATTTTTCCGCATTCTCCGTATTTTAAGATTGTTTAACTTTAGATTTAGAATATTATTGCTTGTTGAAATGATTACCTTCGTTTGTTTGATACCATGTTCAAAATTAATTTTTGAAGGAAGAATTACGGGAATACTTGCTCGCGAAGCTCGTTTCTCCAAGGCTTTCAACGGATATTCCTCGCTTTTGAGATGCTTTAGGGAAATATCAGGATACCTGGTGACTCAGTAGCGAATATAGGTTATAACTTCAGGGGAGGGGGGGGGGGCAAGACTGGCTAGCTAGCGGCGACCGGCTGTAGTTTAGGTATCCGCGCATGCGCCTTCGCCGCGGCCTTATATTCCGGGGGGGAGGGGGGGCCCTGGGCCTTCCCATATATACGCCACTGCCTGGTGTAATTTGAAGGGAGCTTTTATACTAAGCTACCTTGCATGCCCTGTTTTAAAATTCCTCACGCCTTCTGCAGAGTAAAGACACTTATTCGGGCACCGCTTAGGTATCCTTTTAAGGACGAATTTCGCTCAGATGATACGTCCGCTGTAAGAGAGTCAAGGGAGGTCGGGTTGTCGGGAATCCCGAGGGATCTCTTCCCACCCAGTGAACTGGACGCGTTCTGTTGAGCACACAGTTTTCGTTCGCAAAGCACTATAAATATATTACTCATCCTAATAGGTAGGTAGGTACATACAAAATTGCAAAAAAAAAACTTTGGGCCTGAAGGTTTTTTTAGTGAATGACATGAAACAATTGATGAAAATTAAAGCCTTTAGTGTTTATATTTAGTTAATTATTTAGCAGTTCAATCTGTATAAACATAGTTTAAGAAAAAAACACTATATTTACTCATTTATTCTGGCAACTGATTAAATTGTGAAATAAAATGCGAATATGACCTTCGTTGTGACTGGAGGGATATCTCAAATTAACCACATTAACCGGAATGCGAACTCAGGACCTATCAGTCTAACAGCAATTTACCGTCCGAACGCCTAAAACCTCGGGTGAATGCCCGGCGCTCGATATCGGGAACTATCCTGCGGTGTTCGGTAATTGGCGCGCTGTTTCTCCCGCGGATAACACCGCGGATAAAACTCAAAATATCAAAGTAGGCGGTTGGAGCACGAGGGACAGACAAGACTTTCCCCTCGCGACGCGGTGTAGGTATATCATTAAGGTTCGCCATGAGTTGCGCGTCAAGTTATTCTCTAGCATTTTCGTTCTTCCTTCGCGATTAAAACGGCACGGATTTCTTTCCCACTTAGGACCGATTGCTGGCCTAGACTTCGCTGCAACTATCCACTGCGGAGACCGAACTTGAAACGTGAAAATACCGAATGCGCTGTAAGACGAAAGTTGTATGCGCACCGCGCCATATTCGTTTTCGTCGCTCGAGTGTTTATTTTGGAAAGCGCCGTCTCTCCGTGCCCAGCTTTCTTATTTCTGCTCTCGAATACGTTTCTCTGGTTGTGTCATGCGTTATGTCAACGTCCGGAAATGGTCATCGGCGTAAAATATCGGACGAATGCGCCGACGCTAGCATCACTGTCAGTGCCAGGAGAACTATGCGGTTATGCGTAACACTGACTGCAGACAACGCCAGTTTAGCGTTAGCCCTGAAACAGCCGTTTTGAATACATAACTAATTAGGCCATCTGCTAGTTTTGTCAAGAGATTGGTATCATGTTAGAATTTGAAAATGAAGGGTGTGCATTCTAGTGCACATTAGTTTCCGTGAAGAGTACGTTCCAACCGTTACAAGGCATTCTTATTATTCAAGGTAAAAATTTGTCATTTGTTAGTGAAAAGTTCTAGCATGGATGAGTTTAATATCTCAAGGTTGTATTAAAAAGAACGCTAATCTTACTGCGCTGTATGTTAATGATTATGTTTGAGTTTTTCTTGTTCGTGTGTTTTTCAAAATCCTCTTTAAAATATGTGAACTTCAATTCTAATCTGAATAAAGCTATAAATATGTCTTTAAATGATATCTCTTACAATGCATCATTGTAACTTAGAAAAAGTAATCCCTAACCGACAATATTTTGGTCATTTTGTTGACTTGCAAACGATTTAATATTTGGTTAAGGGGAACTGTAACATCTAAAATTGGAAAGTAGGCATCTGTGTGTCAAATGCGAAAAACTTAATTGCTCAGACATATCTGAGAATAAGACTGAAAGTGCATGAGCTGAGGAAAAAACGAAAGTCAACCATTAGTACCATATGAGCTTGCGGGAAGTTGAATTGAAAAAAATACTAGGCTTCTGTTTTAGAAGTTGTTCATGACAGAAATAATGAAATAGGCCAAAAGAGTACAAAGACGAGAATTTTAATAATTTAGGCAATTACCACTACCAATAAATACCAGAGCAATACATTGAGAGAATATGACTGATAAAAAAATGGAGCAAATGGAGGAAAGCAATGCGCGAGAAGGGTCACCACTAGAGAGTCAAGACTGTTTTGATAGCATTGGAAATCGTTCAATGATTAATTTGACTATAAAATTCACGAAATGAAGGCTTCGGCTACCCTGATGTTAATTTACATGTATTTTCATTGCGAATATAAGCCCACGTGCGGCAAAATCCCACTTATAAACCCGTTTCACGGAAGAAGCAAATGAAATAACTTGGCGAACTCCAATTTTATTTAAGCGACCCGGGTTCACCATAAAATACCTGAAAAGTCGAAACCCGGGTCGCTTTAAAAAAATCTTAAGTGGAGTTCACATAGTTATTATCATTTCCTCCGCGATGGATAACTTCCACAGTGTAAACTGAAACCGTTTCCTCCGTTTAACGCTTTCTGGCGGGAAAACGTTGTTGACGCCGGCAATTATTCTTTCACAGCTAGGCAGGTTTGTCTTTTGTTTGACTTTCAGCACTTGGTCGCCGCAAAACAACCCAGAGATCTCTTTTCCTTGCGATAGCCGCCCGTGAGTTTCGAGGGATTTAACGGGTGAGGTCTCTTGTCCATGTGCGGACGAGACGAAACGAAGAACGTCAGCTCTTGCGAGGATACCAACCAACGACCATTCGGATCAACCGTCGAGTTTATCACCCGAGAGACCATCCTTTTGAGGTTGTTGACGTTTGATGAAACGAGTCAATATAATTCTAACATAGAGTGTTGTGTTTTAAACTTGATCAGCACTCACAATATAGTTTATAGAAGAGAGTAGTTGGCATCTTGACGCTCTAAAGTGAAGCCATTTTTTATGAAAAATAATCCAAATAACGCTGTGGACATCTCTGATTCATCTGGCACCTCAGGAAGAGAGGCTGGTGTGGGCGTGCCCAAACGAATGGATGCAGAAGGGAAAAAAATGGTGAGGAAGAGGAACACAGTAGCTGAGGGCGGTACTTCAGTCAGGGTATTCAGGAAAGAGGGAGCGCCAGAGGTGCCAGATTACAAGTGCAGTGAGTGTGTGGAGGTTTTCAGCTCGAAGGGATTGTTGGCGAATCACGAGAGACGTCATTCCAGCCGTAATTTGGATAGGGATCGGAGTGGGAGACGTAGAAGGAAGAAAAGTGATGCCGGTGAAACTCTGTTTGAGTGCGACGATTGCCGAGATCAGTTTCCAAGTCAGAGAGTTTTGAACGTGCACATCAGGAAAGAGCACACGTTTTTCATATGCGACGTCTGCAAGAAGGTCTGCAAGCAGAAGGTGAACCTTTATAATCACATCAGATGCGTTCACCTGATGTGTTCACCTATGGTGCGCAATGTGTGCATAAACTTGATGAATATTGCACTACTTAAAAAAAAAATTATTTCCATTCTGTATTTTTCTAAATAAATCGTTACGGTGCCGTGACAATTCCGTTACTAATACCTATGTTTTCGGCGTATTAACTGATAGTACTCATCCGTTAAATATGCCCGATTGCAGATTTGAATTCCTTCAATATTCCGCTGCGCTATCGCACCCTATGGCTCTAACTATTCTCTCATTTATGGTATTTAGTCTGGCAGACAAACCCGACCAGGGGAACAGCGTGATGTTGTCCCAAGTGGTTCAAGCACATCGAAAAATCTCAAAACATTCGTGATTATACCGCATGACTTGTTAATTACGTAATAGAGATTATGTCGAGCGATTTAAAAAAATCTTCAGGCGCTGATTTTGTAACTTTTTATGCCGCTCGTTTGGAATGAAATAGCAAGCTTCGTTGTCAAAGTTCGCTCCTCACCACCTTTAGCAGTATTACCAGAAAGATCTGGAATCAAACCTGAGACTAATGGCGTGCAAAAAGTCGCATACTATCTGCGGAGCGGTGAAATAATGTGGTAACTTTGATAGTTATTCAACCTCAGACTCTTCAAGAAACAGACCTCTGCATAAAAAGGTTGCACGAAAACTCCGTTTTAGATTATCTTTTTAAATTATGCATGATATATAGGATGATCCTAATTAATTTTTCCAGAAATCTTTTTCATGCATTGTTCATCTCTAATGCCGTAAGGTGCAGCGGCTGGCCTCATGAAATCTACAAAAAGGTTAAAACCTGAAATGGTCGTCCTGTTCGTTGAACATCAAGTATCTAGGTCCCTTCAGCCCCTTTCTCTTTCCATCTTAACTCCTTTTTCTCTCTCATAATCCCTCCGCCGAACCTCCCAACCTCATTAACCCACATCTCTGGATTATGATTCTCTCAATTCGAGTGTATTGAGTGTAGGTCACGGGTGCAATGTTGGCTCGACGGCAGACTGCAAAGCTTGAAGGCTCGTTCACAACTCAACTCGGCGTGATTCGTCTTAACCTCAACTCCAAACGCATGCCATGGAGTGGAATTTTGAACCAATCACGGTCCAGCTCTTAAATGGATCTGTCTCTTCATTGATCTATCAGGAGTTTTGAGATGCTGCCGGTTTCGTTATACACTACGGTGGATAACTTAAAGCAATAAAGTTCACGGATTAAGCGTGATATGGTGGTACAGCATTTCGTCAAAATTAAATTTTAAAAATACAGACGTCGTCCTTTATTTTATTTTATTCACTTTATTTTATGATTAGTACATATGCTTCGCTGCTTTACATCGTCGTCATGTACCGTACATCAAACATGGTGTACCCAGTGATGACGATATAATACGTCGAAACACGTAAAATAAAGTAGACCGTACCAAATATGTAGGTACATGTTTTTTTTTAGTTTAAGGAAAAAACCGTCATTATAGGAGTGGGTAACTTTCCTATTCATAATGCAGAGAGAACCAATACATAAAATTTATTTCGATAGTGGCATGCTGAGGCACTTTCAAACGTTGCTGCAGCTTGTTTACATACGGCTTCCTCTGAAATAGAGCGCGCAGTTATTGACAGTGACAGCCGTTAATTTCGCATCTCATGCTACTTACTAGAATTAAGAGACTGTGTGAATTTTATACCGGAATTTTTAAGGGCTTAACATAGAAGTTGCATCACATTAAGCCAAATTACGCTGAGTTAAGTTTTTTTCAACTAGCCTTTTGGTTATTCACTAGTGACTGCGAGAGGCAAAGCAATATATAAAATGTCATTTTTTCTCTCAGTTCCATTGTAAATCATAGTGCTTTTAGTATTAAGATACTTAGGTTTAATAAAAGTAGAAGTGGAAACTAAAGATTGAGATTATAGGCCAATGAATCCCAATCCCT
Source organism: Pyrrhosoma nymphula (assembly GCA_963573305.1). Classification (NCBI taxonomy): domain Eukaryota; kingdom Metazoa; phylum Arthropoda; class Insecta; order Odonata; family Coenagrionidae; genus Pyrrhosoma; species Pyrrhosoma nymphula. The sequence continues at coordinate 57,943,096 of OY754328.1, forward strand.
GATGAAAATAAGTCACTTCACTTGTACGGGATTTAAACTCGGGTATTCCAGTCACCGGTCGGTTGCATTAGCCATGTACACCACCTGGTCAACTTGATTAATACGGATTTCGACGGGTGTCCATGTGAATCAGACGTAATCAACTACCATCCACACCGTTTATCGGTTCACCAGCTCTTTTGATTCGCGTGCTCCTTAGTCACAAATTTCCAAAACGTTTTACCCTTTGTATCTGAAAAATATTTATTAAAACTTACATTCTTACCGCTAGTTCAACCACAAATCCAAAATTAGTAATATTTTCTCGTACCCCTAAACCATCCAGCTCGTTCAACTGACTGAGAGTAAGTGCGCAGTAGCTTGGGAACCACTGATCAACATGCTTCGACCACGGCAACCTGAGCTGTGGAGTAGACGTTAAGCGATAATATCTTGATCGCATTAACCCCATCCAAAATTTGTCTAGGTTCAGACGGCATGGATAAGTATTTAACTGAGAAATATACTAGAAGAGTAATTGGGAGATCCGTATTCAAATCTCGGGTTGGTGTGGTGACAAGAGTGAAGAAGGATCTGGTACTTTCCCGGCGATGCTGATGCCCGGACTAGATTTTGTCGTATCATATATCCCAGGGTATATGATTCAACGAAATGTAGTCCTGGCATCAGCACCCTGAAGACGATGGCAGAGTTAGTAATCGAAACGTCAGGGCACCCGAACTCCTGACACGGTGGGAAACCCGTGAAGAATGCATTGGTGGCTAGAGTACTTGCTTCCCATTCCGGGTTCGAATCCCGGCATTGACGGAAAGTTTTCAATGGAATCTTCATCTCCACTTGTGAGCTCCGTCCATCAGATGGCACTTGAAACTTTGGATCCCTTCGTGCCTTTCCCTAATAGTACGCTATTGCCGACGCTGGGTTTCCCTCATGCCTTTTTCCAATACCCAAATAACCCTTCCCGTTCGAACCTAGCCACCCCATCCTTCATGGCGTAAATGACCTCAAATTGTTGCTCGCTTACTCCAATAAATATGCCAACCAATTGTCAAATACCGGTCGAGTCAGGTGAATTTTTCAATTCCAACATGTTGGTATTGCGTTTATCTTCCCCGAGCGTGTGACTGCGTATACATTGTTCATTAGTGCATTTCGCAAGTGAGTTATTGTTTATGTAAATTAGTGCATTTCGAAGTGAGTTATTGCTTATGTAAATTAGTCTGCAAATATCGATTTTTATAGCATTTGGACAAAAGTTCGTTTCGCGGAGGAATCGCTTGAGAAAACCCCGCGATGCTGTGGACAAATCGGAGGAAGGAGAGTCGACCTACCACTCAAACGAGAGACCCACTAATTCAAATGGTCGGATACCTTTGACAACTTTGTGAGCTGTCGTCATGTTTTTCAAAACGCGGAACCATATTTTTATTTTTGCTCCATTTTTATTTTATTAAATTCCATCACCTTATTTTTTATTTGTGTCTAATTAATAATTAAAGGTTAATGACTTCGGGACTTCATAATATATTATGCTGTCGCTGAACTAGCTAAGCAACTGATAATTTCACTGTAATTAAATACGCACACCCTTCGGTATCATAGTCATAGCTGTGTGTGACAGGCAATTTACCTTATTCTGTCGTTTAAAATATTTTTACTTATCGCTTCTCGAAACTCTTGTTGATAGAAGTGGATTAGTTCTTTTTTATCATTTCTGAACAGGAGGAGGTACCATTCCAATTTGCCTTTAAACTGACTTTGCCTTCCCGGCTAAGCAAAAATATCACTTCCTAGTGATGTAATTCTCTTTACGAACTTAGTAATTGACAATCTTTAACTACCCATGCTAACGAATCTAAAATCAGACCGATGGTGTTTGCTCCAGTCAAAATTGAATCTAGATTCGAGAAAGGTGGGATTTCGTACCTATTTGAGACTCGTGAAACATTTACTTATTTTTTTTGCCGTTAAACTAATCTTTTCAAAGTGGTTGAGCCATTTTTCTTGCACAATATTTTTTGAGACCTTGCATCCGATTAATCCTTTGCTCTAAAAGTAGTTTGGTGTAAGTTTTAAGAAGAGTTTCCCAATATTAATTCTTTGCTGTTTATTCTTCTGTGATGGGTTCAAGAATTTCGTCAGCAATGCATAAATGCATTATATGTAGCACAATGTACACTTTAGTTTTTTCTTCCGATATATGCTGTTTATTGCATCAAAATTGCACGACATCGCGGTTCACGCTTCATTAATGTACTTGGTGCTTCAATATATCTTGTTCATAATTATTATCTACACAAGTACCTTTCCTCTGCCGATTCCCTCCCTTCATATTGGCCGGCATCTTAGCACCACCTGCCACACGCTCTGGGGGCGGCTCCTGTGGCGGTATTTAGATGTTACACGGCAGCCTCAAATCGGCTGCCTGATCCCGTGGGCGCGATCTGTTAAATTCTGACCGTCGGTTGAGTGTCCGGATGATTGCAGAAACTATCAACATTCCCAAAACTATTATACACGAACTGGTGACCGATAAATTGGACATGAGGAAGCTGTGTGCCAAGCTAGTTCCCAAGCTGTTGACGGACGATCAGAAAAATAACCGAATGACTGTTGCGACTGAACTTCTCGAACCCGTGGAAATTGAACCACATTTTTTGGAACGCTGTCCCAACCCACCTACAGTCCGGACATGGCTCCGGCCGACTTCTTCCTCTTCCCGAGGATCAAGACCATCCTGAAAGGAATCCGTTTAGGGTCGATTGAAGTCATCCAAGACGCCGTGACGAGGGCTCTTGCCGAGGTCCCCGTTGAAGCGTTCCAGGACGTGTACCGTGCGTGGCAAAGTCGCTGGAAAAAGTGTGTGGATGCCCAAGGGAACTACTTCGAAGAATATTAAACGTTTGTAACGATATCTTCAATAAATATATTGATCTTAAAAACTTTGCATTACTTTCCGGACACGCCTTGTACATAAATAACTATATATTGACATGGCTTTAAAAGCACACAAGATTTCTTTCGAATAGGAGTATTTTTGGAGGGAGTGACCATAAGAAATAACATGAGAAATTGGCAATCCTACGACATTTTCCCAGACGTATGTATGTACCTATCACTTGCACATGGATATATAGTGGCTGGGCTGTGATTTCAATGAATGCATTGATTCATATCTTGGGGCACAAAACCACGGTGACCTTTGTTTTTTTATTTTTGACACATCTCCGCTTTCTTTGCTGGCAATGAAATCACACACACAACCTCTAATTGTCAGATATCCAAAATCGCTTCATAAGAAGAGTAATATTCATGACAGCAGTGTCTAGGCTGCACTAGTGTACCTACCGGTGTCTATTGTATCTATGCCATTAGTTTCAAACACGGTCATTTAAGTTCTCAGTATTCACTGCGAATATCTTGCATGTCACTTCTACTGCCCCCAAAATCGAATGCAACACGTCTCTGGAAGCCGTTTGCAAGAAATTTTCTCCAGTAAGTAGTCCATTTACTTTAGGATTCAAATAACACGAGTAATTTTTTTTCGCCAAATTATATTGTCTGCCCAGCTTGTCTGTTAGAAATTAAAATTCCAAGATGTAAACTGTACAGAGTAATGCGTACGCACCTAGTGTGCATGCTTGAGGCGCCGACTTGTATACAATAATTCCAGAAACGTAACTTTGTGAGACTTGCCATTTCGCTAGGACGTCTCTCATTTAAATTGGTATGAGTTTCCAGTAAGTCTGCAAAGCAATTCTCTTTCAATTGATAATTATTTTAACTCCCCAATACACTTTTAAAACCTACGCTCAGGTATTTTTCTAATAAAAACTAAATATTATTTTTAAATGAACTTATTTTGTGATACTTAATCGGAAAGTGTTTTGCCTTGTTTTTCATGTTAAGTGCAAAACATTCCTTGTTCAGGTAAAAATTTCTTGGTTTCCTTAGCGAAATAGGGAGAAATAACACTTTTTGGAGTTTAGCAGTAGGAAACTACATGATTTTCAAAGAACATTTCTATACATTTCACTGCATCGTAAAATGGAATTAACTTTTCCAAAAACTGGTGTGACATCTCTCTAATTTCATCTTCATATACTTTGGCCGCTATTGTATCAGTGGTCATGAACTCGGTGTGTTAAGCTAACTTTTCCATAATTTCCGAAGTCTGATGTAAAAGTAACGTAGCCCGTAACAACTCTATTGCCCGTTATAATTCTATGAAAGTGGGATGCAGGCAAAGATGGCTATGAAGTTGTTACCGTAGTAATTGGCTTGAGTATAATTGAATGACGGGGACGGGCTTAAGAAAAAATTTTGACCCGGGCGAGAGAGTATTCCGGCGCCCCCCCTCCCCCCGCTCATCAAACCTATTCCCTATTTAAACATATTAAAAAATATTTTTTCACAATCACGGTGCCTCTTCCTTTGCGGCGCCCCGGGCGGTCCCCCGTAGGGATTGTAAATTTTAATTCCGAATCGATTTTCTGAAAATTCGATTTTCTGCCCAAAATAATCGAAATCGATATTTATGTATAAAATGATATCGATATAGTGAAATAATTGTCTGCTGAAATACGGATGTGCTGTTGTAGTAAAAAGCAAAATATGGGTTAATGGAAGCACTAGGGATAAGAACCGAATACAGTTAAATTTATTAATACAATGTAGTTTTTTAAAGATATTAATAAGATAAACAGGAAAGTAATAATCCATAACAGATACTTATAAACATATAGGTAATAAACAAGAAAATTACATATAGTTTAGTAGCAATAAGAATTGTATATTGAAAAATGGGCATACCACAAAATGAAAAACAGAATTTTATTTATTTCTTGTTTGCAAAGCCGTGGAACCAGTGTTTCTCAGGGATGGACCTTAAGAAAACTAGCATATTTAAATGTTTTCCGGATGATCGATTTTGTACCTGAGTTGCAATTAACCCGGCGTGAGAAAATAGTCGCTCACACTCCAATATCGGTAGAGGCAACTATAGATAAAATCCTGCTGGCTACTTTGTATACGTGGGGATATTCTCCCTTAATCTCCTTCCAGGCTTGTAGTGGATTGGGGTTGTACTTGCGGTCGACTGGAGGGCGGTTTACGAACTGGCGCAGCTCGATTGGCAAAATTCAAACGCTGTAGCAAGCTAAAATCGAAAATCTATCGGCTAGAATAGATTTTGATCGGTTTTTCAAAACAAAAAGTCGACTTCGATTAAATCGAAAATCGGAGGGTGATAATCGATTTTCGATTTCAATCTAAATCTATTTTCCAATCCCTAGTCCCCCGTGTCGCCCAGACCTTAAGCCAGGCTGCACCAGATCGCGGATAGAATTGGAGGAGAGGAGTTAAGAAACCCATAGATAATTATGTTAAATAAATCGCCAATAGGCATAGGAAAAATATACAGGCATAGTTATGAGTAAATATAAGATGTATGACATAAGATTCACCTAACCATGCAGGCGCAGGAACGCGCGTGCACGCACAGACCCATACCCTCAAAACATATCCAAATTTCCCCCCCCCCCAAGAATGGTCCCTGGATCCGCCCTTGGTCTCAACAGAGAATTTCAAGAGAGTATCAACAGAGACTGTTGGATACATGTTTTAATTTTCAACGCAACTTCAAGAGAGATTCAAGGCAGCCATTTCAAGATGGTTTCAAAACAGATGCTTCCACTACAGCTTGGTAACGAGACCATTTTACTCAATCACTCAGTCAATGAGAGATGTCTATCATAACTATGGGTCTGGTTAAGGTATAAACCGCCTTTTGGTTCTGGTTACCAGCACGACGCAGTGACGGTAACCCACGCAAGGCAACCAGGTGAGATGGTAATCGTTACTATCTTCTTGGTCAAACGAAAATTAACCTTCCAACTTGGTAGTGATTACCAGCTTATGAGTTCATGAAACCACCTACTTCTCAGCGTGTAGAACCCGCAGACCCCATGACCATTGCAGGTGAGGACTTAACCTTGCCGCCAACGGGGCCGGCGATGATTTTTCCATCATTCATGGGCCTAAAAGTCAAAAGTCTGTTGATATTTTTACCCACAACCTCCGAATTTACACATTTTCCGTCTATAGTATTCGAGATAAGTGGGGTGAAAATCTATGGAAAAATATTGTACGCATAGAACATTTCTATTCCTCTGGAAGTTCCGGCTCGGATGTGTGACCTGTTGAGCTAATCATAAATTGGGATTTGTTAAAAGAGTACTTAGCAAGTGCGACGATAAAGTTAGGGAAATCAGCTACTTCTCCCTTGTTAGAGCCCACTTGGAATATGCTGCCAGCAATTGGGATCCTTATGAGATAGGCTTGAAAACTGAGAACGCGCGCAGCGAAGATCGGCAAGATACGTTAAAGGCCGTTATTATAACCTCGTTAGTGTTACTGACCTTTTGCAGCAACTTGGATGAGAAATGCTTTCAGAGCGTCGATTAAAATTTAGACTCAATCTATTATGTAAGTTTCAAACCGATTTATACTCTGATGACGTTGATAATATTTTACGAAATCCCACATACTATGGTAGATCAGATAATGAGAATAAAATTAGGGAACTAGACTGCAGAACGGACAGATTTAAAATGTCATTTTTCCCACGAACTATAAGGGACCATAACAGTTGCCAATGAAGCTTTTAACTAGGTTTGTCGATAGGTAATGTAGCTCTTAGCAGTAGTAGTACTCCCTAATACTTGTATCCTTATCTACTACCTAGTACTAACAGCACGCCGTGCATGTTTTCAGCATAACTCTTGCGTCTCTGTCCATTTGTGTAGTGGCAAAATACATATATAATAACGGTCACTCTCCATTAGTAGCACATCTGTAGTGTAGTGCATGATTGTGAGGCTTCGCCTCGTGACACGCATTAGCGATTTATGCTAATGCATAATTAGCCGTACTTACACTAACTTTAGGGTGTAGTGTAATGCATGTTGGTGACTACTCACCCCCTACCTCACACCCTTGAGGTGGCTTGCAGGATATTCTGTAGATGTATGCATAATGATGTCTCAAGGAGGACCGTGATCGTATTCCGCAATATGAAAAAGAAAGTAGCATTTATTGTGCTCGAGATTTCTAATCATGGCTCTTCCAAGACATCGCCTGGAAGATTGAGTAGCGTCGTGTAGTTGGGGGAAAATTTCCAAGTAAAAGGGGACATAATAGTTTTTTTCGGAGCTGGTTCGTAAATAAAAAGCCATTTCATCTCAAATAATGGAATACAAGTGAAGGGCTCAAACTGCTAAGGTTTTTGGTGGCGGGATCTCCAAGAGTAGCCCCAAGACGTAACTGACACTCAACCGGTGTGATAGGATATGTACTGGCTTTCAATACCGAAGGCTCCGGTTTGAAACACGGCAGAGGCGGATATTTTACAAGGGATACCGAATCCCATGCATTCCACGTTTCACGATTCCTATTCCACGAGGTGAGAGATTCAATGGCAGTGCCCAGTGTTCATCGACCGGGATGTTAAGCTGTGGAACCCATGGAGCCTAAGGTTAAGAGTATAGTTAATCGTATCGTTAAGGCGCTTATCGTTATGCCTATGACGCCGGGTTTCTCTCCACACTTCCCAATTCTCCACTCTCCAATTCCCTGACCCTTCTACACATGCCTCAATGGCGCAAATGACTTCAGTCGCCTCCCCCGAGTAATCAACCGCCCAAGTAACTTACACTCGGATGAACGCAACATTCGTGCCTAGGACACGTTACTATCCTTTCTGGCTGGGTTTTTCCTTGGGTAAAAATCTTATAGCGCGAATTACACAAATGCATATGATTAGTGTTAGGGTAATCCACCGGTGAAGGTTGGTTTAAAAGAAAGAGAGTAAATATCCTCTAGATTTTTCACAGGCGCATGGCCGTAAAACTTTAGTCTCTCTTAACACGATTCTTCCTTCTTCTCTTCATCTCGTACATGAACTTTAAAACCTTTCTAGGGTGCTTTTCAATCACGTTGCGTAGATTAACGCACATTGTAGCAGATGGGACAGACGAGCGCGCACTCAAATCGACGTTTGGAACGATCTGCGCCGAAGTGTTAACAAAATAGCAGAACGATATTCAACTTCATTGAATAAATGGTCAAACTCACCTCTTAAAAGATTAAACTCCGAATCAATATCCATGATGAGAAAACCATCTTTGATATTTCCACAAAACTTTATTACGCTGGCACGACGCACGTTTCACCACACATACTCACGTACATGTCAGGCACATGAGTATGCCACAGTGTGGTGAAACGCGCGTCGTGCCAGCGTATTAATGTTTTGCGGAAATAACAAAGGTGGTTTTCTCATCATGGATATCCATAATTTCCACAAGGTCAGGCCTGAGATAATCAGTTTTATCCGAATCAATATTTATTTTTTTCAAGTTATCATCACAATTAGCTCTGACATTGAGTGATTCCTTTTTCTATAACAACAAATTTACCCGCCATCGCAAGTTTCGTCTGCTAGCGCACATGGCTACGCAGATGAACTGCAGTGAAGTTGTGTTTCAATCTGCTTAGCGCGGATTACGACGCAAATGTCATCGGAGCACGCTCTGCGCTAAACAGATTAAAACAGTTTAGCGCAGATACGTGATTGGAAAGCAACCCTATTCTTTCTTCTTCCCTTCCTCCCCTTCCCCGCTTACCCAACATCCTCCCCTTAATAACGGTCTTCAGCAACCCTTCGCCCCTCATTACCATCGCCCCTCTTCCAACAACCTACTTTGTCTCCTAATCTCCAGTAGTTCCTCTCCTCACCCACTATACCAAGCACTTACGCGTTTTCCTGTCGCTGTTGTTGTAATTGGCAAATTTTTACTTATAACGGTTATCGATTCCCAAATACGTAACGAGCTCCCTTCTTGAATTTATTTTTCTCATGCTTGGTATACAGCGACAGGTATTGTCTATTTTTAAAAATACGTTCGATGTTAGTAATACCTATTCCATAATTTCGAATTGATCTCGATTTAAAAACTGCCTCACAAAATCAAGCCATTGTCGAGCGTGGATTGGTAAAAAGATTCGCAATTTTCGGTAACTACTTTAAAATATGAACTGTAAATAAATTTTAAAATTAAATTAATAAACACTATTTAAGTTGTTATTAATTGTGGAAAATTGCGTATCTATTTATCCATCGTTATTGTTCAAATTCCACGCAATATCTCTGGAATCTCATGAACTCCTTCGACGAATGCTTTTCACTATCTTCGATAGAGATCCTCTCCCAATCTGCCACCAGCTTTGAGGAGAGAACTTGGAAGGTGGTACATTGACGAGGTTGGTCTAACCGCCCAGACACGACGTGCTTCATCGAGAGAGCCCAAACTGCCGTCACTCTAAGGACCACCCTCTCTTCTTTTCCACTCTTTCCCAACCGGGGAAAATGTCAATCTTCAACGAATGACGAGGGTGGCTTGACTGCCCACGCATATCCATAGTTTTTGTAATTGTCATCCTTAATTTATTTCTATCTTACAATTAGGCACGCCCTTAGTGGAATAAGGTGACCCCACGTCAACTACGAGGCGTTTGAAGCCAGGTACGGTAATTCAGACAATGTAGCTTTGAAATACTACCAGTATCATTTTTCCGAATGGATTGATTTGCTTCCCCGTGTTTGTTCATGCAAATGAGTACGTGTGTCTAGAAGAAGAAAAAAACTTAATATTCCTATTCATGTTTGATTTATACGTGTCTGTGAAACAAAAAAATCTCCTTTGTCCTTTTTCCGATTGCAGTTAAATGCTTTACGGTGAAGTAGAATTTTATATTAACTTCACTACCAAAATTCTTAGCCCCGAGAATAGTTTTATTAGGATATTCCAGTAGGTAACTGGGCTCCACCATGCATAAGTCAGGAATCTGACCGTGTCCGACAACAAAACAATGGGTTCAACCTGACCCCAAAAGCAATACATGGGGTGGATAGCCTGAATACCATTTATTGCATACGTGCTCGAAGGAATCTAGGTTCTTAGTTAATTAACTTAATATTACTTTAATGCATAACAGTGAACGGTCCCTATTTCTCTCTCAAGAATAGTGTTTGTCAACCTTTCATTCCGCTAAAATATCGGAATTATTTCAATTTATTCTTGTTTTTGTTCTTTCTCCTACGTCAGTCACCATCAAGCCTCAATCGTTTATATTTTGTTGCGTTAGTGATTTATTTACCAACGAATCCTTGTTTTTATTTTATTTTGTTTTGTAATGTTTGTTTATTGCTTCAAAAAATACAATATTACGAAAGATGCCGCATACCTTGTGATGTAAGATGTTTGAGCCATCCTGGGTCAAGATCCTTGGAAAAAGTTCGCGCTCCCTGGCAGAAACGTAGCAGAGGGCGCTGGTTACATGGGGAGGCTGCTTTGTGACCTTGGTGTTCCAAATTGGCCTTGAGCGGCTCAAGTTGTAGCGGGTGAGCGATGGTGATTGTGTAACTTGTAAGATTCGGAGGTGCTAAATGTGGACGGTTTGAGCGGCGGTGGGGATGTTTTGTGGATAGGTATACAAGACGCCATTCAGAGCCTTGTTGTATGATGTAGTATCGGGGTAAAATAAGTTGTAGATTTACGGGAAGCTTAATTTATCTTAGTAAAATAACCAGGCAAAGGATTTTCCAATCACAGCGAAATGCACCAATACTATGGTACGCAGTCCCGCGCACGTATGCGAAGATATACACCAAAGAGGGTGAAATGACGAATTTCACCCTCTTTGAAATCCTTTGACCCTTGTTCGAAATGTCAAATTTCACCCTCTTTGGCTTTATATCTTGGCTCCCGTGGAGGTGAATGCGTACCGTATCATTTGTGCATTTTGCTGTGATAGTAAAATTGTCGGAGTTGGTCGTTCTAAAGCGAAAATGTTGGGTTTATCCTCCGTGAAAGTGGCTTAGTAAGCATGACCACGTTTCCTGTGCTTCAATGTGGACTTGAGATGCGGACAACAATTACGCATAAACCCCCGCTGATATCCCCTTTGAATTAAGTTGGTTTGGTGGTATAACTGGCCGGCATTTGGGAGATTCGGGTTAAAATCACGGTCAAGGCAAGTGATTTTTTCATGGTGATTTTCATCTCCTTGGCGTATATATTTGCATATTCAAATAAAAAATAAAGTAGACTTGGTAAACATTAGGGGATTAGGGGAAAAAATCGGGGGTCGAACTGACATCGAGAGGTGTCGATGCGAGCTCGGGGTTGATGGAAAAAAGTTATTAAAATCACTTAGGTATAGAACAAACATCTAGATAAATAAATCACAGGTTATCTTTTATTTTGACGTGTTATATATCATTTTAAGTGAACGTTTGACTGATAAATACATTTTCAACAATTATTTGAATGAAGGTGAGATCGCCAATACACTCCTTTTGTTTTATTTTAAAATACGACATACAATACTCTTTTCGATAAATAATTAGCACTGTAAAATAATCAATCTAAAATTCACATTAACTCCTTTTTTTGCTTGTTCTATTATTTACGTAGGTAATAGATGAGGAAGTTTATTAAATCTAGAGAAATGTTTGAGGTAATCAAAAATGTTTCGGTATCCCTGTTGTACATCCCACTGCGTAATAAATTGCCTCGGGTAAAAAGGCCTTCAGATTTCTATGCATTTTGACTCAAGTAAAAAAAATAACGTCCAATGGTTGGCTGTCCTGTATGGAAGACAGTGGAATTGAAATACTTCAGAATCAAGCTATAGCCATCTCTATCGGTGATCTGATAATGGTCTTCAAAAAGCGCAGATCACTTATTGAATTATCCGTATTAGAAATTTCCTCTCCAAACGAAAGGTGCAAAAGGCTTCGCATGTGAGCACTATGTTGTCTTAAGGAGGGCCGTGAGCGAATTTCGTAATTCGAAAACGAAAGTAGTGATTATCGCGCAGAGGTGAGTGCCGACGCCACAGCTGGTCATTTTTTCGCACATTCCCGACCGATCTCGATTCGTCGTAGCAAAATAGGCACGCAATATTCGAAGAATAGCCGACTTCATCAATGGCCCGTTTGCATTACAAGGGTTGAATGACGGTTAACATGGCGGCCCTGAATTTCTTGCGTTCACACGATTTCCAGTTTACCGCTATAGAATTGCTGATAACCTCTGGTGAAGAATAAAGAGCCACTAAAAACAACTGAAGCAACCTACACGCCTGCAGCAATACTGAGCAGTAATCACACTTCATATGAATCTATAAAGTTAAATTAATCAATGAATCCTCCTTTGAGTAGACATGCTGGAATATTAGCTCAGGAGAAATTCAATCTCCATTTGGTGTAGTGCTGCCGTCTTTCTGATTCACCTTCCATTTTCTGACTACGTATTTCAACCACGATTTCAACTAACTTCCGTTCACACGCATTCTAAATGCAGGTAACCAGCACCAACCGTACTAACTCTATCGTGGTAAACAAGTTTACTAGGGTTGGTGCCAACTTTCGTTCACATGGCGGAATTCTTACTAGCATTCGAGTTACGAGCGTAGAAAGCTTTTAATGTAAACGGGGCATAAGCTACATTTTTTAATGTAGCCTTTTTAGCTACGTTTTGCCGCTGGGCGTCACACACGCACGCACCCCAACTGATGAAAACAGAAGACGGTGGTATACCGTGACGCGCTCAGTATTCCCAATAATTCCTGTTCACTGTGGAGATAACTAATGTAGAAATGGGCTGCTCCGCCTGGGTTCATTTTTTTGGTCAACAATCTGAAGATGTCCCAAAATTCGACGGGAAAGAAAAACACACCTGACCGACAAATGACAAGCAGAAAGCGTCGGCCCTCTATCACTGCCGCAGCTTTAGCGACGCGGGTTGCGTCAAAAGTTGAAAAAGATGGGCAACTTTGTCGACAATGCAGCCTGCGTTGAAGATCTAGCTTCTGATTGGCTCGCAGAGTCCGGCAACGCAAAAATGGCTGCATGAAAACGTAGCTTTAGCCTGGATGCGCTACTCGTCCGCCATAAGGTGGCGTACCTCATTGTGCGTGATTTCGGTGACAGCGTGCCGTTGGAATTTGTTCTTCTAATCTAACACTTTCCCTACGTAGCTAAAATTTGCTGAAGCACAGTCACTGACTACTGGGCAAAAAGGTTACTATTAGCGGCATGATCATATAATTGTCTTACATTATAAGTTGCCATGATGTCAGCTTTGGTGCAGTTGTCTTTTCCAACTGCCACAGTGTATGTATATTCTGGTATATTCTTCTTTCCTAATACTGCGAATATAGATGCGCTCTTGATTGCCAAGCAACTAGTAAAACGTATTAATGCTATTGATCAAATGTGAATTCAAATATATTTTTGTATTTCCATTGAAGATGGGTGATTCCTGTCAATAAATGTATTGCTATTTTTGTCACATCCATAGTCGTCTTTTATCAAGGTCACAAACTCAAGCAAAAGCGCAAGAAACTGAAGCCTGTTTTTTTTCGGAAAATTATCCACGCAACATGGCTATCACGCGTAAATTGTCCATAAGTTTTGAGTAATGCATTGCAGTTTTGGAAATTATTTCCATTTTGCATTTTCATAATTAAATTATTACGGTACGGCGCCTCCTATCCGTACATTTTTCGGCGCATTAACTGCTCAACTGATACATTCAGTATGGTTGATTTCGCATTTTAATAGCTTCAATATTCCCCTGTTTTATCGTACCGTATGATTCAAAGCATTCTCTTCTTCACTCTATGCCCTTCATTGTAATTACTCCTGGTTATTTACGGAAACATATTCCTTACAAACCAGTCATTTTTCATGGAAAATGACTGGTTTGTAAGTGATATGATGCTGAATGGGAGGGAATGGCTGGAATATGTAGACAACATTTCTTCCCATTGCAATCCAGACTTCTTTATTTTCTCGTGTATCCATTCGCGAACCAGAGCCAGACCCGTTCGTTTGAGAATGGCATTCCCACCCATTCACCATCAGCCCTGAGGATGGATCTCGACTCGAGTCCCGAAACGTCGACAGCGATGAGAGGAGTGACCCAGTGGCTAAGCCGAATGGCCTTCCATGACGCTATATGCCAGGAAAACACCAGACTTTACTTCAGTCACATGTGTTTTTGCTACAGGAATCCTAAAGTTAAACGTAGATTCTTAAGATCCTTAGCGGCGGCAATTTCTTCCAGAGAAAAAAGCGTACATCGCGAAAGTAACACACACACACTATTTCACACCCGATAATAATTTCACATTGCGGTTTGAAAGAAGGCTTGGATGAGAGGGAGGATGAGGGAAATTGCGGGTGGCTTTGCGATGTCAAAATCGCCGACTTTTCATCGACGCAATGCTGCAGTTTTCCCTTCAATCGCAGCCGCAGTGCACGCTCGTTGACTTAAGCCTAATATCGTGACGACAATGTCGTGGATGGGATTATGTCTGGGGGGGGGGGGGGGGGGGCAAAAAAAGGCAGTCGTAGAAAAACTTGAGTCTTTGTGATCGAAAGAAAGTGTCGTTGTAAGGAGAAGTGGATGTCTTCGAGTGTGGCACCAGGAAAAATTGCGCAATGCGAGAAAGAACATTGTTACGCAGTCTCGCGCCGTCCACGTCCTTGCAGTCGCGTCGCTGCCGTCGTCGTTGCATTTAATTGCGCCTGGCAGGACAATGTCGTCGCGACGTGCGGAGAAAAAATACACGGAATTTATCGGACCGTCTAATCTCGGATGAATGGGGTGCGAAGATGCGAAATTTGCAAAGTAAACGGTGGTATTGCACGGGCGACAGCGTTTAGAATGAGCCTGCTAATCAAACAAGAATGAGTTGGTCTTGATGCTGGAAGTGAAGAATACACCTACTTCAATTGCTAGTCGGACACTGTGAAGCAGCTTTTGGCAGAATGAAGTTGAAGAAAGATTCAAATGCGAAGTAAATGAAATACCATAGAAAGCCGCACGCTCCGGTTTCACACAGTTGATGGAAGGAATTGGTTTGGAACCGTTAGAGACTCGGAGGCTACACGCTAAGCCAAGATAACTTGAAAAATTCAGGTCTGGCGAGTATATCGACGGAAGATATTATCCTATCCCCGTGCTATTTCTCAAGAACGGATAGAAGTGACAAATTAAGAGAGATACACTGCAGAACTTAGAGGTACAAAAATTCCTTCTTTCTCGCCCTAATAGTGATTTTAAACAAAAAAGCGTGACACTATTTTAAGGTAGTTTGAGCGAAAAATCACTTCACCTAGATTTGTATGAATTTGATCTCATTTTAAAGAAAAAAATCTCATCTTTCCAATGATATCAAAATATTAACCATTATCCGAACTACTTTTTGAGTAATTTGCCTAAAAATACCAGCTGTTTTACATAGGGTAAATTACGGCTGTGTACGGTACGGTAAAATTTTTAGCCGTACGGCGTGAAAAAATGAGTCAAGTTAGTCTTATGTAGATATATTTATTAAATTACTGAGAATTTTGTCATACATAACTATAATTTTGCACAATTAATATTACAATATTTGCTTCACACTTCTTACAGACGCTGAAATTAAAAAAATAAAATTCGAATTTGGTCTCCATTATGACTAGGGAAATATCTCGCTCAAACTACCTTAGGACACCTTGTTGACATACAAATCACCTCTGTCCTCTCCCCCCTTACTGTTTCCTATTCCCTATTCCCTCCCCTTCAATGGTTGGTGTCCAAACATTCCCTTCCCCAGGGCCTGCATACTGCCAGTCATCACCTATGTGGCCCCTGTATGGTCTGGAGTGCCCCGGTCAACCCTTCAGAGAATCCAGGTGGTGCAGAAGTCTGCACTCCGATGCACCCTATCATGCGGTCGCTACGGCCGCATAGAAGGAATGCATCGGGATAGAAAGATTGACCCCCTAGACGTCCTCCTGCCGAAGATCTCCAGCCAGGTCTTCGGCAAAACAGCAGACTCGGAACATCGGGCGATGTAGCAAATCGCACAGATCGTCGTACGACCATGGGACCGCCACAAGCGGCCAATAGCCAGCACGGACGACCCAGTAGCCCTGCCCACTAACAAGAGCCCCGGGTGATATGAACAGATGACGAAGAGCATCGTCAACCGAGACGCGAAGGAGACACCAGAAAATACCACGCTCCGCCTTCATAGCAAAAGCTGGTAAGGCGATTAGTCTTCCCGCATTTAGAAAGGAAGAATCATTACCGAAAATTCCCTTCCAAACGCCTCTGCGGCGGCTCGCAGTGTAATACGTAGATGTAGAACTCAAACACATGTTTCCCGAAACAGAATAAGTGTGTGTCTAAATGATTGAAAAACATCTGTGTTTAATTCCAGGCTTTAAGGATGAAGGTTGGTAGGTACTCAAATGATTAAAAAATTGCTTTATTTTTGTTGTTCATTCCAACGATTCGTAGGTAAGTCTATTATATAAGAAGAATGCTTTTCCGTGGTCGTGAAGCTGGGTCATATCAGCTGCTGAAGGTAGCTGGAGCTATAATCGTGAGTCATCGAGTGCATATTTTAATAACTTTTGAAGTCGAAAACAAATTCTTGGACCATATTTCATAAAAGTACGCCTATTTATGCGCTGTAAATCACTATATAAGCAGTAAAATAAATGATGCATAAATTATATTTTATAATTTTCGTCTTAATTATAGCATTCTTATGACTTGGATTTTCGACACAGAATTAAAAATAAAACTACATCTAAATACGCTTTTTTTTACTTGGTAGGATACCTTGATATTTGCTAGCAGCCGTCAAAATAATATGAAACGTATTATTTCGCATTTAGGAGAAAATCTGTACATATGTAATTGAATTATTTCTAAATATATGTCAAGTGCCATAAGACTACGCGCTAAAATAGCATTGAATTTACAAGAAACCATAATGGTAACATGCAGTGATTTTCACTTTTATCAATAGATATTACAAATTAGTACACGTATTGAAACTTTCACGCAACTCTTTACATTTTAAAAAATCACTCCAACTACCTTAAGGAGGTTCCGCCGCGACTAGTACCTAGTGAGACAAAACAAAAGACGTAATTCCACCTTTTTACTTATACAGTTTAAAAAATATTGATTTCACTGATGATAGTCCTTAGCTATAAGGTAAAAAAATTAATATATAGATACATAGTATGCATATTAGTCGACAATTATACTTTTAATGAATCCTTTATTTTCGGCCAAATGAGCCAGTTGCAGCGTCATTTATTTTGAACTAACATATTTTGACTTAAGTTCCTATAGTTATTTGCTAATCACTCAAAAACTGATATGGATTGGTGCCTATAGCCCATTACTACTCAATTCCTTGGGAGTATTTACATCACATTAATAATTTTCAGTAAAATTGCCATTTATATTAGATGAATAAATTGAAATATTATTTTTATCCATTTTTAACCCATTCTTGTACTTAGCACCATGTAATTTCAAGTTTGATTTTGAGAAAAATGGGTGGCGTGTAAGGAAATGAATTGGTTCCTCATATCAAAATAAAGGACACGTTTTTCTGTAAGCGACCAGAATATTAAAATACATTTAGTCATTTTACGATGGAAGCATATTGACAGTGATAACTGGAGACAAGGAAATATGGTGTTTCAGGAGAATGATGAACTTCTAAAGGGTTCAGAGAAATTACAATCATGAATTTCTACCACGGACTGGAGGGAGAAGGCGTTTAATGAAACAATACTTAGTGAGAGAGACACTTCTTTGACATAATCGACGCAAAAGACCCTCCTAAAATAGTCATGGTAGAAATTGTGTATTGAAAAAATTGCCGAGGAACACCGAAAAAAGTGAAAAACCGGAAACGAGATGATAAACTACAAAATTTCGAATAAAGCAAGCGGTCAGCTGAGAATGGAATTGAGAGGCATAGTTAGTCAAAATTTGTATTAACCGACGGCTGCTTTTGATAATTACGGCATAAGATTTTAATTACATAATTTTGTTGTAGATTTGTCGCTCTATTTAGTCAACTACTCAATCATTGCAACGGTGCGTGGAATGAAACTACCGAACTAATAATCACAGAACTTTTTTTACTAAGCTATACGAGAGCACTAAGGAATTAAAAGCGTCTCACGGTCCGTTGTCGACACCGTAAACGTCCGGCCATCGTAATAGGTTCCACTACAATACTATCTACCAAGCTCCACGAACTCCACCGTCCGTCTACGTCACGTCAGGAAACGTCGATCGTAATCCCGACCTTAATCCAACAGGGCAGATTCAAGGTTGCAAAAAGACGGACGACAAATTAGAGGTTGAGGTCACGGGGGAAGAATCGGAGAAGGGAGAGGTAGCGATAGCATACGGGTATGGAAAGAGAATACGTGACAGAATGTAAGTATTCCTTTTTAATTATTTCATGTACGGCTTATTATTAGATGGTGCTCGTTGAATTTCAACGGGAAGAAAAATATTGTTGCAAAGAATTAAATGAATCCTCCCAAATGTGCAAATCGTGCCAAATGCATTTGCTCCATGGCAGTAATTGACAACATAAATTGAGGGATTTAACGGGAATATGATTATAGTGGTTTATGGAAAAATAACCAAAACATCTTTGTGTTCCTCCAAGTGGTTTTTTTCCAAAGTATGGATACCTTGGAGTAGTGTCGGTGACTCGAGAACTTTCTTAGTAACTTTAAAATATTACTCAATCAATTAATGTAACTTGCTCTATGTAATTGAATTTTTCCTAACGTAATAATTACATGACTGTAATTTTTCTATTTTCACCACCGCAAAATTGAGGACACCGTTTCTTTATCACTGCTGTGCAAAAGTTTTCCCAAAACATGTCGTTTCGTATATATTTATGTTCTTATGATCATTTTAAACATAATACCTAGACTTTGACTGGATATAGTATGTCAGCGTATGAGTATAGTTTGATATTGAAACTCTCGACGACGTTCTTTCTGGTCAAAGTTTCGCCTAATATGTTAGATGCTGATATTTCAATTTATTCAAGGATTTTGCCTCTGATTTTCAACTCGGTAGCTGATTAGCAGTAGCGAAATAAGGAATCACTTTCGGCTTATAAAATTAAATTCATAACGGAAAGTAATAGCATGAAATTCCTTGGACGTTTATAAAGAAAAACATATTTTTTATCATTACACCATTATCCACTATTTACATTTTATTCCAGAGTCTACGCTTCGTTTTTCATACCTATAAGTGGATACTTTACCTATTTGTATCTAAGTTAAATAAATAACAAATAGAACATAACCCTATTATTGATTCATTTTGCATTCGGGTATGTTTTGACCTTAAAGCAATTTGGTGCAATCACGATAGATCAATCCAACAAAGCGATGTAAAAGCGCATTGCTTACCGGAATTACGATATTTTCGAAATTTCTGCTCTCATTACTGCTTTCCGCCATTAATATATTATATACTTTAGAGAAACGCTGCATTGATGTGCAAGCAGAACGATGCTCTGCAAGTAGCGCAACGCATTGAGACTACTTCACTCGCCACTTCCTTAGAATTCAAGTTCTATGTGTAAAGCTGCCTTATGAAAAGA
The DNA here is from genome assembly GCA_963573305.1 of Pyrrhosoma nymphula. Classification (NCBI taxonomy): domain Eukaryota; kingdom Metazoa; phylum Arthropoda; class Insecta; order Odonata; family Coenagrionidae; genus Pyrrhosoma; species Pyrrhosoma nymphula. The sequence continues at coordinate 57,962,671 of OY754328.1, forward strand.
AATGAAACAAGATATCGAAAAGCTGATAAACGTTTTCGGTCGCTATGAAATAGGTGGCGTTCTGAGGGTTCTTTCCGCACTCCCCCACCATGAAACTTTTTCGTGTCGTATTCTTCGTTATGTCAGCTTTTGAGCGATTCGAAGGTGCTATCTCAGACAAAGGAACCTTATGGTCTTTCGCGGAGAAAAATAAATATGCAAGGTGTACCCCTCAACCGGTTTTCATATCCAAGGGCCAAGTCAAAATCTGAAAATCAAATGGCGTGCGTGGGAGATATAATAAAAGACGACGGGTATAAAGTATTTTACTTGCACACCCCGTAATCTGTTTTTCAAAGATTTAAGAACCGATATATTTTCCTGTGGTAATTCATGAGACTCAGTTCCAAAATTGTACTGTAATTTATAATTTTATTTGATTAGAAAACTTGAAGGGTAAGTGCACCGTATCTTCTGGTCTACATTCTCTGCAACTAATACATTTTTAATTTACTCAGTGTTTCTATCCAGCGCTCTCATGCGCACGAGCCAGCATTCCGTAGAATCCGCGTGAGTATCGCGACGAAATAAAATTTACGCGAAATGAAAATGCAGTATTCGGATAACAAATGCCTTATTTTAAACATAACTTTGAGAGTAAGAGAAGAATATTTTATGCAACTTTTTGTAAGTGAGTGTATAGATTTTATGAACTTTTCGCTTAGATTAGAATTTACTTCCTCGAGAGTGCGAGTGATGAATTGTCGATGAATCTTCTCTCCATCTCCATGCAAAGATTAGACGAAAATACAAAGTTAGCGGAAGAATAATGATGGCGGGGTGCGAAAAGTGCAACTCGCGAATATCTGTGTCGTTATATAAGTAAGCCATACTTATGAAGCACCAGAAATATTTTATCCTCAATGAAGAGACGTTTGCCATTGGTTAGCAGCAGAGACAAAGATGTCCTGAAACCTTTTAAAACTTTATGAAAAATATTCGAACAAAAGTTTCCGAATATTTAAAGAAACAAGTAATGACCATAACCGTCCAGACTTTTTTCCCAGTAAATGAGTTTGGTTTATCAAAAAAAGCCTGTCTTTAAAAATATAGGAGTGTTTTATATTATTTTCTTGATCCTCGTAAACAGGATCCCTATCCCCTAATTTGATCATTGGGCAGTGTTGGACAGTGATCATCCTTAGCGAAGCAAAATCATTAAGAAGTTATGCTTTGTGAAAATTTCAAAATGTGGGGATTCATTCTTCGCCCATCCTCCGCTCCTTAAGTAATCTTGATCTTGGTGACCCTCCCACCTTCCCAAAGGGCCGTATACTCAGGCTCTCCTGAAGGGCTCGCCAAGCCTATATGCATCATCATGCCCTACTGACGTAATCAACGGATGTAAACTACCCTATATACGTCATCAGAACATTTATTTTAAAAACAAACATCTACATTTATTAACATCTATTTTAAAAACAAACAGGCACTACTCCTGTAGGGTTCCCTATAAAATACCTCGGGCACGGCTACACCCTATATATTGTAGATATATAAATATGGCTGCTAGATTCCGTCTGCTGAACACTTGGATGAAATAATCGTTGTTAGAATACCTATGATGATGAACCTAAGCTCATAAAAATCATAACGTACTTTATAAAAACGTATCAAAAATGTATTTGATACTGATTTGCGCCATATATGCTAATTTTTTACGAAAATCAAATGCTGTCAACAGTACGGACTACTTGCACCTTGTTGCCTCCCTTATATATTTTCTGTTATTCCGAGTGTGACATTAGGCACGCTCTTGAAAACCATTACGTTATTTATTAAAACATGGAATAAGTTTCTCAAATCACTGTCATAAGGAAAAGGAAATGCATTTTGACAGTGTCTAATGGCTGATAATACCATATAATTCAATACGCTGATGACCAGCAAGACGCCACGAGGAAGTGTTGCGGGAGTTATTCTCACGCTAGTAGATGTTTTGGTTTTGGAAGTGAAAAACAGAGGCTTGATGCACGTGTGATTTTGTTTTATTTCAAATTACGGGATCTTTGCCGTGGTGCCACTGTGATCATGAGTTGTGTGAGGTAAAAAGCATGTCAGTCCTAGTATCTCCCTTATTTCATCGGATTGGTTGAATCTACCAATGTTGTTGGGAAGGCACATAACCTGATCGTTGTTTAAAGAAGCATATTTAGTGAGTTCCCATGCCTTTGTAGTCGTGTAAAGCTCGCTTGTTTCATTGCTCGCGTCATGGGACTCGGGAATGTATTTCATAACCCAGTTACACTTTGCTTCTTCTCACATCGTGTTTTGAAAGTCCCATAACAGTCTCTCATCACAGTCCTCGTGTCTATCTCACCAACATTATCTAACAATAAGTGGTCAAATATACTCTTGGTTCCTAAACATGTTTATACTCATTACTCCTAAATTATTGATTGAGATCACTCGCGGTCCCTCGCATTGCAGTTATAAATTATCAATCGATAATTTTCGCTGCTCGAACTTAAGTATGGAACCCCTGACCCTTGGGTGACATCATGTAATGAACGAGCCCAACAGTTTCGGTGGTATCTGTACTCGTAATATCGGCCCTCCATGAAAATAACGAACGGGCGAAATTAGGTTGCTTATATAACTTTCGATCCCAGTGTAGCATAATTATGCAGACATCTATTTTCAATGATTTTATGACCCATGAATAATATTTTTGCAAAAGATCAAGTTTTTTCTTTATTTTTGTTTTGTTCTGCATAATAAACATTAATGTAAAATATTTACAGAGCAATAAATTTCGTCAGTGCTACGACCTACTATGGCATTTCAAATTATTTAAGTAAGATATTGCCGGCTATTAGATTCAAGAAAGCTCATGATTTCCAAAGGAATCTCCTTCGGGAATTTGGCAAAGGAAGGAAGGAAAGGAGGGAGGAGGATAGGTTTGAGGAGGTGACAAAATGCGCGTTCTCGCCCATCCTGACAGCGTATATAAGGCGAACGTATAAGAGTTTTGGAGAAGATATTGCCGGCTTGTTCCAATTCTCCCATTCACTTCATCTTTTCAATTGGTGTGATCATCGAGCGCCTTGTACCAGCAATATCGTAATCAATCAGCAATATCAATATCTAAATGGGGTATTTACGTCCGCACCTGTTCTATCATACTATTTTAGGCATTAATTCATTATAGAATTCAATACCATAGATTCATTAGGTGCTAACATATATTTTCTCTACGATATTTTGATGTAAAATAATCCTACATTGTGTTAGCACCTGTCGTATGGTATTCTATAATGATATATTGTCAGATATATTAAGATTCAATAGGCGTTAACGCTACACAGAGTGGAAAAATCGTTTACATAACCCTGTATATAATGTATTATTTACTGAGACTGAAGAGGTTAACAATTTGGCTCCTAATATCTGTCTCGATCACTCCCAACGAGTCCGCACCTGAATACTTCAACAATTTATTGAAATATTTTTGTGAATCCTCTTTCTCGTAGGATATCATAATATTTATCATAGGTTATCACAATTTATCGTTGGGCATAAAACTGTTTACAATAAGTGTAGTCTAATAAAAAGGTTATAGAGGAGACAAAGCAATATAAATTTCTACATAAAGCAAAATTTCAACAAAAACTTTTGCATGATTCGATATTATGTCGGCACCATGAGTGTTTTGGTTTTAAGGCGATATGTATACCAATCGGCAATGGGCGAGGCACTCACCAGAAAATTGTGTGGATTGATTTTTTCACGCGATCAGCACGCGAACAGTGAGTTTCCTCCGCGACGCGAACTGCACTCAAAGAAGAGATTCCCTCTCCTTCCTCTTCCTCCCCCGGGAGACCTTTCCGCGCTTTGAAGCTGAAGATCCAGCTCCCGGTTGCGGAAGCGACAGCGGTGGCGAAGAAAGAAAAAAAAACCGCCCGTCGGACGGATCCTTCGCAATCCAGAAAGGTCGGAAGGAGAAGATTGGAAGATTTTTCGTCGGTTTCCCCCGGAACACTTTCTCTCCCGCCCGAGCCGCTAGCCGTCGGGATTTCGCGGACTCTGTGGAAGGGTCTCCCCGCTGGCACTCCCAGCCTCGCAACCGCGGTGCATCAACAGAAAAAAAACACTCGAGGAACAACCACCACTCGACCAAGTTATCCTCTTTCTTAGACGATTACGATATTCTCCTCCTTCTCAGATCGATTCGATGACGACTGCCGCATCGGGTGCGGTCCGTACGAATTGTCGTGTCCCAGCGACGCCCGAAAACTGAATCAATTGCACACCATCACACAGCGCGGACTCTTGACGTTTTGAAAGCACGCGACCCGTCGAACTGTTCCCCGACGAGGTATTAAGTCTCGACTCGCGAGCTCGGAAGCTTTGAATGGAGCCACACCGCCGCTGACTCCGCCTACACTTTTTTTCTCCCTACACTTCTCCCCCTCCGCCTGCTTCTCTCTCAGGACCCTTTCTCTTTGGGGTGCTGGACTAGGGGGGTGGGAGGGAGGGAGAGGAGGTGGGGATGAGGGGGAGTAGAAGGGAGGGGGGGCTTTCTCGTCTGGGCGAGGAAACGTGCGGTGGGTTTGGAGGGAGGGAGGTAAGAGTCGAAAGAGAGGCGGGGTGTGTATATCGAAATCTCCCGCCCCTTTCGATGTTCTCTCTCTCGCGAAAGAGAACGAAAGCGTTCTCATCGGAGCGGGCGGGCTTTTTCAAATCCGCTGGTGTCATCACACACCTGATGTACAGTGGTAGCGAAACATGGTGGTGGTAAAGAAGATTCGGGCGAAAGTACGTTGAATTTAACTCTTTTGGGGTGCTTTCGATGAAGTGGGGAGATAACGGCTACTGACGACAGCAGTTGGCGATATCCAGGAGACCAAATGAAATGAAGCATCTCAAAGCGACCATTCTCGCATGCGCAGTCCGTCTAACGTTGATTAAGCCGTGCACACATAGAAGATAGCTGTGCACACATGCCCACATTGCTCTTCATTTTTTCGGCTCGTTTCGGAAAGGAAAGTTGACAGCCAGCGGTTGCCGGCAATTCAGCTAAATGGAAAACACCACGTCGTGGCGATCGCCGTCTATCACTGGGTATTGCTGCTACTCGAAAGTACCCTTAGTGCCACGAGCCAGTATATATTGGCTTACGTCAGTCAGGTGGAACGTGCCAGGGGTCGGTATTACAACTCACGCATGTAGCACTAATCATATCTTCGTTACTAACTAAGCAAATGTAAGACGGTGAAAGTAAACTAAAAATTGGTAATTTCAAAAAATTTCAACAACAAATTTTTAAAGAATAAATCACTTAGTAATTTTCCATACTGTTTTAATATAACTAAACTGTCTCGATGTCAAACATAATCACTCTTCTTTTCGAGTTCGACTCCTATCGAACATCAAAGTCGAGCTCTGATGATGATGTTGTGACGCCGAAACCGGTCAGTTATATTAAAAGTGTGTAAAATTACAAAGCCGGCCGGCTTAGTAATTTTCCACACTTTTATTAACACTAAATTATTCTTCAACTCACTAAATTATTACACACTCTAAATTATTCTTCAACTCTGTCGCGATTCCGCAAAGTTGTTATTCCCTTCCTATGACTTCGTCGACCATCACACCAAAAATGTTAATTTCTGAAGATTTGCATTTTATTTACAAGATGATCTCGGCATTTCTGAAGGGCTCGACTGAAAATTGATGGCACTGAACCTTATGGATGGATTAAGAGATGCACAATTTTCCACAAAAGAGGAAACAATGGAAAATTTTGTGGAAAATTGCGAATATATTTATCCATCCATAATGGTGGCAGTCATCTGCGCGAAGCTTGACTGTAAGGACGGAAGGCTCTTGTGGAAGAGGTCGAATAAGGGGAGGGTGGGAGGACAGCACATGGTTGCCGACACTGCCAACGTCATTGCATTATACTTGAGAGGGCGGGTAAGCGTCCGTAGAGCGTTTAATGACGACGTTTACGATCCAAACAAAAACTGAATCAAAATACGCTGATACTGATCGCATATTGTTGGAGGAACCCATATAAAATTGAATGAAGAGCTATAGAGAGATAGAAAGTTGAACATTTTGAAGTTGTTAGTTAAGTTTTGAGACCTCAGGAACCCTGAAAATAAAGCGCGGAGACTGCATTACTCGCATCCAAACAAAGCCGGATCAAAATACGCTGAAGTTATTCGCAACCCATCGGAGAAGCCCATATAAACAAGTAGATTGAGAGAAACAGAGAGCTATGAAGTTGATACGAATAGCAGATTGAGCACTTCGAAGTTGGAAATGAGAGTTTTTACCCAGAGGAGCCCTGGGAGTCAAACACGAAGGCTACCATACTCCCCCATTGCGGAGCTAGTCTGTAGGCAATAGGCTCCTCCAATGAAAAAGGGCCTCCTGAGCAACCGCCACCATGTTTTGCTACCACTCAACAAGTTCGCAGATGTCTTCACTCTCCTCACAAAGGAGAGGAGTAGGGGGGGGGGAGTCGGGGGAGGAGGATCACTCGGCGGAGTCTCTCCTCTTTCTGTTTTCACCTTGGGCAACATCGCGGGTCGTCCATAACGTTCGGGTCTCTCTTTCGCATTCTAAGCGCCTCGTTGATAGTTTGCGCATCACCTAGTCGGTCGAGATAGGTATGCGTCGCGGATAGTGTTGTGCATTGCCTAGGTAACGTTATCTAAGAGCTTATAAAGAGCTCTGGCTTTGGTATCCAGCCGAGTTCCTCCTCACCTTCGGCAGAAACACTTGAAAAATAGTGAAACATCAGAATGATAGCAAAATGAAATTCCGCACAGAAATAGAGCTTCAAAGCATTCATTGTGTATGAATGTGAAATATTTTCATTTTATCAACTTTTACTGCATGTATTTTATTATTTCTTTATCAACCGGTAATTATTTAGGTTGACTGTTGATAACTCTATATCACTCGCCATATTCACTCGCTATCTGTACTTAGAATTCCCTCTTTCTTCTCGGCACAGGTCATTATTCTTGATAATAAATAAAGAAGCTGTTGTAATGTCCACAATCTTACTTTTTTATTATTTCGACGCGTTTCAACGCCTCAGTGTCATCATCAGGACAACTCTAGTATGCTTACAAACTTGTCCTGATGATGATTCTGAGGCGTTGAAACGCGTAGAAATTAAAAAGTAAGATTGTGGAACTGTACAACAGATTCTTTATTTATTATAATATGCGATTCCATCGAGTAGGTACTGGAGGCTCATTTTTTTATTTTCCTCTCTTATGAAATTAAAATAAGGGTCGGCAAATTCAAAACTAATCTTACCACGAGGCGAGAAAAATAGCCATTGATAGGGAGAAATAGAAAAAGCTCTGGACACTATGACCGACGAGCAGACTCGTATTATCTTCCTCGTCTTTCGTACTCCTTGAAAAATTGTTTCCTCAGACAGTGCGCAAATATGTTTATGCAGAGCATTATTGGAGTATGCTTCATCTACATCTACATACTACCCCGCAAGCCGCCTCAATAGGCGTGTGGCGGGGGGTGTTAGGATACCAGCCGTTTACATATAAAATGGACACGCTCTAATGAAATTACGCCTAGCATTTATTAAAGTCCCTTATTGTTCGGGAGAAAAACGAATTCCCATACCTATCCGTTCGGCAAAATATCTCTCTTAATTTATCGTTTCTGTCGGACCTGGAAATATAGTGGGGTTCTAATAGGATGTTCTCCGTGTCGCTCTGAAAGATATCTATTCTCAATTGTTCAAGCAATCTAAGCCTAGCGCGCAGCCTCCGAGTCTCTAGCGGCTCCCAGCCTAATTCGTTTAACATCTGTGTAACGCTGTCTGTACGCCCGTAGCAGTTTTTGACGAATCGCACAGCTTTCCTTTGTGTTTTATCAAGTTCCCGGATTAAGTCTTTCTGCACCGGAACCCATATGCTCGCTGCATATTCAAGGTGTGGCCGGACGAGTGCGAAATAGCACCTCTCTTTTACTTTTTCATCTGAAAATCTTCCCACAATACGCTTGACGAATCCTAGCTTCTTCAGAGCTCTGCCACAAATATTTCTTATATGTGTTCCCCACGATAGGTTCGAGGTTGTCGCAACTCCCAGATAGTTCACTTCATCTGTCACCTTTATGTTAACACCATCCACAGTATATACATGGGGATAGTTGGACGACCTCCGCAAGAAATGTACCGCCGTGCATTTGATCAGATTAAGTTCGAGTCCCCAGTCTTGTCTCCACACATGAACGTTGTTTAAATCCGATGATAGAATTTCAAAGTCAGAGTGATCACTAATTTCGCGATAGATGACAGCGTCGTCAGCAAATAAACGTATTTTACTGCTAATTCGAGAGCATAGGTCATTTATGTATACAATGAACAAAAGGGGGCCGATTACTCTTGCTTAAAGTACTTGGGTCAACGCACTTTTTGTTTCATGTTCATAAATCACCTTGCTTTGGTATGCTTCCTCTCCATGCTTTATATTAAAAATTAGAGGACGAATAGTGCCAAAAAATGCACATCAATATGTACAACATTTTACCATTTTCTATTCCTCTTTTGTCTATTTTATAGTTGGCGCGAATTACAAAGTGATATGCCATTTCCGCTTCGCAACATTTTCATAAGTTTCGTTACCCCTCTACTTTCCCTTGATTTTCTTAATTAGTAATTATTTCCAGCCATTGGTAGTCACTATTCATCTTTTGCATATCCATTGATTTCATTCCTCTCTATTAATCTGCTGTCATCAATGAAACCTCATTACCATAGGTGGGCGAGATCGGTAAACATGCGATGCTAAAATAACTTTTTAATGTCAATCTTCTGCTTCTAGATGTAAGTAGAATATCTCCTAATGGAAAGTCTTTTTTACCAGGATATTCACTTAACTATATATTTTATTGTCTCTACCATCACTGATGATCCCTTATCCCTAATGGGTAAGATAAGAAGCTTTTGGTCAAGTTTTGTTCCGTCCGAGTCGCATTCCATAAGAATTACTTTTAGAATTATATGCAAATTATGTTAATTTTAGAAGTTGTTTCGCTTGAATAAATAAATAAGCGTCCGTCCGTATTCCAACCGAAAGACGCTAATGGATATATGCCCACATACATGAGCAAATATTTCGGTATTATGTCTAAAATGTCTTTATCGAACTCTAAATGTTCATGTTCACTCTCTATTGCCATACAATTATTTTCCAAGTGCCATGATTTACCAAACTCAAGTACACAAAAAATACCAGTGATAGTTCTGCTTTTGTGCGCTGCGAGGAGTTTTGAGGGAAATCTCCAAAACTCGGAAGAATTTTTTAATATAAGTAAATATACACGGATGCTCTGGACAATCGTTAAAAATCACCCTTACTCTTGCCCCTAAGCTCTCGTCTCGGTTTCATAGTCCTAGTCATGGTCATAAGTTTGCATGTCGTAGTTGCCCTCGAAGGCTTTTTTAAGAAGGCAATAGGTAGGAGTGTACATCAAGCAAGGCAGATGGCAGCTGCGAGTGATTTCATCACAAATTTGGTTTTAAAAGATCTTTACAGTGCCTGAAACCAGTTTGAAGTATAACCTTCCGGGTTAAAAGCCTTTTGTTATGGTAATGAAAATTTATGGGCTGTCATCAGCAATAAGTGTTTCGCCATTTAATCAAAAACCAAACCTTTTGCAATTAGCCATGCAAGACGTGACGAAATTTTCACCATACTAACCTTATGTGACAGCGTTTTTGTCACTCGATGAAGTAATTCGTTTGTACGCGGGAATGTTACGTCGGTCGCCAGGGCGAAGGAATCATGGCTTACGCGATGACGCATGACTTGGACTTAATGAAAAATAAACATTTGAAGGAACTTTTGGGGAATCGGTGGCAATAAGTCATAAATTAACGCTTAGGGAAAATACAATGAATAACGAAGGTACAAATAAGTAAGCATTATGCGAAAACATAAGTGTGTATTGTCGCACTACATGACTCAGAGACATGGACCATTGGAAAGCTGGTACGAAAGGAAATAGAGGCTATCTACTAAAGTTACTACAGGCGGATGCTGAAGATATAAAGAACGGGGAATTGTAGAAGAATTATAAACCGGGAAGTGCACAGAAGAAGTGGAAAGGAGAAAATCAGATGGAGAGTTATCAGGGGGACGAGGTTCAGATCAAGGTAGGACGTTCCCATGACCAAAATGAATCCATTCTGCACGTGACGTCATCTGGATGACACGAGCAACAGACTACTCAAGAATTAGCGTAGGAATAATGGATGAAAGCTCCGATAATTTAGATTTTAGCAACGACAGAATGGAGTCAAGCTGATATTTGCATATTTAAGTATTGATATACAACATATTTGATCAGTCATAATAAGCAAATGTGTAGTTTGATAATATAACCTTGTTTACAACGGAAATACCCCCACAAACAATTAATTACAAATGAAAGTTGAACCTCTTACCATTTTCAATATGAACGTTGTCTTGTCTCCAGCAAGCCTGGACCCACTTCACCCGTGTACATATATCAATGGGATATCTAAAAAAAATTCCCTTCCCTCATATGTTTCTTCGCCGTTGATGCAGTCAACCGAACTTAGAATTGAATGGATAAAGGAATGATAAAATACTACCAACTATGGTCGCAAGATTTTTTGTTGCATTTTCCCAACTTTGGCGTTTGAGACATGAATAGATCCGTTGCACAGTGGTCGGAAATCGGAAAAAGCTGGCCAAAACCCCAAAATGGCTTTTTTTGAGATATGAACTTGAAACTTCGCATGAAAACTCAAAAACGATTCATGTATCTGGAATAGCACTTCATTTGACATAATTCTTACTTCTTAATGTACATTCGAAAATCACTCCTGAAGATGTCATTCCTCGACTTAACTCGGGTCGTGCAATAAAAACTATTTATGTGGAAAAACAAAGTTCCGTTACATTTTCAAATATGAAGCCGTTCCGCAAATATGAAATGGATATAATTAATTATATTGAAAATTACATTTAAAAATGTATTGCCTGCACTGCATAAGCATTGCGATTGAAATATAAGTTCCTTCTTTATGAAATTTCAAAATAGAGCGGTCTGTGTGATAACGCCATAAAAACGGCACTCTTTTTGTTTTCGTTGCGATAAAAAAATCGAAGGCGTGTAGTAAAAATAATTGGTGAGCATGATTAAACGCAGAATACAGTATATTAAAGTTTTGTGTAACTTGCACTCATGATGACTTACTAGTTAATTCTTAATCGGTATCCAAACTCGAGTCTACATAATGTTTGGACCAACCGTTGGGCTAAGATGGGAGAATTTCTAAAAAATAGGGTTTGGCTATGCGTGGGGATATGTGCTTTACGTGTGCTTCCAATGTGATTTACGATTATACGTCTTCCTCGGCGAGTATTACTAAGAGGCGGTCGGAAATGCTTGCGACGTCGTTTTGGCCCGGACCACGATGAATTTCCAACGTTCCTGAAGCCGTGTTTCCCATTCCTTCACAGAGATAGCGGTGCAAATCTTAGCTGGGTAATTAGACGCCCTTACCCATGAGGTAAGTTCTTTTGTACTTCATTTTGGCTTTTAGATGAGTATGGGACGCTTTATTTTTTTTATTTATCACCAGTCAACATTGTAAAAACAGTCAATTCTTTTACATGCTCAAGGTGGCTCTGGCCTCAGGGTGACTTATTCCAGTAATTCTGAAAACTTAAATATAGCACCTTTGAAGTGCGTTTTATAAACTGAGATGAAAAAAAGGGTTTCCAGGCTTGTTTTACTGAAAATCGGCCTTAAAAGTGGAAATTTCAACAAAGGCTCTTATGGAGATTGCTCAGGTTAAAGCAAAAAAACTTCATTTTATGCGAGAAAGCACGTGTAAACTTTTAATGAAAACTGTTTTTTGAAGCAAAAAGCTGTGATAAATTGAATAAAAATAATTTAAGGAATCTTTCCACCTTTTTCTTAAAGTTATTAGCGAATTACTGCCGTCATTGAAGTCAAAATGCGGCAGTTCCATATAAATGGCGCTGCAGTCGGCTCCAATGGCTGGACAATTAATTTGGTCATTCAAAATATATTCGAGGAATAATCTGTTTATTTTGTACCCTAATTTTGGTTTTTTATAGTTAACCCACTTCATCAGCGAAAGCAGGATTGTTTTAGACCAAATATATAAAAATGTGTAATTTGGTATTAGTTTTACTCACATAGTCAGTGTAGAGCCACCTTAAGCAGAAACGAGATACTTCTCATTTTGCCATAAACCGCGCGGTAGCACGTCGGGAGTCGCGAGATGTTAATGCGTGAATATTTTTGCCAAAATCCAATATGGACGTCAGGCGCCGTGGGCCCCCCACTCGTTCCTCGCGCATGCGCGGCCCCAAGTTAACGTCAAACGCACCTTGTAGTCGTATACCCAATCGAAAGAGACTACTTTTACTTCAATCGTGCTGTTATTCACGAATTCAAGAGTCGGAATGGATCATCCTGCAAACGTTGCATCGCTATAATCGTCCGAGGATCCTATTTTCCGAATAACTACAAAGATGTATACATGTGAAAAAATGGCTAGTAGAGGAGACGTAAAACGATAAGTTAGGTAAACAATTGATTACAAAGACTATTTAATCTTTCGGGATTCATTCCGCGATGTTTAAAATTGCAATAAACAACGATAAAAAACGATAAAAATTACAACGATAAAGTTCGAAGCCTTCTCAACGATGAATCCTATGAAGAACTGCAAGGTGACCCAACAGCTATAATACAGCGAGAAACTAAGCGCATCATCACCCAGTCATCCATTCCGGAAGAAAAAAGACGTTGGATTCTTCAAACTGCACCTAAACCTCCAAGGTTTTACGGCCTACCCAAGGTACACAAAAACAACATTCCACTGCAACCGATCGTAAGTGCCATCGATTCCCCTACTCATAAGTTAGCTAAATACCTTGCTGATGAACTCTTTCCATTCTCGGGAAAAAAGGAAACTTACGTTCAAAACTCCATGCATTTCATTGAAATCATCAAAAGAGCCAAGGTCACCAAGGAAGACATTCTTGTCAGCTTTGATGTAGTTTCCCTTTTTACCAATATACCAACGGATGAAGCGGTAAAAATCATCAAGTCTCTCACAGCCAACGGCCTCCCAGAAGACGTCCCAAAAATGGTCGAATTTTGCCTAAATAACTCATATTTCCTGTGGAATAAAACCTTCTACAAACAGAAATTTGGAGCTGCCATGGGTTCACCTCTTTCTCCAGTGATAGCTAACCTATTCATGGAGGTATTAGAACAAAAAGCGATACAATCTCATGACAAAAAACCAAAAGTATTCGTAATATACGTAGATGACACCTTCGCTATCTGGCCTCACGGAAAAGAAGAGCTGGAAAAGTTCCTGCAACATCTAAATGGACAAAGCCACTCTATTAAATTTACAATGGAAACAGAAAAGGACAACCGCCTTCCATTCTTAGACGTTATGGTCCAGAAGAAAGAAGATGGGACATTAGGTCATTCTGTGTACCGGAAATGTACCCACACAGACCGCTACCTACATGCCACATCGCACCACCACCCTCAACAGAAAGCCTCAGTCATGAGAACGCTGTATCATCGAGCTTTTACGATCTCTGACGCCGATTCCATCGCCGGTGAAAAACAGTACTTATTAAGAGCATTTGAGAAAAATGGTTTCTGCCGTGACTACATCTTGAAAACTGCATGGAAAGAAGAAAGAAATTCTCTCGCGGTCCGAAATGAAAATCGCACTGACCCGACAGAAAACAGAGAGAAGCCAAAGGCATATGCCACTCTCCCTTATGTGTCTGGAACTACGGAGAAAATCTCCATAATTCTATTGAAATACAATGTAGTTAGCAGATTCACATGCGTGACGAAGACAGGGGACGTACTTCTGAAAGCCAAAGACCCGCTTCCCCGGAACCTCTACGGAGGAGTATATGAAGTTTTATGCAGCTGTGGACATCCATATGTAGGCCAGACATGCAGAGCCCTAAAAATTTGCCTCCAAGAGCATCAACGGGCAATTAAAAATAATAATTACCGCATTTCTGCAATAGCCGAACACTATCTCAGCGGCCCCACTCATAATTTCAACTTTGAGGAGACAAAATTAATATCAAGGGTGGTACGATATTACCCAAGATTAATCAGGGAGGCTATAGAAATTGCAAAGAGACCCGAGAACGTCAACCGAGAAGACGGTTACACGTTAAGTAGAAAGCTCAAACGAATTTTTCATATTTAAATTCCGGCAACAATGGGAGTCCTCACTTATATGTAAAGACGAGCGAGAGTAAAGAATCAGTTCAAGGATGGATGGTAGCGAGTAATGAGATCCCGTATCTCTCGACGGCTCCACCTCTCGACGAGATTCTACAACAGAGGGAAAGAGAATTCTACCATCGGGCGGAGAAATCATCATTTATTGAAATCCACAAGATCGGATCTCGGGAAATCCTGCCGTGGGAGAGATTTCCACTCCCGATCGCTTCGACCGGAGAAGAAGCAACCCAGCCGAGAAAGGAAGCCTCTAAACTGCAACGGAGAGTGCAACCTCCGCCTGACCACAAAATTAAAAAGTAAAAGAGACCCTATAAGGACCAATTCACAGAATAATTGACATGGAGGCAAGGGCCTCTGAAAACGCCGAAGAGGAAGCCCAGCGGTGAAGCACCTAGAGTGGAACATCGCTGCCATCCCCACCAAGATCGGGGAAAGAGCATCACCATCCAGCGAATCAGTTCAGTTAACCTGATGAAGCTGGCAGGAGGACCAGCGAAATATTGTTTATTGCAATTTTAAGCATCGCGGAATGAATCCCGAAAGATTAAATAGTCAAAACTATATCCGCGGAAGCTTACGAGCTAATTGATTACAGTTTTGGTGATTTTGATCACCATAATCAAATGTGTGATACTTGCTGAGAGGTTATAGATCCAATGGATCTCTTGATGTCGGCATTAGCAAGAATTGTTAATTTGTTTGCGCATGATAATAAAAGCCTAACTTTTGTGATTTCGACGAAATTTGATGTGACAGTTATTATGACTTTTAAATCGTGGAGTTGAACGTAATTGCAAAAATAAATCGTGCCTTGTAGAATACTCCTTATGAATTCACTTGATCAGAAATCACTTCCTACCATTCGAATAAAAACCATTGCATCACGTCTATTTTATTTCTCTCTACATATCAGACACGCTATTTCACCGCTATCATTACAGTAACCTTTGACCTTTCGTCAAAATTTCTGATTTCACTGATTTCAGTTAAGTTGTCTCCTCACATGCACTTTCATGCTGCATTTGATCTAAAGCCGTGTACCACTTGATCACGTCACTTGATCAGAAATCACTTCCTACCATTCGAATTAAAACCATTGCATCACGTCTATTTTATTTCTCTCTACATATCAGACCCGCTATCATTACAGTAACCTTTGACCTTTCGTCAAAATTTCTGATTTCACTGATTTCAGTTAAGTTGTCTCCTCACATGCGCTTTCATGCTGCATTCGATCTAAAGCCGTTTCGAATTTCTCATTGCATTGACATTATTTTGGTGCAGCTTGGAACGAAAAAACTGCAGATGTTTCTCAGTTGGTGGTGGCTGTCTCATGGATGGAATATTGTTTTTTTATTGGAAACCTACTTTTTGGTCAGCGCTCAATTTCCTTTCGGTAACCCATTTTTACTTCGTAACATATTATATTGTTCGATTTCTTCCACCTGCTTTGATCTTCAATGAAATGACTTATTTAAAAACCTTTCCATTCACTTTTTACCCTTAACGAACAAAAATATTGAGAATTGAAAAATAATTATTTCCTTCTTATTATGATTAGGTAACAGAAGCAATGTGAAAAGTGTAGGGTTTGTGAAAACTGTAGGGTTTAATTTTCTCCCGGCGAAGAGTTGAGGTAAATTCTTCACGGGTTTCCGTCCGGGTTAGTGTCTCCATCTCCTCCTCTGCCGACGTTCCGAAGAAAGACTTATCTTTCGTCATCAGGGCCGTCAGCAGAGAAGAAGATGGAGTCACTTATCCGGACGGAAACCCGTGAAGAATTTACCTCAATGTGAAAACTGCTTAAAGTATTTTTTTTATAATTAGTTCATAACTAGCGGAAGGTACCCGTTGGAATTCAAAGGGTGTGAAAAAATTTTATTAGAAAATTTTATTAGAATTTTTAATTTTATAAGAAAACCACAAAGCCTAAATAATACTGTAGGCGTGGTCATTTGAGAAGTTCGTTACCTATCTTGTACGTTGTGATCGTTGTGGTAGACACGCTGACCGTTTTTCAGGTGCACGGAGAGATGAGTGACTGTTGGTCTTCTGCGTTGCGTCTGTTACCTTAGTTTCGATAAATGCTTCTAAGTAGATGTCCTGACTTCTCTCCCTCCCTCTAACCCTCAAATTTAATTAAAAAAACATTAGAGACTGCATTTTTATGCCTGCATTTGGCTTTTTGCAGCCTATAATGCCCCCGGCATAAATTCCCCCTCCCACCCCTTCCCCTCTTCTCCTCCTCCTTCCCCTCTTCTCCCCCTCCTTTCCCCCTCTCTACCCTCCTTCCCCCTCCTACCTTACCCCACCTCTGGTCCTCTTTCTCCTTACTTGTTTGTTTCCTTCCTTCCTGTGAAAAAGGTTGATAGCGGCAACTGAATCATCGATTTTTTGTGTTTACTTTTTTTGTGTTTCTATGTAAAATTCCGCCTTACTTGTGGCACCTTTCATTTACATAATTACTTGTCAGATACTTCTATAAATTTTTAAAATACCAATTATGAGAATATAACACAATTCTAATTATTCAATACCTATTGGAACAGTCAAAGGTGTCAGTTATCTCTAGCTACAAAAAAATATTTCCAGGTAAGTTTTTACATAAAATATAAGAATAAATCCCCCTCCGACGGATTCATTCGTTTACATTTTTTATACCGCTTGCAGTCATGCGACCACGAAATACACTGGATGTGATGCGATTTTATCGTAGAATCGAAATGCTACTTACTGGCAAAGTATAAGGCAGTCATTTTCCCTTGCAAGTGCGAACCGCGGTCGATTACTACCGCTTTCGATCCCTTCTATCATAGAAATACGTGCTTACATGTACCACTTGCTAGCAATCTCAAAAGCTGGGTTTACACGTCGAAGTTGACTGCCATGAGAGTCGCTCGATCACGATATATCGCTAATATCATCAACACACAGGTGTCCCAAGAGTCCCTGTAGCGACTCAGAACTCTCGCTAAGTACATACTGTACGTTCACGGTGGATAATAGTGAAAATGGCGGCTTTGATTCAGTAGAGGTGAATGGAGTTGCTTAATTTAGTGATACTTCATGAAATTAAGAAACTTTGCGCCACTTTCTTCTTCTCCTGTAAATAATTGGAGCGGATGCTGGCCATTTTCTTCCTCACCTCCTCGTTCGTGAGGCCGAACTCCCGGGCCATATTTGAAATGGCTGCGTTCATCGTACTGATATTTTTGTACGAGTCCGATCTCACATTCCAGAGGCATTCATTGTGTCTATACCTCTCAATAAATTTATATGTTTCTCCCTCCGACAACGTTATCCTTACGAGCTTTTTGTAATTGCCGGTCCTTGCCATGTTTTTGCTTGCGATGGTTGCGATTCACGTGGATTCACTGCGTACAAAATAGAAAAGATTCTACTTCGCTGATAGCTCGAATCCAGGTTCGATCTCGTTTGACCTAGTCCCCTATCAACTCTTACTCGCATCACAGTTCGTGTTCACACGTTCGAGTCGAGCTTAACAGTCGACTGGCATAGCAGTCAACTTCGACGTGTAAACCCAACTTAAGGCTTATCATGTGTTGGCTTATCATTGGTTGCCATATTGATCAATCGTCCTTTTTGAATGCGCCCATCGTTTGCGCAGTGAACAGAGATTTTGCTATAATAATCGAGAGAGTAACGTGGTCACGCTCGCTAGATTAGCACTGCGGGGTAAAATAGCTTACTTAGCATTCCCATTAAATTCCACTTGCTAGAATTCGCGGAGTCACTATTCGTTTCCGCCAAGGCGGAGGGGTCACTGCACTCCTTGCTGTTATGTGAAGCTGCCTTGGCATATTTTTCGAACTGCAATCGCCGCCTGCGATTATTAGCCATGCAGTTACTTAGTTGGGAATGGGAGGCCGGAAGCCCGTTTGAACGTAAAGCTGGCACGCGAGCGGTCAGCCGTCGGTAAGAGTCCCAGTCACTGTCGTGTGATTTACAGGTGTCTTATTCAAGAATGGCTCGGCGTTTATGAACCGACTTATAATTCTTCCTACTTTTCACATTTCGAGTCTTTCCGACCTTTTAAGTCTACTTTCACTAATCACGTCTACGTAGCATTTAGTTTTTTATCGTGACCCCATTGAAAATATTATTGAAGCCTTATTACAGGCTGGGAAAATAAATAAATTCTCCTGAGAAATTTCTTAATTAGCTATTGCGCGCCTAATGCTCTTATTCAGGAAGACCTCAGAATTATCAAGCCTTGAATATTACGGAATTTGACGACACAACCTAAATAGTTTCGAATAATATCATTTTAAAGTTGTGATTTGTCTAGTGCAGGGCCATTAAGTGATCTATTTAGACCCTCAGGAGTCGATATGACTTTGAGAGGGGCCGATATGGGATCTGGAGTTGATGGAAAGAAGGCTGCTAAAAATCACTCATAAAGTAAATATCTAGTTAAATATTATTGCATTTATATTTTACATTACATGAAGTTTTTTGTATCAACTAACGTTTTCTCTTAAGTAATAAATTCGTTTACAATAATATTTTTAATTCAGGTCAGATCACCAATACACTCTCTGGTTTTATTTTCAAATACGACAGAACAAATACTTTTCTTTAAATAATAAACACTGTAAAATAAACAATCTGAAAATCACACAGGTTTTCGATTATGTTATCATAATCGTGTAATAATAAAGACGAGGGTGGTTGATAAAATATTAAGATAATCTTGAAGGGGTCCGACGGTAAAAAAAAGTTTTGTAACGTCACGACCAGAATATCGCCAAAGTAGAGTCCTTATGGAATAAGGGCCCAGTTCTCGCAAGAGTTAGTGGCACGCGGATGCGCAAGACTTACGTCATAGAGGTCGTGATTCTAATGTAAGAGAGAGAAGGACGAAGGGGGTGTTACGAGTGAAAGTGATAAAGCGTTTACCTCTGACAGTCTGATTTGCCGCGTGGTTCGACAGGGACGTATCGCACGCAGAATAACCAAAAGTAAACTAGGGCACGTAGCAGTAACTCATTCACCTGCAGAGTCTAGATTGTTAGGAAACTGACCCCTGTTCCAAAAATGGTCCAATGCACATCTATCAAGAAGTTTTGTGAGCATGAATAGGTGTTCTAGAACTCTGGTTAGTGTCCACGTGTTATTCTTCTCATGTTGAACCGGCACCAATTTCTGTGTCTTTTCCGAAATTGCGATTCCCTGATTGATATTACAGATCCACTGAAAGGGCAAATTTTTTTTCTTAGGGTGGGTTTACCCTGTCAATTACTTCTGAAAGTTTCTTCTAAGAGAGCTTGGGGAGTATTTTACCCGGAGGAAAAATTTTTATGAGTTAGTGCAGAGCCAGAACAGGTGCTGTTTACACTGGCAACAACACGCTTCTGCAAGCGACATGCCGAAACCTTTAAAAGTTCTGCAAGCGGACTTTCAGAGCCGTTTACATTTGCAATTTACGTCAAATCCGCTGGCTGCAAGTAATTTGCGTAATTAACTTGCCTGTGTAAACCCACATTTAATGAAATAACTATCCCTAGACTTTTTTGATCAGCGATAGGATATGCTCGTAAGAAGTATAATATAATGTAAGTACTGGGTCATTATTGCATTATTCGTTGAAACTGGTGAATAGACGGTGTGACCAGTTCATTCGTAGTCAGGGTCGTTCGATTCAATACATCCGTAGCTCTTCTCTAAATGTACCGGAGAGACTAGGAAATGCCATTTAGTCCTAAAATCAGCGAAGGGAAATTCCTTGAAGTCACCTCCCCGTAGTAGAGAGAGGGCAATGTTTGTTAAACAAACGGCAAACGACGTAGGGACCGAGTATCTTCCAGGATAAGTAGAGCCCTTTTATCAAGTGCCAATAGCATCTACGGAGGGTGGATGAGCTAATAGAAGGTAGGGAACCCTCTTGCCCTTGGAGTGGGAAACAACTCCAAAGGGCGGATGAGCCTTACAAGGCCAACGGCATTGGATGCGGAACGCAAGGGAAACCACCGCATTAAGGATCCATAGGATATCCAAAGTAACAGCAGTTAATAGGATGGATTCCGCTCTAGTAAAATATCAATCCGGAGGTAAAATAGTCCCCCAATCGGATCTCCGGGCGGGGACTGCTAGAGATTTTGCAAGGATGAAAAAACCTATTAAAAGCAGAAGAAGAATTGGAACATGGAATGTCCGTACTTTATTAAAAAGTGGTAAACTTGAAAATCTGAAACTAGAAATGGCAAAAATGAAATTGGACATTTTGGGGATATGCGAAATGCGTTGGCCTGATAGCGGGGACTTTTGGAGTTGGGACTATCGTATTATTCACTTTGGCACCATACAAAACAGGCCGGGCCAAGGAGGTGTTGGAGTGATACTGAGCAAAGAGATGGGTGGAAGAGTAAAAGGATATGTACAATATAGTGTTAGAACGATCCTAGTCAAAATAGACACTACACCTACAGAGACTGTGATAATACAAACGTATATGCCCACATCAAGTCAAGAAGAAGAACAGTTAGAAGTAATATATGAAGAACTGAACAACGCCATGAAAGGAATCAAAGGTGATACTAACTTGTTTATAATGGGAGACTGGAATGCAGTTGTAGGGGAGGGAACCGATGGAGAAGTGGTAGGCCCTCATGGACTTGGTAAAAGAAATGTAAGCGGAGATCGACTTGTGGAGTTTTGCAACAGCAACCAGCTTCTAGTAACTAACACCTGGTTCCAGCACCATTATAGACGGCGATACACATGGAGAGCACCTAGCGATCACAAGCGTTACCAAATAGACTTCATTCTATTCAAAAGTAGGTTTAAGAATCAAATTAAAAACTGCAGAGCAGACGCTAGTCCTGATATAGATTCTGACCATAATTTAGTTATGAGTGATTGCCAACTTAAGTTTAAGAAGTTGGAAAAGCCAAAAAAACCGTAAATTGGAACTAAGAAAAACTAAAAAATGAAAACATTAGGTATCTATTCGCAGGCAAAACAGACGATAATGTGGTTATTGAGGAAGATATGGATGTTGAAAAAAGTGGAGCAATATCAAAACGGGTATGTGGAAGGCTGCAGAAGAGATCCTTGGAAAAAAGAAAGTTATAAAACATAAGGAGTGGGTGACTGATGATCTAGTAGCCATGATTGAACAAAAAAGGAAACTAAAAAGGGACACGACTGAAGAGGGTAGGAAAAAATATAAAAAACTAAGGAATGCAATAAATAGGGGAACAAGAAAGGCCAAAGAAATATACTTGCAGGAGAGATGCAAAGAGGTAGAAGACCGCATGAAGGCCGGAAACCTTGAAACAGCTTACAAAACAGTGAAAAATTTCTTTGGAAATAGAAAGATAGCATGCAGTAGTGCAGTACCCTACTGAAAGAAAACAACACAATGGCCTATGAACAGGAAGAAATCGTTGAAGTATGAAAATTATATTTGGAAAAACTTTATGGAGAAGATGAAGCAGCAGTAGAAAATGACATTATTGAAGACGAAGCCATTGTAAACCATCATGAAATAGGCGACAGAGTTATGCGTGAGGAATTCGATCACGCAATTAAAATCATTAAACACAAGAAGGCCTCTGGCATTGACACACTTCCTGCAGAACTTATTCAAGCATCTGGGGATGAGGTGAAAAACATTTTATTCCAGCTGGTGGGTACCATGTATGATACAGGGAAACTACCTGAAGATTTTAAAAAGTGTGTCATAGTACCAATACCCAAAATAACTACAGAAAAATGTTGTCAACAGTATCGCACACTTAGTCTTATCTCCCACGCCTATAAAATATCAAGAAAAATAATACAGAAAAGAATAGAAGGAAAGATTGAGGGCATGCTCACTGAATACCAATTCGGCTTCAGGAAGGGAAGAGGCACTCGAGAGGCGATCTTAGCATTAAGATTAATCATGGAAAAGAGAGCTCGAAAGAAACAGGATACCTTTATTACTTTCATTGATTTTGAGAAAGCTTTTGATCGTGTGAGGTGGCAGCAGCTATTTCAGATTCTGAGAGGGATAGGAATAAAGTACCGATACCGTAGAAATTAAATAGCAGATATACAAAGAGGAGGTAGCTGTTATAAGATGCGGTGCACACCAGAGATAAGCTAAGATAAGAAAGGGGGTGAGGCAAGGCTGTTCCCTGTCTCCGCTGATGTTTAATGCATACATACAGAGAGCTATGGATGAAGCGCGAGAAAGGTGGGGAGAAAATGGTGGAATAAGTGCTCAAGGCAGACAGATTGATATGCTACGATTTGTTGATGATGTAGCTGTATTAGTAGATAGTGAAGAAAGCTTATCAAACATGCTGAGGGACTTGGAGGCAGTCAGTAAAAGATTCAATATGAAAATCAACGGAGAAAAGACAAAGATCCTTGTCATGAGCAGGAGGGGAGCAGACGCAGGAGTTATGCTCAATGGTCAAATACTCGATTCAGTATAGGAGTTACAATACCTTGGAAGCAAAATCACATCAGACGGAGGTAGTGCCAAAGATCTCATCAGCAGGATTAATCAGGCCAAGGCAGCTTTTAATAATAAGAAAGGGCTCTTAACTTCCAACAACAGTAATTTGCGTTTAAGAAAACTTTTACTCAAGACATTTGTGTGGAGTGTTTTGCTTTATGGAAGTGAGGCATGGACACTTGGTACAAATTGAAGAAAGATAATAGAGGCCTTCGAGATGTGGTGCTACCGGAGAATCCTTAAAATATCTTGGATGGAGAGGAAGACTAATGAAACGGTACTACGGAGAGCTGATGAGGTGCCATATCTGTGGAACACAATGAGAAAGAGACGAGACACCTGGATAGCCACATTATAAGACATGAGGGACTATTGGGAACCATTGTAGATGGCTCAGTTAAGGGTAAAATGCGAGAGGTAGACTCAGAAAGGAATATGTCAATCAGATTGTAGAGGATATTGGCTGCCATTCTAACTTGGAGTTGAAGAGGTTGGCTCAAGATCGGGCGGAATGGAGACGGAAAACGGCTGCTGCTAATCCAATCTACGGATTGCTGACCAGAGAAGATAACCTACAGAGGAACAATCGAGATATCGAATGACCTTGATTCGGAGCACACGAGCATTTAGGTGCTTATTGGAAAAAGTGTTAACCGGATCACAACGGAACTGCTTTTACCTCCTGTATCCTCCTTGTAAGACCTATAGTCTCCCACTTCGCGAATATATTCCTGCTTCATCACCGCTATAACGAATTCACTACATGTGTATTAGCAATACACCTTTTGTACAATATTTCATTGAAAATACACGTTGAAAATATTTGCCATGGAGTACCGGTTTGAAATTGTCCTTATTTTTTGTGAGTTTCTCCTATATTTTGTATGGATTTTTTTAGTTGTTATTTGGCTCCTTACAAATTGTTTACGTTTTCAAGAGTTAGTTTAAACACTTAGTGATATTATCCAACATGTAAAATTATTGAAGATTTTGCTTGGTTTTGGAAAGCTTGTTTTCCTGTTCCTGTTTAATTTTTTATCGCAGATCGCTGCGTATAATAAGTAATTATCCTCATCGTTTGTTTTGTCAACCAGACCGCATATTTAATGATGACTTTAGTCTCACCTTTTAGAAGGTTTGGGCACGTCAAGTGAAAACGTGGAATTTTTCATTTCTATCTGCGCATGCAGCCGCGATTCAACCTCCTCATGCACTCAGGAGACGCATTAAAAGCAACCATAGATCACATCTCGCGCGACGCTGAAAACTAGGCCCCTAAGCATAGCGAAGGGGGTTAACGCGGAAAAAAACACTAAGCAAACGTGTTATTGAATGCGCTGCCATATGCGCCGGTGAAAGCGCACGGTACAGTATATACCGACTCGCCAGTCTGCTCAGATGCGAGATACCCGTGTTATTGCTACATAATTGGTGTTTTACTGGACTGGATAGTTTTTAATAGATCATTGCTGCTATTCCACCCATTACGTTTTTGAGTGCTTCTTTCCTCATTCGATTTCTCTCTTTACCTCAGCATATTTGTATAATTTAGTCGGCCCCGGTGGTGGCGGGGTAAAGTCCTCGCCTGCTAATCTGAGGGTCGCGGGTTTGAGTCCCACCTTGGTTAGTTTTTCGCATGCCCAGGTAATGGGTGTTACTGTCAAGTTCTGGTGGTTCGGCCCCTGAGAAACCTGAAACGCAGGCAAATGCCTTACAGGGATCTCAGGGGCATACGGACCACCAGAATCGTCCTAGAGAGCAAAAAAAATAGGCATAGATCTTTCATTCACCACAATTTCGTGTAGGTACAGTCAAAAAAGTTCAATTCTCGATCATAGACCTTTAAAGCTGACTCTGCTTTAATAATTTCCTCCTTACCACTCTACCCTTGCATATCTCTTTTGCTTCAGCTACCCACTCTAAAGGTGGGTTTGCGCGGTCTAATTTATTGTGAAAGTTACTTGCAGCAAGCAACTTACTTCGTAAATAGCAGGTGTAAACGGCTTTGCTAGTCCGCTTGCAGAACTTTTAAAAGTTTCGGCAGCCGCTTGCAGAAGCGTATCGTTGCCAGTGTTAACAGCAAACTAGCGCTGCCCAAACTCGGGAAATACTTTTCGTCTGAGTAAAATCCTCCGCAAGCCATTATAGAAGAAACTTGCTGAAGTAACTTTCCAGTGTAAACTCACCCTTATACTTCATGCATCACCTCCTGTTCTTTAGGTCTAATATTCCTTCTCTAGAGTGTATCTTCCAAAAACGAAAATTGAATCGTAGAAAATCTGTATTTTGTATATTGAGTTACATATTTGTTTTGTAAATATATAATTGCATGATGTTAATGGTATACGTTTTTGTACACTTTAAAATTCTATTAGCTCCTCTGTCAGTAGGATTCGCAGGTTTCTCACGCCCCCCCCCCATCTTGTGCGAATCATATTATGTGCTTATGTACAATATTTGTATAATAGTGCACACATTTTTATTGATACAGGTTTTTTATTCTTTTTTCTTCGAAAATTACTCAACAATTCATCTACCGATCGTATTGTCTGTTTATATTAGTTTTGGCTATTTTATGTAGTCAATTCAGTCATAGTATATTATATATATTGGATCATATTTATGTCGGAGGAGTGTAGGGTGTGAGAGGAAGGGGTAGACCGCGAAAATTGTGGGTGAATGTGCAAGAAGATACTCGTAAGATAATAAATATTAGGAGTATTAAGAACTGGAAGAAGTGCAATGAAAAAAATATATGAGTTTAAACGAAGCAAAAGAGGTATGTTAGGATAGAGTAGTATGGAGAAAATGTTAAAGCAAGGTCGACTTTACAGGATTGTCATCGAGAGTTGAATTTTTTACTGTAACTCCCCGGAAAGGTAATGCCGTATGCATGTATTGTTATATAATTGTGACAAGATTTAGGTGGAAGAATGCATTAATCTATTTTCTTCTAGCCTAGCCTACATGACCATCCTCCACCTTCCCCCCAAACGTTCTAACGCTCAAAACGTATTTCATTATCTCATTGCTCCGTGTTACTTGCTGCGTTACCCCCGTATGTACCCCTAATGTTGAGGCATACCCCATATAAGTGCGCTTCCAGAATAACAAAACAGTGTGATATAATTGGTTTTCTTGTGTTTGTTTACGTTCTATAGGTTGTCTTTGGAACAAATACAAAAGTTAACTAATAATATATAACAATTTACTTTTTAAAAACTCCAATGGCCGCAATAAATTGGCACCACTCGTCAAAATTACACAATTGCTGTGTTGGTTTGCGGGAAAAAATGGGGGGGAAATCCACGGCAGTGAACCCTCATTCCCCCCCCCTCATTCCCCTCCCCCATTCCCCCCCCGCCCGTCACCACACTTATTCCCCCCTCCCCTCCTCCAAACCCTCTCCACCAATACCTCTCCGCCCCCTCCCACAAACCCAACGTCATTGGTTCCCCATCCATCTCCTCGCATTTCTTCATTTTCGTATTTATTCTAGGTTGTCCTCCCGATTCACTTACAACCTTGCGTTGCAAGTGCCTTCTCCCTTCAGTTCGCTGAAGAGGGCCACCTTGTGGCCAAAACACGCGTATCTGACGCACACCCTCGTCTTTTCCTGCCTTTGTATCGTTTTTTGACTACGCTCATTTTGAGCTAGATTCTCCCAGAAGTTGGGCCCGTGTGAGTGAGTGATTACCTGAGTGCTTGTGAGTGTGTTTGTGGTCATAGCCCAGGCATCCTTAGCGGGGTCTCATCAGCCTTAGTGAAGGATTGCTATTCGGTTTGAGTATGTGTGTCTGTGGTTGTGTCACTGGCGAGGACGTAACATTCCCGTAAACCACCACAGAAGGTATTTTTGGTCGAGAGGTTGTCACTGCCGTGGAATTGGCCCTTTTTTCCCGCAAACCAATACAGCAATTTTTGTGTACTTTTGACGAGTGGTGCCAATTTATTGCGGCTCTTGGAGTTTTTTTTAAATAGCTTGTTACGTGAAGAGGCCGTAGAGCTCAAGTTCCCTATATTTTTAATAATGTATATGTGACGATAGTGTGACAAAATTGGGAAATTCGTAAAATGTTCACAGTCAGATGCAAGTTTGTGTTTCGTAAAATGGAGTAACGAAACAGATTTCCTTTTCGCGTGTCGTTAAGTATTCGCTTTTTGTTTCTCAACTTGCTTTTGTTTCAAACCGGATGTTAATGGCCCGGCTGGCCTTGCGAGCCATAAACTCACGAGCAATTTCTTAATGAACCCGCTCGAGTGCCACCTTGAATGTGGGATTTTTTTTCTTTTTGTTTGAAATGAGCTAATTTCAAGAAAGACCATTTGGTGTTCACTTAAATCAGATTAATAATTTTTATGACCGCAGACGATTCCGAATTTGGGCCTGTGGTTTAAAAATCTCATTCGTGGCGACACATTTTCATGTCATCGTATTTGCGGTGAAGATAGTAGGTTATATCATTTTCAACCGATATATTACTTTAATTTCGATATATATATATATAGAGAGAGAATTCCGTTGATAGGCCGCAGAGTTGCTTTACGGATAGTTTTCCATTTCACAATGGTTCGGTCTATGGCACATACCAAACAATTTTTATATATTTAACTCTGATCTTAATGACTTCAAAGAAACTCATGGCAGTGAACTGCTATCATCTTACGCTAAGAAATGTTGCCAATGGAATATCTTATTATTATTAGGTGTAATTTACCGGTAAATCTAGGTTTGAATGGAAGTAGGACTATTTGAAATAAGCTTTTAAAGCTGAAGGTCCTTGTCTCAATACACTATTTCGTTCTTCAGCTTCACATCCATTCTATCTCTCTTCATTCCCTCCATAAAGACACCTCTCTCTTCTCCTCCCCCGTTTACCCAACATCCTCCCCTCTACTACGGCCTTCAGTGTCTCCTCGCCTGTCATTACTAGTTTAATCCACTTACTCTGTCTTCTCCCAAGTCCATTATGTATTTTCCTCTCATCATCCACCGTATCAAGCACTTCATTGTTTGTGTTCCTTTTCCCCCACCCCACCTTCTCCATTCTCCTTCACCCCCACATCTCAAACGCTTGCTGCCTATTCTCCTCCTAATTCCTCAAGAGTCCACATTTCTGTCCCATCCAACGCTACACTCAATATCAAACTCTTTGCCAAACTTTTATTTACATTCTTACACAAGGCCCCCGTCATTAGCTCTCTCCTATTGCCGAATTTTTCTTTCGCTTATGGAAATGGAGGGAAAATATTTTGTATCCATTTAAATTATATTTGTGGTATTGAAGGTGACTTTGCACCGGAAATTCATTTCTGTTCATAATATCAATATTATTATTTACTAAATTTTTATCTATCTTTATTGAAGTTGAACTTGTGAATGGAAGTCTGAAAGGCCAAAAACGTTCTAATCGTTCTAAATTTTTATTATTTTTGTTGTTAATATTTCACGGCGTAAGCTGAAAAAGGATTTGCTACCCAAGTTTTTTTTAAAAAGATCTTATAAGCATTATTTTATTTTACATCTTTTTAAAAATATATGTAATTGATAGAATATTTTCCTACACATTGGTTAATATCCGAATCAATCTGAGCGTCCTAATTTGTTTAAACAATACCTTTCTGGGGTGCCCAGCAGTTCCATATACAATGGAAAACGCCTTCTATTTTTTTTGCCACTTATCTAGAAAAGTAGCGGGTGATAGGATAATATTTCAGTATCATTAGGAAGATGAAATATTTTCTTCGCAGTGAGATGAAATTCAATGAACTTTATTTGAAATGGAGTCTCGTTAAAACTATCTTAATTAAGCTCCCCGTGTAGTGCTAGAATATATGAAAAGCATTAAATTCGGCCGAGAATTTTCCATCTATGCTCTATTAAAACCATTCGCTCCTAGTGTTTTAGGATTTTCCCTGTGGTGTAACCAATTAAATGAACGCGTAATTCAACATAGCGATTGAATGACACATTTCGTTACTGCAAATTTTCATAGGAATATCTAAAAACCTTTTAAAATTGCAAAACAGTCAAAAAGTATTGTTTAAGAATTCTTACTTCCCACACATCCAAATTGTAAGAATTAAAATCTTTACGTTTCATTGCAAATTCAGCATTCGCTTTACTTAAATTATGGCAGCAAAAGAATGTAGATCTGGCTCCTGAAGGCCAAGGGTGTTCCATTGCAATTTGGCTCCCGGAAAATCACACGCTCACCTTGGCTTTAGCTCTGGTTCGGTACATCCCGCGTAAAATTTATCAAGCTATAACGATCTTAATTTCATGACTGTTGATTTTGATATATTTTTATAATTATTTAGGAGTGGAACGAAAAGCGTGATGAAACTTTTAGTAGATCTGATTCGCGATCCGTTTTGAGATTAGAATGTTACACGCTAGGCTGTGGGGTGACTAAAAAAATAGTTCCTCACGTATTTCAACTCAACATACCGGATATTATTTAAATACCACTATACATATGTATAGGGCAGATCAAAGCAACAAAATAAGATAAATTCACAGTCAAAAAGTATTGTTTAAGAATTCTTACTTCCCACTCATCCAAAATATTACAGCCAAAGCAGAGTGAGTCACCATCAGACAAAACTCATCTCACTCGGAATTGGCGCTTTCCCGGCGTATGATTGAATGAGTAAGTTCTTCACGGGTTTACAACTGGGTCAGAAGTTCAGGTACCGACGTTTCGATGACTAACCCCACCATCGCTTTCGAGGAGATTGGTCATCAATCTCCTTTGACAATGATGATCAATCTCCTTGAAAACGATGGCGGAGTCAGTCATTGAAACGTCGATACCTGAACTCCTGACCCTGCTTGGAACCCGTGAAGAATTTACTCATGCTCATCTCACTCATTTCGTTCTTTCCCTCTTCCAAATCGCCTCATTACAGCCACCCTTTTAAACCTCTCGTGCATAGTGTCTCCGTGTGAGAATGCCGAATACGATACCTATGTGGGGGTCGTGGTTTTCCAGCAGCTGGCTTCTGGAAAATCGCAGGTGGCCCAGGGAAAGACACTGGCCTCCCTACCCTGAATGTGTGAATTCTACACGCCAATGGTGAGGGGTACGGGGTGAGTAGTCTCACCCATCAAAACCAACCTTCGGGTTGAACCGCTGAGATTTTTTGGAGGTCTTGGTTTCTTAGTAGGTAGAGCGCTGGACTACCGTCCGAAGGGTCTCGGGTTCAAATCTGGGTGAAGCCTCTCTGGACACCCCCTCCGGGAATCCTCGCGGTGCGACTGTCTGATTGTCAGAACTTCGTGGAAAGCCGCAGGTGGCTCAGAGAGAGGAACTACCCCCCCCCCTCCCTGGGTGTCAGGATTTCACACGCCGATGGCTTAGTATGGGGTGAGCTCTATTCTCACCTATCAACCCAACCTCCGGGTTGAAACACTGAGAGAGTGGTAGTTAATTCCATTAATCCGGGTTGAGCAAAGAAAAATTTTCAATTTAAGTACTTCTCTAATCCACGCTGATGAGTAAGTTAGGCATCATTGTACGCTCTAGTTGAAGAAAACCATAAATTCAATTCAACACGTTCTCGTGCTGAAATTATGTGCTTGATCAAACATTTTTCCATAATTTGTGAATTATTTGACAAGTATCATATTTAATAGGATTGATTGAAAATATTCCTTGGTTTTTACCATCCATTCCTGTAAATAATTTTGGGTTAATATCGTTAATAATTTAGCTTAGTGGTAAAAATTATGTTTAGAAGAAGCTGAAGCTTGCAAAAGCGATAGCTCGATTACGAGTCCCTGAACCGCGTTTCTGGCTTGATGCTCATTTTGGAAACCTCACCTTTTTACAGGTCACGCCTTCTATGTTAGTATCAGAGCTACTGCAGCTTCTGCAAACATGAGTTAGCAACTTCTCATTCTAATTTTAGATCAGTTAAAAAGAAAGATCCCAGAGAGCAACTGATTGTGCTAAATCATGCTTAAACTTTGGAAGATAAACCTAGTACAGATAACGTTAAAAACGCTTCATGGAATGTGTTGGAAAAAACCATATGAGAAGAAATCAGGTTGCAAATGTTTATATCGTTTTGAAGCGGGAATAACTTCGACCAATAATGATTCCGAACGTGGTGACCTGCCCGGACCTTAGTAACGACTTTCTTTTAATGTGAACGCTTAGAGAATTTTTATTTTGTCCACTTATTCAGCGAAAAATGAGTTATGTATAATAGTTTTTAAGGTGGTTGGAGCGATTTTGGTATATGTACAGACTTGCGTGAAATTTTGCATGTGTGTTATTATTAGTGATATCTATAGATGAAAGAGAAAAAATAAATTTTACCAACTTAGTTTTTTGTCAATTCTATGCTATATCACGTAGCCTTTATTGTTAACAATTAGCCTGATGGCACATGAAATATATTTCGTAATTATTTGATAAAATGTGCAAAGATTTTCTTCTAAACGCGAAATAGTTATAATATTATAATAGTTGCTGACAAATATCACGGTGTTACGCTGATTCAAAGATTCGTAAAATCATATTGAAATATAATTTTCGCTTAAATTTCGAATACAGCGTCGAAAACTGTATGCCGAAAACATAGCATGTCTAAATGTTTATAGGCAACAATGTAAAAATACAATTCTTGCATCATTTACATTACTGCATGTACGGTTCCACCACATAAACATATACTACTTGAGTGAATTGTGGTCCAATAATTTTTCTTCGACTTATTTGAAAAATTAAAAAAGTGTGCACTCAATGAGTCACGATTACTGCTTCAGCCACCTTAAGGCGCTTGAGAAAGAGCTTGCACACCTAAGCTGTTGGCCAATCGAAACTGAGGTAGTGAACATCGAGTGCGCGCCTGCGTATCATGTATCTGCAATTATCACGCATTTATTATGCGAAACAATACTTTAAAAATCCTTTTTAACCCACCCTAATCGCCATGCCCCCGGAGAATTTTCCTCATTTCCAAAGTAATGGGCAACCTTAAAATGAAGTAATTGTTATTGAGAACAATACGATACAACGATTCCGCGACATTCCTAAAAACTCCTTCCAGAGAGTATCACATAAGATGGCAGTAAAAAGTGAAGTGAAGAAAATTAATTCCCAACGGAGGAGACGAGGTTGAATAAAAGTAGTCGTTTACTTTTGTATGCTTTCGCCAGAAATTTTCATTGTTTAAAAAAAATACTTTTCGCACTAATAATGCTGTCTCAGGACAGATGTGGTGGAAAGTTTACATAACAAACCAGAGGACCTTCTCCCTATCCAAGCACCCCTCTCTCAACCGGCGACATCCCAAGAAGGGAGGCAAAAGATATCGCATTACCCGTGGTGTGCTTCTACCCCCTTACCCCCTCCCATACCTCTTCCTCGCCTCAACTCCTCTCTCTTTTCCGTCTATCCCTTCTCACCGTGAACCCTCCTTCCCCCCCCCCCCCTATTCCCCCTCCCCCACAAGCCCTCCATCGACTGTAAAATATACTCCGATGTAACCAATGATGTGAAACAGAGGTCGGCAATCTCCGGCCTTCAGGCCAGATATGGCCTAGGTAGTACTCCAGTGCGACCTAACCTAATTACTTATTATTGGAATTCGCCTAATTGAATAGTTTCCACCTCAAAGAGGACAGGCGCTGGAATCAGAGAAATACCACACGGTACATGCCTCATCCAGTAGGTGGCACTAATATAGAGCTAGGCATGATATGCCTCGCTCTTTGTAGTTATTTGCATTCTCATCATTAGAGCCTGATTTGTATATCTATCGAAGAACATGCAATATCATGTTTCCAAATGATCGTACTGTATTTTGGAATAAAAAAACTTTCCTTGAACACCTCGTTTCTTCTGGCCTAGTGTGCCTTCTTGACCTCCTGAAATAACCTAGTAGTTCGAAAAGCTTGCCGTCTCCCAATGTAAAACATCGAAACCGGTGGCATTAAAAATGTATAATGCCCCGTTTGAATTGCAAGGGTTGAATCATGGTTAACTTGGCGGCTGCACAGAATTTTATATACCTGGATCTCATACATTGCTATGAACCTTACGTGAAAATGCCTTCAGTTTCCTGAAACACTGATTTTTATTTTACTATAGTTGATTGAAAATTATGTAGCGTTTGAAAAGGAGAGTAGAGCGCGCCATGTTGACATGAAGAGGCCTGACGTCACAACTGCCTTTCTCCGTCGTAGCCGGCCGTGATTTACTCATAGACCTTGAATATAGACCTATATCCAAGGTCTATGTATTTATTAGCTCATCTTCGCTCCTTGGATTTAGCTGCAATTCCGCGCCCTCTGCCTTCTTAACATTCTTCTTGATACGATTTCCTAACCATCTTAATATTTATTATTTGAGAATTGGTAGAGGAATTTGTCTGGGCGAAGTCAAATAACTTACTGCTAGTGTACGCTTTGGCTGTACATATTACGGAACTCTCTCCGTAAGAGCCTTTACACACGACGCGACTTGAGTGGTATCTAGGCACGAATTTCAATACAACCTACGCGCCTGCAGCAGTGCCGTGGTCTCCACCGATACTTATATTTATTTATTTGCCCATACGGTCAGACATACAAAAAAATGTCTTGCATCCTCCTTTGAATGGACTTTCTGGCTTTATTTATCCAGGAGAACTACAATTTTCTTTTCACTGTAGTGCTGCTGGATTTCTGCTTGACCCTCCATTTTCTTATTTCGTATTTCAACCTCGATTTCAACTAACTTGCGTTCACACTTTCCAATGCCACTAACCTTTGTCAACCCTAGTAACTCAAGCGTGATAAACAAGTTTACTAGGGTTGACGCTAACTTGCGTTCACACGGTGAAACTCTTACTAGAATTCGAGTTACTAGAGTAGAAAGCTTTAGGGGCGTAAGAAGAAAATGGCCAATAAATCTTTTTTCAAAAGTTTTACTGCTCACTTCGTAGAACTTCTAAACGTTCGTATTCATAATTAAGTAAAATACATTGATAAATGATAAAATTTCCCGCCTCACCAGCCCTAGTTCCACGTTTTTACATTCCACGAACCTTTGTATATCCTCCTTCTACAACAGTAAGTGCAATAACAATAAACGGCGAATAGACAAATATATTCTGAGAATGAAAGAATTATTGCAGTTTTCCACTTTCTTAAAAGTCAGTTTTTAAACCGATTTTTTAAAAAGTGGATTACTGCGAGAATTAGTTCATTCACGATAAACAAGTTCCTCCACATCTGCCGTGAGACAACCTTATTGAAACATATTCTGTACCTGACAATGCCGTAAATCGGCGAAACGTGTCGTGATGCTAAAAGATTTGACAAAAGTACTAAGTATTTTTTAATTTAATTACAAATAGAAAAGATCTTCTTTTGATTTTTTTTTCTGTTGATAAGCATGCAGTTTCGATTGATAAATCTCCAGAAATAATAATTAGAGGAAATAAATCTGAAAGACAGTTTTTAAGGAATAATCGAGGAAATTCCTAACTAGGTCATAACTTTGGGTAATTCTGCGCGGTTCGCTTTAATGTGCTTCGACAGCTTGGGTGATATGTTAATTACTATCTGCCACTCGCAGACGGTGGCACCACCTCAACACCACACGGCACGAATCGGATTATCTCCACTTCAAATTCGAGTCGAACCCAACTTGGGTGAATGATTGAGAATTGGTTTTTCCAGCATGTCAGGTCGTTGTGATATTTTAGGCATTAATTGCCACTGTCATTTGCACTTTTGCATATCTTTGAGATTCCCCTTAGGTTCACTGTTCTATTAGCTGTTATGCTTGTGGCCTAATGGACTTACCTGAGGAAACCATTGTGATGAATTTGATTTTAAACATCTCCCAAAATGATTTTTATACGCTACAAAAGCATCTCTCCTCAAGAAAAGACAAAATTAGAACGTTTAAGTTCTGCTCCGTCATTAGTATATTAATTTCCATCATCCTAAGTAATTGATAGGATAGTTGAAATCATTAGTTTTAATTTTGAGTTAGAGGTAATTTTAAAATAATTATTGCCATTTGCTGAAGAATAAGTAATAATATTAAATTAAAATTGTACAAAAACAGCTACATATACAAGTGCCAGTTTTGCATCATTGCTATTACTTAACACTTCGAAAGACACTTTGATTCTATAAATCATTAGGTCAGTTGATGTTGGCCTAACAAAGTCTCTTAGTAGTTGAAAATACTCCATTAAAATCGTCAGTGTCTTCATCGTTGATATCCGAAGATGAGAGTCTTCAATTGTCAACCAGTACATGTGAAATATTATGCTTCACTGTCTCCCTTGGCGCTAAAAGATTCACTGCACTCCACTTGAGCTTGTCACGTCATAGACATTACACTCTCATTGTGGTGAAGGACCAAAGTTGGAAATAACTGGGCATATTGGAATAATTTAATCAATAGGTATGAAAAACATTTTCGGGGCTCTCTCCCCGTCGGTGAAAATCGTCGCTGAGCTCTTTTGAATTTGGCAAACGACTCAGGATCTTCCTTGAATTGGAATTCCAAAATTGGAAATCCATACGTTTTGTGGGAGAAACTTTTTTGGTTGAAAGTCTTGTGTTCAGTATCGATCTAGGACATATTGAAAAAAATTACTTATCGTTATGGAAACAGCATTTCACTCACTCTCATTATATTCTTGGCAAGTTTTGAACTCTTAAACTTCCTGGAAACATGACCATCGACGAAATCCAAGGACGATACGTGGTGAGTCACTGTACTGGTTGAAGTATATACCGTAACCAATTTAGTCCTTTCACATAGGTATCGAGTGAAAAAAAACTGTCGTGCAACACATGCATTTGAGATCGCATTCGGAAAATATTCCAAGAAAAATGGATCTTGGGTATTGTTAAAAAAATAGATGTCTGTACTTTCAAGGCTTCGGAAATTTGTTTCGTCGGGTAATGTGTATAATCAAGGTCTTAGGATTGAAGGCGACCCGCGCCCGCTCTCAAGTCTAACTACCCCAAGGCGAAGTTCGATGTAATTTCAAGTATCACACATTCTCCCGACACGTCTTGAAGCCTTAAACGTTACGTGGCAAATAGCACACGATGATGCACCTTTAGATTCACACGATCGCCTCGGGTGTTTCTCAAGATTTCTTGATCTTGAGGAGTACGTAGGAGCAGACGAAGAAGAACATAATCCACGAGATCGTCGCCAGGTAGCCGGAGTAGACGGAGGGCCACGACAGTCCCCACCCCTTGATCATGATGTCCCTCAGGGATTCCGAGGCGAGCGTAAGGGGCAGGAAGCGACTCAGGTGTTTCATGTACCTTGGAAGTCCCTCCACAGGCCAAATAATTCCTGAAGGAAAAACGAGATACATGCGTAAATAATTTGAGGTTATTAGACATCAAGAAATTATTAAGTAGGTATCTGTAACGAAATCGATAACTATTAAAATATATCGATTCTTAATCGAAATATATATATCAATTATATATCGATTTTAAGTCAAAATCGATGTCGATAATCCATTTAAGCGGCGATTACATACAGGAGTTGACTCCTATACGAGTCCACTTGGAAGGCGAAACTTGGACGTGTATCATACCTACTCCTATAGGAGTTTGCCATCGATAGTGGCGGAATTCGATACTTGGACGGAGTAGCCGCCATCCTAGTTGTGGTTCCAAGTGGAGTCGACTCGATGTAAATCGATCAGATAGGAGTCAACTCCTGTGGGTAATCGCCGCTTTATTCTAAGTCGTAATCGATGTCTCGGAAATGTATCGATTTATATTAGAATCGATACGAGATTATTGATGAGTACAGCACGAGTTTATTGTTGCGACATAACTATCGCAAGGAGGAATGAAAGAAATGGAATAACGGATAGATGCATGATTACCAGGGTAGGGGATCGGGTTAGAGGAGAAAAGTATATGAAGCAGTAAAATGAAGATAAGCTCCAACCACATTCTTAGACCCAAGAAACTTGTAAGGAACATAATTGAAGGGAAATCCTCTCGAGAAAGACTGAGGGACAAAGAAATTGGCCGCTACAACGGGATATGAAACAGAAGAGCTGCAATGGCATTAAGGAATTCACAGGGGACAGGATAGAATGGAGGACTGCAGTCAACCAACCTTGGGATTTAATGGCCAATCATGATGAGATCGGATTCGTGATTTGGTACAAAAAGGAACACTCACAAATTAAATTCTGATATTTCGGTTGCAATAGCAACCTTTTTCACAGACGGAAGGTGACACACTGGTAGGGAGGCAGGGGACAAGAGGTAGGGTGAGGTAGGAGAAGAAGACTTTTGGGTATGATTCCTAAAGAAAGGCATGAAGAGAGGAACTCGGAATGTTAGCCATATTGAGCAACTTTGTGACCATGTCTACGTGCTTGCCGTAACCAGTTATGAAGGATATTAGGATGATCCATTGTAACAGGTAAAATAAATTGAAAAGGAAAGAAAGAGAACAGTGGTAAGGAAAGGAAACAGAACCTCCTCGACCTCCTACACGCCATCCCTATCCCTACTAACACTGACCTTCTTATGGCCACAATAGATGTCACTTCCCTCTATACGAGTATACCCCATCATGAAGGAATTGAAGCTCTCCGTTTTTATCTCTCCCAACGCCCAAAACCACATCTTCCCTCCACCAACTTTATTGTTAACCTAACAGAATTAGTATTAACTAAATACGCCTTTTCCTTCAATAATCAAGTTTTCCTTCAGATCAGAGGGACCGCCATGGGTACTCGCATGACACCTTCTTATGCAAATCTATTCATGGGCCATCTTGAAAGCACTTTCCTCAAAAACCAACGCCTCAAACCTCTCTTCTGGGCCCGCTATATTGATGATATCTTTGTCCTTTAGCCTCATGGCCGTGATTCTCTATCTTCCTTCATTTCTGCGCTAAACTCTTCCTTTTCGGTTTCTTTCGCCTCTTCCGTCTCTGATTCTTCCGTCACATTTCTGGATGTTAATATCCTACTAAAAACAACAAATTCATTACCTCCGTCCATAAAAAACCCACCAACCATAACCTTTACCTTCATTTCAATAGCTGCCATCCACCACATACCAAACGCTCCATTCCTTCTCTCTGTCCGCGGCCACAGAATCTGTAACGACGCCCACTCCCTTCAACAATACACTGATAACCTATATCACTCCCTCAGAGAACGTGAATACCCCAAAAAGCTTCTTAGCAATAAAATCCTGCCCCCCTCCGCCGATTACACCCCTCGGGCCAAAACCCACCACCCCGACAGACTCAGCCTCATTACCACTTTCTTCCCTGGCTCCCACAAAATCAAAAACATCCTCCGCGATTTATACCCAATTTTAAAGAATAATAATTCCACTGCCCTCCTATTACCTTCATGTCCCACAGTATCTTTTAAGCGTCCCGAAAACCTGCGAGATATCTTAAAATCTACGAAACCCACCCTTCACCCGACCGCCCCCTCTCCACCACTCTCCTCTCCCTGCAACCGTCCTAGATGCAAATGCTGCTCCCTCCTACGCTCTTCTGCTACGCCCTCTTCCAATAAATCTTCCTCAGCAGCCAACTGTACTTCCACAAATATCATCTACCGTCTCTCGTGCAATTTCTGCCCGGCATTTTACGTTGGCGAGTGTACTACCCCGCTTTCCATACGAATGAATGGGCACCGCCACTCCACCACATGTCCTCCCTTCATTGATCCCATTCCTAAACATACCGCTTCCCATCTTAAAACCTTCAATAAATGTTTCTCTCTCTATGTATTAGAAGCCCTCCCCGAATCAGCAACAAATATCGAATTGAGGACTCGCGAGATGGCATTCATTTGGATCTTAAGAGAATTTGAATCGCCCGGGCTAAATTTGACCCACTGACCAATAGCCACCCCTCGCTCCCGCTCCCCACCAGTCCCTTTCCCTTCTCCTGTTCCGCCTCCCCCCCCCCCGCAATACCCATTCTAAGGGCGTGGGTCTGAATTCCCCTGGTGGCAGAGATTGTTTAGAGGAATATATTATATCATATGTCGAATGCAACGAGGAGATTATTCAAGTGCAATAATCCAAATTTAAATGATATGTAAAACTAAGGACCCCAAGCGATAAGAGTGGAAGTTTACGCTGTGTTTATCTCTACCATTCCTTTGTTCTTCATTTCAATATATGATCAGCGTTCTAACATTTACCAAACTACATATAAAGGAGGGTAATGAGTCAGCTGTCAGTTTCCTCCGCTAAATATATTTCTAATTCCAAGGAGAGGCTAGCAAGAATGGGTAAAATTATTGAGATTGCCACTTATTCACTCTCGATCACTTTAACAATTTACTACTGCCATATTGGATTACACTGCCATGGGGAGAGGATTGCATCCATAGATATCGAAAATGTTCCCTTGAGATCCATTCCACCACTTGAGGAGGAAGGGAAATAAACGATTGAGCGTAGTGGTGGCGTGTCTAGTAGTTACTTCATGTCTTCCGAACATGTAGTGGAATTGGGATCTACAAGTATCTGCATGGACATATGAACATTTATGGGTGCTCATGCAAAATTAAACCTGAGAAAGTAACCTCTTTCTTTGAAAAGCTGCATACTTTCCATGCGCATATGATTGTGTGGCATTATGTATTTCTTTCTGCTTGTTGTCATCATCAAGGTGGATCATGAAAGTACTGGAAAATCATGTGTTTAAGATATTCACTTTCGCTTAGAATCTAGTTGTTTGAGAATTAAAAGAAAAGGTAATAATTTTTTTGGTCAACACTGTCGCTGAAAATGTCTGGATATTCATGAGTTATTCTTTGAAAACATCTTGTCGGACCCGGTGGCGACGGGGTGAAGTCCTCGCCTGCTAAACTGAGGGTCGCGGGTTCGAGTCCCGTCTGAGTGGATTTTTCACCACTCAGGACATGGGTGTTTATGTTCGTCCATTGTTACATGCTAATACACCCGATGTAAAAGGCCGTTCGTGCTGTTTTCGGGGATGTGGAAATAAAAAAAATAATTCGTTTTCCACATGCGTGGTCAAAAACTTTCGAGGAAAAGGGAATTATTTTCCATCCACATACATCCTCAAATAAGTGTAAGTATTATGTTTCAAGTGTGCCCTAACTGATATGAAATCACTTGCTTGTGTGTTCAACATCAATTGAGTGCGCATTGAGGGGAGCTGCTCTTCCACAGCTGTGGCAGAGTGAATAGGAACGCGTCGTGAAACTTAATTGCATCGCTCGACAATGAGTTCCAGGTCGGGGATGCAGCGAGAACATCCTCTTAGCCTTGATCGTCCAAGGTGACAGAAAATCTTTCGTGCTTTCGTGAAGGAGAATTCTTCTCTTGGAAGTAAATCTGTGAGTGAACTTTATCGCTTCTCACAATATCGGACAAATATTACATCATGTACGCATTTTAACGGTGATTTGATACCACGAGAAAATGTTATAGAAAGGTTACACTGCCTCTGCTCTTCACAAATGATAGACCATTTGGGAGCTTGGGTAACCAAACTACTTCGCGAAAAAGGCACGTGGCACAAACGCCCATCGCGATGACTTAACCAGGGACACTATCTTGAGGTCTCATTGTGAGACTAGTCGAAACGGAACAGAAGGTAGTGGTGAGTCATCCCACTTCTCGAAGCGTTTGTGTTGACAGCAATTAGGAAGGTACTCTTTCTGACCCTCCGCACTAAACAGCCTCCCTCCTCGCAGTTTCGCAGTCTTTTGAAAGTTCCGTAGCCCATGTTCCAAAATTGTCTACTTAGCAGTACCAGGAAGTTTTGCGAGAGCTATAT
The DNA here is from genome assembly GCA_963573305.1 of Pyrrhosoma nymphula. NCBI lineage: Eukaryota > Metazoa > Arthropoda > Insecta > Odonata > Coenagrionidae > Pyrrhosoma > Pyrrhosoma nymphula. Next base: position 58,003,264 of record OY754328.1, read on the forward strand.
ACACAATTATTATTTATTAAATTTGATATTGAATTAGAATACATTTCCATAGAAGTAAATGAATGCCATTAAGGCTTAAAAAAAGCTATGCAATCCGTCCCCGTTTTTTTAAAGAAAATTACTGAAAAATCAATTACGTTGGATTGCAGGAAATGGTGGATTTGGTGCAACAAAAAATGCTAATTTTATTTTCAATTAAACATTTTTCCGCGCATGTCATACATGCTCGAGTTTTTTCTTTCAAAATTCATTTCATTTTCAAAAATTTAATTTTCTCCTTCTTCGGAAAAAAATACCTTTGGGTTTAGAGGCGTTATCAAAGTTAAATACTTGAAGTTAATCACAGTCTGTTCACATTGTAAAGACTAATTGCGGGAAAATCATTGGTTTGGTAGTAGAGATAGAATCGTCAATGATTATGAGAGTTACCAACATATTTACATGCATACCGCTTATTTTAGTTGTGTCATTGTAACTATGGGGAGGAGTAATCGAGATCATGAGAAGTAATATTTGTTTTGCCATTGGACAGGATACCTGGAGTGAGTTACATCCTTGAAATATTGCATAGGTTAGTAGTGCGATTAAGTCTTGCAAATTCTGTTTGGAGGTTGTCGAGGTTAAAGGAATCCTGAAATGAACCATACAAACTGCATTAATTGATAAAAGTTAGCTAAATTCAGTGCTTGTGAACAAATTCAAGCTTGGTGACAAGTGAATAAAGTGATTGAAGTATTTGAAATATATGGGATGAAGTGCTGAGAAAATTATTAAAGAATTATGAACCAGTAGACCAATTATTTAGCGCTAAATAAAAAAATATTGTTAGTCACTCGCTTTAAATAATGGCTCAATACATTTTTAGGATTATGGTGGTGAAGTCGCATGCCCACAATGGCGAGTCAGTGGCGCACCACTGCGCCAAGTTTGTGTACTGAATTAGCGGTGTGAAAGGAATTCTGTGTATGACCTTCATTTCAAAGTCAAGTAACGCGATTAGCAGCTCCACTCTCAGCTTATGCCATAGGGGGCTATGCTGACTACTAATATTGTCTGCAGAGCTAGATTTCAGAGACCAAAGTTAAATTTTGTTTCGGACTCAAGGGCAAAACTTAAAAAAAACACAGATACATAAACAGATAAAAAATTGAAAATATAACTTCTATTTCATTTGTATAAGCCAACCGTGTACTATTACCAGCAAACATTTACCAACTAGCGCCTCTTAGCGACCAAACGTGAAAGAGACTTCGTGAGTCACGTGTATCCAATAAAGCGATTTTCGGGGAAATGTATATCGTTGGTATTGTCCGTGTTCATTGATGTGATTTAAGTAAAAGAAGCCATTTGAACAATTCAGTTTTATTGATATGAATTCCAAACAAGCGCAAAATGTTTAAAAACGCGAAAGGCCGCCCCTTCATTAAATCGTTCAAATTATTTGAAGTATTATCTGACCTTAGCGTAAATATAGTTGTGTAAATATGAAGCAAAGACTTAGACTTTAAATCCAACGGTGGTAAGATATGTTTTACCTAACTTTGTTATAATATTTGTAATGGAAATGTATACGTCATTGATGCATGTAAACAGTAAAAGCGTGACGTAGCGCGAACCATCCTCTTAACTGGACGTTCACCGTAGTGTTTCTAGTACAAAAACCCCTTGGTCACAATAAAACCGATTTCCTGATTGAATATAGGCCAACAGAAAAAAAATTTAATCTATTTGCAATATTGTATCATATATAGTGTGTTATATTTCTGTTGGTGGGTATTTATTTTACTTGTCGATTGAGCTCTTATCCAATATATCCAATTCTAGGGCCGATTTATTGGACTGTGTTACTCTTAACGCAGGACTTAAGGGATGCTTTTAAGGGATGAAGGGAGTTTTTCAAGCGTCATATGCTGTGACGGCTGTGATTTAGTTATGACGTCTATGACATTTACACAATCACTTCTTTTTGCCACCCGTCACAGGCATGATGCACCGTCATAAGAATAATTGTTATGACGCCTGTGAAATTTACATAATCGACCCGCAGAAACAAATCAAATGCACGCTTTCTTGCTGTCTTATTTTTTGTGCCTGGCTGTTTATTAGTCCATTTTCCTTGCATTCGCCGCCTGATTCCCTCTCAAGTGTGTTCGACCACCACTGTTGTATCATGGATTATACAAGACAAAAAAAACTAGACTGATTTACGGCATTTATCTGAAATACACATGACAATACCCTTTACTTTGAGGATATATATCGAGTAGCCTGAAACTTTCTGTACCGGTATGGGTGCCACTCATTATTAAAGGATAGATGAATATCTCAGAGAGAGAGGTCGAATTATTGACTGCAAGGAGACTTGTTTCCCGTTTGGTTAGCCTTGATTGTGCCTAGAGGACGCCCAGTTCTCGTATTTGCTGTGTATAATGATTTAAAAAAATGTGTATTTCCCATAAATTTTCCTGATTATCAATTCCAACTAGGAACTGACAGCATACATATAGAACCAGCCAGGTTTGTTTTTAGCTATGAATATGGTTATGGTGGGTGGTTTTTTTCTCCTTTTCCATTGCAATTATTATTTAGCTATGGCGGAATAAATATGCACTGGAAGTATTTTTCCGTATATTCCGTTATAGCCGTCATTAAAAAAAGTTCGCTGGTTGCTATGTTTTGCGTATGTTCTACACGATGGCTGACTTTATAGAGGTTCTCTTCAAGACTATCTGAAGTAATTCTTAATTCTCCTTTTAATACTTGTAAGATTTATGCTGTAGTAAAAAAACATTACCATTATTACAAATGATGCATTCAAGAAAAACTCATTTTAGATGTTTTTTACTGGGTAATGGAATGTCTCTAAAAATAAGGCACTTATCTGTCTCTGATTTTGAGTAACTAGTGTGTTACTGAGGTTCTATCTGTCGAAATGCGTGCATTAGCTAAAAATGGCGCGTTTCTACTCCAAGAGCTAAGGAAAGCTAAAACTGAAAATGAAGTTGTTTTACTAATCTGCATATTTTGTTCCTTCCTTTTACTCTTCAACGGATTTATTATGATATCATTAAAAGTATAAGTTTTTTTAAACTTCACGAATAAAATGTTATAATTTCTCATTCGTCAAGACTCGCGTAGTCAATGATTCCACAACCTTAGCTCTGCAAATTGTACAAATATGGAAGAGATGAGGCTTCATGATCTCATCTCGTGTGACTTTTTTTTCAGAATGACTGTCTTCTTCCTTGCTGTGGTGCACTTTGTGTCGGTAAGGAACCGAAGATGTGGCGAGTCACTCGATCTCCGCCGCAGACTCCTCTTCCAGAGGGCCCGAGGCGAAAGCCACGCGGGCGAATGCCCTCTTGATTGTGTAGGCAAAGTTTGTCTTTTTATTACGAGCATCTTGAGCGGTAGTCTTCATACGCAGGCGCATTGAAGGTGACTTTAATGTTAAACCATTGCCAATGTTAGTACATCGTATCCGGAAACGTAATTTTGTCGCTATAATTCTCTTCATTTTGTATTGGCTCCTGCTCCGGCACTTAGTATTTCCACCGCCATTTTTTGCTGAGTTGCGAGAATAATATACGTAGCTAGCTGAAAACCCGTCAAAAAAAGAGAGGTAAATGCCCAGTCATGCAAATCTTATATGAAAAAAATTTATTTACAAGTGGTTTGTGTGGATGATTTCACTATTAATAGTCTAATAGCTTAAGGCCGTTACTACTAATGTTTACAAAATATTAACATCTGCACTGAAGTGCAACGTTGTTGACGGTAGAAACGTGGTTGCTATTCAAATTAAACATGGGGCTTATGAGTTCGGGTTAAGGCGTGTTTATTTTTTATCAATTTACGATTTATTCGGGTCGAAAACGGAAATTCCGGGATTTTTCCTGATACATGTGATTCTATACTGAAAAAAAATACTCCAAAACCATCTAAAGCGGTTCAGCCGTTTTCTCCATCATTAGCCCACCCCAATCCCCCCCACCCCACCCCTCCCTGGACATTGGTATTTATTAGTAGGTATATATGATTTATTATTCGGGGAAAATATCGCCTTGTAGCAGATGACAGTTTTTCCTCCAAATGTCACCCATGCTTTCGTGAGGGATTCTTCTTGAACTTCCTTGCAATTGCTTATAGTTACATAATGGTAGGCTTGGAGGTGGTAAGTAGAATTACTAGCGTCACAAAGGATATAAATAAAAAAGATTTTTACAATCCCAAGTCTCGTGTACCCACGGGTCAACTACTGGCATTTTTGTATAGATATTGGAATAAAAAAATGGCATCATATAGGTTCTTCTTTCGAATGAAGTGACTGAACCAATTCGAAAAAAATACCAATCCAGTGTGAGCCAAGGAAATGATAAACTCACCATCTTACTTATACAAAATCTACCATTTACCGTCTCTTTGGAATTTAAGGTTTTGAGAGCACAATTGAGTAAGTGAAACAAGCTGTTACAAACAATTATTACAAGAGAATGACAGAGCATCAAAGGAAATACCTATCAAAAGAAAAAATTATAACGACTTAAATGTGGATCGTGGAATTTTACGGCTCCCTAAATTTGGAAGAGGATGGCATTAGATTGGAGGCTTTTGAAATGTTGGTATTTTAAAGGGCAAAGGTCGTAAGATGGATGGAAATAAGGATGAGGAGTTGGGTATGGGTACCTACGTAAGAAAGAGAGTTGCAGAAGAAATTTTGGGGGAGAGGGGCAAAATATATGGGTGGAAGAGGTTATCAGAGGTGATTGTATGTTGAAGTCTCGAATGAAAGAAAAAATGTTACGTAAGCTTTGAAAAGGGACGGAAATATTGAGAAATACAAATGAAATTAAGGGAGGTCAGATAAGTACTGGGCTGAAGAATTAAACAATGCATCACCACAAGTGTTCACGAGTGAAAAAATCAGCGTTCATAAATGGTGTTTAAGTGCATAATAATATTATTTAAGTCGGAATGATATCTAAAACGAATGTTCATAAAAGAAAAATGGATATTTCCAACGTGTTTTTTTATCTGCGTAATGATAATTTATGATGGTGTAATGTTATTCACTAGTTATTATGTTTTATCATATATATTGGTATTTTAAAGGATTATTACATGTTAACTACATAGTTAAAACATGTCCTCACCACAGAGAAGCAGGTAGGAGTAGAAAGACCCAGTACTCAGGTAGTTAGCCTCCGCCACGTTTCTGCAGATTAGTGACACGATCAGTCCTGAAAAAATAAAATAATAGATTTTAATAATAATAATAATAGATATCAATGACACTTGAAACTGTTTCATCGGCCCTGAAAACGTTCGTAGTTGATCCTCAAAAAAAAATTAGGCATTTGAGAATATTTTAGCAAAATTTGATGATTGCCCGTCTGATTCGTACGGAATGGGAATTAAAGAGTGAAGAGGTGATCTGTAAAACCTAAGATATTCATGGTTTGATCAAACTGATTGCGAACTTACGACTCATGTAAGCTTCTAAACAGCATCCAGGTAATAACCAAAACTTAGCAATAGGTGGGAAAGGTAGCCAAAAATATTTTTTTTAACTGAAACGCGCAGACATTTTCTTCACAATAACCAATTTTAACTCCCCATGATACTCAACCGGGGCACAGGATGGATAAAAAAACCAGCTTAGAGTATTATGTGCTACCTCCATGGGAGTGAGAATATTTTCTTTATTGCTATCTTCTAACATCCGTTTTTTCAATGCTTGAGCCCTGACACCTCCCAAGTTACCTCCCGAGATGCATGGCGGTGAATGCATCAAATCGACCCATAGAAAGTCCCTCTTTTTCATTATAATCAAAAGCGTTTCTTTAGGTGAATTCTATGCTTCGGGTCTCACTGTACCTATTAAAGCCACGATAACACGGACCAAATTTAGTCAATATGACTGGGCCTTGGTACACATGTGTCATATGCAGCAATACAACTTTGTTTAGTGGTACGTAATTTGTACAGCTGTGCGGTAATATCACTGCTGATCGATATTGCTACGTGGTAATGCCGTCTGCTTCAAACATTTTAAATATTCTACAACTTTCTCAAAATTATTCTTGGTTTATAACGCTTTGAGTGATAAATGAATGACTGCAAGCCATTCACAATCTTGATCTACTACCTACAGTTTGTAGTTAAGGTTTTGAGTGACCCAATGATGCCCCCCTGAACAATCATATGAATGTTTTTTTAATACTGATTCCACCCTTAGAAAAATATCTCCATTTTGATAATATTATATAATTTGGTGCTCTTTCTCCGCACTATGTTTTTCCCAAATTTAGCTGGGAGAGAGGCTGAAACAAGAAAATATCATAATTGTTAACTTGTTTTAGTTTTCTGCATAAAAGAGTTATTTTTAAAATAATTAACTATACGATTTTTTGGGGGAAATTAAGGTCTAAAAAATGAGTCCATCGTAGTTTTTTATACTAACAAGTAAACTACGTCCCTCGTTGGAGAATAAGTACGTTATTTCAGTAGGGACAGCTAAGTATTCAGCACTTCGGTCGATTGGTATGCATCTTTAATGACTAACTTTTACTTTTCCATAGTAAAGGCATGTCATTAGTAATTCTTAAAGGAAGTGAACAGAAACGTGATTTTTTTTATTTCTTTCTCGTACAGTCTCGAGAAAGCCTCCATTAAAAAAATCGATTACTTAATAAAATATTCATAGAATATTTTATGAAATAAATTATTAATGACGATCATAAAATATAAATATTAATTGGAAAACTAGCAAACTCTATGGGATAAAAACAAGAATTAATAAAACTGAGTCCTTTCTCACATCAGTGGGATTCACTGCCTAATTTTATAAATGAAAATCAAAACCTCAACGATTCAATAAATGATACAAATAAAATCTCGCGGAATATCTGTGACTAGTACAATTAGCAGATTATATGGCAAAATAGTAAAAAATAGAATTGAAAAAGAGTATGCAGACAAGGAATCCAAAGAACAAGCGGGGTTTAGAGAAAGAATATCTACTGTACACCATCTTTTTTGTTTAATACAACTGATAGAAAAAACCTGGGCGTACAACAAGGAACTTCACCTCTTATATGTTGATCTTAAAAAAGCATACGATACGGTGCCACAAATGAAACTGTGGGAAGCCTTGGAAATATCTAACATAAGTTCATACTTAATAATAGCCATAAAAAATTTGTACAAAAATAGTGCAGCCAAGATCAAAATGGGAAACGACATCTCTCTGGGATTCACAATAAATAAAGGTCTAAAACAGGACTGCTGTATTTCTCCCACACTTTTTAAAATATATTTAGAGGAAGTGCTAAAGGTTTGGAAAAGGAAATACAACTCCATGGGAATACCTTTGAAAGAAAGTACCATATACACTTTAAGCTATGCAGGCGACCAAGTTATTCTATCAAAGATTATGAAGATTTAGAATATATGACCAGAAAAATAATAGAAGAATACCAAAATTGAGGTCTTGATATCAGTATTGACAAAACAAAATATATGTGTATGGGAGGAATGCAACAGAATCTTATTTTAGAAGGTGGGCAACAAATATGACACTGTAAAGAGTATAAATATCTGGGGATGCAAAGTGCAGAAAAAGAGAATTTATAATACCATAGTAAAGAGCATAGTAACCTACAACTGTGAAGTATGGCCACTAACGAAGAAATCAGAAAAAAAACTGTTATTGACGACTGAAATGGACTTCTGGCGAAGAACAGCCGGAAAATCAAAAAAAGAAAGAATAAGGAATGAAAGAATTAGAGAAATTATGAATGTCAGTGATACGATAAAAGATGAAATAATAACGCAACAGTTGAGGTGGTATGGGCATGTGAAACGAATGGGACATGAAAGACTCTCGAAACAAATGTTGCTGTGGAACCCGGAAGGAAGACGGCGGAGAGGCACCCCGAGGAAAAGTTGGATACAAGGGATAGAGAAAGAAATGAGAGAAAGAGGATTAGATGAAGAACTCTGGAATGATTGGGAGGCATGGAAATTGGGAATCGGAAGACGTAGGGTATCAATTCCCAAATAATGCTAGGGAGTGAAAGAATGAAAAACTGATCAGGAGTTTATACGACTAATTAGTTTTAGATTGTCTCAATTCCTAATTCATTGAAATATGTTTATTCGAAGGTTTGCGCGGCGTTTGGCATGTCTAGTATCTGCTTTTGTGGGTTCCTCCAAGTGGTGTCTTTTTTCGGATCCTGGCCACAGAGTGGACTTCAACAATCCTATGGTGTTGTGTAACGAAAGACGATATTACCCCAGGTTAATGTGGGAGGCCATCGAAATCGAAAACACCCGAACAACTGCAAACGGGAGGACGGGTACTATGACCGTGGACTGGTACAATCTGTCTAGCAAGTCAAGTCAAAAAGTGTGTTATTCCAACATTTGCAGGGTACAAGAAACAGAAGAGGTTTAGGCTTTCGCCTCTTCAGGGCAGGAATATGCTTTCAATGTAATATTGTCATTGGAAAGAGTGCGGGGAAGGCTTTGACCTGGAATTTTCCCTCAAGACGACGGGAAACCCGCAAAAATTGTCGTCAGGTCATAACAGGTAACAAAATAATAACATGAACCAACAACCTGGAGGAGAATCTTCAGGAAAGGAGAAAACGCGGGAAACCAGTCCGCCAATCAGAACTACGCAATGGATTGGACTTGACTATAAAAGAGGGACAAACATTTGCATGAATACTTCTGACCTGAGGACACCAGCAGGGGCTTTAATTAGTAAGGACTCCACACGGTCGAACCTCGGAAAATCCGTGGATTTGACGTCACAGCCCCCGACAAATCTCAACGATTGGACGGCCCTATTTGAAATTTTAGAGGCTGCGACGTCAACATTTCGTCACTTTCGATGCTCGGAAATTCTGAGAACCTTACAGAATAGCCCTCCAGGATGGGTGGGGAAAAAGACAGCATGCGGAGGAACACCCGAAAGCAGACATTAGTCATGGAAATATATGTTATCCCGTGTACTCACCGAAAGCCATCCCGATAACTCCGTGCAGAAATATGTGAGCGCCCATCAGGATAATGGACCCTTTGCATTCCAGGCCCATGATCACCAGAGAGGTGAGGAGCACCTCGGCTGTCTGCACTGCGATGAGCCCCAAGTTCGTGAACACGTGCGACACCAAGATCTCCCAAGGCGTGATCCCTGTTTTGCGTCGATGAAGAGAGACAGAAAATATTTTAGCACATGAGTGAGTAGAATTATTTTTTTAATTAACTATTCCTCTAAATCACATTGTGGGAGCGTGGATTGATTTTAAAAAGAATTGGAGGGCGAGTATGAAGCAATGCATGAGTGTAATAGAAGCGAAAGTGGCTTGCAAGGCTAGGGCATCATGGAGGAAATTAATAAAATCTAGCCATTTTTCCAGGGCTAACGGCAACAACTGAAGTCTTTGACATTGCCTACCCCTAAGGGGAATGGCGTGACAGGTATGTATGTATGAATCAATTTTAAAAGCTAATTTTATGAGAAGTTCATGTAGTTAAATGTACAGGACCAAAATTTACTCGACAATTCAAAATTTTTTATGAAAATATATCTTGAAAAAGTTACACGTTCTCTGCAGCGTCAAAATACTACGCCATCGGGAATGTGGCTCATAACGTCACGGAACGGTATAGCTGCCTGTGAATGCGATGCGTTTTCATGTGAAGTTCTGCTGGTTTAATCACATTAGATGAAAATAATCGTTTTTATTTCCTTTTAGGAAGACAACTAACTGGTATTATTTGATACTTAATGTTTTAATATTCGTAGAGCAGAGATGCGATACCGTTTAGTGACGCCAGACCACTGAGAAGCCATTTTGGGTCAGGTGGATTTAAAATTCTATGCACTTTTTAAAGTCTAGAACGCCTGTTTTTGTCGTAAATGCATATGGATTACATACTTGAGTTATACAAAATCTTTATTAGTAGATTAAAACTCTCTAACATGATAACTCGTTAACAATAATAAGGTTATTGAGCAACTGACTGAAATTACATAGTAATAATAACAAGCTATGGTATGCTATAACAAAAGTGGAAACATAAATAGACTATCACTTTCACGAAGTCTAGCCTGAAACAATCAAATTTATAAATAGACTAGACCAACAGAATAGCAGGTGCTCTAAACAATAAGATGTGGAAAAATAAATATAAGAAGCATAAGGTAGAATATGTAAAACTATTATTAGGCCAGTAATACCTTATGGAATTGAAGATAGAACGACAACAACACACAAAGATATGTTACCAGAATCAACCGAAATGAAGTACTTCAGAAAAATACTAGCAGGAACAACAAAGTATCACATAAGTAATTACAATGTAAGAGAGGAATGCAAAATAACATCAATAAACACATGGGATTAAGAGCGAAGAAAGATGTGGAATGAACACAAACAGAATGGAAGGTGAGAAGATGGTGAAGATTTTGAGAGATCAGTGTCCAGAAGGAAAAATAAATGCTGGACCAACTAGGGAGATATGGAAAGACTGCATGTGAGGAACATGAATTGGAATTGAACAGGTTGAAAACCTACAAAAATAAGGAGAGTTTGTGGGAGAATTACATATCATTAGCAGTACCCATTATTTGAGTAATACCGAAACCTTATGTTCGTTCCCCATAGTTGTCGTTTTGTAGAAAGTTCTTATAACCAAGAAAAAACAGTCGTGTTGATATTCAAAGAGAGGTAGGCCAGCTAATAGGTGTTTGAATACAGTTGAATGGTAGGAAAAGTGATTAGTGGGGGAAATTCGAAGGAGACAGAAGAAATGATTGCAGTTTTTGATGTACGGCAATGAACCGTTGAAGAAAACGATGGAGGGGAGGATGTTGGGCCAGAGGAAAGAGATAAATGAAATGTGAAGCCTTTCCACTCACAATGGATGCTATTTTGATGCCGAGAACCCGAAGAAAGAAAATATACATAATCCTAATAAATATGGCATGGTAATCATGAGTCTCTTCGTTTTTCATATGCAAATTGTGTTATTTCTTAATTGAATGTAGTGTAAGTCGAGGATATCCATTGTTAAATATATATTTTATTGCGCTTTAATTTTAATATGCCGATAAGTGAAAGCTTAAGTGAACAAATTATTTTCAGAGTTATATTTGCCAATATTCTCTGGGTGCTTTTTAGTATTTGTTCTAATAATTCATTTCAAAATGTATCTGTTCTCACTCTACCTAGCCAAGAATACTTCAAACGTACCTAATATACGTATCTTGCAATGAATGTCAGCAAGAATAAAGAATTAAACAAGGTACCACTGTTATAGGCATGTAAAATCAAAGCGCAATAGAATATATTTTAAAAATTGATGTTCTCAACATCAACTAAGTTTATCTCAGAAATAACGATTAGATTCATGATCAGCATGCGAAATGATGAAGATAAGGTGGCTTTTCTTTCACTTGGTTCTTCGCACCAAAATAGCGTCGACGAAATTTTCGACGCAAATAGATTATAATGCGCCAATGATTCAGAGGGTTGGTAGCTAGGAAGGAAATTTCATAGAACTTACCATTAATGGTAGGTAGACCACCTTGAATGAATCGGTATGCAAGGAGAATTCCCTCACTCAAAGTACCTCTTAATGTGAAAACCTATTCACTATGTGTTTAAACGTAATGAACATGTTAAAAGTAAATTGCTGGGGAAGAAATCCATTAAATTATTCAACGTAAAACCAAATTATACTCAAACACAGCATTTTACATTTTAAGCCAAACCTTTGAAAAATATTGTAAAGAACTTGATTTTTTCAAAGGAGAAGCCAATTATGTAAACATTTAAAATAAATTGTCTTATTTTGTATGAGTTCACTGACGACTCACAGATCGCGATGAAATTAGCATATAAAGCCACCAGGTATGGTGCTTTTGAAAAATTATTCGGCCTTCTGTCCTTCGTCAAGGAAGCAACTTACGGAGCAAGAAGTTGCTTCTTTGACGAGAATGATACAGACCGAAAATTGAGAAAATTTACTCGCGTGAGCGTCGTTTTTTAGTGTTCTTTTTCACCGCGCCACGCCTGGTGGCTTTAGGTAACTATGTATTTAATTAATGGAATGTAATGTTTTATGTTTTTGCGCAGTAACATTTTCGTTGGGTGAACTTAAAACGTGATATTTAATTATAAAATTAATCCCAGAATAGTGCGGTAGTGCGTATACTTTTAACAAGAGCAACCATCATCAAGCAATATTACCTGCCACCATAAGTCGGTTCCAAAGTCCTTCTTCCTTTTCTTTCACCATTGTGATGGCTGTCATTCCCACCACGGAGAAGTACATGATCCTAAAAATGGAGAAATAAGCTTTTGTAATTTGGCATTCGGGACAACTTTAAAGAATCACAACACATAAGGGAATTTTTATTTTTATTTTTCATTGAATGATTGAGTGATTAGAAATTGCGGAGAAGGACAGGTTGCTGACAGTCTCTACTTGTTGTGCTTTTATTATATTCGTGCGGCATTTGTATCAGCGTAACAATTTTTACCAGTGATTTCAAGTCTCAAAAAAATCGTTGCAAATTTTGATAGATGGATAGTTTAATTTAAAATAAAACAATTAGTTTCATGTTGGTCCGCGAATATTTATAGTATGTACATATATGCCTAAAAGTTTTTATAAATTTGATTAAGATGATCTGTGATCAGGTCTTCTAATTTTCATAATTTCAACCACGGTAATGTTTTCAACACGGTAATGTTTTTTGATGCTGAGTTATGTTGCATAAATTTAAGAAACACAGGAAAAACTTGAGAAGGACGAAGGGACTTTATTAAATAAAATTAAATTACAATTAAAATATTTCATTCGCTTTTAACAGGCTTCAGTGGTCCCATACAAAATTTTCATCCTTAAATTTAGCTGGATAAAAATGTACTTTCTCGACAATGTATAAAATAGATTACCCGATACTTCGAATGATTTTGAAAAAATGTATTAGTGCACAGGAATATCAACGAAAACTTTCATAACTGCTTTTTCCAGCTTTTTTACTCAAAAAATGTCTCAAATTGTCTTTTTTACAACATTGAAGTTTAAGGTTGTTTCATTGCGAAGTTGTTAGTCAAAACAAATAATAAATTCAACCCTTTTGTTTGAATTGTGCAAAAAAATTATGTTCATTAATGGCATGCTATAATTATCAAAAAGCAAAGTTATGGTAGAAAATATGCAGATAATTCAAGGTATATTTTTTTAACGAACAATTTTTTCCAGCCATAGAGGTTGACTGCAGCGCCATTTCTATTGATGCACCGCATTTCGACTTCAATTCTTTCAGTTATATGCTAATAGCTAAATAAATAATATGGGTAGGTGCTAATATATTATTGTTGTTCGATTTCCTGAGAATTTTTGCTTCTTTTAAACAGTTTTTCGCGAAAATGGTATATCTATTACTGGGAAAAATACGAATTATTCCCATGTTATCCCGGTCTCACATTGAATGCCATGTAACTTCAAGTTCATTTTGTGAAAAAGATAGCGCGGAAAGGTAGGATTTAGTTGTTCATATTAATTAGAGGATATGTTATTCAATAGGTAGCCAGAATATGAATAAAACGACATTTAAGTCATTTTACCACCTTTAAGTTCAAGTTGCAGTGTTGTCATCAAGGCAGAAGAGAAAATGATTTAGCAGCAGTTTCTTCCAAATAAGGTGGACACTTTGCCTTCACAAAACCTGATCATGCTAAAAAATGATGCTATTCGATGCAGAAATCATGGTTCATTACTAAGGTGGTATAGAATGTTTTCATAGACTTTTTTGCAAAAAATCGAAATCTATAAATAAAAACTTCACTCACGAATTAATGATTCCTGGCGCCACAAAAGCGCTGTAGGAGGGATTCTTCTTTCCATGTATTGGCTCGTTAAACTGAAAAAGAGAGATAAGGAAAGAATTATTTTCATTTCATCTCGTTCGTCCTTCTTGCACGAAATTACTACTATTATTAATAACTCCCATCATCTCTGATTTTGTTCACTCCTAAAGTCAGGGTTGTGCGTCATTTGTAGTGATAAGTTTAGTTTATTTTTATAAATTTCTGAGCAAAAGGCTAGATACACCCTTAGTTATATTATGGGAGCTTATTAAATTCTTTCATATTAACTTAGCCCTCTGAAACGTGCAATATGTAGCTTTTTTGAAGTGTGTCATAGCCCATACGGCTGATACCATTTTGACGACTTAAAAAATCCCATGAAATAACGTCGGCGAATTTTCAGAATCTATGATGTTGTGTATTCTCCATGGTCCATACTAACTATTCATATAGATATGTATAAATAGATCATATTGGGGGATGAGGCACATCTGGTGTCGACGTTAAATGCGTAAAACAGAGTTTCCCAGCATTGCTTTACCTTCAGTGAGTGAAGCGGCATTAAAAAAATCACCGTTCACATCCGATTCAAGGACCCAAATTTTCGAAGTCCACTCTTCGCTAAGCAGCCAGAAAGTACGGTCAAGCCATTGATTTCAAAAGCCTTTCAAAAATTAAAATTTAAAAGGAAGCATTGTAGGGGTCAGCTTTCTTCATATCTTGACGCAGATAGCATTGACATGACAATATCAACAAATATCCTCGACGAAAAATCTGGCGCGAATCCTACTACCACCTCAGCCTTTTGCTTAGGTGTCTCTCGCAGTACTACAGGTTTCTTTCGTTTCTTTAGAAAAATTATCGGTAACTACTTTACAGCTGACTTAAATACGATCCGTTTTACTTTCAAATTTTAAGTAATTTAAGTGTTGAGAATTCAGGATAAAAATTCTCCAATTAAAAAACCCGGAGGAATAATCTTTTATTGAGCCACAGAAGGCAGCTAAAGATGGTAGGGAGAGTAATTAGTAGAGTAAGTAGAGTAGAGGGGAGTAATAGGGAGTTATGTAAATAGGAGCAATCTTTGAAAACTGTTTAACGGAAAAGTTTTGCCTTGTCCGGGAACTGAATCGTGGATTTTCGGGTCAACGCGCAGAGCACTACGCTGCCTGGGATTCCGAATTGTTGTGGCAGTTTTTTGGAGGATCTATCAGCAATAGTAGGCATAAAAAATTTTGTGCATACCGGAACAAGCCACGATTTTACCATAACGGTGTTACCCGTAGTTCTTACGTGCCATTGCTCCATCCTAGTCAGCACTCGCTGGGCAATTTGGTGCTTAATGGAAGCCAATGTCCGTGAGAATGGACCCCATAAGCTGTCATTACGCGTGATAAGGTGACCAATGCAAGATTTCCTCAACTGCCACGATGAATGCAAAGTAATGCGTTGAAAATCGACAGATGAAAAGAGGGTTTAATGAACCGGGAACCGCACTTACGTATTAGGGCAATTTCCGGTGCATTCTTTGCCCTTCACCGCGGCAGTTCACAGAATCTTGTACCTCAATTTATATTAACAACTGCATCACCGTGGGTGGCGTGGTAGCTCAGAGGATAAAGTATTGGCCTAAAAGAATAGTCGTTTTTTAAATCAGATGTGATCTATCGGTTAAGGTAGGTTCAAATGGAAGAAGGAATATCTACACTATCTTTCACAGTCGCAGGAACTTGTCTTCTTCTATTGATTTCATTCTTCCAACTCTGCCTTTGTTCAAAGCGAATTTTCTCTCATCGGTGTCATATCTTGCATTTATACGCGTGGATATATACAATGCTCTTTTTTGGAATCCGTAAAAAATATCGGCGTAGTTTTGTTTAAAATTATTCAAAAACTTTTTGCCGGAAGTTAGAATACTGTCCCCAAGAGGTCGTGTAGCTAGCTGGACGCCATGCAATGCGTGTCGTGAGTTGAAAACCAGTTCCTGTGATTAATTTTCAATGAATCCATTGCTATAAATGTTCTCATTAAGAATTCCTGGGAGGAGTAAATGATATAATGTGCCACCTGCGAATAAGTCTGACGAGGAACGAAGTAAATATTTTATTCAGCCTATTTATAGGCATAACTGACTGAAAAAATATTAAATACCAATCGTCATCCATAATTGTTCATCATTATTGTTTGATGATAAGTGCGTTTTTTTCGAACTCTTTTAAATAAATTTACATATGACAGCTCAAGGTAATGTGCATTGCCTCATGCATTTTACTAGTTTCCAGTATCACGATTTAATAACGATCTATCTTCATCCACTACGCATTAAAATTCCTTGTTGCGTTCAGTTACGATATTGCCTCCCTTTCAAGCATCAAAACACATTTTTAATTCGCGTGCTGGTTTATAGGGAGTTTTCACTTTTAACTGCTGGTTATACTTCATCTTCTTCTTCCTCCTTCCAGGTTTGGGCTTTAAGCCTGTTCCGGCTGCACTTAACCATCTTATCCTTGGTCTTCCGACGCTTCTTTTACCTATTGGCTTATATTCCAAAGCCTGCTTACGATATCTTTCCTTAAGCATTCGTAATTTATGTTCTTTCCACCTATTTTTGTATTCTACTAATTTTTTTGATATCGGCTGGACACCTAGTTCCCCTCTTATAGATGGTTTCCTACTTTATCTATCCTCGTACACCCTTTTAACTGTTCAAAGAAATTACATTTCTGATGGTTTTATTTGTTTTAGTTCTCTCTGTTTTATTGCCGAACATTCTGACTCATACAACACAGTAGGAACAGCCATCACTTTATAACATTTTATCTGGGTATCTTTTCTTGTTTTACCTTTTGAATTTCTTCTTATTGTCCCCCATATCCTCTGGAATACATTAATTTTATTTGTGATATCTTTGTCCTCGTCGTACGTTATATCACATCCTAAATATTGAAATGGGATATCTATTCCAGTACCTGGTTTTCTATGACAATTTTTGTTCTTATCGGGTTGCTCCCTAAAAATGCCATTGTTTTAGTTTTAGATTTTGAGATTTTAAGGCTATACTTCTTACTCAGTAGTTGTAATTTGTGAACACCCATTTGCAATTTATCTTCTCTGTCTTGTATGAAAACTTAGTCATCGGTGAATAACATCGTATTTAAGTACTCAGAAGGTTCCAATTATGTGCCCAGTGCTACATTATCTTCCTTCCATCTCGTTAGAAGGTCATCTATGTATAGATTGAACAAAGTAGGTGATACACTACAGCCCTGCCTAACGCCTTGGTTAGTTAAAATTTCCTGTGTCAGCTGCTTTCCAGTATCAATCACAATTCTGGTACTTCTGCATAGGCTCTGAGTAACTTTTATCAAGTGTTTAGGAAATCCTATTTTCTCCATAATTGACCATAAAATTTCTCTGTTGACACGATCGAATGCTTTTTCATAATATATGAATGCTAGGTGGGTTTCAAGGTTAAATTCTCTTCGTTTTTGTATGATTTGTTTGAATGTGAAAACATCATCATCTGCCTTTCCTGAAGTCAGCTTGTTCTTCTAATAAGATATAATCGGAGATAGCTTGTAGCCTATTGTAGCCTAGCTTCATCTACTGGTGGTCTATTTCTCCAAGGTCTCCCAAACTCAATCCTTTTCCCAGAAATTTCATCATTCTGGAGTAGAGACCACATTTCAAAATCACTATAACGAACTCTGAATGTTCTCTCGTTATCGTTTCTACAATTTGCCTCGTAATTGTTCCGGAATAATATCGTGTAACTTGACCTCCACTTCACCATGTTTCTAATGCCTAAGTGGTTTGTGTTAGCAAAAGAGAAATGACAAGAGGCATGCCATTTGCGTTGTTTTTCTCCATATTACGGTGTCTTTGAATAAATCAAAGTCACTGCGGGAATGGCGAAAACGTAGGCACTTATCAATACTTGTTTGTTTACTGTCTGCTAAAATATAGGTATTTGTGGCAGAAATGTAAGTTATTTCAATGATAGTTTCAACCTTCGCATAGAAAAACTAGAGCGCACGTATGCGGAAATGAATGATAACGAATGTAAGGAATACTTGCCATGTAACGACGGTGATCTAATCTTCAGTGAATATTAATTTTAGCCAAGATATAAAAAATTCGTAACTTCTAGCGGAAATATGTTTATGTCGCCATGGAATTTCAATTCCTATTTCTCTCACGAATTGTGGAGAGTATCATCCAGAAAGGACCCCTGTTTTAAAAACAAGTAATCTTCAAGTTTAAAGCCTGAGATTAGTGATAATTTTTATTTGAAGGAATATGACTGTTGCTCTCAAAGCCATACATCTCCATTAATAACGTGATACATAAATCTAGGACTTTGGCATCGCATCCGTGCTCTTGTCTAGAACCGTTGGAGGATGGAGACGAGATTTTTAAAATTTGTATTAGGAGCAAAAAATATTCTTGTTTGAATCAAACATCATTAACTGAATTTTCACTGAAGTTCCGACTGAGTCGATGATCTACGAGTCTCCTTCATTCCCCCTACTGCCGTATGTTATGTTAGGGACATTTTTTCTCTACATTCATTCTTTCATTTTTTCTATGTTAGGGACATGTTCTTCAGCTATATTTTCGCAGTTCCTTATGAATTGCAACAAATTTAGCGATATATATATTTTTTGTATTTAAAAACAATACATTAATGCGTTTTGGTGTATTATTCTGTTTTTTGTCATAGTTGCGAGTTTTTCTTTGGAAAAATGTATCCATTGTGGGCATGTCCTTTCGGCCGTTGATATTCATTGTAATTATTATCTATTCTTCTGATAAGTTGCAGTGATTCGATTACACTGGTCAGCATGCTTTTTCTTCACACGAAGATTGAATACAGACTCCATTGCTAGCTTAACTCTTTAATTATTATAGGTATGTGATAAAAATGTTTCCATCAGGCAAACCCTTTTATTTTAGAGTTGGTACCTCTGACGATGGTTCGACTTGAGTGTAGCCATTTTTATGACAAGACAAGATTTTCAAAATTGCTGGACAATGAAAGAAGACATTCCAAAGTCAAAATAGACCAGTAAATTATCTTATAAGGCTTATAGGTGGGCTAATTAATATATAATTCAAACTGACGTGAGCGTAAATTTTATAAACTTGAAATGTGTGCCTCGAAAACCGGCGAAATTTTGGCTTCACAATCTCTAAAAATGACGACTATGATATTGAAGAAAATGAGATTCCTCGGGGCTATGACGTTATAACTCCACTAATTGCCGAAGCTTGATAATTTTGAGCCAGTCCTTACTAAAGGCCCTGGGGATTAAAAGTAAAATCACGCCATTGATGTATTTGCAAAAGGTTCAATCAAGTATTGTGTCTGCGCGAATATGGAGGGGTTTCACCTCATATGTTCTTGTGATCGTGTGACTCTTGGTGTCTTTTTCAGCTGTTATACAGGAATAGAGCAGCCTTTATTCAATTTCGTATCGTTTTGTGAACAAGTATTCCCAAAGCGGGTCTCAGATTTTCTCGGCTTTTTACATACATGCACGGAATTTTCCGTATGCGGAACCTGGCATCAGAAAACTTAATATTTCCATGATCTTTGCATGAATGCATTTTCAAACTATGCACACAGAAAATGCTTACTAAATCCTTATAAGCTCTACCACGAAAAGAAAGCGTGATATATATTTCATTTCTTCACCATAAAGTTTATGACGAGAATACAAAACCGTTTTAATTTACTGATTCAGTTGAAACACTTTATTTCCTCCTGACTCTACCTTAATCGGTAGACACGTGTTAACAATAAATATACAGAATCTCGTCAAATATATTTTTCACCGTCGTAAACATTCTACTAATTGTAAATGTATAAGAATGCACTCAATGCGAGTTACTCACATTTATTGGGGTTCGGCCAAATTTCGGGCTGTATTGACAATCAACCAGCACCCCGCGCAAGAAGTCTTGGAATTCTGTCAGCATTTTTCTCTTCAGCAGTGTTCCAATGATGCTATCTGTTGGAATAAAATAATGAAGATAATCGTCATCAGTTTGAAAGTTACTTTCTTATTCTTTCTTAAGTTGGTGTTCTTGGATATATTTTTTTCGAGATCTCTTTGGTTAAAGGTGATGACAAAACATTTGGCCATTGAGTATGTGTGGTAGGTTATGCCATGACTACCAAGAATAAAATTTTTCACACTAAAAATATATAATATCAAATGTAATTTCTACAAATGGAGTTTATCATATTTTTTTACCATGTATAATATTGCAGACAGACCTCTGCTGTGTCCCTGTTGCATTTCTACCTTTTTACCATGATAATCGATTGCAAGGGCAAGAATGAGTAATACGAACACCCTGTGGCCACCGACTATGGTAACTTTTTCTACCCGGATAAACTTAGCATATGTCCAATGGTTGTTTTCTGTCATCAGAATGCATATTAGTTTCAATGTTCAAGTGATTAGCTGTCATCATATTCAAGTGACCGGTAGGTGATGGCAACCAAGTAAGGTGTAAGTTAAAGGTATGAAATACTATGTTGTTAATTATGAAAATTATATCAGTTGTACCATGGTGATTTAAGACAGGTGCAAATGCGGGTAGAACTTACCATTTTGTACAATGGTAAAAAGCTAATAATGGGAATCATTAGTAGACAGCAGTGACCCCACCATTAGTAGACAGTAGTGAGGTTATGATCATATATCTTTGCTGTTTATATTTTGATCACTTCCAAGATTCAATCGTATTTAATTTGATGAAATATTGCTTACCGGGGGACATCGGTGAATGTTTTTTTTACTGCATCCACGGTTTTATTGAGTGAATCTGAGTAAATAATTGAATGAGCAACAATGACTCAACGCGCACGTCAATTTGGAGATAAATTCGTAGGCGATAGCAAGCGATTATTATTTCACCGACATATAACCGACAATTTTTATTCATAGTGCGATTTTAGCGATGAATTTGATACTGTTGCAGCATCCTTACCGTGATTAATTTGAAGAAACTCAATTTATGTTAACTATCGGAATTTTACCATGGAGTAATCAACTGTTATATAAGCTAGCTTTGGGATAGAGGGTGCCCTTGGTAGATTTAAAAAAAAACACGGAAAATGCTTGGATGATTACCGGAAAATTGCTCTAACTAGCGAGCAGATAACAAGGAAGTGGTGAGACGCAATTGATGTATTCTTGAGTGATTCCAACGTGTTTACCTTTCAATGCCATATATGCTTACAAAAGCCTCGGATAGTGATCTCAAACTCCTGCGCATACTTGGATTTCCGCGAAGAGGAGTTTCATTCTCAGGGAATGAATGGCGATAGGAATTCCATAGGAATGTCGGAATGGGATAAACACGCGGAACATCCTCTCCCATACCTATTCGCCCGACGCGACGTGCAAAATTTCACTGGGAAGCAGAATATGTTGTATGCATGTTCTGAAGGTGAAGGACTGCGATATCTTTGTCGCTATTGATATCCAAAACGCGAACGTCCATTGTTGCGAACTGTTCTCAGTCACAGTTCCCGCGACTCGCTCTACAAATACGAGACCAGTGGTTGTGAGGAACAGGTGTGGTTTGAAGAATGCTCATCTCATTGTTATTATTCATCAAAGCGGTGACAATATTGCGATAACGCGAGATCACGCGTTATAAATAACTGTAATCGCGACCCAGGTTGGTGCGGTCGACTAGAGAAGAGGCATTCCCATTGAAAAATTTTGGGTTCGAATCCTGTTATTGGCGAATATTTTTCAGAGGAACCACGACCCCAAATAGAGTCCTATGTGGAGAGTCATTCACAAGTGCGGTACTCCGTTCGTCGGATATGACGTCAAATATGGATCCCTTGGTGTCTTTCGTTAAGAGTAGGCTAACGCCGACGTCGTTTACCCGGACTCCACCCTTACTTAGTTCCACAAATTACTTCTTCTCCCACCAATACCAACCTTCATATCCTATGGCGAAAAATCCTCATTCGTCACCCATATTACCAATCAGTGATGACGCGTACGATTGAAACGCGGTTGCATTGATCGCATTGACCCTATGGATGACCTCGCCTAAACAATGGATATCAAAATTTTTCGGGTGGCGTCCGCGTCTGTTGTTTAGGATCACAACGCCAGCAGGATAGCTGGCGAAACTATTGTGATCCTAAACAACATACGTCAACCTCGCGGAAACCTGCGAACGAACATCCTAAACAATGGATTAAGTCATTAAGATAATGAAATAATTGTAGAAGAGTCTCGCGTTCACAAAACCAGCGAATTATCAGTTTAATTTTTCATCGCTCATAAATTTAAAACATGAACGACGGAAGTAAACAATGACTACAGCAATGTCGTACATTGGCGAATTTCAGCATTCAGAGTACACCACACTCTTCGAGTTTTTCATCTGCACCTACATGCTACCCTGTGAGCCGCAAGCAGAGGCGTGTGGCATGGGGTGTCAGGACACCAGCCGTGGTATGGGAAGGAATAGAGGAACGGAGGAGGGAGAGGGCAGAGGCGAAATTTATGTTTTCGATGTATCTTATGTCGGAGTCACGCTGTTTTTGTAGTGCTACCTAATGGTGCGTGGAAAGAAGGGATGTTTTTGTACCCGTCTGTTCGGAAATAAAATCTCTCTTATTTTGTCACTTCTATCTGTTCCAGAGATATAGTGCGGGGATAAAATAATATCCTCCGTGTCGTACTGAAACTCGCCTGGTCGGAGTTTTTCGAGTAATCTAATCCTATAGAGTGTGGCCTCTGAGCCTCTAACGGTTCCCAATCAAATCCTTCCATCTGCTGCGTGACAATTTCTGCTCGCTCGTGGCAGTTTTTAACGAAGCGTTCGGCTTTCCTTTGTATTACACTAACTTTGCGAATCAAGTCTTTCTGTGCAGGGTCCCAAATGTACGCAGCGTATTCGAGATGTGGCCTAACCAGAGCAAAGTATCATCTCTTTTTCACCTTTTCATCGGAGAACCTCCCAACTATTCGCTTGATAAGACCTAGTTTCTTAAATGCAGCTCCGCAAATTTTTCATATGTTTCCACCACGTTAGGTCTGAAGTCAAGGTGATTTCCAGGTATTTGATTTCATTAGACTTCATTATATTAACCCTAGTCACTTTATAGATGTAGCGTTGGTGTCATTTCCTTCGTAAGAAGTGTACTGCAGTGCATTTTCAAAGGTTAAGTTCGATCCCCCAATCAAGACACCACGAGTTAACACTGTTGAGGTTTTACCTGCCGGTAAAAATGAATGTTTCCGTTTCTCACAATGTCCTCTTTCGTCAAATTAATTTTTTTACGTTTTTGATCCCCACTTGCAGTCATGTGAATAGGGTTTGGCCGACTGCTTTGTAATACTATCGCGGGAACTAAATACTGATTTTAGGTAGTGTAGGAACCAGTATATTTTCCGTTCAAGTGCAAACCGAGGTCGATAGCGTACTATATTCTGCCTCTTATCTACCTCTACAGTCGTAAAAGTCCATGCTTACACGTCGAAGTGACTACCTACCATGAAATAACTTCCATTTGTAAAGCCGGCTGTAGAATGAAAGAAAATATTGTTATTATTTATATTCCTTCCCTCGGCTAGCGCTGGATATCCTTCCTTATTGGTGGTTGCCCAGGAACTCTTGAGAGAAACAAGAACCGCTTCTAAAACCGGACTCGCAAAAACTTTCGACCGAAAAATCGTACGATTCCTATGCCACTTGATACAATGTTTATCGACGGAAATGACGCCACAGATAGAAGCCATTGGGTGAGCAGGAATCTTGTCGTAGGCGTTGGTTCCCGCAGCCTTGAAGAACCAGTTCATCCAACCCCCTGAAATATACCACCTAAACATCAGCTCACCAACGTAGTTAACTGAATCAAGCCGAAGTTATCATTCGGTCCTGATAATTTCCATTGGGATGTGAACAGGGAGCCGATTGTACTTGTGATTGTCAAAAAGAACTGACTACCATAATGTATTGATAAGGTACAACTGGTATCGGATGTTAAGACGTCTTCAAATACCTTAGAAACCGATTGTAGATTCTCAGTAAACTGTGGAAGTCCGTTTGATAAACGTGACGATTTTTTACCTAGTTAAGGCTTTCAACATTTGACTTCACGGTGATAAGATCCTTGAGCCAATATTCAAATATCATTACGGTTTAATACTTCTGTTCTTTACCATTCATTACCATTGTGTATCCTACGTGATATATCTTCATTAACTCAGTATAACTAATGCATCGCAACATTACGGTTCATACTTTCAGTGATACGAAATCCTCTCTACTGAGATGAGCTTGCGAAAAGATTCAATAATATAAATTCTGCAACGCTATTCACTCATCATTAAGCTGAGGACATTGCCTAAAATGCCTATTTTTTCTTTTGCTCAGGAAACAATTTTATGAAGTTATAAGTTCATTTAGGATCATTTATGGCGAAATTAAGGCAATTTGTTACTGCCTAAAAATGCCTATTCTACCTGTTTATGCCTTTTTCTGCTAATATCACCTATTTAAGGGCCTAAAAAAGCAATATTCTTCTCAACGTCACCAAACATCTCCTTAGTACAGAGCTAGTCTGTTATTTCAGTTTCTTTTTTAATCTATCAAGGTTGAAATAATGTCATTAAACATGTATAAAGAACAATAATCCAAAGTATTATTATATAAAGAGTAGAACAACAACTATGGTCATTTTACATGATGCGTATATGCGATGGTTTCAATTGCCAAAAACTTGTTTGCGAAGGCACCACTCAGTATTGTTAAGTTTAAAGAGATATAACACCCGAAGTTGCTCTGCCTTCACAGCAAGTATTGATATTATGGGGAACATGGCTAAATACCGCATTATACTCTGCAGATAAAATTATTGAAATACGTGAGGTATGTGACAGGAATAATGTGCACCTCTGATACATCAGTTCGAACGTCTTTTTCACCCACTTAAAGGTACACTATTGTAACCGATTTCGCTCATCTTTTATACCACATGTCAATTCTGTCTATAAGAAAATTAAGCCATCATGGCACATGAGTAGGCTTTCTATAGGCAACAGAATATCTGGATGATGAAGAAGCAAACTGCATTTCCGAATCCAAAGCTGCAGAGTTGAATCTCGATGTTGACGCAGATCCTACGTTTATCAGATGCAATTTTGGTTAACTACCATCAATCATGTCATCGCTGGAGGAAAAAGAACTACTCCTTGTGGCAGCTGTGGAAAAAATTCGAAAGGTGGAAAGTGAACTTATTAATATACCAACTGATGTGGGAGAAGCCTTGATTTGAAAATTCAAGAAATTTATGCAAAGGAACCCTGGTTGGGAAGATGTCCAGAAAATTGCAGACATTTTATCAGGGACTTTGGTTGCTCCAGGACTAAAGATGGCAGCAGAAGAACTTGCACCATTTAAGTATTGCCCTATCATTTCGTGTGAGGTTGAGAGGTCATTTTCATACTATAGAAATATCCTGACTGACTCTCGGCATCAGTTTACAGGAAAAGATTTAGAATAATACATTGTTGTAAAATGTAATGCAACTTGAAATAAGTAAACCTTTTGTATTTTATGTTTCTTCAATTTATACGCTAATTTTATTTGAAGTTCTATCCTCTTTCCTCTCCATCAGTTTTACCGAAAAGTAAACGTGTATTTCAGCCCAAGCTTTAAATTTCAGATGCTTCTTTGTGGCAATAAGCCGCATTATGTTTTTTATTTATATTTTTATTTTTAGATCCTAAATGTCCTCAGCTTACTCATCATATACAATTTTATGATTGGAAAAATTACTGATTCTTACTCAATAACATCACTTGGTACTCGGTTTTTCGTTACGGACCTGGATACTGAAAAGTCAAGACGGTTCAGCGTTGTTTGAGAACGCTCAGTCAACCGTGCTAACTATGGAAAAGCCCGAGGACCACGGTCACGGTCTGATTGGCCTTCCTTGAGCGGCAACCACGAGTCCGGGACAAAGATATGCCGGGTGCACTCAACATTCTAAAACTGCTGTTTGATACTATCGTCGTCATCAGCAGTCAATCTAAATATTGGTGTACCTACTGCAGATCTTCCCTCTATTTTCATATAGCCACTTAGTACCTACGATTTCTGGACGCCTATCTTTGCTCGGATTGTAATTATTCTTTAGGCAGATTCTTGATACCTTGGCATAGAGCTGCCTGGATATGGTGATGTGAAATTCGAAGTCAAGCAACAAAAGCCTTAAGGATAGCTGGATGCTTGAACAAAACTATATGGAAGAACCAATGCATAGGGATAGAAGCTAAATCTATAGTTTATAAAGCCACTATAAGACCAATAATGACATAAGTGGCGGAGGCTAGGCCAGAAACAGCAAGAGCAAGAAGGCTACTGGAGACTGGTGGGATAGAAGTACTTCGGAAAATCACCGGTAAAACATTACTGGACAGAGAACGAAATGAAACTACAAGAAAAAATTTAAGAGTAGAAAACATTAACGAGTGGACCTTAAAAGTAAAGCACGAATGGAATGAGCGCATAAATCGCATATCCGAAGAAAGAATAGTAAAAATAGCTCGTAATTAGTAACAGTTGGGAAAAAGAAGTATAGGGAGAGAAAAAAAACGATGGCGTGAAAATCTTACCGTCGAGCAAGATTGAAAGGCGAAGGGACGAAGAAAGAACAGGAAATTTGCCTACTATGTGGAAGTTCAAGTGTGGACCAGCAAGTTCAAGTCAAACACTAGAATAAATTTGATACTTTCTCGCATCATTTAGTGTAAGCTTCAACTTCTAAAATATATCATATTTAAAAGTCGTAAAATAAAAACTCTACCTTGAAATCCCCATTTATTCCCATACTTCTCGCCAGGAAATCTTTTCTTGGCTAAAAACTCGATCCCTTAACGAGTTTTTACCAAAGATCAGACCTAAACTAATGAATTTTTTGTTCGTAAAACCCTTCAGATATGGTATCCCATCAAAATCGTAAGAGCCGTTTTCAAGATAAATTTTTACACACAATTCATCACTTGTTGAACAATTTAACATAATTCCTAATGCAAATATCATAATAGAGTAAAGAATATAACCCTCCTATTTATCCTTCACAATATGATATCACCTATTATTTATTTGATGCGTTACATCCTTTGTCTTCCTTAATAATTCGTCGATCCGTTTCTCCTTCCATCACTTTTTTAGGAAGCAATTATTTCTCAGAATGTGTGCAATTTGTTTGTCCCCTCTACTGCTCAGAATTTCCATTCATAATATATTTCCTCTTCAGCTCTTAGAAGGTGGCCTCCGTATTAGTTATGTCTTCATTTTTCTACATTATATGAAAAATAAGCCCAAAACTGTTTTTTTATGCAACGCTCAGTTTTTTCAAGAACCTGAAGTTGAACAACTTTCCAACTTTGCGCATCAGTAATTGCTGACCCTACGCAAATAATAGGCTAGTTTTCGTACTTATACAGTCTCAGGTTCAACTCCTCTTTTGTTAGATATTGGACAATAGTATTAAACTATCTCGTGTCATCGTTTATTATCTTACCCTTCACAAATATACTCTGTTTCTCCTAAGTTATTATTATGGCTTTTCACCTGTTGATTGCTTTCTTTTATAATCTACATAGTCTTAAAACATTTAAATTCTTAAGTTCGTCGTCTCTTCGTAAACTTTTAGGCTTTGGCTAGATGCCAAAAAATACGGAAAAATCATAACTTATTTTGAGGATACCGGAACTAGCCACGGTAAAACTTTTTACAGAGTCACCCGCAAGTGCATAGTAGTGCGATATTCCACAGAGGAAAAATCACTCGCATATGGCGAAAGGCGAATGCATTTTACTTGGAGAAATATCGCACTAATTATAACTTACGTATGTAAGATTGTAAATATGGAGCATTGAAGAACATTTTACAATGAAATCTGGTTTACAATTGCCGTGCTTCTAACATCGATACATGCTTAATGTTGGTATGGTAGTTATTGGAATGTAATGTGGGCAAACTTAATTAAGACTAAATGCTTGTTTTATTTGGACTCATTCTCCAAGTTGACGATACATTTCTTGACCGATAAACTTCTATCAGTAATAAAAGACTGTTCAGGTTTATTTGTGATAATATTTTCGCCATGAAGTTTGAGTGAGAAAACACTGAAATGGAATTTCAGTGACAAAAACCTATTGGTTGCTTAAAATTATGTCCACAATAAAAACAATGTAGCGGAGAAATCAGAAAGTACGAACTGCGTTTTTGCTTGCAATGGATTTTTTCGGCGAAACTGTTTTCCTTTACCGTTTGTTGCAAACCGATTTCGGATTCTACCGCAGTCCCATCTCAAGTAAAACATTGAAGCAAGAATCCCTATTCCTAGCAAGATGAATTACCCCTGTATATACTTGCACCCAATAACCTTTGAGTGTGAGATCTTTGTAAAACATTTTATCATATAGTTATTACCGAAGAGGAATGTTTTGGAATTACCTGAAATTTTCTAAACTATCAAACGAAAATAATTGACTCTAAATGGAGTCAATAACTTTTTTATTTGAATCAAAAGTCCTGATTTTCTACGTTTTTGACGTATATCATTGTTAATAAAATGGCTAAACCTTGTGGACACAATGAAACATTTTTCTATACTGCTTATGCATTTAGGTTGGAAAAACATCAGTATAACAAGGCACACGAGTCGTTTTGTAACTGTTGGTATATGCCCCTTGTTTTGCGGTCACCAAGTTTTTCACTGCCGTAAATCGTAAATGACTGCGCGACGATAGCAAGCTTGAAGGTAATACTCTTAGTAAGCCCATTTTACACGGGGCACGTAATTGCAAAATCTGATGTACGTACGAATGTGCATTTCAAATTTCATCCTGTAAAGCCGTGAGTTGCAAGAACGCATACGCGAATGCATGAACGCGAGGTGGCAAAATAGCCCCTGCTCTAATTCGAAAATGATTGCACGCCCGATTGAGAAAAACATGCATTTTGAAGTTGTGCAATTTCGTGCCCCGTGTAAAACGGGATTTAAAGTCCTTTGTATGATTCACTTTCTTCATTTAGGAATTATTGACGAATTAATTGAATTAATTTTTTTACCATATAAAATCATGCTCCGTTGTTGCCACTTAAAATCTCATTTGGACTCTTGCGCAAACTTCGTTAGTTTTGTATGTCATTTTCATTGCTCTGCATTCCTCATTTTCTGCTTTTATCGAATGCAAAGGCAACGGTTATCCGGAGACCGTTGCGACCGAGACAAATTTTTAAATGTCACATGCTCTTTTTTTATCAACACCGTGTATTCGTCTTTTTTTGTCATCCGATCCAAATAGCACCAATTTTTGCTTTTGTATCTACATAGTTGTTAAAAGTTAACAGAGAACGCGTAATTAAATATTTTACTTATTGTTTACTCATTATTTACTTGCGGAGAAATGGTGACTTATTGATTAAATGTGTTTTTAGTGGTAACTGCGTGAAAATTCATAGTGACTAAATAAACGAACCGTGTATTATTGCACTGATTAATTTAATACTTGGCTATGAGACAAAGCTAGTCGTAGATTGAACAAATCGGTAAATAAATAAGTCGGCAACCATACATACAAATACTTTATTTTTTTATGAAATATTGTTTTTAAATTATTATTGCTGCGCATAATCATTCTTTCCAATCCAAATTAAACGACCGAGTAGGAATTAATAGTTATTTCTCTCTTAATTTGGGAAATTCATCGGATTAAACTGTTCCACCGTCAAATAAAATAATTGGTACATCTGCTCGTCCAGCATGGACTGCAGTGGGGAGGAAGAGGAAGGGAGTGACGTTGCGTTGAAAAAATACACTTGCCCGTTGAGATGAGAATTCAAACACTGGGGGAAAGGAACTCACTCGAGGTGTCGAGGTAGACGCTGATTTCTCCGGCTGTAAGTATGTCGTCGTCCAGGTCGTTGCCGTATTCCCGGCGGAGCTCCAGCGCTGACGTGAAGTTTCTGGGGATGACAACAGCGCCCCAAGCGTTGCCTTTACGAACTGCTTCAATCGCGCTTTCCTTGTCCGGGAAAAATTCTTCCTGCAAACGAGGGGAAACATTTTATTTGAGTGAATTTGTTATCTGCTAGCTTTTCCAAGCATTTTTTCAAATCCATGATCATTCTTTTCTTCCTTGTTTTTTTTCTTCCCTAAAATTTCGGAATGGAGGCGCAATGGTAACAATTTCAATCACGCCATTCCTCTGACTCTACCAAACATTAATATGTGAGCGTCAATCTATTTTATTGTTTATGATTTTTGTTGAAGGACGATTATAAAATTAGTATCTATTATTTTCACTCTATTTTTTATCAACGATCTAAGTTTCAACATTGTAAGAGTCATTAACTGGGTGAATCTTTTATTACTTGGATAGCGATTCTTAAAAGTTGAAACCTTAGTCGGTATTTAAATAAAATGTGAATATAGCACTCAGTTTATTGTTGTTCAAATGGAAGTAATAAATATTACCTAAGTGACACCTCAAGTTACTCCATATGACGTATTACGCTGATTCCGCTTATACACGTAATAATAAATAGCTTACGATTTAATTAGTGATGAAGTAATTATTTCATGTTCCTTTTTATTAATTTTAAAGCGTAATTTTGGAAAATACTTAATCCCACGTGAAAGTTTGCCATTTAAGAGTTTTTATGTTATTTTTGTTATTTTTATTTATTGTTATTTTCGATGGTATGCTTTGCAATAGAATATGTAATCAAGTAAGTCTTTGCTGGTGTGTACTTCACCTTATCCGTGACTAATTAGGTTTATTGAAAATTAGATCGTTACTTCCTATCGTCCAAGATAACGTAAGAAATATTCTGGGAGGAAAATTGAGACGCTACAATTTACTTTCCTAACGTTAAGGAGGAATTCGTAAATTCAAAAAAGGAGTCGTCTGGATTATTTAACCCATATGTTTATTTCCATCCATCCACTCTTGTCAATCTAAATTAAATTTTCACAGCGTTTATTGTTGAGTTTCATATAAACGTTTTGACTCATATACATTTCACTGATTCTCTCATCAATTTATTCTTCTTTCGTTTTGCCTTTGCAAATTTTGCACTTACCAATTTTGCACGTCCAAATAAAATTTCTTCCTTCCGAAATACTAAAAAAACATTGTTTACGCTTCCACTTCATCAGATATTTTTTATCGTATCCTAATGTTTAGTCTACCCTCACGACTTCTTAAGAATCTGATTTGTTCATTTTTTAGATTAATTTCATATTCCTCACCCTGATTGAGCTTAAAATTGACTGAAATACCCTGGTTTACCTTTTTCATGGTTTCATTTTATCTGCGATTTATTTGCAATTTACGTAAGTTTCGTAGATATTTTTTCCTCTTCATGTCTCGTCATATTTTATTTGTATTTTTTTAGGCGTACTCATTCTCACCCATCTGTTTTGTCCTCGGGCTAAATTTTTGCATTCTTTTGCGCATATTTTTATTGTGTTATTCCCGGCGTATTTGTCTTTTTCCACTTATAAATTATCTGATAAATCCAGTTAACGTCTTCCACTTCTCTTCCTTTTGATACCCTTTAATGCTGTTAATTTTATGGTTGCATTACTCATAGAATGAAAGAAGAGGCTGGTGAAGAGTTTAATACAGTGTGTATCATTGTATGGGGCATAAACGTGGACTATGAGAAAGGAGATGAGAATAGACTGATAGCGTTCGAGATGTGAGTGTGGAGGAGGACGGAGAAGGCGCGAAGGTGAGGAGAGGAAGCTTCTGGAGGATATAAGGGGGAGGCAGGTTCGGTGGTTGGAAGAGTTAATAGGGAGCGAAGGGTTACTTAAGACCGTGATAGATGGATGTTGGGTAAGAGGGAAAGGGGAAGAAAAAGAGTAGGTTTTATGGATAGGATGAACACGGGTCGGCCGTGTGCTGAGATTTAAAAAACAATTGGTTAGGTAGGTAGGGCCCTTCGCCTTCGGATGTAAAAATCTGGAAGATTTTTATTCTCTTCTATTTATCCTACCTTAATTGGTATATTATACTAATAAATTCATTGAAATTATATCATGACCTTATTATTCACCTTCTATCCTCAGATAAATATCGAAGAATGTCACCAATATTGTCTTTTTTAACAACGATGTAATGCAACTGAATATTTCAACTAATTCCTATTTTATTTTAGTCCGAGAAAATGTCTGTGCAAGATAGTAGTCTTTAAAAATCCCGTTCTCCCTTAGCATCCAATTTTTCCATGCAGTACTTCTTTATAACTGAACTATCTACCACGTTCAAACTGTGGGTTATCTATGTACTTCAAGAAGGAGTTCCCCTTTGATGAAGTACATTGACAGATAAAACCAACCTTGTCCGTCTTTTTTGTATGTAAGAAGATCTGAAGAAGTTTCTAGCGAGAGGAAGAATTCTCCTGAAAATCGCTCGCCCATGCCAACTTTTCATAACAAATACTCTTCTCGGACGCAAACAATGGGCCAAATTATTTATTCCACATCTAAATTTTAACCTGTGAGTTGCCAAAAAGTCGTGTGGCAGAGAGTGTTAAGACACCAACAAGGCTGAAGGGAGGTATTGGTGAAAAGAATGAGGAGAGTGGAGAAAAGAAAAAAGAGATGCAGTTTAATTTAGTGAATTCTCACTCTTCTTTTGAGGCTAATAATTTAAGTCGGTTAACATCGGACTTCATGTATGGCATTAAATCCTGGTATTGTCAAGATAAGCATAAGAGTAGGCTAATTGAAGTGGGAACGGGATACCTGATAAGTGTTCGCGGCTAAAATAGGATGGATAGGGTTAGGAATGAGCGGGTCATGAAAGAATGTGGGTTGGACGCTCCAGTATTGGGCATATATGAAAGGAGTGTGTTTCGTTGGTTTGGCCACATCGGGAGAATGTGAGAGAGGCGAATATCGAAACAGATATGTGATATAAGAGTTAATGGTGTGAGAGGAAGAGGCAGACCGCGAAAGTCACGGATGAATGTGGTGGAGCGCTCGAGTCTAGACTATTAAGAGAAGGAATATTAGGAGTATTTAGAATAGAAGAGCGTGCACGAAACAATGCATTTATGTAACAGAAGCGAGAGAGGTATGCTAGGATAGGGCATTATGGAGGAAATTACATAAAAAGATAGCCAGTTTCCTAGGCTTATCAGCAATTACTAACAATAAGTTCTTTTACTTTGCCTATGCCGAAATGGAATGGCGTCATGGAATGGTTGTATGCACGTAACACCAGTTATGAATTAGCTATCCTTTGACTCACTAACCTTGACGACATTTTTTTCCTTGAGACCTTGCAAATACCGACAGCTGAGTGAGGTGTAGTTGCAGCCATTTGCCACGTAGTCCGCGCAGTCCGATGCCGTAGAGTTGACGATGGCCGCCTCCTCATTAACGATTGCAAGTGGTAAGTTTTTCGGGTCGTGGCCGACGGCAAGGAAGAACAGGAACAGAGTCAAGAAAGGGAACGATAGACTGAAGGCTAGGGACCTGTTGAAAAGAATTTGTGGAAAAATACATTATTAGTTTGAAAGCTATAAGTCATGAGCGCTGGAAATTTGTAATGCGAAGTATCTGCAGGTGGCATCAACGACTACTGCTGGTTTACATTTCTGTGAGTGAATTTGAAAAAATGATATCTCATTCAATAAATTTCAAAGAAATCATTACGACACTTATGTTTTTCGGTTTAAAATTGGTCGTAATAGTTGAATTTAAGGCTCTATAGTATTTCTTTAGGTCGGTTCACGGGTGGAAGTCAAGTCGAAGGGAATTTGAAATAGTGAATGATATCTTAATTGTTATATTTAAATTTGAATGCACCAGTCAACGCAATCATATATTTAATACTACGGTAAAATGAAAGAATAGTACAATTTCGACACTTAGCTAAATGGTAGGTATTTCACGCTATATTAGGTACGTAATTTGTGCTTTAATTCAAACGTCGTCACATGCTCTTGCAGCAGACGGTATTAAATATTTCTTGCATTGTGTTATTTTAGGACGCGTCTGGCTCAAGTTAGTAATCGTTTTCATGGCAACAGAAGTTCCACCTCTAACTTTTACCCCCAGATTTCTCCGACAAATAGTTTCGTTATCATATAAATTTACCCCAAATTACGGCCTAACTGCACGAAGTTCTTCATGAAGAGAGCTTTCCATTTTCCCACGAAGAGTGTCCGTCTCGTTGATTTTCTTCTTCCAAGAGGCTCATCAAAACTGGAGTCTGCTTTCAGCACCTGAAATGAGGTCAAAATTACCTTGAATTGCTATAGTGAATTTGGCCTTTGATTTTGCATCATTACAAGAATAACATTGCTATATATTATTAACTAGAAGCTATGACGTGGTGGAAGGGCTCCATATTAGCAATGAAAAAACTTTGTGACTTCCACAGTTTATTTCATTTTGAACTACCGGTTTCGGCTGTCAAGCCATCATCAGGTACATTGGTATAGATTGCTTTTTCATATAGCATTAATATGAGTTGATTGATGCGTTCTGTCGAAATGAGAGCCCATCAACAGCTACTTACAATTAGTAGCACAAATTTGGAGGTCAGGAAGGGCTACATTAAACCATAATCAAAGAAAATTCGCTTATTGGGCTAGTAAATAGAAAAAAAGAGTATGAAGCGATGTAAAAGTGTTGTTATCAGAGAACGATGAATATCAAATGGAAAGATAGAATCAGCAATGAAGAAGTCCTGCGAGGAGCCGAGGAAAAAAAAAATTTCAATAAAAACCCCGCAGAGTAAAAGAGACGAAGTTATTGGACACATTTTAACACTTTCAAGACTTGAAAACTGTGATGAAAGGAGAAATCAATGAGAATAATTGCCGAGGAAGTCCAAGAATTTAATACATCATGCAAATTATAAGAGATGCTAGCATAAAGAATTGTGGATTACACAGCCAAGCTGAAAATAGAATTGACTGGAGAACTACACAGAACCATTTTTCGGATTTGTGACTGCCGATGATGGTTGCTGGATTAATTCAAATTTGAAATTGAAAATAAAGCATCTACTCTCACCTCTGCATAATGCTCTGGCTCGAAGTATTATCATTTTGTTAATGATCAAAAGAGTATTTTTTGCCTACAATTATCAGGTCATTTTAGCCTCTTCTTTCTGTCAAGGGACAAAAATTGCAGGATAATGATTGAATCTTGTTTGATATGAAGTGGATCTGAAGTGAAAATATTTCATTTCTTTAATGAATGGTATGACTTTGTATACAGCTAATCACGCCTCACGTTGCATGTATAATACCCAAGTGGGAAATGATTTAAATATTCAAAGAAAAAAGTTTTTGATTTAATTAATCGATAGCCCCGAAGTGTGAATCAAGTAAAAATATTTAATAAAATTCAACAAGTTTCTCCGCCTAAGGCCCCAAGACTTCCTAAGTTCTAAGTATAAAAAATTATTTTTTATAAATACTCTGTGCTATCCATGATATACTGATAAATGGAACACACATTCACAATCAGGGCAGAACTGGGCTAATATGTTGAAGTTATTTCTTAATTAATGGATACGGGTCATTCCATGTCAAGTGGTCTAGGGGTCCCCGCTCGACCATCTTGGACTTTAATGAAATTTTGTGTGGATAGTTATACATACCTTTAATGAAAATATGTTAGTTTTTAAGTCCGTTAGTGAAATGCTTTTGGAGATATAGCCGTTTGTGTGGCCCCATGTCACGACCACCTGCCACATGAATGTGACATTTTCGCAACTTTGTGACATGATATCTCTGTAGCCTTTTTGCCTTAACAAATTATACGTACCTATCATTGTACAACTTTTAGTGCTCTGTTAAATTAAAATTATTATAGCATTTTCCCAAAGTGTACTGAGTAGATAAAATGCAGCAAATTCAGCTAAGAAATTAGTTCTCCAAAAAAATTTCAAATTTTAGCGTGCTCTGTCTCTTTCAAGAATTGTTCAATGGATATCAAATACCTTTTACAATATATCCATGTTATTGAGTTTTTTATATCGTAGTTTCAAACACCTATCTATTTTCGTTAGTTTACAAATCACGTCTAAAGTTTACGACATTTGTAAAAAGGTCAAAAATAGGGTGTTTTCAACCCGTTTTTGCAAAAAGCTACCTTCTACAAATGCCGTTAAACCTATCTCATCAGATAGAGCATATTTTTAAGCCTCTAGAAAAGTGAATTTAATAAGCTAACGCGGACACAGCAAGGCGTGGCAAGGAGGTCCATGGGTGAGATACCATTAGCCTTCATCAGCGCCACGCAACGACGAACTCCTGTAACTACACGCGTGGGGTGAGATGATAGCTATCCTACGAGAGCTCACCTTGTCGTTATTTATACACGAGCATCCGAAGTCCATCGGGGCTTTGAGCCCGTTGGATCTCCAGCTTGGATTCCTTAGAGATCTATCTTGTACGACCCGATAAAACTGCTCCTGAAATTAATATACATTCTTGATTTAGTCACTTTATATCTGAGTGTCAGATTGCATTTGATAAATCAATAAATATATATAGCTTATCCTCATATTTCAAACGCATTCAATTCTCCAAGGTCATCTAAACTTCTGTGAACAACAAAATATTAATGCTTTCAAATCAAGTTAAATACCGGTTTATTTATTTAAATGCACCTGGCTTCGAACTCTCCTTACAATTGCTTGTTCCTACTGTTTTCATAAATTTCATCTTAAGTTTTTATACAGCTATACATTTTTTAATTATGCATTATTTTTATGTTTAAAAAATAGCCACTCCATTACATTTTATACATGTAATATTGAGGAGGGCTTAGGTGGAAGAGGGAATTCTATAGCCCCAGCAATAGTGAAGGAAATTATTGACATTACTTTTTTTTAACGGATATACATTTTATATTCGGGGCGTTACTTAGAAGTATTACGGATTTCATGGTTCTCAAAAGAAGGGTAGCCTTTTAATGCAGCATCTGCTGCAGGGACTCGAGGGGAGCTGCTCTTAAACTCACCTCACCTTCGCCCAAAAAGCTGCCCTTGTGGTTGTCCTTTGAGGCATTCTCTTGCCGGTGAGACAGATTCAGGAATACTTCCTCCAATGAATCCGTTCGGTGAGTTGACAGGAGCTTTTCCGGTGTGTCTTGAGCCAAGAGGCGACCCTTCCTCATCAGACCGATCTGCAATGTACAGGTTATCTTTAAAATTTATTTGTAATCTTCAAGTGGTAGCGCCTCTACGTCAAAGGTTTAAACAACTTGTTATCCATGCATTTGTTGCTAATTTGAGTTCTATTTTATTAATTTGATTGAGTAAATAGCTATGCTCGTTAATCGTCACAAGGCCTGTTTATTAACCAGCTCCAAAGATAGAGAAACTATTTAGTTGATGAAATAACATGAAAACACCTATAATAAAGATGAAGAGAAATTACTTCGTTTAATTTACCGAGATATGATAATTTATAGTGTCGGAAGAATAAGGGATATTTTCCACACTTCGGAATTTAGTTCAGAAACCCATATTTCTTGCCCAATAGCATGGGAGACTGGACCTCCGAGGTCCGGTGCGTAAGAGAGTTAGGCACAGAACTAACTGGGCTGCCATAATTGTGCCAGTCTAGTTAGTTCTGTGCAGTCTCACCTAGAATAAAGTATCGTCTCGAATGAACCTGATAAAATGTTACACTAGTTGCATTACACGCGTAGTCAGTAGATATACACAAAAATCATTGAGGTAGGAGGGCGTAAGCAATTAAAATGTTGACATACAAAGCATGACTTGCTGTTAAGAGCAGAAAGTTAGGAACCATAAAGGAAGAGATGGGAAAAATAAGAATGTATATTATGAGGCTGAGAAGGGAGTTTGAAAGATGGCGTTGGACTACTGGAGCGCTAACACTGGCGAGGGGAATTAATCGGATTTAAGATCTACCACTAAGTCACATTTGCAGTAAAGGTTTTAGAGCGTGTGAGTGAGAGGATGTTATATGCTCAGATAAAAAAGACCCGATCCATTTAATCTGCAAACCAGGATTGAGAATAAACAAGAAACCCCTGCGAGGAATAAGTATCTACGTAGGAAGGATACAGTTAGATCTACCAAACCACTGTGGTATTCTTTCCAGTTATAATTTCAAAAGATATAACTTAAGTTCGGTAGCGAGTTGTTAATTATAAGAGCAATATATTTTGTTAAATATTTTCATAGTAAGATGGTGGCAATTACCACGTGAGCATGCTTGGCTTCTTCAATGTAGTGCGTGGTGATAATCACAGTCTTGCTGTCTCTCTCCGTTATCTGCACCAGGTAGTCCCATATGCTGCAAGCGGAAAAAATAATACACTAGTTCACTCAAAATTAAATAAATACCTATACTAGTAATAAATTATTACATCACACATAAGGATCAGATGAGTGTGATAATCATAGTGCTTTCCAACCGTAGGTCCCGGGTTATCGGTAGTGGCGTAGATTTTCCTATTGAATCCCGATTCCTGCTTGAGTACTTTGAGGAGTGCACTTCGAGTGTAGTACAGTACTTTGTTCGTCGGATGGGACGTAAAAACTGCGGTCCCCTGGGTGCCTTCCTCAAATAATCACACACTTACCGACTTATCTACCAACCCTTTGTTTTGTTTGTCGCCTCTCCAAATAACCTGCTAAAGTATATCATTATATTGAAGCATTTATTTTCCATTTCCCCGAAAACAGCCGATAAAGACATCGGGTATAATAACATGTAACAATAGACGTGCACAAACACGCATGCCCTAGGAGGTAAAAAAAATCCATTCAGGTGGGACTCGAAACCTCGATCCTGGGGTGATAGGTGAGGACTGGATCCTGCCGTAAACCCAGGGGTCGAAAAACATCGCATATTAATAAATGGCAGCGTGGGAGCCTCCAAGAAAAGACATTCGACAGACATTTGATATGTTAGTCGCAGGGTCCTGCGTTTAAATATGGGGACTTTGTTAAATGAGGTATCACTTTGTAAATTTCCACACTTTTTATTCTGACCGGCCATGGTTTTAATATGCAATGTCATTATAATGTGACATTATGCAATGTCATTATAATGCTGATATTTGATATGCAATGTCATTATATTTTTGTCAAAATTTGAACATACGTCATTGGTTAAAAAGTACATTCTGTGCTCACTACTTCTTGAGGTAACTTAGTTCTATTAGCACCTTTCCTATTCCTCTCTCCCCACCCCCCTTTGTAGCTGGAGGACAGTTGACAATTCTATTTGTACCTTGATTGTGACATCATACGTCGAAACCGTGGTCAATCAGAATAAAAAGTGTGGAAATTACTATGTGATGCATCATTCAATGTGATTTACTTCGAAGAATTAAAGCCTGAAACTTGATTCTGTATGAGTATGTTATTCATATGCTCCCAGAAAAAAGCTATGTGATAATAAAGGTAGCGGAAATAGCTGTAATTGCTGGCGATAGGAGGAAGCGATTCGCCATTAGAATACTAAGTGAGCTTCATTGTCATGTATCAGGCCGATCGCCGCTATAGACCGCCGCTGGTGGTTCTCTAATCTCGAATTAGTGCTGTTCTTAATCGAAGATGACAGTCTGCTGTTATGGGAAGCATCTGAACATTAAATTTTACCCTCACGCCTTAATCTAAGGTTCGACTTTGTTGGAGATTATTTTCCTGGCGTTCAAGACTGTACAATTCAGTGACGAAGCCAAGGAGGGTCCCCCCCACGAAATTTGGAATTTATTTTAATAAAGGGCACTAAAGGAAAAGTTATAATTTTTTCAAACAAAGTAGGCTGATTTGAATTTATTTTTTATTCTGAACAAATTTCTTAATTAATATTTTTTATATTAAAATTAAATCCGCTGGTAATATTTTCTTTCAGAAATTTGTACAACAAATATCTTTTTTTTAATCGGCTGTAACACTGCAGTCGCAATTGCACTCTTAATGGAAGATTCCACAGTTGAAGGTCGATAGTAACGCCGTCGGGAGTAGCTGTAACTATCGGGACAAACAAATCGTGTTTTTGTATGTTTACCATTGGGAAAGGTCATCTCGCTGATTTGTTAGTTGCGTTAAAATGGTGAAAAGGTGTGCTTATCGGCTGTGCAAAAGCGACATGAGATATAGGAATAAGCCCTATATGGTGGGAAAGGAGTTTATTTTTGGAGTTAAATTTTGAGCCACCTTCACTGGTTTTGAACGATTAAAAGATTAGTTCAAAGGCTCCAGGTTTAACTGAAACCAAAATTAATCAAAAGAGAAATTCACTATTATTTAACTTGATTCCCTCAAGACTTCAATGGTTGGATATGATTTGTTTGTCCCGATAGTACCAACTTCTTCCGCGCGCAAGCGTTGCGTGACGTTATTTGTAAAATCGTCCATTGCCTAAACACATTTTCCTCCTATTTTTCTAAACTTTTCACCTCCTACCTCCCTGTTTATATGTACTCAGTATGGAAGCCCCTTTCCCCCCACGGAACGAAATCCTGGCTACGTCACTGTTTTTACCGCACAATAGTCAAAAACCTTAGATTATCCATATTGTCTCTACTGCTAATCATAACAAAAAACTACTGATGCAATTATCGACGTTCATTTCTTCTGAAGCGCACATCATCTCTGCCCTCGATCTGTTTTGAAGTGCGCTGCCTAGTGCGCAGTGTCTGCAACGAATGGAAAGCAAGTGCGCTATTGTGTTGCAAAGTGCAAATGTACTTGAGCGAATAGAAAGCAGCCAACCTCCCGATAATCCGTGTGTATTCAAACCGTCATAGCAACGTACATGTTTACCTTTCCAAGGATGTTCCTCCCTAAAATTAATTTGTTTGTCATTTTTCATACTTGCGTAAATTTAATAAAAGTTATTCCTCTAACTGATTTTGTTAACAAAGTCTTATATTTCTCTACATTATTTCATGAGTTAAACTTGAAATCATTTAAGAATGACTGAATGAAGAAAGACTGAATCCAAGAATGATTAATAGGAAAATAGTATTTTTCTTAAATACATTTAGAGATACAAACTCCTGATTGAAGCTTGAAGTTTTTATAGGAAATATAACGGTAATAAAATGAAAAATCAGTTTGAGTTTGTGGAAATTTGATG
The DNA here is from genome assembly GCA_963573305.1 of Pyrrhosoma nymphula. Classification (NCBI taxonomy): domain Eukaryota; kingdom Metazoa; phylum Arthropoda; class Insecta; order Odonata; family Coenagrionidae; genus Pyrrhosoma; species Pyrrhosoma nymphula. The sequence continues at coordinate 58,044,327 of OY754328.1, forward strand.
TGATTAAAGATTACTAAGTGTGTTGATGCAATAGAAATCCCGTCGGAGACAGCTAATCGGGTTGTAAAAATTATTCATAAAAATATACATATGTTCGAGGGTAACGTTCGTAGCTTCTTGTTTTTGCTTCCAGTAGCTGAGGTGTAAGGTATGTAAGGCACGTAGCGCTTCCAATACTATAAAGCGAGCAATAATTGTATATATGCATAAGATATGTATTGTTTTTATCGAAAATTGGGTATCCGATGTACCAAAATACTTACATTTAAGGCTTTTTCGGGGTGAGGAAGCGGTTGGTATAGGCTTTATATCAACTTTGAATCTTTTTTATGCAGAAATTAAAGGGTCAAAATTCCCATATGAATGTTATTCGTAGTATATTGCCGAGACAAAAGACGAAGCAATTTATGAGTGATTTTACCACCAGAAAACCCTTGTGATACTCTAAATTTTTCGTGGAAAGAATTTGGACTTAATCATGTCACCCACATGAACATTGAAAATGAAAACATTAATTCAAAACAATGTTTTTACTTAATTCAAATTAAAATGGACTTCATTGAAAATTTTAGTATTACTTTTTTTCATTTTTTATATATTAAGCTTGATTTTAATTTTAATATGTTCGTAAATGTACCTTGATAAAGTTATTTTTTATAAAATAAATATGTAGGCATAAAATTTACATTCTATAGCTATTTATTTTCAAAAATAACTATTTAAGCCATTATCAATGAGATTTTTTACATATTATAAATCATATAAAGAGGTTAACAAATTGTATTAAATAACATAAATTTCCATTTTGCTTAAAAAATAATTAATTCATGTAGTGTACCGAGTAAATCTGGGTCGCCCAGTTCTTCATTTTTAAACGACAGCAACGAAGAGGCGAGATTGAGTGAAGTGCAGTTCAAACGGAACATAATGACGGACGCCGAACTACCGCGTACATCCCGAAATTACCTTCGAGCGAACGGAGACCTTTCAGACAGGGTGCATATGCTCCCGTTCGGCATTCTTGTGGCGTTGATTCTTTCGCCCACCTTGTGCGGTCTGTCTAAACGAGTAGCACGCTCCGTTTTCTCAACAATAACAACCTTGGCCCGAACAATTTCAAGGCCGTTGCTCCACGAGAGAAATGTATTGCAAATCCTTATTAGCGTTTGGAAATTAAATAGCTTCGCGGGGTCGGGAAGGGTGGATCGTGAACGCACAAACTACGTAGGGTTTCGTCCAGCAGAAAAATATGTATGCGTAAGTGCTGCGAGGAATTCTGCGAATTCCTGATGCTGAAACAAATTCATGATCCCTTGCCTTTTCGTTCTTATGTCACTATGGGTAATCGTCCCGTTTCTCAATTTCACAAGGCTACAGTAACAGGTATATGCACACTCTGGTGGTTTAGAAAAATATTAAGATGGCTGGTGCGGTAATCGTGGGCCATCGAGCGCAAATTTAAAAAAAAAAATTTTAAGTCGAAAAAAAAACATTTTTGGACCTCATTTCATTTAAGTGCACCTGTTTCACCGTTGGAACTCACCGGGCAGGCAGTAATGGAAACTATACAATGATTATGTTTTTTATTTCCTTGATTATGGCATGCTATGGACTAGACTTTACGGCGTGGTATTCCAAATTTTTGACGAAATTATGTTGAAATATGTTTTTCTCGAATATTGGACTCGGCTTGGCACCTTAACATTTGTTATCAAAGATAATTGTGCATGATCATAAATGTATTATTTCGCGTTTAGAAGCAAATCTATACGTAGGTATCTAATCGAATTATTACGAAATATATGTCATGCGCCATAAGGTTACGTGTTAAAATAGGATTCAATCATCCAAAAACCAAATCGGTATGATGCTATTTTTTCACTTTTTTCTCTAAACATCACCAATGAGAACACTTATACAAAGTTTCGCGCAAATCTGTAAGTAATCAAAAATCGATCCAACCACCGAAAGGATGACTTTTTTTGCAGAGGCCTCTGATTCGTCTTAGTTTTCATTATGATAGGGAATATATGGGTCATTTCATGTAAAAAAAAAACGGGAAAAATGAAAGTCTTGCCCCGACCATCTCCGATGTCCACAAAAATTGGTACATATGTTTCCTACTCGTGTATTAGTATGTGTACAAAATCATTTTTCCAAATATCGAGTATATCGCGAGTTACAGCTCTTTGTTTATTTTTAAAATTTTCAATTATGCCCTTAGATTTAGGGCTATATCTCTTGATCTAATTGAGCAAAAAATCATGTTTTATTTTATGAAAGTTGAAAAATGATATTAGGGTCATAAAATTTATAAAAATATTTGAAATTTTTCAAAATGCTTAAACTTTTGAACGTGATTTGCAAAAATACGTACTACCTCGATTTTGCTAGTTTTTTATGGATCAAAGGACTATGTGTCCGCTATCGATTGGTGAAATCAGATTAATGCGTAATCAATTAATTACTGCGTAAAAAATTCCGAAAGAATCTCGTGCAGTGTACCGAGCGGCTCATTGGCGCATCTGTTTTCTGTTTGCTCAGCGCTGCAGCCTTCCGAGGGTAGGGGAGGAAGGGAGAAGGGGTTGAAACTATACCTGAGTAAAACATTACTGAGTAAAATATTCTGAAAGGAATGGGTTCCATAGAGTAATGGTTAAATCACCTCCTGCGGGATATCTTCCTCGTACATCTGTTGGAAGTGGGGTCAGGTGTGCGGGACGTATAATCAGTATGTGATGCGCAAGACATGCAGTTCCGAGTATTGTCGTATCTCCATTGGTCGAATGTTTTATTGGTTTTTGACACTACGGAGTCACCAGCCAACTTCATTGAACTGTATTTCAGGATAACTATATCCGGTTGATCAGTTGTCAACTGAATAAATATTTACATTTATTTACGCTCTTTCCAGCGAAATACTCAGTGAAAAAAATTATCCACCTGGACTAGAATTTCGCTCTATCTTGTATTTTTGTCGCAATGGCGCATGTTGTTTTACTCCCCCAATAACCTTGGATAGGAAAATTATCATTTTGGCAATAGTAAGGGGTTGTTAGGTTGTTTGAGTAGGATTTTTATCTAGTCGTAATAGAGAGCATAGGCGACTTTAATTTGAAGATCAATCAGATGTAGGAAGACTGAAATAAAGAAATTAGTATAAATAACGTCAAAACTTCGTTTTATATGACTGAAATTCTCAGAAATTAATTAAATATACATTTTTGAAGCTTTTACTTCACTTATTTGTTACACTACATACGCATAAAACGCTTTCATGACCCTAAGGTTTTTGCCTTATAATTATTATAATTCAAGATTAATTAATTTATTTTTAAAGTACATACTTGGAAAAGCAAACAGACCACACACCGTTACATATCTGACGATATCTGGGCATCAGAAATTCCTTATTTTTAAAAATAATATCCCTACTGAAGAAACAATTGAACCATATCATCTGGATAACGGCATCTATGTTAAGGATAATATCTCGAGAGGTAAGTTGTGCCATAGGTGGCCGGTATATTGGTATCACGAAAAATACGAAATTGTAATCTATATAATGAAGCCAAATACATTTTATTTTATACATGGTGCTATCTCACTCAAAATATAGTGTGTTCCACATTTTGCTGACTGCATGGGCCCAATGGAGAACGCTGTTGCCAAACTTACGCTCCATCCGTGTGCTCACCTCAAGGCCACTTAGGCAGCCATTTCCAACGCCGCGCAGAATTTAAACATATTACTTCAGGGAATAATATTACCATATTGGAAGACTCCTAGATGTGCATTTTCTATACCATATGGCACTGAGTTAATTTTCCCGCTTCTATTGGCAACAGCGCACATCTGCCTTCATGGAGATTTACATAGAAATGAATCTCCAGAAGAACCCTACAACTGAATGTGGATCGCCCTACACTTTAAGGTGGTTGAAGCGATTTTTGTTTATGCACAGATTTGCATGAAAGTCAGCATTCGTGTTCTCATTATTGATATCTATAGATAAAAGTGAACAAATGTTCATACTTGTTGCTAACTAATATAAAAGAATCATTCCGAGTCCAATATTGGAAAAAACATTAAAATATAATTTTGTCTACAGTTTGAATACAGAGGCAAAAAATCTAATCATGACATGCTTTTAAGATAAAATTAAAATATAATTCTTCTATCATTTCCATTACTGCTTATATGGTGCGTTCCAACGTATAAACAGATGTACCTAAGGTTGTTTGAGCAAGATCTGATGTATATCAGTATAGAATCTGATGAATTTGACCACATTAAAAAAACGCTCATCTTTCCAATGATATCGAAGAATAACCCCTTGCCAAACTACTTTTCGAGCAATTTTTCTGAAAATATAAGCTGTTTTGTATTGATAGATTACGGCTGAGCGCTCCAGAGGGAGAATATTGAAATAATTATGAATTTCTACTCCTAGATTTCCTTAAAAAGTAATGGTGTGTAGTTTGTATGTTTTCTCAACTATGTATTTATAAAATATAATAAATTACCTCAGTAATCATTACAGAATCGTAAAAAAAACCTTCTGTTGTGAAGGCTTTTTCACCGTATGGAGTGAAAAAATGGGTCAAGTTAGAGACTTATGTGGATATATTTATTTAACTACTGTGAATATTTGACGTATATAACTGTTTTTGCGTCATTAATATTACAATGCTAACTTCATACCTATTTCAGACGCTGAAATTAAAAAAAAAAATTTAATATGGTCTCCGTTATGACTAGGGAAATATCTTGCTCATATCTTAAATGGAATGTGGTCCCAGAAGTTTTTTTTTCGATTTACTTAAAATTAAAAAGTTATTGAAATGTCCACTCAATGACCTCGATTACCACTCCAGCCACCTTATCTGATAACGGCCATGACGTAGCATTTCATCACGGATATCTTGTTCATATTTTGTCGAATTGTCTCTGACTCACCTTTGTCTGAGTTCTGGGTCCAGTCCGACCGTGGGCTCATCCAGAATGAGTAGCTCTGCGTCGTGAAGGAGCGCCGCTGCGAAGGATACGCGACGCTGCTGCCCTCCGCTGTGAATGGACAAGGAAGTAAGTGCGTAAACAATTGCTCGTCGTGCGTGCTCTCCAACTTGGGTGCGCACTTCGGCGTCCCCTTGTGCCATATCCAATGGAGGGCGTGGGGCCGTGCCACCTCTTTCTTTCGCTTGAACTCTTCAAGTGCCTGACATAACCTATAGCTACATTCTTAAAGCCCTGCTATCGCGGCCTTAACCTTGTACTACCGAAATGAGGATGTTTCGAGGTAGCTGTCTCATTCAATATTACGCAACCCCTCGGGTTTTTCATTTGTACGAACGTGCGATTTTCCAGATGTCTAAATGGACTGAATGATTTTGCATGTATTCCGAGTAGCGTTTTTATTAACGTACAGAGAAAGTGTTAACATTGGATTTATTAACCGTATCATTAATTTTTTACAAAGGAAAAATCATGAACTAATATCTATAATTTCATCTAAACGTACCTATTGTGAACATTGTGATTTTCTGGCAAATCAGTTCCGCATGCTATTGAACATTCTCACGTATATAGAACAATTTTGAAATTTCTAGGAAAACTGGTTAATAATAACAGTGCTATCTTAAGAAATTACTCCTGATAAGGGACTGCAATACATCATAAATGTCAATCTATAGTAAACTAATAATGTGATTGAAATAGGATGTTTTAAAATTAGAAATTCGGCAACTCAACCCTCTCTTTTGATCCCGTCATATGCTGTTACAATGTTCTCCATTCTTGACAGTTCTACAGTCCATCGCTGTTCATTCGAGCGTTAGACATTCAAATGCCTCCGCAACCGAAGAAATCCTGCACGGCTGCTTCGCTTTACCACTTCCATTCATGGTTTAGTTGATTCCTCGATCATATATGCTAAATTCTCGTGAAACATCGGCTGGTCTACGGGATTGTAAAGAAATCTCATTACTGGCTCTTACGTTTAGACATTTATGGTATGACGTTTCATATATGACAATGAGACGCATGGTGAAGATCTTTTTGTTCAATCTTTTCCCCTTCGGGAATCGCCCATGGCTCCTCTTCTCCATCTTTCCCTGCATTCAATGTGTACTTATTTGTCTATCTTTATCCTCTAAAATATTTTAAAGGAATCGAAATGACACGTTAAAATAATCGATTTTGACCATTGCAACCAAAACCGCGATGATCAATCTAATTTTATAACTTAGAGGTCTCATTAGAATAACTTATGAAGTTTTAGTAATTAATAAAACGCCAAATTTATCTTTATTTGCGCCTCGGCAGAATAAAATTAGTTGATTTTTTAATTTTAAGATAAAGTCATTTGAAATTGCCGGTATTCCTTAAGTTAATTTCGTGTAATTTACCTAGCACTATAAGACGTGGGATGGGACAATCGAATCCTCGAATCTCCCGAGAATCTTGAAAATGATGATAAACACGGAAAATAGGATCTTCGCGCCTTTTTGTCGATCGACATTTTTGAATCCAAACGTTTGAACTTAAAACTCCGGAAAGATTTACTTAGTTTCATTGACGTCCAAAAGAAGCGTTTTTTTAATCCGATGAAAGTTTTAACTTTTAATTTCATTTCCAGTTCTTTGTCTCTTATAGATAGATATATTTTTAGATAAACTTAATTGTACGTATTTTCAAGATCTCTTGAATTTTTCTTCAGTAAACGTCTGATTTTACTTTGAATAAAAACTGTGATTGTGTTTTCGTGGGTTTATTTTCATTTTATTCTTCTCATAATTATTAAATGAAGTATTTTGAAAGATTTCAGGAATTTTTTAAGCTTTTTGCATTTTGGTTTTTAATTTGGAGACGAGAAAATACAGTATTCGTCGTATCTAAATTTAATAAAACTATATTCTCTATCACTACAATAACTTTATAATTTTCAAGATATATTTATTAGTTGATATGACTATTAATACAATGCATTGCGAAAATTACAAAGTGATTACAGTGATTCAGCCACCATGAATTTCCACCGAATCAAGCCTGAGCGTACTGAGTTCAAACGATATTCTGCCCGTCCACGGTCTAATAGTCTTCAGCGCATCACCTGGAGTGCATTTTCATCAGTGCGGATACGCAATCATCGAAAACCATCGGGCCCATACGAAGCCCGAGTTTTTTCCCCCTTGTTCGTGGGTGCCCTCGCGAGAGGATGTATTGCAAAGGCATTTCCGGACCCTTTGACTGGATTCCGGGCGGTCGAGATGTGCACGATTCCGGTCTTTCGGGGAAAACCGCGAAAACTCTCCCGCTAGAAGGGAGTCACTTGGAGAGAGGGTTGTTGTCCTTGAGGGACGGGTGGGCAGGCGATGGGAAAACCCCAACCTGAGGTGCTTGATCTGGTGAGTCCTCTTGGATGTGAGCTGCAGCAGGTCTATGAGGAAGTTGGAGCGCTCTCGTAGCTCCTTCCCCGACATGCCGTATAGCCATCCGAAGTACGTCATCACGTTGTCTATGGTGAACTCCTGGAGCAGCGATAGTTCCTGTAAAGGGTGAAGAATGAAAAAAAATCGAGCATAAACAACCTGGAGCTAATTCTCAGACGAAGACAACCTAACAACCAACCCTTTAACCAACCGTATGACCAACCAAATGAGGTGATGAGTCGTTAATTTTAAAAGGAATAAAAAATGAATTTTATAATGCTGCACTAAACGAATGTGTGCTTTGTGTATTCCACACTTTTTTTATTTCCGACCATGGTTTTGACTCTTATTGTCATTATCATGGCACAAAAGATAAATAGGTAATGACTATCGAAACCATGGTCGGAAGTATAAAAGTGTGGAACATGCTAAGTACAAATTCTTGTAATGGTAATTTAAAAAAGTAAAATATACTGTGAAAACTGCAGTTTTGTAAAAGATAAGGCTTCCGGCGTAGCATTAAGGATTACAAGATCAATTCCTTAATGCTACGCCGGAAGCCTTATCTTTTACAAAACTGCAGTTTTCACAGTATATTTTACTATTCATATTTGAGTGGTAGATATCATCAAACATTATGGAAATTGCAGTGCTATAAATTCCCCTTTCATCCTTACGATGAAAGATTTTCATATATATTCGCCTGATACTGTAAACTATGTTGAATGAAAAACTTTACGATCCATAGAAGTGTAGGTATATATATATAACCTCAACTAGTTTCGCTGCACTGTATTATCCTGAGAAAATTTCAGTTGGTAATTTCCTGTAGATATTAGTGTAGCAAATCTAGTTGAACTTATTGTAACCTGTGGAACGCAGAATTTTTAATTTGAAGTTTTGTAAATTCATAATTGAATTTCACAAATTTTCAGCCTCATTTATTGTTTTACTCTATAAGGAGTGATAAATTAAAAATGCCGGCTATTCCCTGGAACTTTCCTCGGCATTACCTCTTGTGGAGTTAAATTCTGAGGAGAATACTATTATAGTAATTTCCATTTCTCCGAATTTGTGCCGATTGCCTTTAACAATTGACTTTAAGCTGAAATAATTGATTTTAGGCTTTTCTTTGTGAGTGAATGGTTTCTTTTCCTGTGAATTTCTCATTTCGTAAAAAATGCAGGTCTTCAAGGTATATTATATAATGAAGGATTAAGAACCCTTTATAAGTAATTATATTCATTCTACCGCCTCATTTTATACCACATTTGCCAGAAACATATATTTTGGGCAAAGTCCATGGAAGCTGGCGTCTTTCTTGAGCATGCTTTTATGACCTCAATGTGTTTTTTATTGCTCCATCTATGCCTGACCATTAAGAAAGAGGGAAGCAGACAAGGTTTTGTTGGTGACTCATGATAATTCGGCAGAAATATCCTACCTTGTTGGAGAAAGAGATTATTTCAGTGCACTTGCCATTATTACATCGCACCTAGATGTCCATTGCGTTGCGTAAATTTTAAACGATCTCTAAAGTAGATATAATTGACGACGCTAGAAATTCTTAACCTAATGCGATGAACGGATTAGCGTTCGTTTTATATTGGTAGAGGAAAATGTTTTCCTTGACCAAAAGTCGAACTGAGGGTCTTCGGCTTCTAGAGACAATGCGCAGACCACAGATATATGCAGGATACCTCTTTCATCTGTACATTTTATGTACATCATTAATGGCTTCAGAAATAAGTAGGTGCTGATGAAAACAATGAAAATATTTTATGATAAACATAATCGGTTCCTTGAGATAAGGAAATTTAGGCTTCTGACACCATGTATTATATCTTTGTGATTTCTCATCATCTCTTGTCCTGCGACCATTTTTGTCCGCTCGTTCAGAATTTTCTGTTCCACGTCAAATCTACTATATTTCCTTCTCGGTTGTTGATCCCTTTCGCCAGTTTTCTTTTCCTATTCTCCCCGATGTAAACCTCTTAAAATCCTTCCTAGAAAGCTAATAACTTGGGTGCAAAACCTAAGTAACGCGACGGTCAGGACTTAACTAATTCTTCATTGAGTCCCTTATACGTTGTTCACTTAATTTTCAGTTTAATTATTCCGATAACATTGGTCTTCGAAGGAATTTTAATGCAAATTTCGAGCCTGAAACTATCAAATTATTGTATGATCTTAGAGATAATTACTCAGTACATATCATTGTAAATACCTGGAGACATGTCAACCGGAAAATTTCTTTTTCACTCTACGATTAGGGTCTAAGCCAGTTTCTACTTCACTTCCATCTTCTGGTCCTTCGTCTTCCAACAATTTCCTTTCCTGATGACTTGTATTCGATAGTTCTTGGAATTCTCCCTCTAGGCATCAGCATTACACGTTCGTTCCTTTTTGTTTTGTATTCATCTATTTTGTATTAAAAGTTTGTACACCTAGCTCTTCTCTTACCCATGCATTCCTTAATCTCTCTACTCTGAGTTAGAGGTTGACTTAGAGGAGAAATTTCATTTCCGATATCCCCGTATGTTTTAGGTCCATTTCTCTTGTTTCTCAGCATTTTGATCCATACTGCCATCACTTAAAAAAAATGTATTCCTGTTTCTTCTGTTGCATTTTTTAAGGATCTTCTTATCGTTCCACATATTTTGGGAAAACAATGATTGTATTTGTCATTTCTTTTCCTTCTCCGTAGGTTCTAAATATTGGAAATAGGACCTGTTCTGTTGCACCCGAAAATCGAAATCTGAACCTGGAACTGAAAAAAAGCGTTGAGAGTAGAAATTTCGAATTGCAAAAAAAATTTACTCCCGTGAAATTCAAAGAACAGCAATGAAAATTCTTACTAATTATAAAAAATAAACTTATAGAAGTTCGAATTATCGAATTTCAACTGTAAGTATGTGGTTTCCGATGATAATTTGTGTCCATACTGCGTGGCTTCCTAAGAATGACATTTTTTTGTTATCGAGATTTTTATTTGTCACTCCACCGTTGTAACTTGTATAACTTTGCAATAATGGGTTGCAATATAAACGAAACGGCTGTCATCACCACAGCAACCAACGTGATAGAACCCGAAAAATGAAGACGTTCATCGTAAACCACCGCGAAAATCTTCGTTTGCTTGCAATACTATTTAATTATTAATCGGTATGAGTTGTAAGTTATCCCAACCGAAAAGCCTAAAACTTCGCGGCCGTGTTATCGTATGCGGGATTAGTATTTGTTTATGTGTCGAGGTATTCCATTCCCCAGTGTCCCCCGCTCGGATAATGTTCCGTTCCATAAGGCTAAACGGAACGGCTACGGAGTGTGGCGAGGCTTTGCTCATTGAAATTCCGAGAGCGTCACCGTTAATCGCTGTAGCGTGACGCTAAGAAAGGTTGCGAGGGGGAGGGAAGAATAGATGGGTGACTTGATTAGTAATTGACGAATTACCTAGGCCGCCTGAGCAGAGGTTGCATTTCTGACTATCGCAATGCTTCTTGAAACCACGATGAAATCATGGAGAAATCGAGGCGTTGAATTTCTTGCCGTGGCAAAATTTCGAAGAAGACTTAGTGGAATGAGGGCTCATCATCGGAGTATCCCTCGCTGCCCGCTGTCATGAGAATATCCTAGGCGGACTTACTTTCTGACGTCGCGACGTCAATAGCATTTCAAGAAACCCGACATGCTACGGTAGATCAGGTCATGAGCATACAATTAGGGATACCGACAGGGAACGGACAGGTTAAAACTGTCATTTTTTCCCGCGAACGATAAGAAACCATAATAGCAGATAGTGATTAGTTTTCTCGATAGGTAGTGCAGCCAATTATTTGATTTACTTTATAATAACTTTGCCTTAATTTGTCAAGTAGTACTAACAGCACTTCTCGCGTGCTTCCTGTATAACTCTATCATCTCTTTGCACTTATTTAGTTGCAAAATACATCAATTTTTAAAAATAATGGTAGCATATATTGTAAGGCATGTTGGTGAAATTTCACCTCCTGTCGCGTATTACCAGTTTTTTTGCTAATGCATCAATACTAGTAGTTTCAGTGACATTTGGAGGATATAGCTTAGTGCATGTTGGTGGAAGGTCACCTCCTGCCATACGCCCTTGAGGTGGCTCATATGGTGCTTACTCTGAACATTCATAAAAGACAGTTTCTATCAAACTACCACGCATGTATAACTCGCGTGTAGATTGGTATCGCATTTCAGGAGACCCGTTCGAGGATGCTTGTATGAGAAGATTAGGAAGCTGTCTATTTTTTATAATTGGGCGCTTCATCACCCTAGCTAGTTATATCGAAACTCGTTTCATGTGGCATGACCTCTAGGCATCTGTAGCGACGGTCCCCAAAAATAATCACAAAAATAAGCACAAAACACTTGGCTAAAGCAATGAAAACTATTCAATTGTATCGCAGAATTACACCAAGATTCTTAGAAGCATATTCACTTATTCCCTCCTTAACTGCGTAGGGGCGTTTATGACCAATAAATCTTCAGGCAATCGCATGGTATTCACAGCTTTACAATTTTGTTTCAGTGCTGCTCTCCACCAACTTTTCCAGGTATCTCATTGCTTCTTGCGACTTTCTCAAGAAGCTGACATTACCAATCGGATACGAAATTTTATTGTGAAGGGACAATGTGCTTTGGAATTTTTAGAAAAACTCAAGTTAACTCCAATGGTGAGTTAGAGCGCCTAATCATGTTTCCAAGCAATAATAAATGCAGAAAAATCACCAACTATTTTTTATGCATAGGGAGAGGGGGGCGGGGGGAGAAGAACAGGAAAGGCTTCCTGGTATCGACTTGATCTTCGAATAGTTTCTCCGAAAATATTTACGAAAAATAATTTGAGTTGGCTAGATGTATTTGCGACTGCATTTTCGTAGCGACAGTCATTGCGACTGTCATGGTTGGGCCATGTTGAAAGGATGGAAGAGTACAGAATGCCCAAATTGTTAGTTAATAGCAAGATGGAAGGGAGTAGGAGGAGAGGAAGACCATGCAAAAGATGGCTACAAGATGTTGAAGAGGACCTGAAGACAATGGGGATTGGGAGATGGAGAGAGAAAGAAAAAAGGAGAGACGAATTTGGGCATATAACTGAGGAAGCCAAGGGCTATAGAGCTAAGAAAGAAGAAGATACATATATTTATATTAACGAATTTTATTTAACGCAGGCGAATTCCGAGCAAAGCCTAGTAATTTTCAGGTCTCAAAAAGGTTGAATTAGCAATATAGAACCCTTAATTATACCGTGTTCAAGCATATATATTTTTATACATCGAAATAAATATTTTTTGAATCTTCTGGCAAACTATGCATTGTATATCCGGACGATGGTGGTCGCTATTTGAAGCATAATAATTTTATGAAAAATACAAAGAGTAAATGTTTTTAGGCGTAACTTTGTGATGTGATGCTTCATTATTAAATGAAGGAAACTTTGTACAGTCGTCGAAACAATTTTATTTAACTTGCCGACCAAGTTTTCACGTTACGAAGTGACTATCAAGGCTCTTATTGATAATGGTAAGTAGAAACCTTGGTCGGCAAGTGGAATAAAATTGTATCATGGACTATACAAATTTTTCCTTCATTTAATAAAACAGAGTTTGTGAAGAGATTATCATTTCTTAAATTCATTGCGGGGACATAATTTTATGTAAAATTGCCATTATTTATTTAAAGTAATTTTGGAAAAATTATTACCCTCATTACTTTTACTGATGATATGAATATAAGTAAATACACGTAACATGAGAATTTTTGACCAAGGTAAATATTGCGTAGCATTTTGAACACATTTAGGACTTCTAGTAACAATTAGTTTAGTAAAAACTCTAATTGAAAACTTATGTTGGAAATGTGCGTTCGTATGTATGAAAGCTCCGGACAAAAAACAGTTTGCGGGTCTGGGAAAAGGTCTCGTTTGAAGTTGTGCTCCTGGAAAGGGCTGCGAAAGATGGTGACCATTGTCTTATGGAACTGAACTTCGCCTGAAAGGAAGTTTGCCATTATCTACCCTCATAGTTCCCTCCTCCAACATCAGTTTCCTTTCGCTAAGTACATACCTTCATACGCAATGAGAGGTCACTGTCTCTCAGTCAAGCTTTAAAACGCCAAAGGACAATGACCCAAGACAACAGTTCCGTCGGTTCCGGCCGAGCCTAAACAGAAGAGAATCACGGGGATATAACCACCATCACAGCTGGCCCATTCTCACCTTCCATACCTCCTCCCCGGCGTGGCGTGACCCCTGATTGAACACCTATTCCTTGGAAGGAGCCAGGACTACCGGGAAGAAAAAACGTTTCCTGGACCTGAGCAAATGATAATCAAGGGGAGATTTCGATCATCACAGCTGTTCAATTCTCACCTTCCCTACCTCCTGCCCGGCCCGATATATATGTCTACACCCATTCCCTTGAAGGCATCAGGGCTCCCGAGAAGAAAAGATAATTCCTGAACCTAAACAGATGAGAATCACGGGGAGATTTTGATCACCACAGCTGGCCCATTTTCGCCTTATAGCTCATCCCCCACCTGAGAGATGATTCTTAAAACGCCGGGAAAATTATCGCTTGCGAAAATGGTATTTCAAAGCTTTTTTACGTCAATACAGTGCTCTCGAATTGTGATTACAACCATGTCCGCATGGATTATTTTTGCTTGATAAATATTAAAAAGGGTGTGTGTTCTATGTGACAGCCCCACGAAACCAGTTATTATTAGCAATTATTTTCGCGTGCGATAATTATCACGGCATTTCGAGAATTTTTACCCCCTGATTGAAGAACCCTTCCCTGGAAGGAACCAAGACTTCCCGGAAGAAAAAATAATTCTCTATTTCGCTGGAAATAGGGAGTTGGATCGGAGTTCGCTCCTTCTGAACCGGTTCATTCTCGGAATACGGCACATCTTCCCGCCAGCGGGAAACCTTTCGGTAAAACAGCGTTACGTCTTGTCTCGCTTTTGAGAGAGATGTTTCGTGTTGCAGTTGCAGGGCTGTGGCATTTTACCTGCGGCATGTAGCCAACTCGGTGTCCTGGCACTCCTGAGCCTTTTTCCCCGGGTCGTCTGCCCAGCACCATTATGTCGCCGCCGTCCAATTTCCGCAGGCCACAGACACAGCTGAGCAGTGTCGTCTTGCCGCATCCACTGGCGCCCAAGAGGCCGTAGCTAAAGATAGACATGGAAGGAGAAGGAAACTCTCTCAATTAATCTTTTAAAAATAAAATTTCGATGTAAACGGAAATGTTTGTGTGTCATACTGCAAAATGATTGGGCAGATGACATTTATGTTTAACTCTTGAAAGTTATGAAATTGACCAATTTCAATTACAGTGCCATGTATAGTACATGATATATTTATTAATCAGTCTTTTTTCATTTGTGTTAAAGTAAATATCATGCTTGTTAATAATTTTGCTGCATTGATATTAAATATTTTAGTACAATGGTTAATATAAAAAAGCTTTGCATTCGACTTTTGTATAGCGAGGCAATCAAAATTTTAAAAATATATGAAAATATGTGTTACCAACATATTATCAGTGCAGATAGTATATATGTAAGATATATGCTATTATTGAAACTGACCGGAAGCATTCTCACCGAAATGCCATTTAAATGTATCTTTTTTTATTTTTTGTTTGTTTCTAATTATTTTCTAATTAACTTTTTTTTGT
Organism: Pyrrhosoma nymphula; assembly: GCA_963573305.1. Taxonomy (NCBI): domain Eukaryota; kingdom Metazoa; phylum Arthropoda; class Insecta; order Odonata; family Coenagrionidae; genus Pyrrhosoma; species Pyrrhosoma nymphula. The sequence goes on from OY754328.1 coordinate 58,059,469, forward strand.
CATGACAATTTTTTTTTTATGTTTCATAATAATTTTATCTGAGATAGAAAGGCCTACATTACTAAACGTAAACATTTATAATAATTGTTTTGAAACCACGACATGATATGCTAAAAAAAAAACATTTTTAAAAGATTCTTAAAGTTGGCAAGATGAAATATATATTTTATGAATTTTCCGACATAACCCTTTCTATTTTCAGTAATATATTATATAATAGTACATTGGCACTTAAATTTAAGTGAAACCCTGCGAGACCCTTGGAGATCATGCGCTTGCGGCAGTACTTTCAATACCAAAAGACTTACTTCGTAAATTCGTGAATCAAATGATGCGTTCGTAAAAGAGAACCTAAATATAATTATGCTGCACATATTTTCACAATATTGCACTCCTTACTCCTGTTTATTCGCTTATAAAATGAGGGTTGAATGGACATTCATTTCCAATGTTTTTATCTAGATGATGAGGCAGGTCAATGCAATAAGATATATTATTACTATTTTTAATAAAAAATGCAATTATGGTGAAGGGCAATCTTGGGCTAAATTGTTGCTTAAAGTATCTCCTGAGTATAGCTACCTCAATGAAATAAGTGTAATGACAAATACGAGTACAAATAAAATAAATAAATAAATAACTTTTTTTAAACATGGTTTTATTAAATTTTTTAATAAAAAGTAGCAATTAAGCCGTCACAACTGTTGTACAACAGGCAAAACGTGATTATTTGTGACTAAAAATAAAACCATGGGGGCGCCACCAACAAATGTGACACAAAATACTTTACCTTTACAATATAGGTAACGCGGTTATAAGTCTTAAGTATTCCAAGTTGTTCATGGCCAGGAATTTCCGGCAAGCAAAGCTTGGCTCAACCTTTACAGTAATTTGTTGAAAATTCTTTATAATCACGAGTTGTGATAAGGACGTGAGTGTTCCCGGTGAAAAGTCTTTTGCATCACAAATGTTGATTGCACCCCCATGGTTTTATTTTGAGTCACAAATAATCACTTTCTGCCTGTTGTAGATAAGTTGTGACAGCTTCAAAATTAATTACTACTTTTTAGAACATTTTTAATAAAACCATGTATTTTAAAAAGTTTTTCATATATTTTATTTTACTGATTTCAGTTTTTAATAATTTTTCATCAAATTTTCACTTGATAATTGCCGTTATTCTATGGATAAATTATTGCAAAATTTACAGTGAAAATTCGGATGAAAAAGAATGGAACGTTTTATCGTGTTTAATTAATGTGTGAATTTTGTGTTAATTTGTTTAAATTGAGAAAAAACATCGTTGTAATATTGTATTGTCATCGAAAATACACCAGTGTGCAGAATTTGAAGGAAATCTGATGGGTGTAAGTGGGTGAAAATTCGATTGGCAGATTCCACCCTAACAGAAAAAAACTCAAGTTAAATAAAACCATCTAATAAAAACTAACGAAATGAAAAAAAGGATGCATGATTGTAAAAATAAGTCAAATGATATTCAAAGCTCAATAAATAAAAATTAATAAAAAATCATATATCTTAACATCAATTCCGTACTCTCGTGAGATTAAAATCTTGGCTCTTTAAGGGGAAGTGAATATCCTATCTTTTGAAGAATGTAGTTGATCATTTTTTTGATCATCATTTGTTATGAGCTAACATGTAAAAAAATCTTAGTTAAAGAAAATGACATCCTTCTGCAGCCATCATAAATATGCTGTTTTATTTGGAAATTCATTATGATCATATGTTCATATTTCAATTTTGATCATTTTTCAATATGGATCTCTCGATTTCTAATGTGTGTCAGTCACTCGTGACGGGCAATAAGGAAACCCAGTTTAAATCATTGTCCATTTAACTTTTTGTTGACATCCATCAAACGAAACATCGGTGAAGGTGGTAGTATCAAAATCGTTAATGCTAATGCATGCATTGCTTCTCATAATTTCCCTTCCTGCATATGATCCCCGTAAACTATGACTGGATGGAAGCACTCCAAATGCTTCCCTTCTCTTTCATTATTTCTTCGCCTTAGGGTCCTCAAGGAAGCCACATAAAAAAGGATTGCGAAAGAAGTGCACTAATAGGTACAAATGTACGTAGGTACATCGAGTCAACCGGGAAAAAGAAGGGTATTTTGCGCCGTTCGACGTGTCTACGGATCAATCGCTAATAAGGAACCTATGAACAGTAATTCAACCTCTTGTTTACGACCTCGACCTTCAATCCTTCCTCCGAGACATAATGCCGCGTCATTTTCCTCGAGTAGTAGGAATGAAAACGATTTTATTCATAATGAAAGCGTTGAGAAACCAAGCACCCCTCAAGTTATAATTTATTTGCGGTTTAATTCTATATTCCTTTTTTCAGTAGTTGATTTATCCAAACTTAACTAAGCACACCTTTTTTCCAAAAAATGGAAACATGTTATCATGATTCACCTGATCACTGTCGTTATAATGCTTCAATGCGTAAATCATATGGACATTTCAGTGATGTATTTAAATCATTTACGTTCATTTCATGCGCTCACTGAACATTCAACGTCACTTCAGAATTATAATAATGCTGAAGTGTCTGATTTTTGGCCTTTTTTCAAGGGACTAACATATTTTCGGGAGAAAATGCTAAAGACTCCGAACAAATATTTCCCAGTTACTTAAAAAATCTTGACTTAACATTAGAGCCCGTAGTTTTGGCTGCATGCATTGTTTTGCTTACACACTTCATAATATGGGAAGTTTTGATCTAAATTTTACCACTATGGCTGAAATCTATTAATACTGCACGGCGTCAATTTTTGGGACGTATTGATATGTCCATAAATAGGTCTATGGAGTTTCTTATTCGAGAAGAGTTCATCCTCAGCAGTCATCATTCCTAAGATTGGTTTTCTGTATCTCTTCACTCCACTCTTCTCTCAGCCAACCGTTTCATTCCTGCACAAGTCGTTTTTACGTCCTTCACAATTTCTCTGATATACTCCATACTTGGTTTTCCTCTGTTCATCTTCCAATTCATTTTTCCTTCCATTTTCGTTTTTCAGATGAAGTTGGGTCGCAAAATTTGCACAATAAGTTTGCCTCCTCAGAGTTTTATTGTGCTTCTTTTATCTCCAACTCTCCGTTGGTGATTCTCCTCGTCCATTTCATCATTCTCCAATAACATCACGTCTTAATTGCTTTCAATCTCTTTCGATCTGCAGCTGTTATTTTCCTGGCCTCAATGCCATATAAGAGAGTGATCCAAAAACATAGTTTAATAAAGTGCTTCATTATTTCCTGTCTTGTGATATTAGATGCCAGGGTTTTCGTTAAACACCTTTTCTGCCCAAATATTCGTAGAACGTCTTCGTTGGTGATAAACTCCATTTGATCTTTTTAATTTTTCGATAACACCTCATCTCCTTTATTTCCAATCGCCATCGCTCTGCAGCTGTTACTGTCCAATCGCATTCACCGAAGTCTTCTTTCATAACTTCTCAAACCTGATTTGTTGACCTCGTACCTCCTGGGATTAGTACTGTGTAAATCGCCAATCAATCCAACATTCGGGCTTTTTTTTCTTAAAGACCTAATGTTAGCAGAGTATTTTGTCCGCAGATGAAGACTGGTTGTTTGGTACATCTAAAGAAAACAGCGTCTGATTTCCATTTACTAAATCAGTGCAGCCCTTTCATATATTTGTTATTTCAATCTTAATTAAAATTTCAATAACATACTGTAAATTAAAATTAATTTAACTTTATCTCAGGTGAAAAGGTAATGGTTTAAATCGGGACAATACCTTTACGCAGTATTTTGTTGCAATATTTTTTTTACTATTTAATAAAATAATGTAAACGATAATAAGGCAGACTTCAAGGTGTGCTGTGTTACCCATAGATGTGGGAGCGGTATTTTTAGTCAGAAACTTAGATCTGAGGGAACTATTAATTAAAATGTTAATCAAGTTATTCACAAATTTCTCAACGCTATCAAATCAACCACGTTTGGCCGTTCTTGAAGTTGACCTACAAAATGGTGTTGGAAAACATTTAATCAACAGTGTTATTAGTTATACCAAATTATCATATCAAAATATATTGCTGCATCACTGATGGTGAAATATTTGATTGAATCGATGGAGATCTTAATGAAAGAGTTAATTGCATTGGAGATTCTAATTGTCCACTCAACTTGAATAGCATCGCAAGTAGGGAATGGTAATTTCACAAAGCATACGCAGCAGAAACTCACAAACATGTTCTCTTCTTCAAAGGCATATGTTGATATTTAGTTGAGGGATAAGGGAAATTAAATGTATCATGAAAGGACTCTCTTGCTGGACAATTTTGTTGTTTATAGAGGCATGGCGCAATTTTTGCCCAGCTGAGGTACATGAACATGCCGCATAGCTTGGCAATACGCGCCGATTTCCTTCGCTACAAAGTAATTAAACTGCTGATACAACCAATGTATGTTGTAAATATATCTTTTCCACCATGTCTGGCCTATGGTATATCACGTAGGGAAGTATTCATAGGAGTTTAAGTCAGCGCAGATGGGAATATATATCAGCGCACTTTAGCGCTCACGAACGAAGATGAAAGAAACAATGTGCGCCGGAGAAACGTTCTGTAACCTACCGGTAGGTAGCCGAATGTTTTGTGTGCAGTAATCGAATATATTCACAATATGTATTTCCGGGGTCAATATTTCAATGTCTTTCACCGATTGGAAATGGAAAATTGGAAACTTTACGTTATCCGTGTTTGACGCCTCTGACTGAAAATCAATACAAAAACAACAATCACAAATGCGGTTATCGAGGTTCTATTGGGGTCGTGGTGGCCTAGTGGGTAGAGCGCTGGGCTACCGATCGGGTTCAAATCCGGGCGAAGTCTCTCTGGATACCCTCTTCGGAAATTCTCGCGGTGCGACTTTCTGATTGTCAGAACTTGATGGGACGGAAAATCGCAGGAAAATGTGTGGAAATATGTGTGGAAAATCGCAGGTGGCCCAGGGTGAATTTCACACGCCTCTGGCTTAGTACGGGGTGAGCTCTACTCTCACCTATCGAAAAACAGGGTTGAATCACGGAGTGAGTTTATTTTATAGTGCGCATCAACTCCACTCTTGGTCTATTTTGAAGTGCGCAGTATGGTACTCCAATTACAAGGTAGGTAATTGCGCATCATTTGGGTTGAATTCTGTGACGTAGTATGTATTACATCAAGTGCAAGATAGGTACGGAGTGCATTGTGTATTATTACTTGTGTGGCATTTGGATACGACAGCAATATGAGGAAACATATGAGGGATGAGAATGTTTTAAGTTATCCTATTGATACATCTACACGAGGGAAGCGGATCTAGGTTTGTCGGTGAGTAGACAACTTTAATGTTGAACATGACAAGAGTTTTTCTTTCACTTTCATTTGTAAATAAATTGTTTCTGGGGTTATTTCTGCAGTAAACAAGATTGTATTTTCAAACTACGCATTTCCTTACTAAAACCGATCAAATATGTTTTATATCAGTACTTAGGGATGCAAATATTAACTTGACTCGATTCTGTCGTTGCTAAAATCTAAATTATTTTTGCATTCAGGAGATATAGGCCCATTAATTGTTTTATTAATTATTTCTCTTTACCAACGTTTCGCATTTTTATGTATTCTTCTCCAGGGCTCAGAGAAAGTTCCTTCTGAATTTTTTGTATAATGACAACTTATAATGATATCTCATGAAAAAAGAAATGTAAAAATTAGAGGTTATGAAGAGTAAAATATAAATTATCGGGTCTTTCATCCATTATTTCTATGTAAATGCTCGAGTCGTCTGCTGCTCGTGTCATCCGGATGACGTCATGCGCAGAACGGGCACATTTTCGTCACGGAAACGTCCTACATGGCGTTAGTAGTATGTAAGCACCATGGTGCGTAGGGTCTAAAACGACGAATGTAAAGCAAGTGCCCTTTTGTGTTGTGAAATGAGCAGCGCATCAGAGCGAATTGAAAACGTCCATAATCGACCATAGATCGATCGATCTATTACGATAGATCGGGTTTGAGTTGAAGGATGTTTCGGTTGTGACGAATCACTTTTCGGACGAATATGGCGCGGTTCTCAAGGGTTCACTGTCGCAACATTGTTATGGTCACATCTTCTGTGACCGTGAGAGGTCGGATTCGAAAATTGGACCGCGGAGAAAAAAGTCATCCTTCTCAAGAGCGAACCTCGACCTTAATTTTCCTCTCCGTGAGGGACGCCCGTGAATAAACAAGCTCTCACTCCCATATTGCCCGTTCATTGCTCGTCGGATAAGGGTCGCGAGGCCTTAAGACCCCTTTTGTCCTTCCTTTCCACACTCCAAATGTCGCCACAATGGCATTCTTTTCATCGTTTGATACTTAGAAAGAAAAAATATATCGTGCTCCGACCTTCGATATCACACTAGTGCCTTAGGCAGGATATTTTAAAGGGGAAGAAGATAAATACATTACGCAATCAATCTTTTGTCCTTTGACTTTCGCGTCTTCCTTAGCTCTCTCTATGGTCACGAGTGGCAGTCGCGAGTATCTCTTAGTTGCGTTATGAAATTGCTGCTGTGATGTTGTATGCATGCACATTCTGCGTTGGCCTTTTCCGTGATAGATTTTATCCGGACGTTTATCGGTAAAGCCGCGTCCAAATTTGTCGATGAAACTCCAAAAGTCCGAGTTTCCTCACCTCTTCATGTTCATGGTTTCGTCCTACAGCTGATAAGTGAATGGGACTTGAAGACAAGATGAGGTGTGAATTTATCTACTTCGAAACATCCGTTATTGGCAAATTATCCCGAAGAATCAATCCTGTTTTTCCCGAGCATTGAATTTGCTTGTAAAAATATGAATTATTTGATTTTTCCCTGGTCTCGATATTTTTGGAGGTGGCAAACGGATTTTCGTGGCTTGTGGCATGTATATTTTATGCTCGAATATTTTCAAATATCCTTCACAATATATTCCTCTGTAAAGTAATGTAGGGATGATAATTTTGATTAGAGAGTATTTATATGAGACATAATAATAATGGACTTAAGTTTCAAGTGTTAAGTAACTACGAAGGTAATGTACTACCTTCGACAATTCTTAAAATAAAACCTTCATTTAATTGTTCAAAAAGGGTTAAATTTATGTTGAGTCTGCACAACTATTTCTCTCCTTTTAAATTTAGAGATGAATTAGATAAAATCTATCGCATCAGTACCGAGAAAATTCAGATTATTTATTGTTTCGCATATATGTTCAAAATTAAGAGAAACATAAGCTATTTGCCAATTTTTAACCTTACATATTTTAATATACCGTTTCTCACAGTCATAATTTTCAACTTAAAACTTTTCTTAGAGGGTAGTTAGGGTCATAAATACTTCGAATAATCTTTTTTCTTTGTATTTTCGCGGTTCATATTGCCTTAAATTTCGAAAATCGAGATCAGAGTTCTCCGTTGTGGAAAATTCAAGCTAGTTTAATCTTCCTCATCTCGTCCACGCTCGAAAAGAAAGAAACTTGTATTTTTTTTCTAACTGGCTGCTTGCTCCGCTGGTACCTCAACATGAGGAAGTCGATTAAAGCAGGTTCTATGGAGCGGTTAGGCATATCAGAGGGTCTAAACATTTTTACTATCTTCTTTATCTCCGTTGATTGTGGACTTCGTAAGAAAAGTGCTCATTACATTATTTTTGAACCAGTCTTGGTTCTACGTATTGACGGAATTCTTGCAAATTTTAATTTTGGGTTATCTCCATTGTGAAGTTCAGAGAAAGTGAGACGTAAACATTTAATGCCACGTGGTTAAAGCTTCCATAAATTGAAATAATATGGCGATATGACCACTATTTTTTTCTTCAAGTAAACGAATACAAAATTTTAATGATATTAAATTTTGCCTAAATCTATCAGAGGTGATTTTATGACATTAACGTCAAAATACTCTCATCTGTAATTTTCTCTATGCTAATACCCTTTAATCTGTATACCTGATGATTGTTCCACTTTTAATTTCATCCTGCCAGACTTTCATTATTATTTCGTAAAAAAAACGGCCTAACGGCGGGAGAAGCTTGCACGATATCCGCTAAATATCTGGGACATTTAAAATATTTACCTACCTGAACCTGATAAAGTTTTCAAATAGAACGGGAAATATAAAAGATAAATTGAATAAAACATAGCACTATTTCACACGTTGCTATTTAAATTAAATGCGAAGTTGCCCTGGTTCTATAGTGGGAGATTCATTTCATTCTGCCAGTCTTTCATTATTATTTCGCAAAAACAGGCCTGACGGCGGGGGCAGCTTGCACAAAATAACCATCCGCTAACTTCCAGTAGAATCTCCGGCGCTTATTATATATCTAAAGCTGGATTCCGAAATCTGCTTATTTGCTTGCAATGTTGACGTCGGCCCTCTTCGATATCTGAGCCGGGATGCCAGTTTAATAGGTAGGTATATCACGATTAAGATAATTATAATTTAAAATTCTGAACATTGCAGTTCAATATACATGGTGATTACAAAAGAATGCGTCAGTTTCAAAGATCTGTATTTTTCAAATGGTACTAGCTACAGAGCTGTCCGACCTATTAAAATGACCGGTACATTCCCTAGTTTTGTTGAAAAAAACATCACAAATGTTCAATATGTCCTCCTTGAGTAGCCCGAACAATGTCAAGTCGATATTCATATTCCTCCCACACTCTGCGAAGCATGTTACAGTTACTGTCTTCACAGCCAAAGTTATGCGTGCTTTCAATTCCTCACTGTTAGTAGGCAATGGCGGCACAAAGACTTGACCCTTGACATATCCCCATTAAAAAATCACATGGTGTGAGATCAGGGGACTTCGGAGGCCACGGATGAAGGGCGAGGTCTTGTCTTGCAGATCGGCCAATCCATCTTTGTGGGTAGGTCTCAATAAGATGGAGTTCTGGTTACTCAAGGAGGACACATTGAACATTTTACTAGAGAATGTACCGGTTATTTTAAGAGGATGCGCAGCTCTGTAGCTCGTACCGTTTGAAAATTATAGATCTTTGAAACTGGCGCATTATTTTGTATATTCACAACCGAAACTTGTCCTGTAATATTATGCACTATAAAAGTTGCGGAGCCGATATACCGTAAAGAGACCTGGTTTTTGTGTTTACGGGCTCAGTAAAGATAATGTTCGTGAGCTAAAATGGAAAGCGAATTCTTTCCATAGAAACATGGAAACTTCGAATATAATTCAAATAGCAACGTGTGCAATAGCAACGTGCGCAATGCTTTATTTAATTTATTCATGATATTTCCCGTTTTATTTGTAAAATTTCCCCGGTTCTATGAAGTAAATATTTTATATGTCCTAGATATAATAAATTTAATTTTAAAACTATAGATTTATAGTAGTTAAGTAAGGGGTAACTATGCCAAGTAACTATGCTAAAATTAAATATGTTAGTAAAAGTTAATACGCTATGGCCATCGTGTGGAGGAAACGTTTTGGGGATAAGGAATATTCTTCTAAGGATATTCCTTATGAAAGATTCTGCCTAACCCACTGTTAACTCCCTGGTTATGTTAACAACCCATATTAAAGAGACTGGGTATTAATTTAGTGGAACCGCCAAGGCTGAATTGATAGATGCAAAATGCAAACATAGGAGTGTTTTCTTACCTGTGATCACCCTTGTCAGATCACTCCCACCTTAGATTCATGACGTAATCTGGCCTTCACTTCGTTTATATCACCTTTGCCCATTGTCGAATTTCACAAAAGGCTGTCGAAACTCTTCCCTAAAAAAAGACGATTCCTATGAGAATGGCCGTCTTATCACGGCGAAGCTAGTGTCGAGAGGCGTGACACGTCGAGACTTGGCGAGCCCAGTCGAGAGAAGAAGTTTTTGGGGGACCTCGACGTTGAGGAATTACGACATCGGAATCCAATTTTTAACGCGAGATGACTCGACCATTACGTCGCGGCTCCTCGTGAACGGTTTGGAAAATTAGTTGGAAGGTGGAGGTTGGGCTAGGAGTGGCCACGAGAATCGATGCGTTGAGGAGAGTCCCTCCACCCCGTGACTGGACGATTTCCGCTCTCTACTGCGGTCGTTCGTAATTATTAGTGGGTGATCAATGCAATCAAATCACTCCTCGCAACGTTTTCGTGCTCGCCGACGTGTGGAAAGTGCCCAGTTCAGTCATTTTGTCACGGTCTCACGAGGTAAAGGGTTGAGGATGACCTCAATTTATACGCAGTGCGTTTCAAAAAGGATTGTCAACTTTTAAAAGGCAAGTTCCGGGTTCCGTGCTCCTGGGGAAAATCTGAAATCGTTGAGGCATGCAGATCATTGAGAGTGAACACACAATAACACCTGAGAGTGACGAAAAACGAACAATATAAGCTGTTTTCCATTCCAGAGCGCGTCTGAAGTGAACCGCGACACGGTATAAAATTTGAAGAGTTTGAAGGTTATATTTAGTGCAGAGCCGATACTCCTTGAGATAAATCAGAGAAGCTATTGGGATAGCAAAGAAAACTAATTTCAACCGAGGTGAAGGATATCACTTACGCGACACGTGGAAAGGGATATCCGGAAACCTGCCAGCTTCAACGAGCTGGGCTCTATGTCAGTATGGCCAAAATCGTGATTCACGATTCACGACAGCATCTTCGACCAGAATAAGTGTCAGCGTAACTGCTGTCGCCAAGCAACAAACAGACGCGGGAGAACACCCAGAAAATGAAGAGATGGAACGACAAGGAACTCCGCGGAAGCCTTAGATCTAATAGCTTTAAAATGACATGCCTCGCTCCCCAGAGTTCATCTCTCTCGTTTCTTTGTTTTGAAGGATTCGCCAAAAATCGAGTGTTTGCTTGCCCTTTCCCTGTTGATCACGCTGCGCTGAGAAATCGAATCTACGCCGCTGTTGCAGAACCGACGCCTGATCCATTGGCTTCTGTTTGGCAAGAATGTAGGATGTCTGCAGTATCACACACAGTATTCTCACGGAGCCAAAATGACGGGCTGATAAAAAAAAACGGGATGAGTTTAACTCTAAAGTAAAACCTCAAACGATTCCGCAAGCCATTGTGATAAATGTATATATGCTTTCAAATTTGTGAGGGTCTTATTGAAACACCTTGTATTAAACTTCACAGATCGAAAAATGTGAATTGTCGATATATTTCCCCTCCGTGCAATTGTCGCTATTTGAAATTTAAAGATTTAAATGCTAAAATAATCCAGAGTTAACTTTAACTCCAGGGTTACCTTCAATATGCAAGTATATGTCTACCGTGTATCCATTAAGTAATGAGAAAATATAAAAAATGGCAATGAATTTAACGTGAAATATCACCACGTTACAACAGCGGATTTGTAAAATCTTTTGACTGTTCGCAAGAACATTGAAATACTGTCGCCAATGGCTCTAACGTTCTTCAAGTTTTATCCTGACATTTTCGTTGACAAAATAGCGTCTCGCATAGCTTACTGCTTTTAAGGTTTCTTTTCTTCTCTCCTTCCCTGCACAATGACGACGTTTGGTATGACACCAAATTAGTGAAGCCTTTGAAGTTTCGAGGAGGGCTGTCCTTGCAGCAGGAGAAATCTTTACTGGTCGTAAATTGAAAGAAAATTGATCTTTTAATAAATCTCTTGATCTCTTGGAAATTTTAAATATGATTCCCTCTAATCATTTGTTTCATGTGGTCGGGAGAATTTCGCAGAGTAAATGCCATGCCATATGTATATGGCTGGCATATCGCAATGCATATGGTAAATGGTAATGTTTTTGAAAGAGTAAAAACAAATTACGATTTTTTTTATTTTAAGAATTATTAAAAATTTAAATAAACAAAAGGTGTACAGCTGATCTAAAATTAAGTACTTGAAAAACAAATTAAAAGCTTTGTTCTTGTCAACGTTTCTTTCCCCATTTAGATTTTTTGTTAATTATTTAGGTTCATGTGAGTATTTTAATGGGGCACCTGTTCGCCCCATTGTAAATAAGTTATTTTCAGACTTTTTTAGGAATAGATCCGCACTCGTGTAGCATATCTCACAATTACTCCTCCACTAGTTCTCTATACGTTTTCTAGTCCTTAATTTACACTTTTTTTGACATTGTTTGTCTTCATGGCGCAACCAATGCTACGGGAGAAGTGGTTGCAACGCCAACAGTGCCTTCAAGATCGGTATTCAACCCGAAAATTTTATTTAAGTTATCCGGCCAGTAATTTTCAGTATTATGCTAAGCTGTATTAGTTGAAACAAGAGCACAAAAGAATCTACCAGAAATCTGTTTTAATGTGCTAAATATTATCATGTAAAGCACCAAATTAACCATATGTAAACCTAGTGTTAAACCTGAGTGATTATAATAGACCTGTAAGAGTTAGAAGGCGTTTCAATGCTCCTAAGTGAAGAACATCTGTGTATCAATTTTCGACACTCAAGTCTGTCATAAGGATACGGAGCGATATTCCGGGCCAATTGATGAATTCACATAGTTTAAATGAATTAAAAAAAAAGACTTTTAACACACCTTTGCGAAAAAAATTATTTTGATTTCGGATAAAAACATTCATATTATTTATCTCTCTTCTCTCTATTGGTTACTTAAATTATTATTTTTTGTTTCTTTCCCTGCTGTAATTGGTTGATGTGTCTTGTCTCATTTCTGAACTGAGAAATTTATGTTGTTCAATTTTTTAAATAAGTATATAGCATAAAATGTTAATATATATACAAATTTTTATTTTTTGTTTTCCTTTCTTCCGTTTGAAAAGTTCGGTATGGTTTTTTTCTTCGTGTCTTACACCACAGAATCTCTGCGTAGGCATGAGCCATATTTTAAATGGAAAAAGGTCCTAAAACAATAAATATACGTATTAATATATTTATTTTTCTCAGGTGACCATCCAAACCGACGCGACACCGCGAATGAGGCTGAATTCCCTCGTTGCGTAACGGTCGAAATGAAACAGCTTCTCCAAACAGAAGGTAAGTGTCCGAACCCCTTAGTATGCCTATCGGGTCAAGGGCAAAACTTCCGTTCGTACGGCCGACCTTCCTTCCTCTTCGACTCGCGAGACCATTCTCCCTCTTGCACTCGGGAGAAGAAGAAGAGAAAGACTATAGTTCATGCCCGTGTGGAGATGGATCACCCACTCGAGTGACTCGCACTCAAAGCAAAAAGTCCGGCTGGAAACGGAGGATGGGTTGGGATAATGAGTTCGAAGAAGATTAACTGCGCCGGGTCGGGGAGATGACTACGGAAACAAAAAACAAAAGAAGCACGAGAGCCGCAAAAGAGTATTGCGCACGAGAATGGAATCGTTCTTACTTCTCAGTCTGCGAAACAAATGATTTTTTTTAATGGAAGTTCAAACATAAACAGAGCACGCTTTGGAGTTCGCTTGCACTTCTCGCCCTCGTGCATGAGCGATGCGTTCTCAGGTCGGAAGACCTTTTTCCTTCTACCTATTCTGTTTAAGTGCCGCGGTTCGCTCGTTCGCCTCAATTATCACCTTTTTCTAGGCAAGTGCATCTGCCCTCACCGTCTCTCTTGACTCTGCCTATTTCCCCTGCTTCCTCCCAGAGAAATATGCTCATCCTTTTTTATTAACAGTCCGTCGCTGCGTCACCCAACCACCACATCACCTTGAGTCATTCCGTTCGTTTCACCACAATGTCACACCACAATGTACACCACCGCGTCAAGAGGGGAGAGGTCAAGATGACGAAAATTTCGTGACCCTTATAGTCTCCTGTTACCCTTTACGAATAGAAAACGCAGATCGATCATGCGCGTACTTTGAGCGTCCTAGTATGATGACATAGAGCCTGTTGCACCGAGGGTTGGCCGGTTATTTGTGTAAGCGACCGACGGCAGAGACCATTTTCGCCATGTGTACCGTGATGGAAGGATTATTTTTGATAGAATTTTTTGGAATTTGGAATTTGCTGGAATTTGGAATTTTGATGGAAGAATTATTTTAGATGGAAGGCATTATGATGGGAAACGATCACCCAAGAGTGTAATGAAGGGAAATTTGCTGTCTTCATTAGAATGTTTTGAAAGAAAGGTGCCGAGGGGTCCACGAAAAATCTTTCACGAGTTGGTGACAGATTGGTTGCTGTTTACTTTGGAAACTGTACGCTTCTGCAAGCTAATTGCCTAAGCGTTTAAAATTTCTGCAAACGGACTTGGAGAGTCGTTTATACGTAGAATTTACGTCAAAATTCGCTTGCTGCAAGTAGCTTGCGAAATAATCTTGCCAGTGTAAACCTTTAAGGAAGTTAATGTGTGTGATCTGGATTCGAACCCGAGATGTGAAAAAAGTGTGCTGTTATCTGCGGAGTGGTGGAATTTAATAATCTGCAAAGTTTGAAAGTTGCTCAACTTTTAGTTCTTGAAAAACAAACAGCGTTGCATGAAAATGTTTCAATATTAGGCTTTTTATATAAGGTAGGACTCGACGGACAGGATACCCACTGCACTGGAAGTGTCCCCCACGTGTTATCTAGGGGTTCCAGTACTGAAAACCCTACCTATGCCTGGACTAAAACTCGAACCCTCTGGATGGGAAGCCAGTAGTCTGGATGGGAAGCCATTACTCTGGCTGATTACTGATTACGCCTCGCTTAGCTAAAGAAGTCTCGCTTTTTTATTTTTACTACCACTCGTTACAACATTTGCCATTTGTTCGTCCCGTCAAGGGGTATATTACATACATTTTTGGTAATAATCAATGTATTGATATTGTCCTTTATAATGAATGCTGTACGGATCCTATCTGATCGCCGTCAGAAATACAGGCTGATAAACTGTTGACTATGATCAAGTGCCCTCTGGAGGTCGATTATATCCCTCTGGAGTCATCTAGTTTCTGCATTTTCTCATTGCAAATGTTTTAGTTCCTTATCGGGCGGGGGTCGTCAATTACCGATGTCATTTCAATATTTGTTTTATTTTCTCATGCCTGGACGTAACTCTTGAGTGGTGGTCTCCCTCATTAATTAGGAATTTTTTATTTAAGCCACTAATTATCAGTGCGAAGGCAACCTTTTGTGTGGAGGTGTTAATTGGAAAGGCATTAATCTTTGAACCTCTTAATGTCCGCACATTCATCCATCACTTGAGTCTACGTATTATTTAGTGCTTGCATGTTGACATCCGAGAAGAGTTAATCAACATCTTATCTGCGCCACCAGTCACCTTAATGTCGTTTTTCTAACAGCACCATACATATGGTATCTACGTCGTTTTCATTTTCCATGAAGACATGGATAGTGTTATTTCCTCTACTTGAAAGCAAAAGTAATGACAGTTGCTCCATCACTTCCGTCCGAATCATTTAAACTCGAGATATTAAATTACTCAGAAGGAAAATAAATTAATTATATCTGTACCGACAATTCAGCCCAATACTTCGCATGTAGATATTTATAGTTACCTATAATAAAGAAAGAAGCTGTTGTACTGTTCAAAACCTTACTTTTTTATTTCGACGCGTTTCAACGCCTCGCCTCGTTTCAATGCCAACGCCTGTCATCATCAGGACAACTCTGTCAGTAAGTAAGTAAGTAAGATTGTAGACAGTACAACAGCTTCTTTATTTATTATAATATGCTGTTCCATCATATCTCGCCCGATACCGTTGAATGTATAGTCATCTACTTTATCATCAGTGTTTCAATCCTATTATTAGTTAACTTCTGTCTACCATTCTTCCCAGAATCAAAGCCAAGAACATAATCGAAGGTTAAATAGTCCCCCAATCATCTACCGATAAAAATTAAATTGAAATTATTAATATTTTGAAAAATAAGGACCTGACTGCTGGCAAGAAATAACTTGGAGGTTGATTTTATAAATTTTTTTGTTTATTAATAATTATTTTGCTCACTCAAACTTTGTGACAGTAGAGGTTCACTTCTGATGTATATAAGTTGAGTTTTGTTGATAATCTGTATGCATGTTACCACCTGGCGTGTAGCCGACTTATAGCATTTTTTTCTTGATAACAACGAGGAAATAGTAGTAAAGTTTTGTCTATGTATGGAAGCATCGTCAATGTGAGACCACGAGTATGTCGTGTCGTCACAAGAATTCCACCTATCCACGAGCATTTTCGCGGTGACCTCTAGGTCATGAGAGAGGGGGGAAGGAAGGAGTTTTCTCTCTTTTTATCCTTTTACTTTCAACCTCAAACCCACATCGTTCCCTGGGTCACTGTCATATCGAGGCCGTCGAGGATTTTCATTTTCGTCCTTCCGCTGCCGTAGTGCTTGCTGGCCCTCCGGAGTTGCACGGCCGCCCGTCGAACTGCTGACGACGACGCAGGTGGACATCCGTTCGCCCACGGCGTCTCGGCTTCTCCCGTCATGGCGTCCGTTTGGAGAGGGCACTCGACAGATGCGCCAATCACCTCCTGCAGAGAGTAAGAGAAGAAGAAACAATTGGTGATTATGAGTAAAACCAAGGAGGTTCAAAATGAAATGTAGGAGGAATGGCCGTTAATGCTCATGGACGAAGGGGAAGCAAGAACGGGGGTGAATGGGAAGGTGGTTTTTTGTGCCGTGTAAACGCAACCAACTATTCTGAAAACTTCTCTATATCCGGGAATTTTAACTTTAGATCCGACGAAAATGAAACGAGACCACCGGAAACGTAAGCCGGAGTAAGGCATAAACTGTGCCGACTAAATGGCGGAATTGGCTTCAGGAAACAAGCGGAATGTCGCCTCCATTTTTTTCACCTCCTTGAGTGAAACCAAGCGGATGACGAAAGTGCGATATCTCGGCTTGAAAACATTATCGCTTGTACAGAGCACAATCGATTGTGTTCATGGTTGCTTGGGCAGGTATAGAGGCGCTGTTGTAGCCTAATTCTCAAGGAGGGCCTTTGTATTTCTTTGCATTTGCAATTTAAAACAATTTGATGGAAATCGTTTAGGTTTTTCTCACATATATTAAATTTATGCTCATTAGTAACATTTTTCCATGTTAATAGGAAATTTTATTTTATCAGTGTCCAATCGTGCTCAAGGTGGAGGACAGCCATATTGAAATTGGCTCGGCGTTATTGTCAGTTATTATTCTCGAGTTTTTGTGGCACATAGTATTCATGGATGCATCGAATGTTGAAAAACATTTTGTAGTTTACGGTGGTGAAACATCAATGGACGTACGGACAAGGAGATTTGCTCTTTGCTTCTCCAGGAATCAGTTGTGTTGAATTATAACGCATGCAGTCATTTCACCACTGGTGGTTCTCGAAATATGTTGAGTGCTTCGTAAATGAATCTTCGTCAGTGTTGTGACTAACAGCAAATTATATGCAATCCAGGTCAGATAAATCGGCAACATTCTGCGTCCGGACGAATATTCCTGATCGTGGAATGGAGAACAAGTTTGTTTATAGCTGGCACCAATGAAAAACACTACAAATGGAAATTTAATTTAATTGAAATTTTAAACTAATGTTGTAGTTTTTGGAAATGGTTACTGATGGAGAAGGAGCCGCTAGCGATAAATTACGCTTGCTTTAAACGGGCACGTATCTCACCGGAAAAGGATTAAATCTACCTTTAAAACGAAAATGTTTGCCCAAATAATAAAGTCTAATGAATCCGTTACCATTTACCCTTTAGACATATGAAACATAATTGGGATAAGAAAAGCCTGAAAAAATACGGTCTCCGGGCTCCAGCCTGCAAATATCTCAATGGGTTGCAATATCTTTGACGTCGAATAAACCACATTGCCCTGGCCTTACTAACAATTCATTGCAAGCATAGTGTATGCACCCTCTATTGTGCATACATACTCGGAGAGTAAAATATTCTACGGAGAGCTGGGTCGGTTTAAGAGCTTATAATCTCTGCGCGACTCATATGGCGCGCATGGGCTCCTTAACTTTTTTAAGGGGGCAAGGTCGAAGGCCCTCGCATGCGATGACGCCTGGAGCAAGGCCGGGCGGCATTCGATTCGTACCCGTTCAACGCGTCTGCTTTCCAATCGTGCGTTCGTCATATTAACAACGCGTACTTAGCGCCATGAGACATGTACCGGTTCAATTCACCTTCGTTTACGGTATTTAGCCGCGTTTATTGTATCGGAAGTCTGCTCGGGTAATTATATGCTTCCTTATGCTTCCTAGGTTGCTGCGGGAAAGGTATACGACTATCCCTCTCCGATCGTAACTTTTAAATTACCTACAAATAGTTGGCGAGTTTAGATCGTCATTGCACCGGTGAGGAAACTTCATGATATCAGGTCTGCATATTTGAATAGCAAATGTTTTGTACGCTTTTGAACGAGCTACGAGCTAATTTTTTTCACTAGGTAGTTTATTTATGAAGGTACTCCATTTATATTTTCGTATTTTTTCATTTTTCTTTACCACTGGCAACAGGCCGATTCTTTTGCAATAGACTCTTTTGGCATCAAAACTTTTCATTGGATACTTATTTACAAAAATTAGTTGGCCATGAAATTATGTAGCTTACCACAGTTATTTTAGTTGATATAAAATATTATATTATAGTCTCTGAAATGAAGTTTAGTGAATTATGAGCAATGAAATCACCCTTAATTTTAATTTATGTTTGTTCTTTAGCAAATAATACTGGCATTAGAGGCTCTATTATTCGCATTGGGATGTTTTCAGCAAACCTTGGTGAAATTGCGTCAATTCCGTTCAGAATCCTGAGTAGTTGCGGGATAAAATGGATGTTTAGCAAATTTTCACGCGCAAGTAGCGTAGGTAGCTAATGTAAAGCGACTCTTTCATCCATAAATCAAATACTCATATTTAACCTAATATAATAGTATTAAATATCGGGAAGCTTAACCCGAAGAAGGTCATCACACTTCCCCAAAATCAGGAGGATGAGTTTCAGGAGGAACAAGCCTTAAAAAGTAAAAATTTGGAAAATTTATGTAGATTGGTTACTGTGGCTGTCATAAACGCATCGTAGAATATTATGACGGATCAGTTCATTTCATTTAATAACAGCCCTTTAGATAAGCAAGCTCAATACAATGTGACACTTTATATGCAAATTATCTATATCAAGGGCTTATATAGTATAAATATGTACTCTATCCAGATTTATAAGCGCAAGAGGTCAGATGAATTGGGTTATCAGAAATAGGTAGCTGAAGGTGATCTGGAATTTTGAAAGAGCTGCTTATCTTGAATGGTTTTAATTATTCTTTTGCAATTTAAATTTTACGATGGTACCTATAATTGACTTACAGTTAGCACATTGAATTAAAGCTAGGATAATAATGTGTATGGGTTGGGGAAAAATCGTCTATATATAATTAAAAACTTCTATATATCATATTAACCTTCGTTGCATTCCTTGGTGAATAATATACTATAGAACTGGTCAACTTTCAAAACCACTGGGAGAACACAAACACGGCCCAAGATTCAATACATGAGCGTCATCTTCTGGCGTTTTTCCATTGTACATTCCCTTAATCATATAGATGTGTTTAAAATGGAGTGAAGATAAGGAATATGGTGAAGAGCAAGGGAGGGGAATTTTCGTAGAGCGTCTCAAGGGCGATTGAGGAAGTAAACATTCGTAAATGACACAGGGGTTGAATTCAATCCGTTCTGGCGTAACTTTGTGGAAGTCCATTTTCAAATAATGACAAGGCCAACTATGTTTAAATTCACAGAGTATTTTATTGGTGCAACTAGTTTCAACGCTACGGCGTCATCATCAGGTACCCGGTTACCTGATGATGACGCCGTAGCGTTGAAACTAGTTGTACCAATAAAATACTCTGTGGATTTAAACATAGTTGGCCTTGTCATTATTTGGACACAGGGGTCATGATCACAAAGTCTTTCAGAGAGTTCGATGCTGTGTTTCAGCGCGGAGCTCACGTCGTTTGTCAATAAAATGCAAAATCTCTAAGTTAAACTCGCAAGCACCGCCACTGTTTCAAAGTTGTCCAGCCAAATCGCTCCTCTCTTCAATGCTTTTCTTGAAGTGAGAAAAGTTTATTTGGACGTCGTGTCAAATTCTGTCGTGTTTGTTCAACACAGTGGCCATATCAACTCCCTGGCCATAGAAAGGTCCCTGATGTTGCATCAATACCTGAATTTTATATTTTATACTTCGTCCCAACACGCTGCCCCTAATCCATGTTTATGCGCAAGGAAAGAAGTTTTGAGGTCGCATAACAATTATATAATGCAAGGTTTAATAGAGTAGCTGGCTGATTTCCTTCTGCCTTTTTGTTCCCATTCTTTCAGTAGCCTTTTTCACGTCAGGTAATGTAATCCGTCATTGCCAATAACCAATCATCTCGTTCAAAGGTGAAGAAGAGAGGTTAGTCTATAATATTGACCTCAAATTGACAGCAGGAAATGATGATTGGGGTCTCGAGCGCCTGATTGAAATCCATTTAAGTTAAAAAAAAAGACAAGGTAAAGCCTTTGACGCTCTGTGATCGCGAACGGTAAATTATCCGATGTTGGGAAGTGCGGTAGCAGCATTGAAATATCCTCGTTGACGTTCGTGTTTTTTTTAAGCGTTCCCTCTCTATTATCTCTGATAATGACAAGAGTGCCGATCATATTGAGTCGTCTCGGATTCGGCGAGAATAATATGTATTTACACCGTCACCGTGAATCGTGGGTTTGGGCTATTTACTAAAGGGTCGATGAAAAAAATTAACCATCCGTCCCTCCCTTTTTAGACCTTAAAGCATTTTCTGCTGTCGCAACCGTCTGGACAAATACTTAATAACTAGGTCGTGTAACATATTCAAATCGAGCGCAAGATATGAGGGGGTTGTCTAGCGTCATTGACCCTGTTTATCGGTGGATAACACGTGAGTAGATGGCACATGACTTAACGCGGTAGGGTTAAGGAAAGTTTCTCTGAGCGAGAAAAGTAAGCTGAGTAAGGTGGTGGTTTATTTGGTTGAGATATTTGGAAGTTTTTAAAAGCTGCCGTCAACTTTATACCGGGGTCGGATTGTTGCTTTGAATGGGCCGATATTTTTGGAGAGATTCTAAAATAATATCGTGAGGTAAACGCATAAGAATCTCTTTCCTCGGAAACATTCCTCATTTAATCCAAGAGCTCAAAACAAATGAGTAAAAGCCTATCTATTCTCAATACATAAAAAGGTAGTGATGTCTGTCTGCCTGTATGTTCGTTTCTCTTCTTCTCGAACACTACTGAACGGATTTACCTGAAATGTTGTATGATTCTAACGTATATACTTAGGAGTGTTATAGGCTATATAAAAAAGCCTTCAGGGCCACAAGGGCCCCAAGGCCCTTGGAGTTTATCTTATAAATGGCTGGTGTCGCCTTCCATACGCCCTTGCGGTTGTTCATGGGGTAGAGCGTAGGTGTAGGTATAACTGTATAACCCTAATTTATTCAATTTGTATTAAATTCCTGAAGCAGCCCCCACCAAGTTTTAATGTCATTAGTTTATAATACAAGGAGGCAGATAAACCTTCCTTTATCGCTAAAAAAATACTTAACCAATATATCACCTGTCAATATCTTAAAATGTGAATACAAATTTACAATCTAACTTATATCGAAAGATCCTTCCCTTAATAAAGGCGAGCATAAATAATGAACTGCATTTTTCAAACTTCATGTCACATACTGCTTTTCGAGTTAAAATAAATACTATCATTTCGTGATTAAAACTAACTGTGTTATTTCCCATTTAAATATCACATTGGAATAATAATTTTTAAAATTATATATCTTGGAAAAGGGAAGGAAAAACGTTCGTACTATTGCTCACACATTCCGTGACAGGCTTCTTTGATTTACCCTCAATTGATGAAAGAAATTATCATTCCACACGTTGATTAAATCGGGAACAGGGTCCCTGAGAAATTCTATTTGGGAATATTTCATTAGCATAATCGTTTGCATTATCTAAATAACCTTGAAGTGAGAGTTCAATTGTTTGATTAATCATTGCCAATGATATATGCAGAGGACTTGCTGATTGTTATGTTGAAATTTCGAACTGTCTATCATCACCCATAGGCTTGTATTAAAGATAAGGATATGTGACATCATGAATAAATTACGAAAACATCTGGAGCAGGTGGTCAAATTATCCACTCTATGATTAGTAGGAATTAGAAGGCATATTAAAACATCAGTAACGTTGAAGGCTTTTGAAATCCTTTTTCTTATGTCGTCGATTATCTAAAGGACATCGATGTATAATCCTGGACAAAATTAACGCCACTCTTTTTATTGGCCTCCATGCTGACTTTATCGAGCATTTTTATGATGAGATGAAGGCCCTCAACTGGTGCCGAGAAGGAATACATGAGGGAAGGTGTCTTCGGCTGCTATTGGGAACTACTCGGTGAACAGTCTCAAATTCATTGGTTGTGTACGGAAGGTTCTCACAGAGGCCACTAGTACAGCGCCCCTGTGTGTTGTGTCAATTTTCATTCGGACTGTACATTAGAAAAAGAAAAGAGGAGAGATAGGGGCGAGTTTTGAGAAATTTCTTACTCCTTTTCTTAAGGGTTGTAAAAAGGTAACTTCTGTGCATTTTGTGGTCATAATTTGATACAATCTGGCGTTTAAAGGCCAAATATTCATAATCAAAGTTATAATTTTGTACTTAAAAATGCTTGGGTAAGCGTGTGAGCATTTGCAGAATAGTACTTAGAAATTTCCTATGTTCACCTAGATATCTGGATTATAAGTCTGATATAAGAATAGGAAAAAGAGACTACTTGCTGCTAACACTAAGGGCCTATTGCACTACGTCTGGTTACGGCTCCAGTTACGAATAGAGTCACAGTCACACGTGTCTTTTCTAATGTAACATGTAATGCAACATTGGGCACCCGGCCTAAAGAGAAAGAAATCAGGAGGCCTACAGTTTAACTCCCCTTCTGACGGAGGAATGGAGTGAAGGAGGGCTTGAAGTGCTTTCTGCATAGGTTTACTGGTATTTGTTTCTGCATAGGTTTACTGACATACGATAACGTCCACCGAGTAATAAATAAGAATTTGCTTCCATCATATGACTCGTCGAGGTAACGCTCTTCCGAGTATTAATTTCACAATAGAAGATCAATATAAACAACGAGCACACAATTCTATCCTATCCAGAAACCTATGTCAGAAACCTACGTAGGCATACGTCGAGGTTAGGCCAGGACAGTCCCGGTTTGAAGGGTCTGTCCCGGTGTCTCGGCCGTTTGTCGAAGTTGTCCCGTTTGGCACAGAAACGTTCCGGAATGTTTCTGTTTGGGCCGCTGTACACTGCACGGAGAAATACGCAGCGACAAATGCATGACGAGAAATGTGTTAATTGAAAATATTGTATTAAATTGTATCTCGTATCCTCATAGGATCTTGACTGAATATTGAATGTTAATCACTTGGTTGAAGGGAAGAAACCCTGTGACGGAATCCGAACGGAGCAACGTTATTTTACAAATTTTCCCAGGGGTGGAGGGGGGGGGAGTAATTACTTGGTGGGAGCCAGGAAGGTTCATCCACGCCGCTAGTACCAAGTCTTAAACTCGGTACTCTAGAGTTTGGTAGATACTTAAACAACCCGCAGCAGTTGCAAGTAATAATATTATTTTGCAGTTCAAGGAATAAAATAAATGTACAGGTTTAGATATATAATAAAATAACTTTTATAATAGACGTCCTGTATATTTCTAGGTTTTAGCCTCTTCAAAGCTAGATATACCCTGGTTTTGGGTAACCAGAATATGGTAACGCAATCCCTCCATAGCACTGAAATAGGGACTCGAATTCAATCAACGCCACTGCCTCGAATCTCGTCCCAACTACAGGGGTGGGAATCCAGTGTTCTCTTTCCAACTCCTTTCAGGCCATTTAATTCGCTTGATTGACATGATTATCATTAACTTACGCAATTGGTCGTAATTCGAGTAACGATGACTAGCCGAAGAAAGAAATGATTGGAAGGAGATGCTGGAAGGGAAGATCAAAGATCAGGTCGGAGATATAGGTTAACGGAAGTGTTGAGAACGGGGAATATGTTTGCGGGCGCTGATTAGAATCGAGAGCTGCTCGAAATCAATTGATAAATCGCTGCGTCACGTGTTTGCTTGCAATGGTCCCTGTGCAGAAAAACGCATACTTTTTTTACGGGATCTTTCATGATATTATTGTGCAAAAACTCGCATCTCATTTGAGTTGCCTGAAAAAAATCATTCGCAGTTGACCGTATTTCTGATAGAGTTCTGAGTCACGTGGATGAAAACCAAAGTTTTCAAATAGAAACTACAAATATGGTGACACTCTGTGGTCTCCTGACGCAGAAATTACCACTCCAGCATAGTTTATAGTGCCACTAAAGCATCAACCGTATTTAAAAATCACCATTTTATAAATTAATTCACTAATATTTTTAATTCAGTTGCATTTGAATGTTTTCAAATATATGGCAGTTTTCCAATGTGTCCAGTTTTCAACCAGATAACATAGTTTCCCGAGTGTTGTCGTAAATCCTCCGTGTGCGTAATGCCTCCGTATGCAAGCTAACAATTTCTCGATAAATAATTAAATGCATATACTAATGCATAAGCGTTATAGCCTCTTTTAGACTCAAGAACCACGCGATCGTTAGTCGGAGGATTGAGTAATCCCGGAATGTTTTTAACAGAAGAACAGTTTCGCGAGCATGCGGGACAAAACCTGGACCTCCTGCGAAAGAACACGTACGATATGCAAAGAACCTAACACTTGCTCGATCACGTGCGCCAATACACGTGATTGATTCCACCTCTTTCCTCGGTCATTAATTTTTTCGTCCACTGACTGCTAGGTGTTTAGGAGAAGTAATTAGAGGCGAGGTGATGTCGAAGGCCGTTATTGAACGCAAGTCGTTGGGAGTGAACTGGAATGAGGGAAACAAATGAAGGACACGTTGGAAGGGATTAAAGAGGTGGGAAACGTATCTACTGAGCTGAAGAGAAGAAATGTGGTGAGGAAAGAGACTTGATGACGATGGGGAAGGAAAACAAAAACAGTCCGTCAAAACCTACGCTCATCTGTAGAATACTACCAATAGTATTGGGCCAAGTATGCCTATGGTTATATCTATATAATATCCTGCAAGCTACCGCAAGGGTGTGTGGCGGGGGGTGAGGTATTACCAACATGCATTACACTACACCCAATTAAAGTTAATGTAACTACGAATGCTGATGCATCAGCAAATACCTACTAATACTTGACAGGAGGCGAAGCTTCACAGAAATACAGTACACTTAAGGTATCCTATCAAGGCCGGAGGGCCGAGGACCTCTGGTTACAGTGTGAGAATTCATATGATACTTTCAAACGTCCCAATCTGTAGGTGCCTATATTTTATAGGTCCAAGGTACCTATACTTTATAACTATACCATTCTGTCGGGATATATGGTTCTAATAAGCAGTTTTCTGCGACTGTAGCATTCATATTAGATAGACAAATGCCACATATCCCCGTGCTTCAGCAATTTTCGCATTTAACACTTTATAATTTCAAGTTCAAACTGCAAATAATATAGCGTGGAAATGTAGGAAGTCATCGTTCATATCACACAGAGGACATGTTTATTTATAATTGGCCAGAATTTGAATAAAATGACATTGAAGTCATTTTATGGTGAAACCAGATGAACGAAAGACGCGAAAGGGTGCACTGTTTTAATGAGTCATCCGACGAGACGAAGTACTACACTTGAACTCCTCTCCACGTAGCACCCGGGTAGGGATCGGAATTCCTCTGAATAATCTCCTGGAATCACTCGGTAGTCGAACATGGACTCTCAGGATGAAAAGTCGACCTCCTCCTCCACATAAACCAAACCTCCTCATCGTTTATTGTCTATTTTTCAGTCACGAAAGTACTTAAAGTTCCATAGTGTCTCTAAGGTGGTTTGAACGAGATTTTACCATAGTCATAATAGAGACAATATTAAAATTGTATGTTTTATTTTCAGTTTGTGTAAGAAGCATGAATTAAATATTATAATATTAATGGTGCAGAAATATTGTTTTTATACCACTGAAATTCTCAGTATTTAACTAAATATGCTTACATAAGTCTTTAACTTGACTCATTTTTTTCAATCCGTACGGTGAAAACGCCTTCACAACAGGCGGGCCCTGATTATAAGAACCAATGTGACGTGCTAAATACATATACAATGTAAAAGTCGTTAAACGCACATTGAGAGGTTGGGGTACAAATTACCCCAACTTAAATCTCATTGAAATTTACTAATATTGATCATTTCATTTAATGTAAGCCATGAAAGGCTCGGGCGAAATTTCCCGTTCGTAGCTTTTTTGCG
Organism: Pyrrhosoma nymphula; assembly: GCA_963573305.1. Classification (NCBI taxonomy): domain Eukaryota; kingdom Metazoa; phylum Arthropoda; class Insecta; order Odonata; family Coenagrionidae; genus Pyrrhosoma; species Pyrrhosoma nymphula. The sequence continues at coordinate 58,085,847 of OY754328.1, forward strand.
ATTTTGTACAAAAACTATTACTTTAAGTAATGAATTTATTCTTCTAAATAGTTGAGGAAGTATGCGAACTTTATGAATGTTAAATTTCTTACGTGATCTATTTGCTAGAACTTTCTCATTTTTCAAATGAATTCACCCTGGAGCGCATAGCCGCACTATATCCCATATAAAACGGCTGGTATGTTTTTTATATCTCGAAAAGTAGTGCAGTAAGTGGCTGATAGGTTGGTATATTTGGAATGGTGAGATATTTATCTTTATAACGGGGTAAAATTGATTGAATTTTATTTGAAATGATATCTCGTTCATACTACCTTAAATCTGAAAAATATCTTCAATTGCGTTTTTGCTTTTTTCTTCCTCTCTCAATTTTGTCCGTCAAAGGGCCACGTTAAATAACCCAACGCATTTATTATTTTCCGCTTCCTTTCTTGCTCTCCAATTGTTAATCGAACGCCTTGTTTTCTCCTCTCTTCCGTCCGTCCAGGTGTTATATCTTTCTCCGTTTCCATTTTCCGGAAACTTTTTATGTTTTGTACCCATCTTCTAAATATGGATTTTATCCCTCATTATGCCTTCCACTATCCCCATCTCTTCCGTATCTTTCTTTATCCGTTGGACCCAACGGTTACCATTCATAGACATGGTATAAAGTTTGTTTTGTGAGTCTACTGTTGCTCTCTATTGGAGTTATTATATGCCAGCAAAACCTTATTTAAAATCATCCCAGAGTGGAGATAAGTTCGAACAGAAGGCCGTTGTCCTCATAACGTATTCCATTTCCTCATCCCGCTCTAACTTATCTCTGACTTCATTATAGGGTGGAGTTAGAAAGAAGCCTGCTGCCAACGTGCCTTTTTTTTATTTAAATACTTTGGCATTGCACTTTAATTCACCTTTCCCCACCCGTCGCGTGGGAATACCTCTATGTTCGGAGTTGCCACACGCCAGAGACATTTATTGCTGTCAAAACATCAATGCGGAAATATTATAGCAGAGACACCGCACGAGGTTCGAGTCAAATTGGAATTTTCTTTTCCTTGCGGTAGGTTTACACTTTCAAATTACTTCCGCAAGTTTCTTCTGCAGGGTTGTGGGGAATTTTACTCCGACGACAAAATTTTGGCAAGTTAGGGCAGAGATTGGTTTCTGTTTACACAGGTGACAAAATGCTTCTGCAAGCGACTAGCCTAAACTTATAAAAGTTCTACAAGTGGACTTTCAGAGAGCCATGTTCACGTGCAATGTACGTCAAAAGTCGCTTGCTATGAGTAATTTCTGCAATTAACTTGCCAGTGTAAGCCCACCTTTAGGCATATGTATTTGTATTTGCATGCATGGCGTGAATTCTTGTGGTCAAAACTGTTAAATGTGGACCGTTTTTGGCATAAAGGTTATGGAAATAGCTGTACCAAAATTAATAGTTATTTCCCGAGTATACCTGTCCCCCCCTTTTCGGCAGGTTAAGTTACGCAAAAAGTAGGAATGACGAAAAGCGGATCTCCATTTTTCACGAACATTTTATGTATAGAATTCTCTTTGTGATGTTGAAAAGGCGGATTAAAACGACTGAAAAGTGGGCCATTGGTTACATACGTATCTGTGAGACGACGAAATGCGAGACGAAACTAAGATTTCCTGTATTTACCTATGAGTAACTTAAATATCGTTTTAAAGTCATTAAAGCTGTAGTTCGTCGATTTTTCCAGGAAACCTCTAAGCGAATGCGTAATATTAAAAACATTTAAAGGTAATCGATAAAGTATGCAGGCTAGTATGGTGAAACTGTTCCGTAATTTCTTTAGAATTGTTATAAGTAAAATTCTATCTCACGTTAATAGGTTTTTACTCTTCATTTCATCAGTTAAAATATGATATTTTGTAGTAAACAATGTCTTTTACTTCATTTTTTTTATTAAATAAGTAAATACTACTTAAAAATAACTAAACAATTTTTAATAAAGGTAAATCAGTTTTCAACTTAAAAAAAAATAATTTCACGATACGTTTCCGTGCTTTTCATAATCTTCAAACGTGATCTAAAATGATGAAATGCTTCAAAAATAACGTGAAACTAAATATTATTTAATTTTCAACTGCAGGCGTAACTTGGTAGAATCTATTTATGTTTTGAATGAAGAACTTAAAAATTGGTAATTCCACTGAGTTTTCTGTGGAATCACAAAGTTTATGTTTTTCATCTCAAATTTCGTTTGCGTAGAAAACTTCCATCTCTTCATTCATAACCAATCTGAGTGTCATGACGCTGCCTTGGTGATTCAAGCAATGATGCTATCATGACACCTCAGCGTACATAACGTCTAAAATTAATGTAATAAGCCATGAAAATTCCCCATTAGATGATTTACGATGACGGTGTCCTTTAAAGTTTGATAAACTTACGTTTAGCGTCACGAATTTGTTCTAAATGAAACAGACTCTTCACGCTAATCTCTGGAATCAGCTCACTAACCCGAGTCTCCTCCGTACTAACTGTTGACCTCGACCTCCGAACTTCGCCGCGTAACGGTGGAAGGCGTATATTTTCCTCCCTTCCCTGGGCACACTCGCTTGTCATTTCTCGGACTCAGAATTTGTGTCGAGCGCATCTCGTTGAGCTATTTTGCGCGGAACGAGTGAACGCGCGTGTTTTCTTTGAACCTGCGGATGCGCCCTGGATTTACGGCTCGCATGTGAGTGGGTCCACGAATGAGTGAACATACGATGACTGGTGCGGCGATACTATCTGTCCTGCATTTTCGTCTTCATCGCCTTCCCGGAAGATGCTAACTTGGAGTGATGAGGGGTGCCTCCATAAATTACGTAACAACCTTGGAATAATATAGTTAGATAAAAAAATACAGAAAAAGTTTAAGAAGTTTTAGAAAATGAATTGATTTTTTTAAACAATAAAAAAGAATTGAACATATGTTAAGGAATAATCATTTCCTAACAGATATATTTGAAGGTAAAGCGGTAGGAAAGAAAGCAAGAGGAGAACCGCCGAGTGCTGCTTTCTTTAATAACACGGAGCAAGAGACGGAGTTGACATCGTACCCTAACTTGAAGGAAGCTGTCTAAAAGAGAGACGCTATTATCACGACAAGGCTTCGGCTTTAGTAGTTGATGATTTCCTATTGGAGTAGGGAACGCGAAAAATTGGCATAAAATAAATAACACATGTTTGGTCAGACCCTAACGCTGGAGAAAGGGCTGCATGCGCATGGCAATGTCATTTCTCGTAGGCATCTACCTTCTGTATCAATCAACATTCAAGGCTTGGCTAGACCTTGCGGAAGAGTTACAAAGTAAATAAAAGATATCACTGGAAGAAAATTGTCTCAGTTGTCTCAATTGTCCATGATCATATTTTCCGACTATGGTTTCAACAGCTGACTGTCATTTCCAAGGTTTCAATGATTGACAGGTGCCATAAAAGTTGTGTGGAAATTACTGAGATAGTTTTAGTTTTAATATATCTCTGTTTTTCCGTGGTCATGAAGCATATAAATAGTGTTAGCGAAGCGTGGTAGCAGTCCCCTGAGTGTAGCGTGACGTCAAGGGGGGTGAAGGATCATGTGGAAGGAGTCGCCTAAGGAGCACAGGGGAGAGGTTAGCACTTGGTAGACAACGTCACCAAAATAACTGCATATAACTTGAGAGGGTGGGAAAGTGTCACCATTGCTTTTCACGACCATAATTACGATCCAAGCATAGCTGTATCAAAATATGGTAATATGTCTGCCACCATGTTTCTCTGCCTCTATACGAAAGAAAAAGTTTTCATCCTATCATTTGTTGCTGTTGTTGTTAAGGTTTTGTTTTCGACACCCAAAATTGAACATTCTCATCGCCATGATGGAGGAAGCGTTCTCAGGATTTTCACCGTGTCTCAGGGTTGATTAGCACCGACGCGTCGGAAATTTTTTCTGTATGGGTCTCAGGAACACTACTCACTTTTTCAAGGTTCGAACGCTTTGAATATAAGGCATGGTTCCCGAACGTATCCAAAGAAAACTAACTTAACTTCGATTACGCGTGCACTTACCTCGACTGAAAATCCTCCCATATCTTCATTATAGACTCCTTGGGGATAAGTGCCCACAAGCACAGCTTAAAAAACGGTGAATGCTGAGCGTTAAAATCCATACGACTTCAATAACCTTACCGCGTCGCGGCAAATCCAGCTCCCGGCGCGCAGAGCCGAGCCCCGACGCGCGATCGAAAAATCAAATTTCTTTCCGGCGTCGCAAACTTTTCTCAAAGTTAACTGCATATAAACCTTAAGAAGTCTTCAAATAATGCTCTGATGTAAGCACTTTGCGTGACTTTGCCGAAAACTCATTTCAATCTCCTACATAATGTAAATTTTGGTATAAAAACAGCGTCCGCCATTTTGTAACGAAACAGCAAGATTGTATCGAAGCTATTCTTTAAAACTACGGAATTGTAAAGAAAAAATACCATGCTAACAGATAATATTGTTTTTTATTCCTTAAAAATCCTCCTTAAACTTCACCATCAACTTAAGTCGGAAGTTTTTCCGAGAAAACTGAAGACGGGCATTTTTCTGGAAATTCGCTCATGTTTGAGCCTCTGTATCTCAGACACGGGTAAGACCTAAGCCAAATAAAGTGCTATTCCAGATACATGAATCAATTTTGAGTTTTCATGCGAAGTTTCAAGTTCATATCTCAAAAAACGACATTTTGGACTTTTGGCCAGCTTTTTTCGATTTCCAACCACTGTGCGACGCGATGTTTCGACGAATAAGACTGCTATCATCTTCATACAATGATGGGTCGGTCGTGATTGATCGAATCCCGAGATCAAGTTCTCTTAAAAGATTGATCGATGAACTGGATCCCTCCAATGGCCGAGGAGTTCATCTTTACCGATCACGATAGGAATGATTGTATGACATCAAGTATCGATCACGAGATGTGAGACCGGCCAAACAATAATGAGATAAAATAAAGGACTCTGAGGTGGTAAAATTTATTGAAAGAAGTGTAATAAAAAACTATAAACTAATATGTATCTATAATGCCTACATTGCTTAAGTACACAAATCAATCATTATCCTTTCACTGAGGATGTAAACTGCCAAACTTAAAATTCAATAGCATCCATGAAGTCAATAGCTTAATTTCAATTCGCATTGATTCCAAATTGTATGTAATAGTTGAAACAACGAACTAATTGCAGTCATCAGTCTTATCCGACTCTTGCGAAGATTATGCAACACTTTAAACTCATCTCCTGTCATAACGTATTCATTAGGAGCGTAAGTCTACCTAATACAAATTACCTTTAAATGTAAAAATATCACCACAATAACACACGCAATACATCACAGCACATATAGTACATCTTCCATTTGTAATTGCTGAATTTCCATAATTACATTGTCACTTAAACACACGATAAACCTTCGTTTCAATATTCTCGACAAATATTATGTCTCTTGCACAAATGAAGCATAGTGATACCGACTGTAATTGAAAATTTAATTTAAGTGCTACAGTCGGACAATTTTCTTTAAATTCTTACAGCCAAATGAAAACATTGATCGGTTCAAACTACATTCCAAAATACACTTTCGCAGCGTTCTATGCTACTATTTATCATTGGTTTTTATAATGAGTTTTGAATAATTTGTGGTCCATAAAATATGTCACTCTTCAATAGATTTGTAATCGTAAGGGATATTTCTAATATTCTTCTTAATTACCTATGCTTAAAATAACAAACCAAGAACGCTTTGTAAGAACAATACAAACCTTCGAACGTATTACACAGTTGAGCCTTCAGTTGTTTTCTAAGAATTACCAACAACTCCACAGAAACCGGAACTAAACGAGGTATCAGTACACATCGGTCATGATTACAGTATATACTCGCTTTGCTCACTTGGTCCATTATATGTTGCATACTCACGAGTGGGACAGCCGAAAAAATTGTTTTTGCAGAGGGCGGTAAGACCAAAAATATTGTATATTCCAAAGCGCTTGGATAATTTTTTTCAACTTTAATTTAATACCCAAAAAATCATTGTCTTTCGTTTATTTTGAGTAAATGTGTATGTCTGCTTTGTACATATATGTGTGCCTACTTATTAAGAAAAAGAGGCATTGCAACGCATGCCGGGCACAGCTAGTGGTAATTATAAATTAAGGCTACGGATTGGTCAGAAGCTACTTTATGGCAATTTAAGCAGTGGGAAAAAGTTTACTAAAAATTAAAAGCCCATATAAATAAGAAATTGAAGCCAATATTTGACCTGACATCGACCATGCATTTGGTTTTTTGTATTGAACATTAGTCCTTTTTTCTATTTACTCAATAAATAGAATAACCTCCCAAGACCTCTAAATTGTACTCAGTTCTGAGTTTAAAGCTTTCATGACATCTCTTAACACCAATACCCGTGATCGCAACACTTCAACCGAGCGGTTATCAATGCTTCCTTTTTTATGTCCCTGACAGGTTGCTTTCGTACTTTTAGATGAAAATGTAGAGCATGATATATTCGTTCGGTCCGGGAGGAATTTTAGATAAATTTGTGTCGGGTAGTGTCGATTTCAGGGGGACTGCATGGCGGATGGACCCAGGTAGTCTCCACAACACCCTCATTAGGAAGGCCCTCGCTCGCTTTCGAGCTAATCCGGATCCTCTCTCGAGGTTGGCGACGCACGAGGGACTTGTATGCGAAAATTGTACCCAAATTTGATCGTGATATATCGGTTTAAGTAGCAACCCCGCGCTCAGAGATCTTCCACTCGTCCCGACGTTTTTCACCGATTACATCATATTAGAATTTATTATGATTTAACGTGCTTTAACGGCCATGATAATTATCGCTCATACTGTATACCACTTGCATACAGGGGCAACAGCATTTGGAGGAATAGGAGGATCACCCTACCAAACTCGAGCCGAGCCCAACGATGCTTAACTTCGGTGACTCATTGAGAACCGGTGTTTCCATCGTGGCAGGCCATTGCCCGATTCTGTCATTTTCTCGAGCAGCTCAGGGGAAAAATTGTGCTTCGAAGGATAAACCCGTAAATCTGTCTTTGAATGAAGAAAAAGAAAAACAAAATAAATCTTGGAGTTGGCCTTGGTTGACATTCTCCGCGGGTGGAGTGCGTGCTTGAATGAATGCGGACTTAGTTGTTTACTCGAGGGGGTGTTACGTGAGCTTAGCCTAGTATTTCATTACGTGGGAGTGAGCGCGTAACTGTTGGTCACCTCGCCCTTAGTGGGAGAAGATCTCTTGTGCTCTCATGTATTTTTTCCAATCTTCCGTTTGGCTGGTGATATAACCTTCCTTCGAGTCAATAAAATATTTATTTACCTACTCTCCGAACAGAAGGCGAGAGTCAAAAACTTAACAAATGAATTCGATAGAGTTGGTCTCAACTTTTTAAAATCTGATCGTTACACAAAACTTTTTTTTAAAAACCTTGCAGAATTTCACTTATTTTTTAATTAAACGACAGGTTTCATCCAATAGTGGACATCGTCAACGCCCGATGGATGATAAAAATCAACCGGTGTCCTTATAAATTTTATCAAAGTTTTTTATCTTTCGTGTAACATTGTAAGTACTTTATGCGCTTATACATCTTCAAATACCGGCTTTTAATAAATATAATTATAAATTAAATAAAAATAAACCTATTGTGGTGTACTTATGGTATTTTTTTTCTTTAAGGCCCGGTTTAAAATGCCTGGTTAACCCTAACCGGCAGGAAGCGTAGCCTTAGCGGCAACTTGTTCTTTTACCGAGAATTTTGTATTTGTGACGCATATAAAACAGTCAGTTAGTTGACGTGAATGTTGCAAAGCGTATCCAAAATGGTAATTTTAGTTATTGTCGTCGTGGTCAATAATGGTCCTCGACCTTCTAGAAATATCCTTCTAGAAATTCGTATTTTTTACGTAATAAAATATCGGCTTTCCTTTTCAAATTTATGAATGACGTTTAAAAGAAATAGTGTGCGACAATTGTCCTTAAGCCCAATCTCCATTTTTCCATGAATCGGAAAATAGCTAATTAAAATTTGGATCAGGAGAATGAAAAAATAAGACCTAATTGAGAATAAAACTATAAGATCCTAATTTAATGATTATGCGGAAGTCGATCGTTTTCAAAAATTTATTAGTTGCTGCGCGGTCATGAGAAGAACTGTGATGGAAGCCTCAACGCGATAAGTTTTTACTGTTTGCCGCCTGTCCACCTCAACATCAATAACTCTTTTAAAGAATTCTTTTGAAGACAAGCCGGGTGCCGCAAATATTTCACGATCAATCGTCTTAGTATCGTTGAAAAGTGCGCACTAGATCTCATTTGAAATTTCGTCACAGATATGTGCATCTGAGTACATACATACTACACTTGACCAAATATTGGAAAAAAATATGCCATATTTATAGAGGTAGCGAAACATTGTGAAAATCGCCAGCGATCATTTTGATAAGGGGAAGACTCGAGTGGAAGGGGTCGGCTGAGGAGCGGAGGGGAGAGGACAACACTGCAGCCAACATAACTGAATTTAATATTAGAGGGCGGGAAAGTGTCAACGGCGAGTTTCACAGCAATGTTTACGACCCAGACAAAGTTGCATCAAAATACGCAGCTTTTGCTCACAACCCATTGGAGAAGCGCATGTAAACAACTCGATCAAGAACCATAGATATCTGGAAAGTTTATGTGAATAACAGATAGAGCATTTTAAAGTTGGCAACGAAGGCTTTCGACCTTGGGAACCCTGATGGCCAACCGCGGAGGCAACCTGACTCCTGCATGCGGAGCTATTTCGTTGGGAATGTACCTACTCTTCCCCCCGAAAAAGGCGTTCTGTGCAACCGCCACCATGTTTTGCTACCACTATATTCGAGCCATTGGCTTGTTAATTGGGAGGACGACCGACAACTTAGGTCACCCTCACCATTGAGGATAGGTGGGTTGGTGGACGATGGTCAGGATTATTTGCAGAATGGAGGAAGGGTGGAGAGAAACGCAGCGTACCCAGCTCGGTTCACACGATACATGATCCATCAAGACCTAGCAAACCAGCCCGGGTGAGCAATGAGGTTTTCCAGGACAAAGGATTCAAAACTTTACATAAGGGTAGGAGGGCATAAATTGGAACTGGTGCAACAATTTCGTTTCACGGGGTGTATTTCGAACGAGATTGGGTGTAGTGCAAAGTATGTTAGGAGGAGAATTCACTAGTGAAAGTGGTTATCGATTGGAGAGAACCCCTAAGAGGAATCTTGAGTAAATATGTTCAGAAAACGTTAGTCAAGAGCCTGACACTGGTGAACTCTTATTGTTTCAGGCCCAACTTTTTGAAAATTCATTTTCACTTTTTAAATAACTGCGTATATTTTCACAAGATAAACTTAATGCACGGCCGGTTTTGTTACATCAATGACATCATCAGGTAATGTGACATGATAACATGGTCAACACGAAACCGGTCGCGCATCACATTTATCTTGTGAAAGCATGTGTGGTTATTTTACATAGAATCGGATATGAAACGTATAGTGGAAGCGGAGCGTTGTGGCAGTCACATGTGCCAAGCTTAACGTCAGGGAAGGGAAAACTTGCATGAAAAGAGCGGAGGAGAGATGACAGCACATGTTAGGCAACGCTGTAAACATACTTGCTCTTGAGGTGGCTGGAGCGATAATCGTGGATAGTTTAAGTGGCAATGGGTGGCTGAGTTCACATTTTAATACTTTTTTAAGTGAGACGAAAAAATACTAGGACCACATTTCTTTAAAGTGCATGTTTATCCGTTGGAACTCACCATGCAGGCAGTAATGAAAATGATGCAAGAATTATATTTTAATTTTTTCCTTAATTAAAGCATGTTATGACTAGAGTTTTCGGTGCTGTATTCAAAACTTAGACGAAATTAAATAGAAATATGTTGTTTCCAAGTATTGGATCCGGCGTGACACCATGATAGCCACCGTAAGTCCATCAATCTATTAAACATTCAGTGTTTGTTAGGAGCACAATAATAATAAGAAATATATTATCTCTTTGAACACCTGAGGCCACTACCTTAGTTCGAGCCACCAGTTACAACAGGACTAACGTCACCAAGGTTTTCACTTTACTCCAAACAGTACTGAACAGGCATGGATTCGAGCCTCAGGACCTCTACAACATGGACAGGACTGGGAGTACAACCGTTCAAAAGCCAGACAAGGGGATAGCACGGAAAGGGTTTAAGTAAATTGGACAAATCACCTCTGCTGAAAGAGGTACCCTTGTTACTTTGGCTACTTGCGCCTCTGCCTGAGGAAGTGCTATTCCTCCATTTTTCATTTTTCCACGAGCTAAGTTCAAGGAACATTTCGTGCGATCCGCACCAGAAGGCTCCAGCGGCGATGCCAACAAGTCATGTTGGATGGTCGAACACCATTTTGGGAAGTTGTCCAACATTTTATCCACTTCACCAGATGTTCACGAGCGTCGCGCTGTGCTGCTTCTCCTCGATAACCATGACTCGCATTTGTCCATAGATACCCTCGATTTATTAAAAGGAAATGGGGTTACTGTTCTATCATTTCCTCCACACTGCAGCCATAGATTGCAACCATTGGACAGAACAGTATTTGGACCCCTTAAAAAATACGTCAACACGGGTTGTGCCGCTTGGATGGCCAGTCATCCAGGCAAAACTGTAACCATCTACGACATCTCAGCAATTGTGAAAACAGCCTTACAATCAGCTAAGACTCCATCCAACATTACATCTGGATTTCAAGTGAGTGGGATCTGTCCATTCAACCCAGACATATTTGAGGACTCAGACTTTTTGCGATCTTCCGTCACCGATCGCCCTACTCCAGACAGCTACACAAACAGCCGATGAATCAGAGCCAAGGGACCCCAATGAACCAGCTGTAACGTCAAATGACCTTCCAGGCACACCGGCATTGGTAACCACTCCATCATCTTCCCGAGACATCACCCCAGAGAAAAATTCGCCCTTTCCCCAAAGCCGGACGACGACAGCAGTCCAACCGTGGCCAAAAAAGGTGTGCTGCTATTCTAACAGACACTCCCATCAAAGATAGAATCGCGGCTGAAAGGGACAATAGGAAGAAAAAGCCACATACAGTCAAGAAGGGTGACATGTCTAAGGTTGACAAGTCGAAGACGAAAAAACTTCCCAGAAAACTTCGATTTGAATTTTCTTCTGCGGATTCTGATGACGGCGTGTCAGACATTAGATATGCGAAAATGACGACAGCTTAGCCTTCGTAAATGATAGTTCAGAGGTTGTTAAACCTCTCCATGGCAAAGAGCTTTCACCCTCAGACTCCTGCCAAGACGATGGTGAGGGTTCTCATTCGACAGTTCCCTTGAACCCTGGAGAACCTCAGAAAGATGCCAACAGGTCACATCAAACAAGACCAACAACGAATCCCCCACAATCTCAATGGCCTCCTGATCACCTCGAATACCAAGTAAATTACTTTGTTTTGGTGAAGTAACACGCCCGCCAGTACCTTGGAAAGATTATTGAAACCGATGGCAACGAGATTCTCGTGTCCACTATGGTAAAAAAGGGGAAAAAACTGGAGATTGTCAGACGAGGATGACTCAATTTGGTATGACCAAAGTAAAATTGTGCGAAAATTGAACTCACCTGTTCAAATAAACGAACACCCTACTCCTATTCGTGGTTGATATTAAACATTGAGGGAATTCTGTTGGAATAAGCAGAATATATTTTTCTTCCTTTTTGTTTTGACCAAGTTTTGATAAAATAAAAAGTTTTCCTCGAAAATTACTGTGTTCTGCAAAAGTATCCCTATCCATATCACATTATGCCAACTCACCCCGCACCCGGGGTTAGTTGGCATAGTTGCACGCTTTTAAGGAAAGTATTTTTAGGGTTACCTTAACACGGATTTAATTAATGGTCCTACATGATTTTGTAGTCTAAAAGTTAAGCTATCCACCGCATTCACCAGAATCTCTCCAATTATTGCACAAAAAAAATAGAAAAATCAGAAACTAAAATCTATGCCAACTACCCTACTTTATAGAGGGAGGAGAAGGATAGGCATTTTGAATGTAGCGAAGAGAATCACATATAAGGTTGAGCTGAGGAGAGGAAACGTGCGAGAATATAGTGAAACCATAGAAAGGGCAAGAGGAGAGTAGCAACGATCCACTTTAAAGACGAGACTGAATATCGCATGAGAGCCTCTACTGCGTACTTGTGTTTAATAACTCATCATTATTTCTATCGCCTTAATCAGTTTGATTTTTTTTCTGCGTGAAATAATATCTCATAGTATCCATGAATCAGTTTTAATATTAATAAGTAGTAATATGTGAACCCATGCACTCAGTGCCGTCCCTACGGTAGTGCGACAGGTGCCGCTGCACTGGGCCCCGCACAGGCTTGCCTTTTTCAGACGGTGCGGTGAAACCCACCCATTTCCCGAAATTGCCTACTACTTATTGTTAGTACAAGTGTAAATTTCTTGAAATCATTAGTCATTTTGTAGGTTAATTTCTTCATTCCATGAAATATGCTTAAAAGATGCTACAATATCAAAAAGGGAATGCAAAGTTAGGGGGGCCCCGACTTTCGTTTGCACAGGGCCCCTCGATCCCTTTGGACGACCCTGCGTGCACTGTACATTAGAATGTTTATCAGCGTATTACACCCCTGGTTTTCTAGTTTGGCCTAGCATTGTTCTCCTGGCTGCTTCTGGTCCTCGCCTATCGGCCCCAGGGAACATGCGAGGTTACTATTTGAACTGGTACGAGCACTGCATGCCTAGTGTAGAATCACCCCGTGCCACTCACGCTGGAGGTGGCTTGCATAGTATTTCTTAGATGTAGATAGGTCCATCAAGACCTACCGCTGTCGATGAAACATCAAATAGTAATAACCCGTGTTGGATCCCCTTAGACTGTGGAAGCAAGAACTCAATCTCCACCAGGAGCTGTGCCCTATCGTTGGTAAGCTGCTCCAAGTGATACCTCTCGGGCAACATAATTGTCGTTCAAAGAGAAGCGTGGAGCTTCCTCCACAATCAACCGGCCTTCGGGTTGAGATCCTGTTCCGACTGCATCGACGGTAGTTAAATTCTGGAATCATCCACGGAAATTTTAACCGAGTCAATCCTTTGAATTAGTTTCACTGGGTAGAGCAAGTATAGGATAGTAACTGGTAGAACTGGTTTCGTTTACCGGAGGAAACGGGATATGACTTTTTTCTTCGGTATCTTTGCATGACACTTAAGCTAATAAGTTCCTAGGCAATGTTGCCGTTAGCGGGGAAATACATGCCACATAGATTAAATTCAGACATTTCAGCCATTCCATATTCCCATTACAACTAGCCTGGAAAGCGGTGCTGGGATTACCTTAGGGATTCGCATACGTTATGACGACGCTTTTACAAGTTCTAAAATCAGTGAGAGATTATCCTTAGCCGATAAATTGATAAAATGGTGTACATTCAAGTGAAGAAATACATTTTCTCTTAATAGATAACTCAACTGCTTTTGGAAATAATATTGCACCTATTTCTGTAGAAATGCTATCATCACTATCTATCAAAACGTTATGTCCATCCTGAAGGTAGCTATTTAGGTTGGTAATTGCACAAGCACATGCTCCGCATTTGATTACTAAAATCTGGACCGTATTGATTATGTAGAAGCACTATTTTTATAGCATACATTATTAAAGTCAAGCTTCTCGAATTACGTGGAGACCTGCATTTTTTAGTAATAGGTAATAATATTTCTGGTACGTATGGCACATGTTTTTCGATAGGCCACTTGATGCTTATCAATCGCGGGTGCCACTTCACCTCCATGTGGAAAGAGTATGTTCTCCTTCATATGCATGTGTTTAAGCCGAAAACAGGATACTTCATGGAGTGATTCACACACCACATAGGAACACATAAAAGGACGAACACAGGTTTTGGTAAGGAAGATGAAAATCAGTCAAATTCGAACTGGAAAAAATTTCTATCTAGTATTAGGGACACTCGTGGAAAAATAATCTGCTTTAAATCAACATTATGGAAGTATTTTTTTATTTTTGCAAAACGGTACTTTTAAAAATACGAAAAAACCTCTAAAGTGATTATTTGCATAATATTTCCTTCTAATTAATAAAAAATAAAATGATCAATGATATATTCAGATATTTCAGAACACCAAAATAACTATTACTCTCCTCATCTCATAGTAGTCATATTTATTTAGCCATGTGAAACTTTTTTGGCCGACCAACTCAATATTGTAGACATTTTCTCAATTATCTTTAGAAAGACATTCTTTAAACAGAAAGTGTATATTCGACATGGAGATAATAGAAACTGGCTTGGGTCCACCCAGACCTCAGGGTGAGGTTCTAGGGTTAAATTTGAATATTTCATTAATGTCATCATTGGGTGTTGATGCCGGATAAAAAGTAATAACTTTCATCGCTCGCTGCGCTCATGAGTCACCTTTTTCTCATAATTTTTACACTTGTGATCCAATAAATAGTTTAAATCGGAATTTTAAACCACTAGGTACCTACTACACGATTTTTCTCAACGGCCCGCCGCTTAAAAAGCACCGCTGCCCTTTTAGAGTTCCAATCTTGACTTTGGAGATGCTTTGACGAAAGGACTCGCAGCTAGCAGCTAGCATTTCAAGCTCCTTTAAATACGTGTTCTGACTGGGGAAACATTTGGAATATTAACCGGCGACGTGACTCGGAGGAAACCTACTTATGCTCTTTCAAACTGTGCATATCCCTAAAACCATTAGCAAGAAAATACTGTATGATTTTCGCGCACCTAATCAGAGTCATACATTGATTTGCGAATGCATTGACATTATTAGATACGCTGACTTTTAGTACGAAAACATGCATTGACGCTGGACATTTTTAATCCTGACTAAGAGAAAATTTCGCGTAGGACACAATACTTACACTACAATACTTATTAGTTAATTATATAATTTCTTAGAATATTTTATATCTTGAGGACTACCTCATCAAAAACTTTGACCTGTGTAAAAGTTAATAATCCCATTAAATTAGAAACGTACGGGAAAACTTCGTTTTATCTTTTGCCGTTATGTTTTCTGATCTCACACAATTTCTTTTCCATTTTTAAGATAGTTTACGTCTCCTCCTTTCCATAATAGTTTAAAAAACGCTTTATCTCTACTAGTTAATACTACCTACTAATAATCTACTTATCTACTAATAATTAAATGCGTACATCATCTGTAATGATGAATTGTATTCATGACCGTAGTTTGAAAACGATGGAATAAGGCCATTAAATCCTTGCATCTACTTTGGGAACAGCTTTTTCGTGACGCCCGCTGCGGCGCGCCGCACGAAATAAATAAATATTTTTACTTACCGAGACCTTTTTCACTATCGCAAAATACAATTACATTATATACTTTTCGAATGAGGTGTGAATTTCTCAGCCATCTCACTCAACTCTTTGACTTATCGGTATTTCGTAAAAACCATCTATTTTATTCATTTTTATTTTCTTTCTTTAACGAAGCCTTCGAACAAATTTATAAACTGGGAGCGAATCATCAGGAAAAGAGTAAACTTTGTGCCATAAGACTACTACTGCAATATTTCCGTAAAAACGCAGGCAATAAGTGCTTGGTATGTTGATAAGTAGCAAAATTTGAGGCTCAGAGTGATACTATTTGCCTCCAAATTACTATTAATGGTAGTTTCAGATTTATTTAAATGTTGTAAGAATTGTGAGAAATTATAGCAAAATTTCTGATATTCATATAATTTATTTATAATGAAGGTAGGTTATAGGGTAAAAGAAGCACTTATAGCATATTGAAGGAGACACTTGCTGTACCGCGGCAAAGAATTATTCCGGTAGGGGAACTGGTTAGGCGTTTCTGGCAAGCGACTTCACCATCGAGCGAGGAACTTGCTCTGAACATGGGTGCATGTTGTTATCCTTCGAATACCTATCACGTGAAAGATTGTGGGTAGGAAATAGGACTTAGAGAGTATTAATAATAGACTGATATAAATTCCGATAATAATACCAGCCGATATTCGGTTATCGGTATATCGGTATATCGGTATCTGAGCATCATAATTCGATATTTTTGTTCCAATTAATCACTTTCTCAACATGAAACTGTGGTATATTTCCAGATTAAGTATTTTGTGAACTCTTATTTGCTGAAAAAAGTTGCGAAATAAAATATGTTCACTGTTTAGGAAAAGCCAAAATATTTTTGGCTGCACTGTCAGGATCTATTGCATCAGAAAGGTTTTACAGCTCAGCAAAGTTAGTGTATTCTGGGACAAGGGGAGCATTGAACCCGAGCAAGGTTAAGCTAGCTGTTTTTTCGTCCAAAATTTAATTGCCGCAGAATAATTCTGAAGATATTGGTAATTTTCATACCAGGTGTATTATGATCAATTAAGTAAATTTTTTAATAAAAATTGGCCTTCGCGGAACGGCCTAAAGACGTGGAAGACTGATTTGCATATGTTGACAGTGGAGAGTGCACAGTATTATACATAAATAAACAAAAATAATTAAATTATCTCCGAAAATATGAACATGGAAATTACATTTATATCTACATAAATGATAATTAAATGAAGTACTCATTGACTTAAAATATTCTTATGAAATTACACTATATCCCTCTAGTGAAGGTATTGTGAATTTATTTGAATTGCTTATAATATGTAGTACCATAGAGTAAGGTATTACTCTGTGGTAGTACGTAACCACGCAACGACTCAACAGTTGATCGTAGCCTCCGAGATATAGAGGCCTGAACACCCGAATATCGAATGTCATCTGTTTTAAAATAGTAGGCCCCATAAGTAGCCCTAAAATCGTGTGTGTTTTAAGAAGATAATTGAAAAATTCTAATAAAAGGTTATTATGGCAGATAAGACTTGGTTAGTACCGTAAAGTTTTGTTGAATTAGATAATGCATCATAACCGATAGCTGCAGAAATTGGGTATTTTCCACGTATTTCAAACTATCGATATTCTGATTCTGTTACTTGAATTATTGCATTGGCTAAAAGTTTCTTATCAAATTGTACGAATTTCGGTTTTAAAAGCTAAAGAAAGTCGACGGTTACGAACACTCCGAAAACAGCCAAATGGCCTGTGACGTCATTTTCGCTGTTGATATTTAGACCCAGGCGTTTTCTTATGCTTACGGTGGAAACAAGTGCGGCGAAATTAGTTTTAGACGTTTTCCTGTTTCTTGATGTGCCTTTTAATGGTATTTAAGGGATGTAGATGGTTTTTTGTGCCACAATGTACATCGGTGAAAATACCGAACAATAAATTTATTATGCTTCCGAACGACGAAAGGAGAACGAAACTCTGGTTTCGAGCGGCACGCCGAGATTTCGTCTGGAGCAAAACAAATTTTATTGTTGTGAAGACCATTTTAATGTATGTAGCGACTTATTGCGTATATATATTGATCGCATATAAATAAATAAACTTTTTCAAGTAAATTTATTACCAAGCAAGTACTGTGTTATGTTGATATGTTACTACGATACTGTTTGTTTACTGTTGTATGGACTGGTATGGACTTTGAGAAAGAAAGAAGAAGTATCTTGATTATGATGAAGAGTGTATTGGAAAAACAATAAATTAAGTTCATACTAATAACCAAAAGTGGTTTAATTTAAACAATCTAGCAACTTTCACCATATTTTTCATCTAAGTGAATCATACAGCCTAAAGTTTAAAAATCTTGGATTCGCTAGTTATAGTAAATGTTAATTTTGGATTAATGTGATTTCCAATAATTCTAACGGCCATCAACTTTAGAAATACCATTATTCATGAGGGATAAATTTACCGTGACTATTACCGTGCTATTACTTAAAATATGGTATGGTATTTTTTGGACTTTAGCTCCACGAATATTGGCAGCATTTAATCGGTCGTCCTTTTTCATTAAAACGCCTACCATAAATATATCCACTTTGGGTAAATTATCTTATTTGGCTTTAATAAAACCATTGCACGCCATAGTCTTTTTTTTAATGAAAACTCTTTAAATATACGGTCTCATCTACACTTCTTCACTTTCTCCCACACTTCCCTCTACAGCTCAGCCCAAATGACGTCTAGCCAATCAGATTTCGTTTCGCAGCCGCGTAAGCAAATTTGAAATTTTGACTATTTTAATCTTAAATATCTCAATTAATATTGAATCAATTTTAAAACTATTTTCGCTCCACAAGCTTGTGAGAGTTAAATTAAAATATAAAGATCCGTATACTTAAATTTGAAATTTTGGAAAATACCCTATTCATAAATCGTTGCAGTGTGATTTTAGAAATTTAAGGATGCCTATGGAAAGTAGACGGATTTTTATTTACCATTTATTGGATGTTATGTCCCTGAAACAAATAGTACTTTGCGTGCCATGACACCAGACATTGGTTATGTAACGAAGGGGAGCGTTAAAAGACTATTTGAAGTATATGACGTCTTCATCCTCCATTGAGAATTTTCATCTCATGACACTCAGAATTAAATTTAGTTATCAGTATCCGTTTGTGCTTTTATTTTCTGCATAACATTGAATAAAATTGTTTCCTTAATCTACCCAGTTTCAGTTCGTGTTTGTCGATCAAGAATGTGAGGGAAATACATTTACCGCATTCGCAGTAGAATTAAAATTCGTGTTGACAATTTTTCTTACCGTTTTTGAATAATTATTGTCATAAAAGCCCTGATAAAATTATACGAATACTTTTCAAAGTGCATAAATATTTTTTATGAAACTAGAGTGGCCCTTTAAATGAGGCATATGACAAGAAATAATTGCGTAACTTTGTTGAACCTTACCATTATAAATACATAAGAAGCGCATTCCCCGCGCTTTTCGTAGGCCTACTAAATAAAATTGGGGGGGAGGGGTAGTGTTACGGCCTATATATCTCGGAGGCTACGAGCGGATCCGTCCGAGAGTTGGGTGCTACGTGACGCTAGGCTTTCGCGAGATTACCCTCCGTCCATGAGAAGTGTTCCACTTAAAAAATATTTTGGAATTATTTTTCGGCCCTAACTACCACTCTCTAATACTTAATTAGGTATGCAATATTTATCAAGTTATCGGAACAAAATATTGGTTCTACAATTGGCTTTTTTTTAGTGGTTTATCGGCTCACCCCTAGTTTCTAACTTTGCAATGATGTTGAGACTCCTCATGCTCAGTTCCCTTTACCCGAGAAGTAACTCATTCAGATTGGATCAAATAGTGAACTATCGTTTTTTCACTTGTTCCACCATAGGTAGGAACATCGTCCAACAGCTCACATTGGGCCTTGAACGCCCAGCACCTTGAAGTAGGCCGAGTACTTAGCCCACCACACTTCAACTACATGTATAAGCAACAACCAAATAATGGTTGCGGGCCCTAAAATACTGGAAAAAGTCATTGAGCATGTTTTTACCTCGGACTATCCTATTCGCGGCATGCGATAAGCTAATCCTTTGGATGAACAACAGTAATATATATGTCAGTAAAATAAAATATTCAAAATCAGAGCTGACCAAGATAGCCTGGGTGGAAGTCCGTCTAGCCATAAGGTCGTGAATTAAAATCCAGCCTAAGATACTGTTTTAATCTTGTGAAAAGGGGTACAACACTACTTCATCAGTTAGAGAATCAAAAACTTTTCAGAACAACATAAGTCTCTCTATTTCTAGAAAACTTCAAAATAACATAGATCGATACAGCGACAGGAGTAGGAGACAAATTTTAGGCTAAGCACCATAGTGAAGCAGTGGAGTAAATGTGTCATATTTCATTTATTCAATGAAACACAGTACCAAGGCTCAATTCACCAAAGGAAAAATTCCATTATCTCATTGATAATTGAAGGGAATTATGGTGACGAGCATTGCAATTCGTGGAAACGAATGTAAACATCCACACTTTGCGGTCATTTTATGTCACCAATACTGGGTGCGTTACTGACCTTGGTCGGTTTATGGAACTTCTCTTATTCTTTGCAAGCGAATATCTGAGTCAATGCCTACGCGCGAGGACAAAAAAAGAAGTGATAAATGCTTGCACTAGGAATTCCGAGTTAGCGTTGCAAAACTCATGCTTCTCTTTCGACGCGATGGAAGCAATAGGTGACTAAACTCAATAGATTTCGAATTAAAGCAAATATTTCCCGGCTTAAATTTATGGAAATCAAATGCATCATTCAACAAATACCCCATACTCTTTGAAGATTTCGACAGGTTATGTGAGTTTTCCATTCAAGGTAGCGAAGATCGGAACACATCAGCGCTCACGAACGCCGATGAATGGAACGATGTGCGCTGGCAAAGCGTTCGGTCGCCTGCCGATAGGTGACATTTTTTAGTTCTCAACGCCGAATGTTTTTTAATATTTTTCGAATTCGTTTAAAAAGTTTATTTAAAAAAGTGAGCGCTTTACCGCAGAATAATTAAAAGCTTCACGTTATCCATGTTAGACACCTATACTGAAAATCAAAACAAAAGCAGCAATTGCAGATACGATTATCGTAATTCTTTTGATTTTTAGCGCACATCAACTGTGCTCTCAATCTGCTTTGAAGTGTACTGCCTAGTGCGCTGGGTCTAAAATGATTTCATTTAGCGCCTATTGCTTACCGTAAAATTAGCCTTTTTAATACAATTAGCCAGGTAAAAGGCTCAAAATGATACAATGTTAAATTTGTTGCATTTACATTTTTGGAGTAATAAAAATATTTCTCTATACTATAAATATTACTTAATTGAGTGACGTTAGGAGATTTAGGACAAAAAGAGGAAATTTCACTTCCCAATCTTTCTTTCCTCCATAACACTGTGAGAGTGTTAAATTTATATGCATATATTGAGGATTTGATGCTAGTAGCATCGCTTGTAGCTGTGAAATTTAAAATACCTAAGGCTTCATATCTGATTGTTTGTCTTAAAAATACAAAAAAAACTATAAATATATTTATCTTATATATCTTATACGTCTTTTATCCAATCTCGCCTAGAAGCCCATGCATTTTCAAGTTGAATTTTAGAAAAAAAACAAAAAGACGTGTGTAAGTGGTAGTATTTTGTTGGTGTGATCTCATGCAGCATACGTTTTCTCAATAAGTGACGTTAAAATAAAAAAAAATATTTTATTTCATTTTGCAGCGGAATCACGTTCAAAATGAAGCAATTTATTTGTCGTGAGTGGTGGCAGAGTGGTGACAGGAATGAGATCGCAAGGTGATGCATGGTAATCTTTCTGCATTCGCGTGATCACCTGCACGTTTCCCGCTAGTTTTATACATTGCGACTCGTGATTCTTCGTAAATGTTTCACCTAATTTAAGCCATATAAAAGCCTTTGCTCCCATTCATTAGTTGCCCAAAAGCATCCGGAAGGTGAAATTAAGGCACTGAGAAATCTGATGAGTCGATTGACGTATATTTTTAGCGATTACTTGGCCAGGTCAATGGAGTAGTTTGCCGCGACATTTTTAACTATTTTATATTTTTCTTCTAAAATAATCGCGGTAATTCGCCAACATCTTTTTAGTCTGCGGTGAATCTGCCTAGGCAAACTAGGTGGATGCCTAGGGCACCAACCTCTGAGGGTGCCCCGACTAGGGGACGAAATGGTACATACATATATGTAGAGGACACTGGGCATGGAAAATAATGTCAATTTTCGGAACTTAAGAGAAAATGTAGAACTTTAGTCTAGTCAAAGTGCGTTAAATAAATAAATAATAAAAATTAAGTTTGTTTTTTGTTAAAATACCAAAAAGGGGGCCCTGACTCTGTTAAATACCTACGGGTCCTGGGGTTCTAATTATGGGCCTGCTTTTCATTACAACTCTTCTTAGTACTTCGTTGGTGATTCTCTCCGTCCATTTCATCTTCATTATTATTCTACTGCAACATAAATTCCATGGCTTACAATCTTCTCTCTTCTGCTGCGGATGTCGTCCAAACTTCACTGCCATGTAAGAGAATGCCTCACTTGCACGTATTAATGAAAAACCCTTACCTTCAAGATTTTGTCTAGCCACTATTTGCTTCTATGGATAAAATACCTCAATGAATACCATTTCCGACGAATTCCAAAAACTTTCTGCACTCTCTTAAGTGGAGCCTAAATCATGTAACATAGGACGAATAACACTAGAACGAGGTAAATTTGGATTTTTAAAAATCCAGAGAGGCAGAAAGAATCCCAGGGAAGTCTGAGAGATGTCGGGGAATTTTATTTTCCATTTTCTTGTCTCCACAACGCCTCCTCGTTCGCCACTATTCATTCTGATGTGGCATTAAACTGTACTCGTGCCAAGGTTCCAGCTCTTCACTCCCACTTTCCTTATGAGGAATAAATCGCGTCTTAATCGAGATCTACGGCCAGTCGTACATACATCGCCCCTATAAACAACGGGTTAAACGCAATGATCTCGCGGTAGTCACTCACTTATCTTCCTTCGATGAATTCTACCAGATACAGTATGAAAGTGAGGAATATTCAAGTTCGTTTCGAGTACCATTTGGAGCTTGTACCGCTCTTGTGTTAGCACAGATGTGTGTTTCACTTTGTTTCCTCATACCGATGATATGTGATTTACTTTTCCGGAGGAACATTCCAGAAAAGAGATTCCACCTGGGAACATAGAGACAAGACAGAAGTCCTCAACTTGTTCCTCGCGGCAGATAAATCTCCCGTTATTTCACCAGCGTGCAAAACAGTTAAGAAAACGAGTTACGTTTCATTGCGTGTGGGCTGCGTTCGTATCTCTCTGTCTTCTGTGAAATCTATTGTGTGTTGTGACCTTCACCTCACTATGTGCGGAACTCTGCGGCATCCAGCAAAAGTGGGTCAAATTCAGTTTGTTTTTGGTGCTCCAACTTCATTCGTTATTTCTCAGCCGCGTAACTTCACATTTTGTGGTTCTACCACCATGAAATAACCTATTTCAAAGGTAAATGAGTAACATGTGTCGAGGCGAAAACGGCCTATAGCCTCTCCTTTTGTTCTGTTTAATAATATTGACACCAACTTTGGGTTTATATGC
This sequence comes from Pyrrhosoma nymphula, assembly GCA_963573305.1. Taxonomy (NCBI): domain Eukaryota; kingdom Metazoa; phylum Arthropoda; class Insecta; order Odonata; family Coenagrionidae; genus Pyrrhosoma; species Pyrrhosoma nymphula. The sequence continues at coordinate 58,108,977 of OY754328.1, forward strand.
GTATAATATTTCCCCTTATTTTTCGTTCCAATATTAATTTACCTCTTATATTCAACTGATGTTCATTGATTCAACTCTTGGTGAGAAAAATAGTATTGCATAATTTTCGATTAGAATTCTTACTTATCCCAAGCCCACTTATTTTTTCTGAGCGTTACCCATTTTTTAAATTATGTTATGAAAATTTCCGTAGGAAACTGTAGAGGAGAAAACATGAAAGAGGGGTGTAATTTTTCATCTTTAGCCCTCACTTTTGGCATGCCTCAAGCTTTTGGGAATCACCGTTGAAGTGGGGCAGTCAGTCAGTCAGGGGCAAGGAGTCAGGGGCCTTATTCAGTAAAGACTCGACCTGATGTCACTGCCTGGACGGATGTCAATCTTTTAAATGAACTAATTTTTCCTCATCGCGCTGCCTTCCCGCAACTTTACGCGCGATTATATATCAATCTTAGGCCGCTTCAAGATTGTGCGGGAAAAAATGTTGAATCGTTCGATCCGTGGAAAACTTGCCGTTAGCACATAGTAATTAGCACGACTATTATTGAACAAGACTGTTAATAAATCTGAGACAGAAGTATAATAATGCAGTTAAAATACGTTTCTGGTGAGTCCATTTTTATGAACAAAGAAATTAGACTTTCGCACGTCAAATTCCCTACATCTACATCAACACAATACCCTGCAAACCACCTCAATGGCGTGTGGCAGGGGGCCTAATGCATGCATGAAAAAGTAGGCGTTATACAACTCTATGCCATGAATTAGTTTCATTATTTTCTTATTGAGCATATTCAGTTCTTTTTTACCAAGTGTGATGTCAGCTAATTTTTCACTCCGCTTTTCAGCCGCGTCTATCTCTCCAATCGCTTCTTAATCCAGAGCATCGTTACGATATGGTGGGTATTATCTAATTGGTGAGGTCAACTATCAAACTGATGTACTATCAAACTGTGAACTATCAAATATTTTAATTAAAATTCTTTTTCTTGAACTGATCTAAAATATAAACACGCTAATATAAACGTAACTGTGTCCGGTGAGACGCTAATATAACGAAAATTCCAATCTAATTGAAATGTATTTTCCATTCAGCGATGCCAATACAATCCGTTATTCCGTCATTAAGCCTGTGCTACGGCAAAATTTTATAAAAATCGAAACTTCACGCGATAAATTTCAGGGAAATATGTTTGTATATCATTTTTTCTTTCGATATACTTTGCTGTACAGCCTTGCGCATGCAAAAAAAACTCCCAATTTTTTATTTTTTTCGCTCAGCATGGTTAAGATATAATGGTATTCATCTCGGATACGTTCATATGCGTGCAATTCATGAAGGAATGAAAGTAATGAATGTACATGCGTGATGCCCATCGCGAATGAAGTTAGTATTATATTTTTCATGGTTATCCGGTCATGAGCGATCCGAGAAACTAGTTTTTTTACACAACCGGTCGGTGAAGGTGAATTCTTGGGGAGAAAATATGATAGTCAAGTTTGTTAGCTGGGTGGTGTGCTCCACGGTGATTTGAGTGACTCTGGAGACCTATGTCGTCACCATCAATGATACCCCCATGATATCGATATAACTTCCTTATAACGATTAGGTTCGCGTTATTTCACCTCCCTTAGTCCTTGAAATCTTATTAAGAGCGAGTATTATAAGATTTCTCGGAGGTTTTTCCGGTATGGAAAAGACTTGCTTCAGTGAAACGCCCCCTCCCATTCATACCTAGTGACGACGGTCTGAACAATTATTAATCAGAAAGGAATGGTGTAAAAAAGGCTGAATATTTCAATATCCCATTACTGTTAATTCCTACTATACACCGTTCTCGTTCATTGCTTCTAGGGAGGGAAAACCCTCGGGGAAAAAGTGAAGTGCGTCTGTTTCGTTCTATTATTTCCAATAACAGAAACACCATAAAATATATCTGGTCAGACAGGAAGTGCACGAGTGTTAATAAAATGATATTGAATGAATTTGTTTTCTCTGTTAGCCGGCCCCGGCGGCCGCGGGGTTAAGTCCTCGCCTACCGAAACAAAGGTCTTTCGAATTCCGCCTGGGTAGGATTTTCACCTCCCAGGGCATAGTTGTGTTTGTTCGTTTATATATCAAATTGGTGGTAATAGAGTATTTGCACACTTTTGGGAAGTGACATCTAAAAAATCTATCGATACTTCAGACACTAAATATTCATTCTGGCGCTCGAGAGGCTTTTCGTTAATTTTTTATTAGCTAATAAAATCTAATAAATTATTATTGCGCCGAAACACTGGTCCGCCATGTTTTGTAGGCTCTGACGTCATCTCCCATAGTCGACCATTTGTTGATTTGGAGATTGTGTGAATGTGTAGTCTTAGCGTGCGGCCGAAATTTTAGCTATTAATTAGCAAATATCGAAATAACTTCGAAAAGGCAAATACTCTTTCACTCTCAACGCACATCTAGGCTATTTCGCTTCTGCTAATATGGGAGATGACGTCACACTACGAAGAAACAATAGTTGGGCGTTTATACCTAGGTAATTTCGAAGCTAAAACAATGCATATTAAAGGCTATTTATTAAATTAATTAGTTGGCATTATACCTTGGTATTTCGTACGTGGCATTTCGAAACCAAATACTACTCGCTATAATAAATTTCAACAAAATACCTCACTTACGCAAATACTCTATTGGCTTCGTCTGTTACGAATAGAGGCATTATTATTATTATTCTCCGCCGTATCACGGTCTGCAAAATAGTCTGAAATTTATTCTTCGTCGGCCTGTTTAATATGCGGTCTTCATTTGGATCAGGCGAAGTGCCTATTTTTATTGCTGCTTGAGGGCCTGGAGTTGCAATATTGCGTTAAAATTAAGTCCAAAAAGGTAGTTAATTATCAGGCTGAAACTCTCAACCCTCAACCCGGGGGTGAGTACAGTAGTCCGTTAAGTTAATCATAAGCCATAGTGTACTACCGAGCACTTTACAAATTGAGACAAAATTAAGACGCTACAACACAGTCGTGCTTCCGGAAGTACCATACGCAGTCGAAAAAACACAACTGAATGGCGGACCAATAAAAATTTTAGAAATAGAGAAACCAGAACGGAAAATCCTCATAAAAATTTTCGGACCGATAAATAACGAAGTGATTTGGATGAAGATACCATCATCAGAAATCTACAAATAGGTACACGGATTTGACCATGGGTACGTTTAGGAACAGAAATAGCAAATTTTACGGACACATATGCAGGATGAACAAGAACAGAATCTTTAGGCAGACTCTCTAAGTCATCAACTGAGGCAGGGGAAAAATGAAATGGATGAAAGAAGACGAAGAAGAACTCAGTTTCATCCTAAATCTCAAATAATGATGCAAGGGAACAGTGTGATGACTAAAGTGCTGGCTTTCCATACAAGAAGGCTGGGGTCAGAATCCCGGCAGTGTAATCCTGGCGGAGATATTTCAGTGGGATTCCAATTCCTAATTGGGTGCTGAGAGGCCTTTAAAGAGCGGTACTACATCCAATGGATGGGGTACATATAAAAGCGTATCAGGCTTAACATTGTGGAAATACTTTATGTCCATTTTAAATAAAACAAAGTAGTAAATTTCCACACAGTATATTATCAACCACAAAATACAACACCGACCAAGGTTTCGGCACGTAATGCCATTCTCCCTTGAGAATGGCATTACGTGCCGAAACCTTGGTCGGTGTTGTATTTTGTGGTTGATAATATACTGTGTGGAAATTTACTACTTTGTTTTATTTAAAATGGACAATGGATGGGGCCCGTTGACCTCTGGACCCCTTAAGGAGGCTGGTCTAAAAAACCAACGCTGGGTTTCTCTTCACCATACCTTCAATTCTCCATAAAATCCTTCCCTACCAATCAACTCACCTATATCCTCGACGGCGCAAATGACCTCAGATTTCATTCACCTCCTCCAGATAACGGACCAACCAATCGAGCAAGCTCGACAAAAAAATTGAGATAGACCTCAAGAACCCTCGTAAACATTTCTAGTTATGGAGAAGACTTCCGGGAAACTTAAGAAACCAGGGTTACGGTTGAAATTAGGAAGCGTTTTACACCGGATGCATAAGCAGGAAGTGAACATTTACTGACGGGTTTAATTATTGTATTCTCCCTTTTTTTCCTCTTATTCCCTGTCAAGGCGTCGCAAATGGGTTTCATTCGCTTGTTTAATTGATGCGGCGTTTGCGTTTTCCTAAGGCTATTTATTTTTTTATTAAAAGGGAGAGGGAGAATTGGAACACCAATTCCCTCCCACTCCGTCTTCCCTTGCAAGAGTAGGGCGGAGTTCCTCTTTATTGTTTCAATTACAATAATACTTGGAGTACCTATTATTAAACGCCCAATTTTCTACATTTTACTTTTTTTATCAATTGGTTCATATTTTACTAGTGTAGTTCAAGTTTCAATGGTTTTTCATTACATTTAATTTTACAAAGTGTATTATTATTCACAAAATTTATTTGGTTTTCTCCTTTGATTTCTTCATCGGGTTACTTGCGATTTTCTCTGCTTGCTTTACAATTGTTATTTTCTTCTTAGTATTTCTATCACAAAGTTGTCTTCTTTCTTCTTCCTCCTTCTCAGCTTTCCCAGCATTCCTTCCACTTCTTTTTTCTTTTTCTTTTCTTCCCTTCTCTCCTCCTTTTCTTTTCTTGTCTTGGTTTCTTCTACGTCCCTTCTCCTTCTTGCGGTCTTGTGAACTTTAAAACTGCTTCGGCTGCTTTTTTATTTCCCAGTACTTTTCCAACCTCTTCCAGTGTGACTGGCCAGTTTCCGAAGATCTTCTTAAGTTCAGTTCTTTCTTCTGTGTATTTTGGACAATCGTACAACCTATGCTGTACATTGTCTGGTCCTAGGTTGCAGTCGCATTCTTCATTTTCTTCTTTTCCTATTTTCTTAAGATGGGTCTTAAGTCCTCCATGTCCCGTTAGGATTTCGGTTATGTATCTGTCTATTTTATGTTTTCATTTTTGTCGATTTTCAATGCTGGGGAAGAACTTAAACGTTAGTTTTCCTTTTTCTGTTGAATTCCATTCTGCCTTCCAGGTTCTGTTCGTAATTTCATTGTTTATCCTCTTGTTTGTATTCCATTTTTCGGTATTTGTTTGCTGAGTTCTATCTATTGAAGCTCTGCCGGTTCTCCTTAGTTGTAACTTGAGGAGTCTTGATATTATTTCTAAATTTATTGGCTTAATTCCAGTGATTACATTTAATGCTTCGTTGCTCACTGTACGGTAACCTCTCGCGATAGGTAGAAGGCAGCTCCTTTGTGCTCGATTCACTCGATTTCCCAACTCTTAAGTCGATCGAGTCAAGAAAAGAGTCTACTCAGCGTGCTGACAGTAGCATTCGGTGTGGCCAGGAAATTTTGATCGATAATTGGTATTCAGTAGCGCACCTACTCAAATATCACCCATCCCTCTCTTGGTTGAGGTGCTAACGGTCACTGATATTCTGCCATTACATCCGCCGGGCCGAAAAAAGCAATGCTCGAAATCGTTTGGTCTCTACCGGAGGTACGGAGTTTGTCGTGGAGACTTAACCCATCAACCTATTAAAAGAAAATAGGTTGATAATAATAGGAGTCTCCATCCAAAATGTATAAACTGTTTGAGAAATGTATGAAAGTGTAGCTGTGGTTATTAATTGCATAGAGAACTTAGGAAACATCAAGGGGGGGGGGGTATTGTCATGGCTCAGTGATGCTGTTCATTCATTCATTGGTCGCTAAATCCTAAGATTGGTTGACTGCAGCCCTCCATCCTTCCCTTTGTAATTCTAGCTCCCTAACTCCTTGTTAGTTATTCTTATTTACTTTCCTCTTTATGTGGTCTATGTATTTATCCCTTGACCTTCCTCTTGGGACTTCTCCTTCTATTATTTCTTCAATTATATTCTTCACAAGCTCATTGTGCCTCAGGGTGAGTCCCTGTCCAGTCCATCTTGTTCTTATTTTCTGTATAGCGTTCCATATGGTCCTTTCCTCTTCCACTCTTCTGTGTACTCTTTTATTTCTACTGTTATCCGTCCATTATATCTTCACCATCCTCCTCCAAAATGAAAATAACTATACTTAGTATTTTCCGCACTTTTTTATGAAGACAACCGACCGCGGTTTCAACGTCTAAGCGTCATTCTCAAGGTTCACAAAATATGGACCACTTCCACACGTTTTTAATAAAAAAAAGTGTGGAAGATACTAAGTATAGTTATTTTCACTATGGAAACCTTCCACAAAGTGACCGCTGAAGGAATCTCTTCAATCCTCCAACACCAGCCTTCAAGTGCTTCCATTTTTTCTCGTCTGCTTTTCCAATGGTCTATGTTTCCGATCCATAGAGTTCCGCGTTCCACACGAATGTTTTCACATACTTTTTCCTAGTTCGTAGTCCTATATTATTTTAACACAGTACTTGCCTAATCATCATGAACGCTTTCTTAGCTTGGGCTATTCTACACTTGATGTCCGTTGTACTTCTTCAGTCCCTCGTGATAGTACTTCCGATGTAGGTGAAGGAATCCACTTCATCTCTTCCTCTTCGATGCTGTTAAGATACAATTGAACCGGCTGTCATTTCCTCAAAGTGCTCCTTATAATATACATCCGCTTCTTCACCAAATAAATCATACGTCTTTTCTGAATTACTCAAATGCTAAATATGAATGATAAATCTCCCTAGCATTAATATTAGAGGTAGTCTATCGATTAAGGGAGGTTTGGACGTAATTTTCCGAGAGAAACATGGTATAAGCCTCACAACTGATTTGCAAAAAATTATACGAACCTGTAAGTAAGACAAGTATACCTGATATTCTGCATTCTACATGCTATCAGGCCTACAATAATGAAAGCCGTACTGAGCATATTCATAAATAATATGATTAAATGATATTTTTCTTTTACTTAATGTTTAATGGTTTCCTTGTTGATTTACGACAACTCCTCACCCGAAAAAAACAGATATTTCCTCAACATTCGCTGATTGAGTCTTTCATGCTAAGAATTTCTACTATAAGAAATATCGTCTCATTTTCCACGAAAAACAGCGACTGGACATCAATTGAATAGGTGGTTTTAAGCTCCTTATCCCCTTCCTTCTGAACATTGGAAACTAATATAGCTACTCCAGTAGATCTAATTTACCTATCCCTATGTGGGTGGGAAACCCGAACAACCTTCAACTACCCTATCCTATTACGCACCATTGTACATAAATACCTTACATAGAGCATAATATTTTTGGCATTGATTGCACTTGAAAACGTAAGTAAAATGCATCAAACTAAAGGACTTCACCACATGAAAAGTATGATGCAAGCCCTAACCCAAAACTGCATATTGTGCCATATATGGCACAACCAATTTGATGTGTTAGTATTTAAATTTTGCAAAAATTAAGGTAGCTATCTAAAACTAATCTTTAAAAAAAATTAATTTTATTGCAAAATTTTTAAAAAGTAATTTTCCAGTGATAAATATGCCATTTAAATTAAAAATCAATTATTCTAGAAAAAATCACAGTTTAGGGTTAATATACAAATATATTTTTGATTTTCTATGGTGTTTAATTTGTCGTACAACCAATATGTTTCGACAGGCATGTTGATGATAGTTCTCCCGTCGAAAAACGTCTTTACTACGCCATGCGAAATTCAGAGGACTTCAAGAAGCATTTTGTTTTTATTCGAATTAATTTCCTCCATTTCGAACAATCATGAGACACTCATTAACTGTCATAGTTTTCACTGCAATGAAAGTTATCTTGGCCTCTGAAAAGTGATGGCTTGGAAACAGCCCAAAATATTCCCATCTCATGAAAGTGAATGCAGTAGTCACTTCTCAGACCTTCCATGTTCGTCATACTGAGACTAGGCGGAAGTTATCCCTTTATGTCACTTTTTATCCACGACGACTGGGAGGTGCTAATGTTGAGTTTACTACCTTGAGTTCAAAATATGGTGGATGATCACTCCCGTCTTAACCGATCAACTATTTGTCTGTCGCGTTGGAAGTGGAAAGTTAGCTGGTAACAATCAAACAACCTCTTGATGTGATGTGGCCTGATTCCGCATAGCTACTTTAGGTGGTTCCGTCGCAACTGTGTGAGTCAAAACAAACACTAAATCCCACATTTTTATTTATTTTGTTTAAAAATCCTTGTTTCGCTGATGACATGTAATACATATAGAAAACCTAAGTTAAGGTAGAAAATATGCAGACTATTCCACTAATATATTTTTAATGAACACCGTTTTTCGTGCCATAGTAGCCAACTGCAGCGACATTTGTAAGGAATAAATTTTGACTTAAATTACGGCAGTAATTTGCTAACAATTTAAAAAATAAGGTGGTAAGATTCCTATATTTTATTTTTATTAGATATCTCGGAAGTATTTTTATTCGTTTGAACAATTGCGTGTAATTCACAGTGAAAAAATCATTCGCCTCGACAGACCCCCCAGACCCAGACCCCCCGAATTCGCGCCGAGTGCTCTATCCAGTTAAGCTACCCAGGCGTCATCTATCACTGTGAATTTTATGGAGGCTTTAAGGAGCGAGATGTCTTCGTCGTCTAAACGTTTAAACAGTTTTAATTAAAAGCTTATTCATGATTTCCCGTTCAAATTGACGTTTTTATGCTGTAATCTTAGGAATCTCCATAAAGGCCGTTTTACACGGTACATTTGTTTGTACAAACTCTTCCGTGAACTTTTGTATGAGGCACAATGTATCGTGTAAAGCGGCAAAATGTATGAACGCTTGTGCGAATGTCTCAATGCCTGAACGGGAAATAGTACCTGTTCTAATTTCTTTGAGACAAACGTACAATCTCACGTACATTCGTTTGTACAAAATCTTTCATCGTGTAAAACGGCCTTAAGAGACCATGGTAAAATCTCCACACTAAATGATAAATTATGCCATAAATAGCATGGGAAAATGTACTTTTGATCGTCGTGTTAGATTAGACGTATATTGAAGATACTATTTAACAATTTTTTATAATATTCTAAATAACTAGACTAGAGGGGTGAACCACCTTAACAATGTCAATTATCCTGTATATTTAAGGCTTACCCCTCTCCTCAGCCTTCTGAGTTATAAATACGTATGTGAAAAAAATTATTTTTTCCTCAATCCACCTCCATCTCTATCTCAGGGAGCAAAATGCGTCGTTAAATTCATTTTGCATGACAGGATTTAGTACATAGGTGCATGATGTTGTGAAATTTGACTTTATAATAATTGTAATCACATTTTGCGGACAAATATTTCGTATGTTTTGCCCAAACCAAATATAACCCTTTTCAAACGATGCTTTCTTTTCTTGGGGTCAAAAATTTTCATTGGCTTGCCACAGAGTATCCAAGTCAGTTCTAACATCAAAAATTTCCTAAAGCAGGTGAAACTCTGGCTATTTACTAGTGGAAATATGATTAGGGATCTATTTTAGAGATTGTTTGGTATCAATATCCTTTGTTTTGTATCTTTATGTATTATATTTCTATCCCTGTTTTTTTCTTATGTATATTATTTTCCTGTTACAAAGATTTCCTCTTTCCAACTGGAGACATTTTTTTATAATAAAATAATGTTCTAGTATCTATATTATTTAACATACTATAATATTTTGAAGGTGACTTTAACTATAATATTTTGAAGGTGACCACACCAACAGGCAAATGCCTTAGGGATCACCTAAAGCTCCAGTCTGGAATTATTTTATATTATGTACAACTTGATGGAGCAATAAATATATTATACTATAATTTGACTCGTAAAACTGGTGCATTTGCACCATATAGAGGTTTATATTGCCGGAAATAAGTCTGCTTTCGGATTATGGAACCCTTTTCCGGCGTTTGAAAAGATTGGGCTGATATTGACACCGGGTTTATCTCCTGTCGATGTCGAGCACTTGGGATAAAGCATCGTTGATCTCTATTTGGATTCTTTTGGTTGATTCTCCAATTCATCCCGGGTGCAGACACCCTTGTCTGCAAGAGGTGGACTGTAATTTCTGAATGACTTCAGTAGTCAAAGCGCGTTAAAATGCAGTTTTTCGTTAATCCTCTCATGGACCTCATTTGCCCATTTCATGACTTTTTTGGGACGCAAAATGAAGTGGAAGCTGTCTTTTATCCTACTATTATTCAGTATTTTATTTTCAAGTATTTTATTCAGTTATGCTAAAATGAATAGGCTTTTGTAAAACCATTATTTCATAATTAATTAATTTTACTAGGAATTATAGAACCAAGCAATGCGAGGAGAGATGCAAAAACCCACAATTACTCTACGAAATATAAGAAAACATTTTTGAAAACATATTATTATGTTGTGGAGAGCATAATTCACAGAGAAAATGTTTATTCTCTAAAACTTCTCAACGTCTCGATGACAAAAAGGTCTCAACATTTCAATATTATTTTCCTCTAAAATCTATAATAATTACTTAAGTTTTTGCTAAATAAAAACATACTCAATAATGTAAAATTCAATCTCAATTGAGAATATTTTTTCCTCTCAGTTTAAGATTATTTCTCATGTCTTATTTTCCTCTAAAATTAATGAAAAACTAAGGGTCAAATATAAGATAAAAATTCTCGTGTAGCTAGAGGACTCAGTTCAACTAAAGAATAGTTTTCATGTGGAATATTACCACTACTACTTGCTTTATCCGTCAGTTGTAACCTCTTTCTCGTACGTTACTTAATTTAACTTAAATGTATAAAATAACTAATAACAGCATGGCGGTTTGTTTAACGGTTAGTGCATGCCTGGTGTAGAGTCACTCCCTGCCATACACCATTGAGGTGGCTCGTAGGATACCGCGTGAAATAAAATGGCCTCAGATGTCAGTCTCCTCCCCAAGTAAGACACCCAATAGAATAATTTCTATGCCAATAGAATAATGTTTATGCCTTCGACAGATGTAGTTCCTTAATGGTGTTTAGAATGAGAATTGCATTCGTTCTAACTAATTGAAGAGTATTTATTACAGGTAACTTACATAAGAATGTTTATAAACGCTTGGTGAAAATCGTGATGTGAACCGTCACGTTACGTAGTCCAGGAATCTAGGTCTTCTGTTAGAGGGTGGATATTGTTTTCCAAGTTAGAGATGAGTTTCTGGAGTGGGTCTGGAGAATGATGTGTAAAATACGACCTTCAAAATGGAAGGTTTGCCAAAATGAGATACTCTTCGGTGAGGAGGAAAGGAAGTTGCAGCGGGAACGTCGAGTATGTAAGTAAAGTCGAGAGAAAGTAAGAGTATGTGGCTGGCGAAGGTCTCATGGTGAGAACAGGTTATTGAAGAGAGCGGAATAGGAAGGGAGGATTTTAAAAAATGTAGGGAAGAGAAAAAGAAAGAATAAACTCTTCGGATGGAAATAGGTCGGAGCAGGAATCATATCTGACCAAATAAAGAAGTTGCCTTGAAGTACACATGTGTATGCCAGTGACCGAAATCAAATAGAAGTTAAACTAAATTATTATGAATACATCAGAATAAAAAGAGTAATTGAGTTCTTAAGGTAAACTAGGGTTATGTGAAAGGCATTAATTAAAATGATCCAATTCCCTAGGTCCAACTGAAGTAGTTCGGCTTCCTTTGACGATGCCTACTTCATCAGGGAAAAGAGTAAGACGTATTCACATTTTCGTACCATTATAACGAGATTTTCATGGGGTTATCTGCAAAACAAACACATCATAGTATATTTTCCGTCCGGGAACGGTGATCCTACTACTATCGTTAAAGTCTCCAAAACCGCTCATTGCTCCCGAGTAAAAATCCGTGATAAATGCCGTACAACTTTGAAAAAAAGAACAAATTTTACTCACGTCACTACGTTCTAAATGCAGTCGAAAACCATTGTGGGGTGAACCCATAGCGACGCGATCCCTTGAGGCACTCACTTTATATCACTCTCTGATCGTTGGAAAAACTTCCTTCGGCGGAATCCTCCGGTAGACCTCAGCGTCGATGGACGGCACTGACTCGGCGGCCAACAGTTTGGGAGAACACCACGGCTCTTTCTTGCCAGGAATAGATAATCCCAAAAAATCTCGCGGTGACGGCAGCAGAAGCAGCGGCGAAGAACAAAAACACGACCCTTTTCCTCAGCGACCACTACACATCGTGACGACCACTCTGCAGAGACCCAAACGCTCGGTAGAGAGAGAACAGCCGGAGAGAAGGATGCGTCGTCTGTACCGGTGGTGGTCGGAGTCCCTCCTTTTCCCGGGCGCTACTAGGAGGGTGGATGCTCTCAGGGCGGTCGGGTGATCGTGACTGTCTGCTGCCCGGCGTCCCCGAAACTGTTCCCGCGACCTCCGAAGGCGAAGACCGGTCGCCTGGCAGAAGGATTGGGAGGGAGGGAGGGGGAAAGGAGTAAGTGCGTGAGGGAGTGCGTGAATGGATATGGAGGGGGGGACACAAAGAAAGGAGCGGGACCCTCAAGGAGTGAGAACTCCCCTCTCCCTCTATTTCCCTTCCAGCTCCCACCCACTCTCTCTCCCTCGCTCCTCCCCTCTCTCGGCTCTCATATTAACGGCCGATCAGTCGCTCGTCGTCTTTGACGGAGGCCGATTGCGACGTTCGTTCTTTGTTAATTCGTCGACTGAGAGACGAGGTTTTACTTCGAGCATAGTACCCATCCTGGCAGAGGTATATCAAGTACAAATGAATCCTTTTTTATTTGGGACTAGCCCAAGGTGGTTTGAGGGAGATTTTTCCCTAGTCATAGTATTTTTAAATTTCAGAAGCTGTAAGAAACATGAAGTAAATATTTTAATACTTTTGACGCAAAAAAATTGTTTCATATGACTGAAATTCTCAGTAATTAACATAAATATGAATGCATAATGTTAGAGCGAAGGTTTCCGCGGTGACGGTTTTATCTCTGCATTTTTCCGGGTTTTCTTCCGCATCAGTTGGCTTGCGGACAACTGTTTCGCAGGCTGTCCTGCCAGCGAAACTGTTGTCCACAAGCCAACTGACGCGGAAGAAAACTCGGAAAAATGCAGATATCATGAATGCATAAGTTTTTAACTTTACTTATTTGTCTTACGCCGTACGCTGAAAATGCCTTCAAACCCGAATAAGTATTTTGTGCGATTCTGTAAAAATTCACTAAAGTAATATAAGATATATGCGTTAGAATTTCCTCATTTTTTTATTCTCTCTGGAGTGCAAACCCGTACCAATTTCCATGGAAAATGGCTGATATTTTTTGGAAAATAACTCGAAATGAATAGCAGTTAGTGGATGATATTTTGTTACCATTGAATCGATGGGATATTTTTCTTTATGATGAGGTCAAATTCATTGAATTTTATGTGTAATGATATCTCACTCAAACTGCCTTCAACAGTCTTCCAACTCGTTTCTTCGTGGGTTTCCGGCGTTGAAGCAAATTCTTCTCCATTCTCGGGTATTTCACCACGCTGATAGTTTTCCAGACAACAGTTTCCCCCACACTCCAACGGGCATCCTCAGGTCAAAGTAGAGGCGCCCGTTCTACCTGAAGACGCCCGTTGGAACATGGGCAAACTGTTGTCTGAAAAACAGTCAACGTAATGTAATACCAGAGAAAAAGTTATTTGCACTCATCGTTAAAGGTCTCAATAATAGAGCTTTCCTGTTGGAGAATTCGAAAGTTGAAATTATGGAGAACATACATACCCATCACTTCGTTCCCTTTCGGGGTGGGCACAGTCAAAAAGTTGAGTACTCGGTGATAGTCCTGCAAATCTGACTCTGCATTAATAATTTTCTCTATTACGTTTTTCTTCAGCTGTAGGCGCTCAAATTGTGGAGAAAACCTCTAATTGTAGGGTAAGCGGAGGCAATCATGAGGTTATATCGTTCTGTTGTATTTTAGAGATGAGATGATATACTATATGATTGATAGATGCCTCCTCTATATACAGTGCAATGAAAAAAACTGCCAACGAAAGAATGATACAAGATACTAGCGCGCTTATGGAATAAACATGGAATGGGTAAACCATTAGCGCGCTGGGAAATTGCATACGTTTTCCCCTTTATACATTTTCGAAGTCTTATAATTTTACGTCTTATAGTCTAAGTCTTATAGTCTAAGTCTTATAGTCTAAGTATTATATTAAGTCTTATTATCTTAGGCGAAGTTTCGGAGGCTTATTATTTTGACAGCGATGTGTCTCCTTTTGGTGTGGCTCATAAATTGAGGAAGAAAATAGGTAGCGACACGGTGGACGATACTGAAACCGATTTATGACACAATGATTGATAACGCATAATAACATACGCATAATTAGTCAAATATCGTAAATTAAAACTTTTTTCGTTCGTTTGATTCTTTTATAAAAATCGTTTTTATTATTTTTACTTGCTTGACTCGTTTTGAAAATGTTTGTTTATTCTTGAGATAATTATCATTGAGGACGGTTTTGTACGGTCTAGTTAGATAGTTAGATTGTTGTTGGGGGGGCCTTCGTCAGGAGCCCGGGCACTTAGACCTTTCTTGGTCCATTGTGCCAACCCCATGCCTGTCTGCCACTTGCAGACAGGGGACAAGAGCACCTCGGTAGAGGTATGAAGGATTGGCCTCCCCCTGCCTCACCCCAGTACCAGGTATAGAGGATGTCCTCCCTCAAACCAGGTTTGGCCTGGCCTCTCAGGCCTGCCGGTATAGGTATGGAGGGAGTATCATCTCTCCATCCATGCCTGGTTGAGGTATGGAGGAGGGTCACCCATCCAACCACCGTCCGGGCCCAACGTTGCTTAACTTCGGTGTTCTGATGGGAACCGGTGTTTCAACGTGGCTAGGCCCTTGCCGTACGGTCCAGTACTCGAGAAAAGGGTGGATAGGGGTTGGCATTTTCGATGAAAAGAACATAGATAGGAAACCACTGCTCTGGTGGAATGAATTCATTCTGCCAGACATTTCACCTTACTTAAATAAGGAGAAGTGAGAGATCAAGTAAGGAAGAGTTGCAAACAAAAATAAAGCGCTATAGGAGCACATGATTGATAAAAAAAAGAAGTACGAGCGTGTCGTACTCGTATCAGGCGTGATGTGGTGGAATTTCAAGAGAGTGCAGGGAGAAATTTCAATATTCCTCTGATAAAATTGATTTATTCCGACCTAGGTTTCGATGTACAGCATCACCATCAGGCGATACATACGTCGAAATAAATCTATTTCACCACAGGAAAAATACAATTTTTGTCTCAATTCCCGATTATCTATTCCAGGGCCTAGAACAATGGTACATGAAAACCTACTCTGACCGGTAAAGTTCCAAAAATATTTATAGAATCGGTTTGCTTAATATTTTCGTTTTTTCAACAGCTCTTCTTTCTTGATGTGGAGGGCTAAGTGTTTAAAGTCCGCCTAGTCCATTGAAGTGAGTTTCTAGGAAAACGCGTTTAAATTTCTGTATGTCTCCCCTGAATTAGATGTACTCAGTCCTCTCAAGAACTGCTGCCATGTAGAAGCTAATTCTCTGACTGTGTACACCCTTGTATGTACTGAAAAATATACGACTCTTGCCGTCCTATTCAACTGTTAGTAAAGGAATGGAAAAGATGGACTAAGCCCACTTAAACATTGATCCCTCCATGTGATGCCATTCGGTTCAATCTCTCCTCTATTGCAACCTATAATTTGTCAAGAATGATTCGCCCTGTTCACCTAGGCTTGTCGGTCGTTTCAGAGTGGATGGTCATCTGGCATTGGTCGGGCAGCAGTGAGATCCAGCTCAAGGGGTGGTGCTGACAACGGGCTGGTAAAGTACACTATTGTAATAACTTTTTCAACCCAAATATCAATAATCTTAAAGAATTTGTTTATTGAAAATTCCATTTTCCGTAAAGCAAATACTTACAGTCGGCTGAATGGATAGTAAAGATGTCATAAATGCTAATGGAAGGTACCTACTGTGGAAACAATCGACAGAGATAAACCAAATAACAAGTTTTGCGTAGAATCCATGAAAGCCAAACACAAGGTATTGCCGCTATATTCACTTCACTTGCCACAACTCCATAACAAAGAATGAAAAACTCCAAGTATATAATCCAAAATATTTAATGAAAGAAATAAAACCTTAACTTAAAATTGCTACTTAACATTTGATGACTAAACACTGTCACGTAGACTGGAAGAAAAATGATCGAAAGATCTTTAGGAATGATATTGGTACCACTTTAAGGATGGAATTGTATTGCTAATTTTGGGGTTAGAAGGATGGGAGCAGATACACACAGGACAACTTGGATATTTCAAGAAAAACGTCTTTACTTTTAGGAAGATATACCAGATATATAGAAATAACCAACAGCAATAGAAAAGAAGTAAAACGGAAGATAAATGAACAAAAAACAAAAGAGTACAGATTATATACACATTCAAATTGTGAAAAAAATTATAATATGTCCCTGTATAACTATGAAAAATGTACGATTCACAATGATGAGAAATTGTTCGGTTCAACAAATTGTAGGTTGCACAAGTTTTCTGGATTTAAAATTGACTTCCCGGTTGTTAGCCTGAAATTTATTCCTTAAGATTTTTTCTAGCGGTTATTGTTTTCATAAATTAATTCATGAAATCCATATTCATGAAACAAGTCTCATTATCATGCATGCCTCGATGTCACACGAGCAGGAAAAAATCTTGATTTTGTCGCTGACCGGATGACGACCTGAACGAGAATTTTGTTGTTGTGAAGACATTTATTGCGCATTAACGGTACGAAAAGGACAAATAGCGAAGATTTATCCACTGAATCTACGAACCAAATTATAGTAATTACAAGGAACTAAATATAGCCTGAATTATCAACTGAATGAATTGCATGAAGAAACACACTGACTCGAGATAATGCACATATAAATACCAACGTAGCAATATCCTAATAATAATGTGTGATCTATTGATCAAATTACAAAAGGTGATAAAACAACAGATGTTTGCATAAAATAATTCTGCTTTTGCCGTGCAGTGAAATAATATTCACATTTGGATCAAATACACGATGTGTATAATACTAACCTCTTTACCTTATTTCAACTGATGGTAAAGATGGTGTTCTTCAACTTCTTCGTTTGACGTATTCTTCTCAGGTAGTCGAAGCCGTCTCAGGTGAGGGTATAGTCGAAGCGCATGCGCGCATAAAAACAATCATTGGTTGTGTTTCGTCAAAACTTGACCGATATACCTATTTTACCGAAATTCACAGAATATTGACACGCGCCTTAACAGTCCGATTCTGAGGGTTTTCATGAATTATTCATGAATTCATTTTTTTTAATTGACCTTGGAACATCGACTTTAGCCATAAATTTCCGAAACAGCTGCCAGGGCCAATGTTAGCTATCTCATTAAGGTCAAATGCTGAGCAAGACTCTTCGGCTTTGTCGCTTGATATCACATGTCCCTTGGAGATTCTTAATGCGCAGTTAAGGACGAAACCTAACCATGCGTCATGATTAAGCTGAGGACATTGCCTAAAATGACTATTTTTTCTTTTACTCAGGAAACCAATTTTATGAAGTTATAAGTTCATTTAGGATCATTTGTGGCGAAATTAAGGCAATTTGTTACTGCCTAAAAATGCCTATTTTACCTGTTTATACCTTTTTCTGCTGATATCGCCTATTTATGGGCCTAAAAAAGCAATATTCATCTCAACGTTACCGAACTTCTCTTTATTGCGGAGCTAGTCTGTTATTTCAGTTTTTTTTAAATCTATCAAGGTTGAAATAGTGTCATTAAACATGCATAAAGAAAAATCATCCAAAGTATTATGATACAAAGAGTAGAAAAACAACTATGGTAATTTTATGTGATGCATACATGTGATGGTTTCAATTGCCAAAAACTGGCTTATGAAGGCACCACTCAGTATTACTGAGTTTATAGGTTTAAAGAGATATAACGCCCGAAGTTGCTCTGCCTTCACGGCCTGTATTGATAGTATGGGGAACATGGCTAAATACTGCATTATACCTTCAGATAAAGTTATTGAAATACGTGAGGTATGTGATAGGAATAATGTGCGCCTCCGATACATCAGTTCGAACGTCTTTTTCACTCACTTAAAGGTACACTATTGTAACCGATTTCGCTCATCTTTTATACCCTGTGTCAATTCTGTCTATAAGAAAAGTAAGCCATCATGGCGCGTGAGTAGGTTTTCTGTAGGCAACAATATCTGGATGAAGAAGAAGCAAACTGCATTCTCGAATCCAAAGCTGCAGAATTGAATCTCGATGTCGACGCAGATCCTACGTTTATCAGAAGCAATTTTGGTTAACTACCATCAATCATGTCATTGCTGGAGGCAAGAGAACTACTCCTTGCAACGGCTACAGAGAAAATCTGAAATGTGGAGGGTGACATTTTTGATATACCAAGTGCTGTGGGAAAATCCATTGCTCAAGAATTTAAGACTTCATTCAGATAAACCCTGGATGGGAATACATTAGTAAGGTTGAAGACATTTCATGAGGAAATTATATGGCTCTTATACTAAAGAAGAGTCCATAAGAACTGTCATTGTTGCTGAGATATATTACCAAAAGTTTAATTTTTCTTATTAGGGAAATAAATTTTAACGAAGCTAGAAATCCATTCAGGGCTATTTATAACGAAAAAATCAAGTTGTTACTGAATTTCAATGCCAATTAATCGATTTGTGCCTTTTTATGCTTACATTGCCGATGTGAAGGTCTTAAATTGCAAGAATTGCCTATCGTCCCGAATTTTTATTTCCGCGTCTAGGTACATAAGTTATTTTAATTTGTTAATTCGTCGCGTTATTGCCCGTTTTTATTTCTGACCGGCACAAAAGAGCTCTCAAATGTATTTTTTTTACTTCTAAATGAACAGTTAAATGAAGCTGAGGTGTAAGCGCCGGGCTCTTCAATTTCTTGATGGGCCTCATCCCATTCTTGTTCCCTACATTCACACTACCCGGTACAACACGACTTTCAGTCACTAGTGCCTCGTTACCAAATAATGGTAAGCTACAACAATATCCTCCTCCGACGAGCTCATGATTACAACTGGGAGACGGAAAAACGTCACCGTCTTATATTTTACCACTTGACATATCGCGCGTCGTATCACTACAATGTGCACTTGAATGTTGCAGGGTCAAATATCGTGCCGCGCAACCTCCATCAAGTAGTTAAGTCGCATGTTGCATCCCTCTGGTGTGCACACCGCCTAGTTGCCACTGAGAGTTCTGCCAGAACAACAAAGACCTAGTATTTATAACATACTATTTTGGTAAATTACTAACCACAATTCAATCGCTGGAGGAAAGAGAACTACTCCTATTGGCAGCTGTGGAAAAAAATCGAAAGGTGGAAAATGAACTTGTTAATATACCAACTGATGTGGGAGAAACCTTGATTTGAAAATTCAAGAAAGTTATGTATATGAACCCAGGCTGGGAAGATGTCCATAAAATTGTAGACATTTTATCAGGGACTTCGGTGGCTCCAGGACCAAAGATGACAGCAGAAGAGCTTGCATCATTTAAGTATTGCCCTATCACCTCGTGTGGGGTTGAGAGGTCATTTTCATGCTATAGAAATATCCTGACTGACTCTCGGCATAATTTACAGGATAACATTTAGAGAAATATGTTATTGTAAATTGTAATGTAACTTGAAATAAGTAAACCTTTTGAATTTTATGTTTCTTCAATTTATAAGCTAATTTTATTTGGAGTTTTATCCTCTTTCCTCTCCATCAGTTTTACCGAAAAGTAATCATGTATTTCAGCCCAAGCTTTAAATTTCAGATACTTTTTTGTGGCAATAAGCCGTATTATGTTTCTAGCCGGCCACGATGGCGGCGGGGTAAAGTCTTCACCTGATAATCTTGGGATTATGGGTTTAAGTCCCGGCTGGGTGGGTATTTCACCACCCAAGGCATAGATATATGTCAAGTTTTGTTTGTATGGTCCCTGTAAAACCTAATTACAGGCTTAGCCTTTTGGGATTCCAGGACCGACAGAATCGTCCAAAATGCCAAAAATATTTTAAGCGCCTATTTTAAGTGCCTATTTTGAAATTTGAATAGAGACCATCTATCATCATGGGTGCTATGTAAGTAGTAATGAGTCTGCGCGGCCCATTTTTGGGTTTCCCGTGCATGAAAGAGGACCAACAGTCACTCATCTCTCCGTGCACCTGGAAAACGGTCAGCGTGCCTACTACAACAAACACTACATACAAGATAGGTTACGAACTCCTGAAATGACCACGCTGACAGTATTCTTCTTTTCTTCTTATGGCTTTGTAGTTTTCTTATAAAATATGTTCAATGTTTTTCACACCCGTTGAATTTCAACGGGTACCTTCCGCTAGTTTACAATAATTGCTGAGGATGGCAAACGTAATGAGTGGTTTCAAGCAACAAATCATTGATAGTTCGCGTCGGCTACTTTCCCATTCCCACTACCAATTTAATGTCTTGCAAATTATGTATCCAAAAGTCAGCTTCAATGCTTTTTTAATAAAACGTTAAAATATGATAATTCCCTTCCGTAAAGAGAGGACAAGTTTCCTATCCATTCCATGTATTTACTTTTTCTAATGAACGGTGTACATTAGTATTTTTCACGTATCTGACGGAATTCTGCCATTATTTTAACTTTATTGTTATGTTTGGCTAATTATTCTTAATATATCTCACGAGTACGTCATTGTTAATTCATCCTCCCATTAACTCAAACAGAATAGGCAAACTTCATTGCAATACTAAATTGTTACTATACCATCGGCTTAACCGAAATAAAGATTCAATTATTATCGATATATAACATGGAAATGTTAATATTTTAATCCATTTATTCACAACCAGGCCATACGTTTTAGTTAACTCTCATTCATTAATCTCAGTCTGCCCTTTTATAGTTATAAATTGAATATATAATCCATACATGTAAATGGGACAGTGAACGTCAATAAACACGAATTACTTCCTTAGCCTACGCATAGGAATATGTTACGGGATGAACTATTTGAAATCGGAAAGATGAATAACACCTTGAATTGTGGTTTCCACAGCGTGTCCCTGTTGCTTATGTACGTGCTTAGGAATTATTCTGCCACTAACAATGAAGATGCTATCTTGTTCGCACACTCTTCCTTGATGATATGCTACGTCCGGAAGACGTAAGTTGCTCTTACCATCCCTAAATTTTTCGCAGGTAGCTGCTTAAGTTAACAGTTTATATAAACTACATTACCAACTTAGGGGGGAGGTGGTCGCCTAAAAACCTACGGCGGGTAAAGAGGGGAGGGGGGGTTAACTCAAAGTAACGTATCTGTTACAATGCACCTGTTTACGTTTTTTTCTTGTCAACATCGCGTCTATAGATGAATCTCCTTGCTAAGCACTACATACAAAATCCTCTCCAAACTAATCCTGAAAAGACTGGAGGAACATGCTGTTAACATTGTGGGAGAACACCAAGCTGGATTTATGGCAGGAAGATCAACGACAGACCAGATATTCATACTAAAAGAGACAGCATCTAAGTACTGGGAGTATGACAAGGATCTATACGTACTGTTTATTGACTTTGCAAAAGCGTATGACAGCATTGCTAGGCCAAGAATGTGGGATTTTATGAAAAAACACCATATCCTTGAAAAACTGATCAACCTAACAAGAATGTGTACAGTAAAAACCAAAGTAAAAGTTAAGATAGAAAACGAATACCTACTCTGAGAGTTTTAATATCAATACAGGCCTAAGGCCTTTCTCCCCTGCTATTTAACCTTGTTATAGAGGAGTCCCTAAGAGCCATAAGTCGTCTACAAGGGGGAGCAGAAATTGGCACTAAGATAAACGTTCTAGCGTTTGCGGATGATGTAGCACTCATTGCTGAAAATAAGAAAGATATTAAGAAGCTAGCGGAAAAGTTAATTACCGAAACTAAGAAGTTAGGACTACAAGTAAATGAAGGAAAAACCAAGCTCATGAAAATAAGCAGAAGACCTGATAACCAACCAGATTTTAAAGTTCTAAATTTCAAGTTTGGAAAAACAAATACTTTTAAATATTTAGGTGTTACACTAACAAATGAAAATAAACAAGATAATGAGATTCTATGCAGACTAGCATCAGCTCAACGATGCTTTTGGAGTCTATCAAAGCTCTTTGGAAGTAAACTACTGACCAGGAGGACGAAACTTCAGATGTATAAAGTTCTCATACAACCAGTACTTATATGGAGCGGAAGTCTGGACACTTACCAAAAAAAAATGAGAGGAGACTTATAGTCTTTGAAAAGAAGATATTACGTTAAGTGTTTGGACCAGTTGAAGAAAACGGAGTGTGGAGAATAAGGAATAATCGGGAACTTAGAGCACTATATAAGGACCCTGACATAGTAGCACTGGTAAAAAGCAGAAGATTGAGATGGCTGGGACATGTGCAAAGAAGAGGGGAGGACCAGCTACTGAAAAAAGTGTGGACGGGACAACCAGAAGGGAAGAGACCACTAGGTAGACCAAGGCTCAGATGGAGTGACCAGGTGAAGGGGGATATAAGGAGACTAGGAGGGGATCTGGAGATGGCAGAAGACAGACACCAGTGGAGGCAACTTGTTGGCGAGGCCAAAAATCACTTGGGATTTGCATGGCCACAGGAGTAAGTAAGAGTAAGTAGCATCGCGTTGACAATACTACAGAGTTTAACATGAGGAAGGGTGCGCGGGGTGTTTCTTACACCCCAAGCTTCTACTTTAACATAATGTAACTGAACCATTGCCTCTACAATGCTGCAAGTCTTTGTACCATCAAATTTCTTACATTTTAACGTTCTCGCGGGTTAAATAGCGACCTCGTGAGAACACTTTCAAAGGCAGCAGTCAGAAATATGGGGAGGGGAGAGAAAAAAGTAGATGAGCACAGCACCTTGTGCCGTGATTCATGATTGATTTTTAGAAATTGAAAATGAGTATTACTTGTTCTAATGGAGATTAGATAGTTCTATTACTTATATGTAGTTCGGCTACTTTATTTGTCTCATTTCAACCTATTCCGAAAAATAAACTCACTCAATAATTGAGAAAATATTTTTGAATTGAAAGTTTCATTTGTAGAGACATCGTTACATGTCGGGGGAAGGGGTTGGGAAAAATACTACGGTTGTCAACGAAGGGGGGAGGGGGTAAAAAATTACCGAAAACTGTATCGTAGTTTATGCACGGCCCTTAAGGAAAATGAAGAGCAACAATGTAGGCATGGATTCCAGAAACATACATAACATTTTCGATAGTTGCTATCATTTAACTCCTCTATTTTACGCAGAAGCACGTTTCATGATCGTTTCTTAGTATTTTATTAACTTTCCATAATCAGCTAATGGTAAATTTGATAGATATGTTTAGTAAGATCCTTCGTCACACTTTATTTTTACTTGAGTATGAGAGAGTACCCGGAGAGAAGTGAATAAGCAGCGCTACAGCTTTAGACCGGATGCGGCGTGTTACGTGACATCCAGGAAAGGCCCTTTTTGGCGCGAATGTGGTCGTTTGAAAAGCATCCTTCTCTTTGATCCGGAATAAAAGTTGCAATTAACTCCATAGTTAATTTTTATTTGCTTATATGGGGAACATGACATAAAATCGATGGTTTAATCGTAAAATATAATGATTCTGGGATTTAGTAGACTTCCCCATTATGTCTTTATTTAATGAAGTGTATTTATGACCATTAAGGTCCTCTCTTACAATAAACTTCAACGATCACAAACACCCATGCCCTGGGTGGGTGAAACCTACCCAGGCGGGACTCGAACCCGCGACTTTCGGAATGGCAGGCGAGTACTTTACCCCGCCGCCACCGAGGGCGGCAAATTTCCTGAACTTTTGAAATCTTATCCTTAAGCAACTGAATCTATTCATTGTCTCGGATCTGAAAAGGTACACGCTATATTCATCCCTTGACACCTACCCTTCTGGTCTAAAGTGACTTGCATGTGAAATAGACTTGAATTACATTGATTTATGGTTACGCGACTATAATGGTTAGCAAGTTATGATCCCAATGCATTGGAAGTATGATAGGCCGCCCTATGTTCAACCAAGCTGCCTTATGTCAAAAAATAGCTTTTTAATGCCTGATAAAAGAAAGCAATGGAAGAAGCAGAATGCTGAATTTGATGAGCCCACCCTTAATCCTTTTGATGCCCTGTGATTTATAGAGAAACTTCAAAAGATGCAGTGTTATAAACTTCGCCTGCAATTAAAATCCCATTAGCAATTGAAATGAAAAGAGTAACTATGTTCTTCACATTGGTTTCATTTGCTATGACCCGGGTATTGCCGCGTTGCGACATCTTCTGGTACTTTACTTAAAGGGGCATCAAGTAGGGATCGGGATTTCTCTAAAAACATTTCCGCTAAATTGAAAAAAGCTCAAAACTTATTTTAGAAATACATTATACGCGCAAAAAATTATCCCATGCAGAAATGAAAAAAGCCAAAAAAAAACAAACCTACCGATCGTTGCCATTAACAGTATTGGCGGCATCGATCATAGCTATTTTGTGGTCCCTTATCTTACTCGGAAAAGAGGATATTTTTAAACTATCCATCCCGCAATCTCGCACGCTATCGAGTCTACCATAGTTGCACGGATATTTAAATATGTTCTTCACACCTTCGGAAATGTAACTCGCCTTAAATTTACTTTCGGAGATTTTGCCTATTCTATTTATCTTCGCTGTGATATTGATTCCCAGGAAGGTAATTCCAGGCGTGAAAGCGCAGGTACATTTGTACCCGGAGGGGTTAATTCAGTTGAGAATCAACGTGGAAGCTACATCTTCCTATCTATGGATGAAGAACTACTCATAATGACTATCGCTAATACTATAAAAAGTAATGGTGGCGTGAAAAACATGTCCGATAAATCGTCTCCCCGGAATTTTCCGCGGATGCAGTAAGAGCCAATACATCGGCCAGCTGACACTGATAGGGTGAAAAAACTAATTTACTACCACTCCGTATTTTTCTTGTGGCCTGAGTGGAAAAACTACATTCTAGCTTTTTAATTGCTCGCTCCATTCAATTGCATCTATTCGTTGAGCTTAAAGCAATTATGAAAAACCTTCTGGGAAAACATCTGCTCATGAATCGTGAACACTTTTTTTTCCTTTATGAGTATTTGTTTCGCCTTTTGAGACAATTCTTACGACTCGTGTGACCATGGGTCTTCGGTTTCGATCATCTCTCAAGGGAAAAGGAAGTAAAAAAAACAGTCTGTGGGTACTATTCCATTTGAAAAAGATTTTTAATTGCATCGCAGTTCAGTTTCTAAGCATCAGCTACAGCTGCAGACTGCATTTGGATGTACCTGATGTCCACATCTGAATATGAACCTCGAAAGCAGAATCGCATCTTTATGAATTCTTAACGGATGGAGTTAACCTCACAGATGCTGACTATTTGCTCAGCCTTCTGCACAGTCATAAACGCCTCACAGTGGGCTGAAATCAGAAAAAGCTGGCCAAAAATCATATCTTCCACATTTTTAAAATTAGAACTATGATTTCTTCACAGTTGAATAACTTTAGGCTCCTAATATTAACTCCGAAATAATGAGCCAATTGATGGCACCGAGACCTAGTTAAAACAAAATGGCGGAGACGGTAAAATCTGAAAATCGATTATCTGAACCGTTAAGGTATCAAAAGCTAATTTAACTTACAGGGTAGGAATTCAAAAGCAGGATGAGTTTAAAAACAAAAATAATTAATTGGTAAATATGTAAAATATATAATTAAAAACAAAAAATATTATAAATAATAGGTATGAATGCGCTAAACTCTTAATTTTATTCATCCGAGTCGCGTCACTATCCTCATCGGAACTGGTGGGCAGTTCCATCAGAAGGAGGTCCCGAGCTTCTTATGGTATATTTTTCTTATTTTTTTAGAACATCATATGCTGATATAAACGGATCTGAAGAAAAAAGAGGCCTTCGATCCTCGAATTCAGCAGATCGCGAAATTTTTCGCGTATGATGCGCCCGGTATCTTCGTATGTCCTTGTGCCTCGATTCTAGGGCTTCCTCTGATAGCTGGCCTATCGGGAGCACTACCGCCTTTGCAATAGAAGATTCAAGAAGAAGCACTTTGTGGTCAGTAGGTGGCATTTGATACCATGGGTACCACTTAACATAATGAGAAGCAGTGCTGGAGCAGTAGTCTGAGAACGCGGTATGATTTATTTGAAGCCCAGATGATAGGGTTTCAAAATTCTGGAAAATATTACAATAATTTCCTCATCAATACCTAGAATTGGAACAGAAATACATTGTAATTATTTGTTAATCTACAAGTAATATGCTGATTAAAGAGCTTCAATTTTGGGAATATTCTTAAAGCAATAAATTGCTAACATACCGCAAATTTCCAACGAAAGCTTAAGATTGGAAAAAAGCGTCGGGCAGTTTTTTCATCACTAGTTGTTCCTTGACCAGGATTTCATATGTCTATTAAAAGTTCCATTATTTTTCTAAATGCCTCTTGGATTTCATTATTCCTCTTTTCCAATGAATTTTTGCTCCCATTGGTAGCTTTGGTCTAAGAGAAATCACGAAATTCAGGTGAAAATGTGGCTAATTATAGATATAGTAGAATAATAAATGGGGCATTATAATAATAGATTGTACTGAGTACCTACATCGAACTTTTCACTTTACCTCCATTTCTTAATGTTCAAGCGATAAGAGATTCAGAGTATACACTCAAAAATCGAATGTAACAATGGAGTGAAGGTAATCCAAATGATTTTTTTAATTCATCCTCCTCCATTGAATTCATCCTCTCCAGCTCATACATCTCAGAAATGTTTGTGCCACATACGTAGCATTTCATACTGTTCGTTTTCGATGAAGCACTGCATACCTGAAAAACATAAATTATTTATAACAGTTATTCTTCCATGGTGACTTCAGTCGTCTCTGTAGTGTTTGTAGCCGTTTCGGCCGACAAAATCTCGTTGAGGATGGCCGCTGGTTTGACCATACGGATTCACCTGTTAAAAATTATCAGTTTTTCAAAAATGAAAATTTGTGCTTTTTCGATATTAAAATCTATATATTTTGGATTCTTGTTCACCTACCTGTTACATCACCCAGAATAAGAAGTGGAACTAGAGATGTAGCAAATAAGTTTTCATCACTAGTGTTTTCATTTTCTCATATCTGTTTGTATTGGGAGTAGCCCCATTTTCCTGTCGAACCCCCATTTTCACATGAGTGTAAGGAGGAAACTGTCGTTTAGAAACGGTTATCATTTAAAACATGAGATCAATAATATGTTCGATTTTTGTTTACCAGATGCTGAGTCCAACGTTTGCAGAGGCACGAGAGAGGTGGCGAACAAGCTGTCATCTTTCAAATCTGATTTCTGCCACATTTGCTTGTAGCGAGAGTGATCAGAGCTTCCATCGAAACCCCACTTATATATCAATTTACACGTTGAAGCGAATATTTCCTTGCCTGATCCTTCAATGAAAGAAATAATTCTTGCAGCTGTATGATAAAGCATAGACTGTAATTCTACTTCACACTTTTCTCCAGAAATGATTATCTCTTCCGGATAAGCCACCTTATTTGCTGCTTTTACCCTTTCATAATTTGAATATATATATCGTGTCCATGAAATTACGCTGTTTCCCGAATGAGGAGATATTGACTCTTTGTCAATTGCGCCGTCACAATCAGAGAAACAGCTTCCTCTTCCGAGAGCTCTCTTTTTAGAGCGTCTTTAGCCCTCCATTTAGAAAGCATTCGCATTCCTCTTGTTGGGGTTGTAGTTGTCACCTCTTTCACAACCTTTGCTGCTGCATCCTGCTGCTCCTGCAGCGCGCAATTTCATGGAAGTCGCTAGACAACTCCTCTAGGGAAGTGGATCTTCTCAATTTCACTACTTTTCTACGCTTAGACCTAGCACTTGCACTATAAAAAAGCACTGACGGCCTTCCACGAGGAGTGATTTTTGTTAAGCCTAAAACAATAATAAATAGAGAAATAAATAATAGTATTTGGTAACATAGGAAAACAAGGAATGAAATATTCAACTAATTACTTATGTCTTATCATTTTCCTCTAACGTTGGCACTCACCTGAAGCAGATGCACATGGGAGATATTTTAACACAGCGGCAGTTCGGCTGTTTTAACCAAATTCTATTTTTCTTCTCAAATCTGCTGTTCAATTTAGAACACTCAGCCCACTATCGGAAATACCTACTGATGAAAAAGCACTTTTTGAATGAAGGTCGCAAGCAAAGTTTGTAATTTCCCGTCTCCTTCCGAATTAGGTTTCTTGTGTAAAACCTCTTGCACGAACGATTTCTTCTCATCCATGGACACTCCTCTTTTTTCCAAGAGCACACTATGTAAATCTTGGCGAATCACTTTCGTTGAATCCATAGCTGGGTAATGACTGTGAACGTCCTTCTGCACAAACCTCGACAACGAATACTGAATCCGACAACGGATACTGATGTCAAGTACTCGGCCACAAATGAACGGAACACTGTAGCCAATCGCATGGAGGGCATGTATTGGAAAAACCCAGTTTGCTGAATGGTAACATGCACGTGTTGAAAGTGAAAGAACAAATATGGGTGCATAAGGGAGTAACCGCCGCGGACAAAGGGCATGGGGAGCGCGTGGACCGTTAGGTTTATTGCCGCCCGCACGCGGCTGCGGGATAAAAGCAATACAAGAGGGTGCATGCCATGAAGGCAGCGCAAATAATAAGTAGTAAGTATAGTGCACTCAAGATTCTCAAACAGACTGCTACGCATTTAACGCTAAGTTCCTGAGTGCCTACCACTTGCGTGCCGCGTCAAGGGGCGCGAGACCCGCCCGACATCATTTTGCTTTACCACGAAAAAAAAGAAGGGGTGCAAGTTGGTGCAAGATATTTCTTTTCCGTCTAATAATATAGACTTCAATCTAACTCCTGGTGTTTATATCTCAGGAGTGGCAAGCGGCGATGAGTACTTTTATCCTAGCAACAGGTTAAACATTATCAAAGAACAGTGATATTTCAAACAAATTATAAAGTTATTAAATAAAGGGTTGACCGCAAAATATTTAGGTCTTTAATAACAAGAAGAATAATACTATAAACATATATTCTTAAAATTTTCTAATCCCTAATGATATCCCATTGCCTGGGAAACCAACTGAAATATTTCGTAAAAATCGCGCCTTCCAGATTTCATAGATTTTTTTATTTTTGGTGGGCTGTAATAATTTAATATATACTTTTTAAAAAATAAACTTCAGTTTTACATCACATGGCCCTTCTAAAATGTGGATTTTTCATTCCCGGTTCCAAATAAAAGAGTCGAAAATTGGATTTTTGGCCAGCCTTTTTCGATTTCAGCCCACTCTGCGCCTGTGGATAAACTAGACGTTCATACCGGAATATAAACCTCAAACGTAAAATCGCATCTTTTTTCAATATTTAATGGGTGTAGTAACCAAAATAGGTAATACCTATAAGTAAAGCAATCTACAGTCACCGAGTTCGCGCTTGAAGCTCATGCTCTGACACAGAAAAGAGTTATACTTTATAATCTTTTCCTCGTGGAAAGCGTATTACAAACATTCTATCTCACAAACTTAGAGAATACCGGGACTAGCCACGGTGTTACCATTTACTGAGGTACCCGCAAGTTCACTAAGTGCGAAAATTCCACAGAGGAAATATCATTCTCCTTGACTAGGACTCGAAAACTGATCCCTCGATATCGTGTCGAGTACTATAGTGTGTTTAGCCAATTTAGATAGGTTGAGCGAGATATCACTTCACCTAGAATTTGATGAATGTGACTTCATTTTAAATAAAAACATCTCATCTTTCCCATTTTCCAATTTTTTTCAATTTCCAATGATATCACAATACTTGCCCCTAGCAGAACTACATTTCGAGCAATTTGCCCAAAAATATAAGCTGTTTTTCATGGGATAGATTACGTCTCTGCGCTTCAGGGGAATAATATTTTTTTTAATGAGGAATTTCTAACGCCTAGGTTTCGTCAAAAAAGTAACGGTGTGTAGTTTCTATGTTTCCTCAACTATTTTTAAAATATAATCAATTACTCACCGCAGTAATCATTACCGAATCGCAAAAAAAACATCCGTTGTGAAGGCGTATTCACGGTATTCACCACACGGCGTGAAAAAATGAGTCAAGTTAGATACTCATTTGGATATATTTATTTAACCACTGAGAGGATTTTACGTATATAACTATATTTTTCGCCATTATTATTACAATATTTATTTTATACTGCTGACAGACGCTGAAATTAAAAAAAATTAAATTCTAATATGGTCTCCATTATGACTAGGGAAATATATTGCTCAGACTACCTTAAGCTAACAAAGCGTCCTTCTACCATGCTGATAATGCCCTGTTCGCATTACTAGCTTTTTACCATAGCAATACATTACAAGGGTAATAATGAGTAATGAGAACGCCTGGTTGGCACCGACCATGGTAAATTTTTCTAACTCGGGTAAACTTACCATAGCTTGAGTGAAGTCTTCTAGTCTACAGGGCTATCTGTATTTAGGTACAATAGTTGATTTCTGCCATCCAAATGCACGTTAGTTACAATGGTCAAGTGATCATTAAGCTACCAAAGCGTCCCTCTGCCATGTTGATAATGCCCTGTTCGCATTACTAGCTTTTTACCATAGTAATAAATTACAAGGGTAATAATGAGTAATGAGAACGCCTGATTGGCACCGACCATGGTAAATTTTTCTAACTCGGGTAAACTTATCATAGCTTGAGTGAAGTCTTCTAGTCTACAGGGCTATCTGTATTTAGGTACAATAGTTAATTTCTGCCATCCAAATGCACGTTAGTTACAATGGTCAAGCGATAATTCGTCATCATGCTCAAGTGACCGTTCGGCGATGAGAAACAAATATGGTGCACGTTAAATGTGGTATTTGCCATTTGTACCATGGTCATTAAAGATAGGTGCGAGTGCGGGTACAAATTACTAACGTTTTTTACAATAGTTAAGAGCTAGAAATGCTAATGGGGTATAATTCTAGGCTTCTGTGTATTTTTTTGCAAATCTATCCCACGTTATTATACAATTTAAAATGTCCACTATGTCTCGCCAGATATCGTTTGTTGTTTTATTACCCACTAGAAGTCCCCTACGTAATAAAACCCAATACCCTTGGTCAAAATCAAACCCACTACATTTGAATTAGTCTGTGGCAATATTAAAGGGCCACGTACCCGGTCTCTTGAAAACCAATGTGTACACCTTGCTAAATGTGGGCTAAACTTCCTATTTTCTCACCGTCGTATTTTATTTTTTCATGATTTAAACTTGAAAATGTCACATTGTCTAAGTGGCTTAGTATTTCTAAGACACGAGACACCCATGCAAGAATCTGCAGATTCCGCAATTTTAACATGTACTGATTATATGCTAACAACAGCTTCACCAACCACTTAATTTAATCGGTCAGTATGAGTGATTACGAAAATCTTAGAGCTTTTCATGGAGTAAATGTTACACTTTGAAAGCTGAAATGGCGGTTTGAAAGAATGTGATTTTGTATATGATTAGGCGGTGTGATGTAAACATTGCAGTTGGCGCGCCTAAAATCCAAGTCTACTACTACATCAACATCTACATTGTACCCTAAATGCCACGTCAAGTATGAGTTTTCACCAACATGCACTACACTGTATCCTACAAAAGTTAATAAAACTACGAATGTCAGTGAATTAACATAAACCTGCCAAATTCTGTCAGGAGTTGGCATTTCAGCAGCACTCACTACACTATATTCCGTCAATCTTAGAGAAACTATGAATACTAATGTATTTTGCAACTGCATAATGCACAGGGATAAAATATTTATGTAGGGAGCGTGCGAAACGTGCTGTGAGTACTACGTAGCAAATTAATGTGAAAAAATTAGACCGTAAATGAAATAATTATCTACACTACCTATTGAAAAACCTAAAGAAATTATAATATCAAAGTGGTAGCTATTATGGTCAATCATACTTCATTGAACGTTGTGTGATATGAAACACTATATTGTCCATTTTCAACCCTATTTTAAAGCATTGGCACTTTTGCGACTGTCATTTTACACCTCAAGCTTCCTCCTCATCCCTTGCAACCCATGAGTTCGTTGAGAACTAGTTTGGATCGGTAGATGCTGCCCATGGAATTCCATCACTTCCTTTTCATTCGCGGTTGGGATTCCTTCTGAGTCATGGGGATTTTCGATGACCGAAAGATGGATGCCAGGTTCCGATGTAAACACGCCCACCTCTCCAGCCTTATGAGGCATTAATATTATTGGTGCCATTAACCTCGGCCTTGGCATTCACCATGATGAAAAAGAATTCAGATGAGGTGTAACACTGAGTGAGGGAGGGTATAACTAAGTTTCATCCTCCAATTGGCCTCAATGCAATTTTTACTCACTCTTGCAATGTTTTTTCTAGCCGGGGCACTTCATTCCCACTAAGCGTAGCGCATCTTTCTAATGCAAATGACGTGACCAAGGCTCCGACGATTATCCAACGGCGACTTTTTTTTCATAAAGTTGCTTTGATTAGGCATCTTATACTCTTAAAGTTCCGGAGTGAGGTAGTCAAAAGAATAGGAGTCGCATGGCTGAGAAAGCTTCGTTTGCTTTATTGGAAAGTGGCTAGGGAATATATCTTCACGTCCATAAAGTGACTTCAGTTACACACTATAGGATTCACCGGTGCAGCGTTCATTTTACGACTTGTTGGGTAAAAAAACAAAACTTTTGTTGAGTTACTAGAATTTGGTCGATTTACATGTTCTCATCTCATGAAATGGCGCCTGGAATCGTCTTTTTTGTCGACTTAAGTAAATTAAAACTTATTTCTGTTCCATTTTAAATAAAACAAAGTTGTTAAATTTCCACACAGTATATTATCAACCACAAAATACAACACCGACCAAGGTTTCGGCACGTAATGCCGTTCTCAAGGTACATCTTTCTCAAAATCTCCACCTTATATACCCCGGGATGGAGGCCAGGGGGTGGGAGGGGTGGTGGGAGGTATTAAGTCACAGAGGGGGGGAACACAAGAGGAAAAGGGGGGGAGGGGTATAACACAGAAAAGCCGTTGGTGGTGAATGTCAGGATGCATGGTCATCATATTGTCGGACGGGAGGGAGAACAAGGTTTAACAAAGGCGATCGATCATTAAAAACAACATCATTACATAACTTAGCCGGGCTATGAGTGATTTCATATTGTTCAAAGAAATCCAGCTTAGCCCCTTTGTCAAAATGGTGTAAAACTTCCGTGTCAAATTACTAAAATGATTAAAATCACACCAGTGTTTAGCGAGACAGCATTTATCGTCACAATTAATAAAACTAGATCTATGCTCCTTCACTCTGTCCTTAAATCTTCTGCCTGTTTGGCCAATATAACAAATATCACAGTCATTACACTTTAATTTATACACACCACTTCTGTCTACAGGGTCATACCGGTCATACCGATATTTTACATTGCATTACGTGCCGAAACCTTGGTCGGTGTTGTATTTTGTGGTTGATAATATATTGTGTGGAAATTTACCAACTTTGTTTTATTTAAAATGGACAAAGTATTTCCACAATGTTAAGCCTGATACGCTTTTATTTCTGTTAGCTGAATATTTTAGTATACAACGCAATTTAAATACGCATTTTAAAATATTTGATAATACAACGACGTCAAAGCGTGCACCTTCGGGTAAACTTTCCATTCGGAAAATCACAGCATTTAGAAAGCTACTATTTTGGGACGGGGGTAAGGAATGAGAGGAACGTTTCTGGAAGGAATTAGATTTTTTATGATATGGGGAGTTGGGTAGGGGGGCAGAGGTTTGGTGGGAATGGTTTTTAGATTGAAATGGAAGCATGTAGGAATGGCTTTGAAATCCTATGTTTATTTATTAAATTGCTCCCCTTTTCCTTCTCCTAATGATCTCCCATTACTAGAGAGAGTCGAGGCGGCGTCCCTTGTCCTAGACCTGCAAAATCTCTGGGCTGGAACAACATTGGTCGCCTTCGCTGATAAGATGCTTGGCGATTAGTTGAAATTACCCCTGGGGCAATCATTCAGTGGACGAAACCAGGTTTTTATTTATTTAAGTTCATAATACTGCTCCACCACATTTTGCCAGTTATCGTTGATGTCGTTTTTGTCACTTTTGAAGAAATCAAATTGTAATTGACCTGCAAAAAGATTATTTCATTTTTGGTCAGGGCAGGTGCTGTGTACGGTGATAACGAGAGAACCACTTCGTAATTTTCCACACATTAATATGCGCCTTGACCGATTTCTACGTATCTTCTACGCTATTCTGAAGAAGTCTGAAATAATCATATTACGGTGTGGCGAATGGATTTTGTCCCTGGAGCCTAGGGAGGGGGACATGCGCCAGGGCATGATATTGCTAGACCTCTTGAGAGTAAAACCGGCCCAGGTAAATGACATCAAATGGAATATCGCGAAGGAGTTAATGCCTCAACTCTACTAAGTTCCGCCAACTATCTCTTATACGAACGAAGAATTCGGGAAGATGTCGGTTGATTATTTTTGGAAACCTGCGGAATAAGCCTACTAACAATCAGAAACTGGACCTGGTAAGAAGGTAAGGAATCAATTAAAATATATATTTAGAGCATGCTCCTACATGGCAGAGAAGGTTGGACAATAATAGCTGCAGATTATATATCAAATTCTCAGGCTTCACTTGGTTGAACCATATTGCGATGGTTTGTTAATAAATTCACTTAGTAATGTTCCACAATAATTTTTATCATTCCGACTTAGGTTTAGACCTTGAGAATGACTTAACTTGAGTCGAAACCTAAGTCGGAATAATAAAAATTATTGTGGAACATAACTAAGTGAATTTATTTACTAACCAGCAGCTGCAGAGTAAAGAAAATTGGAAACAATGGAAATGTGGCGTAATGGATGAATGTTGAAGATCAAATGGATGGAGATATTCTCCAACGAGGAAGTCCTTCGAAGAATTTGAGATAAAAGATGTATGATAAAATCTCTGAAAAGAAGAAGGGACAAACTTACTGGATACATTTTGCGACACTTAATCATCTTAAAAGCGATAATGGGAGAAGTACTGATTGGGAAAAATACCGAGGAAGACAAAGGACGGAATATTTCAGGCAAATTATGAAGGGCGTTAACAAGAAGATTTATGCAGGAATGTTACGATTTTCTGATAGGAGAATGGAGAGCTGCCGCAAGCCATTCTTCGGATTGATGACTGCTGGTGATGACAGAGTAAGGAGTATCATACCCCACTCTTCGCCTGCATCAGAGTTATACGAGAATTAGTTATCGTATTCATATACAGTAGGTACTCGTGTACTAAGTCCATTTCATTGTACAATTTAATTAATTAAGGTATAATTAATTGAAGTTAGTTTTTAAAAATGTTGGTGAAAACATTAGGTAGAAGTATGCACCACGTAATATTATGTCCACACCTCGCGATGTTTTTGCGAAGTATACGAAAGATGTTTTTGACATGAATCTCGGCGTCTATGTTTTATATCTTTTATCAGTTATTTGGTTGTTGTATATAAAAACACCACTGATAAATATTTTTCTTGGAAACGAATTCTCAGATAAATCCTTTTAATGGTTCAAAAACTCGAATCACATTTATAAGGAAGCTGGATCAGTTGTAATTTAATCCCGCATTTATCGTTCGCTAATTCTTTCAAATTCTCTATAATTGTGATAAGGTCGACAGAGAGACTCCTTAGCTTAAGTATTTTATCATTGGAGCCAAGAATGTCAAAAAATAAGGAACTGTTACTATTTATTCAGAAGATTATGGGCACAACTATAAAATATTCCATTCATTTAACTGGGATTTTATCTTGAGTCTCCCTTAATTATAATGATTATCGATGCTTTCCAAAAATAAACTTGCTAATTAGAAGGAAAATCGAGGGATTCACTGGATTTTCCTCTCTGAAAACATTTACTATCTGGCATTTTTCACTCAGAAGCTCACGAAAAATTCTTCCTTGGGAAGAATGTGTCAGCATTTCTCTTTCCACTGGATGGACCTGATGGACAATATATTTTCGTATTGCAATGTTGAAAATGCCAGTATAATTAATTTTGAAGTATTCATCTCACACAAAACCATGATATGTTTCTTGGGCTGATTAGTATATTTTATCGTGCTCTGAATGGTGGTTCAAATTTCGAATAAAACGCAATAAATATAAAGTTAATGTTTCCCTACGTTATTTATTGTGTCCATTACATCAGAGGCAAAATAAATGTGGTGAGTTAACATTTTTTTAGTCTCGGTACATACAATTAGTGGCTCGAATTCACTAAGCACTGAATGGTCACCATATATGCAGAATATTAGGGATGGTCGGTAATGGGAAAAAACCGGTGTTAGGTTAACCGGTTATTTTCAGTGAGTAGAGTACTCAGGTATTAAAACCTGAAGGAAAAAACCAGGTTTTTTTCAGGTTTTATAGACTGAAGGTATAATAGGTTTTAAAAATGTGTTGTTATGGATGTGGTATATTAATATTCTCTCGTGAGTGCATCGGTGGTGACCTACTTAATCTAATGTGATTATTATTGCAGCTACATGGGAATTACTACTGTTTTTGGCCATAACTTTCGCCGTTTCTAAAATAAGCCGGTTTTTTCTCATTTTGGAGGACTACTGCTAAAATACATGAATGTATATCGGTGGCGATTTTTTAAGTTAAGAAGTTAAGGATTGTTTCGAGTATATTTCCGTGAAGTATTTTCTTTAGATACAATATTTTCGGCAACACATCAATGCACGTAGTCAAATATTTATTTGCATCTTGAATGAAACGAAATAACTGGAATGCGTTCACTACCGTAACTAGCGCTATAGTGTAATTAATATATACATACATATTACAATTCTTTTATTTGTGAGCAGCCAATATTTTCTGGAGGCACACTTCACTGTAGGGAGGATGACTTGCTAGTAACAAAGTCACTGTTTTTATTTTATCAGTAATTTCATTCATGTTGAAAACTAGATAATATGCTTGACTGAGTTGTTACAGTTGTTGATT
The DNA here is from genome assembly GCA_963573305.1 of Pyrrhosoma nymphula. Classification (NCBI taxonomy): domain Eukaryota; kingdom Metazoa; phylum Arthropoda; class Insecta; order Odonata; family Coenagrionidae; genus Pyrrhosoma; species Pyrrhosoma nymphula. The sequence continues at coordinate 58,146,212 of OY754328.1, forward strand.
ATTGAGGGATATATTTTATCGCATTAACCTCTCTATCTTATTGTTCTTTATTCATTCTCATTATGCAACTTTGATTGCAACAAGACTGAGCACTCCAAGTGTGGACGTAATGAAGTTGGATAAGGTAATACAATTCATATTATGGTAACAGTTTCTCCATTTTTAATCACTGTGATAATAAAAATTTTACTATCCCTCTCCTTCCACATCCATTGCTCATTAATAAAAGAATCATGTAATGTCCCCAAGTTAACTTCTTCGCCGAGTCATTCAGTTCACCAGAAATTATATGAAGACAAAAACTTCCGATCACCCTTGTGAGTTGGCTATTAGTCAGTAAAACGCTTTCGCCAAGAATGATTACTTCGGCGCACAATATGCATGGCTTATCGCATAACCATGACGCATCTTATACCTTCCATTGATTTTTTAATTGACATTGAGCAGATATTATTTACTAATAACTTATGCTTAATTTCTCTAAATCCTCTCTCTCTCTCAGCTATCTACTAATTATTATTGGAACTTCACGAATTCCCTTCTATCCAAGCAGCTGTTCCATTACTTGGTGGCTTTCGGGATAACTTCCGAGTTGTGTCATTTTTCTGACGACAGTTTTGCGAGCGTTACAGCTCACTTCTTCAGGTCTGAAGACTCACCTCAGACCTGAAGAAGCCAGCTGGAACGCTCGAGAAACTGTCGTCAGAAAAATGACACAACTCGGAAGTTATCCCAAAAGCCACCGTATGAAGAAACCTCTCCACGGAAGCTTTCACCAAATGTTCTGTTAGCAGGAGCAAGTAGTACCAAAATTCCCTGACAGAGCAGCCTTCCGGTTATTTCGTTCAGGTTATTTTTTTGGTTATACCAAACCGAGTACTCGGTCGACTCAGGTTAACCTTCGCAGAAAAACCAGAGCAGCTACCTTCAGTTGCTAGCAGCAGCACATAGTACCAAGGTTCCACGAGAGAGAGCAGGCTTCCGGTTATTTCACTCGCAATCAGGTTATTTTTCGGTAGTGAAATAACCGGTTAACCTAAGGGAAAGAATTCATTGTTGGTATAACCGGTTATTTTTGTCCATCTCTACAGATTATCAATAAATGCTATCGCCAGTATTTTATTTAATGGAGAATTCTTTTTAAGCATTGTCGGAAAATTATATTACAGGAATACTTTCTCCCTCTCTCTTAACCCTTCACGATCAGGATTTTTTCATCCCGGAGCTTATGCAAATTGTTATTTGAGCTGAGATTATACAGGTGCTCCTTTGATGAATCAGATAGCAATCTACCCTCTCCTCCTCTATCATTTAACACCCCGTCTCCATTTCCTCCAGAACAGCGATTCTCCCTCAAATAATTGTCTTATCCTCTGGTATAAATTGCATCGTATTAACCGTCTTAAGAAGTTGGCAGTGTCTTACCCGTCACCGTAAGCAAATTTAAGATGTTTATGCTTTCCTTCTGCATTTCTCACTGAAATTATTTTTTGTATATCCCTGCATTCAACTTTTTTATGGCATTCCATTCCTTTTTTTTACCACAGTTTACTTCTGGGGGAGTGAAGGAGACCAAACAAGTAAAACTGATAATGATCATTGAAGCTTAGAATTTGAGCTTTCAATCCATCCGCTTCCGCTTATTTCACTCCCACTTAAGATTTTACTTTTGTCCAGCCAGATCGGCCTTTCAGACCACTGTGCGCCGGCTCCTGTACACTGTTAGTACAGTAGAATATGTAAGTAGAATGTGTCTAGCTACCAGGAATCATTCTACATCATTTGAGAAGGTTCCGCTGCGACTGTGTTTGTCAAAACAAATACGGAATTCCACTTTTTCGCTTGTAATAGAAAAAACTATGTCTTTCACTGATGACAGTCCTTAGCTCTTAGGAAACAAGATTAAGATACAAAATATGCAGATTAACCGACGATTATGCTTTGATTAACACTTTTCCGCGTTCATGAGCCAACTGCAGTGGTATTTTATATTGAGCTAACGAATTATGAATTCACTTAGCGTAGTTTTTTGCTAGCAACTGAGAAATTTAAGACGGATTGCTGCCTATATTTCACTACCATTCCCTGAGAGTATTTACTTTTTATCAGTTTTTTGCGAAAATGACATACAATTAGATAAAGAATTATTATGTGTGTCATCCATTTTCACATTTGGCATAATGCAACTTTAAGTTTAAATTGCGAAAAAAGTGGCGTGAGAAGGTAGGGTTTTGTTATCCATATCAAACCCAGGACATATTTTTTCTATAAGTTGCCAGCATATGAATCAAATGACAAATCATTTTACAACTAAACCACCTTTATGTTTCATCGATCGTTTATCTTGAAGGAAAATATTCGTTAGCACTATTCGATTTTGAAATTAACACCTTCGCGTTGAATCGCTCCAACAATTGGGACCTCTTAGCTTGTCTTTGCATCGCAGACGTTCCAATTTTATGATATATATTCGCCCGGCTTAGTTGGAATATTTTCTCGGTATGAAAATCGATGATAGTACGTCTTCTCACCGATAACTCTCACCTCAGCTAACCGACATTCGGATGTTATATCACACTCTCAGGTAGCATCAAGTTTACTTAAAGGCTACTTCATCTTGCGGATAACGTTAACCTGATATTATATCATCGGGGCATTATAACATCTTACTATGCATCAAGTCTATTTGCCTGTCCTCCTGTTTCCTAGTCTTCGATCTACCTGGCGCGGATGCAGCCATCCGTCCAGTTCAGTTCTTATAAGATATACTATAAAATATTTAGGGTAAGTGCAATGCGCTCAATCTTCCATCTCGTCAATTCTATTATCGTAAGGTGCGCATAGGTACCATGAATTACGTAACCAAGGTACCTGTGCAATTAACATTTTTAAAATTGAAACCCGTTCGGTAGGTTTATATTAAATACCTCTTATACTCAGCCCTTGCCAAACGAGTTCTGCCCGTTCATTTTTTTAACCTGTAACACTCCTCGTCGAATTGTTCTTCCAACTGAGCTATCCCATATCTCGATCGTGAATGGAGGAGAAAATGCTGGCGGGTGGAAGCAGTGTGCTAGAGTAAACGCATGTTGATGTGCGAGAAATCCAAATGAATCGAAAATTGCAAACTAGTTTTTTGACGATTGTAGTTCGTTCCTTGATGGTTTTATTGTTTCGTTTTTAATTATGTCATTTCTGCTACAATAAGATTTATTTTAGCAGATAATCAAAGACGGCTAGCTACGTCAGACGTGAGGTATATTAAGAGAGTAAACCGCGATGAGGAAATGTGTGAAATAGACAAAAAGCATTCAGTACACGCAAATCATAATGCATATAAGCAAAGGTTAGGAAATATATAATTGGATCGCCTTGTCATTCATTTATTCTCGAAACAAATAATATTGGTCCACGAAAATAATTTTTTTTATATTTATTGCCTTAAAACCCATGACTTCTATTTTAATTTCAATCTTTGAAGATCCAAATTTTAACCTATTTTAATATGCATTTAGTTTGTTCGTGTACATGGCCATTCATGGTCCAATTAAAATGAACCTTAGCCGTTTTGGCGTCAATGTACAAGAGGGATGCGATGTACACGTAGGGAAGCGGAAGAGTTAAGAGAGCAGAATATTCGTTTTGAGGGTTGACTTACTTGACTGTTAGGCCGTGACTGTGATAATTATTATGTGATTATTTTCTTAAATTTATATACATTATCGCATTTCGATAATTCTATTGGTTGGTTGGCTATTTTGGGAGGCCACCGATAGCTGAGGCCATCCAAATCCCGTCGGCATTAGAACAGGTGGGCAGGTTGGCGAAGGAAGATTATTTTGGCAATGGAGGAAGGGTGGAGAGACACCTGGCGTTGGCATTATCCCAATCTTATGTAATATGCAAAGGAGTCCGCAATTTAACGTTCCATCCGACGGACGGAGTGCTGCACTTAAGACGGTTCCACCGTATAATGACTCAACTGTCATTTCATTCATATTCTGGCTTCTAATAGAAAAACGTGTCCACTATCTGATATGAACAGAAAAATCATTTCTTTCCACGATACTCTTCTCGCAAATAGAAGTTGAAATTACATGGTGTTAAATGGGAGATGGGGAGAAACAAGTGGGAAAATAATATTTATTCATATAAAATAAACGTCATTTTCGCGGAAAACATTTTTTTAGAAGGGAAAACTCCCGATCAATTGAATTAAAAATAAAATTTAGAAATCTTATAACCTTATTGTTTTGTTATTATAGAATTACTGCCATAATGGAAGTCAAAATGCTTTAATTCAATACAAATGGTGCTGTAGTCGGCACCAATGGTTAAAAAAAGTGTTCAGCAAAATTATATTGGTGGATTAATCTTCATAATTTGTATCTTAATTTAAGTTTTTGGTAAGTGAAGCATTTAATCAGTGAACGCAGCATTTTTTTAATAAAAAAATAACAAAAATGTGGAATTTAGTATTTGTTATGACTCAAACAGTGTCTTCTTCACACCTTGAACCTTATTAAAATGCTCTCCACAAAGTACACAAGTAGGGATCAGGATTCCGCTGAAAAATGTCCGTCAATGCCGGAATTAGAATCCCGACCCTCGGGATAAGAAGCCAATAATCTTGCCTTGACACCCACTTGTTCTTTCTCCATAAGTCAATTTGCCTCAGGGTTCGGAAAAATTCGTCGAATTGTGTGAACTACGAGTCGGAGAAACTGCCGCCTGGGTGGCGGAGTTGAACTGCGAAAAATGACGTAATTTTCTACATTTTATGACGTAATCTCACTTAAGTGAGATTACAAAATAACCCCCATGAAGATGACACCAAGTGTTGAAACCCGAGTCATAATAATAAATAAGAAGTAGAGTTAACTAAGTTATTTTACGTATTTAAGTACTTCTACCGTAATACCGAACATTAACTTTTATATTGAGAAAAAATGATTGGAGAAATGTTCATAAACAATTTTTATCGTATTTTTACCATAACTTTTATAGCATTGGAGAAATTTTCAAAAATATGTTTGCTGCATTGGACGTTACGTTGACAACCTCCGTTCGATTCCAGTAACCTTCGAATAATTCCTCATTAATGTATGTGCTGGACTTCGTCCACTAAAACTCGCATTGGCAGAGTTTTAAGTTCCTTTATTTTCTGAAATATTTTAACTGTCACACACCCAGAACGATTAGCACTTGAAAGACTCCATTTGTCGTAATTTTTGGCGTTTCGTGCCATCTTTTTCAATGAGAGATATGACCCCTTCACTTTTTTATTTGGATTTCATCTTTTTTATGTTTCATACATATATGTTTCAACAAATAGCATGATTTTTCTCATCGGCGACATCTTTTAAAGCATGCTTATAAAACACTATATTTATAGATTTAAGAAGCTCTATGCTAAATGTTTTGAGGCATATTGTTTTCTTAGGTAGAGTTAGGTCGGATGGTAGTGCCTCGGGGAAGAGGAAAATCGAAGTGAACATACTTGTAATTAGGGTGTAACTCCTAACGGAGGTCTGGGTTCGAGGCATATCCAGGGTGATATATCCTCCCCCTAGATGCCTTCCATGTCATAAAATGAAAAAAAAAAAAAAAAAAAAAAACGTGTCCAGTCTTATCCCCCTAACCCAAAAACGATGGATATATCCATTTTCACCTCAAATCATTCCACACTCGCCCGTTCCCTTTCCACTTGCCCCTTGCCGACAAGCGAGACGTCTTCGCCACCCCTAACTCTAGGGGTCTAATGAGGAGTTTTCCATCGTGTGTGGGTTAGGAAGTTGGGACTGGACATGTTCTTTCATTTTATGGAGCGTTTTAAATGTGTCAACACTTAAAATGCGGGATAATCTTCTGTTGTGTGAGACCCCAGGAACTCTATGGCACCCAAGGGAAACTGAGGGGTCCAGGGGCCTGGTCTTGGGATTTTAAAAGTCGACCTCTACATTTTTGTCGCCCGGCGACGACAGGTCGCCCGAAGCTTTCGGGAACCATTGAAGTGTTCGAAGCTCATGGGCACTATTCATCGCTCGAGGGCACAGTGGATGAAATAGTAATGTACGTAGGAAAGGAGGCCTTCGTCGAATTTCTAGGCATCCAAATCTAAGGATCAGGAGAGTGGGAAAGGGGAGGGATCTTCCAGTCTGGAGGGTGTGTGCCTGACAGACAACCGCTGTTTCCTTTTTCATGGCATCGCCCCATAACTTTTTTTTAATCGAGACATTTAATATAGGAGTCAAACTTGTTGTTTAATGTTTTGTAGCGAATTGCCTTCTATTTTAATTTCTTATTATTTATTGGAGTTATGCATTGACGTTATAATCGTGATTGGAGAAACTTCCAAAACTTTGTGAAAAAACTGTACTCAACCTTTTCGCGACGACATTCTCAAGTGAGTCTGGATATAGTTCCCTTTTATCAATCAAGAAAACATCTAGAAATAAATTGCTTGGGTGCACAAGCAGACATACGGATTGCTACGAGCAACTGGCCATGTTTTAAAAAAATCTTATGTAATAACAAGAAAATAGGTTCATGAGCTAAGTTGGCTAGAGGACATTTGAACATAAGTTTTAAGTTTAAAAAATAAATTTCATGCATAGATGTATTTTTTGGGTTTATATATGACTTTTAATTTGTTCTGTAATTTTTTTTTTCTTTTTCATGTTTCATTTTTGTCTTTATACTATTAAAATTGATCATAAAAATTTGTTTTGGTCATCTTCACTGTCATTCTTAAATAAATAATCACTTTTAGGGGCGCGAGAAAAATTTTAATTTTTAGGGGTGTATTACATAAAAAAGTTTGGGACCATGACTGATTTACGAAAAATATTGAGCGAGAACGAGTTTCAAGAATCGACTCCTCTTACTGAACGACCGAAGGATGACTTTAATTCATCGGAATGAACGATCTTGCCCATCTCTATACTCCTAGAAAAGTCACGGATGTATAAGGAAACTTCAAAGTGGAATGCTCGCTGTTGGAGTCACTGGTGCAGATGTACTGAACGCATATACGAAGAGAAGAACCAGAATAACCTTCGGAGCGCCAACTAAGGAGCGAAAGTCATTTGCCAGGTTTGCATGGCGGACAGCATCAAGGATTACAGATATTCCTTGATCGTGTAACTAGCCTGTTTGCGTCACTCAGCGTAAATTCCAGATGAAATTAATTCCGCATTTTTTCTCGGGTAAATTATCATAGTCATCAACTAAAAAGATCGACAGATTTACCAAAATATTCATACTTTCACGGAACTAATGAGGAATAAATAACCATTAGTCTGGAAATAAGCTTTTTGTAAGAAAGATGCCATGCGCCAAAAATAATTTCAATGCCAAAAACGAAATTATGAGTTAATGAATGCTAACGGCAGCCTTGGAGAAGAAATAATTTTTTTTCTCTGAGACTTTTCTATGAGCGTTGAATTTGCAAAAGAAATAGAACGTAAGTGAAATTCACTAATGCTTATTGCTTTTCGAAAATTAACGGGCGTATTGTATCATTACACCTCCAATATTCATCGCAATTATTCCTACTTCCACTTGCTGTAACGTCGAGTGTCAAACTATGCGTTAAGATCTGCATTAGCCGCAGTGTTTAGACCCTCCTTAAAAATAAATTGACCAGCCTTCCCTCATTCTGGACATCAACCCCGCCTGTGCAAAGGTACAATTACAATACGTCAATGTATTCCTCTTGCCACTCATATCCTCACATACCACTCACATACTCACTCGAGCCACGTTTGGCTCGCGAGCCAAACGCGGCTCTTTTGTTGCGTTAAAGTAGCTCTGAAATAAAAATGAAACATTATGTGACAGAATATTTCATTCCTAATTTTCTAATTTTAATAATATAGCTCAGTAGGAGGATTATATTAATATAATGATGATTTTTTCTTCATCTAATAACGAATTAGTTAATTTTATAACTTTTATGCTATTTTTCTAAATTTTCGTTATTTCTAAAAATACATGTTTGGCCCTCGAATTATTTTTACACTCTTGTGAGGGACAGATTTGGCTCTTTTGCTTCAAAACTTTGCCAACCCCTGTCCTAGAGCGGTTAACTCCCAAGGTTTTCATCTTTTCAAACTTCGTACTTCCGGACTTAAAAAAATCGGTGTAAATGCAATTTTGAATTGCGAAACTGGAAATTTCTGGTTCCATGTGCCTATCCCGTTAATTACAGTCTTACAATCAGTGAAGAGAGATTAAGACCTCAAATTTGGCCGGAATGGGTGCTCAAATCCCAACCATACCGACGCACTTTCCGTTCATTTTGCCGAATTCAAATGGAATGTATGAATCCATATGTAATTAATTTTTTCAACTGATACTTAAGTACGCATGACGCTAAAATTTATTTTATGCTATTTAGAGAGAGATTTTTAGCACCAATGCAAGATGCTTCTCTTCCAAAACCTAACCTTGTGTTTGAGTTTTTTAATAGATTCTATTAAATTGTCATTCAGTTCCATTTTCTAATCATTGATTATTTATTTTTACTGGGTGATAGAGGATTTTTTAAGAATCAATCCATTTCTAAAAGATCACTTAATGAATGTGTTGCTGCATGGAATTTGTAGCATATAAGAGTAAATAATACACTATTAATTGTCTATGGACCTAAGAAAACGTAAGTAGCCCCTTGTGTGGGACCACGGTTCTTTCTTTCGTGTTATTATCGTTATCCGGAACACCAAGTGCTCTTGATGAGCAGTGCTCACAATTACTGTCCTATAAACGCACTCCATTCATTAAAACTAGTGCATCAAAGTACCTGACAAAGAAGAACGACGATCACGTTTTCGCTGTCATAAGCGCAATTGACAAATGACGATAACGTGAGCACACGCGTTATGGAGAACCGTGATCGCGCCCCAGATTGCATCCAGATAGAGATAAGGATTTAGCGATTACACGAGGGCAGTTCTTAATTAGAGCAAACTAAACGTTTCTCGTGTTTGGGCAATATAACGGATGGAAAAGGAATTACAATGGACCCCCGCTTTACGATGAGTTCACTTTACGATGGATTCACTTTACGATCTGCAGTTTTGTACTTTTCTACAATTTTTATTTTTTTTAAACACTACACCTGACCACTGTACGTCAGGTGTACAAACTGTATTACAAACGATGCCATAAAATTGGAGAAACGCGTAGTGTTTAAAAAAAATAAAAAGTGTAGAAAAGTACAAAACTTTATTGTAATGAATACTAAACGTTTCTACAAGGTATAGCCTGAAGCTGTGGATTTTAACATTTTAAATCATTGAATTCCAGCACATTTTGTACTTATACTGTATTGTGTATCACTGAATGCACTGGCGATGATGTAGTTAAACCGATCCGTCGTCCGGAAATATACTGATTCACTTTACGATGAAATTCGCATTACGATCGGTCCTATGGAACGGATTACCATCGTAAAGCGGGGGACCACTGTATAATGATCACATTGTCGAAGTGATTCAAAATTGTGCCCAATCGGCTGGCCACCCCGCGTTGCATCTCTGAATCGTTGGTTGCAGATAAATCCAGCCCGAATGATAACGGAGCAACTATTTAGTCATTTGTTTATTTAGACATAGATATAACGAAGGGAGAGCAGAGTATTTAAGTACCTATATAAGTGGTTATCTATCCCATCAATTTTCCCTCACTCGTCTGTAAGCCTGATAGTATCCGATATGAAAAGACTGAGCAGCATATGAACGCACACGGGTTTGCCACTACTTTGGTGGTTAACATTTTTATTACCCGGTGAATCCTTCGGAAATTCGTCAAATTTAAAGCCGAAACGTCTTCTATTTATATTTACCTGGTAGTTGATGGCGTCGAGGAAACTGGAGAGGCGATCCAATCGCCGCAAGCGAGTTAACTCTCCGTTCCCATCGCATTGGGGGTTTATCACGATTTTTGCTTTTTACTTAATCGTGCAGGGGACCATGAAAAATTATAATTTGCAAATCATCTCTTAAAGTTTCCATAAATTGCCAGAGATAGTTGAATGGACGGGCAACCTTCCCATAATGGCCGTGACGTCATTTCATCCATCGCTTTTTCCCTCGTCTTCCCGATACATTCTAAAAGATGTCTTAAAAAGGCTTTTGCTAAGATGTCCAATCCTGCCGGAAATATAAAAGTATAAAGATTTGGAAAATCCTTTGAAAAAATGTCCGTCTTCAACAGGAATCGAACCACAGGAACATCGATGGATGAAATGACGTCAGAGGTCGTTTTGCGGAAACGGAAAAAATGCAACTTTCTTCGATTAGTTATTTGGTTAATGGGCCTAAATGTTTCGAAGCAACTCTGTAAATCTATATGGAAACCTTTGCAAATTTTATTTCATCCGGAATTTCGAAAAATCATTCAAATTACAATCCCCCATTGGAATCCCAAGCACTCGCCCAGGGGTGATCTCTCACTTTCATTCGATGTGCGCCAGTTGTCATGAGGCAATCATTTACATAAAAGCCATAAACTCATGCACTAGGATTAATCTGTAAATATTAGCAAAATAGGAATATTCGAATACGAATATCTTGACATCAATGAAAGAGCAGTAATAATATTCGAGTCGAATTGTAAATTATAATTCATTTTCGCACCCAATAATCTGCAAAGTACAAGATTTACTCAACACCCCAACAATTTTGAAGAGGGCAAATTATAACTGAGAGCCATCTAAATATTTCATTCGATCAATTCGTTTAATTCTCTCTCTCTCTCTTAATGGAACAAAAGGAATCTAAGCCTAGCATAAAAGCAGGAAAAAATGAGGAAGAGGATGTTAGATGGTATCTCATTGATCGAGAATTCAATCAGGAACGTGGGCATGGGCGTAGCTATTGGGGGGGGGGGACACCACCCACCATAAGGAGACTCCACCCACCATGAGAAAAAGATTCATTACCATTCCTTGTAAACAGAATTACACATAATCTGTGCCTACTAAAAAGGTAGTTGATCTCTAATCAGATTAGCGAAATTGAAATCATGCAGTGTCTGATCAGCTGGACGGCTGCCCCCCCTAGGAAAAATCCCTAGCTAAGCCAATGAACGTGGGTCATTATTCACTGATCAAGAAATCATATAGCACCTCATGTATTAGTTATTCTTGGAACACCATCAAAGTGTAACACAAGAAAGTTAGATGTGAGTTAGATTCAAACTGGAAGCCTTTTATGCGACCACCATTTTCTTTCCCGATTCCTTGCATCTTCCCTTTACTGATGATCTGTGGTCACCTTAAACCAAAGAGAAGGGAATCAGTTAGGAGGGCTCAGAGGAGAGATCCACAGAAAGCTATTCCTGTAAACAGCCTCAGAGAGTGTGAACAGCCTCTTCTGTTGTGGTTCTTAACGTTTCCACAGAATTCTTGCGAAGGACTTACTATAGTGCATGTGAGTGTCATCTTTGGTTGTCCCTGGCATGAAAGAAATTCCTATAAAAAATCTCAGTGTTTGAATTAATTACCCAGTTATTGCTATTCCTTAACTGGGCCTCTTTATATGTGTAGAGGAACTAATTTTTGGGTTGCATGTTGAGTGAGCACATTTGAGAGGGCAACCTGATTTTTGTGACTGCAATCTACCACATTCAGTACAAATATTTTTACAGTCATATGGATTCCTTATTCTTAATATTGAAAAAATATTTTATCTTTATTTGTTATTCATATATCATTAAGAAAAACAAAAAGTTTTGATAAAAGATCCTCCATGAATTTTCTATTGATATAAAAGAAAAAATAAAACTGAGATTTAAAAAATGTAATACATCCACATCTATAACTACTAGCCAGTGAGTAGTCACTTTGGCATGTGGCTGGAGGAATTAGTTTGCTAGCAATTAAAAGGAAGAGTAGATAAAAAAGAAATTGGGGAGAAAAAAGATGATTTCGCCTGTGTTTTTTTTAAAGGATTTAACATCTCAATCTCCTCATGCTGTAGTCATGAATGGTCCATGGGAAGAAAGAATGCTTGAATATAGCTGCTTGATATTGAATTTCTCTTATTATATTTCTATCGTCTACCTAACAGGTGTAGTATGGGGGTTAAAAAAATATCCACCAACTGGAAAGATAAAAATTGAGCTATACATTACATATATGAGCGAGGGAGAAGTAAACGTGCAGGACAGATTTTGATATGCCATAATCAGAGTGCGAAAAACTAGTTCCTCATCCAAGATGTGAAATGGATCAATGATATGGATATATTTTTCATCAGCCATGAAGTATGTATACTCATGTTAATGGAATATTGGCTAAAAAAATACAATTAAGGAGTCAGATGGGCGGGCAAGAAATGTCAGTACTTGGTGAGAGTTGAGCCGTAGATTGAATGGGTGGGTGAGGGCCTTCTGGAGCCCTCTCGGCAATCAGACCTTTTGGTCCATTGTGTCATCCCACATTTAACCTGCCTGCCACTTGCAGACAGGGGACAAGAGCACCACGGTAGAGGTATGAAGGAGGGGTCATCCCCAACCTTTCCGGTACAGGTATGGAGGGAGTCCTCCCTCCTACCTTCCCGGTCTGGGTTCTCCCTCCGGCCTCCCAGTATAGGTCTGGAGGGAGTGTCACCCCTACATCCACCCCGGTAGAGGCATGGAGCAGGGCCACCCATCCAACCCCAATGTTGCTTAACTTCAGTGATCTGACGGGGGCCGGTGTATCAACATGGCTAGGCCCTTGCCCGGTGAGAGTTGAGACTTCTCACCAAATCCTGAGGGGATATTTTTATTATACATATGCCTACATTATATTTTGTTATATAGGTAGATATTTTTGCTATAGGTACATACGTACGGCATGTCGGACTAATAAAACAGTAACAGTAAACTGGAAAATGCCATAGTGAAATTGGCTCAAGCATCACTTTGTGAAATGATAATAAGATTTTATAAACTTACCATCATAAAAAAACACTGGGTAATACTTTTACACTTAATTTAACTTAAGCAGCCATGGTTTCAGCAGCTTGTGTTATTTTCAAGGCAATCTGCCATTTTCAAGGCATAGTCATAAAAGTTTTTTAAACACAGTAAAGTATTACTTATGTAGTTTTTTTTAACTCTGTCATGTCTAGATGATTCATTTTTCCATCATGAGCTGGAGGTTACAATATTCTTACGACTGTTAATGGTGCAAATAAAATATTGAAGTTATAGAGGATAACATGCCACTGTCCTCTTCTATGAGAAATGGAGAATGAATGCAAAAATGAGAAAATGTTCATCACACAATCACATATCACAATCGAAAATAAAATCACAAGTGTGAGCTTTGCTCAAAACCTGGCTTTTTTTCTACGGAATGAACTTAAACATGGGCTGTAAAGTATCTTTAATCAAGGAATAAAAACATTTACATTGATATTTGATATATTTGTGCCACTTGGACATCAGTTCTTTAAAAAAGTTAAAAATATCACAATTTACAGCAGTGAAGTAATTTATATCCTCACTTAATAAAAAAAACATGTAAATGACCAATAAGGGAACAATATGCAAAAAAATAAGAACCTAAAACGTTAATGATAACCTGATCAACTCTTTTACCTTAGTAAATTGTGAAAAAAATGAGTCAGGTAAATAATTTGTACAAAGTAAGGTCAGAGTTATAAAACAGCAGGAATGTTGGGTTGAAGGCTCAAGGAAAATAGAAGTATACATTTTACATTATTAATTTCCGACCATTTCCATATCAAATAATTATTTAATAATAATAAGTCTGGAATAAAATAATGATAATATGCATTGAGATAAACTTTAGCCCATTGATAAGATTTATATCAGTCTTGTAAATTTATATAAAAACATAACGAAATAGTATTTGGTTAAGAAAGTAATACTGGCATTGTAAACACAAAATCATTAGAGAAATGCAGCAAACTGAGATACATTATGTTAGAAGATTAAAATATACATTTTCACATTATATATGTAATAGAAATTATTAGCAGAGTTAAAAGTAGTCTTCAAGCCCACATTAAAAATCAGCCGATTTAATTGTAATTGAGTGGAATATTAAGGTCAATGCATTCATGAATGTGTTAGTCAATAAGAGATTCCAAAATTAGATAAAAGAAAACAATTTTGAGTTCACACAATAAAAACAAAATAATTTACAGCATACCAGGCCTATGGGAAGAAGCTGTTGATGGAGGCCATTACGATTATAGAATTTCACGAGAGTTGTTTGAATTATTGCACAGGCAATATTGGAAATTTGCGTGAAAATGTTTTCAAGAAATTAATCTCAAAAGATTTAATTGACAGTGAGGCAGAAGTAGGAGAAAGGCAAATAATAAAAGCATAAAAAGGCCATTATCAAACTCAAATAGCATAAAGAAAAGGGTTGTAAGAAAACCTTAATTCTGGAGTAACAAATTCCAGAGAGACTTACATATTTTTATATATCAACAAAGATACTGAGTATCATTCTTACAAGCAAATCTTTGGTACACAATATAAAATTATTATTCTCATTACAATACCATAAGGAAAAACTGTCAAAATATTTTTATAGTGAGTAATACCTTCTTTGACAACAAAAAAAAACAAATGAGCAAATACAATGTAAAACCACATCAATTTATATACATATAATTTGATTGAGGTGCATTTTCATGGCTATTTCAAAACATCGATTCTGCTATTTGAATCATCTTTGATTGTACTCAAACTAAATTAACAAAAAATTCAGCTGCCTTGGTTTGTTACAGATGTAAATACATTTATACAGCAAGAATTTTTACTCTGATCTTACAGAGTGGCACTGAGTCCATATCAGTTTTTGGAAATCCCAGCAAAATTAGGGACTAACTTAGCAACGAAATAAACAGAAATACTCTCATTCTAGGGATATTTTAGCTGGTAATATCATTTCAATTTCAACAAACTTAGGAAGCAGAAAATTACCCTAGGTAATGAATGGCAGTAAACACTGACCTTTCCCGAGGTTTGAGAAAACGTCACGCTCAGAGACTTCAATTTTTTATAAACCAAGATGATTCTTACTTTAATCCACAAGCCTAGCAAAACTTGCCAATGGTAAACTTAGCACACAGTGGGGAAAAGTTATCTCTAACTTTAAAACATACATAATTGCAAAACCCAAGTAAGTGAAACAGGTCACTGAACTTACTATGCTGGTGCAATACATGAATAATTTTACAATCGCAGATATTTAAGCATAAGAGATGGGATTATTGTGTAGGATGCAATTCAACAAAAAAAGGCTATCATTTACTCATTTCTCATTACTCAACCACCCTGAAACGTGTTACATAGAAAAATTCTTTAATAATCGGCTGAAGGTAATACAGCATTATTGAAATTAAGTTAGGGCAGCCCATGACAGGATCTACCACACTGCATATAATAGCTATACCTATGGCACTAGGATGACACGCGATGTGATCATGTGAAAGCATGGGGCAGATTGGCAGAAGGTTAGATCAGTATGGCAACCAGTGTCTTGGTTTTCCATGTAGAGAGCACAGGTTTGAGTCCCAGGGGAGGCATAACTTTTTTATGGGTAATTCCATCCCAACTTGTGTGCTATAAGAAGAGCAATTTAAGTAACAGCTCTCAGTCAATTGGATAGTTAATTAAACCCATTGTTGTCTTTTGTTAATAGAAGACTAATTTCACTAACCTTAATGGCCAATAATAAACTTTGCACTTTTCCACACTCACTATTAATCACACCAATCAATTTTGGTGGTAACAACATCATTTTCAAGGTCTTGGCCTTGTTGCCAAAAAAAGTTTATAACCCCCCGTTATAGTTAACATTACCTATTCGCACAGAGTCATGCCTGAATCCGTTCTACCGAGGCTAATGTATATGCAGACCTTTTCTTCCCCTTCTACCCAGGACCCCAAAACTTTCCTCCTAGTCTGAAGCACCTTGAGGACAGACGAGTTACATAGATGAAGGAATGTATGGTTTGTAGGCAGAGAATGATAGCTGAGGTCCGCAACTCTTCTAATAGAGGGGTTAGCAAGAATAAAAAAATTAGTAATGCTCTTACGTCGGCTGGAGAAATGTGTGAGGAACAAAGCTGCAGCCAATAAGAAAATAACAGCTGTGTCATGTACCAAAAGAAATTACATCAGGGAAAGACTGAAAAGTCAAGGCTCAAAGTAGCAGAGACAACCTCCTAAACATTTATTGGTGATGGGCAAATAGAAAAATTTATATATCTGCATTTTTTGATAGAAATATTAATATATTTCCTCCACTAACAGTCCACCAGAGGTGTTATAACATGAGATGCTATTCACAGGATTAGTGAGTTCATTTTTAATGCTGACGGTATCATTTCAGTGACTAAATAATGCATAAAGCTGAAAAATTTTCATTGGTTGATGATAATACACACAGATGTTTATTTACTTTTTTTCTGATAAAGTTAAGTGATAAGCTAGAAAAGTAATATGCTTAAGTATCAATCCCACAAATAATATGTATCTTCCATATTTGCAGTCCTTCAAATTTAAATCCATCCTCATTTTCCAAATACCCTGTCAATCCCATTAATTAAAGGTTTTCATCTTCAAATATTTTGAAAAACCCATATTACGATAAACTTGCCATGTGGTGCTTCTTTGCCAAAAACATTCCTTATGCTTGCGAGTTGATTCTAATTTCATCCTAGGTTATCCTACAAATAATTTATTTCATTTCACCATTTAGGGCCGGTTTTATAATGTCTTGTTAATGCTAACCAGAAGATAATACAGTCTTTAACTTTACCTAGAGGTGGCTGAAAGTTCTGGTTAGCTTCTGTATAAGACCACACTGATAAGTAATCAGTACTCTCAGCCACCTGCAGGTAAATTTAAAGGGTGTATCATCTTCTGGTTAACGTTAACCAGACATTATAAAACCGGCCCTTAATGCTTCACAAATGGCCAGCCAACTGATTACAATAATTTAAGAGAATGTACTTTCATTTTATCAGGTACATTCCAATTAAAGTTTACAGCATTATGGAGTACACTTCTTTAGTTTCTCACATGTACGTTTTAGGTACTAAATAATTCAAGCAGGATTCTATCTCAATTTTCAAATGAATGACATTGACGTCACAAAAAACCACCCATTTGATAATTTGGTCTCATCCTAGTTAATTCATCTGACTGCAAAAATGTATTGTTTCATCTGAAATCATAGTTCAGATTACAATGCACATGGCATGAAGTTGGTTCACTTACTACCTACTTTCTTATCACTCCAAACAGAATGAACAAAAAAACTATTTTAGCTCTTACAGTAAATTTTGAGCTTAACTTTGTCTAAGCAGTAACACATAACAAAGTAAAAAAACTGAAAAGCAAAAATTCCATGGAGGGAAAATCATTCGCATTGATGGGGACTTGATCATAGATCCCTCGATACTGCACCAAGTGCTTTAGCCGATTGCCTAATTGCACCATTGAGTCATGTGAAAATGGCTCAAAAATCCTAAGAACAGAAAACAAACTAAAAACATTCCAATGCAACAATAAGTATAAAAAAGACAAGGACTAGAATCAACAAGAGAATAACATTTAACGTGAGTTCACTGAGAATATCAATAAGATGGCACATACGAAAAATAAATGACCCCTTTTAGGCCAAAGGAATTTGAAAGATGTAATGAAAGACATACATTTTCACACAAATTTGCACCAATGGTACTGAGCAAGGGAGGTGACTGGTCTCACATTTTACTAGTTCACGAATGTACAAAAACTGAATACTAAATGATCAATGCATTGCACAAACTTTTCATTAGAAAATGAAATGAGTGATATCATAAACTACATACAATTCTAATACATCGTTAGATATCTGCCATGCATTTTTTCTTAGTATTTTACGAGGTGTATAAAATATATTAACAACATCACCATGTGACTGTATATGCATGAGATTCACTGGAATATTTATTTTGTTGTGCGACTATTCAGTATTTTCACCACTCATGAGAAAAAATATATTCCTCATTCTTTCATCACCACTCTGAATCAAATACTGAATTTTGAACCTATAGTATAAAATTGTGCACTTTGATTCATTTAGGTATTTTTTAAAAATCATGACATTCATTTCAAATGAATTAATACCTTTGTATTGTCACTTTAGATCATAATTACTTTGAATTACTTACATTCTACACACCAAATTCAACTTGATCCACGTTATGATGAAACCGTTCAAACATGGATTGACAACACTTCATCATAGTATCCATCCAAGAGGGAAATACACACTTCTTTGTTCTCTCATAAACGCAAACCTGTGCATATTCCTATACATATGTGTTTTAAAATCAATAGCATCTTCTGGATGACTCTGGATACTTTTCACGAAGCTCTAACTTAAACTGTCGGAAGAGAAGACGATTGCGTTCCTGGTCTGCATCTTTCTCAGGGTGAAAGGAATCTGGTGTCTTTAAGCCCTGATGCACCAAAAATGCATTATTGAGCACAGAAAATTTGTAGCCAGCTATGTGAAGTTCACAAACCTGCAAGTAAATTCAAAGCATTTATTTCTGAAGTTGTACACACCACAAAATATAACTACCATATACACTTCTGTATAAGTCTAGAAATTTCTTCTTTTTTCTGATAAAAACCTACCATCTACTTATACTTGAGCCGTAGGTGACTTTTTTGTGTTCAACATACTTTTGCATATTGGCTGCATTAAACCTTATGTATCTCTATTAATGATAAGTCATGGAGAACATTAGCTGATAAATGCATTAGAATTTCCTTCTAAGTTTCATATTACGACCTCACACTGACAAACACAAATACACTTGATTCTTCCGCTTCCGCATTGAAAAAATATTGCATAACCAACGTGAAACAAGAAGATTCAGCAATTTTTTTCACCTTGGCTAATACTCGAGTCACAGACTTTAATCCATATTTCCAGCCCAAAAATAAGACTTCGACCTACATTTGAATTGACTTATACTCAAAGATATATGATATGTTTCTTGAAATATTCAAGGTTTGATCAACAAATACACAGAATTTTTCAATTTCATAGGTAGTACACGTCCAATTGTCACATTTTTTGTTGTAGTTTGCAAATTAGCATTGCTGTTGTGTAGATACACTTGTACCTTACTCCTCGGCGCTACAGCCCTTGTAGGGCCTTGGCCTCTCTGACAATGTTAGCCCAAACGTCACGATATCCTGCATGAGTTCTCCATCTTCTTATTCTCATCTTCTTATTCTCATCTTTCTTAGATCATCTTCTACATCATCCAACCATCTTTACCGAGGTCTTCCTCTCAATCTTCTGCCACCAGGATGTCCAAGGTATATCTTTTTCACCATCCTATCCTCAGGCATTCTCTCAACATGCCCTAACCACCTTATCCTGTTACTCTTAATTTCTGCCACTATGTTAGGATGCTTGTAGAGTTCCTCCAGTTCTCTATTCCTCCATATTCTCCACTGTCCGTCTTCCTTCACTGCACCAAAAATCTTTCTTAGCACTTTCCTTTGCAATCTTTTTAATAGCTCTTCTTCTGCAGTAGTCATGGTCCATGTTTCTGAACCATACATAACCATAGGTCTAATCACTGTTCGATAAACCTTCGTTTTCAAGTTCCGACTGAGGTTCTGTGTCTTGAGCACCTTCCACGAAGCTCGATAAGCCCTATTGCCTGCTGCAATCCTAGCTTTTATTTCTTCTTGCATTTCATTATCTTTTGTCACCAGCACTCCCAAATACTTGAAGTTGTTACATCTCTCATATTTCTTACCATTTAATTCTATAGATTTATCTTTAACAGTCGTACTTTTCCTGGAAGAGAAAAGGTACTGAGTTTTGGCACAGTTCACTTTTAGCCCAAATTTTCCTGCCTCTATTTCTAATCTCTCCAGTCCTTCCTCAAGATCTTTGAGTCTTCTTGATATCATATCGACATCATCAGCATAGGCTAGGTTTTGCAATATACGGTTGAACAAAGTACCACCTGGGTTGCTGACTTCTGCTTTTCTCATCACCCACTCCAGGACCATGTTGAAGAGCATGGCGGATAGCACATCTCCTTGTCACAAGCCCTGATTAATTTCAAATTCTCTGGTGATAGATACACTTGTCCCTGACATATTTTGACATGGGTTGCCATATTGGCTGTTTATTTTATTGCTGACAATCGAAAAGCTTACATGTGTTCGGCAAATTTTTACTTACAGAAAAAATGGAAGAAATAATTTGCATTAAATTTTGCTATAAGAACAGAATGAAAAGTAGCACCGTATTGTACATGTTAAATAATGCTTTAGGTGATTTCCATTTATTTGGGTTTTTCCCATATTGATTCATTTTAAGGGACAACAGTTTCGCTTGCGTTACAGCTAGCGAAGCTGTTGTCCCTTAAAATGAATCAACGCAGGAAAAACCCGAATGAATAGGACTCATCAAATCACCGCGGAAGCCTCCGTACCAATGCTATAGGTGATTCATCTGTGCATAAAACAAGCATTTACAACAGGTACAAAGGTTGTCAAGTCCAATCAAATGTGAACTTTCTGCTCACCATTTTCTTGGATTTCAACAGCGTAGTGTACCATGAATTCATGCCACCAGGTCGTATGTCAATAAGGAGTACCATCTGGAGGTTCTATACCATTTGCACGGAGCAATCTGAAGAAAACACCCAGATTTGTGGCAAAATAATTCGTGACAATTGCACCATGATAAAGCATCTGCTCATACTTCACTGCTTGTTAGTGAATTTTTGGCAAAAAACATCACCGCTATGATGCCTCACCCTCCGTATTTGCCAGCCATCCTGCAACTTCTTCCTATTCCCTGAGAACAAGAAATCCACGAAAGGATGACGTTTTGCCAACATTGAGGAGTTAATGACAGAATCGCCGAAAGAGCTAAAGCCATACCAAAAATTGCATTCCAGGAGTGCTTTGAAGATTAGAAAACACACTCGCACAACTGTATCATACACATCTGATGAGGACTCTGTACTTCAAAGGGGAAAAAATTAATATTGATGAATAAATAAACCTTTTTTGAGAAAAAAGAAAATTCTGCACATTTTTTGATCAAACACTGTTTATCTAGCTATTATTGTGCATGTCTAGACATTCAATTAAAGGGAAAGTGAAAAAATATTACCAATACTTATACATTAATATACCATTTTTCCTGGCCCATGAGATGCACTGTGTTTTTATGAGTTAGCTTTTGGAAGAAAAAAAAATAATAATCAACATGCGTTGATGTTAACAATTTATAGGAAGAAAATGGGATTGTTAAATTCCAAAACTGGCAACTGTATCCCACATACAAATGAATGATGGAGAGCACACCTTTAGCTCACTACCATAATGCATCCTGCAGTAAGTAGAGAGATGGATACCTCCAACGGCAATGCAAAATTGGATGCCGAGTAGCTAGGCTGATTGTGGAAAGCATTTTTAGGAAAAGATAAAGGATGTATTAGCTGGAAAATATGGTATATTAAGAGGGAACAATACTCCTTTTTAAATACATACAGCCGAACTTCAATTAATGGCATTGCCTCTGAAACTGAAAAATGCTGAGTTGTAGATACTACATATTTGAGTTCTACCAAATGTATTCAAACTCCAAGTAAAATGTATAGAGCCTCAACAGTTCAAAAACAAATATGGTATACATATTAAAAAACAAGGGACTCTTAATACTCAGTTAAAATACAAATTAGAACAGAATTTTCATACAAGATTACATCTGCTTACCTGACTGATACGATTGAATCCATACTGCTTGAAGCGTTCATCATAAAACGGGGCTGTGTTACGAGATATGTAAAAGGGCTCCCATGGATCTTTCCATAGCACTTCAAAAAGAGGTGCTAAGCCCGCACTTGGTGGCTCCTTCTGCCAGGTCTCATAATCTGTGTGCACCTAGATATCAATTTAGAGGGAACATTCATTGATTTAAAAAAATAAACCTCTCAATGGGCATGTGGTCAACAGATATTCATGTAAAAATCGAATTATTTCATCACTATAGACAACAAGGAAAATAATATAGAGATTGGGAAAATCTCAATGGAAATTCAACTATCCTAGTACTCAATCCTGAGAAAAACATTATTATGGATGGTGTGAAGCAAAAGAGTCAACACCATCATAAGAATGTAATACATAATACATTTCATAACAGCAACCTAAGAAATTATAGTGGGCAAATAGCACCTTATGCAGAGGTATGAAGTTGTGTAACACAAAAAACTTATCAACCCTTCACACTTGCAATGCTGATGATATTTTCTCAACGATTTCATATGACAGCATACGTTCAATTTAACTAGGCGGTACTCACACAAACTTTTGTCTCATTTGAGGTTGAGTGAGTACCTGACACCCCAACTTATTTTTCTTATTTATTTATCAATACATATTGTATTTTTTAACTTTTTATTGCTTCTTTTTATAATTAGGTGATCAATGCAGGTTTTGTGTAGGCCTCTTAGCCTATTCCTTTTCTTGAACTATGAATGTATTTGCTACCAAGTGTATTTGCTACCTTTACCCATTCCAGGAATATTGCTCCAGCATCATTTCTTTGCTAAAATTCAAAGCTTCCATGATAAGTTCCATAGCCTTCTCTTTCTCACTCCATGAGGCTATACATGTCTGCACCAATAATGATACTCATCATGTTGGGAATGTTTGCCAATACGACATAAAATATTTAGTACAATTTGCCTTTTTCTTCTTTGTCACAATAGACCTGAGATGCATAAGCCATGATGACATTCGCCACTACCAGTATCTTGGCAGTTATAACAAATCTGTATGGCAGGGTAGACCAACTACCACATGATACAAAATTTCTTGGAATTGCAAGCCAAAATTCTCTGGCATGAAGCAAATTAAGGATGCTAAGCTTTAGCCTGTGCTGTAAAATGATGAGAAAAAAATAGAGGAAAGAGTGAAGGAAGAGATGGAAAAGAAAATGGAAACTTCAACAAAAATTAAAACACATGAAAAAAGAATGGTGAATATGAAGAAAAATGACATAACATGATTTTTATTAATGAATGTAAGGTTTAGCTATCATAATGTGAGAAAAAAAATCATTGAAGAGGAAAAGGAGGCAAATTAAGCCAAGCTTTAAAGAAAAAACCAAAATAGAAATAAAAATGGAATGATCTACCAACATAATACACATCTGAAATTAAGAGTAACTTTAAAACTAATTATGTCATGAATGTGATATGTATGTATTTAACTAATATAATTTGGAGTATTGAAAGAATGTAAATTGTCAACATTAGCCAAGTCAAGGAGTCCACAAATAGCCAAGTTCTTAACCTCCCCAATTTTTATAACCAGTAGCAGGAACATATCTATGTACAGTGGTACCTCGAGATACGAGTTTAATTCGTTCCGTAACCTTGCTCGTATGTCAATTTGCTCGTATCTCAAAGCAATTTTCACCATTGAAATTAATTGAAATGCCATTAATCCGTTCCAGCCCCCAAAATGCCACCCAGTTGTTCTTGTTTTTGAATAAGAAAAATATATTTATGAATGAAAAATAGTGTATAAAAACATAATAAAAGAGAATGTAAAGAAATAAACTGGTTTTATAAAGTTTATTTGTTTTTTGGTCACTTAAATGCAACTTACACATAACTTAAATGTTACTGTATGCTTAATGCTGTCTCTGCTTTTTTCTTCACTGGTTTTTGCCATTTTCGCCGGATTAAAAAAAAACTGTCCAAGGAGGTTTGTTTCTTCCTCCCTTTCAGAATGTTGCAGAAATGAGTTACGCAAGTGTCATTAAATAGCTCTGATGCACGACCAGTTGCAACTTTTTTGGGGTGATTCTTTTCCACGAACTGTGAAACTCTCTCCCACATTCCCAAGATTTCCTTCATTTCACTTGTAGAGATAACCTCCTCCACCTCTGGCTCATCCTCGAAACCAATTTCTTGCAGAACCTCCGTATGCTGCTGCGACTGTAACTCTTGTAACTCCTTGGTCATCAGTTCCTGAGAGTGCTCCTCGACGAGCTCGTTCACGTCTCTCTCATCCACCACCAGGCCCATGGATTTTCCCAGAGACACAATCTCCTCCTCCACTGGCACTTCGGGTTCGAATCCTTCGAAGGTCCTTTCGGCTACAGCCTCAGGCCACAGCTTCTTCCATGCAGAGGTCAAGGTCCTCGTTGTAACACCCAGCCAGGCCTGATCAATAATTCTGAGGCATATCACGATGTTAAAGTGGTCCTTTCAGTACTCTCGTAGGGTGAGATTTGTGTTCTCTGTCACCTCAAAGCAGCGCCGGAACAGGTGCTTAGTGTACAGCTTTTTAAAATTAGAAATCACCTGCTGATCCATGGGCTGCAGGATAGGAGTGGTGTTGGGTGGTAGGTAGAGAACCTTAATAAACTTGAACTCTTCGAGGATGTCATCTTCGAGGTTCGGTGGGTGAGCAGGAGCATTGTCGAGGACGAGAAGGGCTTGCATGCGTAGGTTGTTTTCCTGTAGATATTTCTTAACAGAAGGGCCAAAAAGCAGGTTTACCCACTGCACAAAGAACTGCCTAGTGACCCATGCCTTCGGGTTTGCTCTCCACATAACTTGCAGTTTTTCTTTTAAAATCTTATGTGACTTAAAGGCTCGTGGGTTTTCCGAATGGTATACGAGCAAAGGCTTGATCTTGCAGTCGCCACTCGCATTGGCACACAGTGCGAGAGTTAGTCTATCCTTCATGGGTTTGTGGCCTGGCATCATCTTCTCTTCTGCCATTATGTAAGTCCTATTCGGCATCTTCTTCCAGAAAAGCCCTGTCTCGTCACAGTTGAAGACTTGCTGGGGGATGTATTCTTTGGCTTCTATCAGTTCGGAAAAAGTTTTGAGATAATCCTCAGCCGCCTTCACATCCGAACTTGCTGCCTCACCATGCCTGACAACGGAGTGAATGCTGGTCCTTTTCCTAAAGTTGTCAAACCAGCCTCGACTGGCTTTAAACGAGTCTTCCGATGCCTCGTCCGTGGAAGTGCGCGGGGTCTGATTCAGAAAATCACCGTAAATTGCCGTGCCTTCTCGCATATGATGCCTTGTGTTAAGGTATCGCCTTTAAGCTGCTTCTCCGTCACCCAAACCATCAGCAGTTTCTCCATCTTTTCATGGAGAGAGTTCCGGAGTTTAGAAATTATTGTAACGCCCTTAGCTGGCGTTATACCCTTTATTGACTCCTTCTGTTTAAGCACAGTACATATTGTTGAAGTACTACGCCTGTACTGCCTCGCCAAGTCAACTACTCGCACACCTTGCTCATTTTTTTCTATGATTTCACGCTTTAATTCAATAGACATCATCTTCTTCTGAGCACTGACCTTTCCACTTACTTTCTTCGGACCCATGGTTATAAAAAGAAATGTGATAAAGTATGTAAATGCACAAAAAGCACAAAGCCCTAGAAAAACTTATCAAAGATGCTTCAATAGCGAGGTAAACAAAAACACTGGGGGGATGCGTGGGATAATGCGAGACGCACGAGGCGCAGTCAACTGTCGTTCGAGGTCGTAAGCAGCCGGCCGTTCCTCGTATCTCAAATTTTGCTCGTATTTCAAAGCAAAACTTCGCTCGCTCGACTCCTCGTATCTCAAATATCTCGTATGTTAGGGCACTCGTATCTCGAGGTACCACTGTATATTTTTTTTATTTTAAGATTAAATAAACCACAAAAAATTCTTTAACTTAAAAATCATCTTTTCTCACACCACAATCCACTATATCCACCAAATCACTCACCTGGCACTTCCAGCAGAGCTCAAAATAGAATGGCCGAAGCCTAAAAGTGTCTGACAGAGCGAGCAACTCTGCCTTATCTCCAGGTATTGGAGCACCTTCACTGGCTTCAAATGCAGGTAACACATAAACAGTCTTATCCTCCTTCTGGGATTCATCATAGAGGTGACTTTTCACTGCAAAGTTGGTGAAATCTGCTCGGAGATTACGTGAGGGGAGCATATCAATGTCCACAGTGAGGACAAACTCAGTTGTGACCCCACGGCGGGCCACATTTCGAAGGAGGTTATTTGGATATGGTGGAGACTGAACGCCTCCGACACCAGCCCTTCGAGCATAGTTCTTCTTAGTTTTGTCCCTCCCAAATTCACGAAGCTGCTCCAGGAGACTGCCACACCTGGATGGTGCTGTGGTGCCAAGCAAGGCAAGGGGTGCTCGACCACCAGGCAGTAGAGGAGACACCAAGTGAAATGAGGCCAGGCGGCGAATAGGGGGTGAACAGGCACGAAGGGATGCTATCGAGTTGAGAGCTGTTCCCAACTCAGTTTCTCCGGCAAATACAGCCACAGATATTGGTCCCTAGAGGGAAAAAAATTTTAAAAATAAGCACTGGCCCAATCCCTGTTTTAGGCATTTACTCAACCAGACAAGCTATCCCTCAGTGACGTAGCCAAGGTGAGGAGAGGGCCCACTCCCAAAAAATTTTGAATTTTTTATTTAGAGGCACTAAAGGAGAAAGTTATTTTATTTAACTGAGAATGTCGATTTCATTTCTTTTTTATTTTGAACAACTTTGTAAAGTAATATGTTTGTGATTTTTATACAAAAAACCATTGGTCCAATATTCTTCCAGATATGTATTTGCACAGTAAAAATTTTAAAATTCAGCTGTTACACTGCAATTGCAATTGCACTTTTAATTTCTTAGACACACAATTTTGCTCTTAATTTTCAACAATCTCCCCCATCCCCTCCTGTACTGATTATACTGAGTATGGAACCCCCCTTAAACAGAATCCTGGCTACGTCACTGTTGTTAGGTATCAAAATTTTGCAGAACATCAGACAACTCCAGACAGATACATAAGGTAATATTCTCTCTCTCTTTCTGATATCAACAAAATTTACCATTTTTTCTGGCCTATAGGACACACCAGCCCATACGTCGTGCTTGTGATTTTCGCATTATATTTCAGTGGAAAAAATTATAATCAACATCCATTGGTGTTAAATAGGAAGAAAATGGGATTGTTAACTTCCAAAAATAGCTATGTATTTAAGTTATTCGTCGTAGAATCCCGGAAACAAATTAATGATGAAGAGCACCCGTTTACTTTGGTAATGCAGTCTACAATGAAAGTAGATGGATTTGCACCTATGATGGAAACGCAAAATCGAATGCGTAAAAACGTAGTTCTTACTATGCAAGACGATTTGTGAACGATTTTTCGATAAAAACAAGTGCGTCTCATTGGCAAGGAAATACGGTATTTCATTTAGATTAGAAAAATAAAGTCACTATTAGATTATTCAGTGAAAAATAAAACACATACATAAAACTTTTGATTTACAAATAAATTTGATACACTTAAAGTGTGCATCATTAATAACTGTTAAGAAATAAAAATTTTGAGGACTAACCTGCCATTTTTCAACAAAAGGGAGAAGTCGGTGCAGATGCTCAACGGAGCAGTGTGTAGCGACAGATATGTCCTGAGCAGGAGTGGCAGCTGAGGCTTGTGGGAAACTTTCTGCTTTCGCCAACTTGGGCACCACCTGGAATTCTCCACTAGCATCCAGCACGCGGCCAGTGACAAGGGTGCGAGCTAGTATGGGCAGCTCAGAGTCAACCTTTGAAATAAATAACATGTATATTTTATCTATTATTATTCTCTTTTAACATCTCATCAGAATTTTGATTACATCATAACATAATCCAAGGTGAAATATTTATTCTATTCGGAGGGATGTTTTTTGCATTTCCTCCTCAGTGACATACTGAAGATGGCAACACTTTGCTTACTCTGATGAGTGGACACCTCAGCATGGCCTGAGACAATTTTTAGCAGAATACACAAAAAATTACCATTTTTAAGATGTCACCATGACATGTCAATTGTGTTATATCAATTCTCACCATTTCTCCATAATTTATTGACAACGAATTTCAAAATGAGGTTCATCTGATATGCTTTGAGGAAAGAATTAATTTTTCCCTCGGATGCTATCATTGTGAGGGAAATCGTTAAAGTTGAACCCGACTACTCTAAAATGAATGATCAAATTTTGATGAAATATTCCTTTGATGATTTACTAATCCTTGCCTTGCTAAATGTGACTCTATATCGGTAATAAAGGTTGTGCATAGGCTCCCACGAATACTTCTGAACCCTGAAGACGTTGATCATTTTTTGTCAGACTGACCCTAGAAGTGATTACTTACGCAGCAGAATTTCAATTCAACAGCCTTCAGAGCCAGTCAACGGAAGG
Source organism: Pyrrhosoma nymphula (assembly GCA_963573305.1). Lineage (NCBI taxonomy): Eukaryota > Metazoa > Arthropoda > Insecta > Odonata > Coenagrionidae > Pyrrhosoma > Pyrrhosoma nymphula. The sequence goes on from OY754328.1 coordinate 58,174,525, forward strand.
CAAAAATCAAATAAGCTGAAGTTTTTCCCGAAAGTACCCTTCATGAAAATGGAGATCGCTGTAAATGAGTTTCTACTTACGAATACGCAACACTGGCGAGCAACTATCTCATGAGAAGGATAAACGCGTGATTGCTTTCTACAACCATCTCGTTGATGGATTTACCCACCTATAGGTTCTAAATAGCGGATATCGGTATCGTATCTGTTTGGCTTCGGCATGTCGGGTACCGGATAACAGACACATACGGCGCATTACGTCATACGGCGCAGGAGTGGAGAAAAGGAGAAGGCATTGGCGACGTGTCACAAAATTACCACTCGTTATTTGTAGTATCGTAGAATCACTTATACATTCAATTCGATACAAGTGGAAGTCATTTTTTTCTCTGTGTCATCGAATTGAAAAAAAAATTCCACGGGAAATTTTAATAGCGATTCCTGAACTCGTCATGGTGGAGTCGAACTCTGTGGTTTCTCGGGCTACCGACCCCCAAAAACGAAATCTCTCCATCTTTAGCATTAACTCACGATAAGCATGTACAAATCGCAATAATTCGAGATTAGCACGAAGGATATCATTCTAGCCCTTCCCTGCATCTTCAGATCAGGTAAAATACAACATGAGCCAGAAACAGACTGTTGAACGTTGAGGTAGTATGTACAAAAATCCTATTTTCCACGCACCATTTCCACGGTCACGAACGAACCACGTAAAATATGTAAAGAAAAACTTGACTTTATTACAAAGCATATTCCTATGCGTTACCTCTTTCTGCCTGTTTCATTTTCTCCTCCGTTCCCTATTTTTTTCACTGATGGTTAACAACAAACCGAACGCACTGGACTTGCGAGGAAATATTTAGATGTGAACTCCTCCCGATATCACATTACTGCTGGCATTCTATCCATTTTCATTTCGTAATTTCACATTAGCCATCCCTCTTCAAAGGTATGAATTCACTACGCTAACAGATTTCATTTCCCCGCGTGTAAACTTAACTGAAATCCACTGCGGGGAACTATTTCATTAGAATGTAATTTTTTTATGGAAACCAATTCAACACTCATCATCCGCCATAGCTCTATTACATATAATACGATTAGGGAAATGAACAAATCGGCATCTCCGTTTTCTAACACAACATATACATCAAGGAAAGGTTTGCCTATTGTCCGCAGTGCCCTTTCTCATCTGTCACAGGATAATTTCATTGCAGCTTCTAATATTCCAAAATGTGACGACGAAAAAGTAAAAACTTTCATCGCAAAACTGGCCAATTGAAGTACCCACTAATAAAGAAATGTTGTCTTAGGGTGGATTTACACGGGCGAGTCACTTCCGCATGGTTCTTCTGCGGGGTTGTGGGGAATTTTACTATGACGACAAAATTATCGTTAGTTAGTGCAGAGCCAGATCGGTTGCTGTTCGCACTGGCAACAATACGCTTTAGCAAGCGACTAGCCGAAACTTTTAAATGTTCTACAAGCGGACTCGCAGAGCCGTTTACACCAGCAACATACGTTGAAAATCGCTTGCTGCAAGTAGCCTGCGCAATTAACTTGCAAGTTTAAACCCACCTTAATAATGACTGGTCTATGGATAACTCATATCATCACCCACCCCTGAAAACGATTACAAAGTCTCTCAACGAAGGGTCTGAGGAAATGGAGAACACCGTGGGAGGGCCTATATAAACTGAAGATTAACTCACCACGTTCTTCGTTCAAATCTTGTTCGTGACCTTACCTTTCACCGCTGCGAAATCCATTTGGATGCCATTCCAGATTATGCGTATACATTTACGCGTCGCAGTGCGCCGTAAATGCAGGCCTATCAACCATAGCAGGTCTGTCATCAGAGCTTAATTGGCCATAATGTTTGTCCAAGAAAACACAATTGGCATCATACCCGAGCAGAAAGCTGTAGTTAAAATTCGTTCTTGCGACTGACATCGCCAGTGATATTGATCATTGGAAAATTTGCACTAGAACTGTATGCATGCGCATGAACAGTTTCCGACGTCAGTGGCCTGACGTAAATGCAGGAAAACATTGAATGCAATGAATAGGTAATTGCTGGGCGAGGGATACAAAACCAATGGTTTCTATTTCAACCGGAGGTGAAATTTACATTCGTAGATGAGGTGCGTTTCAATTCCAACCAAAATAATTCATGAAAACAAATAACGAAACGATGAAATTATTCTGCACGATTAACGGAAACGAGTACGGAACTCGAATAGCAATTGTTCAGGTAGTATGTTCGATTGTACACGAGGTAAAAACAGAGAGCAAAGTGTATTAAATATGTCCCCTTCCTCAACTGGCGCATTTGGAATTTCGGAAAAAATCGAATTAAAAATGAGTCTATGCGACTTCCAACTCTTATGGTTTAAATGGGCTTCCATGGCTGCCATACCAATTTTACACACGATAGTAGAGTATCTATATTATTATTATTCATAAAATATATCTTTTTTCCTACGTATGACAGCCACGAATTAAAATATATTAACACATGCATGTATTAAAATAATCAGCCCTCCATGGTCTTAAACGGAAATAATTCTTGTTCGAATTTCCGCCAGTGAATGCGATTAATTAACCAATAACGCCCAGGCTAATTACGAAAACTCATAAGAAGCCCAAGTGAACAAATTAAGGAAGTTTTGTACAATTTTTATTGCTATGAAAATTATGATAAGTTTATTGATGTGAAAATTTTGCTAAGTTTGTTATTTCTTTATTTGAACGAGTGAACTATACCAGCACAAAGACAATGTTCATGTAATTTATGTGACAACACAAAACATCTTCATAAAATTATTTTTGTTTCGTAGATGAACGAGTCGGTAGCCCCAGAACGGAGTTTCTCCGAAGGGGTACCTATGTTACGAACTGAAATAACAATAATATGTTGTTGATAAATGCAAAAGAAGTTGAGGAATAAATTCTTTATGATCATTGTTATCATTAAGTAAAGACAAAGAATAAATACAATGCACTCTTGTACCAATTAGTCCTGTCAGGTTACGACGTCAGGCTAAGGTGATAAAAAAATACCTTTGAAAGAAAAATCGGATAAATGCGATGAAAGGAATACATATCAGGATTTTCAAATTCAAACTCATTTCATATCATAGAAGTTCTCCCGTGGAGGTCAGCTCAGTTCAAGCAGAGAATGAGTACACTCCGTCACGAAGTCAAACACTGTTGGAATGAGCACTGCCTTGTTCATACTACATTCACTATCATTTGAAAATAGTTAATATTAATTATAACGACGTGAAATTTTGATCTTAAATTTAGGAAAGAATAAGAAATAAATAGCTGTAACAGCAGTTAACACGTTTGTCATAAAATTCCATGTTTGAATCTCATAATATTTTCACTTTATCTGCCCACTAGGAAAAAAATTCACTATTATATTTTCCAGAAATAAATTCCAAACGGAATGATAATGTTGAATAAAAAAGTCTTCCGGGCAAGAAGGCATGCCCTATTTCCTGCTGCTATGTTTATACCGAAATAAATGTGCAGTACGGATACAGCGAATAGAATTTCTGTCGAAGCAAAAATTGTAAGTCCACCACAAGCCTCCACGGAAATCAATGGAAAATGTGATTATTTTTCGTGAACCTCCACGCTTCAACACAAGAATTGGCATCCGTTCGAAAATGATCCCAGACTCATGGTTAATTCTTTGGAGTTATCGTTATCGCTATTCAAAAACACAATACGCTCTATAAGTTACCGTCCTAATAACCCACTTCATCAATTACAACTAGTGATTTAAAGCACTTGACAAAATTTGAAGTATAAAGATCACGTTTTCGCTTTCATAAACGCAATTAATAAGTAACGATAGCGCGAGTGCAGGCGCTGTGGAGAACTGTGATCGCGCCCCTGATCACCGAGTGGATCATGAGCAAACCGAATGAATTTACACCATGGAGATGATCCGGGCGAAATCGTTGGGAAAAAAATCCTTTTTTCCTGGAATCTTGTTGTTTCTGCATTCCTTTAAAGTTTTAAAGAGAATAACATTTTCACAGCGCAAAATCTTACGGACTCCACTCAATCACGATCAACCACTCCGTGAATCCACGCGAAGACAATCAACCACATCCGTGATGACGGGATTTCACGGCAATCCTTCAATTTTTTCGCTGTAAAATCTACTAAAATCACTGACATGTTTTCGACAACGGTAACCAGCATGCTTGAATGACAGGAAAAATTGAAGAAAAAATTTTATCAAAAAATTTGAGTTTTCAAGTAATGGCTCATTAGCGCAGTAACATATTTAACAGAACCGAAGAAGTTTCGCATCCTGTCAAACATACCATTTTTAAAAATCAACAATACAATCGAAATTACGAATCGACCGAGAGTTCCCGAGCAAAATTACCAATTATTTAGGCCGCATTTCTAAGACGCTTCGCGGGGAGCGCTTACTTAGATTGCAAACATCAAAAATGGTCACGCCATCCACCCGAACAATATCGTGGGGCTCCGAACACGCCCCCACAACTTCATCCAAAATCAACACCCTAAATTGCTAATGATCGCGACCACACACACGACAGAGAGAACCCGGTGGGGTGACGACACCCGACGGTCCCTTCCGCAGAACAGCTCCTCATCCAGCTCCGTAGAGATGCTCGCCAACTGGATCAAGAAGCCGAGGATCGAACCCTTCCACCTCGCGAACGCCACGTTCGCCTGGAAGGACGGCGACGCCCTCTTCCCGGAGAGGAAAAAAAAGATTGAAGACGACGACCAGCACAAGAAACGCCTCCGGCGACGAAAGCGCAGCGGCGTGCGGCACGCCCGCATCGGCACGTTCTTCAGGACCCTCGAGTACATCTTCCGCGCCATGCGGATGACCGCCTGCCTCCCCGTGACCGTGGAAAAGGAATACGACACGGTAGAATTCCGAATACGCTCACTCTCCTTCGCCTACACGGTCGCCACTTACGTCGCCTGGTCCATCATCGTCTGGATCGTGGCGCAGGAGAGGTTCCACATCATCGTCAAGTCCAGCCACAGTTTCGACGACAGCGTGGTGGCCTACGTGTTCATCATCTACTTCGTCGAGTGGCCCATCCTGCCGTTTATCCGCTGGTTCTGGCAGACCCCCAAACTGCTGACCTTCATGTCCAAGTGGCGGAACTTCGAGGAGCAGTTCCTGCAGATCACAGGCGCTCCCCTCGAGATGGACCAGGTGATGAGCAGGAACAGCGTGGCCGCGGTCGCAGTCTCCGTGCCCTTGCTCACGCTCTTGGGAGTCGTGGCCTCCCACTACATAATGCCCATGATGCGTCCCATGCACATGGCGGCCTACTGGATCATAGCCACGCAGATGTACCTCAACTCCGCCTTTGTCTGGGCCACGTCGAAGGCACTGCAGGCGGCGTCTAAAGGTTTGGTTCAGGCACTGCGCCGGGACGCCACCGCGTCGGCGAGAGCTGACGCCGCGCACACGTTCATGGACCCTGGCACGAGGCGATGGCCGCAGGAGTATATGGTTAAGTCCATGAGTAGTATCCTCATGTCTATCAGAAGTAGTATCCTATGTCAGTACACATTACGATCCTCTGCCGCAGAAGAGGAGCTTTAACCTTTATCATACGCATTACAATTCCCGTTGCGGACGCTGCCGGCCGGATTTAATTTAGGCATTCGATAAAAACTCTTACTATCCCGGATAATATGTACTACCCCTCAAATTAGCTGTACCGAGGAGATTACTTGCGATAAATCACAGGACACCTTCGACAACCACCATACCACAATCATCATCAGCAGTCATGAATCCGATTGCTCTCCATTCCACTCTCCTCTATGCTATACGCTTCATTCCCACATAATTATTTACTTTAACATCCTTCATGATTTTCTTTAAGTATTCCCTTCTTTGTCTTCCTCTACAATTCTTTCCATTTATCTCCCCTTCCATTATTGTTTTCATTTGGCTGTTGCGTCACAAACTGTGTCCAGTAAGTTTGTCTCTCCTTCTTCGCAAAGTGTTCATTATGCTTCTTTTCTCTCCATCTCTTCGTAAGACTTCGTTAGAGATTATTTACGTCCATTAAATCTGCATCATTCTTCGGTAACACCACATCTTCATTGCCTCCAATCTCCTTCCCTCAGCTGCTGTTTCTACATAGGCTTCACTGTCAGTTAAGAGCATGCTCCCAATATTCGTTTATGTGCTTATTAACTTCCAAGCCTGTGTTGCCAGCTGTCAGTAGACTCCACTTCTGGTAGAATCCCATCGTAGCTTGGGCTATTTTGCTCACAGTGCCTTTCTTGCATCTTCATTAAATGACGCTTCTAAGCTGTTCCGTTTAGTCAGAGTTCTGTTCCAGTCAACGTCGTCAAATGCTTTCCCTTGGTCGATGAAGCAAATGTATGTTGGGTGGACCTTTTTACTCTATGATAAGTCTCAGGACTAAAATAGCTTCCCTCGTCCCCTACTTGTCCTGAACCCGAATTGGTCTTCATCCAGGAACTCTTACATCCTCTGTTCCATCCTCCTACAGATGATTCTGGTCAGAATTTTCGATGCACGTGCTGTAAGGCTAATTGTTATAAAGTCTTCGCTTATCTCGGCTCTTTTATTCTTAGGGGTAGGCCTATGTTGCCAGCTGGACATTGCATTATTTTTAAAGTTCGTCGGCATTTGCCCACTTGAATAAATGTCACATATCAATCTATGGAGAACAATGGATACGCGAGAAGCTTAAGCTCAATGTTAAACCTTAATTCCATTGGTTTAACTTTCTCCGGACTTAAGCTACCGGGGCTAAGGTCGGTCAGCGCAAAAAATACACTATGAATAATACGAAATCGCCAGTCGAACTTCCATAAACCTATGTTAGACGTAGTCCAACTATGAATACGGCCGTATTGGTTTAAATTCCAAATCTAGCATACTTTTCCGTACGCACGGCCAGTTGACCCCTCATTACAGCACAAATTTAAATGTTCGGTCCTTTAAATGTTCGGTCCTTCGGTTTAAATAGCTTGGTCCTTTAAAAGTTAAAGTGCTCATTTTTTCCATGGGCTGAAAAACAAAATATGGGTGAGGAGAAATTTAGCCTATATCACAAATTGTAATATGGTTGGAAAGGCCATACTCTAGTTCTAATTTGGAGATGCAAATCAATTTCTAAAAAAATAAAAACTACACAAAAAACTAATAGGAGGGATCACTCACAATTAAAAATCGAATTTGAACCGTTTGAAGGAATAATGTATGTATAAAACACACACCCTCCAAATTTTGGTTTTTTTGATCGATTTTTACGGGAGATATACAGCCTTAAGTCGCCGCGGAGCTGTTACCACGCCCACCCCGCGAAAGGTATTTCTATTGGCTGGCTCCAATCGTGACGTGGAAAGTTCATGAAGACGCCCGGAGAGGCAGAGAAGAAACGGACTTGAGAAGGCTGCTCAACGTTGAGTCGTCTACTGAATCAAACAATGGATGAGAAACACGGCGAATTTGTTCGGGCCGATTCTAGGAACTTACCGTCTGTCTCTACAGATACTTTGTATCATTTTGTAAGTCGAAATGAATTATTTAAATATGCTGAAAGCAGGGGGAAAAACATGCCAGGTAAGTTAATGGCATACAATGTCCGGCATTTATGCATCCGTAACGTATGAACTTCATTTAACAATGGCATATGGTAAAGTAATAAACTCCCTGACTAATACCGCATCATCCCAATCATGCTATATTTGCGGGAGCAAGCCTCATCAAATGAATAAAATTGAGGAAATAATTGAAAAGGGCATCAAACATGAAAGTTTCTCGTTTGGTATATCTCCCCTTCATAGGGTGACCAACTATTTTTGAAGAAAATAAGGGAGATTTCAATATTCTAGACCAAAAATATGGGAGATCTAAAGCACGGCAAAATTTCACACAAAGAAACAATGCAGTGTTTGTATAAAAAATTAAAAATAACTTTATTTTATACTTTAAGTAGACCTAAATATATTTTGCAACTTATTTTGCTTCAGGCAATAGTTTGCCATCACTTTTTGCAAATTCTAAAACTTCAGTGCAAGAATGCGTGAAGTTCATGGCAACTTGTAGTTCCGATTTGATCAGCTTTGTACTGCTCCTATTCCTAACATCTGTCCACTTGTTATTCATAAGAGAAAATACTCTCTCTACATGAGAATTACTACCTGGTGTGCTCATTATATAGCCTACCAACTTTCTTAAGTTTTCAGAAGTTATATTGCTCCCATTTCGCAAGATATGTACACATATACTTCATTTTCGTTTTTGGTGGCGTTTTAGCTTCGTCATCATTGCCCATTATTGCATCATAAACTCTTGCCCCTATATGGCTCACAGGTGATGTGGAGTAAAACCACTGAAACCAAATGACGCCAAATCACCACCAGCTGAACAACACAAAGAACGAAAGGAAGTAAGTAAGTAAGTACGCGTTCATTGGTTTAACAGATAAGGAGATTTAAACTATTGGTTGGTCATTTCTAAACGAGATAATCGATAGAAAAAACTCGATAAAGAATCAATGGCGTCTGCTCTCGACCATTTAAACGAATTTCGACCGTGTGCGCAAAAACTAAAAGAGTGAAAGTGAATGATTTTACTTGACGAAAATATACGGGAGAAATTCACCCAAAGAGACAGAAAATACGGGAGCCGGGAGATCGTGAAAAAATAGGGTCAAATACGGGAGATCCCGGGAAATACGGGAGAGTTGGTCACCCTACCCCTTCATGGCTGGATCCGTTCGTTTGAATGTATGCTCCATATTGGATACAAGCTAGAGATAGGCAAGTGGCGAGTTGCTTCTTCAAAGAAGAATGAATTGAAAGAGCGCACCTATAAAATAAAAAAGTTGTTCAAAGATAATATGGGATTAATTGTTGACTGCCCAAAGCAACGATTTGTTTTTAAAATGTTTAATCTTTTTAACGTTACCTACACATATTCAACATGATATAGATAATTAAAACTCCATAGTAGCTACTCATGAACATACACTTATACGTATCACTTTTTTTGAGTAGCTATGTATCTATCATTATTCCATTTCATTTCGTTAATGTGTAAAAATATGCGTAAACGCAACATTTCCTTTTTTGCAAACTTAATGATGATTTTTTACTGTCTCAAGCAAGTTTTTCTAAATATACAGCACCAAAATAAAGAATGTCCAACAAAATCGGTCGTACTACTGAATAAAAAAAACTAAAATCTTCTGAAAAACTTAATTTGACTCCAATAACCCCAAATGGTAAAAACAAGAGGGCACTGATTTTATTATTTTCTCACTAGATGGGTAATGCATTTCACTGAGGATGTTACTTGAAAAATGTCCGTTTTTTATTTTTCCACTATTCTATATCCCCATTTTAATGAATGGATTTATTTGGACTGGTACGGCAATCATGCAGCCTCGCGAAATTATCTGAAATAGACTTATTTCAGTCTTTTCAACAACAAGAATGAGGGTCAACTTGAGGCAGATGTACTATTGAAAAGAGTAATACTTATTGACAAAATACACTATGCAAATTTAGATCTAGGACAATGAATATGCATTTAAATTCTCTATTAAGCTGAGTCCCCTCAATCGCAAAACATTTAGCCAACTCAATCACTTTTAAACAATTCTAACTCCCGATGAACTTACGGAAATCGATCCAAAAGAACAATATCAGTTACTTCAATTAAACTATTTGCAGGATCTATGGAGAAAACTGAGCATCATGGTGAGATACAGTGGAAGTGCAGCCATAGGACCTGCCTTCATCCTAAACATAGGGAAGGAATTCCCTGCCATGTTGCTTGCCGCATACGGAGTGATTGCCTGGGTGGATGGAGGAGCTCAAGGCAATGAATCGGGTGTCCTACTCATTCTCATCCACCACCTTGCTGATCTCATCCTTCTCGGCAATTCAGCACACAATGCTGCCCATAGCGTAAGTGCTAAAAACAAAACTGTGATGCCACGATGCACAAAAATGGGTTAACCTAAAAAATCAACTTCAATCTCCGCATCCACCATCGAACACACGAGACAACATTAGTCAGACAAACCTGTTACATCACCAAGACACAGTTCCATTATTACTGCTACAAATGTAGAGCAAGAAAAGTCAAGAAGAAAAGTTTGTATGATCGAACCATTATAAGGTAAACAAATCCAATATACCGTTTTCATAGTGATGCACTTGGGGTTCGAGGATTCGATTGAATCTTGCTGAATCCATGGATTCGAGATTTGATCGAATCCTCACAAAAAATATTCTAATCCCGGTAGTACGGGTGGTACATGCACTACATTTCAGTAAACTCTACTATTGCTCGAAATCACGCAACGAAATAAACATCACCGGCCACGACGTCATTTTAATTAAGAAGTTTTCATAATTTGGGTGAAAATTCATTACGGCCGATGTGCATAAATAAGTAGAGATTAGCTGGTATTAAGTCACGTAACGTTTCACTTAGATATTTAGTGTGGGGCGCATGCGCACACAGTCCTCATAGCCTCTCAACGCGTCATTTTCAAAGCCAACGCTGCCTCTTTTAATAGGAGTTAGACTGATAAACTCAAAATTTCTTTTATTTTTTCAAAGACGAAATTATGAGCTGCATAATAATATACATAGAACGTAGAACGCCTTGTCAAACGTCGCTTTTGTCACGCCGCAAAAGTAGCAACATTCACTTAACCGTTTTTGTAACTCAAACATGCCGTGGTTTTGCGCCACAAATATGATATCGCGCAGACTAATCCTACGTGACTTCAGAAAAATTAAGCCTGGTCTTTTCTAAGGATTAATAAATGTGTAATTAGGTTCTCAGCAATGTTCAAATACAAAAATGAGTCAAATCAAACCGTGCTATAAGACGGAGATAGATTTTTATTTGGCCAAAATGTTTTTTCAGTCAGATTGTCGTCTCCTAATCGCAAAAAGATCATCACATATCAAATCTGACCATTGCATTGATATTAATTGGAGACAAATTTTGAAGCTGCGTCGCGTCATTCATTGCCAAATTCAGATATTCACATCAACCTTTCATTAACATTAAGGAGCTAATTTGTGCAAAACATCTATTCTTATCACACTCTTCCTTTGTATCAAAAATCATAAAAAAACGAACCAGGTCGAGCCGCGAGTATTATACCATTCGGTGCAGTTTGTGAGGAATAACCCAAGAGTGAAATTGGGCATATCTTTCCACAGAAAAATATCGATGTCACGATTGTCGTCATTTACGGCAATACTACATCTCGTAGTGGTGTCTCTTAAGCCACTGACGCATCGTGGAAGTACGTAAAAATATTAATTTCACACCGTGAAGCACCAAAAGCCTGAAAATTACGTCAAAAATAAAACGGAAAGGTTATGAAACACCTTGCAAGTAAACAATCTTCGTACTGTTCAAGTAATGGTATTTTTATAGAATGCCTTCAGTACTGCCGTCAATATGGTTATTAAACAATATATTTTATCCTGACAGAATAAGAACGCTTTGCGCCTTCGTTTATAAATTAATAAATTATATCATAAAACTTATATCTAAAATTTCTGCTCCATTTCATTTCTATTTTAAAGCTAATAAATTATATTTTAGTTTGAGGGAAAAACTACGAATGCTTATAGATTCCTTAACTTACAAGAACATGTAAAAATGTAGTTTTTTACATGAATTGATGTAAAGGAATTGAGATTTTTAATTTATTGAAAAAAGGATTTGAATTCGAGACTCGATAAAAAAAAGTTTCGAATTCGATTAATTTGGCATTCGACCCCTCGCTGGTTTTTTAAAAATATGTTTTTAAAGTATTTATTTTTTTCTTGGATCTATTACTTGCAGGCAGGATCTGATATCCGCGATGAGCTTTCACTAATGATGGTCAAGCCCAGAACAAGTTATAAAGTCAAAAAAGAGGTGGGTTAGTTTATGCTTATGTTTCAAGTTTGTTTGCACATTCTGAGAACGAGGACGAATTTTCACTCTCGTTTCTGTTTCTTCAGATACGTGAATTTCTTCAACTGATGGATGCCAGCCCACCATACATAACTGTCGGCGGCTACGTAATATTGGACAAGGAATTTGTTAGTCGGGTAATAGAAACTCTTCTATCTTAATTTTTATTTAAACTCATGATCATCCCACCTATGGAATTGGGAACATAAGACAACATGACTAATTACAGTTAAAAACCTATACCAAGCGACTGCCGCCCGTTCCGCTTAAAAGTGGCCGCTAAGAGAAGCGGTCATTGAATAAGGGGAGAAGAACCCTGGATGAACTACTTACGGATACAAATACGATGTAAATGAGTTGCCAAATGCTTCAAAAATATCCAAGTAACTAACCCTGTGATTTATTTTAGCGACAAATATCTAAAGGTATACAAAAATAGTGTTTATCCGTTGTTTCTTCTGCTGTTCTCGTCTTAAGAAACATGTAAAATAACCCGATGCATTCATTTTCGTTTTGTATTTTCCGCTTCTTGCTATCCGATAATTTTTCATCCTCTCGCTTTGCTTTCTCCTCCCCTCTTCCTTCCTTCCTTTTCCTTCTTCTGAAAAGTTTCGTATCATTCTTCTACGTCATGTTTTATCCTGCATTACTTCTTCCGTTATCCCCAACTCTCCAATACTGTAAAAATCCTAGTTACATACTCTCTCTCCTTTTTACCTTTTTCATTTTTATTTGTGCACCGGGTCACTTAGGGACAGGTTTGGGAAAAGGTCTGAGAGACAGAAGGTTGGTTTACATAATACATACAATTACCAACGATATTGGTGAACTTTTGTTAAATAAGATTAACCAGAAAATTAGTCAATGGAATATGTATATTTTATTTAATATTCTCATTTTAATTTAATTTCCAAAACCATTAATTGACTGGGCCCAATATATTTACGTAGTAACATTAATTATCCAAGGCATTAAAGACCGGGATAGCTCGATTGCAGAATAAATTAGTTTTATTATGACCCTTATTTCTTTTAAAGTCCGCGGTGGAATTCAGAAATGCCCTCGTTACGGACTCCTATGAACTAAGCCGATGGGTAAACTTATTCAACTCTCCAATTGGTGCACTGCGTCCCCTTGTGTCCCCTTGTAAGATGGAGTGGAATGAACCTCAGCACACGCCGAATCGTTCCATCTTCTATCTTTCCTTCCTTTTGGTTGATTTTCGCTCCAGAACGTCGTCTTTTTTCAAAGGACACGTCTAAGGAGCCTGTAAGGCTTGCAGGCTTCTTAGACACGTCTGCTCGCTTCCGCGGATCTTTCCCGACTCCCCGTGTGATATTTCCTCCGACGCCGTGTGTTTTCTTGAATTGTTGTCCATTGTTAGGTCCCATCGCATTTGCTGCGCGGCAAGAATTTTGTCAGGCAGTCAAACTGTACTATTACTTTGTATTTATTTATCCCTTGGACCAACTGAGTGCCATTCTTACTCTAATAAACATGATTTAAAATTCGTTTTGCAAGTCTACTGTTGTCCATCCTCATTATGTGGCCGAAGAACCCAACTCTCGTTGTCGTAATCTCATCTGACATTTTTTTACATCCTTCATTCATGTAGAGGTCATAATTTTTCCTGTGTCAACACTCGCCTTTCTCTGTTTCTAGTGGTCCTAGGATGTTTCTGCGAATCTTTCTTTCCTCTTTTCTATCTCTTCTGTTTCTCCTTATCTCATTGAGAACATGAATTTGGTGGTGTAGATACTTTCTGGCTTGATTTCTCCAGTTTATTTTAAGTGGAAAGAAATTCATCATAAAATTCAGAATTCATCAATAGAAAAATTTTGTGGTTACCCTAAGAGTACTTGCACGAAATTCAGATATCACCTGAGGTGCCTTCTTTTCTCCATCAGCACTAGCACAAAAACACAGTATCAAACGTTCTTTTTTCATTTTTACTCCTTCACAGAGGTCGTTCCTCTAAATCTGAGATTTAGATGACAGAGAATGAACAAATAGACCACTTCCATCCTTATTTTTAAAAACCGCCCATCCAATCCCCTTACCCATGTTTATGACATTACTACAGTACATTTCTTGCGGAGGTCGTCCAACTATTCCCATGTATATGCTGTGGATGGTGTTAACATAAAGGCGACAGATGAAGTGCAGTATCTAGGAGTTACGATAACTTCGGACCTATCGTGGGGAACATATATAAGAAATATTTGTGGCAGAGCTCTGAAGAAGCTAGGATTCGTCAAGCGTATTGTGGGAAGATTTTCGGATGAAAAAGTAAAAGAGAGGTGCTATTTCGCACTCATCCGGTCACACCTTGAATATGCAGCGAGCATATGGGATCCGGTGCAGAAAGACTTAATCCGGGAACTTAATAAAATACAAAGGAAAGCTGCGCGATTTGTCAAAAACTGCTATGGGCATACATATAGCGTTCCACAGATGTTAAACGAATTAGGCTGGGAGCCGCTAGAGACTCGGAGGCTGCGCGCTAGGCTTAGATTGCTTGAACAATTGAGAATAGATATCTTTCAGAGCGACACCGAGAACATCATATTAAAACCCCACTATATTTCCAGGTCCGACAGAAGCGATAAATTAAGAGAGATATTTTGCCAAACGGATAGGTATGGGAATTCGTTTTTCCCCCGAACAATTAGGGACTTCAATAAATGCTAGGGGTAATTTCATTAGAGCATTTCCTTTTTATATGTAAACGGCTGGTGTCCTAACACCCCCCGCCACACAACTATTAAGGCGGCTTGCGGGGTAGTATGTAAATGTAGATGACCTATCAAGTGTACAAATGATCCAATTTTTCAAGATGGGTCTTCTTACTCAACACTTCAGTAGGGTTCACCCTTCTGTCATTCTTTAATGTCGTCTATTTTTCCATCACTTTTTGTTGCCTATCTTTTTTATGTCTACTCAAGCGTTTTTCCAGTATTCTTGACTCTCACAGGAGGCCCCGTTAAGCCCCTAACCCCTCAAAGTACTGGTGGTTGGTCGGGGTGAGGGGTGGTAGTTCAATAGAGGTATGAAATATGTATTTGGAATATTTAAGACAATATTGAAATAGCAAACGTCCATATCAAATCACATAATTTCAAATCTCACTCTTTTGCTTTCATTTATTTTTCCACAGGTAGGCTTAAAAAGAAGTTAAGACTTGTTAACTTGTCATCAGGTCATTTTTAATGGTTTTGGATATTTCTTATTCAAAGATTTCACAGTAAATAAAACACAATTTATTTTTAATTTTACATCACCAAGGCCTACACTTAAAATGGCTAATTTTATATAATGTTGTTGAGCATAATGCATAAACGTTTTAGTTGTTTCTGCAAAAAATAGTATCTTTATGTTAATCATTGACATTTATTATTTTAGAGTCACCCATAAAATGGCCCTAATGCCAACAAATAGTGTTTTATCCACTGCATTTACAAATACAAGGCAGCACACTGACAGTGACAATTTTTACTTCACAGCTTTTGGGAACCATGGTGACATATTTGGTAGTACTGTTGCAGTTCCGCCATGCAATGCATACACCAACTATTCCCTGGATTCATCACCCAACATCGAACACCAACACAACAACCAATGAACTGGATGTTGGACTAACCAGTTCCACTGATAGCTACAAATTTTAAATGAAGAATGGATGCAAATAAGTGGAGTCATTGTACTATCAAGGATACGATTTTTATTATGACAAACAATAGATTTTCCAAGCATTTTACAAGCAAAAAATTTGGAGTTACTTGTATAAAATGTATCATTATGTTTTCTTCAAGTCATGCTATGTAAAATTAGATTAACCCTGATGATATTCAATTTTAGTTCAGGGATCAAACCTAAATAGCTTAAAACTTTTATTCTTTATTTTCATTTAATCATCAAAAAATTCATGTTTTCAACAAACACAGGGTTTTAAATACAATATTCATTTCCCCTGTGAAATATTTTTTCACAATGGTCTGTCCTGTGCAGTATTATATTACTGCAGGAAATCTCCACAATATTGCAAAGTACTAAAAGTATCACAGCCAATCTGATTCACAGAAACTGAAATGTATCCCATTCAGTCAGAAGATAGCTGCACACAACTACATATTGTATGTAGGAACTAAGTCTTTCCTGGCGAATGCTTAGGATGAATAGTTCTCAGGTTTCCAGCTGGGTTATGGTGTTACACTGCACCGACGTTTCAATGGCGTAGTCTGCCATCATCTGTTACTGCCATCGTGAATACCCTGAAGACAATGGCAGACTACGACATTGAAATGTCGGTGCACTGTAACACCATTACCCGGCTGGAAACCCGAGAACTATTCATCTTACATATTGTATCATTAATTTTTTCTCACATTTGGGGATACAGAAAACGGTTCACCAAGGAAAAATAAGAAAGCCACATTTATGTATACCTACACACCACAAAATCAGGAAAGGAAAATAAGTGACTCATTAAGCTATTCATCGACCCACATCAATATTAGCGGACTTTTCAGAACAGATTCCAGAAAATTCTCATACACTGAGTGACCACCCATTGAGTCACTGGCAAAAAATAATGGACGTAGCTGACATTGTGAAACTGACTGACACAGAAAAGAAATTGTGTTGGTTGATAGAGGGCTGGCAGCTGTAAAAATCTAGAGGAATTTTACTTTCTTCAACTTAAACCTTCCTTAACCTGTAGATTACCCTAATTATAATGAAGCTAATAATAACAGTTCTGGTTTACTTTAAAATTTTATGAAAACTACTAACTTCAAATTTTGAGGAGGATATTATTGTTTTTTCACTGGTATTCTTTTTTTTTACTAAGGGAACTCTTTAATTCAATCAAGTTAAATTTTTCCACAATATCTCATCATCTCAACTAACAGCAATCGATTAAATAGTTCAAGCAAATGATGTATATGTGATTGATATTTATCCATACAGATGAGTAATTAGTCGAATGGTAAGCAAATACTCAATGAGGCCAACTGCAGCCACAATCAATTTCCCTCAGAGATAAGTATGTTAACATTACTATATTCATTGATTAGTTCCACAAGTCACTCAATTGAATCATTTGCAGACTTTATTTTGAAAACTCATTTCTTTCAACATTTGTTTCATTTCTGCTCCTCCATTAATTTTTTGAGGAGGCTCATTTCTCAGCATTCGCAACGCCCTCAACTAACCATAGTACCCCGTGAGATTATGCAACCCAAGTCAACTTTCGCGCGCTGCGTATTGCATATAGTCTTAGGAGACCACCACGCTCTTTTTTTCCTACTTCATTATTTATTTTCTAACGTTTTTAGTAGCTGTTATCACCAGTTCCCATAAGTATTAATTATCTAGCTGCTGCAAGATCTATAGTATGCATGCAATTTCATTATCATAGCTCTCTCCCTTACCGATAAAGCTAAAAATATTAGATTGACAAACATTAGCTAGCAAATAAGATTGTAAAATGTGAAGTGCAGAATATCTCTAATGTGACACTTGAGAGAAATGGGACCTCAAAAAAAATCAATGCATTAAATCACATAAAATTAATGCGTCAGTAGCCTTAATCTACCATCGTGGCAGAGCCATCACAAAATTGATATTTGAATTATTATCATGTACGTGATTTCCAAAGGGATGTTTTTCAGTTTGACGACAATATTTGATTGGTGGCTCATAGAAAAACACAACGATTCCAATGGCCAAAAAAATGCTAATGACACTGTAGAATCAGTGATATGGTATAATTTTCCAAACCCAATTTCCTTCATTTAATGATCATAAAAACTTTAACTCAGATCATATCATAAAAACTCCTGACAGTCCCTGAAATAACTGCATACTTTCAACTAGTATACACAAAGCTCCAAAAATCATTTAATGACTAACGATTTAAATGGATTTGATAATAAAAATATTACAATAGCAATGCAACAATTATACAATAAAAATAAATAATATATCATGAATGCTCTCTCTGTACATGCAAAAGGATTCATTAAGTCATAACTCACCCAAACCCTGGAGTCAGCAGCAGACGTTTCTTGATACGGCGACACTGCAAACTCAGGTCCACCAGAAAATGAAGAGATACCACCAGGAGTCACCGAAGCAGCTCCATTGTAAGTAGGGTACTCTTCATCTCCATCGGATGCAGATGGGGCCCCACGAGATCCACCAGTATGCTTGCGGTGCCGTGCTTCCAAACGTGACAGCAGTATAAGATGGACAACTTGCAATATAGCCACAACAGCAACTAGCCCCAGCACCAACTTTCCCCATAAAAACTGCCGATGCATTTCAAAAATTACAAACTAATTACCTCACTAAGCATCGGATGCCTATCATTACTTTCAGATTTGCATGTACAGAAAAAGCTAAAGGGGTTCATTGGTATTGTGTTCTCTGGGTCCATTGCTCCTGAGCTGATTTTCATCCTCTGAAAAGAATGAGAAACAGACAACATCACTCGCTCAGTTATCAATTTAATTCCGGGCAATAGATTTTCAAATGCAAAATCACATCCGATAATGTGCTGGATGAGACAACCATTTTTTAATGGCCACATAATGGCACATACATTTTTTAATGGCCACACTTGGACGATATTTACAGTGGCGTTCGGATGGGGGGGAGGGGTTTAGGGTTTGAACCCCCACCCAAGAAACATGTTTTCCTGAATTCGTTTTCGTTCGTTTACATGAACTAGCATTTAGAATTTTGCTTCATTCGAGTAATCTACCGGTTAGAGGTAGGTTATGATGAAAGTCAGAGAATATCCAACAGACTCTTACACGTGCCATGCCCTATCTACCTCTAGTATTTCTTTCTTCATCTCAGCATAAGTCCTACCTTTCTTCATCCCGTCCTTAAAACCCATTCTCTTTCTTTTTTTTAATCTCTACATATCTAACAGCCGAAGCCAATTACTAGATATTTATTAAATGGGCGAACATACAACCATGCCCTGGGAGGTGTAAATTTCCAACCCAGGCAGGATTCGAAACCGCGACCTTCGGTTTGTCAGGCGAGGACTTTACCCCACCACCACCGAGGCCGGAAATTAAGAGTGTAAAATGTGAAGTACAGAGGGTCTCTAATGTGACACTAGAGAAATGGGCACTAAAAAAATCAATGCATTAAATCACATAAATTAATGCGTTAGTAGCCTTTATCTATCTTCGTGGCAGAGCCATCACAAAATTGATATTTGAAATATTATCATGGATTTATTTCCAAGGGATTGTTTCAGTTTTATGAAAATATTTGATGGGGAGCTCATAGAAAAATACCACGATTTCAACGGCCAAAAAATGCTAATGACACTGTAGAATCAGTGAGATGGTATAATTTTCCAAACCCAATTTCCTTCTCCTTCCCCACTTGCCCAACATCCTTTCCTCTATCAAGGCCTTCAGCGAACCATCACCCCTCATTACCCCTCGTAATGAATGAACAAGACCCTCCTTGAACTACAACCTTGACGTGGTGGAAGGGCTTGGGCGTTCCAATGACCCCTAGAGCTGGACTGGCAAGGAGCAAGTACTATTGCTCCTGGTAGGGCCACCCATGCCAGATAGGTTGAAGGATAGGAGGCAGATGAAAGGTAGTTCCGTAATAGTGTCACGTTAAAAATACCGTTGAGTGGCATGGGAGTACCTCTCAACTAACATCTCCCAGAATATGAGTCATTCACAAAATTGTGCTTATTGGGCTGAAAAATATAGTTGAATTGTCCTCACGAAAAGAGAATGTCAATTCAATTATTGTTTTAGTGAATAATCTAAATATCATTTTATGATGATCATGCACATAAATATTAATGAAACCCCCCCAGAAGTCAAAAACCCCCCCAGAAGTCAAAACCCCCCAGAAGTCAATCCTGCGTACGCCACTGAATGTTAATCAAAGGCCACACAGAAAATACACACAGATTCCAGAATACCATGGACTTTTCAAAAGCACAAAATAAATTGGGGATCATAGGGAAATTAAGGGAATTCCTTATCTTCCACGCGAGTAATTAAACCAAATGTACCCCAAATAAACCCCTTAAAAGTGTCAATTATCAGTAATTTAAGATTTGACAGAGTATTACAAAGAGCAAAGAGAATTTATTTGGACAGATACTAAGGTTCTGAAACCTGTAGTAACAGGCTAATTAAAATCACAACGTAATCGCTTTAAGGGACCCTTGAATCTCCCGATTCTGCTACAATGATATATTCGGGTGACATCCTATTTCATTAACCTGGAAAACATACCAAGTGAAGGCAGAAGGCCAAATGCGTAAAGGAATATCTATAAGATAAAACACTCGCAATGAAGAGAAAAAGACACGTACTGCCTCTAACACGCTCTTTAACCCAAGTGATCTCAAGATCCGAAACGCAAAATGAACCTGATTTTGAATAATAAGCACACCTACTTTTATGTAGCCTTACCTGCGTAAGTTCTGAGGATGTCCATGAATGCTCTGAGTTGCATCGCCGGTTATAAACACAATATCACACACCAATGAAAGAAGCAGGCACCGCTTTCATTCTTAGCCCCCCGACAAATGGTGCACTTTACATTGTTTTGCAATGAGTTCAATAATATAACTACGGCACCAGTAAGTAATCATCAAACGAACTGTGTTTTGCACTCAGACCCTCACTCCCGCAAAACATCGACCGAAAAATAGCTGATATATGAATTCGCCGAATGATTATCGTCCTTCATTTATTTCGCGAAGGAGGCAAATCAACAAGGCAATTTGTGTGCTGTCATGTAA
The DNA here is from genome assembly GCA_963573305.1 of Pyrrhosoma nymphula. Taxonomy (NCBI): domain Eukaryota; kingdom Metazoa; phylum Arthropoda; class Insecta; order Odonata; family Coenagrionidae; genus Pyrrhosoma; species Pyrrhosoma nymphula. Next base: position 58,195,331 of record OY754328.1, read on the forward strand.
AAGCAGGGGATTCCCTGGTAGAAGTCTGGCGATTAAGTTTGCTGCCGATGAGACATTGGTTGATGAATTCGGAACCAAAATAGATTATATGGTATGAGCTAAATTTTATAAAAATTGCTTTTTATTTTATTTACGATGACAGTAGGTTTCTAGGATTTTTACTTTAGTTCTCCGGAAGTTAAATCGCTCCGCTCTGATATGTTGACAAGCCGTGAATTCTGCAAAGTTCTATGGAAAAAAAGATATTCTACACCTCAGGTTTTATGAGTTGGCCAAGGTCTGTGGCCCTATTTTTGGCTTAGAAGAGATTTTTCGCCTTATTATTCAAATGTATTTCGTAGCAGTAACTTTTGGCTAATATAAATACCTTCAGTTTATGTAGGCTTTATTAGGCTTACCTGGCAAATTGGACTTAATCTTACTGGCATTAGTTTCTTTGAAGCCTTTTTCTCGCATTGAAGTACCATATCATTGATTGACCATGATATAAAGGTACTATAGTACCTTTATAACTGCTATAGCAGTTAGATCTCTTTAATCCTCCTAAAATTGCCATGAGAATCAGGATGTTGGGGTTGTGTACTGGTGCATTTGCTTTTTCCCAAGGCAAGTTTCATATACGTATCTAATATCTGTAATTTTTGTCTGATGTAATTAACTTCTGTGTGCATTACTCAACGCCAACACCTACCATGTAATTGTCCCTGCATATATCCACCAAAATAATGGAAAAGCTGTCATGGTTATCTTGATTAAAGGTATGTGTGTACCATGTTCTGCCATTTTCTTTAGCCAATATTCATTGTAATAATCCTCTTGTGAGCTCCCTTTACCATTAATATTAATTCTACGGGAATGCCTTTTTTTTATATTGATAAATTTTGAAGGAAGAAATATAAATTATAATATGGATGTTTTAGCATGTTTTGCTCAAGTTATGAAGCTGAAGGTATTGATAAAGGGATATTGAAACCTTGTACATATATCAGACAGGGACTAAAGTGTTAAAATTACATGAATGGAACAAAATAACTAAACACTTGTAAAATTGTGGTGTTACATATGTTTAACAACAAGACCAGAACTTATTTTGTTCCATCCTCGTAGTTTTGAAAAATTATAGGCCCAGACGAATGGAAATAGGATTAACTTTTAAGCACTACTTACTAGATTTCACATTTTTGCAACTGAGCTTTAAAGCTATTGTGCGCTTATGTGTCAGTTAGAGTGTCTTTGCTTGATGGGAGTGGTGAGGTCCACATGGTGGGGCAGGCTTCAAGTAGAGGTTGCCATATGTGCTGCCCATAGTGAGAGAGAGCTAGAGAATGAAACGCATACAATCCCTTCGCCTTCCAGGATGGGTGCAGGGGTCTTTCATCAAACTATACATGACAAATTTTGACGATACCAGCTACGGTATTACCTATAAGGAGTGACCCGCTATTACACATAAGTGTGAAATTCTACAGAGGAAAAATCATTTGCCTTGACCGGGACTTGTATCTGGATCATGGGCAAGGGCCTAGCCACGTTGACACACCGGTTCCCGTCAGATCACGGAAGTTAAGCAACGTTGGGCCCGGACGGGGGTTGGATGGGTGGCCCTCTTTTGTGCCTCTACCAGGGTGGATGGAGGGGTGATACTCCCTCTAGACCTATACTGGGAGGCCAGAGGGAGAACCCAGACCGGGAAGGTAGGAGGGAGGACTCCCTCCATACCTGTACCGGGAAGGTTGGGGATGGCCCCTCCTTCATACCTCTACCGTGGTGCTCTTGTCCCCTGTCTGCAAGTGGCAGGCAGGTTAAATGTGGGATGACACAATGGACCAAAAGGTCTGAGTGCCAGGAGGGCTCCAGAAGGCCCTCACCCACCCATACAATCTACTCTACTGTACCTGTATCCCTCGATATTGCACTGTGTGCTTTTGCCAGTTTAAGCTACCGAGGCATCCTTCTCCCCTGTGGATTTTTTAGGGCTTTATAAGAACAAGTCGTTTCAGGACTGCCACGACATATGATGTCGCAGAAGCAGTCCAAATGGTGAACTTGGCACCATAGCCCACTAGAATAAAGCAAAACATAGAACACAATGAGATGTTTGCTCCTTTGATGAATTTTCCTAAAATTTGTAATAGGCTAGTCCCTATATCCTCAAATTTTGTCAAAAAAGCAAACATCTCATTGTGTTCCATGTTTGGCTTCATCCATTATGAATTCAATGAATTCTTGAATGACAGCAACCTCATAAATAATTATGCATCAATTATTTCTGATGAGGTAGTCATTATTTGCACATATGATTTAATATTCAACATTTTTCATTTGTAATCTCTTCATGACATACATGGAGTTTAGATCTGTAGTTTGTTTCACAAAGCCATGCAAACTGTTTCCTTTTGCTTCCTCCCACCTAATAGGCCTATAAAATAAACATGAGTACCAGGTTTTAATTTGATGAATGTCAAGTTGTGCAGTGGAACAAAAGCTCACATATCTAAGATAAACAGATTATTAATTTACCTTTCCTTAAAAGGTATTGTCTTGTACTGTGCCCCCTGTAAATTGCCTGTTGAAAAAATTTATAGAATGAAGAATTTAAGTACATAATCATTTTAAACAATTATACTATAATAAGTACTCATAAATTAACTTAGTAAAATTGATCAGCCTGAAGGTAATGGTTCTCTATAACTACGCTTAACCCTTATACTGTGGGAAATGTACATGTACGCATGTACCGGCAACTGTGGGAAACGTACATGTCCGTGTGTACCGGCAACTGTGGGAAAACCGTTCTTGTACATTTGACCCTCTCTGTCTACCTGCTCCCTCAGCCCTTTCATATTTTTATGACCCGAACTCTTTCTTTCCAGCGGTGGACATATGGGAATCCACCCTTTTTACCCAAACCACTCCCTTCCCACGCTCTTTAGGGGTCGCATACCACTGCAATGAGGTGCGACCCTTTCTTTTGATTGCTCGCTCAATAGGTTCTGGTTGTCTCAAAAGTTAGTTGTCTTATGTTTGCACCCGGCTCAATTATCAACGGATTTTGTTGGTGTTTGGTATCAAACTAAACAGAAAATTGCTAGAAAAAAATATTGTCATATTTATTTTTTTAAATTATGCCTATAAACAAATTTTCAAAATTTTTTCAAAGTCCCACTAATCCCTCAACAAGTTCCGGTGCCCACCCCCTAGGATCCCGAGAAAAGGGTTGGGAGGGGATTACATGGGTCATATAACTGACTGGCCTTGGCCATGACCACCGAGATGTATATTTCGGGGGTCATGCCTTGGCCCGTGGGAAGGATGGACAAGCTCTTTCCGAATAGATATTTCCCACACAGGGTTGACGAAATGCTCTCTAGCTGCAGCAGCTTAAGGGTTAATTCTCAAGAACACTGTATCCCATATTCTCAGTCAATGAAAATGCATACAACATACTCATCTTGGTGTTCCCTTGTGGTGTAGGCTCAGTCAAAACAGCTTAATTCCCAGTGTTTGATTTGTAAGGCTGGCGCTATTTAAATAATTTCTTCCACATTTCCCTATCCTTGCATACCTCTTTAGCTTCAGTTACACACAATGCCTTCTTCATACTCACTCTCCTGTTCTTAAGACTCCTAGTGTTTCTGTTCTTAATTCATTGAATAATGGGCATTTTCTTTTTTCTAACTTTCCCCTGCAGCCGGTAAAAATCAGAAGATGCATACTATGGCAATTACTTGCAATGCATGAATGAGATTACTTCTTTGGCAAACATCAATCTCAATAAAATTGTGAACTACATGTAAAAATGTTATGCATTCAAAGCAAGAATATATTTGTGAGCTGCCCATAACAAGTGGTTTGCTAAACATGAGTAAACTCTGTAAGATTTAAGGTTTTGCCGGTGAATCCTTGTGATGTAAATTTCTTGGGTTTCTATCCAGGTGATGGTGGGTTGCACCAACGTTTCATTCACTTTGAGGACCATGGCAGACTACGCCGTCAAAATGTCGATGCAACCCACCAACATCACCCGGATGGAAACCCAAGAAATCTACATCACGAGTAAACTCGTGAGCCATCTGCAATGCATTAAGAGTCTCTTCCACCACATTCACACCTGGCTATCTTGATCTGCATCTTCCTCTCTCACTGTTCACTATTCTATGATATATCTGTATAGTTATTCAACTTATTCATTCTTTCGACATAGTCAATCCACTGTTTATACATGCCCAAAGCTGGTGCCTCCATTTCATATTCTTTCACAACCTATTCATTTCTAACCCTATTTCCTCTGCTTTTATGGTAAACACTTCTCAGATACATCATATCCGCTGCACTTAGCCTATTCTTATGTTTGTCCTGGCATACTCAAGTTTTGCTCCCATACAATAAAGTGGGAAAGAGTAACTTTTTGTAAGCTGCAATTTTTGCTTTCTTAGACGAAGATTCATTCCTTGATATGCTCCACACATGATATCACCTGTCTTCCCTTCCAGCAGTTGCGTGCCTTTTTATCTCCATTTATGCTACCATTTTCCACATTTGGCCTAAATGCGCAAAACTATTCACTTGCTCAGTTATTTCACCGTTCACCCTCATGATACAATCATTCTTTCCATTCTCTGTGACAAAAATCACAATGTACTTTGGTCTTTGATGTATTTACCTTCAATTCCATTCTCTCTCTTGCTTTATCCAGGAGTCTCTGTAATTCCACACATTTATCCATAAAATATTGATGAGCCATGGAGGCTTCCTTGTTTTACATCCTGTTTCATTTCAAACCAGTCACTCAATGCTACATTCACTCTCGAACTTGCTTTGCTATTATCATGCGTCACCTTCATAACATTCAGTAATTGCTCATTCACTCCATAGTCACTTAAAACCTGCCTCAACGTATTTCTCTTTATCATGTAGTGTGCCTTCTGTTAATCCATATTTGCTTAATATAGGTACTTTCTTTTGTGCATCAACACATTTTTATAGCACTTGCTGAAGTGCATTTAGCTGTGCATCCCCTCCCAAGAATAAGCTCACGTTGTACACTCCAGATTCAGTCAACTGTAATCTTCTATGACCTTTCACTAAATATTTTATCTGACAATTTTCCTGGTGTACTCTATGAAGCCTTCATATTCATTTTTATAGATTGAAAAAACTTTATGGCCTATTAAGATATAGAAATTTGAGAATCCTGCATTTCTTCAGAATTTTTGATCTTGCACTCAAAATTACAGATTTCATTGGTTGGAATTAGTAATTTCCCATGCTTTTTTAAATTTATCTGGTATTATGTACTTATTAAAAGCTCTTATGACGAATTTCTTGCCTGAATCTTGGTGGTGGCAGCATTGGCTGTGGACACATCAATACCATATTTTCTGGTGATATTTGCCAATAGCTCTCCATAAGTGATTGCACTGTCTACTGCTTTTCTTGCAGCTGTGAAGAGAATAAATCATCCTATTTTTATGTGACAAAATTTAAAAATAAACCTTGTTGAGTAAATGATAAAGTTTCAGTTGAAGCATTTACTGCTGCATTGCACCTAATTCTCAAACCAAGCATATTTTGCTGTCATTGATGTACAATAATAAAACATAGCTTACCTTTGCAGCAGCTTCTAGCATCTAATAGTGCCTCTAAATAATTTGCAATGAACAGGTATAAATGAGCAGGCTGTGCACGCAAAACCTGTAGTAGAGAACGCATGTGAATTTGCATGAGACTAGAGAGCATGAACCTAATTACTGGGATAGGATGCTGACAAGATAATTTATTAGTAAAATATTCAAGTTTCTACCGGCTCTCGAATTACTACCCCCTAAAAAGTATTGTTTGGAAGGTATATATCGTTTTCTACTAAAATGAATTATGAATGCTAGATTTTATACAGATTCTAATAGCTAAGGCAGATCCTCCTTCTACATTATGAAAAAATGAGTTTTGGGTCAAGGATCACATGAATGTTAGGATGAAAATTCCAGTTGAAAAGTTAAAATAGATTGACAGCACCTCTCTTGAAATATCTGTCATCATGTCCTTGAGACCAGGGGGTACGCCATAAATTCTCTTAGCGTTATACTTTTCTAATACAACGTCCATTGCAAATCCCTTAACAAGGAAAACTCAAATCATATAACTATGCCTAGCAACTTGTATTTAATAACAGTCTGCTTCTTCCAAAAATATGTCTTCGAGTAACGTGTTTCACATTTTAACCTACTTTATGAGGATGCAAAACTATTTCCATTAATTGAGAAAGACTGTGATCGAGGGCCTTCAAAAACTAGTGCTTATTAAGCCATTCATTCAATCTTAACAAAAAGTGTGTTTCTGAATCAGTAAGTGTGTTTTGATTCATTCACCTCACAATATTTTCATAAAATATTGGATTTAATTTTTTATATAAAATGTTATATTTATTTTTATCTCTTTTCCAAAAATCATGTGGCATAAATTTTAAAAAAGTGTTATGCATTTGATTAATTCGAATTCCCTCCTTACAACAGCGGATGTGTTATTTCGATTCTCATATTTTCCCTGTAGATGAGAGACCTGCCGTGACGTGGCGCTAACGAAGTTCTTTTAAGTTCTTCCGGATTGTCAAGGTGGGTGCACTCTTTTGAGAATAAAAATATGTGTTACATGTATTTAGATTTTCAAGGGATTCGTCTCGTAGTTACTTAGGCATATTAGCTGTGTATATTTTCTCTTAAGGAGTGATTCTCCTTCTAAATCATTACTTTTTCAGCTTTTCGCGGGAGGTAATCTTAAGACGCCATATTGTTTGAGCCGTGCACGTGTGCGGTCATTCGACGTAAAAGTGTGGTTTTTATGGTAATTGTTTAGTAAATATGATAGGCTATATTCGCTAAATTCGCATTGTGTGATTTTCCTGCAGATGCCGTCGATCACAGTGAAGGATGTCGACCAGCATAAGTTCGTCAAGGCTTTCGCCGCTTTCTTGAAGAAGTGAGTTGTTTTTCATGTATTTGTTACTTTAATAAGTTTCTTCGGTAGTTGCTGTTTCTTTTTGTTCATATTTGTAGTTAATTTCTATCTGAAAGTTGTGTGAATCACATGGTGGACGAAAATACGTAGCGCTATGTGCTTCGGTAAATCACGTTAACCTAGGTTGTTTGTACTGATTTACATGCTCATTTTCAGGAGTGGCAAAGTGAAGGTACCCGAATGGGTAGACCTCGTCAAAAGTGCTAAATACAAAGAACTTGCGCCGTATGAGGATGATTGGTTTTACACACGGTGCGCAGCCCTGGCCCGTCACATGTACATCAGATCACCCGTTGGTGTCGGAGCCGTCACGAAAATATTTGGAGGTAATTTATTCCTAGTGAAACTTGTTCGCTATGCTGTTTATCCTACGTGAGATAAACTTCGTACTTGGGTCTCTCGAGTAGTAGGCAAGACTCGAGGCACATCCTGGGTTATTTGATGTAGCTATTGGAATGGTTAAAGCTAAAAAGGTGAAGGCACAAGGAAAGTGTTATGTCATACGTAACATGAAAAGGAAAATGTGCGATCAATTCTTGAAAAATCAGTGTTTTGGATGGTGGACATGTAGTAATGGGGTGCTTTGTTATGGTGCACAAAGGTAGTGACTACAAATGATTTCAATTTTGGGTCCCATGAGAAGACACTTTAAGTTATAAATAGGGATAGTGACTTAATGCCTGCCGAAATCGATTTTATATTCACACACTTCATAAAAAAGCAGTATTATTCTCTTTGTCTACGACCTAGTTTCAACTGAAATTCATGTTCTTGCCCACTTCTAGCTTAGAATAAATGGTGTAGAAAACAATATCACGACTAATGTCAGGATTTAAAGTCAAAGATTATGCATGAAGTAAGTGAAATTGGGAGGTAGGGGATAAAACAAGATGCTATACATAGAGAAATTATTAATAAAATGAAAAATGTTATATTGCATCATCGAGCCATAAAAATATTCGTGGCTCATGGCTCACCCTAACAATCACAATATTTCAGGAATAAAAGTCCCAATCATGTATCTGCTAAATAGAGAATTGCCCTTACCATTTGAAATTATGTAATACTTTTGCATTGGCGATGGATCATCATGGTCCAGACTAGCATCATCAATCACAAAATTCACATTTGAGTTCACAGCATCATGAATTTCTCACACCAACTGTCAATTAAAAGCAAGCCATTATTTCAGCATTGCCCTCTGCTGTGCCTTGTGAACAGAACATCATTTTAGCTAGAGAATGCTCTTCCAACTTCTGTAGTAGATATTGACATGATAGTTGTTCTGAGACAAACCTCTGAAAACTGTGGGTGGGTAGCCCTCATGCTTAAGATCTAATCATGAAGAACACTATAATCACAGATTTTCTAAATGTCCATTTTGCACTCACGGTAGTTGATGCACCTACTATTATGTTCAGACAATTTTAATAACAACTAGATGATGCCAGTGTTGACCTCCATGACATTTCTCCTGAGATCATTCGAGGGTATTTGTACTGCAGTGTCCGGTCTGGGAGAAAATTTATTTCGCCTGCTTCCCGATCACCTTATACCACCTATTTCACTAATATTGCTACGGTACATATGTGCAATTATACTAACCTTTCATATTCTTCGTAAAACCTTTTCCTTTCATAAACTATTCACTTAAACCTGTGATGTGAATCTATTTCTGGATGCCATGTAGGAAATACTGAACTTTTCCTCCTAGTTCCCTCCTAGTTCCCCCAGTGGTCGAGCAGTTTCTTCATTTTCTATACCCTCCACCCATGACTATTCCCGCCTTCAACTTAAACTAGCCACACTTTACGATGTGTTTCACACACGCCCTTCCCCTAACATTTTACACGTATCTCCGAATTTTATTACAAATATTTCTCTTACACACTTTCCTCCGCACTTCCCAATACAATCATCAACCCTGTCGGGGGATATTTTTCTTTTAAAAAATTCTCTAAAACTTTGAAGGTACTACAACTACACCCCCCTCCAATCATCAACCCTCTCAGGGGATATTTTTCTTTAAAAAAATATGCTACAACTTTGAAGAGACTACAACTACACCCCCTACAATCATCAACCCTCTCGGGGGATATTTTTCTTTAAAAAATATGCTACAACTTTGAAGTTATTACAATTATCCCCTCCTACAATCATCAACCCTCTCGGGGGATATTTTTCTTTTAAAAAATACGCTACAACTTTGAAGTTACTACAACTACACCCCCCTACAATCATCAACCCTGTCGGGGGACATTTTTCTTTTAAAAAATACGCTACAACTACACCCCCCTCGGATCATCAACCCTCTCTCAGGATTTTTTTTCGTAAATGGTCATTTCTCTTAACTTCCTTTACCTCATTTTCTCACTTTCCTGATTTTCCACCACTGATATTCCTCCGTATTCCCGTTTACTTAAAATTGCATTTTTATTCTTTTTGCACCTATAAATACCTTTTTACCATTCGAAATTGGCCATTTCCAGGCTGCGTACCGTCCCACTCTAGCACCTGTTTCACTCCATAGGCCCGCAACCTTGTTGGGGGGGTGGGGAAAGGGCATATTGTAGACGTGAAATTACCCAGTATCCCTCTAGCAGGACTTCCGAAAATCTCGGAATATGGTGTCTAAATATCACGAAAAATACGTAAATTTGGTCATTTTCAAACTTTATTTTCTCCAAAACTAAGAATCTCTAGCCTTTTTTCCTTACATTTATTAAATGCGCATTCCTTTCACTTTCCTTTCCCATTTCTCTAATATCCCTTACTTTTATACTATTCTTACACAAAAATTTCTCCCAGACTGGACCCTCTGATTCATTTACCCATTCGAGAAGCACACAATGGCATTTCAGAGAATGACCACAGGTGACCAGCCCCTCACATTCTTCCTCATCCTCTTTGTTCAAGTTAACAAACTAGCAGAGCATGCAAAAATTTAGAAAAACAAATTATTCTCTTGCATAAGCAGTCTGGAGACTCCAAAAATTGGCAGTTACAGAGCTCATTTTGCCAGATGATTCGGAATGAATGCTTTAATCTGCTGATGCTGCTGTATAGTGAATGTTGCTTTTAAATGCTCATATATTTGTAGATGTACAGTTCTGTTTTAAAAAATCACACCACTTTGGTGCCGAAAAATTTCAAAATCCTGAGTTGACAATGTGACAACGTGGCCGAACTACACCCCCACGCAGGAAAACATATGAACTCTCCGAGTGGAACAAGGGCACTTCCTGCCGGTAGTTGGGCAAGGGGAAAGACCCATGGATGGAAAATTTTGACCTGCAAAAGGGATTATATCACAGGGGAGAGGTAGGGATCCTTTTCTTGTGATGTATGAGCGCGATGGAAAGGGAGATCTGCGAAGTTCAGATGTGCCAAGATCCTTGCTCACCACTGCAAGCAGCTGCGGAAGGCAAATGCCCATCTTGGGCCTCTTTTCCCTGAGTTACTTTAGTTTCTTATGGCTATTTTATTTTATATGCATTCATTAACGTATAAACTTATTAAATTTTTAACATTTGATCTGTAATTCCTTGTGATATTGCAAACATTATATATATTTGAAATTGTGCAATATATTCTGAATTGAAACTGGATCACTCTATTTCGCTCTGTAGTAACCAATAATGTCAGGCTCGAATTTAGCCCACAACTGACCTTCAAAGTACTCTGGGAAAACATTTTCTAGGGGCAATATATTTATGTACCAACAAGTGTTTCATTTAAAAACTCCAGAGCTTTGAATTTCACTTTCTTTTTGCAAATTATTTTAGTGTCAATTCGAGGCTCAGAAAGAGGGATGTGCAGATTGAAAAATGCACCTTTCGTACTCATCCCATGCTTTTTGTGAATTCGTTAGTTTTATTATCCAATGTAGAACTTCAAATACGTGTATATGTGTTCACTAATGACATTATACCATATATGAATGACTTGAGTGGGCTGACATCTTAGATTAATGGCTGTATAAGGTTTAAGTTTGTTCCCTCTTGCTTCTCCGCCATGACTACATTTTCCGTTCATCATAGGCCAGATTTTTCTTATACGAGTTCTATAGAAAAAAACATTCGTAATAGCACTTTCTACAATGTGTTTTGCTACTTTTTTCCTTACTTAACCCCCTCCCTCCTAACTCGGCCGAAACCGGCCGTATGGTGTTCTCTGGCCGCTCGGTGAATTTAAATTCCCAGTATTCAGAAAGAAGAATCTACGGCCAGTTTCGGCCGACTTAAGAGGGAGCGCGTTTTTGGGTATTTAAACTTCAGAAGGAAAAGGGTTAATTCCCTAAGCAGCAAATATTTTTAGCAAAGTAAAGAAAATTTAACCAAAGTTCTGTAAAAGGCACAGAATTAATTAAGACGTTTTGAAAGTAATAGGGATTTTGATACCATAAGGACTTCTTCTAAGGTCAGTCTTCTTCTCATGCCCTAAAGATGGTCGTTTCTCCGAGTCGCGCAGCCCAACGTCTGAGGTCCCGAACATACCTCTACGCTTGCCACCACCATCACGCATTGAAATAACATCAAAAATCGACGTTCACTTAGAAGAGGAAATCACAAATCATCATTGTTCATTATCACCCTCCAATTTGTGTGTGTCCCTTGAATAATTAATTCCTTGATTTATTGGTGTTTTTTCACGTTCGTGCTATTTCGGATTGAGTTCATTAACATGTTTTATTCTCACATTGATGTGGTCAGAAGCTTTATAAATATGTGATCTCAATGTTTTAAGACTAGGAATAGGCTCAAAAGAAGAAAATAACGTTCCGAATTGTCGTAATTTCCACGAGTTTACCGTAGGATTTATGGTATAGACTCATAATTTGGATAATAACAATACCCATTAGATTATTGCTTGTATAATACCAGTACACTTCTGTTATTGACCACGCAGCCATTTCCCTAAAATTTGGTCTAATAGCGATAAGAGACGAGGGCCTCCCTGCGACAATGATGCAATATCGTGAGCTGCACGAGATTGAGGACCTAGGTTGAGAGGAGAAGAGAGAAAAGACCTCAGGCAGGAGACCTTTCTCATGCGACTAGCTTCACCCAAGTCGTCGGCATATAGATATTTAGTTGCAATACCTCCTATTTACGATTCTCTTCTTCACCTGCGAAGTTCTGCGGTCATAAACTATGGCCACCATGCGGATATTCCTGTAATGCATTAAAAGCAATCTTATAAATCTCCTTAGTGGTCCCTTAAACTTATAGGGCTGTCTCCGCTACCGGAACTGCATTTTTACATTCACTATCTCCTGCGTCCTTTATTCAAAAAAATTTACCGCAATGGTCTTTGATGGTTGTGGAAGGTGAGATATGCATGAGGGTTACAGGTCCTAATACAGCTAATTGCACGCGCATGCGTCCACAGCTAAATAATTATTCATATCAGATTTAACTGATTGCAAGAGCTCCGAAAGCATGTGAAGACATTTCCATTGGTTAAAGTGCAACTAATGTTACGCTCAAATTGGTTATTCGATGCCTCTTTCCGTTCTTCAAAGGATGAGGACAGTGACAACATAAGAATATTCCCGACTACTTATTGTTTATGGGATACCTGCAGACTGTCACAAAATAACACAGACTTCTTCGGTCTATCTTAGGAAGCTTGAAAATTTAAATTTAGATCATCAATTATGCTAAATTTGAATCGATCGGAAAATACTTATCAACAGGTTAACATCTACATTTGCGTAATACCGTGCAAGCCACTGCGAGGGCGTGTGGCAGAGGGTGAACTTTCGTTTTTCAACTGCACTCATTGTCACTGAACTCCACTGACTATTTTGATGAAATCGCGAGAATATTGAACCGTACGACCGGATAAGTTCACGTGGAATCACGTTAAGTTATTTTTCTTTGTGTACGCTCCAGGAACATACTTGTTATTCACGCCCTTCAGCCCTTGAAAAGAGTGAGTCTCTTTAGGTGCCATGAAACATTCCAGAAATACACAAGTTAGGATTTTTTTGCATGTTGTTCATACACACTTTCAAATTAAATAGAAATTTATTTAATCACAGAGTGGTTGAACAGTGGACACCAGCTAGGATTCTTGGCGCATTGTGATTCAGTATGGGTAGTTGATTTACTTCGCACATATTATCAGTGATTATTTTACCTTTTGGGTACCCTGCACTTTTAAGTAGCAGTATTCGGCCATATCTAGGATATACGCAATCGCAATCTAGTGCTCTAGTGGAAAGGGACAAGGGAGAGGTGAATGCCTTATGGGGGGCGGCATGTTCCCTCTGACCACATTGTTGAGTCCCTGTGTTGAGACAATGGGGATGGGGAGGACCGGTCTCCGCGAAGAATAATTTTCCACTGCCCAAAAACCTTACTCCATACGTTTTATTGCACCCGCGACCCCTTCCACGCGGTTTACCTCGGGTCAACATCCTCTGAGTTTATGCCCTTGCAAGCCAGTGCCCATGCAGAAGGGTTGATCCGGAAGCAGGTAAAACATTAGAGACGTCTGCCCATCAACTCTTCAACCTGAGTGATTTTAAGTTTGTTTCTAGTCACATTACCAGGCGAATATTTCAAAACATTTAAATACCCACGAGTGAACAAGTTTATCAAAATGGTTTCTCGATTTAGGTTTGATGGTCTCTTATTAATTTAATTCATGGTGTGAAGGAAGTAACCATTCACGCACAAAAATGAATCGATTCCGTCCATTTAAGAAATATATCAAAACTTATTGTTTTTTTGTGGTATTGTTTGGTGTGCAATATGGTCGAATAATAGAAACATGTCCATCAGAAGGGAAAGAGAGGAACAGCATTTGCAATTAGTATTCTCAGTTGGGATTTATGTTCGTAAGGAAATTTACTAACTGCCGTCCACACTCCGCAATCGGAGCAATTGGCCCCTCGAGAGGAGATAGCCGGGAGGCGGCCGGGTGCACGTGCGTCCCGTGTGCGAACCTCTCCTGACGGGGAATTCGCAGCTAGACATGCTTCCTCGCCGCCCCACCCCTACGGGAGGAGGGGAATAGTGTGTGGCGATCCTTCGGCAGGGGTAGGAGGACACGTGGCTCAATGCCATGTTTGGGCATAAGGGTAGAGCGAGAGTCGGGGGGTATTTTGCGACCGTCATGAGAAGCATTGGAAGAAGGCCGACTGTCAGTAATCCCTTGGTCCCTTCCGCTAAGAAAGGAACGGAGGGCGGAGGAGGGAAGGGGATTTGTTTATGATTAGAGCTTCCTGAGGCTCCGCTAGAGGGAAGCCGTGACGCAGCGTTGTCAAATCACCGTCAACTCTGGACTTTCGGCTCTGAAGTGGTAACTTTTCATTGGAAGTGCCTGTACAAGGTCCAAACCTACGCCTTGCAAAGAGACTCCTTATCAAACGGGTCAAATTCAAATGATATTAGGACTGCTTACAGGGCACTACTACATAATGAGGCACCTCCTCCTACTAGGGATTGTCAAGTCGGCTAGATATAGATAGTGCGAAGAGGCGGATAAAACCACGTCTTATATATTATGCGAGTGTCCTGCGTTGATGAGAGCTTGGAACAGACACCTGGGATCACCATTTTTGAAACCTAATGAAATTAGGGGTATCCCAATTGGAGACCTACTAGCCTTCAGCAAAACTATTAGGCTCTAGGGGTACTGCACGCAAGGTGGTCGGCACAATGGGCCATTAGGTGTGTGCCTCAGGGACCTCGTAGGAGGTACTCCATCAAAATGTTATTCTAATATAATCTAATCCAACCCCTCCCTCAAAAATCCCATAGCAGGTCAAAATCGTCCTTCGTGGGGAGGTTACTTCTCAGCAAAAGAGTAAGGAAGTAATTTGCACCTTGTTCCGCTCAGGGGGGTGTGGTTCAGGTTGTCACATCATCAGCTCGGGACTGAAATTTTTTGGCACCAAAGTTGTACACTTTTTGCACGGAACTGTACAATACCCACATTTACAAGATGATAATGGGTAGAGAATAACTTCTATAGTAGACACTCCAATTTATTTTTTTTTATTTTTGGAGAGAGTGATTATAAGCCATGGTAGCATAATTTCTTTCACATTCTTAGTGCAAGACTTCTAAAGTTGGTGAATTGTCATCTCTGCCTATTTTACTGCTTAGTCAGCTCGCTCATTGGCTATTTTCTGATACTTTAAGGGACATTATTGTTGTGCCACCATTATTTATTCATTTCCTTCTGTGTTTTATACGAACAAGCATCTCCTATTGCACCTTTGCTTGCTTTCTTTTTTAAAATTTAACCGACCACGTCTAAAATTGCTAAGAGTTAGAAAGTCCTCTACCCATGCAGTGTGAATCAAAGACGTGCACCTTAAAACATAATTTACCTTTAAAATACTTACCACTTAAAAGGGAAATGAAACTATTAAGTTTCTCAGCCAATTTTCAATTAATTGTTATTTCAGCTCATCATTAAGTCATGTAGAATAATGAATTGGTAGAACTATAGGGTAACAAAAATAAAGTAATTAATATTTTATGGTGTAAGTTACATGTTTACCATGTATACAAAGCATGAAATTATGGTGGATGAGCATTTAAATCCAGACAGTTAGTATTGGGGAATGTTCTTTTTACTACATAATTTATTAGATTCTTTGGAAGTGAATTATTGTATCATCGTGAAAAATGCAAGACGAATGTTGTATTTTAAAGTGGTATTGACTGAGTGCATTTGCATGCCTTCTGGTGATGGAAATTATTGTTCATTCACTGTGTTGAGGGTGTTTCCAGATTAATGGAGATGTTGTTTTTGGTATTAAGGAGTGGAGTGAATTATTCTTTCTCCTTCACTGTATTTGTGTAATTATTATTGAGTATGATTGAGTCAGTCACTTTTTGTATAGGTCGCAAGAGGAATGGGGTGTGCCCATCCCATTATTGCCGAAGTTCCGGATCTGTAGCAAGGAAAGCATTGCAGGCTCTCGAAGCCCTCAAGTTGATAGAGAGAACTGTTGATGGTGGCCGCAAGCTCACCGGACAGGGCAGGAGGGACTTGGATCGAATTGCGGCACAAGTTAAACAAAAGAAGTGAATGTTGTAATAATAATAAAATTGGTTTTTAAAGTGATCTTGATTTATCATTTCACAACTTGCCCTTTTTCTTTTTGCTGTTCATTGAGGGATTTCATTTAATGAGGAATCATGGAGATTTTTTCAATTGGCTGATGAGGTATAGGGTTTAATGAAATCATGCAGTGAAAGTGTGAAATAAGTTTAATGTGTCAGTTTTCAGGCAATGGTGGTGGAAGGATAAGTCTGCCAAAGAGTGGTGACTGCAGTTGGTCCTATATATACTGAAGCCGAAGCATTACTGCTCATTTTTGCACTCTTGTGATTCATTACAGAATTTTGTAGTATTTCTCATTTGAATCTAGGTCTCAGACTTGCTTATTTTGCTTGCTTGCTTAAATTTATAAGCAGACCCACTTTTGTTGCATTCTCTAGAAACAAGGGATTTTAATAAGCATATTTATGATCGGAATTAATTGGTCACTTCCTTAGCATGAAGTAGGCCACAGCAGAGGTCACCATCCCGACTTTCATTAACATTCACAAGGTAAGACGTTCTGAAGACCATAACTGCTTATTTTTTTTATTGAGTACAATGTAGGTCTGTATGCAAGTCCCCCAATTTAAATTTAATATTGGCTGTAAAAAGCGTTAGGTGAGCTATTTCCAAGCTGAAAGAAAGAAAACTACCGTAATTTGCTAATGGCTCATAAGGGAAGAAATTGATATGTTAATATGAATAAATGGTCTTATTACTTCAGAATTTGCGAGATGTGTATATTGTCTCATCAATATCTCTCAATGAAGTAAAGCTGCATAGTAACTTCGTAAAGAGCCTGTGCAACCGTCAATACTGCCAGTGTCTAAAATACTTCAACACTTAAGAGAGCAACCAAGGCACACACTGCCAAAAGAACAACAAATTTGCTTGAACATCCAACAAGTTTCTAAGAACTGGCAAAATATTTTTTGTTAATTTCCATTCATGACAATGTTATTGCTCTTTAATTTAGGGACTTACTGTGATTCTTTTGAGCTGCAATTATTACGTCAACATTATTTTCCTTTTATATTATGCATGGTAAATGAATTGGAAGCCAAGTATTTCCTTTCTAGAGATAATTTTGTGCAACAGATCACACTTAATCACCCAAAGACTTGACCAATGGAAAGAGTATAATTGGGTTGCTACAGAGATGGCTGGATTTTTTTTTTATGCTGAAGATTTCTATAGTACATATTCTTTTAGTGGTCCACATTTTAAGTGCGATAAAACCCTGTAAGATACATAATAAAATATTTGAGGTAGTAATACCCTCCTGAAATGTTCCTTGTGGAATGGTATTTTTTATTCAGTCCTGTTATTTAAAAGAATAACTTCCTAGTGAATGGCAAGGGCCTAAGAAAGCTGTTTTCAAATTCATTTGAACATATTCATTAGTTCCAAAGATATTGCAATCAGTCTGCTATTTCCCTTTCATATTTATATAGGGAATGTTTTGTTCTCTCTTTTGCCTACATAGTTGAGGAGTAAAAGATTTCAGTGAAAATTGATTAGGTAAGGTCTTATTTAGTGAGCTAACTAATGGCATGAATGTTATTGCATTTTAGTGATAGAACCTGATGATTTAATCCTTGTAAGCAATAGTATTAAAGTGGATATTGCATACTGTTCCATGGCTCCAGGAAGAAAATTGTTATTTGGCTGAATATGCCTTCTGGCAGACCCCTGAACTATATTGAGGTCTCTCTTTAATGAAGGTTGAAATTGGAATTGTCCAATGGATAAAAATTTATTGCAATCTAAGTTCTGCATTTGAACATAAGTCACAATAAATCTTTGTCCAGTAGAAAATTGCACTTTCAAACTTAATATGTTGAAATTCCAACTTATCACATCTGATACATCTCTTTTTGAGGTTGAATTCTATGCTCAGCAACAGTGCCATGGTTTTATTCCTAAGCCTATTAGGAGATCAATAAGGTTATTGTTTAATTTATGCTGGTAGAAATGTCTTATTTGGAGGACGTATTCCACCTTAATGCACTGCATTATATTTCCCACAATTTTTGCTGTGATTTGAAGTAGGAAAATAATTAACATCTAGACTCTGGCTGATATTTCAAAAAAGTATTTAGTTCAAATTTGAAATCATTTGCTTGGTAAAACTGCTGAATGGGTCCTAGGTCATTCTCTAATTCAATGAGTTGGAATGAAATATTTGTTTGAAAATGGATGTTTTTACACAAATATTGTAGTGCCTCGTGGAAATGGTTCTTGCCAAACTTCTAGGCAGTTTTCTCTGTGACGTTAATTCAATGAGTGAACAAATTTATGAGATAAGATGTTATTTATAAACTTGCATAGTTATTGCCATGCATTTTGTTTGGGAAGGTTATTTAGTGAATGTTTCCACGATATTCTAATTGCCTAGATGAGATAGTTTTCAGTCGACTGGGGTGGATATATAGCCTGAATGCAATTCATCCTTGTTATTGAAAGCTATTCTTTTACCCTTACATCCTTGGGCATTTTGTTCCTTTCACTATTTTCTTCTAACGTGACACATGCCCTCTTTTAACATGTGGGAGTGATGAACATGACACAAGTGGCTGGCATGTCTCACATGAGTTATATCAATTAATTATTTCAATAGTTTAATTGAAAACTTAAGGACCTGGGAATTGTCAACAATATTGTACGATATTAAATTGTTGAGGCCTATTTTGCTACTCACTGACTGTTAGTTCAGGATCCAAGAAGACTAATGGATATAGCGGTAGGTGAAGTTCCAGGTGCAGATCCACAGGGGGGAGGGATAAATGTATTGGAAGGAGGAAAATAAAGGAAAGACCGCAAGCTAGGGTGAGGCAGGAGAACCAAACCACTTTGTGTAAAAAGGGACAGATTTTGGGTCCCTATCTTAAGGTCTCAATACTCGGAACTGAGTGACAGGTAATGAACAAAACCATTTCTGGAGGCACTCATGTTGGCTGCTATTTGAAAGACTTGATCTGATCGTTCTCACTAAATAATCTTCCACCCTCACAGCAGGGTTTTAAAAATTTCATGACCCAAGATTCCAAATTATCTGCAGTGCAGCAGCATGAGATTTTGTGACAATTCTAAATCCTTGGTGTCCCTCAGTTCAGGGAATGATGTACCCAAGGAGTGATTTATAGTCATAGCAATTCCTGGGCATTCACTCAATAGGTGGGATTTGGTTTTATCTTTATATCTACACCAATTAATGTAATATGTAGTCTATATTTATAGGGTTTTATACTACATATTTAAAAAGATCTCTGGTCCCAAAAATGGGCCCTTAAGTGGTTTATGCTATGCATGTATTGGGTTAGGTCCTGTGGTTTCATTTTTTGCTTTTTTAAACTACTTTCACTCAGATACATACGCTAACATTTATTTTATCTGAAACCCGAAAGAATAAAGTTCTCATTTTTTCAATCGATTCTCCTCTTATATGAGGAGTTATGAAGGGAGTGTGATCCCGAGCAACGCCAGGTAATTTAGCTATATCTTTAATACATATAAAAGTAGTAGTCCTGACTGACTGATTCATCAACGCACAGCCCAAACTACTGATGATAGAACTGCGAAATTTTGAGGATATATCCGTACCGTGGAGTATAGGCGCACTAAGAGAGGATTTTTGAAATAAACAATTTTTGGGATTATTTTTTCTTTTAACACTTCGCACCCCACCGCAGCAGCTAGTTCATATATAAAAATGCAATCCTGTGTGTCTGTTGCTCCATTTCGCTAAAACTACTGGACTGATTGAGCTGAAATTTGGCATGTCGATGGAAAATATTGGTATCTGGTTGTCTGTCCATCTTTTATACAAATGTACAGTTTTACTCGGATCGTTCTGACATTTTGCAGATTAATAGTTCAAGAAAGGAGGAACATAGTAGGCGCTTCTAAAAATATCTCAGGGTCCCAAAAAGGTGGAGGCCCTAAGGTGGTCCATGCTAACAGTACTTTCACTCAAGATAGACTGCTGGGATTTATTTATCAGATGGTTGAATGAATGAAGTTTCTTTCAATTTATTTTCTATAATGCTTTGTATTTGTCTGAAAACCATGTTTTTAGCTGAAAAATTCACATTTTTCTCTGAAATCAACAATAGCATATTTCATTGACAACCAGAGATTTGATTTTCAAAGGATATTCATGCCCCTATCATTTAAATTTCACGTTTTCCTGCAGCCCCTATCGCAGCACATAGAAAGAAAATCTGTTTAAGAAGGGCCCAGAGTCCCAAGGGCCCCATGGTAGATTGCTTCTGGGGGTAATCGATAAATTAAATGCATACAGTGGACCGCTTTACGATGGATTCACGATCTGCATGCTAGGGAGTTTCAAAGCGGGCTGATTATGCGTGCCCTTTAAATTTTCCATTCCAATTCCATTAAAGTTTAAATATTGGTTAAATAACATTTTAAATTATTGAATTCCAGCATATTTCGTACCTATAATGTATTGTGTATCACTAAATGCATTGGCAATGATTTAGTTAAACCAATCCATCGTCCAGTAACATACTGATTCACTTTATGATGAAATTCACAATATGATCAGTCCTATGGAACGGATTACCATTGTAAAGTGAGGGTCCACTGTATTTACAAGTATACTCTTCAATGTCTGTTCTCAAAGTAGCTCTCAAATGGGCACTATATGTATATGAGAGAACAGTTACATAGTAAACGATACTCATAATGGAATTAAATAGACTTCGCATGCAATTAAGTGTGCAAGAATACTTATGTGCAGCGAATTGTAATACTAATGGCTCTGTTGCTACAACAAGCAGTGTTGTTTATTATCGTTTAATACTCATATTACATGTAGTGTAACTGTGTCGCTCATTATGATTGTGAACTGATTGTTAGACCAATTCCCACATCATAAACGTTACGAATTATTTATATATGTTTAAAAGTGTTAAAGTGCAGTTAACTGACATTCACTTATGTTTGGGTTTCCCGTGCATGATGCCCAACACTCATTCCTCCGTGCACCTGGAATACACCCTGATAATAATTTAGAAGGAACCAGCAGGACCTTCCAGGAATTTTAAAAGGATTAGCAGGACATAGCTTGAACATGGACAAGTATCCTGCTAATATTCCATTGTGGGATTTTGTGAATTTTTAATAAAGGAAATTATTTAAAGAAATGCTTAAAATGGATTAAAGAAAAAATATACAATTATTATAGTGAAAGATATATCTTCAATATCAATATTGTAACACTGAAAATATGAATGCAAACAACATTTAAATAAATACTTATTTTTTCTTGAATGTATTTAAGTGTTTCTTTAAATAATTTTCTTAAATAAAATTCAGAAAAATCCCACTGGAATATTAGCAGGATGCTGTCAATTTACTTTAAAGTTAAAGCTGAGTCCTGTTAAAATTCCTTCTAATCCTGCAAAAGTTCCTGCTACATCCTGAAAAAGTTCCTGCTCAAGATCTTGCTAAAATTTCTGATAATCAGGCTAAAATTCCTGCTAATCCTAGCTAAAACTCCTAAGTACATCCTGCAGGATCCTGCTAACTTCCTGCTGGTTCTTTCTAAATTAATATGTTGATAGATAAGTATAGGTATTTATTTCACACGCAACTACCCAATTAGGGGCTGTCAATAAATGACGTCCACACGATTGGGGCTGGGTGTCACCACCTTGTGACAATGTGTGACAGGGGAGTCGGGGGGCTATGCTTCATGTGACATCCACACTTTCACTGTATATTGTCTTATTTTTACTCAGACTGTGGGGGGGAACAGAAGTTTTATCATTGTTGTGGCATCATTAAAGGAGGGGGGGACACTATTTGTGACTGTGATGGGGTGGAGGGGGTCTAGTTTGGCCCAAAATTGTGTGGCATCATTTATGGACAGCCCCTTACAATTTGAATCATGCATCTAATGAAACAAAAATAAAAGACAAAATATTGGCCATTTAGGTACAATCAATTTCACAAGGTGATAATCATAGAGAACACACGTAGTCAAGTGGTAGAGGAGGAGCGAGGTCATGAGGAAGAATAATCATGAAAAGGCAACTGTAAGAAACAGAGGAATTATACCTCAACATTATCCCCAGTTATTAATGGGTAATTATATCAATTGGCCATTGAAAAGCCAAAAGTCATGAAATCCAAGTATTAAAAACTGTCATGGTATGTAATATTAGACTTAAGCCCTGTGAAATTCCTCATTATCATTCATTGCTGATAACCTAGTGGATAATGCAGATGGTTCAGGGTGGAAAGGTTACGAGATCAATTCCTTGCCATGGCAGTATTTTTTACAATTTTTTTACAGGTTTTTATTGCTTTAATTTTTATATATTGTTTTCTTATCATTACTTCAATGAAAAATATGTATAGGTACTTATACTATGGATACTGTTATTCATTTTCATATTTGTATAAAGAACTGTCCTGCTAAATCTTGCTAATCCTGTGGGCAATTTCCTTCTTTATTTTTATGAGGGCAGTCAGCGTGTTTACCACAACGAACAAGATAGGTTACGAACTCCTCAAATGAGCACGCTGACAGTATTTTTCAGGCTTTGTTGTTTTCTTATAAAATATGTTCAATGTGTGTTTTTCTTATAAAATAAGTTCAATGTTTTTCACACCTGTTGAATTTCAGCGGGTACCTTTGTTAGTACTCTAGATTGTAATTGCTGGTGTTTCTCCAATAGGTGCAGGCAATACCTTTATGTAATAGCCAATTCCTTCCTTTGAGGGTTCATACCTTTGTTCTCAAATTAATTCAAATGAAAGGACCCTTTTGCTTTATCTTGAGATGTGTTTATCAATGGCCCTCCTGGTTTGTCTCAAGCCTTGGGCTGCGTGTCTGACATAAAGTCCAAGATCAAGGGGTAGGCTGTAGCCTGCACCTTGATCTTTTGACTTTATGGTGGAAGGTATGTACTATGGGTAAGATGGCTGTAGGTCGAAGGGACCTCAGTGAGTGGCTGATTTTCTAACTCATCTGCCATTTTCATTTGTGGTTAAACCCTCCTGTCTTGTGGCCTTGAATGGTTCTACTTGCTGTTGTAGAGCTATTTCTCATGTTCCTGAAGCAGTTGTGATTTTCGTCAGGGTGGGTTTTCGATGCAGCTGGACTATCTGTGCATGTATGTATCAGGTCAGATGGTCCTTAAGTAGAGTTGATATTATGGAATTCACCTCAGCCTGGTATAGTCTCTAGTGTTCCCAATGGGATATTAATAATTTTATTGATGGATGTTTTGGGTTATTTGCTGAAGACCCCTGCTCCTGACTTGTCTTTAATCTTGCAGCTATCTGAATATCCAGGTGGCATAAAATTTAGAGAAAATGTGAGGTGAATGATGTTCCAGGGAGGAAGGTTTCTGTAAAAGGTTGAATATAAGTGATGTGGTTGATTAGAATTGAAGTGTGAAAAGGATGTAGTATAAATGTATGTTTTTTTTATTTGGGTTAGTTTTGGAAGATTTTGTGACAGCTTGTGTGAGTTATGCTAATAATTTGACTGCAAAACTAAATGACAGGAGGGATGGATGTCTCAATCCAAATTTAACCCTTTTACTGCCAGCCCATTTCGGGTAGGATGTGCGAAGAATGCCAAGGCTCTCTTCAGGTTTTTAAAGGAAGGCCATTATATTCAGGTATTTGAAGTTGGGCCGATAAATCAGCCCGTGGCAGTTTTCACACATCCAAAGTGGGCCGATATATCGGCCTGCTGGCATTAAAAGGGTTAATGGGACTATTTAAGTTAAGAGAAGTGATTTCCCATATATGTAACTGGTTAGGCAGGTATGATTGAGGTTTAAGGATGGAGTACACAAAGGGTGATTGATAGGCTGACTGAATGAAATGAGGAATTAAATAGAGGAGATCGAACAACTTACTAATTAGAGGAATGATAGAGAAGAATTGGGGATAGGAGTTGAAGAATTTTGCTTTCCTAAAATATTTACCAGAGGGATAAAGTCAGGTGTGCTTAACAGTATGTAACACTTTCCACTCCCAAGCCTGTGCAGTGCTGGGGAAGGCATATATTTCTTAGTGCAACTCATTCATACATGGTATCGCCAGTGCTGTCTATTTTGTGACAATGTTTTCAGTGGACTCTTGTTTCCGGGGTACGTGTACCCTGGAAACGAGTTGTACTATGTTGTTACATTTTGTTCAAGAGATCCCAAATCAGCAGTAGCACCGTTCATATTTCACTTCCTTGCGAGTTTTTTCCCATGTTGCCTCAGAGTCGTTGCCAGTCATTTAAATGTTTCTAAAAAGGCCACTAGACTAGATTCTGTATGTAGAACCCGCTGAATGGATGAGCTAAAACCTTGTTGTTTGGTAGTAGATATAGCAAAAGGGGTTGGTAGATATTTGTCTCTGGAAATGTGGGTTTTCTTAAGGAATGCTGAAGACTGCAAGAGAGAGGTGTGGTTGGGTTAGCTGGAATTGGAAGGAAAAAAGTTTTGAAATTTATGACAGGGAATAAAATTACGTGGAAGGTATTTATGTTGATTCAGAAAAGAGAAGAATGAGAGGAACTTTTTGGGATGCCCTGGAAATGTTTTTAATTTACTTGTTAAGGATGTGATTACTTACCCTCTTCGTACATTATTTTGTGCTGTCCACATGGGCTTCTCCAAGATTTGAATGGAGAAACCATATACATATTTAGTTAGAGCTACACATCTTAGCTACCACTAAGAGCCATTTTTCTGCACTACCAATAGGTAATTTACACATGGAGCTCACCCCAGTTTGAATAGTAGTAGTAGAGGTTTAAAGCCTTATGATGCTGCATGAGAAATTCCTCTTAAGGATCTACAATCAGGTCTCGTTTGGTTGCCCTCTTGAGAATTCTTATGCACTTTAGCCTTGGTGCAGTGGAGACGCAGCTTCAGTATTTTGAGATTTTGTTTTTTGTGGGCCTAAAAAATGTTCATAATTATGACCTAGTACTTAGCCTTAAGGTCTTGAATTATTATTTTTAGAGTAAGTTTTATTTTGTAAGATTATGAAATCTGTAATTGGCATATCACTGTACTTATTTTAGCGAGTTAAATCAAGTCATTAGTTCCCATGTAAGAGTTTTATGAGGAAGGAGTTTGAGGAATAAGGCAGGTGGACCAAAGTAAAATAACTAGGGATGGGATGCATGTTTTTGATGTTACAATGAGCTCACTCAGTGATTCAACCTGAAGGTTGGTTTGGATAGTTGAGGGTAGAGCTTACCCCAGACTAAGCCACAGGTGTGTAAATTCCACACATTCAGGGTAGGGGGGCCAGTTCCTTTCCCTGGGCCACCTCGCACTCCTAGGATTTTTTTGTTCAGGGGCATCCAAAGGCTTCACTTGGATTTGAACCCGGGACTCTTCGATCAGTAGCCAAGCGCTCTAACCACTAGGCCATCATGCTCCCTCATTACGAAGAGCATGACTTAAGAAATCTTAATTGGGTACAGTCATTCTTCCTCCTTGATTTCCCTGCTCATTGTTAGTGTGTGGAAATGGAAAACATATATATTTGCTTTTCCTGACCTGTTCACTCGAGTCTCCACATATTATAAGGAGGCTGGTAAGATATTGTAGCGAATACAAAGGATCATTTGCATAATATTCATTTTATTTTTGATTAACCTTGCCACTAGCATATACTTTCAGTAGAGCTACAACTCTGAATTTCTTTCTATATATGTCCCAACTCCATCTTTAAAATACCCATCTGTTATCTTCTTCTTTGCATTGCACTTTCATTCAGGATATATGGATTGCCATGGTACTGCGGTAGCATAAATGGGGCACGTAAGAAATTACCAATGCAGACATTTTTAATTAAATTTATATTCTCTTTCCAATGATTGCTCCCTATTCAAATAATACCCCTACTAAGTAGGCCATTTCCCTCAGTTAAAGCAATACCCACTTTTTGAAGTGAAATTAATGAAGTTTGTAACTTGTATGATGAAAAATCTATTGCCTTAACTTTTCAATCAGAGGCACACTTTGTAAAAGTGTGTTAAGGCCATTTCACAAGGTACATTAGTTTGTAAAAACATTTCCGTGAGTCAAAATGTATTGTCTCAATGCCTGAATGGAAAAGAGAACCTGTTCTAATTTTTTTGAGACAAATGTACAATCTCACATACCTTCGTTTGTACAAAACATTTTGTGTAAAATTGCCTTTATAGTGTATATATTATGTGTTCTACCAATTGAAATTACTGTCCAGGCACAAATACCAATTTAGCCATTCCCTTGAAGATTCCCAAGAGACCAAAGTTAAATTCTTGGTAATAGGTCTGTTCCGTGAAGTCTACTCTGCTTCACTAATTTTCTCCATACTGCCTACACTTAAATGTTAGCCTTTTTTTCCTTCAGTTACACTCATGCATGTCTTAATTTTCTTCGGACTCCCCATTCCTTCTCTTTAGAGCATCTTCCACCACATTTATCCAAGGCTTTCTTAGCATACCCCTACCTCACACTTCATTCACTGCTCTATCATAAATTTGAAATGGAATTGATTGTGAACTACCAATACGTACTTGGCCTTGATAATCCTTGACAGAGACATAGAAAAGTATGTGTAAAATCTTTCTTATGTTACAAAATAATTAATATTTGGACTAGAAAAAGAATACCTGAGGGATCAATGACCAGGAATGAACGTGAAGTTTAAATATGTTTATTTCAATGGTACATTTTTATATCCAACACCTTGGTTATCATTCTCAGTAAAATAAATACAGCACATCATTCGATGTGAACAAATAGTCGGGTGAAAGTACCTGTAGTTGTCACATCAGTCACTGATTTTCACTTAGGTACATAATGTTTTCTTTTAGGATAAATACTGGAAATGAAAGCACTTAGCTCATTAAAACAACAGCAACTTGCATAATTCACACAACAAAAATGTACGTACTTCACGCATGAAGATGACAGCAGAAAAAAACCAATAACTTTGGTCCAGCAAAAACATCTCCTCTTAGGTATATCACTGAACACATTTCTTAACTAGATTAACTGCTTTAATTCATGGCTTTTTAAGTAAGAAAATCATCATACATCAAGGCTTCATTCTGGTACATCTGATACCTTCTTTATCTGCAGCATAACTTTTATAACTTTATCTGATACAAAGTAATTGGCTGCATCTGTACGAAGAAAGAAACAATCGCCAGTACTATATACATTCAGAAGTCTTGCAGTGTCACCGTGAGTTTGCCGACTGTAAAGCAGTCTTCGATTAACTGTGGAAATATCAAAAGTATAAGAGTAATTACTTGCATACTTCCTCGGTCCCAGGTATTGAACACAACCTGCAATCTGGGAACGCAGATAACTAACAAGAAAGTTGACTCTAAATACTTGGTTGAAAGCAGATACAATCCAATTTTGAGTAAAGTGTACGCATGTATCCAACTTCAAACGCAAACCTTGATTCTCTCCATACACTACTATCTTTTGATGAGCCTCAACCATATGCCCCAAAATATCAGATTGAAAGCCCTTCCATAGACAGTGGGAGACAATGCACTTGTATGTACGATACTGACAGTTGGCTTCATGTTCCCTTTTGTTTTGCAATAGGTACATTCCTTTGCAACCGGAAGCATGATTTCTGCATGGGAAAAACAACTTCTCTGCCACTTGCTCCATTGCTAGATTTCGAGTTTCGTTGAATCGAGAACGGCAAGTAGGACAGTTACTTAATTGGGGCTTGCAATTGGAACAGACCAAATGCCCTCTTTTGCACTGATTAATCGGGGGGAAAACGTATTCTAAGCAAACTGGGCACTCAAGTAGACTTATAAGGCTTTGATTTAAGTCCACGTTAGGCAAATTCCCATCATCAACTAGCTGTTCGTTATCTTTATCCTGCGAGTGCCCCTCATCTGCTTTGTTCTCTGAACTGGAGGCAACATCTTTGCTAGCAATAGAGCCAGCCGTCTGGGCTGATACGGATTTTGTAGTGTTGTCTACGGTCACATCATCTTCCTCAGCATCCGTCGCCCCTTTTGAGTTCACACTCTGCTGGGGACTCCGAACTGTCTTCCTTTTTTCTGGAGAAAAGCACTTCGGACGAGATCCAATTGAAGGTGAATTAATAACACTCCCTGCGGGGAGCACGCTGGATTCCGCATCCTCGAAAGACGTTGAAGGTTGATTAAAGAAGGATGGTTCATAACGACTTCTAATAAATGGACGGGTTGAGGTTCCTTCGGTTTCCACATCCCATGTTCTATCACCGGAGTCATACAGATTTGTTCTACCGATAGACGAATCTATGTTCGCATTTTTTTCTCGACTTTCCAGCGTAACCACCGCGGTACTACGATTCAGGTTAACTTGAGACACATTTGAAAGGCGTATCTTCTTCGGCTGACCACGGTAATTTGTTGGAAAATCTTGCCAGCAACCACCATCAGGATTATCATCCACATCTCGAGAGCTAACTCGACCTTCCTGAGAATTATTCCGCATATTGGAATTATAATATCGATTAAATCTATAGTGCGAAAGGGAGCAGCTGGCATTCGAATCTGAAAAATTCATAAAGTTATTATCCGACAAAGTGAGATGTAACATTTCTTGTTAATTTGATAAATGTTAGGGAAAATTATATTAATATTACCGTCACTACTCCAGCCTGAGGACTCAGAATCTCCTGCAGGTTCTATTATACGCTTCCATTTATCCATCCCTTCAAAGGAATGTTTATGCCATGAAATCAGGAAATACGTCCCGAGCGTACCTTCAAAATGTTCAATAAGAAATTTCGAAAAATATTAAGACTTATATCTAACTATGTCATTACTGTATGAACACGAAGTAAGGAAGTGGAAACTTCCCAGTAGTTTACAGATTTGAGAAGATAATTTTTCGCACCATACTAACACCTTTCCTTGCGCTCTACGTATCGTGACTGATGTAAACAAACTAAACAAATCAAACAAATGATGCAGCTTTCCGATTTGTCAACTGTTAACAATAGAATATTGAAAAACATGGCCATCTGGCGCTGAAGTGGAATTCGCCGAAGTGTGTCATGTGTGTGGGAGGTGAAAGAATACACCATAGCATTGACCATGGATAATAGAATTAAGAATTAATATAGACTCCTTGGCATTGACAGTGTCCAGTGTGAAAAATGATTGAATGCAGCCGCTTAATATGACTGCATGCTTTCATTTCTTGGTGCCTTAATTATAAAATAATTAGATTTGCTGAGGACTAGGAGTTTGTTCTAGTTGTTGGGCCTCAACTTCAACCACTGGGTGATAGAGATTGTTTCGCGTCTCTGAGCAAGGTGCTTGTGGACTTCATTATTTTCAAATGTCTGGAGCATTCCCCTAATAATGCGTGCTGTGCGCTGGCGAATGATACTCCATGCTCTGATCGCTTCATATTTTAATGCCTGGTGTTTTTCGTGTTTGTTTTTGCAGTTTTAGCTAACCTGGAGAAGATGCCTGCTTTGTTGCTTCGCTATTTGTAGGAAGGAATAAGAGGCCTGCTGCAGGTTCACAATATAATTAATTCCACCTGTGATTTACAATCACTAATCATGAAAGGACTGGTGTCACCTGTGAGTTTTATTATTGGTATTACAATTGTTTTACTTATTATAATTTTAATGGATAGTATAAACATTCCTTCTAAAAGGGAACCATTTCTTCAGGAACGTAGCTCATCCTCTCTCTTAGATTTGCCAGGTTTTGATTATTTGGTAAATAATCATGATGTATGTCAAGGACCTTTGAATTCCAGTTTGCGGGCCATAATGATCATAACTTCACACGCCGGAAATGTGGCGACTCGCCACGCACACAGGGCCGCCATACCGAGAGAATTGTTGTTAAGGATAGGAGTCCGTAGACTATTTTTGTTGGCCGTAGCCTCAGAAGAGAATAATAGTCAACAATACCAATCGATAAAGCAGCAGCAAATCTTCGATGAAAATATTGCCAATGGTGATCTAATTCAGGGAAATTTCAACGAGGCGTACAGGAACTTAACGTACAAGCACATGATGGGGCTCCGTTGGGTTTCAGACTTTTGCAGCTCGGCCAAATATGTGATTAAAATGGACGATGACATTATCCTTAATATTTTTCAACTACTTAAGACCATACCACGACAGGTACATGCTGCCGACAAGTTTATTTTAGGATATTTGCTGAAAGGAATGAAGCCTATCAGAGACCCCAAAAATAAGTGGTTTGTTTCTAAAAAAGAATATCCCAAAGCCTATTATCCTCCGTTTGTTTCTGGTTGGATGTATGTGACTACGCCAGAATTAGTATCTATTATAGTTAGGAAAGCTGAGCGGCATAAGCCTATGCAGACCGTAGAAAACACTTACGAGACGTTCTTTTGGATTGATGACGTGTTTATTACAGGAATCCTTTCTCGCTTAGCTGGTGCAAAGCTGATTGACTTCAGCCGATATTTTGCTGTGCACCCTCAATATTTTCAATGTTGTATTGAGGCTGCTGTGATGGGTAGGGCTCATAAGCCACTAACCGAACACAAGTACCTCTCATGTGACTACATTGTTGGGCCTAGTGGGGGAGATATGGAGTTACTGCTGAAGTTTATCGAGGAAGCCAAGAAGTGTTGGAAATTGGGTGAACTTTGTGCAGAATCAAGTAATTCCAGTCAAATGACAAGGACGTGTGTTGTTGGTCGTGGTGAGGCATATGATTGGGTCAGAAGACCATTCAGAACTGGAGAAGCAATACTGAAGAATATCAAGCTTTGAGAAATAACCATTATCTACTGAGTTCATGGATTTTGGAGCTGCCATGATGGAGATATCATGCTTCCATTAGTTTGAAAGTGATGGAGTGGACAGAGAACGTCAGTCATTTCCATGCCTGTTCTGTTCATTGAACTATGTTTGGGATTATTGAGATATTGGTATGTATTTTAGCAAATGTAATGGAGATGATTTTAAGATATATCCTAGGAAAGAGTTCAGAATATGGAAGGTATAATTTAAAAACTGTAAAAATGTGTAATTTTTTTAAAAGTTGCATGGAAAACAATAACAATGATGTGATATTACTCTTAAACAATGGCATGGCAGGGATTTGTCATGTAAGCTATTTACATTTTTGCTACTTTTATTCAATTTCTAGTTCCATATGTAGTTAACCAATGGATTCTAGTTTTAACCTGTTTTCATTTTGCAAGCTATTTTGGTCTGCTTTGTAGTTACATACATGCATGAAAATGATGTAGATTAATGTACTTCTTCATTTAAATTGTTATTACCATGTAAGCAAGCAAGTGTTAGGTTTTTACTCACCTGGCCTTTTTCAGAGAATTTAGAATACAAATTGCTAAACAATAGATTTCCTACTCGTGGTGGATAGCATCAGTGCCGGCCTTGGTGGCGACGGGGTAAATTCCTCTCCTGCCAATCTGAAGGTTGCAGCTTCAAGTCCCAACTGGGTAGGTTTCACCCGCCCAGGGCATAGATGTTTCTGATTGTTGAAGTCTATTGTAAGAGAGGACCTAATGGTCCTAAATATGCTTTATGAAATAAAGACACAATTATTAAATAATATTAATGCATTTAAAATACAAAATTCAAAAAGTATTTCAAACACATTTTGAATACATGTGTTTGAAATACTTTTTGGATTTTGTATTTCAAATGCATTAATTTGTATGTATTTTCAATATTTTAAATGGGCTAAAAATATTTATCAAAACTTTATACTGGAGTCGTAAGTCCTTTGTGAATTAATTAGCATACATATTGAGCATAGTATTCTTCCTGATGAATGGTGGATGATGATGGGCAAGTTGGCATAAAATACATGGGCATATGTTTCAGGAGCCTCTAGAATTTACAATTGGGTGGTGGGGTAGGTCTCCATTGTGAATTTTGGATGGCCCATGAAGGTGAGGAAGTCTGGAAGATGAAAGCAGTTGGAATCTTAGTTCTTTTGTTTACATTAAACTATGCTTAAGAGTTCCCTCTCCTCTTTCACATTTGGCTGTGGAGTCTCCTCTCACCGTACTGTAGGTTGAGCATTCCAAAAGTTCTTCATTTTTAAATCAATTAGTGAAATATTGACCTGTGGTATTCCATTTTCTATCAAACAATATCAGTTGGTAAGAGTCCGCCTACTGCTGTTCAACTCTGCTTTGGCTGCACAAGTGTTGATCCAAGCTGGCTTAAACTTACATAAAACACTGGCGACTTCTTGATGTGATGCTTTGGCTAGATGGACAGTTAGCTTATTTAGCTCGTAGTGGTGGTTTCCTTTTTAGGTACATGGGTAGTGAAAATGGAGAAATTAAGCACTTTGACCTATCTTGAAGTAGCGGAATCATTCAGGGATAATTCAGGCCACATCACTCTATATGGAACACTAAGGAAGTTGATTTGCATCTTGTTGCCTTAAGCCTTCATGTTGTCATTTGCTATCAGTTTTCAAATAATTTTAGAAATCTTAAGGCCGGTTGCACAATGTCAGGTTATGACTTGAGTGATAGTTATATGTAGCATTTATACGTGAAACCCTGACTCTAGCCATAGCCAGACATACGGCCCTTAATGCGCAGAAACTAATAATTTAAATCAATCATGTCCCAGACACAGAAATTCTAAAATGAAGTTGTTATAAATATTATGCTTTTTACTGATATACCATATTTGCACAAATCTAAGACTTTTTTTTCCCTTCCGGGCTTCCGAAGAAAAGTGGGTTCGTCTTACAATCGGAAGCAAATTCCATGGCTTTTTTCCCATTTTGAATTTCCAAAATCGTCTTAGAATCGGGTTCATCTTAGGTTCTTGCAAATACAGTAGTTGAATTCATTTGTCAGTTTTATTAAGCCATTGGATTGAATTTTGATTTTTTCATCATTGTTCACTCCTTGGAAGTACTTTTTGGAAGATGTTTATTGAAATGATCTATTTTTATATTAGTTAAATATACCTACATAGATTACAATTTGGTATAAATTAGATTAATTTGCAAAATCAAGTCTCTAAACAGTGAAGCGCACAGAAAAACATAGCAAATTGCTTGCTATGCCTTGTACTGTCATTGGTAGATTCATTAAAACTGTGATAACTCCTTGTGAACAGAAGTGGTCTCATGTTTCTAAAACTCTGAATTAGCAAGGAAAACATATGTATGTACATTTCAGCAAAGTTATTCATTCAAATGCAGTCTCTTAGTAAGTCATTGTATCTGTGTACATGTATTTCGTGACATAAGAATGGCTTGGCATAAGATAGCTTGGACATCCCTTCAGCTTACCATACCCTTTGTTGTGAAAAATGAACTGAAGGAGGTAGGAACATATACTGAGAACAAAAACTGTGACTGGCATACTGTATTCTTGTACTGCCTAGATAGCAATGAAATCACTCCAGAAAGCTATATTTTTCTATCAAAATTCGACTGCTCTGATGCCTCATTTGCCATCCAGTTCTATGTAAATGAGTAATACTAGAATTAATAGAAATATAATTTAAATAAATGAGCCTATTTACTTAAACAAATATTTTTGTACATTTTAAATGTATTTTTATATATGATGATGTATTCTGTACACTAAGAAAAATGATTGACATGATGGTGAATATGGACTAGTTCAATACTTCTTTATGTATGTACCTACTTGAAGTATTAAAAAATTTAAAATTGCCAGTTCTTGAGTGATGATTTTCAGAAGAAGTCTTTCCCAAGAATTCAAAGACGAAGTTTTAGATGAAGCATTAATTTTATGAGCACGAATTGTAATATGCATATGCCCATTCTGTAACTCATTGGAGATATGTATGTTTTAGGATGACTGGAAGTAGGTATATCTATTACCTATCACATTATGCTAAGGCTGAGTCGTTAACCATTGCCTTTAATTCATCATTGTGCACATTACCTACTTGTCCCAATTTTGTTGTTGTATTTCACTGTAATTTCTGGATTTCTACTTCCTATGAATTTTCCTAAAGCAAGCATGATGGTGATGATAAAGGCAACTGATTGTATGTCTCATTTCTCTCATGGATTGTATATGTCATTTCTCTCACTTGGAAGTGCATATTTATGGGATTGAACACTATATATTTATGTATTACCAATGCCGTCTCTTGATGGACCAAACTTGTATAAAGATTCTGCCGCCCATTGTGGCTTCAGCTGTTTGAGGCTATTCTTTGACTGTAAGCATTAAGTTGGAAAAGAGAATGCAAGATTACCAGGCTTCGCAGTACCCGTTCTTCATGCAGCTTTCTCTGGTAACAGTAATGGTGCTCTACTGGTCTGTTATGAGCCATTTTTGTGAGTATGCCACAAGAGAAACCAAAGCCTAATAATACCCTTGGCTCGCTATTCTATTTTATTAGAGTTACTATTCTACCTCAGCTCGGATCCCTTCCGAAAGATATACACCAAAGTGGGTGAAATTCACCTTGAAAATATCATTTGACTCAACCGGGATCTCCCAATAGCCAGTCAGGTGTGTTAGCCAGGTACACGACAAAGCCTTCTTATTGGTGGCGAATTTCAGTGGGAGTTTATTCAAACCAGATGTTCTCATCTCCAGCCCACATTGTCACTTAAGAACGACTAACATTTGATGTATTTCCAATAATTGTGGTTGCACAAACAAAACCTTTTGTGCAACCATAGAGATTGTAAATTTCTTCTGAAAGGGCTATTTTGAGAACCAGCATACTGTAAGGTATGCAAGGACGGGTTATTATGGAGGAAATATTTGAAAGGGCCAGTTTTCTAGGCCTAACAGAAGTAACCAAGTTCTTTTAATTTGCCTACTCTAAAAGGGAATGGCATGATGGGTATAATGTGTGTAAACTCTACATTCATAGTGAAAGAAAATGCTCATTTGAGGTGCTGGTGTTACTTCTAATCTTGTGGGACATATTCAATGTGTTTAGATTCATCAGGGATTTAGGTTAACAGCTTAAATGATCTTGTAATTTGTCAACATCCAATCATTTCCTACTCCCACTGCAGTTTGTCCTTTTTGTGCTATCCTCTGTAGAAGTGTCACTCATGTGATCCTTGCCGTTCTTGACTCCACAATTTTGTGGAGTTGAGTGCTTTCTCCTTTAACTAGATAGCAGTTGGGGGTTAGAAGATGAGGGGGGCTAGATGGAGAGGTGCTAGCATCACCCTAAATGCCTAGCTAGTTACTGTACTTGGGTGAATACAGAACCAATGACTAAAGTAAAGCACAGGAAATCTCTTCTACACTAACTCCCTCAATGTAGAAATGTTCAGAATTATCACCTCGTTTGCATATTTTCTTAAGTAGTGGTTCAGTTTAACATGCTTTGAGGGTCTAGGTCATTTTTCACTTCCTGCATGTCTCTTGGAGACAGGGCTAGCAATACAGGCAAATAGGAGAATCAGCCCTCAGAATTCCAGTGATTCTCAACATTGGTGACTTAGCCTGAAGAGGTTTTTCCATTATGGCAGGCTCTTGTCCGATTTTCATTAGTGCTGGCAGGGGGGAGGTGATGAAATTGACTATTTTAGTTGGTATATAAGGATAAACTACATAATCCTTAATAGATATGACAGATAGAAGTTAAAAAGAAACAATACGAAGTCTATCCTTATTGACTTCTACCATCATTGAAGCAGAAGGGTGTAGTTTGTGTGTGATATGGTGAATTAGTGCATCAGAGGGATTTTATAGTATTATTGTTAAATTATCTTGGTGCAGTGGCGGATACAGAAAAAACTCAAAACGATTGTAGCTTTCAAACTGACCGCCTGGCAGCGACTCTGCTTCCCTTAAAAATATAGCTCGGTTGTTTCGAGAACATTCGGTGCCAGAATGTTCGCTTCCAGACTTTTAAGGAGTGTGAGCAAATACAAACAGTAGAATATTTGCGACTTTTCTCAAAAAATTGCCAGACAGAATAACGTATCGAGATCACTAGAACGGCTGCGACTTTTCTCGTAGGTTAGCTATCTATGTGACAGACAGAAACGTATAAAATACGCGCACGCGTGCTACATAAGAAAGTACAACTACTCGATAACTCGACTCGACTGACGAAAGACACAAACGAATAGCGTGCGGGCGGCCCCGCAAGGGGGGGGCGCACGCCCCCCAAATGTATCCGCCACTGTCTTGGTGCAAATTATTTCACCCAGGCAATTCAGTCCTGGTACTTGAGAGCAATAGAAAATACTCGCTAAGCAACTAATATAGTGGATGCCAATAATTTGACAAGCATTCAAAGGCTAGGGTGTAGGAAGCAATGACTGGCTGTAAATCGTTGAATGCTTAGGAACAAGGACCTCGAGATCCCTGCAAAGGAATTCAAATGGGCTATGTACTAGTATGGGAGTCATGCTATCACAGTTTTACCATTGCTTTAGCTGCAGCTGTAGAACTACAATCATCAACCTCTCTCTGAAGCCCTTCATAAAATAATAATTACTTTTATTTGTCCAATAAACCAACACAAGTAAGCATAGGTCATGTCAGAAACATTACATAATGGAAAAATATCATCAGATCTCTTTAAAATTGTTCCTCAATGACTTTCTCTTATTGGATAATTTTTTATAAGAAGGCTTCTGTCCCCATAACTCTTAAACTTTGTTTTCAATATTTTCAAATTTTGATGTTTTGAATGGTGGTCTTTGCTACTTCATCTGTTGTTTTATTTATGATACATGTGCACATACATATGTATTATTTTTCCTAAATAATGAGTATTTTGTAATACTTAATGGCAATTTTTTACCTCTCTTAATGCAATCCTTAAATCCCTCATCTTTTTCTCTATTTCCCTCTCTTTCGTACAATTCTCCCCACATGCACACTTAGGCATTCCAACGTCCTTCATAAAATCCTCCATCTCCTATTTATCCACCTTTGTTTTTCCTCTCACCAATTTTCTCTCTTGACCCTCCACATCTGGTACTTCTTCATTTGTTTGTTCTTATATCGGTTTCATTCTCCATCTCACTCCAAAGCTTAAGCCTGTATCACATGATACTTGATCCAGCACAAGACCAAGGGTGTGATCACAGTTCCCCATAACTCATGGGCTCGCACTTTCAATTGTACTAATGAGAGTGACAATGTGATCATCATTCTTGAAATCTTGCTGGGTGCTTCACTACTTTTAACACTAGTTTTAATTGATTCAGTGTGTTCTTAGGGCAGTAACTGTGAGCACTGCCCTTTCTAGAATGGTGTACATTTTAGATAACATTAACAAAAATGCAAAAGAAGGAACCAAGAATCCCACCCCTGGAATGCTAGCCTGAACATTAAGTGATATGTATTGATGATAGAATCCAATATGATTAGAGCCAACTTAGAAAAGTTCACAATGCCATTGATATTGTACTGGTAAGGAAGCTGTGGCATTCATTCACAACATTTGTCATGTCTGCAATAATTTTAAATTAAGCAATCTATGGCAGCAGGTGACCCAAGCAACTTTCGAGACATTTTCATTTATTGTCGAGTTCACGGCCATGAAATTACTATTGTATGCCAGGAGGCTGATTTCAAAAAGTAAAGATTGCACAGCAATTGTAAAAGCTAATGTGATTGGTTGAGAGCTATAAGATCCTACTGGGAGCAAGAAGAAAACTAGTACCACAGCAATTATGAAATTGAGTAGCTCAGCGAGTATGACAGTTATCATGCTAGATTGCCAGCCTACTGGCTCAGTATCACATGATAGTATGACGTTATCATACTAGCGAGCACGCTTGAGCTTTTGCTGTATCAAGTATCACTGGAAATGGGTTTACCTAAGCATCAAAAGCCAGCAATCTAAACTCAATGGTTTTCCTGAATGATAATATGATTCTTGTAAACACTTCTCAGCTACAAACTGTCAAGTAGTGGCTTTCATTGGCTTAGGAAACATTAAATTTGAAACTACTGGTATGAGTGGAATTTTAATACTGTGATGTTTGGATATAAAAGGTGACTGGATATCATACTGCAATATAAGTTTTGACAGTTAGTATCAACATTCTTGAAAGATGTAAACAATTATCTGCCCGTGGAAAAAAGAAATAATTACAGTTGTTGCTGCATAAATTCTCTTTCCTCTGTGGTTATATTTCCTGTAACAAAAACATAGTGAGAAGGAAAATGATTCAGCATCTTCTAAGTGTTCTTAAATTTAAGTGAAAAATTTTATTTCACATCAAAATTCCATAAGAAATAAAAAATATATGCAACAAGCAACAGTAGATCACATTGAATGTACACCAACATAAACCATAGTGAAAGGCCCATAAAAATTTGTGTAAAAATTGAGTGATAGCTGAAAATAAGGCTACAAATTCTTTGCATTTCCTGTGCAAATGAGAGAAAGTGATAATTATCTGCAGTGGCTGTGTGCTTTTTGTGTTGATTATAAAACTTTGTCCTCGACCAATATATTTTGTCTTTTAAGGCTTCAACGTGTTTCTTACACTTAAGACAAATAATAACAGACAAATAAATATCTAGGAAATGCATGGGCAACTCTGAGATGAACAAACAATATTAAAACATGGTAAATTTGTTCAATAAAGTTCAACCATCCATATACCCAGTTTCATATCCCAATGACTAGCCAATGTAATTATTGCTCCAGCTTCTTTCACCCTTCAGTATTTGTCATATGGATAACTAAAAATCACTAACTGTGTCAATAACCAACCTAAGATAACATGCTCTTACAGCCATGAGCAGCTCTCTCTTCCTGGCGACATATGAGCAGGAATGTACTCGATCTTATCCTCTCAATTCACCAAATAAAAAAATTATTCTGGCACTAATAGCTAACAAATGATTCAACAAATATAAAATTTAAAGAAATTCATTATCTTTTTGCATAACTTGTATGACCATCCTTTATAATCCAAATTCGGTCAATCACTTCTCCCTCCTGAAAAATAGATAATATGTATACAGTAGGCATTCTTAGGGTATAAAATCTATCCAAATACATGATAGACTATTAAATAAAGTAATAACTGAGCAGAATTTTAAATAATGACACAATATGTACAGGAACAATCAATAAAGAGTTTGGAAACTGTTCAACTTTGACATTCAATAAAGCTAGAATTTACGTACTTTGTCATCTGAAACCTGCTCCATGTATAGATGTGTAGCATTGTATACTTTAAGTCTAGAATAGCCGTAGTCAGGGCTGCGCAAAGCCGACCACTCAGGCAATTTAGGTTTAAAAGGATCCCTTCCCTCTTGACAACCCTGCAAAGTAAACTCAATCAGAATTTCCCTTGATATTTTTACTCAAAAGGCATTCTTTAGATGAATATTCGAGTTACCATACTTTAGAGCAACTTTAACAAGTACATAAATACACAATACATCACAAAACTTACAGCTGAGCCTGTAGTGATGTGCACTGGTGCACCTGGGTTGTGATATGGCTCTTCCATGCTTCCATTATACACAGTATAGTTATAAAGTGGCCACATACGTTCATATGAATGTTCATGAGCCCAAATTTCTAAATCCACACCATGATCAAAGAAGAGATCTTCAAGGCCAAACCTAAAATAAATTTAAAGCATAAAAACTCGTTACTTATAAAAGTTATACATTAGGAAAATTAAAAATTAAGGGCTTTCTGTAAGTATGATAGAAAATTTTCCATTTTGTAGAATATACATAAGTCATATACAATAAGAGGGTCTCAGTTTTAATAGTACTGATGAGCTGTTAATTTATCCTGAGATATGATTAGAATCATGTGTTGATCAACCTCGCAGAGTAGGTTATGATGGGTAATTTCTACTGTCCTACCTTTACCCTAAAAAGGGTCTCTTTCATCTTTTGATTTTTCTTTTCAAGCCAGCATACTTCCTGTCTCTGGAAATATTGACATTAATTTGGTGAAAGAATATCAGGAAAAATAGCATTTTTTGAGTGATAAGTACTGAAAAAATGAACTTAGGATATCCAATAACAACTGCAATTGGTGAACTGCACTAAACCTTGCACGCTTACCTCGCAGAACAGCTGGAAATATATTTGTTTATACGTACAGTCTTCACCTTTCTTCTGGAAACTTTTTGCCTGGTTTTAAGAATTCTGATATCATACACTCTTAAGTTGGAATGTTAACAGATTAAGCCTTTTCCCCTACCACAGTTCACTTTTCTCGAGGCCATTACTAAAAGTTTAGAGAAGTTGTTTGCCTTTTGTGTGAGTGCGCAAGTTCCAGCATCTATATAGCTATTATTATAAATAAACACACAGTAATGATACTGCATAGTGACATCACCAAGGATGGCAATGTCTCTTTAGATGCAGAATGTTTGGAAAGTTATACATACTACTTTTTCTGGAACATGAAATGTTTCATGCTTAGATGATTATTTAGACTCTAAATTTCAATTTACAGCTTCATTTATAGCTACATAACTATAAACTGATTCACAACTCTGTTTGCTATCATGCACACTTAAAGCATAAGGAATAAATTTTATCCATGTGTATGATTACTGTGATGGTTTTAGAAATTGGACAATGGCACGGTCAAACATTGCAATTAATTTTGTTAAGCTTAACAAAACATCTCCATTTGGGCATTTAAAATAAAGAGTAACGCAAATTAATAA
Source organism: Pyrrhosoma nymphula (assembly GCA_963573305.1). NCBI lineage: Eukaryota > Metazoa > Arthropoda > Insecta > Odonata > Coenagrionidae > Pyrrhosoma > Pyrrhosoma nymphula. The sequence continues at coordinate 58,236,045 of OY754328.1, forward strand.
ATGTAAGGAATATAAAATATCATCTGTATCCCTATCTACATAAGGCTAATGAAATTTTGTTTATTAACTAGTTCTATGTAATGCTTGCATAGAGTATACATCAGTTGTGTAAGGCCCCTGAAATTATCATCAGATCTCAGCACATGACTACATATCTTCAGTAATATTATAAATGCTTGGTCATAAACAGCTAATTAAAATTAGTAAAAATAATGCAGTTAGAGCATTGAAAGTAGTAGATTAACATGAAGGACATTCTTAATTAGATGCCACTAATCACACAATAGTCTATTTGCAGAGAAAAAATTGTTCGCCCTGCCTGGGATTTGAACCCAGACTCATCAATATCACACAGAGTGCTCTATCCAGTTAAGCTACTCAGACATCCTCTTCCAATGTAAATTTTATAGAGGCTTTATCGAGTGAGGTGTCCTCACAGATACTTTGCATATGATGAAATTCACAGTGGGTAGCTTTTCTGGTTACACACACTTGGCACTATATCGTGGAGTCTGGGTTTGAATCCTTAAGCAGGAAAACAATTTTTTCACGGTGAATTACACACAAGTGGGTGACTCTGTTAAAGTTACTGCACGGCCAGTTCTGCAATTCTTTGAATTAAATGCAAGTTGATTTTCCCCTGCATATGCACAGCTCAAGCTTAAACGTAATTCCTTACTAAAAATATATATGCATCATCTTTTAGTAGTTCACGCCATAATTGATTTATCCTACTCCTCGTGCCATCAATTTATGACACTGTTCAACATACATTCCAGCAAATATGCATAATACTATCCATTAAAAAACGGCATTATACAACAACAAAGAAAACAGTATAATACATAGTAACTTCCCTGCCTCTAATACCATTCCCCCATTAGTACATAGAGCAATATTTTTTGTAACTTAATCAAAGAAATGCAAAATTCCATTAATTATTTTTTTTTAATTTCTTATTTCATAAAATTAAGGTATTTTATATTTAACCAATCCATCATGTCAAATCTACATGACTTCTTCCAAATCAAGTTAATAGGTTCTGTATTTCCTAGATGCATTTTTTCTCGAAAATTCATTATAAAATTTGGCCTGCTTCTTGTGGGTCAAGGGTGGAGGTCATTTTACACGAGGCACTTTATTGCACAATCTATGCATGCATGGATGTGCATTGAAAATAGCAGCTGCTCTAATTCTGTTCTCGAAATATCTATAAATCAAATTGCACAAGTAAGTGCCTCATGTAAAACAGCCTTAAAGCTATGTTTTTATGCATCTGATACTGAATTACTGTCAGGAGTGCCTCTATATCTACTACCATCACAGACTATGTTGCGGCATTGACCTAAAAGTATGCTCTTCATCATATGATTCTCAGATTCTATGAAGAAAACCTTCAAAACAATTTGCTGTTTTTGGAAACTAACAATCCCATTTACTTCCTATAAAATGTTAACAATAAATGATAATGGTTTAATTTTTTTCTTATAAAATATTACAAAAAATCACAGTGCATCTTATGAGCTGGTTCATCCTTTGGGCAGGCAAATACAGTAGCATTAAGAAAAGCTCACAAGCAAAATTTAATCTATGAAATGCATGCAGTCTACATTATTGACACTCACCAATTAAGAAATGGAATACCAACTCTCACCATTGTTGAATAATATGTGCAGTCATCATGATTCCAATTTGAACAATACATTGGCCTGTGGCCGTATGTTATAATCCATGGCCTTAATTTCCTATTCTCAGCTTTATTAGCCTCCTGTAGCATTTCAATATAAAAATGAGTGTAGATGATAATATTATTCATAGCTTTAATAAGCTTACATACCTAAGATATTAGTGATCAAATATGTATGTATACGCACACATGGATTTAAAATTTCAAGTATTAAGGCAAATAATCAATAAAAAATACTCATAAAAGAAAAATTATCTAAGTTTTTGTCACTGAACTTAAATCATTTACAGCTTTAATTTAAAAATAAATATGTATATTCATCTAAGATATTAGTACTCACAATCAGGTCATTTTGCAGCCAATAATACTGCTTAACAACATCTTTTACTCCATAATTTAGAAAGTAGTAAAATTCTGTAGATACGGATATGAAGTGGATAGGTCCCATATTAAAACTATACCACATGCTATCAAACTCTCCAGGCATAGCGAATCGAGCCTTGTAGTTGCTGAAATTACTGTAAAAAATTATGCAGAGAGCAAAGGTAAAAACATAGCACTATTTAAATATGTGATCAACAGCATTAAATAGACTGAATTAGAAGGGTGGAGTTATAAGGAACAAATTTTGAAAGGGAGGTCAATGTTTTAAATATTTATGGATAAATTATGAGTTAATTATGAATATTTTTGTGGTCTCACTTTATTTGTGAATGGCACTTTTAACATATTAAGGTCTGGTTGGTACTTCATCTGTCAAATGCATTTATAGTAAAAAAATTAAAATACTACATAGTAGTAAACAATCAGCTTAAAAATGTTTTATACTAGGGAGGGTTAGGTTATGATAACTTGGCATCTATTATTTTTCTGCATTATTCATGGACTGCCATGCATCCTAGCAAGGATACACACAAAATTTATACCATAAATTTAAGCAACTTCTATTTGGTGAAAAAACACAATGCACCAGTCTTTTACCAGAATACATTTCTTCTCGTTTCCTCCATTACTTGCAATGCCTCAAAGGGCTATCATTTGAAGTGTCTAAGTGGAATACATAACTATGTTAGCCTTCATTGTTATCCTCAATGACCCAGACATTGAAACCACATGAGATTACCTACATTGATTGTTCATCATGGTGAGTTCCCATATCACTGATGCTCTACTATATTAGCAGACTCTAGGCTCCAACCAATATCCCCTAAAACCATTATTCCAATCTAATCCAACCCCAACATGAATCACCAGACATAACCAATGGTATCCCAATCTGAAACTCTTTCTTTATCCAAATCTCCCTCATGTATCAATAACCCCTTTTCAACTTCTCACTCTCTTGGCCAACATTATCCTCTCCATTAGCCACTGCAACTGTTCGTTATCCCTCATTACGGCCTCCAAACCACTCAAGGATGGCTTACAATTGGCGTCATCATGAACTTTAAAGTCCACCTTTAATTGAATACTCAGGTTGTTGTGAATGCATTTACAATTGTGCAAATGTTTGTTTGGCTATAAGTGTACTTCTCCTATTGCCCTGAGTTCATCAAGGGCTAGTTCTATAAAATGTAGTTAACTTAAACATTTTCTTGGCATTGATAGTTATTCACAGATGAGGTTTTTAAAAGGCATACCAGACAGCTGGATAGTTGGGGTGAGCATCTTCTTCTTTCACTTTGCCTTTATTCCACTCTTATGTGGGGTCGGCATTTCCTTTCTTTAATCTTTTCCTCCACTCCTCTGTTTCGGGCTACCTCCCCCTTCCAACCTTTCTTTCTTAGGTCTTCCGCTACCTAATCTTTCCATCTGACTTTGGCTCTTCCTACCCTTCTCTTCCCAGATACCTCCAATCTTTGTATGTACTCTCTTTTCCACATAGTCATCACTCCTCCTTTTGACACAACCAAACCACCTCAGTCTGCCTTCTTGTACCTTTTTACTCAATCGCAAAACTTTAAGTATTCCTCTAACATGCTCGTTTCTTATTCTATCGTATCTCATGCTTCCACTCATTCACATCAGCAATTTCATCTTCGTCACATCCATTCCTTTCCTGTGCCCTGGGTCATTGCGGGCCTCCATTATTTTATACATTTTTCCTTTCATTCTATGGCTCACTCTCCTGTCACACAACACCCCACTTATTTTCCTCCGATTTGAAAATCCACATTGGATTCTATGGTATACCTCAGATTCCAGGCCTCCATCCTTCTACAGGATTGCTCCAAGGTATCTATCTGCATCTCCTCTTTGCCTGTAGCACTTCCCCTAGCAGTTCCATTGTGTCATCCTTCTGCTGATCGTTAGGCACCATATATGTACTCAGTTTTTGTCTGACTGATTTTCATCCCTCTCTCTTCTAAAGCCTTCCTCCATTCCTCTAGTTTCAGCTATAACCTGTCACGGCTGTTTTCACAAAGAACAATATTATCCGAGAGCATCATACTCCATGGTGCATTGCTTCTGATGCCTCTAGTCATTACGCCCATGACCAGATCAAACAAGTAAGGGTTGAGTGCTGACCCCTGATGCAGTCCGACTTCCATATCCAAGCTTTCTGCCATACCGACACTACTTCTGGCCTGTGTCATAGCTCCCGTGTACATCTCTATAACCAATCTTGCGTACTTCTCTGATACTTCTTTTTCCCTCACGCATCTCTATACTTCCTATCTCGGTACTCTATCATATGCTTTCTCTGGATTGATGAATATCATGTTTAGGTATCTCCATTTCATCTCTCTATATCTTTCCATTAATTGCAGTTGCACAAAGATTGCATCCTTCATTCCTCTCCCGGGCATAAATCCAAATTGTTCATCCCCAATTTCTGTTTCTTGTCTTTATCTACTTTCAACAATCCTTTCCTATAACTTCATAGAGGGTGACATCAGTTTGATTCCCCCATAGTTACTGCAGTCCTGCACACCATCTTTTGCTTTAAATATTGGTACTAGTATAGGTACTTCTTCTCCATTCTTTGGGTATCTTTTCCTGTCTCCATAATTTGTCCATTAAGTCCCATATTATATCCACCCCTTCCTTTCCAAAGCTCTTCCATACTTCTGCAGGGATGTCATCAGCCCCCACCACTTAGCCATTTTTCATATTGCAACCTCTACCTCCTTCCTGCTTATTCCTGGATAGTTGGTGTGAGCATAAATGAAGGAAAAGCAAGTCCACAGCAGACTTCAGACCATGAAAATATTTAACCAAACCTTCTGAAGCTGGTCCTAAAATGAAGCACACAGGAGATTTTTATTCTGTATCATGGGTAAGAAACATCTTGCCTTGCCTTTATCTGCATTGCAGTCCCATGAAACCCTCTAGATAAATGCTTGGTAATTAGTAAATATGTACCTATTCCATAAAAACAAAATATTTGGGATAAAGAAAGAACACCATTTCATACCCCAATGGCTCTACTCTTTCTAAAGTTAAGAGCTGAATAAAAAAAACCATACTCACTATGCTTCTTCATGATTACCAGGACATGTCATGTATGGGACGTAGGCAGCTACACTTTCTATTTGCCTCATAAACTCATCACCAACTTCAGCATTTTCCTGGAAAAATTACAAAAGTTAACATAACTCTTTTCACATTGAAAAGTAGGTACTGAAAAACATATCCAAGACTGTAAGAAGCCCACAGTGAAAAAAAATTATCTGTCTGGACTGGGACCCCAATGGTTTCTTTCTTATGAGCTCTGTGTGTGACTCTACTAAAGTTATTGGCATGGTAAGTACTTTCAATAAGTTCAGGGTAAATACCCATGCATTTAAATATGGTCTTAACCTTGTGGACTGTGATGTGAAGTGCACTAATGTGAATACATATGTACTATGTAGAATTATGCAGTACATACATCATACAGTCGCCACGGCGAAAGAAGTCCGATGATAGCTAGAGCGGCTTATCTTTGTTTTTAAACATACGGATACTTTTATGATTATGTACAGTTTTCTGGAAGAGATTATTTCCCCGTTCTCTGACAGAGCAGATTCGTCACCTGTCGATCCAGTGTCGGAGCTGCTGTCACTGCTGCTATTTGGATTAATTACCAAAGTTTCCACACTGCACTCCAAAATACCATCAGTATGAATGGCCTCATCGATGATGGATGAAACTTTTTGGACTACATTCTTCCAATTTAGAGCACTGACGTTAAGGATGGCTTCCCGCGTAAGCAATTTCACATCTTGTAGCTTAAATGTCTTATTTCTCTCAGCTACATACCCTTTAACTTGTGCCCAAATCATTTCAATTGCATTGAAATGACAGTGATATGGCAGGATTCGTGATAAAACTCTCTAATGTTCCGGCATGAAGAAATATCAACCGGGATCCCTTTCCCACAGGGGCTGGCGTGGTTCCTTTTGCTGTTTTATCAGTCCAGATGACACTTTTAGAATGGCCTGCATTTACCCACGTTTCATGCAGCCATATCACATCCTCAATGTTCACTTTCTTTATTTCTCTAAGGAATCTCCCCTGCCATGCCACTATATCACCCTTCTCCATCAAAATTTTCCTGTTCCCTGAAAATTGTTTCCACTTGAAACCCAGTCTCCTCAGCACAATCCTTAAACTTGTTTGAGCACCTTCTAAAACATCTGCTTCTTTCAAAGAATGCAATAATTTCTGGACTGTCGGATACTCCTTCTTCTCGTAATATCCATATATATGTCTTCTAATGGCTTCATCGCTGAAATTATCCAGGCAGGTTTTCAGTCTTCTTCTCGGTCTCTTCTTCGAAGGTGTCCCCAGTACAGCACTCGGCTCCTTCTCGCCATTGGTTTCACCGTACTTCTCTTTCAGGATTCTTGACACTGATTTCGAGCTAACCCTGCAGGCTTGGGCAGCTCTTTCCATCACTCATGTCACAGGAAGGATTGGGCCACCATCGAGCTTCTCTTTTTCAAAATATTCATAGATACAATCATCTCGCGAGTTTGCGAGTGCAATGTAGCACCACGCCCACGTTTATTTCCGCTCATTCTATTGAATAATAGAGAATGAATAACTATACGGCACACTCGATGGAGCGGAAAAGTATAGAAATATTACTATACTGCACTCTAAAAGCGCGAAAGTATAATAATTCGTACACTGCACACCCAAAAACAGAAGCACTAGTCACCGAAAAGAAACTCACGAACGAGGATTCATAAAGAGACTAAAAGTGAAAGGCATGTGACAACATCGTCAGGATTGGCAGGAGGATGAGGCGGTGAAGGGACTCTTCTATTGGCCCTAGGATCTGTGTGGCTCCGAAGGCACCTTTCACTTTTTGAGCTGTCATCAGACATCCTTCTCTGTGGCGACTGTAGAACATAAAATTTCTGGAAACCCATATGAAATTCACCGTGAAAGAGGATTCCTTAGTAACTACCTAAGGTATGATATCGAGGGATCTGGGTTCATATCCCAACCTAGATGGATAGTTTTTCTCCCTCTGAATTTCTATTTGACTATTTATCAATCGAGAAAGGTAAGGGTAAAATATATGAAAAATTCATGTACTTACACCCAGTTCCTGAATAGCACTGTTCGGCATTAATGCTGTCAAAAATTTAATGCCATTTTGTTATCATTAACGCTCGCGAGTCATATCAGTGCTCTCCAAAACTTTCATGCCATTTTGTAAACATTCACAGCATGGAGAGTTCACTGGTAAGGGTGCCAAATTGCTAGTACTGTAATACCATCTAGCACTGTTGAGGTACACAGTAGGGGAATTGGCTGGTTCCCCACTCTCCAAGAATTCTTTGCAGTGGTGTGCAATATTTTCAAACAGAATTCGTTTTGTATTGGTTTGTTGCATAATCTGTGATTTTGATGTTCTACTGCAACTCTCCAGGCTGATGACCTTGATGCGGCATATTTTTCTCTTTCCAAAATGTCTTGGAAGAAGAGTTCCATTCTAGGATGTGAGACGAATGAAGGAAAACTTTACCATTTCCCAAAAACATTCGCCAGGTAAGTGACTTTAAATTCCTTATCTTTCTAGTGAATGGGGGTTTATCACGATTTTTGCTTTTTACTTTTTACTTTATCGTGCAAGCGACCATGACAAATGGTCATTTGCAAATCATCTCTTAAAGATTCCAAAAATTGCCAGACATAAAGGAGTCTAAAGTTGAAAGGACAGGTAACCTTCCCATAACGGCCGTAACATCATTTTATCCATCGCTCCATCACTTCTTCCCTCTTCTTCCCAATACATACTAAAAGATGCCTTAAAAAGGCGTTTGTGAAGATGTCTACTTCTGCCGGAAATACAACTGTATAAAGATTTAGAAAACACTTTGAAAAAACATCCGTCTTCACTGGGAATGGAACCATGGGCTTTTTATCGATGGATGAAATGATGTCAGAGGTCGTTTTGCGGAAACAAAAAAAAATGCAACTTTCTACGATTAGTTATTTGGTTATTAGGCCTTAATGTTTCGAAGCAACTCCATAAATCTGTATGAAAACATTTGTAAATTTGATTTCAACAGTAATATGGAAAAATCATTCGAATGATAATCCCCAATTCTTCAATCCACATACTCCCTGGTGTAATTCGGCTTGTTTATTTTTCTTCCCCATTTTAGTGGATGTATATTTGTTTTCTTTCTTACTTTTCCATTAAGTTGTAACACATGGTGCACTGCATGTGGTTGCACCCTGCTCTTCGTGCAAAATCACTCATAATTTTCTCCTTTATTATACATAAAGTTATGAATAGGGTGATTATATGTATATTTATATGCATGATTTGATTTGATGATTATACACATATTTTATATTATGTGCATTAGTTTTTGGCAGTGCCTGTATCGCTTATCTACGTGAAAGTTCCATTTTCCTTGGTGCCACATTCCCTCAGAGGCTATGTGATAACATTACGCCATAAATAAACGTTTATACATTTTAGTTATAGTCCTGCATCTTGACTGTTCAGCAAAATACAGGCTGGTATTTTCTAAGAACTATTAAATGAGTTATTAGGCCCTAAAAAAAACCAATCAGCAAAATAATGATCAAATTAAACAATCATTAGAGCTAGGAAAACTGGTGAGGTCACTAACAGTTAATAGAAAACTTAGATAATTGTCTCCATTTTATGTAAATGTCATTATATTCTAAAACTAAAGATCGACATTAATGGGTGTCACAGTTCGGAGCTAGAGGGCACCATTTGCACCAACTTAGAATCTCAAAGTGCTCTATCTTTAGCATTTCTTTAAATTAAGGGCTAATATTTTGTGAAATGTCTTTTTGTATAAAAATGGTAAGAATCAAAGATGGTTAAGCCACGACTTAGTTTTCACTGAATCACCCTTTATAATAGTAATCTTTCAGTTTCAAATCGTCAACAGAACCTTGGGAATGTATTATTTATCATGTCATTATTCCTAACACAGTTTTATGCATTGAGTAGCACTCTTTCATTTAGCTTTCTAATTTCCAAGAACGAACTAAGAGCATTAATCGGGGAGTGGGTGTAATAAGGTTCAAGTTAATCTATACCAGGAAAATGTTGATCTTGCCTATATATCCCATCAAAGACATGTTCACTTGGAAAGTAAATAGTATTCTCATAAAAAATTAAGTCAAAACAAATAGATACCCATGGAAATAGTACCAGTGGAAATTTTACAGTAGTAAATAATTGAATGACAGGGTGCATATTATGGAAGAGAAAACCAAAATAATAGTTTATGAAAGAATGGAAGGGGACAGAGTAACCATGAGACTGGGATCATACAAACAGAAACAAGTAGAAGGATTTTGTTGCCTGGAAAAGTAAGAGCACCAGTGATAAAAGATATTGTGAGCAAAGTGCTCCAGGCAACCAGAAGAGACAACTTGTATTAGCGAGCAAAAATGGACTGGAATTAAGGAAACACATTGTCTAAACATATGTATGAAGAAGGCTGTTTTATGGTATTGAAGCATGGACATAACAACAGTAGGACAAAGAAGACTGGAGGCAATGTATATGTGGTATTTCAGAATAGTAATGATGATCACATGCCAGAGAGAAGCCATGATGAAAAACTCATATTCACAGCTAGGGAGAAAAGATATGTGATGATAATGTGAAGAAGTAGAGACTAACTTATTGGAAACATTCTGAGACGTAACAACCAACCGAAAATTATTATTAAAGGAGAAACAAGTAAAGGCAGACCTTGGTGGAATATTGATATGTATTCATAATTGTTTTTAAACAGGACATTAAATGATTATCGCTTGGTAAATTCAACACTTTTGTTTTTTTCACCAAACATTCATTCAGTTTCAATATATAAAGTCATTATTTAGGTAATACCCTTGATAGGTTCCAACATATGTCATTATCAAAGTGAACCTTTGATGATGACATTATATGAGGAAGCCATTGTCAACCAATATAAAAAAGTGTTGAATTTACAAAGTGAAAAATCATTTCATGATATTCAGTCCTGAAAAATAAAGCCTGATTGTATAATAGTGTGGAGCTTACTTGAAAACAGTAAAACTCTACACAGAACTAAAACTAAAAATTACCGTGTTCATGTCATATGCAAAGTCCCCAACATGTAGTATAGCATCATACATGCCACGCTGTGTTTCTTCCTGTAGTCGAGGTAAAGATTGTGCATTTATGTTTCCCATGTCACCGTAGACAGCTAAATAAGGACTCCAGTCAACTCCATCTTTCATTGTAACAAAAGTGAACAAATTGGACCATCCTAGGGTGCTACCACAGTGGTACGCTGTAAATCGAGGAAAATTCTAATTAATCACAGGTCATACATGAGAAATCAAGTTATCCATAATAAAATGTCCTTATTAATGAAGCATAATGTCCTTATTAATTAAACATATGGCATGCAGTACATACATGCACTTTCACTTCAAATGAACTACATATGAAAAAACACACAGCAATAATACTACTTGCCATAAATGTATTCACCACAATCAGTGGAGGATCTAGGTTTGGACCAAGGGGGGAGGCAAACTGGGGGGTCTGGGGCCACCCCCCAGCCGAAGAGGGGTTCGGGAGGCCTCCAAAAGGGGGGGGGGGGGCTATAGCCCCCGCCCCTTAATGTGAAAAAAATATTTTATTCATTTGACATCAATGAAAGAGAGTGAAATTTTAAGAAGGTAACTTTGGTTCACACAAAGGTCAGCACACAAGAAATGTACTAAGGAATTTAGAAAGAGAAACAAGTCATGCTATTCATCCACTGAGGAAGTGCTGACTGATAAATGGGCTTCAGCATTCATTAGGGATTAAATCATGAACAAGGTGAATGCTTTTCTTATAGCCATTTAGCAGCCTAGGAATCATTTATTTTTTTAAACAAGCAATATCATCAATCAAAAGACAATCTAGTCATTGTAATTTTTCTTACCAAGAAGCAAACAGTCCAAAAAATAAGCAAAATTTATTTTCAGGGCTTATTTTGAACAAACTTTCAACCATCATAGGCATCAATTTTCAAGCTCTTAAGGTGAACAAATCAATTAATAATATTTTATGGTAAATTTTAGGTTAATTAACCTTAAAAGAGAGATGAAGTACATTCTTCAGGAAAAGTTCCATGGCTTCCATTATCTTTGGCCCTTGGCAAAAAAAACTAAACACATTTCATGGAGTATATGCAATACTTAAAATTAATATACGTACTGTATTTTGTTCCTGGTTCCAAATCTACCAGTTTAACCTTATGTATGTATTGTTTCCTCTGTTTTGGACCTCCATCAACAAATGTTCTTGGTATGTCAATAGCTCTCTTAACTAATCCTCCAATGCCATACTCAACAACTGAGACTTCAGTGTTATTCATGGTGGACCATGTCACCCACATTTCTGAAGGTTTATCTGCCAAGAAAAAATCAAGATTTAATTATAAGAGTCACATTTATATTTAATTAGTAACCTCTGGATTGAATGGGATGAATTAGGGAAAAATCAATTAGACCAAGGTAAATATATTTAGGGCTTTTTGCTATAAATATGCACGACTTATTGCGGGTCTAACTAATGTCCTAGGATGGCTATGTAGAGCTAAGCATACAAGATATATGCCTATATATTTGTAAAACGTTTTTAGAAAACAACAGACATTAAGTAGATAAAGAAATAATAATTAACCCTTAACCAGTGGCATGCAATGTCTATCACACAACCAGTGACATGTGGTCTGAGAGACTACAAATTTATTGGAGTTTATCACAAGCACACATTATGCATATTTTAAATGGCATTTTCATGTGTTACATATCTCTACTTGAACTTTCATTATTAGGTATTTAATTTTTAAGTTCAACATTTGCACTGAGAAAACAATTAAATGAAAGGAAGTACATAATTCAATGAAAAAAATATTTTTTAACCATAATATATTTGTTATTAGTTAACAGAGTAAACAATAAAAAGTTAAAAATTTAAGTAGGAATTGGAATGTATTTTTTAATAAATAAAGAAGTAGCATTGGTGACATTGGATGGCAAGTATCACAATTTTTGACACTTTTGTTTTAAACTGCAATGCTTGGAATACAGATTTTTTTCTTTGGAAGAAAAATTGTTACAATACTTTTTAAACCCTTTGGCAAATAACACGCAGAATGTTATTTTCAACAGTAATTGCTCAATTAAAGAGTTTATGCCTAGAGTGAGGAAATGCACCCCATGAAAATAATCATTTCACGAAACCCAGATTCAAATGCAGGTCTTCCAATTCCAGGTCATGAGTCTCAGTTAGTCCCACATTCCAGCCTAAAGCAAACCATAATTTCAGTATTTTAAATTTGGCTCCCTAATGAGTAACAGCATTGGAAGTTATTTTTTAAAACAATGCAATAAATTGGAAGTTGGAGCTACCAAATCATTTTTATATCAGTGAATTCTGTCTTTTGGTAAATCATAGTCAGACGAGGAGAACAGTTTGGCCTGACACTACTAATCAAATTATTCTTGTGCCAGTTTCATCTGTTGCAAAAACACTGTTCTTGTCTTCATTATCCAAAATAAAAACAGCATAAAATGCAAAAAGGCTAAGAAAGGCTTTTGAATCTAACCCGATAAACACAAAAAGCTGCAGCAGCGCTGCACAAGGATTTCAAGGTTGCACGCGCAACTCGCACTGAAGGAAGCCCTGCCGCAGCGTATCCGCAGTGGTATTTCGGAGCGCGCTGCCAAAGTGTATAGCTGCAGCGCATCAACAGCGCATGGGTGATGCACGCCAGCAACACGCTGCTGATGCGCTACCGATGCATGTTCGTGAAGCATGAAGCCACTGCTGACAGAACATAGGCTCTTTTACTCCTCCCTTAACACGAAGCAATGAGAAGGTTGAATTGTTAGGGATAGTATATTTTCAGGCACCTGTTTTATCATATGTATCGAGTTAATTTAAAATAAGTTGAAAAGATAACTATTGATATAGAGTACGAAATGAAGTTCTCAGAATGGAACACGCAGTTTTATGACCCTCCCGTATTTATCGGTGTCAGTTCCAATTTCCACAATTTGTCGGATAAAAACATTATTCATAGGGCATTAATAATTATTAATAAATAATTAGGCTTCAATAAAATGGAAAAATGTGCGATTTTGCAATACTATATTATATAAAAACACATTATAATATCCTACAAGCATCTTATTATTCAATAAATAGAGGAATAATATGGGTTGTAAATGTTCGGAACCCCACCTTGGCATTAAGTACTTAATCAAATCTCAGTCAAGTAATCAATCCCAATCAAGTAACATCTCCATCTCTTTAACTTGTCTAGACAATTACTTTCATGACTTTAACGGCATCGACTGGAAAAAATGCCTTCATCGGGTAATTTACTGCAGAAATATAGAAAAAGGCAAACGTGTTTCGGGTTGCCTACAAAGATGACCATGGGAAACGTAGAAGGTCATTAAATCAATGAAGAATGGGCATATAACAGGCATATTGAGGTTTAAATGCCAATTTTCATTATGACTATTATATTTTTTTTACATCAAAATATGGTCATTCTGACAGAAAAAATAAATGACAATTTTGTTGTTTTTTGATATAAGATTTCAGGTTTTCCCAGCGAATGATGCTGATAAGTACTTCTTGGGTTTCTCACTGGGTTAGGCTTTCCAAGATTGTCGACGTTTCGGCAGGAGACTTTCCTGTTTCCTGATTTCTTTCCGTCGGCAATTATGGAAAGCCTAACCCGGTGGGAAACCCAAGAAGAAATTATTGTTTTTTGTTTAATTTTTTAAACTTTGAGGCGAAAATTCTGAAAGAAGATATTTACTGATTTGGATAAAAAAATCACACTTGTTACAACGATAAAGCCTGATTCACACGATCATTTTTTCCGTCCCTCGGCAGGGTTCACTTTAGGGACACTTTCCGCAATTGCTCAAATGATAGGGAGAGTGATCACTCAAGCAATCATTTTCTGATTCACACAATCACTTACGTCCTCCCAGAGAACATCATTTTTGCACCCGAGATTTTCAGTGCAAATTTAGTTTACGATGCACTCTGATTGGCTAAATAACGGAGTCAGGGACGGCTCGAGGGACGGATAAAGGGACCGCTTAAATGATGAAAAAAGTGACAGAGATCCCTATCACTGCAGCTATCCCTGAAAGTGATCGCGAAAACCTTCATTTTGAGCTATCATTTGAGCTATCATTGGAGATATCCCTGAGAAGGGACGGAAAAAATGACCATGTGAATCAGGCTTAAGGGTTGACAACTTTTTCCGGGTATTACAATTCGTTCTGGGAAAAAAGTTGAAAAAAAAGGCACCCTAGAGTCCACCTATCTTGGAAACTATAGTGAGATTAGGGCCTAGGTTGGATAGAGTGCCTTTCAAGATACTTGCGTACTGCTTGATGGTCGACCTAGTGCAGAGGAATGTTTGCCTTAGTAAAAATTTCTAAAAATAATGTAATAAGAAAATATATTGCTGTTCTTTCGTTTTATCGCACTTAATCGCCGATTCAAATTTGATGAATATATGATCCTAGCTACCCAAAACGTCCAAAAATGAAAAATCAACAAGAAAAACTATTTCGAATTTATAGCAGTTGCGATAAACTAGTATCTCTAACTATTATTTATGCGTAAGTAAATTGTGGCGATTGTGGCTAAGTTGAGAAATGTGAGTGGCATGTCTTGTTTCAGGGCGCCATCCTCCTCGAAGGAAATGCTTCTGGGTACCACTATAACTGTACGCAGGCCATTGGAAGAGTATTGGCGGAAGACGACAGACCATCAGAGAACACGGAAGAGTGGAGAATGCCAAATGCGGGTTAACACGGCCAAAATGCTGTCAAGTTCGGTATTATCCTAATACAGAACTCGAGGGACTTCGACTAACGCCCGTCGGAAACTGTTGCCCATGCTGCCGTCTTGATAACAAACTACGCCGTAAACATGCGAGAATGGAGGAACATTAGCTTAAACGTCGCGGAAATCTATGATGGAACTGGTTCATTAATTCTCTCTGTATGTCCAAAAGATACTATACCATACCAAATTAACTTCATTTGAAATGCAACGCTTTACAATTACATCTCTAGAAGAAGTTTTCAATCTTTGGAAAATGTAAATGTCAAATTACAAAGATCAACACACGCACGAGTTTTCGATATTTTAATAGTCGTCATCGTTCTTCAAACTTTTCCGAGATGGAAAAAATGCGCAACATGGGAGTTGTGGATTTCTATTCCGTAAACGACCAGGAAATATCCACTATCACGCATCTGAACTGAATAACTCTCACTTTTAATAAATTAAACAAACCCACGGTATATAGGCTATTTTTTTCACGCAACTAGCTATCCGTCGTGATGCCACAACATCCATAGAAACGATATTGATCCAGGAAAATGAATTCTGATAATTTGGTGAGGGGACCGACAACGAGGCCTATTGCACCATTACGGAGAGATGGGTAGGAATAGTTGAGAAGAATTGATTGAGGAATGTACAAAGGATGGAGGGATACCCGGAACCGGCATTTTCCTACTCCGCCAACTCATAACGGAAAACGCCAAGTGGAACAAAGTTCAATATTCCGTCTAAGGGAAGGAGTAAAGCACTTGTTGTGCCTTCCACTAGAAAGGATCCCACTAAATAATCTCCGCAACTACCGGGATTCGAACCAGGCCCCTCAGGAAAGAAAGCGAGTTCTCTAACCACGGCTCCAGCCCAATCCCCCACCGATGAATTCGCACCTTCAAATTCGCAATGAGCAAACCTTCAAAAATTTAAGGTAGTTTGAGCGAGAGATCACAATGAATTACGACTTATTCTAATTAAAAAGATCTAATCTTTCCAATGAGAATAAAATCAGCCTTTTACCATTATGTTTTTCCAGATGTTTGACAAAAAATAAATACCAGCCATTTTACATGGGAAATGGTACGGGTATGCAATCCAGAGGGACTTAATTTGAAAAATGAGAAATATCTAACGCATATATACCTCGTCTGACATTTAAATGTGGAGTTTGCATGCTTTCTCAACTATTTTTAAACATAAATCGATTGCCACAGTAATGTTTACTGAGTTGCAAAAAAATCTTCAGTTGTGAAGGCGTGTTCAGCTTACGGCGTGAAAAAAATGAGCCTAGTTGAATCCTTTAATGTGTATATTTAGTTAATTACTGAGAATTGCAGTAATTTAATAAAAGGTTTGTGCGTCATTAATGTCGCAATATTCACTTCATGCTTCTTAGAGTTACTTAAATTTAAAAATAAAATTCTAATATGGTCTGTTTTGCCACTAGGGTATAATCTCGGACTTCCTTAATTCATAATGCCGAACGGAATGTTCGTAAATCGATTGATAATAAGCGGGGAAAACAATCTGTTCCCGCGGGAATGGTATTAGGTTAGATCAGTGAAGGTTGGGGTAAAATGATTCAGGGTGCACGTCAGGTGACGCTTAGATACCCTTATTTTAGGACCTTATAATAAATCTGTAAAAAATGAAATACATAAGATTTCTGAAAGTAAGACAGAATTCGGGTCAAATATATCGAGTATAGAATGGGTCACGAAAACGCCGCGAGCAGTCCTACTTCACAACGATCTCGGAAAGCACGGAAGACTAAACAAAATCCACTTGATCTCCCCATTGGTTTCCAATGACCCTGTATAAAAATCCTTGACTGACAGAGTTGGCTCAATTATCTGAAAAAAAAGCTAGCTTGAAAAGTTTTTTTGCAAATCCTCTAAAATTTTATTTTGCTCCGATGATAATTATGACAGAGACACATTAACATTTCGTTGTTAACGTTTTATGGTTCTTACTGGGTAACCAACTTGAACCGCGGAGACAAAAGCGCTATCTCTGTTTACGCACGTAGCTCTCATTGTTCTGATCTCTGTCCGATAATGGAGCCAGCGCGGCCTCACGTGGGTTAAGTTGTTGATATATACAACCTCCCGGACATTCATGCGGCTCTTCGCTGTATAGTTCGTGTGTTCCAGTGCCTAATGCTTACGAATCTTCAAAGTAGCGCGTATCACATAACATTATAGGGCAAAGTATACTGACAGCTTGAGATAATACCTTAGTTTTGGGCTCTAATCAAGAACTTTTACACCGTAGAATGGTAATTGAATCTTAATAAAAGGGTCTACACTAAATGATGGCGTTGCAACCTTCAAACTTCTTTATTTCTTTTTAGAAACGCTCACAAGAGAGAGGCCGTAAGAATTCTCAGTTCTCGAGCGTAAATACCTGTGGAGTGGGGCCCCAGTAAATAAAACAATTAGCAAATAAATATGCACACAAAAGGAACGAGTATAGTTTTTATTCTCATCTAAATAGGTACGCTCAACTATACTAGGCGAGACGTGTTGGAACAGCATCTTACACCTATCAATAAAAACCACAAGTGGGCAGTACAACTTGTGGTTTTCATCGATCATATAAATACCTTTCATACAAGAAGTTTTTTTTCATTGAAGAGCAAATATAACCAAGTCCGGTGCGGACACTATCAAAAAAGCCCCGCTACCTTTTGGGGCCCCGGCCGTACGCCCGGTGGTCCTGACTTGCACCTTTTCGTTTAAAATAATTTTAGAAATCGAGGGAACGTTAACATTATGCCAAGAAAGGGAGATTTTCACTCATTTTCAGTTATTACGGCCGTGTACCAACTCATTATAAAGACGATTAGCAGCCCATAAAATACACTAATCTCAATCTGGAAGTGAGCTGAGAATTACGATTCTGCGACGAAACTGACTGTAAAAAACGTCTAATCCGGCTGAAGCTGATAATCTCCATTCGATTGAGCAAGGCCAGAATGACTTCGACTTTTTACATTATAAAAAATCCGCGCGAAGCAATAATACCTTCTGATCAGGCAATCAAAATGAATTACGGATAATGAACAGGGTTAACAAGTAGCAGGCGCAATATCATCCTTGAGAGTGATGGTATTTATACTAATATAAGTCACGAGGTTAAGTGGAATCCTAAGATAAATTGGTACAGAGTTTTGCTAATATTATTAGCAATGTTTGAAATATACTCGTTCCAAGAAAGGTGTTTGCTCATTGTAATACCACGATTTGTCACTGAAATCGAATAGGGAATGAAGGTATTTCTAAGTTTAACTTATGGGAGACAGTCTAGATTGATTGAATTTAAAAATATTTTTCCTACGACTACACTGATAAACAAGCAGTAGATATCTGACATGGCATTCACATTTTCTAACGTAGTTTTTCATACTGAATTTCAAATCTGAAAATTCGTTTTCCTCTATCACGTCAGGTTTTGAAGATTTAATCAAAACATTATTCTGCATGGAACGCCGCTCATCAAAATTTTTTCTTAGCGTCGTTTTTCAGTGATTTTCATGCTACGCTGAAAGTTTTATCATCGCTTTAGAAAAGAGTTATATTTTATGAAAGTGCCCTGTCTGGAATTCCAGGGTAATGTTTACGCCGAAATAATTTCGAAATCGAATCTCTTAACAGTAAGCTCTCGCATAACAGGAGTAACATTTCTTGAAATCGCCGCGTCTTGTAAAATCGTACTATTTGTAAAATATACTGAGAATATACTAAGAATATACGGGGAATACAGTGTTTCGTTCCTCAACCTTAGCACCTCATGATTTATTCAGCACGGAATCCTGTGATCTTGCATGTTGGGAAATAATTTCGTAATTGTATGTTGTTAAGCACAGTTTCTTTCGTTGTATATTTGCTTTTTATGTAAGGCGTCCAGTTTAATCAAAATCTTAGTTTCAAACAAGAATTTCGCTCTTCAAATATATAATTTCAAAAAAATAGATTTCATTACGTTATGGCATCTACAGGACTAACTGAAATGGCTTCAACTAAAGATTTGGAAAAAAAATTACAAGATATTTGATTCGCGTCTTTTACTGGGAACACTGATTAGGACCATGGGACACGGTTAGGTGATGCCGCTAATCTTGCCCTCTCTTTGTTGTAATAAAAATTAAATCTATGCTAATTGGGCTTTCATCAAACAGTGCGTAGGGTACTTAAAATGAAAAGCGATCATAAGAAAATAACTCAAGGCAGCATCATGGGTGGACATGGTCGCGTCTCAAGATAATGAGATATAGAATTTTCATGGATCGTAAAAATAATATCCCTTACTTTTTTGAAGCGTTGAAATTAATGTCGTTTATTCTGGTAGCCGACTCACTCTAGGTTCTGATGGAACATAGGAATCGGCATCTCATCGAGAAGAACGATCAAATCTTGTAAAATCAGGTACATAAATATAACCGCGTCTAAATGAAATCTTTCTTGTGACAATGCGTATTCTGAGGGTTTAATGTACTTTCATTTATTTCTCTTTTACTTTCTGTGACAGTGGAAATAATGGCGTCCAGAGGTTGCAGCAATTTACCAGATCTGTTTTTCAACATGGGCGGATATGTAACAAACTAATCCCATCGGATGATTTATGACTTATGACACCATTTCTGAAGAAAGCGTATGAATTATATTTTGATTCGAAGGTGGATAGTGGTAAATTGTGGGAACCATCGTTCATCTATTTCATTTGCGCTTGCAACTTGCGCGATTGGATAAGTAAGGCAAAGAAAAACAACCATCTGGCATTCGGAGTGCCTATGATATTGCGTGAGTCTAGCAACCACATCACTGTTTTTTTTGTTTGGCAAACGTCACAGGATTCTCCTTCAAAACTTGTGAATCTGTAAAGTATCCAGACGTTCCCTCAGTTTTTAAACCAATACCACATGATCCCATCACTTGTCCAATACCAACACCACCTGCAGAATACACAGTTGAAGAATTGCAAGAAGAAAGTTCTCCTCCATCTACCTCCGACGAATCAGATTCTGACTAGAATGTTATGCCTGGAGAAGATATTCATTTGATAAAAGCCTGGAGAAGATATTCATTTGATGAATAATGCCGAACTTTACGACCTCGCATGGGACCTGGCGCTAACAAAAGGCCAAACTGAATTGCTTAGTTCACGTCTTCAAGTATTTTATTTGCTTGCACCGAGACATTTTCGGCAGAGACATAAAGAGCTTGAGAAGTTATTTGCAATGAGCAATACCTTTTGCTATTGCACGGACGTTAAAGGTCTTATGTCTAGCATTAGGGTTGAATATAGCACTCAAGGATACTGTATAGTACAGTATCCAAGGATACTGTAGGATACAGTATCCGTGATAGCACTGAAGCTTGGCGACTGTTTATAGATTCATCTAGGACGAGTTTGAAGGCAGTATTATTGCACAACGGAAACCGGTAAGCGTCAGTTCCAATTGGATATTCTGGCCACCTGAAAGACACTTAAGAAACCATGTCACTCCTTCTTGAAAAAATATGCTATCGCCAGTACATTTGGCATACCTGCGGTGACCTAAAAGTAATCGCTATCCTCACGGGAATGCAGACAGGGCGCACTAATTACTGCTACTTCATCGGTGAGTGGGACAGCAGAGACAGGAAGCACCATTACACAAAGAGGAATTGACCGATCAGAGAGAGAATGCAGCCAGGTAGTAAAAACGTCGTTCTTATGCAGTTGGTAGACCATGAC